>JAQPPZ010000867.1:2400000-3677690 GCA_028583015.1 Wollemia nobilis
TTATTACTATCCTCATCATCCTCCTCATCAGGATCTAAGGTAAGTTGTTACAATATTTCCTCAAAGGAGGGTGTAGAGGATTATGACCTATATCCCAGGCTAGAGCAATCATGCACCTCTCAATAGTGCAATTCAAATATGTCACGAATACTCTGTTCATGTCATTCTAAACCATATCCCTACTAGTTAACCCATCAAAAATATCACATTGAGAACTCTGGATTGGACAGATAATTGATATTAGAACAAAATTATTTTTGGGATTCATCAAGGGGAGGTGGATAAAACAAAGAACTAGTCCCCCATACATATAATTTATTCAATTAGGCACTGGAACCATGTTATATACTACACCAATGGTTAAAGGCGGGTCACATGGGTGATTGTAATCTCCAACAATCTCAATGGTGGGTGTGGTAATTGCAACGTTCTAAACAATGTATTCACCAATACTTGGGTTGGTGATATGGACTACAACTTGCATGGATGCATTTTGAGATGAAGTGTAGACAAATGTGGAGGTCTCATGAGGGACTTACGACTTATATGGTGGAGGTAGAGAAGGGTTCGATTGAGTAGAACAGATAATAGATTAGGGTTCAGGATGAGGTTGGGTGATGATGGGAGCTTACAAAATGGGTTTGGTGCATGATGGGGGATGATGAGTGATTGTGGGTACTAACAAGACATTGGGTGTTTGAATTTGTGATGTGGAGGCTTTCCCCCTATGTAAAGTTTGGAGGTGTAAAAGTTGATTGTTTGAGTGTAAAAGTGGGTGGATGATAAATATGTTGCATATGGGTTGGAAATAAAGTTGTAGTACTTGAAATGTTCTTTGTTTGTGGATATACAATGAATTTTCCTCTCAAGAACATATTTTAGGCATTGATGTAATGTTAAGGGCACATTCTTCATATATATGATCTAGGGGTACCCAAGAAGTATGTTATATTGCATACCCCCCTCTAGGATATGGAATAATGTGTGAATTTTATTGATACCACCTAAATAGGGAGGTCAATTGTTTTGATTGTAGATATTAAAGCATCATTGAAGGCTCGTAGGGTGAATGTGGAGCTAGAAATGTGTAAAGGTGGAAGGTTAAGGTGTTGAAGTCCTGGGGTTGTGATAATGTTGATAGAAGAGTTGGCTCAACTAGAACTTATTTGAAGGCCTTTTGATCAATATGATCTATGATATGCAATAGAGGATTGGGTATCTCTGCTGGTATGATTTTTCTCTCAAAATCATAAAATGCAATTGATGGTTCCATGCATGTCTATATATTCCCCATAAAGTTTAAAAAAAATTGGGATCATGTGTTTGAACTTTGATGGATTTAACGATTTCCATCAATGATTCATGATGTTTAAGGGATTGTTGTATCAAATCATAAATTGATAGTTTAGCCAAAGCTAATTTTAAGCTATACATCAACTGACTCCTTAGTGTAATGGTTGGTCTTGGTGGATGGTTTTGGAGATGAATTTTTGGTGGTGGATTGGTTTGACCTGGTTTTTGAGGTATAATAGTTGTTGATGTCATTGGAAGGAGTACCATTTGGGTTGGATCATTTGATTTTTGTGCATGGTTTACACTTTTTTACAATGGGTGACTATATATATAGCACCTACGAAACCTTGGTATTTTTGAGCATTATGAATATGATTGACTTTATTGGGGGGAATTGTAGAAGTTAATGCCCCCATTATTTATTTATGGTCTCACGATGAGGCAATGGTGTTCGATAAATACCAAGATTTTGATTTTTTTGTGGTAAAGGATTATCAATATTGATAGTCCTCTTGTTGATCATATCTTGCATGATATATTTGAATGAATAACAATAATTAATATCATGACATTTTTGATGATGAAAGGTGTAATATTGATACTCTTTGTATGACCCCTAGAAAATGGTGGAGAGTGGCTTAGGGATTGAAGTACAATTGTGATTCATTCTATTATATTGTTGGCATTGACAGTTATCTATCGTGTTGCCTTGCTTTTTATTTGAGGTGGGTGTGGCATCACTTGATATACTTGTTGTTGCTACAGTTATTGTGTTGGGGGTTGTTGGTATTGGAATTGAGCTTGTTGAGTCTATTATTGAGGTGCACTCAATACCACTTAGTTTACTTAACCAAGTTTGGACTAGCCTTGACTATTTTCCCTTCAATTCTTATTCTTCCATTCTTTTTTTCTTTATTTGTGGAAAACATCCCAAAAGGGATGCCAATTTCGGGTAAGACCCAAGGAGGCAGGGGTATCCATTCCAAAATAAACACCCAAGACTCGGACCTATCCTACCACATTTGACATACTCAATGAGCAAACAAACATACAAAACCAAATTAAAAATAAGTAAATAAACAAGTAAATAACAAAAAAAATAATAAAATAAAATATAAAAAATGCTCCTTGAGTGTGTCAAAAACAAAAGCACAACCAAACACACATGCAATAAGATAAAAGAAACCACAACACGAACCACATAGAAAAACACAAGAACCACATAACAAAACACAAACAAGACAAAAACAACAGAACACTACAAAGACATAACCCAAAAAGAACATGAAAAATAAACACAACCAAAACCTAAAATATTAAAAAAATAAAATAAAAATAAAAATAAAACAACCAACAACAGACAATAAAACAAAAAACAAAAAACATAGAAAACACTCACACAAAAAAACACAAATTAACAAAAACAAAGAGAAACACAAGAACATGAATGACAAAAATACAAGAACAAAAACAAAAAACATAAAACAACAAAAACACAAGAACAACAAAAAACAACACAAAGAACACAAAAATAAACAAAACAAAAGAACACACACAACTTTAAAAACTAAACAAAAAAACAAGATAGAAAAAATAAAAAAAATTGAACATAAAAATGACCTATGTAGACCAGAAGACTAATAAGACAAGAATCAATAAAGGAAACAAAAGAAAGAATAGTTTGAGCTAGAGAACTAAAAAAATCTGAAAGAACCAAAGAGAAGCAAAAAAAAATCAAGAAGAAACTAGGTACCTTCAGAACTAGAGCCATCCAAAGAAATGATCTCTAGGAGGGTGGCCATAACAAGTAAGATCACCTTTGTCCAAAGCCTAATTAGCTAAAGCATAAACACTCTTGTTTTGATCTCTGACCATATGATTGTAATCAATTTCAAAAATCCCATCTGGATTAATTTAATCTTCTCAATAATTCTTTTTATTCTCCAATCAACCTTATGATTCTTAGAAGGAGTCTTCAAAATATTAATCAGAAGTTGAGAGTCAGACTCAACTAACACCTTTTCCCATCCAACATTAGTAACCTCCTGAAGGCCTATAAGGATACCATACCCCTAGACAAGGTTATTGAAAAGTATTCCCAAATTCGCAGCAAAAGTAAAAACCAAAGAGCCATCTGAAATTCTACCAAGTACTCCCACACTGGCTTTCCCACGATTCCATCTAGAGGCTCCATAAGTATTGACTTTTCCAAAATCCTTAAGAGGAGGTTGCCAATTTCTTGTCTTATTCATCTTACTAATACTCACGTTCCCTTTAATTTGGTTGCCCTTAGAATATTTAATCTTCAATATTTGCATCACTTGATCCCATCTTTGGTGGGAGTTTTGGGGGTGATTAAGGAGTTGATGGACTGATTCAAATAAGTTGGCTATGGTATTTTGCCAAATATAGTGAATATCCTTCCTATCTTGATTAAAAATTTGGCTTTTCCTTTCATTCCAAATATTCCAAAGAAGAATGGTAGAACCCATCCAAACTAACTGCCTAAAAAAATGATCAACACCCTCTTGATTAGGCCAATCCCTCTAAAGTTGTTCAAAAGTAAAAAAAATGGACCATTGTAATCCAAGTAAAGTGGCCATTCTCCTCCATAGCTCAGAGGCTATAGTACACTCAATAAAAATATGGTTGAGATTTTCTACATTCTCTTCACACATTTCACATCTAAAAAGGCCATGAAAACCATGCTTCATAAGTTGCTCACCAGTACGCACCCTACGATGCAATAAAATCCAATTAAAGAACCTCACATTAGGCTAGAGCTTTTGAGCCCACAATTGAGAAAATATGTCAGAAGAATGATTGGAATTATTATGGCATAAGGTCAAATAACCTTGAGCAACTGAATACTCACCCTTAGTAGTGTTGTTCCATCCAAAACAATATTTTTCATGGGACCAAAAGAGATATCTCATATAAAGGATGCCTTGGATATTGTGTCTTTGCCTTTATGGGATTTGAATAGGCCAGTCCTCAATAGGGATCCGATATCTACCAATATTTGAATTACCAGTATGGTATCAATAGTAATTAGCCACATTTATGTAGTTAGCTCGATTAAGCTCCTCCATCCAAGGCCTCCAATAGGGAAACTGAGTTATCAAAGGCTTGTGACCATCCCAAGAATCTATCCAAAAATTTACCTATTGACCATTATGAATGATCCAAAATAAATTTTTCTTTATTAAATCCTCACAAGTCTTAAGAACTGCTAAAATAGGAGAACCTTTGGTAGGAAGTTGATAGCGAACAAGGTCTTCAGAAATTTTATTCTCAACATATTTAGCACGGATATTATTGGCCCAAAGAGCATTGGGGTTATGCAACATCCTCCAATATAATTTAGCAGCTAAAGCTTTATTGTTATTAATAGAAGAATGGAATCCTAACCCCCCTTCATTATTAGAAATACATAAAGTGTCCCATTTCACCAAGGCCCATTTTCTTTTCTCCTTAGTACCACTCCAAAGGAAACGATGACTAATTTGATCCAGTTCTTGGAGAACAACCTTTGGGATATTCAACATAGAAGATACATAAATAGGAATAGCTTGAAGTACTAATTTTACCAAGGTGATTCTACCCCCAAAATAAAGCTACCTATTGGTCCACTTTCCAATTTTCTTCTTGACTTTTTCCAACAACCAATTCCAATATGTATTTTTCTACCTTTGAATATTTATGGGAATACCTAAATAAGTGATTGAAAGGGAGGTATTTCTACATCTTAATTTATCCAAGACCATGGATTACTGTCTAGTAGAGTAGTGAAAGAAAATAACTTTAGATTTGCCTTCATTGATCAACTGCCCAGTAGCCTTAGAAAAACAACTAATAATTTTATTAATATTAGAAGCTTACTTAACTTGTAGCTTTACCTAAAAGCGTAGAGTCATCCACAAATTGAAGATGAGAGATAGGTCTAGCTCCATGAGAAATGATAACTCCCTCAAGGGTTTTTTTTCCCTTTTTTTGGTTATAGTCCTACCCAAGAATTCAAAAAGAATGATGAATAAATAAGGGGATAGCGGGTCACCTTGCCTAATACCTCTGGAAGCTAGTAACGATTGAGAAGGCCTACCATAGATAATAACTGAGTAGAAAACTGAAGAGATACATCCCATAATATAATCCATCCAATCCTTAGAGAAACCAAATTGCCTCAAAACTTTGATAAGTGCCAATCCACTTTGTCATAAGCTTTGGATAAGTCTAACCGAATGAACATTGAAGGAGATTTTTGCATATCCATGGAATGGATGGCTTCTTGATCAAGAACTATCTCATATACTATTTGACGTCCTTCCACATAACCCCCTTGCTCTGGGGAAATAATATTATGCAAAAGAGGCTTCAATATTTCTGCCATGATTTTAGTAATGATTTTGAGAAGAACATTACATAAAGCAATAGGTCTAAAATCTGAGATATGATCAATCTCTTGAGATTTTGGAACAAGATTAAAATAAGTTTTATTGATAACATTCAAAATTTCTTTGGCTTTCTTGGTTTCTTCCACCACCTCTAATAAATCAACATGAAGGATATCCCATAAATCTTGGTAGAACTCAATGGGAAAACCATCAAGACCTAGGGTTTTCCATTTTTGAATTTTAAAAACTACCTGTTGAATCTCATTGATAGTAACAGAAGCAATCAAAATAGAGTTCTCCTTAGAAGTGATAAGAGAAGGGATTGATTGAAGAAAATTTTGTTGAGAAGCTGAGTCAAGAGGAGTAGCATCAAAAATATTGGAAAAGTAACAAAAATAGAGTTCATGCCATCCCAAGTATAAACAACATTTCCAGAATATGATTTTAGGGAAGAAATAAAGTTGTGAGATATTCGAGCTAGAAGATTTGTGGAAGAAATTTGTGTTTCGATCTCCTTCTTTGAGCCATTGAGTTCTAGATTTTTGCTTCCATAAGATTTCTTCTATTTTTTCCTATTCCTCTAACTGAGTTGTGAGTTTAATTTCATCTACACTTCTCTACTCTGTGAGGCCATCTAAACAGATTTTCTTATTCAAATTTTCAAGATGAGCAATAAATTCATGCTTTTTTTTATGAACATCCCCAAACTCTTTCCAGTTCCAAGTATTGGTTTTGGATTTAATGTATTGCAATCTTTTGGCAAAACAGAACATCTTAGTCCCATGCCTAGGTTTACCTTCCTTCCACCATTATTGCACATGAGGTCTAAAGGAAATATCCCTAAGCCACATTAATTGAAAACAAAAAGGAGAGAAAATCACATTGGTTTTCCACATTTCCACCATGATTGGCCAATTATCCGAACAAGCATTATTAAGAGTCTTCACTTTAGGAATGTGACCACGGATTAAGAAATTTTCAGAGAGCAAAAACCTATCCAATATTTCCAGTATACAAGCTAAGCCTTGCCTTCTGTTAGACCAATTCATAAGTCCATTATCTGGTTGGATGTCCACAAGATGGAGGTTGCAATATATTCACTCATGAGGTCAGTGCTTTTGTCCAAATTTCTATTTCCCCTCTTTTCTCATCTATAGAGAGGATGGTATTGAAATCTCCTCCGATCAAGATCCAAGCTTCAGGAAAATGAGAGATAATATGAGTTATATCCTTCCACTGTCTTCTTTATTCCTCCAAAGAAGTTAGAGCATAAACAGTAAAGCAGAGCATAATTTGGTTGGAATGTCTACTTTGAATAACTATAGCCAAAAGACCCCAAATATCAATCATATGGTGAATAACTACCTCTTTTGGGTCCCAAAGACAAGAAATTCCACTAGAAGTACCTTGGGAACTGAGGGAAACCACTTTTCCAGATGGCCAAATTTTACTGGCAATTGAGTCCATATCCTCCATTGACATCTTTTTTCTTGAAGGAAAACAAGATGTGGATGATTTATCTGAATCATTCTTCTAATTTTATTTTATTTTGAAAGACTCCCTTTGAGTCCTCTAATATTCTAAGTGATGATCTTCATTAATACCAGGGCTAAAAAAGTTGGGAATGGCATTAATATTACCTTCCTCTAAAAGCTTTTCATATTCTTTTACCATATGATATTGATTGGTATTGCGACCTACTTTTTGATTAGAATCCATCTTCAATTTTTTTTCCCTATTTCTTGAATTATTCCAATTGAATCTGATATGGCTTCTAACCTTGAAGAATGCTCGTACACAGCCAAAATTTTACTAGAGGGTTCAATAGAGTCTATATTGGGACCTGTATTATTTGAAGTTTTGACATTTAAAAGATTGTTTTTCTTGTGTAAATTTTCTCCCTTTTTTCTGTTGAAAACCTTTGATTTTTTGGTTTGTCTATGAGTTCTTCCCTTCATATTTAAATTGAGTTTCTAAGATTTATGTTTCCATTATTTTCTCTTCCTCACTTGGGACATAATTTATGGAAAGGATTTCAAACATATTAGCAAATGACTTTGATTGATCCTTCATAACTAGTTTTTTCTGAGTGTTCTTCTTCTTAGGCATTTGGAAACCTGTTGAGATTATATCTTCTTTCTTTTGATCAGGAATTTTATTTGGGAAAGCACTGGCCAAATGACCATATTCATGGAAAATTCTACAACGAAAAGGAATGTTCTCATAGTCCACTACTTTCTCCCAAGTGTCTTCCCCAAATTGTAATGTGATATTTTTAGGTAGGGGTTTTTCAAAATCCATTAAAACACAAATTCAAGCATAAATAATATGTTCAAAATTTTGTGTACAATAATCAGTCATCATAAAATTTTGTAAAGAGTTTCCAATTGAAGAAAAAATAGTAGGATTCCAAAATTAAATAGGGAGGCCAAAGAGTCTAACCCACACGGGAGCTATAGAAGGCATCTCTTCTTCGGCTTTAAATTTAGTATTCCAGGGATTCATTGAAAGCCCCACCCTTCCAAAAAACCAAGGACCCCCTTGAAAAGTTTTCTCTCTATATTCATTATTAGCAAATAAAACAAGAAAATAACCTTTTGGATAAATATATCTTTGTAACTCACCTTTAGTTTTCTAGCTTTTTGCAACCCAGACTTTGAAAGTAGATAGGCTTAGATGAAAACCGACAAATCGAAAAATTAGTCCTTATTTTTCCAAATATTCAAGGATAGTCTGAATGTTATCCATATCAAGCTTAACAATAGGAGTTCCATTAGTTTCTTTAAGACATCCTGACTCTGTTTTCCTAGGATAAATCTTAGGCATTCTTAGAGGTTTATGGGAAGCCCTAAGATTGATATTAGCATTGGTATGAGGCTTTCCACCATGGAGGGCATCCCTAAAATTTATTTTTGGGGTTGATTTTTTGAAATTCTTACCCTTGACAGGGGTTTCCACAGTAGAATTATTTTTTGGGTGCACCTTAGCACCAAATTCACTTGAGATATGAGCTATTTTTTGATCAAATACTTGAAACTTGTTTTGTGATATCTTTAATCCTTGCCCTAGACGCCATGGAAAGGTATGGTTTTCAATTTTCTTTTGTGCAACAAATTGGAAGCCATTGTCACTCAAGTTCACAGTATGATCTATTGAAATATAAATTTCTAACCCATCCTGGATCCCCTGTAATATTTCCTACTAATATATTGATCATAAACCACAAAAATATTGGCCGCTAGGACCCAAAGGCCCTAAAGACCAACCTCTGGAGCTGCTTGCACTCAACCCAGATGAAACCCTCACATAGTCGCTTACCAAACATATCGTTTACACATAGGGATGTGCTAGGATCTGTGTTGGTCCAAGTGAAATAAAAATTGGTGGAGGTGTTCTAGGTTTTTTCAGGCATCTACCCTCAAAATTTTAGCTTAATATGAGTCTGAATGAGTGAGATATGGCCGAAAAAAAACCTTTCCATTCTTTCTTATTAAGCTCAATCTTGCCTTATTGAATTTTAATCTCTTAAATTACTCTAGCTTGGATGAGTGTCTCTTTTAATGTTTTGTATTGTTTTAAGTGTAATAGCAAGGAGATGGGTTTTGAGTAACTCATTGTAAATATTCTTGTGAGTTCTACCATGGCGAGGGTTAATGACAATTTGGTGATAAATAACCTCTAGCATTTTCTATAATCATAAACTAACTCATATTCAAATTGGCATAAGTTGAATAAGTCGATCAATATGGTCTTATTTCTAATATTCAAAGAGAAGTGTTCTAGGAATTGATCTATTAATTGCTCAAAATTGTAAATGTTGTGGTGTGATAAATGGTTATACCATTCTAGAGCATCTCCCCCAAATGTTTGAGGAAATGTTTGGAGCATCAACGAATCATTTTCTTGTATTCTAAACCATGCATAGATAAACGTTCCTACATGCTCCTAGGGGTCCTCATCCCCTTTAAATTTTTTAAACTTTGGTAGTGTAAGATATGGAGGATAAGATAGCAATTGTATCGAAGAATGAATGGGGTGATTGACTAGCCACCTTAGAGCGGGTTTTTTATATAATATATTAGGTGTATGCATGGTTAAGCTGCCAATCTAACTTTGCAAAAACTAAAATTTTAGGTCTTCCAACTATAATTGAAATCCTGAGTTTATGTTATGTGTGTATGTGAGATTTGTCTATTGCATGATGAATTGGGTGTATGAGATTAGGTTTTGATTGATGAGTGGATTGATGTTTATTGGAATTTAATGGTGTTGGATGTTCTATTGATATTGGTTGTGGAATGATTGTTTTTGGTTAAGTAGGGGTTATATATGAAGAAATGGTGGAATGATGGTGTGTTGTGTTGATGAAGCAGCATGCACATTTTGGAGAGGATGTGTTGTTATGGTTATGGTGGGTGGTCACGATACCCATGATGGATCTTGTGTAAAAATGTATTTAGGATTGATATGGGTGGATTGTTGAAGTCTACTACCTATAATTGTTGTTGTGATATGGAATGAATACCTAGATTAGCATTATCAGTAAGAAATTATTACAAATTTTGCAAAGCTTGTTGTATAGCAATCACAGATGTTAATTGTATTGTTGAATGAGGGGTAAAATTTTGAATATGATGTGTGGTAGCAATATGGGTGGATATTGGTGGAGGGTAAATGGTGAAGGGGATTGCAACCAAGCTAGGGATGGTATGCTACATAGGATAAATATAAGGTAATTGAAAGCACTAGGATACGGAAGCAATGGCGTACCGGGTGTGATGCAAGCAAAAGCAAATGTAATGCTAGCTCCTACGAATGAAGAAAAAGGACTAAAGTGCATGAAAAGGGAAAACAAACGAACTGAAACGAGATATAAAGCAAATGTAAAGTGCAGCCCTTTTTTTATTAATTTTTCTTTGAGATCAGGTTACAATACGTCTCCTTCCTTTTTAGGGGCTAGGAGCATTAGATATAGTTTTGTTACACCACGGATGGTACGCTTCCCTTCGGGATCTTCCGCGTGCCCACATTTGAAATGGGTGGGCCAAACGTTGTCATCGCTTGCATGAATGCATCTGTAGTTCCTTGCTACCCCTCCGATGTCGAGATCCTACGTTTAGAGAAACAAAAAATGATTAATAGCACCTACGGATGGAGGGAAACATGCAATCCCCAAGGCCTCTAGTTAATGCATGCATGAAATAATTAAAACGGTAATCAAAACATGTCAGAATAAGATGAAATTTGGATAGAAGCATGCAAACACCATCATGAACACACTGCAAAAGGAACAGTCAAGAAATATACTGTAGATTTCTAATCGCTCCGGGGTGGGACGATTAGGACTGTCATAAAATGTTAGAAAGCAACCTCCTAAATGTCCCATCCATAGGCCTCCAAAACACCTACAAAGTTGGGGTTAGGAAAAATAGGGCATTTTGAGATGACCCAGAAGGTCGGATTTTGCATATTCGGCCCCGATCGCCCTGTATCCGAAGATGCTCCCTGTATGTTAGTGAAAGCGAAAAACAATGAAAACACAGTCAAAACTCATCAGAATGGCATGAAATTTGAATGGCAGCATATATGAATGACATAAAATAAGATGCAAAAGAAATAGTGAAGAAATATGCTATATATTTCTAATCACTCCGGGGTGGGGCGATTAGGACTACAGTAGTGCGGGGGCACCGAGGGCAGGACGCCCGTCGTTTGGGGCTTGGTTTTGACACCAATCCACTTGGGATGGGTCCAAAACCTCCTAGGGGGTTGTGTCAACAAATTGGGTGGGGTATTGTGGCCAAATTTTTGGGTTTTGGGTCCGGATTGTGCTTCCAATGTTCACCCAATAACCTCCCTTCCAAAAGAGAGATCAAGGATGTAAGAAGCACAAGTGAGGGGTGAGGATGTAATTCGGCAGCACTCCATTGCTCCAAATGCTCCTGCTCTATCCTCATTTTGGGGTGAGAAGACTCACCATTTTATAGACCTGAAGGTCTTCTTTGAATGTGCATGCAGGGGCACCACTTGGCCATCATGCCTTCCCAGGGGAGAGAAGATTCCTCCCTGATTAAGGGCTCCATGACTGCCTCTATGACTACCTCTTTGAGCTTAAAAATGCTCACTCGCACTCCCATGCATTGAAGGTGGAGTTGAGTGGCGGATCTAGGCTGCCATTTGTCAAGGTTTGACCTTTTTCCCGTCAAACCTGCTATTCGCCCCACCCTGGAGCGATTGCTGCTAATCGTCCTGGGGTGGGGCGAATAGCATTCTAATCATCCCAGGGTGGAACGAGTAAGGAGCAGGGTGCTTGAAAGGTGCCAAATTGACCTCTGACCTTCCAAAACTACTTTGGGAGTGGTTAGGACCACTTTTTAACCTCTGGGGGCTGCCCTAGGGGCTATGTATGCCAATTCGATCAGTGCTTGTAGCCACATGATCGGATTGGTGTTGTTTTGGTGTCTACAGATGCCCCTTTTTGGGATGCATTGTGCGTGGCGTAGTGCTGAGAAAAAATAGATAACCAAAGCACTTAATGATTAGGGTTTCTCGGTAACCTAACCAACTTTTGATGCCCCAAGTATGGAAAGGGCACGCATTCTTGAATCCTTGCTTCTGACGAGCTAAGGAGCTTAATTCAAGTGTTAACCTTTTTCGGTGAGGTGTTACTTGATCTTGGACATTGTTCAGTCATGAATAGGCAAAGGGCGCAACCTTTTGTCTATGGGAACCTTGAGTTCATGATTCTAGAATGCCAAGTGTTTGATCAGCTTGTGATTATTGCTTGTTTGCTGCCCCAAGCAGGAGCGTGATTGTCTTTGTCAATGATTCTTTGAATGCATGCCATTTCCTTGATTGGGTGTGTATTTGTTGATTGGTGACTAAGTGTGACTACCCCCTCAAGCGACGAATCGATGAGGGAATGACCGACATGAGAAAAGCGATGAGTCGCTTGACCCAAGATGACTTTTGTAAGGGTGCCTTCAGTTGTTTTCCATTGAATGCTTATGCAGTTTCCCAACAATCTGACCTATTTTTGGTGGGTTTTAACCCTTTTTGGGACGCCTTTTGGGGATGAAATTCTCAAAAATTCGTCCTCCCGTGGAGCGGTCCGACTATGGTAGCCTTATTAGGGAGTAGGATATTGATAATTTGTGGCCCTGATGTCGGTTTTGTATGCCAAGAATTTCAGGCGCAAAGGCGCCTTTGTTCAGCAATTTTATTGCTATTTTTGGGTGGGTTTGGACCCTTTTTGTGACGCCTTTTGGGGGATGAAATTCTCAAAAATCCTTCCTCCCGTGGAGCGGTCCGGCTATGGTAGCCTTCTTAGGGAGTAGGATAGTGAGGATTTGTGACCCCAACATCAGTTTTGGATGCCTTGAAGCGTAGGCGCAAAGGTGCCTTTGTTCGACAGTTTTATTATTATTTTTGGTGCATTTTGGATGCAATTTTGGTTGTTTTTTATTTTCTTGCTCTGTAATCGTCCTAGGGTGGGATGAATACCAGTTTTGTAATCATCCCAGGGTGGGATGAGTGCTATCTAGAGTGCTCATCCCAGGGTGGAACGATTACAGGCCTAAGAGCCTATATAAGGGCCAAAACTAGGTTTTGGGCTCATTTGCAATTGTTTTTTCTGGCGATTTGGAGTTGTGAGGAGGAGGAGTTCGAGTCTGCATAGCGGAGCGCTGTCGAGATTTCATGGATACCATGAGTGCATGGACCGGATCTTCGAGTGGCGGAGCCGAGGCAAGACCGGTAGGTGCTCCTTCGCTTTATTTGTTTTTTTATTTTTCTTTTGTTTTTTTGTTTAAACTAAGATCAAAACCCTAGTTTAAAAATTTTTTTTATTTGTATTTTGTTTTTTTGTTTTTAGTTTAAACTAAGGTTAAAAACCCTAGGTTAAAAATTTTGTTTTTATTTTGTTTTTTGTTTTTTAGTTTAAACTAAGGTTAAAAACCCTAGGTTAAAAATTTTTGTTTTATTTTGTTTTTTGTTTTTTAGTTTAAACTAAGGTTAAAAACCCTAGGTTAAAAATTTTGTTTTATTTTGCATTGTTTATTGATTTTTTTGAATGTTTGTACTATACATTTTGTTAATGTTGTTGTATAGTTTATTAAATTTTTTTGTTGTACAATTTGTATACATTGTTGTATATTTGTTTTAGTGTTGTACATTTTTTTTGTTGTCATGTTTTAATGTTTTTGTGTTGTTTTGTTTTGCAGGTGGTGAAGAGTCGGTACCATCAGCCGACGGTATTTTCTGACGCATGAGATGCATTGACTATGGTGGACTGGGATTGGCTTGATGCCCTTGGGCTCAAGTAGGTGACTCGGTTAGAGCCTATGGTGGGGGATCGGGCATATCTGACTACCCTAATCAATTTGTGGGATCCTCGCACCAACACCTTTCATCTCCCAACAAGGGAGATGACAGTGACTCTAGAGGACGTTTATCAGATTCTGTAGATTTCGATAGATGGGCTGCCCATTCGGATGACTCCTCGGGATCAGTGGATGGTGGTGCTGACACGGTGCTTTGGGCATGCGGTAGATATGGGGGTGGATGGGGCGGTGGAGAGGGCAGAGGGGGACTTCCTGATTGGTAGGATTCTGGTGCGGTGGTGGTTTGAGAAGGGCATGTTGGGGGTGAGGCATACATTGCTTATGACCCTCATCTCCAACATGCTTCTTCCTGACTCCTCAGGTGTGAGGTTCCCTTGGAACCTGCTTGAGGTAGTGTTCAGACTGGTGGAGTGTTCGACGGCAGCACCATTGATTATGAGGTGGGGTCAGACGCTACTGGCACAATTATATGATGAGTTGTATGAGGTCCACTACCAGAGGTGGAAGGGGATTAGGTGCAGCTACTTGTTGTAGTGTTGGGGATGGCAGCACATAGCTATGGAGTGGCCGCAGGGGTTGCCTTGGACCACTCGGGGAGAGATGGTGGACAGGGAGATTGGCTATGCTACCCTATGGTGGAGGTCCGAGGAGTAGGGGCAGAGTCGATGGTGGGCAGGTGTCGTGGGGCACTATGTTGATGCCTTCTCACGTCTTGCTCTAGGGGAGGTGTTCTGGCGGCCATACCGAGACTGTCCAGCCTAGCTTGAGGCTGGGGAGTGGCTCCGAGGGGCACACAGGGGGAGGTGGCTGATCGGGCAGCACGGGACCGAGCAGGAGTACTTCTCGTACGTTCGGGTGACTCGATAGTTTGGGGTGCACCAAGGATTTTCGGGTGAGCCCTTGATCTATCGATGTCGGGGCGATGAGAGGACTTTGGCCTGGCCGATCATTGAGCCACTGGGTGAGGAGTCGGATGCAGTGATTGATGTCCCCAACGTGGACAACGTCGGGGTGACTGTCGAGTACGACCAGTGGTGGATGATGCGGTGATGGTGGGGTGAGGGGCCTCTAGGAGGCACGGATGCGGCAATAGCAGGTGGTGAGGATGCAGAGGCATCGAGGGAGGGTTGGGGAGCTCCGCTCGATGATGCGGATATGGTGGAGGTTGACGACTTGACTGGGGATGACCTAGGGGTTCTAGAGCAACCGGATACACAGGACGTTCCGGAGTAGTGGGTGTCGGAGCAGCATGCCATCCCAGAGATGCCCATGCCTCATGCAGTCTCGAGGGATATGGAGGCTAGGTATCACGCTGAGATAGCATGATTGGAGGAGCTACTACGGAGGTAGAGATGAGGAGCACAACGTTGAGAGGGATCACCTGCGGGCTCAGTTGGCATAGTGGGATGAAGCATTGGCTGCATACCATCGGTGGGATGTGGAGTGGGGTCGATTCTGGGTGGAGTTGGAGGCCGAGATTATCCGCCTTGGTGGACAGTTACCTGAGCTCACTGGAGGTGGATCTTCATGCCGAACGAGAGACAGTGAGACTGAGTAGTCTGCTTCCTCTCATCGCAGGCGGGTGGGTGAGGGTAGCGCTAGTGGGCATGATGTGGGGGCTGGCAGCAACTGCCACGAGAGGTCCCATAGGACCCACACCACTGGGGGTAGTTCCAGTCACACCGATCCTACGTGATCATGGTGGCCGACTCCCTAGGCTTGGGGTTTTTTATTTTTTGATTTTTTTGTGAGGTCAGAGGACCGACTTATTGTAGCCTGCGGGCATTTTTGGCGATATATATATATATGACTTTATTTTTTATTATACACTTGTCATGATTTATTGTTACTTTTATGCACATTTATTTACGTTGATGTATGCATGGGTTATTATGAATGCGATGTTTCTAATTATATGATGTATGCATATGGAATGGATGAAATGATTTGTTGATAACTTGGCGGTGGCACCATAGACTGTACAAGATTTACTGGCTTTCTGTACTATGTGATGACTTTGCATGTGTATATATATTTTTTTTTTGTATTTTTTGATGGTGATGTAATAATGGAATGTGCTACAGTTGTGCTAAAATATAGTTAAGGTTTTCTGAGACTCAGATGTTTTTAACTAACTAGCCAAGACTGTACATTTATCTTACAAGACTTTTGAACAAGGTACGAATCAGACTTGAGTTTGACCAAGTTATTTCACATCCCTGTGTGTGCAATTGAATTTGTTTATGTGGTAGTTGTCAGGATACCGCCAGTGCCAAATAGGCTATCAACCAAACCTGTACTGAGGATCACCTAACTAGCTCCACTAACTCCTTTGTTGTATTTAGTAAGATTAATATGCAGTGCAATCTAGGATACCATAAGCTAGCTCATCCACATGCAAACATTGATCTATACATAGTTTAATGCGATAGATATATCGTCATGCGGGAGGTTTGCCGCCAGTGACCAGCAGGCTATCCACCAAATCGGTACTGAGGATCACCTCTTGACCTTTCGAATGCTGAGAGTTCCAGGGATTCAAGTTCGACTCCCTTATTTTCTTTACTTTTATTGGGATACTTGCTCTCGTATGTAGTGATAAAAATCATTGTTTATTTTTCTCTTGTTCTTTTGAGCAAGGGATTTGAATTTTGAGTGATGAGGATCACTATTTCTTGTGCCTTTTGATGTGTGCACTTTGAGGGGTTTGGATATCAAACTTTGGAGTTTGTATTTTGACTTTTTGTAATTTTTGATGTTTGCAACCCTTTGAGAATTTTGGGATTTCTGATAGTGGTGAAAACCACTATTTATTTTGGGGGAATTGGGTAGGGAAGATGCTTGTCCTTTTGCCAACTCTCAGCATTCTTGGGGTCATTCGCACAGGGGGATGAGCAAGATAATCATTTTGTGTATGGTAACCTAGCCTGCTATGCAGGTTTCATCTTTCGTTCACACAACTTGGGAATTTTTATGTGTTTTAACTTGTGTTGGGATGCTACGTAACAAGGTGTGATCCAAGGAAAATTCTACCTTTGTAAAAATCTGTCTGACTTTGTACAATTTTTGGCTAGAAATCTAAAGACAGTTGAATGATGAAAGCCCTGAATACATTAGAAGACACTGATTATGATATGGTGAAAAATGTGGATGGCGTTTATTTTTGTTGGACTATTTACAAAGTGGAAAAATGTAGAAAATGATGGAATTGCTGAGTAATTACAGTCTATGGTGCATTTGACCTGTATGACCAACAAATATGCAATGTATGTTTGCGATGCCTAATGCAACTTATTTTTTTGTGTTTTGATTTTTAAGAGTATGCATGGAAGTGAGATGCAATTTTTTTTGTTATTTTTGATTATTTATTGTTTTTTGAAAATTCTTTATGGTTGGTTTATCCCGAGTGGGTGCGGACCGAGTGATTCTTTCGGATCCTTGGAGGTTTTGACCAAAGGGATTATAGATACCTTTGGGGCATTTTGGGTGACCAAGCGGTTGTGGGAACCCTTGGGGCTTTTGGTTTGACCAAAGGGTTTATAGATACCTTTGGGGCGTTTTGGGGTGACCAAGCGATTGTGGGAATCCTTGGAGCTTTTGGTTTGACCAAAGGGATTATGGGTACCTTTGGGGCATTTTTGGGTTGACCAAGCGATTGTTGGAATCCTTGGAGCATTTGGGGTGACCAAGCGATTGTGAGAATCCTTGGAGCTTTTGGGGTGGGCCATGGCTCTTTTAAATGTGGAATGGCCTCAAATGACTGATGTTCAAGGGTTCTAGTTCCTTGATTCCTTCAAGAGAGGCAAGTCGGTATGTTCCAGGTCCTATTTTACTGTCAATGACATAAGGACCTAACCAGTTTTTCATGAACTTGTCCCTTAGATGGGGCGACAAGTTAGAATTTTGTTGGTTCTCTTTTAAGACCAAGTCACCAACCTGAAAGTCCCTTAGGTGAACTTTCATGTTGTATGCTTTCTTAAGTCGCTCTTGATAGATACGTAAATGCTCGAGAGCATTGATGCATCGTTCGTCGAGCAACGTAAGCTGGTCTAACCGGGCCTGCCGTGCAGTGTCATCATCGATGAACTCTTGCATTGATATGCAGGGAGGGTATTTCCAACTCGAGAGGCATGACTGCCTCGGAGCCATACACCAGCGAAAATGGAGTTGCCCCCATGGGCGTCCGAATGCTAGTGCGATAAGCCCAAAGAGCAAGTGGGATTTGAATGTGCCAATCCTTATGACTATCTGTGACCATATTTTTAAGGATGGCAACTAGCATTTTGTTTGATGCCTCTACTTGCCCATTTGCCTACGGATAATAAGGTGTCAAAAAACTATGCTAAATTTTGTACTTTGTTGTTAAAGCACGCACATATTTGTTCTTAAATGACGTCCCATTATCCGAGATGATCTTGGATGGAATACCAAAATGACATATGATGTTATGTAAAATAAACTCCGCAATGCGGGTCCCAGTCGTAGAGGTAAGCGGAATTGCTTCCACCCACTTGGTGAAGTACTCTGTGGCCATTATGATAAACGTGTGATGACCTAACGACACAGGGGAGATCTTTTTGATTAGATCTAAGCCCCACTATGAAAATGGCCAAGCCGATTGGATCGGATGCAAGGCCTGAGAAGGTACGTGTGTCAAATTAGCATGGTGTTGACATTTCATGCACTTCCTTACATACGCGCAACAATCTCACTCTAAATATGGCCAATAATAGCCCATGCGAAGGATGCACTTTGTGATGGCCATACCGCTGAAGTGGCCACCACATGTACCATCGTGCGCTTGGGTGATCGCCCAAGTGGACTCCTGCTGGTCCAAGCAACGGAGGAGGATCCCTTCATAGCTTCGACGGTACAAAATGTCTCCTAGCAAGACATGTTTTGCCGCTTTCTGTTTGAATGATATTTTTGTGGCGTGCGTCAATCCAAGTGGGAGGTTACCTAGCTTGAGGTAGTCTCTTATGGGTGTGTACCAATCCTACTGATCAGAAACCTCGATGGTATGAACTTCCAATCCCTCTTGAAGTTTGTCCCTAGAAAAAGCTGAGCGGGAACAAACTTGTAAAAATAGCATTGTGTTGCTATCAAGGGGAATAGGGGAGAACAAGGACCCCTAGTTGGCGTGATTCAGGCTATCATGGATTCGAGCGAACCTATCCTGAGATGGTTCAATCTGGATCAGGTGGATTCCTGGCGTTATGTCAGAGCTTGCATGCTCCATCATGGATTGTGATAATGTTTTGACTTGAATGGTTGTCATCTCACCAGAAGGGTCTTGCAGGATTAGTGACCCCAAGGAGGCCATAGTGTCCGCAAAATGATTTGATGATCGAGGGAGTGCCTCGATGTCATACCATTCAAGTTTTGCCAGGAATTTATCCACAAGGGCTTTGTATGCCTGTAGAACTGGGCATTTACATTGGAATACCCCTTTCACTTGGTTGACGATTAACAACGAATCACCAAAGATGTTCAAGCATTTGATGTTCATGGTGATTGCTATCTGAAGACCTATGAGCAAGGCTTCATATTCGGCATTGTTGTTGGTGCACGAGAAATCAAGTTTAAATGATAGAGGCATTGGAGCCCCTTGCGGTGTGAAGAATATGATTCCCGTGCCACCCCTTGCTCACATTTAGAACCATCGAAGAATAAGGTTATGTCGGCCTGTGACTCAGGCTCATCAGAATCTGGTGATTCTGAGACATGGAAGACCCCATCATCGGGTAGCTCTATGGTCAGAGGCTGATCATCTTCGAGAGGAGCCTCTGCTAGTTGATCGGTGATGACTTGAACTTTGATGGACTTATGTCCAATGAATTCAATGTCAAACTCCATCAACAACATGATCCATTTTGCCATGCGACTACTATGATAAGTATGACTCATCATGTACCACAATGGATTCTCCTTAGACACAACATACGTCGTATTGCTCAGCATGTAGTGGCATAGCTTTTTGGTGGAAAATACCACTGCTAAGCATAGCTTCTCGACGTATGCATAGTTAAGTTCATAACTGACCAGGGTGCGGCTAAGATAGTAAGTAGCCTATTCTTTATGTAGTTCATTTTTTTGGGCTAGCATGGCGCCCAATGCCACCTCAGTAGCTGAGATGTATAAATAGAATGACACTCCTGGTCTAGGTGGTGCCAATACTGGTGACAAAGCCAAGTATTGTTTAATGTCATCGAAGGCTGACTGGCACTCGTCATCCCAGTGAAATGCTACCCCCTTGTGTAATAATTTATTCATGGGTCGGCACTTGTTAGATAATTGCGCTATGAAGCACTTGATTGACGTGACCTTTCCCTGCAAGCTTCTGAGCTACTTGATGGTGGTTGGGGGAAGCATTTCAAGGATTGCCTTGACTTTATTTGGATCTACCTCGATGCCTCATTTTGAGACTATGAAACCCAAGAGTTTTCCAGATGTGATGCCAAATACGCACTTCTTGGGGTTTAGTCTGACTTTGTGTTCGATGAGGCGATCGAGGATCTTGCTTAAGTCATCCAGATGATCTAGGCGCAAAAGAGATTTGGCCAACAAATCATCCATATAGTCTTCCAAATTTTTATGCATGTGATCATGGAAGATGTATGTCATAGCACGTTGGTAGGTGGCACCAACATTTTTAAGGCCAAAGGGCATGACCTTATAACAAAATGTCCCCCAAGGCATTGTGAATGTCATTTTGAGTTGATCATCGGGATTGATACGAATATGATTGTATCCCGAGAAATCATCCATGAGGGAAAGCATTTCGTGGCCTGTTGTAGCGTCTACCAATGCGTCGATGCTAGGCAAGGGGAAATCATCCTTGGGACTCACTTTGTTTAGATCTCAAAAATCGGTGCATATGCGAATCCTCCCGTCAGGCTTCTTGATGGGTACCATGTTGGACAACCATGGTGGGTAATCCATGCAGATGACAAACTATGCATCCAACATCTTTTGTAGCTCATATTTTACCATTAAGGCTACTATTGGGTGCATCTTACATAGTTTTTGCTTGACTAGCTTGACTGTCGGATCAAGCGTTAGATTATGCATGACTAGCTATGGGTCTAGCCCCGACATGTCTTTGTAGGACCATGCAAAAACCTCCTTCTTCTCTTTGATAAGGGTAATGTAATCGGCTTGCTCTTCGGGGGATAGACTTACCCCCAACTTGATGATTTGTGGATTCATTGGATCAGAGCCGATGTCTACGTCAGTCGTCTCTTTGATTGACATGTGGGACCCATCCTCCAACTGGTGTGGAGTTGGGATCAGGTGGATATCATTTTCTAAATTTAGATCTACGTTTGGAACGTCGGGTTCCTCTTCAGCATGGAAGATATCCTGAGGTGGTCTTGGGGTGAAATGAAGCATCTCATCGCAAGGCCAGTACTCTGATGGGGATGGTGGCGAGTTAGCACGATCCTAGTCTATGGCATCTAGGTTTAGATACAATGGTCATGTTGGATCGGCTGGATTGTGGATGGGGGCAGTTAAGTCAATGGAGATCATGTTGATGAAGTGAATTTGGTCTCCATTACCACGCGGGTGGTGACTCGGACATCCTTGGTGATATTTATTCTCCGGATCTAGCTCTGTGGGTATTGGCACAAATGGATCGGCCCTATGTGTGGATAAAAGGACAGGGTCTACCCTTGGCACTGATGGCTCTATAGGGTCTCTGGGTGGAAGGTGCTCTCTGTATGCCTGAAGTGGTGGGTGCAGCACTTGGTCTAACTATGCTTGGTTTAGGTGCCACCTATGCCTTGGCCCCATGTTTAGCTATTCAAACATATCATCAATGTCCATGGGGTATTCTTGTTGTTGCTACCGCATGTGGTTGAGATATGCCATCTCAGTCTCATATTCATAATCGCTATCAGAGATCCATAGGCCTTCATTGGCTTCGATAACTATTTGTGGCATGTGAGGCTCGTTCTGCTCGAGCAAGTTGATTTGGTCCCATCGAGGTTGTTTCGCTCTCTATGGGAGGACCTGATTCTCTTGAGGTGGCATTTGCTCGATTGGAGCATTGAAGGGGAACATTGTCATGAAGTTCTCCTGATAGTCATCTATGGGTGTCACTTGCGAGTGATTGCTATCGGACTCGAAAGGGTCCCAAGGTGCTACCTCATACTCTGACTCGTCTTCTGAAGATCCTTCTTGGCCTTGTCTATATCCCTTTTGGAGGCAAGTTCTTGAACTTTCCCCTTTCTCGATCAAAGGGGAGGAATTGTTGAGGCCCACAAGGTTGGTTGTTAACAATGGGAGATAATCCCCCAATGTGTATGTTGTGTTAGGATTGGCATATGGATCTTGTGCCAACCCATCCTTGTTGCCTAGCCCTAGGCCTTGCATGTTCTCTACCAAGATGTCAAGGGGTAGAGGGTGGTTGAACCCTACTCCTGATTTGTCGTATGACATCTGATATCTTGGTTGACAAAGAACGTGCACCCCTTGTTCATATCTACCTAACCCATATCCATGCCAATTACATTGGCCAAGGTATTTCAAAGCAAAGTTCGGGTTGGAAAGATAGTTGATGTTCTCAACAAAGGGCTCTTCATCCTCTTCCTCTTGCAGGTAAGGTTCAATGCCATTGTCGAGGCCCCCATATACAAAATTTGTCTAATTTGGTGGGTAGCCCAAAGGGACAATAGTGCCGATGGGGAGGCGAGGTCTCCCCATGTCCTGCATGGACTCAAGCATGGGTGTTGCTACAATGTTCCACACTAGATACTCCCCCAGGCCCATATTGGCCATCTCAACGGTGATCATTGGTGGTTGAGGGGGAGGGAATGGGAGTTCTTCCTGAGTCCACTCCATGTCGGGTGAACTAGGCGTCTTGACTTCCATTCGGCTAGGCACCTCTTCGATAGAGATGGTTGAGACTGATGGTGGTGCCTCTTCCAGGGGTTTCTTCCCATTGTCCTTCGGTGTGGCCACCGTAGGTGGCATCATTGGTGAAGGACCAGACGATGAATATGGACCATGATGGGGATTTGAGGGACTTAACAGTGGGGATGTATGCGGAATCGGACCCTATTTGGATGGATTCAACTAAAAGTCCAAATGTGTCGATGGAAGGGTCGATTGTGGCATCAACTACACTGCATTGCAATACTTGAAGGGCTCTAAGTCTTTCGGGACTACATGCACTTGCCCTTCGTATGTGTACTTTAGGCATTGATGGGCTATCGAAGGGACACACTTCATGTCCCTGATCCAAGGCCGACCTAGTAAAATATTGTAGGCCATATCACCTTCCAGGATGTGGCACAACGTAGGAATAGTCTTTTGTCCCACTTGGATGGGTAGGACAATTGTGCCAACCGTTGAGCATATCGCGTCATTGAATGCTCGAAGGGTATAGGTGGAGGCCACAATGTGAGATGCTAGAAACTTGAGGTGTTTCAATGCCGTTGTTGTGATTATATTGTTGGACGAGCCAGTGTCCACCAACACCCTCTTAAATGGAATCCCGTTGACCCATGCAATGACATGCAGGGGTGGATCCGCCATATCACCAGTCACCAATTTTAGTTCATCTTCTCTAAAGGTGATGATTGGTTCTGTACATCATTTTACATGTCCCACAAAGTTGTTGAAAGAGTTTGCTTCGTGGGGCTATAGCTCGATGGCTTTGAGTATCTCCATTAGAGCCTCTCGATGGGGCGATGATTGTTGGATGAGCTCATAGATGGAGAGCCTAGCCGACGTGGTCCTTAAAATTTGGGTAAGTTTAGTCCGAATCGTGGCCATTGGTCTAGGTGGAGGAGGTTGCATAGGGTGTTGTTGAGGTTGTGACGTTGATGGAACCTCTCCTATAGCTACAGCGGGGGCAGCTGTGCTTGGGTACCTCTTGTTCCATGTCACTATGCTTATCATCCCTACATACCCTTGCATGGGGAAGTTTTGTGTCACCTCATTGACTTGAAGAGTCTTTGCCTACGCATCATGGGTAGGTAGGGGGTCTTTGAAGACCTCCATCTATTGGTTGTTTGGTGCTACGAGATTATCCATCGCTAGCATCTTTGTTGTCTATTAGGTCTTGCACTAAGCTTTTGAACTTCCAACATGCATAAAGGTCATGTCCTTTCTGTCGATGAAATCTACAGTACAAGTCTTCCCTATAGCCCTTGGGTTTTGGTGCGTTGGGGTCTACGGGTCGACTTTTTGGCAGGTTTATCAAGTTTGCCGTGGACAAGCGGTCAAACAAGGAGTCTTTAGATTCTGTGAAGGGTGTGAATTGTCGCCTAGGGTGACGTTGCTAATTTTGCTCTTGCCTATGATTTTCCTTCTCATATCTGTCAAGAGGAACTACCTGATAATTAGCCTTTGGGGGTTATGTTGTGTATGCAGGCTTTGGTATATTTATGGCAACCTGATTGACCACGACGGGTTTTGGTTGCGTGGACCCAGTTTTGGCATTTTTGGGCCACTCTTTCTTGCATGGCTTGGCAATCTCACCATCCTGTATCTTGATATCCTCAATGATTCTGGCTTGCACCAGAGCTTCCTCGAGAGTGGCATATTGCTGCAGCTGCAATAGCATGGAGATCGATCTTAGGCAACTTTTTGAGAACATTTGGGTTAGATCAGCCATGGGAGGGAGGTAAGGAAGCTTTGAAAGCAATGTTCTCCACCGATTTCCATAGGCCGCCATGGTCTCCTCATCAACTGTCTGAGGCTAGCTAGGTCACTTAACGATACCTTATTCTTGGTGTTGAAGGCAAAATGTTCAAGGAATGTGTCCACTAGCTGGTCCAGGTTGCTGATGCTATGCTTCGGCAACTAGGTAAACCAATCCAAGGCAGGGCCTATGAACGTGGTTATAAATGTTCTTAGAAGAAAAGCATTGTTGTCCTGAATTTCAAAGCATTGGCTCAGGAATCTTGTCACATGCTCTTTGGCATCCTCATCCCCTCTAAAGATTACCAATTGAGGTATTTTTAAGTGTTCAGGGTATGGGGGTGCCGGTATTGAAGGATCCACAGAGTGACTGCAGAGCTAGTGTAAAGTGGTCTTTTGAGGCCCAAAAGTCTTGTTCTCCACAGACTCTAAGCTCTCTAGTAGCACTTTGTATGCATTGAAATATTTGATCTCTTCCTCCTTGGTTTGTTCCCGTTGTGAATTGCGAGGAACTTGAGTCCTATGGAGGGGCAACCAGGAGTGCCCCTCCTACTTTGGTAGGGTGTTTCAACCCACTCTTCTTCTTGCTCAAATTCCTCATATGCTTCTTGAGGAGTTCTTGGGCGTGACCTATAAACATGGGTGGGTGCCCATGGAGGGTGCCCATCATTGGCTCTAGGGGTAGTCTCTCACTCAGGTCTAAGAGGTCTTGGAGGAAACACTTGATAAGGTCGCAGAGACCTGTATCGTACCAAGGGGTTGTGCCTCTCATACAACTCTTTCCTATACATGCAAGGGGTTGGGACCCTCTCAGGAACAGTGTTCTAGAGCAACTCATCTGTCTGATGATGAATGCACTCTTTGCTAAGGCAATATAGGTGCTCTAAATATTATTGGTATTTCTTAAGCTACGTGATTTATGCTTGGCGGGCGGTATGTTTGGAAAATTCCAAGTCAATTTGTTCTATCGTCTTGAGTCTACGAGGCATAGATGCCTCCCCTACATATCTATCTTGGTCATGGTGATCTGATATCTCTATAGGTCACTTCCCTTTGTCGAGGTTAGTGACATTCAACCGAGGCTCTGGCCTTAGTAGGTAATCTTGATAAATAGCAAGTTGAGAAGTGCATTGTTCCCACACTGTGTATTGCTCTTGAGGAATGTAGTGGTTTTCCTTGTGCTCCCTTTTGTATATGTGAAAGGGGCAGGTAGAGTTGGCTCACCCTATCTGAAGAGCCTTGCACTATGTATTTGGCCTATTGTTTCTAACAATAATAAGGGGTAGATGAGGGATGATGTAATCATGTGGCCCCTTCGTATGGACCCTATTTTGTTCTAGTGCTTCATCACATGCTGGCCACTCATAACGAGTATCTAAGGGAGCCCTCCCATCTATGTTTATTACCACGTGTATGGACTCCTCCTGAAAGGGTCTATGTTGCATGGGCGTGCCCCTTGAAGGGGTGCCTCTATAGTCCCGTTCTATCATGGTATGATGTGGACTATTTTGTGGGCCAGGCCGCCAAGGTGGTATGACCAAGTCCTTGGGGCTATAGCGGAGGTGACTTGTGCCCCCTTGTACACTTTCCACAGCTTCTACCCGTGATTGGGCTTAGCTACGGGTGGACACCATGGTGGTGTCTCTCTACAAGATATGTAGGTTTTTATCTTCTTTACAATTTTTTTATGCTACACTAAACAAAAGGGGACCACACAATCAAAGCAATGATTATCTCGTTTATAGATTAAAGGTGTGCCCTAGATCTGGTTTAGTGTGTTTTGATTTTGTGGTGAAAACCTTGTAAAGAAAATTTTGTTGTATATGCAATATGAGGGCTCTTATATCTCCCAAAATGGTTGCCCCTTCAATATACCATTGCCAGGCCATTATACCAAACCTCTCAATATACCCGCCCTTACGTGAGGGAAAATATTGGTACGCGAGAGCAGAACAGTACGTGGAACATAGGCGGTACGGAAGGGGAATCACCCTATTTTTGACACCTACCATAGAAGACTTATCCTCATGTGCTGGGAATCACCCCAGATACACTTGGTCATCTTTCGTCAAGATTTACCTCTAGCAACTATAGCGATCAGGGTTATGTATGCAAAAATTCAAGCCAAGGTGGTGATGAAATCCACCATTTTTCTTGATCAAGTGTTGGGGTTTGTTTAGAAAACCTACCTCTTATTTGCCCAAATCAGATGCCTCTGAGTTTCTGCTCAAAAAATGCACAGAGAGCTAATCATCCCTGGGTAGGACGAATAGCAGATCTGTATTCATCACAGGGTGGGACGAATGTCTTATTCATCCCGGGGTGACACGAATTCTAGTTTGTATTCATCATAGGGTGGCATGAGCAGGAGTCCAACGCTTGAAGGATTAACACCTACAAACAAAAACACAAAATTTTGATGAAAATTTTGATCCCAAAATTAGGGGATAGAGTCCCACCATGATCGCCACTAAAAGCACTAGTATACGGAAACAATGGCATACCGGGTGCGATGCAAGCAAAAGTAAATGTAATGCTAGCTCCTACGAGTGAAGAAAAAGGACTAAAGTGCATGAAAATGGAAAACAAACGAACTGAAATGAGATATAAAGTGAATGTAAAGTGCAGCCCTTTTTTTTATTAATTTTTCTTTGAGATCAGGTTACAATACGTCTCCTTCCTTTTTAGGGGCTAGGAGTGTTAGATATAGTTTTGTTACACCACGGATGGTATGCTTCCCTTCGGGATATTTTGCGTGCCCACATTTGAAATGGGTGGGCCAAAATTTTCTACCGCTTGTGTGAATGTGTTTGTAGTTCCTTGATAACCCTTCGATGTCGATATCCTACATTCAGAGAAATAGCAAACAATTAATAGCACCCGCGGATGGAGGGAAACATGCAATCCCGAAGGCCTCCGGTTAATGCATGCATGAAATAATTAAAATGGTAATAAAAAAATGTCAAAATAAGATGAAATTTGTATAGAAGCATGGAAACACCGTCATGAACACACTACAAAAGGAACAGTCAAGAAATCTGTTGTAGATTTCTAATCGCTCCGGGGTGGTACGATTAGGACTGTCATCAAACATAAAAAATAAAACTCCTAAATTTTGAATCCAGAGGCATCCAAAACACCTAAAAATTTGGGGTTAGGAAAAATAGGGAATTTTGAGACGACCCAGAAGGTTTTATTTTGCAGATTCGACCCCGATCACCCTATATCTGAATATGTTCCCTGTATGTTAGTGAAAGAGAAAAATAATGAAAACATAGTCAAAACTCATCAGAATGGAATGAAATTTGAATGGCAACATATATGAATGACATAAAATAATATGAAAAAGAAATAGTTTGAATAACACAAGCTTATACTGAGAGGGGGGTGAACAGTATAAGACCTCTTTTTACTTTTTCCTTTATACTTCAGAATAGTATAGCAATATACCCAAAGCAATATCAAAGCAATGCACAATATCATCCACAAAGTGACACCAATTTTAACATGGTTCACCCAGAATGGCTGGGCTATGTCCACAAAAATTTTCTCTAAAAGTTATCTCAAAGTTCTTTGGGAATCCTTCCCAATTACAATGTTTATGAGCCTTGGCCCAAAGGAGATACCTTCCCCCAATCAGAATTTATGAGCCTCTACTCAAAGGAGATACCTTCCCCCAATAAGAATTTATGAGCCTCTGCTCAAAGGAGATACCTTCCCCTCTACTCTGGAAATGATCCCTTAGAAGATCAACTGCCTCTACCTCTTGTCAGCACGTGGAATTCCTTTCCACCAAAGACCTCCTGTCCTCAATGCTTAGCCTAAGAGACCTCTGCCTTCTATGATCACGTCCATAGAAACTCAGCAACCTGTACCAAACACAGTCATTCGATCTACTACAAGTCTTCCTCTGTCTGTCAGATCTGTCCAACTCTTGAACAAATCAATCCTATGCATACAAGCCTTCTCAAAGAATTGCCAAATCTATCCTCAGGTTCTTCTCATAGAAAAAATGCACCTCTGTCCTCAAGTTCTCTGATAGAACTATCAAACTCAGCTCACAAGTCCTCTTCTAGGACCTATCCAAATCTGCTCACAAGTCCCCATCGGAACCTGTCCAAAAACTGCTCACAAGTCCCCACTGGAACCTGTCCAACAACTCAGCAAGCTCACCAAGAAAAACTTTCTTAGTAGGAAATCACAAAGTGAATTGTTAGAGACCCAATGTGATTTGTCAAACTCATAGAAGCATAAAGAGAATTTTTAGAGACTCAATATGTTCTATACTCAAATCCCAATCTCAAAACTCAACTCAAATCAACTCGGCTCAAACTCAATCTCAAATCTAAAAAATCAACTCAATATCTGAAATGGATAGGATAGAATGTTTTCTTTCAAGAACATGAAACCCCAACAATTACCAACTATGCAAAGAATCACATAACAATGATACTCATGTTCTTTTCACCATCTATTAGGGTTTCAACAACAATGCTCATCAAACAAGGTTTAGTCAACCAACACCATTCAACTCAACATCAACCTTGAAGCATTCAACCAATCATCACAAGAAAAGGAAACAAGTAGAAATCCTTTTCCCTCCAAAGATATTTGAACAAAATAGTCACCAACACAATATCACCAAATGCAAAGAATAACTTGCTCAAATCAACTCAATGGAGTAGGCCCAATATCATGAATCAAGTAAAGCAATAACTTGATCAAACAACCTCTACGGAAGCAACTCAACCATAAAACTCAAAACAGCCAACCAAGGGTTCCACCAACTCAATGCAAGTAGCTAGACTCACAAATATAAACCCTAGTGCACAAATCTTCCACTATCTCAAACCAAAAATTATGCATTCACCAAAAACTCTCCTTAAGGATAACAATGCATAAGTAGTCTTCAACAAACTAGAAAATAGGATTTATACCTAACCAAAGGAAACCTAGTTGAAAACCTTTTCACTCCAAGATTATTTCAGAAAAACATACACCAATCATACTCATAAGAAAAATGTGCCCATACCTTTTTGGAGTAGAAGAAAATTGATCCTTAAAGCTGTCACCACACACAACCCTCAAACTTCCAACCAAGTTAGGGTTAGAACCAAGATAAATGAGCATATATAAAAACTTTTCTTAATACACCTTTTAGCTCCTCTTCTTTAAAAACAACCACCAAAGAAGCTAAAAACACAACAACAAAAACTTACACCTTATATCTCCATTTTTAAATTTAGCATAGCAAAAGACTAATCTCAAAAATACAACCAAAGAAATATCCCCTTATTTCTCCTATGTCTTTTAAACAATGCTAAACAATGCCAAAAATCATATCAAGAAAATAATCACACCTTATAATGGCTGCCCTTGAAGAATCCAAAATTCGTAGAACAAAACACGTTTTAATAAAAACGTGACTAATCCATGCACAGCTCCCTCTGTGGGTATCGAAACACAGACCTCCGCCTACGCAAAGCCCAAACATAGCCTTTGCTGCCATTAGCCCACAAGAGGCTTACGAAGTCCAAGACGGACTTCTTTCCACATAAACGGTCAAGCTTTCTGAAAGCTTTTCAAACCACGAGCTCTCCTCTTTCACAGCGTAAACAGAACATTCGATCGCAACCAAACCAATTAATTGCCTTCAATTTTCCAAGTCTATTTAACCTTAGGAACCTTCTCATATTTATATTCCATACGTGGACTTTAGAACACGTCGGCTTCAAAGAAAAGTAATTTCGAATTTAATCGAAATTTGCTTTCTAAAGGGTTTAAAAACCCTTAAGTATTTTTAATAAATTAAAAATATTTCTCCCTTAATTAATTAAATAATTAATTAATTAAAACCTTGAAGGGTTTTAAATAATAATTAAATAAATAATAAAGAGAACCTCCATTGGTTTTAATAAAAACCATTTAACTTGGTTTTAATGAAAAACCCTTGCCACTGGAATCTCTCCGGATTCTCTTGGAATCTTCCACCTTTGAAGCCAACGCATCCTCTTAACATTAATGCCATTTCCTTTTGACATCAATGACAACTCATAGACACGAAGCTAGGATCTCAAACCCAAAATTGCCAACAATCTCTGCCTTTGTCATTGATGGCAAACCATGCTTCTCAACAACATAGAAACTCAACATAAACAGCTCCCCCTGTCTTGAGGCTCTCCCCCTTACTCAAATCTCTCCCCCTTTGTCATCAATGGCAAAGGGTCACATTTGGGGCTCAAGACTAAGAATGAGCCTCTTAGCATAGTCCCTCCCCCACCTCCTGATGAGGTGATTAATTATTGGGTGGGAGTAAAACTCCCATTAGGCACTGATCATCATCAGCGTCTATAACTTCCTTGCCAAGCCTTCTCTTGAACTCTTTGTCCATATTCCTGTTCTTGTCACTATTATTGTTCTTGTTCTCATCCCTATTCTTGTCCATGCCTTGATCCTTGGACCTGATCATGCCATTGTTCCTGTTCCTGTATTCTAGAATTTTAGCTCTACATTGTCTAATTGTGTTACCTTCATTGTTGCACTTGAAACACTTGACGATGTTGTTTCTCTGAGATAAACCTGATCTTTGAATCCACCTATTCTAACCAAACCTGTTCTGGCCAAACCTGTTATGACCAAACCTATTCTGACCAAACCTATTATGGCCAAACTTGTTCTGACCAAACCTGTTCTGACTAAACCTGTTCTGGCCAAACCTGTTCTGACCAAACCTGTTCCTATTATTTGCCTTGTAATAAATTGCCTTGTGCCCAAACTGTTGACAAGAGTAGCAATACCCTTGAAAGTAACTAGCACTTCTAAAGCTGTCATTTACCTCCTTCACTTGAGCCATGCAATGTGAAGCCATGTGACCAAACCTGTGACAAGCAAAACATCTCGCATTGAAACTTTCCTTTAATTGACCTCTTAGGTTCGAAAACTTCTTCTTCTCATTCTGAATTCTATTTTCTCGTGCATCTATCATTCAAGGACTCCTTTTCTGAAATACTTTCCTCCATCGAACTCTCTTTCTTTTGGAGTCTCTTACTAGACTCTCCAACTTGTTCCTTGTGTGGCTTAACAAAACCAAGGCCTGTTTTATCTCGTTGTCTTTCTTTGACCTTTGATGAGTGACTTAACCTTTTTGGAGCTATCTTGAAACCTGTAAAGCTTATCCTTGTACTCTTTAGTTTCCTCTTTCAAAGAAGCCATTTTCTGTTCTAACTCACTATACTCAAGAACCTTAGACTCTAACTCATCCTTGAGTTCTTGTGTCTTAGCTATAGAGAAGTCAAGACTTTCTATAAGATCATCTCTCTCCATACAACATTCATCTAACTTATCCTTGAGTCTAGCATTCTTCTTTCTTTCCTTTTCCAAAACACTAAGAGTACTAATAAGTTCACTTTCAAGATCCTTTATTTGTTTTCTTTTTGAATCATCAAAGCCTTTTTCAGATTTCTTATCACTAGAGGTGCTACCCTTTTCAAAAACCATACAAGCATATTCCTTATAGTTTTCTGAAGCATCCTCATACATACTAGAAACCAAATCATTATTTGTGTAATCATCCTCAAGGTGACCAAAATTTCCACATCTAAGACATTTCATGATAATGAATCTATGTTTCGGTTCTTCCTCTTTTTCTGATATGAACAACATCTCATTTTCATTATCACTTGAAGAACTTTCACTATCACTACTAGAACACTTACTTGCTTTGTCTAGGTAGAAAATATTCTTGTGCTTGTGAGAATACCTCTTTCCTTGATTGCTGTGCTCATCTTTGTTTTTCCTGTGATGCTTGTGCTTTTCAGAATCCTTGCTCTTAGAATCTTATTTATCTTCATCGTTTTCATTCTTGGGAACAGTACAGTCAGTAGCATAATGACCAAACTTTCCACAATTGAAAAATATTGCATTTTTCATACTTTTGTGCTTTCTAGAGAACTTGCCTTTCTTGCTATAATATGCCTCTTCATCACTAGAAGACTCATCACTATCTTGAAGCTGTTTACCCTTGGATTTCTTGGTAGCCTTGAAAGCTGCCTCTTTCTTGACATCAACCTTCACTTGAGTTCTCAACTCAAATGCTTGCAAGTATACTATGGAGCTCATCCTTTTTCAACTTATCCAAATCTTTAGCTTCCTCAATAGCAGAAATCTTTTCACTAAATCTATTAGGAAGAGATCTTAAAATCTTATCACAAACATCATTTTTAGTAAGCTCAAGACCTAAGTCTTTCATGGAGTTAACAACCTCATCCATACGAAGCATGTAGTCACTAATATTTTCATCATTATTCATTTTGAGTTGTTCAAACATACCTTTGAAGTGTCTCAACTTGGCCTTTCTGACATTTGTATCACCTGTATGAACCACCTTCAACTATTTCCACATTTCACTAGTTGTCTTACAATGAATCACTTTGGTGAGATCTCGCTTCTGTAAGCCTTTCAGGATTGCATTCATTGCTTTTGAATTGTTGTGATGTAGGAGCCTTTCTTCTTTAGTATTAGGACCATGTTCAGGAATAGTGTACTCATATTCAATCACTTCCCAAAATTCATTCCCAAGTGCCATTATATGAACCTTCATCCTTGCACTCCAAAGACCAAAATATGACCCATCAAGAATAGGTGCTGCATTGCCACTTGAATGATCCATTGTGTTCTTTACTAGCTTTTCCTTCAAGCTTTTAAAACTTTCGAAGGCACCTGCTATGATACCAATTGAATAACACAAGCTTATACTGAGAGGGGGGTGAAAAGTATAAGACCTCTTTTTACTTTTTCCTTTATACTTCAAAATAGTAAAGCAATATACCCAAAGCAATATCAAAGCAATGCACAATATCATCCACAAAGTGACACTAATTTTAACGTGGTTCACCTAGAATGGCTGGGCTATGTCCACAAAACTTTTCTCTAAAAGTTATCTCAAAGTTATTTTGGAATCCTTCCTAATTACAATGTTTATGAGCCTCGGCCCAAAGGAGATACCTTCCCCCAATAAGAATTTATGAGCCTCTACTCAAAGGAGATACCTTCCCCCAATCAAAATTTATGAGCCTCTGCTCAAAGGAGATACCTTCCCCTCTACTCTGGAAATGATCCCTTAGAAGATCAACTGCCTCTACCTCTTGCCAGCACATGGAACTCCTTTCCCCAGAAGACCTCCTATCCTCAATGGTTAGCTTAAGAGACCTCTGCATTCTATGATCACGTCCAAAGCAGCTCAGTAACCTATACCAAACACAGTCAGTCAGTCTAGTACAAGTCTTCCTCTGTCTGTCAGATCTATCCAACTCTTGAACAAATCAATCCTCCGCATACAAGCCTTCTCAAAGACTTGCCAAATCTATCCTTAGGTTCTTCTCATAGAACAAATGCACCTCTGTCCTCAAGTTCTCTGATAGAACTATCAAACTCGACTCACAAGTCCTCTGCTAGGACCTATCCAAATCTGCTCACAAGTCCCCATCGGAACCTATCCAAAAACTGCTCACAAGTCCCCATTGGAACCTGTCCAAAAACTCAGCAAGCTCACCAAGAAAAACTTTCTTAGTAGGAAATCACAAAGTGAATTGTTAGAGACCCAATGTGATTTGTCAAACTCATAGAAGCATAAAGAGAATTGTTAGAGACTCAATATGTTCTATACTCAAATCCCAATCTCAAAACTCAACTCAAATCAAATCAGCTCAAACTCAATCTCAAATCTGAAAACTCAACTCAATATCTAAAATGGATAGGATAGAATGTTTTCTTTCAAGAACATGAAACCCCAACAATTGCCAACTATGCAAAGAATCACATAACAATGATACTCATGTTCTTTTCACCATCAATTAGGGTTTCAACAACAATGCTCATCAAACAAGGTTTAGTCAACCAACACCATTCAACTCAACATCAACCTTGAAGAATTCAACCAATCATCATAAGAAAATGAAACAAGTAGAAATCCTTTTCCCTCCAAAGATATTTGAACAAAATAGTCACCAACACAATATCACCAAATGCAAAGAATAACTTGCTCAAATCAACTCAATGGAGTAAACCCAATATCATGAATCAAGTAAAGTAATAACTTGATCAAACAACCTCTATGAAAGCAACTCAACCATCAAACTCAAAACAGCCAACCAAGGGTTCCACCAACTCAATGCAAGTAGCTAGACTCACAAATATAAACCCTAGTGCACAAAGCTTCCACTATCTCAAACCGGAAATTATGCATTCACCAAAAACTCTCCTTAAGGATAACAATGCATAAGTAGTCTTCAACAAACCAGAAAAATAGGATTTATACCTGTAGATTAAAAATACACGCCAAAAAAAAAAAAAAAATCACAATAACAGAGTACAGAATAGTTGCACAAAATAAACGATTTCTATTAATCGATGGAGTTTAAAAACTCCTTTTTGAATACAACTGGGCCTGTAACCCTTTATTTGTGATACAAGATTACAATTCATGCTAGGGTTCTCCGAAACCCTAGCTAGCACAAATGGTGGCGTCTCCGAAGAATGTATCTTCAATCTCAACAGAACGAGTGGGCTTCGTTATATCCCTTGCTTGGACCACTCCAGCTTAAACAGCTGCCATCAATAAACTAGATATGCCGTTAAAAACCTACACACATTAACACTATCAAAGAGTTAGAAATTAATAAGAGGCCTCCACTGTGTGAGCCCTCAGAAATAATATAAAACCCTAGAAAAATAGAATGTAGGAATTCAACAACAGATTAATAAAAGAAAAGAAGTTACTTGCTTTAAACTAATTTATACCTGTTCTCTGTTAACGCATCTAGACCAGGCAAAACCTGGAAGTAATGTGGATGTCAAATCGGCTGCGGAAGGCACCCTGGTGCACTCGCTGATCGCCCGTGTGCTTTTGGATCTGGGTTACAGACGTCGGTCTGCGTCTGTGGCTGTGGATAAATGCTCGCAGGCACTTAATAAACGCCTATGGGCACTTGCGACAAGGGGTAAATGCCCGCGGGCACTTGTGACAGGAATGGGAGATTCTACAGAATGCTGCAGAAGGAATGGCGACAAAAGTGATGATGGAAGCGGCAAAAAATGACGGCGATAGATGCGGCGAAAGGGTAGCAGAAGAATTAGAATCCGAGATAGCCGAGATAGATGAAGGGATAGAAGAAGTTAAGAAGATAGAAAAGATCCAGGATAGAAGTAGGGTTTGAGCCATCAAGGTGGCTCTATTTATAATCCACTCTTAGGGCACACTTTAGGGTTTTAACGACACTTTGAACGTGTGGCTAAGATTAAAGTGGATCTAAGGGTAGAGAATAAATCTAGGTTGTGAAATGGATTAAGATGGATGGACGGATGAGATTAAATGAAGGACGGACGGCTCAGATTAAATCACTTAAACTATTATTTAAATATATATATTAAAATATTAAAATATATATATATAAATATTAATTTAAATAAATTTGGGGATGAAAAATGGCGGGAAAGGTGAAATTGGGCCAAATAATGGCGGGAAAGTGTGGATTTGGGCCAAATAATTGCGGGAAGGTGGATGACCGACACGTGGCTGACAGGAAGGTATAGATGACTTGCAAGTGGCTAGATTTTGGTGTCTACAATACCCAACCAAAGGAAACCTAGTTGAAAACCTTTTCACTCCAAGCTTATTTCAGAAAAACATACACTAATCATACTCATAAGAAAAATGTGCCCATACCTTTTTGGAGTAGAATAAAATTGATCCTTAAAGTTGTCACCACACACAACCCTCAAACTTCAAACCAAGTTAGGGTTAGAACCAAGATAAATGAGCATATATAAAAACTTAATACACCTTTTAGCTCCTCTTCTTTAAAAACAACCACCAAAGAAGCCAAAAACACAACAACCAAAACTTACACCTTATATCTCCATTTTTAAATTTAGCATAACAAAAGACTAATCTCAAAAATACAACCAAAGAAATATCCCCTTATTTCTCCTATGTCTTTTAAACAATGCTAAACAATGCCAAAAATCATATCAAGAAAATAATCACACCTTATAATGGCTGCCCTTGAAGAATCCGAAATTCACGGCACAAAACACGTTTTAATAAAAACGTGACTAATCCATGCACAGCTCCCTCCACGGGGATCGAGACATAGACCTCCCCCTACGCAAAGCCCAAATGCAGCCTTCGCTGCCACTAGCCCACAAGAGGCTTACGAAGTCCAAGACGGACTTCCTTCCACATAAACGGTCAAGCTTTTCGAAAGCTTTTCAAACCATGAGCTCTCTTCTTTCGTAGCGTAAACAGAACATTCGATCGCAGCCAAACCAATTAATTGCATTCAATTTTCCAAGTCCATTTAACCTTAGGAACCTTCTCATATTTATAGTCCATACGTGGACTTTAGAACACGTCGGCTGCAAGGAAAAGTAATTTCGAATTTAATCGAAATTTGCTTTCTAAAGAGTTTAAAAACCCTTAAGTATTTTTAATAAATTAAAAATAATTTCTCCCTTAATTAATTAAATAATTAATTAATTAAAACCTTGAAGGGTTTTAAATAATAATTAAATAAATAATAAAGAGAACCTCCATTGGTTTTAATAAAAACCATTTAACTTTGTTTTAATGAAAAACCCTTGCCATTGGAATCTCTCTAGATTCTCTTGGAATCTTCCACCTTTGAAGCCAACACATCCTCTTAACATTAATGCCATTTCATTTTGACATCAATGACAACTCATAGACAAGAAACTAGGATCTCAAACCCAAAATTGCCAACACAGTGAAGAAATCTACTACAAATTTCTAATCACTCCGCGGTGGGGCGATTAGGACTACAACAGTGCGAGGGGTGCCCGGGGTAGGACGCCCACCGTTTGGGGCCTGGTTTCGACACAAATCCTCTTGGGATGGGTCCAAAACCTCCTAGGGGGTTGTATCAATGAATTGGGTGGGGTATTGTGGCCAAATGTTTGGGTTTTGGTTCCAGATTGCGCTTCCAATGTTCACCCAATAACCTCCCTTCCAAAAGAGAGATCAAGGATGTAAGAAGCACAAATGAGGGGTGAGGATGTAATTCGGTAGCACTCCATTGATCCAAATTCTCCTGCTCTATCCTCCTTTTGGGGTGAGAAGAATCACCATTTTATAGACCCAAAGGTCTGCTTTGAATGTGCATGCAGGGGCGCCATTTGGTCATCATGCCTTCCTAGGGGAGACAAGATTCCTCCCTAATTAAGGGCTCCATGACTACCTCTATGACTGCCTCTTTGAGATTTGAATCACTCAATCACACTCCCATGCATTGAAGGTGGAGTTGAGTGGCAGATCTGGGCTGCCATTTGTCAAGATTTGAATTTTTGCCTATCAAACTTGCTATTCGCCCCACCCTGGAGCGATTGCTACTAATCGTCCCGGGGTGGGGCGAATAGCATTCTAATCATCCCAGGGTGGAACGAGTAAGTATAAGGGTTCTTGAAAGGTTCCAAATTGACATTTGACCTTCCAAAACTACTTTGGGAGTGGTTAGGACCACTGTTTAACCTCTTGGGGCTGCCCTAGGGGCTATGTATGCCAATTCGGTCAGTACTTGTAGCCACATGATCATATTGGTGTTGTTTTGGTGTCTACAATAATGATGTAGGTGGAATTGATGTTGGGAACTACGAAGCAACATTGGTGTGTACTTCATAGAGTGGGTTAGAGTAGATGATGTTGTGGGTGGATGCAATAGAAATGTATTGATTGGATGATGATGAAGGATTTTGTTTCATAGGTATGGATATGGATTTGAAAAAGGGGTTGGCGATGATCTGGTTGATGTTTTGGGGATGTGAATAAACATGTTCCTAATGGAATGTGGGAATGGATTGGGGGTGGAATGGTGAGAGGGGGTAAATATGGAAACACCAAGTTTAGGTACATTATGAGGGTATCATTATCTAAGTACATGATGCACATATTAGAGGGTGGTGATGGCTCGATGTAAGGTATATCTAGGATGGAGGTTTGGATGGATCTTCGCATCATATCCATATCTAAAGGGGGTGCATAATTGGAAGGTCCAGTAGATAGATCTACATGGATACCCCATTTCTTAGCCACAAAAGTGGCTAAGGTATAAAAAATTTGAGCATACTAGTCCATGGATGCAGGTGTTTGGCTTTGGGTATTGGCTAAAGCTTTGGCTTGACTCTAGGTCAATACCATAAGCTAGGGATGAAGTGAAATGATGGATGTGTGGGTTAAGTGTGTGGTAAATGTGATATCTATGCTATGAAAAAACACACAATCACACAAACAAACAAGTATTTTTTATTTTCATTCATTTTTGTATATTTTTTTTTGTTCTTTTCTCTTTTTTTGTGAAGTTTTTAGATTTTTAAAGATTTTATTTTTGGATTTTTTGTGTGTTTTATGTTACCTAGGCCTAAAATCTATGTATGGTAAGTGGTGATGTGGAATATAAAAATATGTGTTTGTATCCTGTCCTTTTATAAAGGATGAATTAAGAACAATTGATAATACTTCATATATGAATGGTTGGTAATGGGTGTATCCTAAGGAATAAAAATACCTCTCGAGAGAGGCCACACTATCTAGTGCCTTGCTATCAACCCAAATAGAATTTCAATTCACCCTTGTGTGATCTTGGAGATAAACAACAATAATGATTCCACAAATTATTAAGCCCTAGGAATGAATGGTGTATAACCTAGATTACCCTAAGCTAGCCTCAAGGATAACCATTTTTTTGGTGATGAAGTCCAAGAAACTATTGTACTAACTAAGGATTGTATAGGGTTTGACTAATGTTGGTGATGAAGTAAAACTTATTTAGGAGTTTTTACTAACACTTTTCAATGTAGAGGTGTAAAATTATGATTGTGCATGTTTGTGGAGGTTTTATTTTGAGTTTTGTGAAGTTTTTGTGTAATTTTGCAAAGCAAATCTAGTCTAATTTTACAAAAGTTTAAAAATAGGATACAATTGTGATTTAATTCCTAAAAAATACAAATCAAATACAAAAAAAATAAAACACTCGAAACAATAGTAAAAGGTAAAATTTTAAGCTAAAATGCAAATAAATTGCTTCAAAGGGTCCTAAACTATGTTTGAGATACAACGCCAAATGTAGGATTGCGTTTGGGACCCGCTCTAGATATACATTTGGGACCCATAGGTCTATGTTTATGACTATATCTTATAATTAGTTTAAGGTAGAAGACAAGCCTAAATGTTCCCTAGATGATCTTACTAATGCAAAATTATCCTTCTGATGTAAGCTACAATATTTTTGTGCCCTAAATAGTAGTTAATGCACCTTAGAATGTAATCTTGATATTTTATGTATACAATAATACAAAAGCTAATACACACTCCCAATTTGATGTAAAATTCTAATATGCACTCTTTGGAATTGATATAGAAACAAGCATACTTTCTTTTTTCATTAAAAGAAAATTTTGAACTTGGAATATAGTCTAGATCACTTACTTGGAAGCCTTAAGATTTTTTATAGCTCTCCAATTTTAGGTTTGTGTTTACATAGGACTCCCAAATATAGTACGACATTTGCATAGGTCCAAAATGTAGTGCTATGTTTGCACATGACTCCCAAATGTAGGGCTACATTTGCACAGGGTAAGAAAAAACCCAAAAGTATTTGAAACTCCTAATAATGCTTTGCAATCTTCATAAAATAGATCTCCAAAAACTTAAAACCAATAAACAAACACAAATAAAAAATCTAAAAATGGCAAGGCAATACAAAATAGAACCCTTTAGGGGTCCTACCATGATCTCCAATTTGTAAACAAATAAGATAACACCTAAACAATAAAATCTTGAGACAAGCAATATGTAAAATAAATAAAATTTATATTTGTATTGAATTTTTATGGGATCCTTGGTCTCATATTTTTACAATAATGATATGCCCTAAATTCTAGGGGTCTAATTACAAATGAATTGCTTGTTTTGATTACAATGGGCAAAAAATGGGTAAAGACCCTTTGGAAAATCAAATGGATATTTAGTGTCAATGAACTTCTTTGCTCTAATAAAGATGTTGAATGGATTTAGGTATCCTCGTGGGCCATCCTTTCTTTATTAAATTTCAAAACCTATCACATGCACACATATGCTTACAAACAAAAAAAGGGTCAATAGCACATGAAGGGCCTCCACTATGTGAGGCTCATTTTTTGTGAAAATGAAAACTATAAAAACCTGAATTAAAATTCTTGTAGAATATAAAAACATGTGAAAAATATGAAATAACCAAAAAACAATATCTTGCTATATTTTACATGTTCTAATCTAGGCCTAAAATTGATTGATTTGTTCTTGTACAAGTGTAGGGTTACATTTGGGGACCCACAAGGTTACGTTTATGGTTAGTCAAACACGGGTCTATATTTGTGCACCTATAGGGTTAAATTTTTAATTAGTTAAATGTGTGTCTACATTTAGAATTGAGTGGCAAAAGGGTTTGGGTTGGTGCTCATCGACTTTGATGGCTCAATATTCAAGAATATTGAGGTTCTCTTGGCATAATTTTGGTAGTGTGAGGGTGTATGTTCAATGCTATTTTGGTGAATTAAGTGGTGGACTATTTATAATGTTTTGGGGAGTAATGGGGGTGAGGATATGTGGTAAGCCAGGGTAGCTAAGTGACAAGGACTAGGTAGCCACCTATCCTGGGTAGTTAGAGTGAGTCACTTAGAGTGTCTCACTTAGGTGGAGTGGTGGCATGAAGGTTAGTGAAAGTGGACTGAGGTGTGTGATAAATGGCAAGGGGAGGGGTAGTGGTGGTTAGGACACTTTTCAAGTGGAGAAAAAAGGAATCCTAGGGAGATTTTAAAAAATTTACAAAATTTGAAAAATAAATTAATGTGCAAGAAAATACACCTAAGTTAGACCTTAGGTATATTATTTTATTATGCAGGAGTTAGGTTATGCAATGTGTATGGTTTTTGTGTAGTTTTAGGGTTTTGTATCTACAAGATATTCCCTTTTTTGATAACAAAAAAAGGGAGCATTGAGACTTAGTTTGTATAGAATAAAATGTGTTTAACCAAAAAGGTAAATTATTAACCATGGGTGGAAGGATACTATTATATATTGCAATCTATATCTATATATATTATATCACTTTAAAGGTTACCAATATGTATAAAACATAAATTTGAAAAAATTCAAAGATATTTGTTTTAGAAATGATATAAGAAAAAATTTAGGGTTCATCATTGCAAGTGGGATAGAATTTTTAAAAAGAAAAAAAATTGGAGGGGTAGGTTTGCAAAACTACAAGGTTATGAGCTTGGAAATATGGATAGAACTTGCATGGATATTATTCAAATGTTAAGGAAAGACTTGGAAAAAATGTATAATCATTTTTTCAAATCAACCTTACCTAAAGGATTAAAATATGTAACTTCATTCACTGGACTAACGCTTGTCCCTTTATTAATTATTTCAATGGCATAAAAGGTTTAAAATGATTATGGCATGGTGTTTATAGGGACATACTATGCGAAGATCTATGTGGTAGCTTCTAGTGCGAACATCGTAGAATACTATGGCAACCATAAAAGCTCGACAACTTGCCTGAATTCATGGCAGCTATTGATTCCACCATGTAAATTCAAAAAAAACATGTAACTTCATATCTAATAGCTTATAATTAATCAATAAATAAATTAGATAATCAACCGATGAAGGGGATTCTACAAACATTTTGTCTAATGCTTGGTTGAAGACTTATCTAAAATAACAACTAGCTTTAGAATATGTAGGTTGTAAAAGTTAGAAGCTCAAATATTATAATTAATATGAGCAATGAATCCAGATCATGGATTTTTATTGATATCTTAATCGGAGGATATAAATTCAAAAAAAATGTAGATGAAATTCAAAAAATATTTCAAGAGTTATATTTGCATAGTTTAATGTGGAAGGATGTGTTGCTTTGTAATATATCAAAATATAATGAATACTTAAAAAAGTTGAGATATGTGAATTTAGAACAATTAAAATTTCCTAGTACCAATTATTTCCCTTAAAGTAATGTTTGTTCACTATAAGCCCTCCCTACTTTTGCAATATTCCTTTGATTAGGAGCCTAATGCAAGATTCCTTTAAGAGATAGTCTACAAAAAAGAGGATATCATGGACCTTTCATATATGACTTCTATGAGAAGGGTATAGAAACATTGGATCATTTACATCTTCATTGTCCCATTGCTTAAACCATTTGGGACCACTTTCTCAAAAATATAAAATATATTGGGAAGATCTAGAAATATTAAATAAGTTGAAGAAATATTAAATTAATAGTTTCAAATCTAAACATTGTGAATTCTATTGAGTATTAGTCCCACCATTATTTGTTGGAATGTATGGCTTCCCAGGAATAATAGAATTTTTAGATATGAATATAAAAATTATACCACTATTTAAAACTGTATTATTACCTCTCTTCGAAAACAAATATAAACATGGTGCTTATATTAAAAATTCTTGAATGTAGAAAAATATGCTAGCATCTTGGTTATAGAATTTGAATGTATATGGAAGAGTCATATTCAATAATGAAGTTAACATTAAAGAGTTGGTTCAATTTGTTGTAAAATATATAATTTTAGAAATTTGGGTTTATCAAAATTAAGTTTGAAGGTGATTCCAATGGAAATCTAATAAAATCTAGTGGAGGTGGTGTTCTTTGAAATAATTCAGGAATAATTCTACACTTAGAATCATATGGAATTTCAACTTAAAACTACATACAAGATATGACACTTGTTACATAAATCAAAATTACCATTGAAAATTAATAGAAATATATTGCAATATAGAGGATTTCACAAAATATTATTAATGCTATAAAAAAAAATGGATGTGCAAATTCAATTTACATAACATTATTGTTGGTATTTATCAACTATTATTGAAGGCAATCTCTTAGAAATGTGATCATATTTGTAGAGAAGGAAACTAGATAACAAATAATTTAGCCAATTGTAGTGGTGGGCATTGTCTTGGTGAAAATAAAACTTTATATGGCAATTAACAAAGTGATATTTTATCTCTTAATGAAACTTTTGTTAAGGAGTTGATTGTAGAAACATAGTAGTTTGACAAAAATGAAGAATATATTTTATAGAATGGAAATAAATAATATCTTTGATAAAAAGTCAAGTTGAATATGGTTTAATTGACCTAACAAAAAATGTAACATTTATTTTGTTATCTAAAGGCTAGGAAACTTCTTACATGGATCAATATGGCCAATTAAAATAGATAGAAATACTTTTTGAATGAGGTGGATTCATAAATTATTATTAATTCTATCAAAAAATGGATGTTAGCATTGAATAAAAAATTACATTATTACTAATGCACAACTATTTTAAGAGGTGATTCCTTGGAAATATGATCATATATAGAGAAGAAATCTAGATAACCTGTAATTTTATGGATCATAGTGATCTTTTTCTTGGGTGAAATAAAAAATTTAGAAACCAAATAGTAATATTTTATCTTTTAGTAAAATTAATGAGTAAAATGAGAAATATATTTCATAGAAGGAAAATAAATATTATTCTTGATAAAATGAGATAAGTTGGACATGGTTTAATTGGTCTTACAATGAATATGATACTTGTTTTTTTATTTTGATAGGTGAGACTCCAATAGATTTCACATATAACTTATTAAAATTTAAAGAAAAATACATATAAGAGACAAGGACAAGTCATAATTCTCTATAACCCTTGTTTTTGTCATTTTCATCCCATACATTATAATGGGTCTCTCATAATATTAAATATCTAATTAAAATAAATAAAAATAATATGTTATTTAGATTATTAACCCCATGTTTACTAAAAATATGATAATATTTAATAATTTTACAATAGAACAAAGATATTTTAACCTTCATAGAAATAAAGGATCTATGTCCATGGGTGGTTTCTTTTAAATGAATAATTTATTTCTTATTATAAAATGATAGTTTATTTAAAAAAAAATTAATATGTGATATATATTTTAGAATAAATATATGATTAAAATAAATATATATTTTTGATTTGGTAAAGAGGAGTTTTGAAAGGGTCCCCAAACCTTTTACAAAGGGGTTTTCCAAGGGTCCCCAAACCTAAAAATAGATAATCAATTATCTCAAAGAGATAAGAACAATTGATCTAATGATCGACAAGAAAATATTAAGTGTCCAAAAAATAACAGTGCATGAGACCCTAGGGGCACTCAAAACAAGTCCAAGACCCCAAAATGATCAATACAAAGCTGACCCGAATAGGAAAAATAACACGAGCCAAGAGAAATTTAAAATTTGAATGTCTTGCTCAGGATCCAAAAATTAAAAAAGATCCCATCCAAACAACAATGCTAAGATCAAAAGCTACCCAATGCAAATCAAAGAATGGGCACATGAGCAAAAGAGAACTAAAACTTGAAGGCCCCTCTTGAGCTCTAGATTTCAAAAATATCCCATTCAAATGCAATATTCAAAATTAAAAATAGTCATAGTACTAGAATACCATCCAAAACAAACTAAAGGTTTGGACCCCTGAAGTAGCATAGAAGTAGATCTTGTAAACCATTAGAGATACAAAGGAAACACTGCATGCTCAGGAAACTAAAGTACTAGAGAAAAACAATGGAATGCTACTGGTTAAAAATAAATTTACTAATAAAACTTCCCAAATTTAAGTAGAAACTACCTAACATAAAGGTCACAAATGAACATCCTACTCATAGCAAAAATTTAAAATTAAAATAGCTAGACTAGCAAGAGAACTGGGCATCAAGGCCAATAACCAGGATCACAAACCACGATTCAAAGACCGTAATCCTAGAGAACCCACCCAACCAGAAGTTGAGGAAGACAAACCACCCACTAGATAAGCAAAGTACATTATAGGTGGAACATGCATGACACTATAAGCACAAACCATTTATACATTTCATCCAAAACTAGTGCTTCTAATATAAAGAAAAAACTAGGATCCATATTTTATACAGTGAAAAAAGTTGAATCCCAACAAGAACCAACTGAGAATCATGAGATAGAAAAATATCAATAAAAACACATGAGAAACTCATAGAAGAGACCAACCAAAGCCCCAACATAGGACAAAGATATCGAATACTTTATAGGGGCTAAAAAATAAATTAAGCCTTCACCTCAACAACCATCAAAAGCTTACAACAAACAATTGGGAAATAAATAAATCCCACTAGAGAACAACCGAGACCAACCAAAGCCCCAACATAGGACAAAGATCTCCAATAATTTATAGGGGCTAAAAAATAAATTAAGCCTTCACCTCAACAACCATCGAAGGATTACAACAAATAATTGGGAAATAAATAAATCCCACTAGAGAACAACCACTCTCAAGGACCTTGGAGAGGAAATAATAGTAAATACCTAACACAACCCCAAAGAGAGAAAAAATGAGGATCTTGAAGAAGAATAGAAGCAATTAAACCCATGGATCTAACAAAACCAACACTACTAGATTTGGAAACATCCTCTACAAACCACTAGAGCAAGGACACCACCAAACCAAGGATCCAATGACCAACTTACATCATAATGAGATAATAGCCCAAGATCACCCCTTAGGTTTAGGTCAGTGAGGGGAGAACCCACAATAAGACTCAAAAGTAACCCAAAAAAGACACCACAACTGGAAACAAACCCTAGCCATAGGGTAAGATAATAGAGAAAGAAAAATCACCCATTATTACCCATTGAAGCAAAGGAACCACACCAAATAGAGGGGTAAACTGAATGATTCCTCTGTAGTATACATTAAGCCCAAGAGTTTCCCTTGGGGTTTGGATTGATAGTTGAAATACCTAAAATAAGTGCATAGAGAGAATCCACAAGAAGCCACCCCCATCTAGACATATTCCACTATAGCCAATGGGAAGAAAGAACCAGCATCCACTAGCTAGATCCTGGAAGTGCAAATAAAACTCCATAGTTGTCTAAAGGTGCAGGGTCTTCTCTAGATTTTGGTATAGGGGGTAAGACTTAGAAAGAGTGATACTAAACTGACCAAAAAATGCAACCAACAGTGCAGTCAAAGGGGTAAGATCCAGTAGTGAAGTGTGGGGGACCTCCTGCTCAGAGTTAAGGCTTCAGAGCATAGGATATAGTGGGAGGCCCTCAAATTATCAATTTGCTCTTGATTAAAATAAATATTTAATTTTTTATATTTTATATTATTAAAATAATTTTTTTCTTTTGGATTAGATTTAGAAGGGATTTTGAAAAAGTCCTCAAACCATATACATTAGTATAAGTCATGCAAAACTTGATAAAAAACCAACTTCACAAAGACAATAACAACTACAAAATACAACTGCTAGACACCCAACACCAATAAAACCAACACCATCTTAAAAAAGAGGTACAAGAGATAAAACAACATAGCTAGGGACTGACTAAAATACAAACCCTAACACAAGCCAAGAGCACCACCACATGGGTAGGATAGAAATCACAATATGTGACATCATACCCCTTGGGATCCATCACCCCTATCAAAAGTTAAACCTTGGTACCGTAGGAGCATAGTATTTATGTCTTCCACACAAGAAAAATTAATATTAAGCATGATAATGAGAGAATATTGGTAATATACCACCAAGCTATTTCCACCTAAACAAAGTACCTTGGATTTTGGAAACTTTAGTATCCTACATCAACACAATCGAAAACCAATATTAGATCTCGAGGGACCAAAAAAAACATCTATTTGATTCAAAATAAAAAAATACCACTCAAGCTAGAAACCCTGGTTCTAAAATCTTTGTGGACTACATAACCAAACTACACCAAAGAATCTAGAAGGAAGGTCCCAAAACAATATTTCACCCATTAACAAAAATTGGGATTGGATCTCTTTCCCCTAGCAAAGGGTTGGGAAGGTTGATAATTTCTAATATCCATCTTCAACAAATATTGAGAGCCATTGGCAATATTTGTCTCTGTTACCTTATTCCTAAGATTTTTAAATGATGGTCTCCAAAATTACATTCTACCTCAACATATACAAAACCTTTTTTAATACTTCTTGATTTAGAGCCAAGGAATCCCTTCTCCAAGAAAGGTTTTGGAGAACATTTATGACATATGGTTTTAGGGCCTCGGGACCCTTTATCCAAATTCACCATCCTATCAAAAGTAGTGGATTGAGAGGGGTGGATTTATTGAGTTTACCAAAATATCTAGCCCAGGGAGATTGAGGCAATCAAAGGAGTTTTAGAAAATCAATGGGACCAATGGAAAAGAAGCGAGATTGAGGCAATCAAAGAAGTTCTGCAAAATCATTGGGGCCAATGGAGGAGGAGGGAGATTGAGAAAATCAAAGAAGTTCTACAAAATCAATGAGGACAATTAAGGAGGGGTACTAACCTACTCAAAGAGTTTTTGAAACTTGGCTATTGGTTGCATTCTTCAAGGGGTCCTCTTAAACAAATTTACCCCATGAATTTATCTTATTTGAAGGTTCCTCTTAACCCAATTTACCCCTATTTGCCTAAATAACTAAATAAATTGACAAGTATACACAAGTATACATTATAATATTTATATTTATTTTTTATTATTAAAAATAGTATATTTATTTGTAAATATTTAAATATTATATATAAAGATAAAAAAATTTAAACAAATATCATTTAATTTTTAAATAAAATAAATTTATTTAAAAAAAATTATTAAATAAAATTAATATTTTTAGACTAAGCATCCATTTCAACCTTAGCTTCCAAAGTTAGATTCATTTATATATATATATATATATATATATATATATATATATATATATATATATATATATAAATTATTTATGTAAATACAAATAATTTATATGTGTTTCAAGATTTTGTATTTTACCTTTATTTTTAAAAAATAATAATTAATTATTAACAAACTTAAATATAATTTAATTAATTTTATATTTATATTAAATAAAATAAAAAAATAAATAATTTTTATTAAAATTAACTATAAATAAAATAATAACTATATACTTGCTAAAATTTTTGCATGGAGAAAGTGTTTGAAAGTGAAGAGTTTCTTAATCTAAGCTAAGGTTCAAAATTTATGGATAATTTTTTTTTAACACTCACAAAGCCCTAACTACTTTAATATTTGAGTAAATAGTATGAACTAAGCACTTAAATACTTTATTAAAAAAATCATAACTTAATAAGTGATGCATGTATAATTGTTAAGAAAATATTGTTTTAATTTTTAAATGGTTAAAATAAAATATAATTAAAGATTATCTAATCCCACGTAATTAATAAAAAAAACTTATACTCATAATAATTAAATTTAAATGTTAAAATATTATAATGAATTGTCCATCAGTTACGTAAACTGTTATTAGTTTATTCTGTCCATCAGTTAACTGTTATTAGTTGTTAATCAGTTATGTAAATTGTTATCAATTTATTCTGTCCATCTGTAAACTATAGATTGTTCTTTTTGATAGGGATAGTTTTGTTTGGCTGATGGTGTTAACTAGTGACGTGACTTTTTTTTGTTTGTAAAAATGTATTTTGTTAATTATTTAATATAATACTTTTTACATAAAAAAAAAAATATATTATAATAATTTCACTATAAAATATTATTATGTGATTGAAATATAAAAAATTAATTAATTAAAATTACCCGGTGTTGTAGGAGAGTTGGAGAGGAGAGGGCAATCCTCCAAGGGAGGTCCCAGGTTCAAATCTCCACCCTACCAAAAAGTTGAATTGGGTATCCAAAATCCAATTGATAATGTTGGTGTGGGAAGGGTTGGGTGCGACTCCTGGGTGACTTTGATGGTGTAGAACCCCCTGTTTGTGGTCTCTCAGACCAAGGCGGCTCCATAAGGGGTTTTCGCTTAAAAAAATAATAATAATTAAAATTTTATAATTATAATAATTAAAATATATAAGTATATATTTTTTTTCAAATAATTTATTTTTTTTAAATTATATACATCTCATATCAAATTTAATTTTTTTAAAACATTTAAAAAATAAATCATTTCTAATGTCTAGTCTTATCTAAAATATTATGAAAATATAATAAATGATTTTGCACACCCTCTTATCAAAGAACTGACCACAATTATTAGGCTACAAGTTGCATTGTCTTCTTGTAAATTTTTTTTAAATAAAGGGGTAAAAATTTATTGATAAAAAGTCTAGATTACAAATTACAACTAAGCTTCCAACCAGGACTCAAATAAACAACCAAAAATGCTAAAACCACTATACTATAATGACACTCAAAAAAGACAACAAGAATAAACCACATTAAGTCTGTACATCCTTGTGGGTCAACTCCCACAGGCGTTGAGAGTCCCCAGACATGAGACTCTCCCAATTATTGAAACTCCAAGGATCCAGCAGCTCAGAATCCCTTTTGACCAGGTAATCAACAACCACGTTCCATTCCATTAGAATGTGCACAAAGGATATAAATTCGAACTCTTCACTTATTTTGAGAATTTGAACGGCTATAGAGGCCAAATGCTAATTAACTTCCTTCACCCTTTTAAAATTTAAAATATTGACCATAATTTGAGATTTAGACTCATAGATAATCCTATGCCATCCAAGATAAAACCCCCTCCACAAGGCCTCAATAATTTCAAGAGCTTCCATAAAATTGTTGGAGTGAACACCTTTATAAATGAAAAAGAAAAAAATTACACCACTAGTAAAATCTCTCGCAACACCGCCAATGCTAGCATGTCCAGGATTACCCCTAGATTATCCATTAGTATTAATTTTTAAAACTCCTCTAGGGGGTGGCCTCCACCTACCATCTCTCCTAACCTTCTTATTGAGATGAGGAACCCTACTAGGGCTAGAAGATTTCACACCATCATCAAAGAGACCAAGGGCTTACTGTATGTTCTCCTCCTTAGAATCCAAAAGAGGGTCCACATCACATTTTCTATGGATGATTTCTTGAACCATATATAGGATACATTGCTAGATTTATTGAACAACCAAATAACTGCCCTAAAAAATGCATCGGTTTTGTTCGAGCCAAATTTTCCAGATGATGCAAGAAGGGCCCAAATTCCAATCCACCCGAAGGAAGGGGGCCTTGGCCGGAGGTCTACCCAGACTACTCCAAAACTCCACTAGGGAAAACACATGAAAACATTGATGGTTCCAGGTGCTCCACCAACGGTGCCAAATGTCTCTGGCAAAGGAACATTGGAAAAATAGATGAGAAAATTTATCCTCATTCTTACTGCAAAGGACACAAAAAGAGGGACCCTGAAATCCCCTCTTCCTCACATTATCCCAAGTGAGGCATTTATTACGAGCTACCAACCAGAGAAAGAATTTACATTTTGGCTAGGAAAATTTGTTCCACACCTTTTTCCACCAAGTGACAGGAAGACTCCCATACTTTTGCTTATCAAGAACCTGATAACCATAGGCTACCGAGTAGGTTACCTTAGAATCAGTGTTCCAATCCAGAATATCTTTACCACTCAATGAAGAACAAGGCCTCCCTGTAAGAATAAGAGCAAGAACCTCTCTATCCTTAGCCAGTACCCCATGGGGCCATTCTTGTGGATATTTCCACCTGTACATATCCATATTTCCAAAATACTAGATTTTTTAAAAGCCCTCCACATGAGACCAGCCCGCTTCCAAGAAATAAATGCCTAGGGAACATCACCTAGGATATTGATTCAAGATAGGAGGGTGGCCATCCCAATAATCCTCCCAAAAAAGAGCATTTGATCCTTGATTGCAAATCCAGAATAAACCCTACTTGATTAAATTAGCTCCTCTTTTTAGAGTGTCCTAGATAACCGAACCTTTAAAAACCAAGATGTCTCTAGGGATTTCAGCCTCAGAAATACCTCTCAGGTATTTACAAGACAATATTTTAGCCCAAATCTGATCTTGAGAGGTACACCATATCCAATAATGTTTTGTAGCCAAAGCCTACCCAAAAAGAGTTGTCTGTCGCAACCCAATGCCTCCCTCTTGCATCGACGTACATATAGAATCCCACCTAACCAAACTCCATTTAGATTGATCAAGTTTTCTAGACCATAAAAATTGTCTTGACAAAGCATCCATGTCCTTGATGAAGTGAGAGGGAGCTATTTGTACAAAACATCTATAAATGGGTAAATCTTGAACAACAAATTTTAAAAGCAACACTCTACCTACAGTGGATAGCCATATGAAAGTCCAGTGATTCACCTTCCTTTTAAAATTATCAAGCATAGACTGCTAAGAAGATATAGGTAGAGGGTGAGATGAAATTGGAATACCAAGATAAATTAAGGGGGGAGTCCCAACCTGGAATCTTAGAATGTGAGCAATCCTGGATTGAATAAGAGGAGGGGTATTGAATAAGAAAATAGAAGACTTATCCTCATTAATCAACTGTCCAAATGCACCAAGATATATGTCAAGAGACTGTCTAATATTGCCAGCTTTCCTTATAGTGGTAACTCCCAACAAAGCAGTATCATCAACAAATTGAAGGTGGGAAAGAGGTGTCAAAATACTATCCCACTTCCACCCCTCAATGAGACCCTACATGATTTAAGACTTGAGCAATATTCCCAACCCTTCTACCATAATGATAAACAAATAAGGAGATAAAGGATCTCCTTGCCTTAATCCCCTTGAGGCCTCAAACAACTCTGATGGCTCATTATTAACAAGAACAGAGAATGATGAAGAAGAAATGCAACTCATCACCCATCTAATCCATTCCTCCTCAAATCCAAAAGCAACAAGAACTTTTTGAAGAAAGGACCATCTGACCCAATCATAGACTTTGGCCATGTCCAACTTAATGAACATAGTTTTCTCCTTAGAAGTTTCCATTGAGTGAATAGCTCCTGTAGCAATAACAACCCCATCTAAGATTTATCGTCCAACAACAAACTCTCCTTTCTACTCACAGATGATTTTGCTCAACCATATCTTCAACCTCCAACAATAATTTTTGTGATGATCTTATACACAACATTGTAGAGAGCAATAGGCCTAAACATATCCAAGGAATTTGCTCCTTATTTTTTGGGTATAAGCACCACAAAGGTAGATTTTAGGGCCCTTAGCATCTATTTGTTCTTTTGGGACTCATGGACCACCTCCAAAAGATCAAATTTGATTAAATCCCAAAACTCTTGATAAAACTCAATCGAGAATCCATTTGGACCTGGGGATTTTCATTTTTCATCTTGAATACAACATTTTCCAACTCCTTAATGGAAATTGGACCCATCAAGTGCTCATTCATCTCTCTAGAAACAATTGTTGGAATACAGTTTAGAATAAGCTTTTCATTCTCATCATCTGATAGGGAGTCCTCCTTGAAGAGAGAGGAAAAATACCTCTTAGTCTCTTTTGAAATATCCCTAAAATAAGATAGCAGGGCACCCTAAGAATTCATAAGAGAGGTAATCAGGTTACCATTACGATGAGCCTTAACTAAGTTATAAAATAAGTTTGTGTTCCTATCCCCTTCCTGAAGCCAATCTACTCGAGCTTTTTATTTCCAAAAAATTTCTTCCCTCAGTTCCCATTTAGCAAGGTCTTTTGAAGCCTCAGATTCCTTAACAAGAATCTCCTTCGTGAAACCCTGATCTCTAATATTCCTTGAAGCTTCTTCCATCCTCCTAAGAGATTCCAACTTAGCCAAGGAAAGGTTCCTAAAATTTAGTCTATTCCATCTCTTCAATTTATTTTTTACAAATTGTAGTCACTTCATAAAGGAATACATAGCGGTGCCATGAGGAGGTTTACCAGTGGTCCACCAGCCTCGCATGAAATCATGAAGCTTAGGATCATGAAGCCACATAAGTTGAAACTTAAAGGAGGGATTATTTTTTAGCCCTAACTCCAAAGCAAAGAGTTTGATAGGCCAATGATCAAATCCCCTACCCTCTAGAATCATAGAACTAGCACCTCTATTATTACCCATACAATAACTGGATGTCAAAAACCTATCCAATCTCTTTGAGATGGAAGCTTCCCGATACCTTCTATTATGCCAAGTAAAGATCCCATTATCTAGCTTGATGTCAACCAAGTTTAGGGCCTATATATGAGCACTGAAGATAGAAGAAAAAAGTTTGAGATGGTCCACCCCACCACGTTTCTCCTCTAGACAAGTGATAGATTTGAAGTCTCCAGCCAAAATCCATGGGTACAGGGGAACCAAACTTCTCACAAAGAAAATGTGCTTCCACAAATTCACTTTACCATTGTAATCAACAAGAGCATACACATTTGTAAGTAGGATGATTTCACTAGATTCATTATCATGCCCGACCATTGAAATAGACCATCTGCTAGAAATCCAAGTAAGAGGTGATATCTTAATTGAATCCCATAAACAAGTGATGCCACCAACATATCCACATGCACCAATACACTGGAATTGCCCCCTTATCCACAAATTGGGAGTAATATTGAACATACTATCAATAGAAAATTTAGTCTCCTAAATAAACACCACATCCGAAGAATGCACATGAACCAAATCATGAACAACTTTTTGTCTGGGGATGCTATTCAACCCCCTTACATTCCATAACAGGATAATCATTTTTGGGGGTTATAAAAATGGGAGTCCAATGTTCTCACCAAGCCTGACTCCACCAAATTCTCCCCAATTAACTTAATTTTATCTTGGTCCTTCTTCCGACCCACCTTCATATTCTTATCCGAAAAAACTTTTTTTAATTATTTTTTGCTGCAATCCCAATATCGTAGGAGTTTTGTAGTCCAAGGATGATTGCATCAGTACCTGAGTAGGATAGGATATAACTAAATTTGTGCCACTTTCCAAAATAGTTTCCCTTATAAGGCTTGATCCAACCATGTCCCCTATACTCAGATCCAAAGCCCTTTATTCTTCATTTAAACCTCCTAGATCTAATTCCTTAAGATCCCCCTGAAGAAGAGACATCCGATTTGGCCTTGTTATATTTGCATCAGGTAGCGACATTTCAGGTATCTCCATGCACTGATCAAGATCATCTAATATTTCAAAATAGTTGAGTAGAGCATCTGGCTGGCTATCCTTAAGGTCTTTGTTTGCCCTTCGTCCTCTATTTCAGGATTTTACTTAAACAAAACCTTCCTTATCCTATTCCCCTTCCTTTATCGGGGCTTTTCTTTTATCCAAAATTTATCCAGACTGAGAGGGCCTAATATTTGAAGCCACAAGTGAGACAAACTTAAGGTATTTTATTTGCAGGTGGCCATATTCATGATAAATTTGACAACAAAATGGAAGAGCTTTATAGTCAAGTTTTTGAACCCATGTAGTTGATCCAAATTGTATTTTAATAGAATCTGGAATAGGATTATTTAAGTCAATTTCAACACAAATACGAGCAACAAAGATTACCTTTTTATCCATTGTCTATTGTGATGGTCCAACCGAATTCCCAAGCAGAAGGGCAATCTTATGCAAGATATCAGTTCTCTAGAATATCAGTTCTCCAAAATTCCAATGGGAGCCATGGAAGCCACACCCATACTAGAACCTGTGACGACCGCTCCTCTCATGTGTTGAAACCCACATGCCAGGGTTTAAGAAAGAGTCTCACTTGGTTATATAAATAATGAACCCCTTAAAATGCTTTGTTACGATCTACAATACAAGATAAAACCACCATAAAATAGTTTTTCACACTTAGAATCACCTCCACATCGCCTTCAAGATTCCAAGTCTTCTTGACCCAAGCCTCCACAAAGGGGAGAGAAATTCGGATACCCAAAAATTTTCCAATAAGGATATGTTTGGTTAGACACTCCACATCTTCCGCCATCGAGTCTGGTTGAACCACTAAAACTGGCCTGGCTTCACATCGTTCCAAACATCCATTGTTCTTTAACAAGCGGTTCCTGACATGCACTAGAAAATCTTGTTTCTTCCAGTCATTTTCAGATGACAAAATATCACGAGCACGCACTCTCTGTGTCGGACCCAATGCCATCATGACATTCCTCCAATTTTTTAGACCTCCTTCGAAAGTTGTTGCCATCCCCGCAGAGTAGTTTTTCCTCATCAAACCCTAGCAGAGTAGTTTTTCCTCATCAAACCCTAGTAGAGCTTCAAATTCTATCCCTCGTCTTCTTGTAACTTTAGTATGTAAATAAATTTTGTAATTTTTTAAATGTAAATAAATTTTGCAATTGTTTAAAATGTTGGTCATTCATTAAAGTATATGATTACATTAAGCGGGTGGATAAACACACCTCGATTAGGGTACCTAATAACTATTACATAACATATCCGCAACATATGAGAGAGAGATTTGAACATGGGGCCTCTCCAACATGAGAGTTTCAACTATCCACTTCTCTCCAAATCCCCCACATGTACGAATTTTTTTTTTTTTTTATAATTTTTTTAAAAAATGTATGTTTTTCAAAATTTGATGTTTGATAATTTTTAAAATAAAAACTAAAATTATTTTATGTTATTAATTTGTATTAAATAATAATTTTTAAAAATAAAATAGATATATAAAAAATAAAAATTAATATTAACAAATACTATAACTATATCCTACTGCATCCTATTACAATTCGTCAAATATTATCACTCATTATCCAAACTATAACTATATCCTATTACATCCTATTGCAATTTGCCAAATATCGTCACTTATCATCCGTAAAAAAACATGTCATGTGATAGTGCTTGATACTTACATTTCCTCGTTATGGTAAACAGCTTTGGTGAAAAATAGATGTTGACACGGTACGCCCACTATATTGTGGAGGTACTTGTGGTCCCAAGAGATTAACGGACACTGGAAGGGTAGATAGCTTTGGTGAAAAATAGATGTTGACAAGGTACGCCTACTATATTGTGGAGGTATTTGTGGTCCCAAGAGATTAACGGAGACTGCAAATGACACGCGAGGAATCTGTCCATCGCTAACGTTGTAGTAATCTGTCCATATCTAACGTTGTTTGGCGGCGAATGAGACGAAATAGATTTTATTTTTAAGGTTTTAATTTTGCTGATCTCATCTTCCACTGAAAACATCAAGTTTAATTCTTACAAACAGAATAAACGATTTTGCACACCCCTCTTCTCTCAAAAGAAGTGACCAACGTTATCAGGTTAAAAGTTGCATTGTCTTTTTTCAATCATGCTCTGAATCTGGTACACAAATAGCATTATGAGGTCAGAAATGACCAGCACTATTAGGTTACAAGTTGCTTTCTCTTCTTTCAATCATGCATTGATTGTGATACAAAAAATAGCATTATCAGGTTACAAGTCTTCTTTTTACGTGACTTTGGTACACAAATAATTTCTGCAGTTACTTGCGAAATGCATATTTTTCCAAATTCGATGCTTGATACTTACATTTCCAGGTTAGGGTTAACAGCTTCGGTGAAAAATTGAAGTTGACACTATACGCCCACTATATTGTCGTCTTATTTGTGGTGCCAAGAAACAATGGAGACTCTAAGCCCACTATATTGTCGCCTTATTTGTGGTGCCAAGAAACAATGGAGACTGTCAGCCCACTATATTGTCGCCTTATTTGTGGTGCCAAGAAACAATGGAGACTCTAAGCCCACTATATTGTCGCCTTATTTGTGGTGCCAAGAAACAATGGAGACTGTCAGCCCACTATATTGTCGCCTTATTTGTGGTGCCAAGAAACAATGGAGACTGTAAGAAACAGGCAAAGGAATCTGTCGATCGCTAACACTCTATTAAAAATAGCTGTCGTGGGTGAGTGTCATATAATAGACATTGTTTTCATATGTGTTTTAATTAAAGATTTTAATTTTGGTGTATGTGTATCTCATCTTCCACTTAAAGACACCAAGTTTAGTTTTCTTTAATAAATACTTTAAAAATGAAGACATTCATAATAGAAAATCCTTATCTAAAAAATCTATATAGACAAACACAATAAATGATTTTGCACACCCGTCTTCTCAGAAAAAGAAATGACCAGCATTATTAGGTCACAAGTTGCAGTGTCTTCTTTCAATCATGTTCTACGTGACTTTGGTTCACAAATGGGCTACAGAGACATTCATTATATAAAATCCTTATCTAAAAAATCTATATAGCCAAACACAATAACGTTCTCAGAAAAAAACGACCAGCATTATTAGGTCACAAGTTGCAGTATCTTCTTTCAATCATAATTAGGTTCAAGTTAAAGTATCTTCTTTCAATCATATTCTAAGTGACTTTGGTACACAAATAATTTATAAAGACAACATTCAATAATACGGATTTTCAATAATGCACAACGGACTTTGGTAAACAGCTTTGGTGAAAATTTGAAATTGACACTGTACGCCCACTATATTGTCACGTTATTCGTGATGCCAAGAAATTAATGGAGACTGGTCACGTTCTATTGAAAATAGTTGTCATGGGTCAATGTACATAAATAATTTCTGCAATGTTGCATCGTCTTGTTTCAATCATGCACTACGGACTTTGGTACACAAACAATTTCTGCCATTACTTTCAAAATGCATACTTTCCCAAGTTCGATGCTTCCATGGTAAAAAGCTTTGGTGAAAAATTGAAGTTGACCCTGTACGCCCAATATATTGTCACGTTATTCGTGATGCCAAGAAATTAATGGAGACTGCATACACATTCAATTGCTCACGTTCTATTAAAAATAGTTGTCCTGGGTGAACGTACATAAATAATTTCTGCAATGTTGCATCGTCTTGTTTCAGTCATGCTCTACGGACTTTGGTACACAAACAATTTCTGCCATTACTTTCAAAATGCATACTTTCCCAAGTTCGATGCATGATACTTAACATTTCCATGGTAAAAAGCTTTGGTGAAAAATTGAAGTTGACACTGTACGCCCACTATATTGTCGCGTTATTTGTGGTGCCAAGAAGGTAATGGAGACTGAAGACACATGCAAGGAATCTGTCAGTGGCTCACGATCTATATTTAAAATAGTTGTCTCGGGTGAATGCGATGAAATAGCTTTTGTTTTCTTCTCTGCTTTCATTTTCTTGGAAGAGGAATGCAGTTTGATACTTGTGAGAAACATGGGATAATTTACATTGTTTTTCTCAGTGGCTGTAAACAAGTAGAACACCTCCAATCTGATTGGCAACCTTGTTCTTCACGGAAAATTGAATTGACCTTTATGTAAGATTGAATGTGGGTTGATGCTTATATTCTAATATTGAATGTTAGATATATTAATAATTTTTAATGTTTTTATATAAATGATAATTTGAAGGTAGTTTAATGCAAAAATATTTGAACCGCTTTTTTTTTAATTAATTGTGTGGTTATTTTTAAAAATTAAATAAGTTAAATATTAATATATAAAAATAATTAAAAATATTAAAAATATTTTATTTATATATTATTTTTTAATAAATTTATAGCCTGTCTGACTATTGGGGTGTCAAGGGGTTTGGTTTGCTTATGGGACCCTATGAAACTTGATGGGAAAGTCATCTCCTCTACAAAAAGATTTATAAACATATATTTTTGTTATAAAGAAACCAATAGAAAATGGATAATGACTAATGTCTACGTCCCTAATACTATTTATGATAAATGACTAATGTGTACGTCCCTAATACTAATAAAAATTAATAATTAATAATAACAAATACTATAACTATATCCTACTATATCCTATTACAATTCGTCAAATATTATCACTCATTATCCAAACTATAACTATATCCTATTACATCCTATTGCAATTTGCCAAATATCGTCACTTATCATCCTTAAAAAAACATGTCATGTGATAGTTCTTGATACTTACATTTCGTGGTTACGGTAAACAGCTTTGGTGAAAAATAGATGTTGACACGGTACGCCCACTAACAAATGACACGCGAGGAATCTGTCCATCGCAAACGTCGTTGTTGTGGGTGAATGCGACGAAATAGATTTTATTTTTAAGGTTTTAATTTTGCTAATCTCATCTTCCACTTAAAACATCAAGTTTAATTCTTACTAGACATGCTCAATAAAAAAATCTTATCTATAAAAACTATATAGACAAACACAATAAACGATTTGCACACCCCTCTTCTCTGAAAATAAGTGACCAACGTTATTAGGTTAAACGTTGCATTGACTTTTTTCAATCATGCTCTGAATTTGGTACACAAATAGCATTATCAGGTCAGAAATGACCAGCACTATTAGGTTACAAGTTGCTTTCTCTTCTTTCAATCATGCATTGACTGTGATACACAAATAGCATTATCAGGTTACAAGTCTACGCGACTTTAGTACACAAATAATTTCTGAAGTTACCTACGAAATGCTTACTTTTCCAAATATGATGCTTGATACTTACATTTCCAGGTTAGGGTTAACAGCTTCGGTGAAATTTTGAAGTTGACACTATACGTCCACTATCTTGTTGCCTTATTTGTGGTGCCAAGAAACAATGGAGACTGTAAGACACAGACAGGCAAAAATAGGCTCCAGAGACATTCATAATATAAAATCCTTATCTAAAAAATCTTTATAAACAAACACAATAACGTCTTTTCAGAAAAAAATGACAAGCATTATTAGGTCACAAGTTGCAGTGTCTTCTTTCAATCATGTTCTACGTGACTTTGGTTCACAAATGGGCTACAGAGACATTCATTAAATAAAATCCTTATCTAAAAAATCTATATAGACAAACACAATAATGTCTTCGCAGAAAAAGTTGCAGTATCTTCTTTCAATCATAATTAGGTCAAAGTTAAAGTATCTTCTTTCAATCATAATTAGGTCAAAGTTAAAGTATCTTCTTTCAATCATATTCTAAGTGACTTTGGTACACAAATAATTTATAAAGACAACATTCAATAATACGGATTTTCAATAATGCACAACGGACTTTGGTAAAAAGCTTTGGTGAAAAATTGAAGTTGACACTGTACGCCCACTATATTGTCGCGTTATTTGTGGTGCCAAGAAGGTAATAGAGACTGAAGACACATGCAAGGAATCTGTCAGTGGCTCACGATCTATATTTAAAATAGTTGTCTCGGGTGAATGCGATGAAATAGCTTTTGTTTTCTTCTCTGCTTTCATTTTCTTGTGAGAAACACGGGATAATTGAAGTTGACACTGTACGCCCACTATATTGTCACGTTATTCGTGATGCCAAGAAATTAATGGAGACTGCATACACATTCAATTGCTCACGTTCTATTGGAAGTAGTTGTCAAGGGTGAATGTACATAATTAATTTCTGCAATGTTGCATCGTCTTGTTTCAATCATCCACTACGGACTTTGGTAGACAAACAATTTCTGTCATTACTTTCAAACTGCATACTTTCCCAAGTTCGATGCTTGATACTTAACATTTCCATGGTAAAAGGCTTTGGTGAAAAATTGAATTTGACACTGTACGCCCACTATATTGTCGCGTTATTTGCGGTGCCAAGAAGGTAATGGAGACTGAAGACACATGCAAGGAATCTGTCAGTGGCTCACGTTCTATATTTAAAATAGTTGTCTCGGGTGAATGCGATGAAATAGTTTTTGTTTTCTTCTCTGCTTTCATTTTCTTGGAAGAGGAATGCAGTTTGATACTTGTGAGAAACATGGGATAATCTACATTGTTTTTCTCAGTGGCTGTAAACAAGTAGAACACCTCCAATCTGATTGGCAACCTTGTTCTTCACGGAAAATTGAATTGACCTTTATGTAAGATTGAATGTGAGTTATGCTTATATTGAATGTTAGATATATTAATAATTTTTAATGTTTTTATATAAATGATAAGTTGAAGGTAGTTTAATGCAAAAATATTTGAACCGTTTTTTTTAAATTGTGGGGTTATTTTTAAAAATTAAATAAGTTAAATATTAATATATATAAATAATTTAAAAAATTAAAAATATTTTATTTATATATTATTTTTTAATAAATTTATAATTATAATTTTGAGAAAAGGAAAAGCTTCATAAAATAAATACAAAACCTTACTACAAAGAAATTAAATTTACACATATATACTTAAGGGAAAAACCAATATTCAAATTATTTAGGATTAAACTGAGTTCCACATGCAATATAATGACCTATAGTTTAATTATTATGCATATATTTTTTATAAGATTTAATCATGAGCTTCCAACTTTTTGAGATTGTTAATATAGTTCTTATAATTGCACTTGTGTTTCTTGCAGGTCTCTAAAGTAAAGTATGATAATGAAATATTACTCTATTAAGATGCATTGCCTAGATAGTATAGGTACAAATTTGGTATTGTGAAGGTTATTATAGAAAAATTTCAAGAATATGGATAATGAATTTTAGAATATTTATATGTACAAAGAAAATTGAAGAAGATATAGAAAATGAATATCAAGAATTTAGACTTTTTATGAAAAAAGATGTAGGTATCTAGTTATAGCAACTGAATTAAAATGAGAATTGAATGTGTTTGTAAACTTTCAAGTTTTAAAGAAGAGAGTTGAGATTTGTTAAGAGTGAGGACCTAAATATAACCCTTTTTACTCAAGCAAAAAAATAATAAAATAAAATAAAGTAATTTTAATATAATAATGGTTTGAATTTCCATTATTTTAATTGTGTTTATTTTTTAAAATACAAAAATGATTTAAATTTTTAAAAAATATATATTTTTATATTATTATTTTTATTAATTTTATCATTAAAACAATAAAAAATGAGAGCATAAATAAGTTAAAATAATAATAATAATAATAATATTAAACAAATTTATTATTCATATTTTTAAATATTAAATATATTTAAAAATTTTAAAATGCAATACCTAAAAAATACTAACTAACAACAAAAAAAAATTGGACTTCTCATTTTAATTTCAATTGTAATTAAAATAAATGTAAAATATAAATTGAAGAATATTAAATAAATTTATTATTAATATTTTTAATATTAAATAAACTTAAAACTTTAAATTATGTATAAAAATGTTAACTTATTAACTATATATATATATATATATATATATATATATATATATATATATATTTATATTTTCTTTAAAATTATTAAATTTTTAATTGGAGCTTTTTAGTCAATAATTTTATATAATACATATATTTATATGTTTAAAGAATAATACTAATCTAAAAATTAAAATACATTGATTAAAAAAATATTTTCTCTTGGGTAATATGAAAAAAACTTTGAACCTCATTTTTTTTACGCTCATATAAATTTATTAAATAAATAAAACCATACAAAGAATCCCAAAATAATAACCCTTACAAATTCCAAACGAAAGAGACCCCAAAACCACCAAGCATATCCAGAGCAAGAAAATTAGCAAGATGATGAGAACAATCCAATGAGATTTGGTCCCATTTCCTAACATTTCAATATTCCTGAAATTAGGGAGATGATGAGAACAATCCAATGGGAGCTGATCTCCCTAACATTCCAATATTCTTGGAACCAAGAAACCCATTTTGCCAAGCAATCAGCCACACCATTTCATTCCCTGGGAATATGAACAAAGAAAATAAACTCTAGATGCTCATAAATTTGAATGATCTACGAGCCACTAACGCTAGCTATAAATGAACACTAGAAATATTATGATTCTTCAACAAATTAATGATAATATGAGAGTCCGAATCACGGATTATCTTTCATCATCCTTGACTCATAGATTTTCTTTCGCCATCTCCGAGCATAACCTTTTTTCAAAGAAAAATGAATAACAAAAGTGGAGAAAATGAAAAGAGTTGCACCACCACTACTATCTCTCCCAACACCACCGATATCTGCATACCCAATATTTCCTCTAGAAGAGCCATCATTATTAATCTTAAACACCCTCAAGGCGAAGGATGCCATCTGCCATCTCTCTACACTTTTTGATTGAGGCCTCTCCTCCCAACCAATAAAGAAGGACAAGGACCATTCCCCAGTAAACAGAAGTCCTACATCATCAAAATCTTATACTACTCCAAAGGAAGACTGATCTAACATTTACAAGAAATATTTTCTTAAATCAGACCAATAATCTTCTGCCAAATCTCATAAATAGTTAACTTTCTACCTTGAAAAATTCTTCGATTTATTTCAAGCCAAATCTATATTATGAGGGCCCAATACTCCACGCAAAACTCTTTTAAAACTCAACAAAAGAAAAGGCATGAGAACAAGACTATTTCCACACTCTCCACCAAAGATGCCAAATTTTAACATTCATCACCATTTTCATAAAAGAAACAAAATTAATTAACATTCATTTATATCCTAATTTTAACCATGGCTTAGGGCTTCCCTATAAACTTATCTTACTATTTCAACTATTGCTGTCTATTCATTTATATCATAAAATCGCATGGAAAACGTGAAGAGTAGATCCTATCAACGGAGCCTTCATTAACATTCATTTATATCCTAATTTTAACCATGGCTTAGGGCTTCCCTATAAACTTATCTTACTATTTCAACTATTGCTGTCTGTTCATTTATATCATAAACTTGCATGGAAAACGTGAAGAGTAGATCCTATCAACGGAGCCTTTTGTAGATGCACATCTACAAATACAGCATAACCGATTAGGAGGAGCAGGGACAATCGTCGTTTTTTCTCCGTGTTGGATAAGTTAATTGTGAGTGACCAGTAGGCCAGAAAAATGAAAGAAATGATTGTGTTAAACAGCGCTATGTTACTGTCCGGGAGGAATGGTCAATTAGGTAGCCATAGATTTCTTGCCCCCAATCCGGTTCCCTGTTCTCTGCGGAGTGACAGACCAAAGCAAGTTGGCCACTGCCCTCTCCCTTCATTGGACTATAAGTCTTCATTAGTTTCATGGAGACAGCCGGGGCAAACCTCTCTGCTGAAATCAAGGAAAGGGAATAGAAATTTTGCTTTAAAAATAGCCATCCCTCCGACAGAAACTTCCGTGAAAGAGTCCGCCCTTGACGATTATGACATCGATGGAGAAGTGATACTGCAGAAGGTGTCTCTTCTCAACTTTACGGACTACTCTGCAACCATTGTTGATGAGGCATCTGAGTTGAGGGGCAAAAGAGTTTATCTCCAGCTTGTGAGCGGCGACAAAATTGATCCAGGTAACTATTGCTGTAAGATATAAGTAGTTAAACTCTTTATTATATTTGGAGTCGATGAATTATATTATTTTTTTGCATAGAAACGTGTATGCTTTGTTACATTGTTATTTGCATAGGAATACTGATATTTGGGAAGTTACGTGTAGAAACGGGATCAGGGAAAACGGCTAGCGAACCAACTTATTTGGAGTGGAAACCCTGGGACGGCCCCGTTGCCGGTGACACACATTATCCAATCAAGTTCAAATGGAACGCCAGCCTTGGGTTTCCGGGAGCATTTCTGATAAAAAATATGCATGCACGAGAGTTTTTTCTAAAATCTCTCACTCTTTTCATTCCTGGCCAAGGCGATGTACGTTTTCACTGCAATTCGTGGATAGCCCCGTCTCGTGACGAAAAGAAAGACCGTGTTTTCTTCTCTAATAAGGTATGGCAATTACTATTATTATTATTTTCAAAAGCCCTACTTGTAATTGAAGTTTAGAGCCTTTAATTCAATCTTGAATGAGTGTGTCTTATGGAAAACAGAGCTTTCTTCCCGAGCAAACACCAGTAGGTCTGAGAATATTAAGAGAGCTGGACCTCGTAGAATTACGAGGAGACGGAAAGGGAGAGAGGAAGGTGTCGGATAGAATATACGACTACGACGTGTACAATGATATTGGAGATCCTGATAAGGATCCAAAGCTCAGAAGAGAAGTCCTGGGTGGATCTAAGGACTTTCCCTACCCCAGAAGATGTAGAACTGGTCGTCCGCCTACTAAAACAGGCATGTATATGAGGGAGAAGCAGCCATAAATCTTGAGGATATTTAACTTTATAGTGTTAATAAACTTTGTCAAGTACTAATCTGTGTTATTTTTTCCCATAATATAACTTCATTGAATAATTTTTATTGAATAACATGAGTCTGTGCAGCTCCTGAATTCGAAAGCCGAGTAAGCTTTCCGGACGTGAACTTCATTCCCCCGGACGAGAGATTTCCCCACACAGATTTTTCCGACTTTGGAGCTCACGCACTGAATGCAGTTGTCAACATGATTATTCCAACACTGGCCAATCTGAATGACTACGCCTATCAATCCTTTCTTGAAATCGAGGAGCTCTATATTAAGGGGTTTGATAGTCCCCTTAACTCTCGCAAGCATCTCCATTCACAAAAAAGTCCTCTTCAAATCATCCAGGGGATTGTCGATGCTGCGGACGACAGTCCGATTATAAAATTCTCACGTCCTCAAATTATGCAAGGTGGGATTAATGTAAGCATTATTTGTAAAGGGTGTCACGCTTGAGAAATGTAACGTTGTGTCTTCCTCAGGAATGAATGTTGGCTTGCTGTCACAGGTGATGACTACGCATGGAGAAATGACGAGGAATTTGCACGCCAAACGCTAGCAGGCGTGAATCCGATTGTGATTGAGAGTTTACAGGTATTTCAAATTCAAATGTTGAAATTCTTTTACCACTCTCTAAGATCAACAAAAGTTGTATTAGATGATAACATTTCGTATAATAGTAGTAATTTCATTTCTGTCGCAGAAATTTCCTCCATCCAGTAGTTTGGACGAAAAGATGTACGGCCCCCAGCAAAGTGCCATAACAGCGCAACACATAGAAAAGAACCTCGAGGGCCTGTCTGTGAATCAGGTCTCTGCCTTAATACGTTCTTCCAAAATATATTTCGTATATATTTGTTTGCTCAGTTCATTAAATTCCATGAAATCTCCACATTTTTCAGGCAGTAACAAAAAAGAGGCTCTTTATTCTTGACTATTACGATGCATACATGCCGTACGTGGAACGCGTCAATAAGCTTTCAGACGACGTTAAAATGTATGCAAGCCGCATGCTTTTGTTCCTTACCAGTGAGGGAACCCTAATCCCAGTGGCCATAGAATTGTGTTTGCCTCCTACGGATGGGAAAGAAGCCGTAAGAAAGGTCTTTACTCCAGGGAGAAGTGGAACAGAGGAAGGAGCGTTGTGGCTATTGGCAAAAGCCCATGCAAGAGTGAATGATGCTGGTGTCCATCAGCTGGTCAGCCATTGGTAAGCTTATTCTTATTAACAGCCATTTGGTTTTAATAATTTTGTAATTGTTCACTTTGATTTTAGTCAACTGCTGTGTACTTACCCGTGGTTTGCATCCATAATGCATATCACTCGTATAAATCAGTTTTAAGACAGTCATAATGCATATCACTTGCATACGATATTCTTTTTCATCCACAACTGATTTTCGACTTTCTCTGGATTGTAGGCTAGAAACTCATTGTATAACAGAGCCTATCATTATAGCTACGCACAGGCAACTAAGCTCAATGCACCCGCTTTTCAAATTATTGCACCCACACTTCCTAGACACCATGGACATCAATCAATCTGCCCGTAGCAGTTTGATAAACGCAGGAGGAGTTATTGAGCAAGGATTTACCACGGGCAAATATTCCATGGAGATATCATCTAAAGCATATAAAAATTGGAAATTCAATGAGCAAGGCTTGCCCGCTGATCTTCTCAAAAGGCAAGTAAATCGCTACTTTCACAAGTAGTCTTCTCAGTTTAGTTTCATTTTACATGTTTTCTTAGTGTAGTATGTTTAATAGACGTAGATGAAATAAGAGGCCTCTAAAGGGAAGTCGAGAATTAAATCGACCTGTCATTTACTTCTGCAAGTGAATTTTACTGGACCAACATGATTTAAAATTGATTTATAATGAGATTAAAAGATGTTTATATAATCTAACAGTCAAAAACTGCTGTCTCTGTAACATATAGAGGGTCATCAGTTCCATTTCGTTCTATGGCACTAAACATATTTTATTTAATACAATTCCCGCCTACTTTCTCTTACAATCTAAGCAATACCTTGTCTTAGGTCTTATGACTTCCTTAGAGAAGTATTATTATAGTAATTTAAATTACTTCATAAAATAGGGGTCCTTTATCACTATCACAATCTGTCCTGTTGAAATGTCACTTTGTTTCTGTATTCGAATTAGTTCAGGAATTCGGTCTTTAACGGCAGAGCTGAAGGATGTTAAAGCTCATTCCATAGCAGAATAATAAAGAGAGGAAGGAGATATACAGATCTCCCTGCTTGGAAAAGTGGTACAATCTTCTTTTGAGGACAAAATAATATCAATAACTTCAACACATAGCGAACAACCAAAGTAATCATAAGGTCTACAAATACAATTTTTTCACTCATTCAGGTGACTTATAAATCAAACTTACCCTTCACGAGAGGTCCTTTTAGTTTTGGTGTTGCATGTTAAATTTAATAAATATTAGAGCTCACCTTAGAAATGAGGGAGTCCCAAGCCACAGAAGTTGGAACCATGGTAGCTCTCTCCTTCAAGTTGGGAAGAGATAAATTTTTATGGTGCAGCTAAGGATAATCTGAGGGCTACAAAGATTTCAAGGGGACGATCCTCCATTGGGAGCTAGAGGCTCTTGGAAGGGCTACTAACAATGAAGTTGAAGTACTAACTATCAAACAAGGTTCTCTCAATGCTTATGAGAATGGGGTTAGAAAGATCATAGTTGAGTTTGACTCAAAAATTATGGTAGGACTTCTAGATGCTATTAGAAATTTTATATCAAAGGCTTGGAGGATGAAATATTATCAGCCAAATTAAATTCATTTGACAATAGTTTGAGGATGTCATCCCAATCTATGTTGGCAGACAAAATAATGTAGTGGCTGACTTTTTGTCTAAACATGGTAGTGAAACCCTCGTTGGATACATATTGAATTCTAATCAATATAGGGATACTCTAAATGGTTTGAGGTGAACCAAATGGTTCTTAGTTTGGTTAGCAAAGACCTAGGTAAGGATGAGGATAGGTCCAAAGTCCAAAGAGCCTTGTGGATCAATGGAGGATGAATAATTATTTGTTGGATTTGTTTACCTCTTGTAGCACTCTTTGGTCCTTTTTGGGATAACATTGGTAGTGTTCCTAGGACTTTCAAGCCTGCTAGGTTATTTAGGATCAGTGTAAAGAAGAACTGAGACTAGGTTAAAAGTTTCTACTCTTTAGATGGTACTTACTTTTTTTTTTTTTTTTGGAGATGTTAATCTGAGTTTTATTCAAATTTTAGGGCTTGCCAAAAGTGAAATACCTATGACTGTATTTAATTTTTGTTCTATCAATATAATTTTTCTTTTACCTCTTCAAAAAAATATAATAGAGATCTCTTTTGTAACCAATGAGGGTTATTGACCATTGCATGGGAAACTAAAATTCTTGATCCTTTTATGATGAGTGCCAACCACTCTCTATTCTCTACTCTCTATCTACCACTACATAGTGATCAAAGTCTAAAATATAAAAGTGGAATGAAACTGAGCACTTAGAAGCCTTTTATCTTTTTTTTTACTATCAATATCAAACTTGCACATAATTAGGATTGCATGGATCTAGGATTGGGAAGAGCATAGAACCAAAATGTGCACAAATATGGGCTTTGCATAAAGTAAGGATTGCACAGATCTAGGGCTTGCACAAATCCATGATGAGAAGGCAGGAGCTACCTCTGGTTTTGAGCAATTAACTAGATCTACGCTTTTCCACAAGGTGGATGACCTTAGCTAAGAGTTTACTCTATTTTTGAGCAATTACATGGATCTAGGATTTCCAAAGTTGGGAAGGCACAAAATCCTAAAAAGTAATATTTTTTATTTATTCGTCTTACCATTACGGGGTCCTAGGAAAGTAAATTTTTAGGTTAAAATACATACAACTAATTTAACAAAGGCACAAATCCAAAAAATGAAGCAAATACATGAAGCTATAAAATATTGATATATTTACATTATATCAAGAGAAAATGTTCCAACAACTTTACAATAGGATCCATAGATCCATTCACTATTCTTTGCCTTTGCTATGGATTCTTTACTTCTATGCCCACTTTTGTGAAAGGTAATCATAAAATCTTTTGTATGCTTGTACAACTTTGACCTTACCTTCATCTTCTTCACTATAACTGTGTGCTTTAGCTGCTCACCTTCACCATCTACAAATAACACCCAATGCTCATATATATAGTTGGAAAATAAAGGGAAATGCTCAACAAATTCTTGACATGAATTAAATGCAAAAGTTGGTGTCAATCAGATCTCCAAATAACTATAGCAATTATGAGTAATTTCAAGTGCTCCAAAAATTGGCAAAGGATTTTGATATTTGTGGAAAGTAAGATTTGTTAGAGGTAGGTGAAATATGAATTAATTTTCAACATCCTCCCTTAAGCCAAATTTCATAAAATCTTTGATACTAAGCATTTCATTTAGCCTCTTAAAGTTTTTCTCCATCAAAGGTTTTGTGAAAATATCTGCAACCTACTCTTTGGACCTACAAAACAACAATTTAATTTAATTATTTTTCATTAGCTCTCTAATGAAATGATAGTGGATGTCTATATGATTTCTCCTACCATGAAATACTAGATCCTTTAATAGTGTTATTGTAGAATTGTTGTCACAAAATATTTTAGTTACCCCTTTCTATTAATGATTCAACTAACCTAAAAATTTTCTTATCCAAACTGCTTGACATGTGACTAAAGTTGTGGTAGCATACTCTACTTCTATAGTGGATAATGCAACAATGGATTGCTTATTTGATGACCATGAAACTGCACTTGATCCAAGATGAAATGTATAAATAAAAGTGATTTTTTGATAATTAGTATTGCTTTTCCAATCCCTATCTATGTAGCCAACAAGCTCAAGTTGGTCTTTGATTGCATAATATATTCCATGGCCTCTTGTCCCACTGATATACCACATAATTATTTTACCTACTTGTAATTGAGTGTTCTTTGGTGTCTCTATAAATATGCTAACTAAACTCACTATAATTATTAGGTCAGGTCTTGTTGTTGTCAAATACATGATGCTTCTAACTAACCTCTTCTAAAGGGTTGAGTTCACATTGCTACTATAGTATTTCTTGCTTGATTTTAGACCTATTGCAACTAGAGTGATGGTTGGTTTGTTGTTCTCCATTATAAACCTATTCAAAACATCTTTTCCACATTTACCTTGAGACATGAAGATATCATCTATAGATTGGATAACTTTAATACCAAAAAAATATTTCATTTGACCAAAATTTGTCATATCAAAATCATGCTTCATGATATTTCTAAATTGGTCAAACAACGTATTGTTATTGTTAGATCATCTACATACAAGTAGACAATCATCTCTCCCTATGCATTGATATTAATGTACAAAGTGTGCTCATATGGGTATTTTTTGAATCCATTATCTTGAAAGTATGTATCATTGTGACTATACCAAGCCATGTGTGCTTGTTTTAACCCATACAAGCTTTCTTCAATTTTAGCACCTTTCCTTATTGTCCTTTAGCTCATAGTTAGGTGGTTGGTCTATGTAGACCTCTTATTCCAATATTTCCTTTAGAAAGGCTGACTTAACATCCATTTGATGCACTTTCTATTATTTTTGGGTTTCCAATACTAGAATTATTTTAACTATGTCAAGCCTTGCTATAGGTGCATACACTTCATGATAGTCAATGATTGAATTCTACATACATCCTTTTGCAACTAGAATTGCTTTATGTCTTTCAACATCACCTAGGACATTAAACTTAGTTTTGTATACCCATTTTAATCCAATGGTTTTCTTGCCTACCGAAATATCTATTAGCTCCCAAGTTTGATTTTTCTCTATGGCTTCTATCTCATTATCCATAGCTCCCAACCATACTAGAAATGAAATAGAATATGAAGAAAATAAAGTAAAATTATAATGTTCTTCATCTTCTATTTCATTTCTAGCTACCTCATATATGCCTTGCAAGCTCCTTATCTTTGTTAGTGTTCTCCTATTGGATATCATTCTTGCAAGTAGACGTGACCCTGATGATAAATCAAGGTACTGCTAATTTAAGTTGAGGATTAATTGGTTATTTCTCCATTCAAGTCTTCAAACTCAATAGTTATTGGTCCTTGCTAGTCACTCTTCAAATTCTAGTTCCAAGCTTCATATTCCATGAACTTTACATCTCTACTTATGATCAACTTCTTTGTAATAGGATTATACAATCTACAATCCTTTGACTCTTCATTTATCAAATGAAGATATATTTTTTTGCCTTGTAATCCAACTTTCTTCTCTTCTCATTTGGGATGTGTGCATATACTATGCACCCAATAAATCTTAAGTGAGCAACACTTGGCTTCTAGTTGCTCCATGCTTCTTGAGGGATCATGTCCTTCACAGGTTTTGTAGGACGCCTATTCAGTAGATAAACTACATATGCTATAGCCTATACCCATAACTTATTTAGTAATACTTTTACCTCTAGAATACTCCTTTTCCATCTCCATTATTATCATATTATTTCTCTCTGCAACACCATTCTGTTGTGGTGTGTATTTACCTATGAACTACCTTCTAAATTTAATTCTTTGTAGAAGTTATGGAATTTATTGAAGATGTACTCACCTCCATTTGTTCTAAGAGTCTTTACATAATATCCATTATGTTTTCAACCAATGCTTTGATCTCCTTCAATTTACCAAATAATTCTAGCTTCTGGTTGATGGGGTATACCCATGAAATTTGATTGAAATCATCTATAAAAGTTAATGAGCTAGTTTGTATAGACCTAAAAATATTTGAATGCGCCAAATATAATGGCTATGAAGCTCACAATTCTTGTCTTATAGGGAATGCATCCCTATGTTGCTTGCCTACTAGGCAACCTTCACATGCTTGATTGGTTTGCTCTATGAGAGGCAATTCCCTCACCATCTAATTTTTATATAGCAAATTCAGGCCACTAAAGCTTAAATGGCCAAATCTAAGATGTCACAACCATGTAGCATTCTTTACAACCACATTGAATGAAAATAGAATTTCACTTTAAATTTATAAAGGAAACACCTTGTTCTTTGTCATGGCTACATTTTATTTGCACATTCTCTTTATCTCTAATGATGTAGGCTCCATTTTCAAAATACATAGGGTATGCCTTTTACACAAGTTGTCCAACACTTAATAAATTATGTTTTAACTTGGATACATAATACACATCAGGGATGCATTTTCTTTCTTCTTTTCTTATGCAGATTATAATCCCCCCTTTTGGTACCTTGTTGTTGTTTCCCGTCTTCACTTCAGACTTTATGGTTTTATCTAGTTGTGATAATTTCTCTATTCCCAGACATGTGGTTACTGCTACCATACATTCTTTTGAATTTCTTTATTAGCATTGCAAGTTAGCATCATAGACCCATAAGCTTATTTATTTTTTACATTCTCATTCTCATTGGTGTAGTGGGTTTACTTTTTTATTTTCCTTAGCCATTTTTGTTTCACACTGTAATGGGTAAATTTCTTGTAGTAACAACATTGGATTATAGACTTATCATACATTTGATTTGATCCTCCTTGCTAATTTTTGTTGTTGCCTCTTCCTCCTACTTGATGGAAATTGAAGTTGGTTTCTCCTTTGTTGTAGTTTGATCTTCTTTCTCTTTCATGTCCTCTACCACCTCTACCTCTATTATTCTATCCTCTTCCTCTTTGAAAATTTGAGGTTGTTTTCTAGAATTCTTCCCTTCTATTATTATCTTTGAATGAGACGTGCATCTTGAATGCTTTCCAATGAAGATTGAGATGTTCAATTTAGACTTTGCTCATGTGTTTGTAGAGAATCCATGACCTCATCCACAAAAAGTATTGTTGAGTCCCTTGATTCTTCTATAGCTATCACTATTGAGTCAAACCTTTATGGCGGGCTTCTCAATATCTTCTCCATTATTCTCTAGTTCTCAATATTTTTACCATTCATCCTTATCTAGTTGATGATACCCATTGTATGGGTAATGAAGTCACTCAAGGACTTCAAATATCTCATCTAAAATAATTGGACTCTCTTCTCAACATCTACAACCTTACCAACTTCACTTTTTGGTGCCTTAGAAGAAGTTGGTTAAAATTTCCCATGTCTCCTTTGATTTGGTTGTTGCTGTAATTTTGTGGAAGATGGTCTCCTCAACTACTTACATAATGTAGAACAAGGCTTTTTGGTTATTCTTTTGGTTCTCCTTCAACAAATATTTCTCAGCTTGAGAAAGAGTGTTTAATGTTGCTGCATCTACATGTTCTGGATACCCATCCACTAGGTCCCATAGCTCCCAAGACCTATAAAAAATATTCATCTAGATACCCCAATAATTATAATTCTTTCCATTGAATCATGGGATCTACAATTACAAAGGATTTTGATTGCAAACCATTATTGTTAAGGCTCTAAAACACCCACTAATGGCTCAGGATTTGAAACCAATTTGAAAGTAAAATAAAATCAGATGCTCAAGAGCGTTTTATCTTTTTGGCATGCTTCTCCATGCCAAAATGCATGAAATCAAGATTTCATAGATCTAAGATCATAAGGAGCATAGTTTTAAGACATGCAGAAATTCAAGCTTACACAAAGTTGGGATTGCATAGATCTAGGGCTTGCACAAAGCCACAATAAGAAGGTGAGAGCTACCTTTAGTTTTGAGCAATTGCATGGATCCAAGATTTTCCATAAGGTGGATGATGTCATCCAAGAGTTTACTCTGATTTTTATCAATTGTATAGATTCATGATTTTATAAAGTTGGGAAGACGTAAAACCCTAAAAAAAATTTATTTATTTTTATTCACCATAAAGGTCCCGATCCTAGGAAAGTGAATATTTAGGTAAAAATGCACACAATAAATTTAACAAAAAGCACAACTCAAAAAATGAAACAAATACATGAAGCTATAAAATATTAATATATTTATATTATATTAAGAAAAATTGTCGCAGCAGCTTGACAACCGGGTCCATAAATCTGTACACTATTCTTTATCTTTATTGTGGCTACTTTACTTCTACGTTCACTCTTGTGAAAGGTAATCATAGACTTCTCTATGCTTGTGCAACTTCACCTTGCCTTCTATCTTCTTCACTCTAACTTCGTGCTTCAACTACTCACCTTAATCATCTACAAGTAACACCCACGCTCATATATATATAAAAATAAATAAATAAAAGCAAGGGAAAAGCTCAACAACTTCAATGCATAAGTTCCTACAAATTTCTTAATAATGTTTACTTTGTATTACTGGCATAAAAGTATTTAAATCTTATTTTGACGGAAAAATATCGTCGAGCCGGGCAAATGGCCGTCAAATTTCAAGCCTGCTTTGAAGAAAACATTGTATAGTTTTTTTATTCGTTAGTCTCTACATAAGAGTGTTTGAAGCTGTCTGTTTGTTTCCCTGTTCACTTTATTTGTTCAAGAGTAAAAGCAACTTTTAGATGATTCTATAGTTTCTAAATTTATACTCCACACATGTTAAAGTCAATTTATTTTGCAGGGGAATGGCTGTTCCAGACCCAGGGGCTCCTCACGGTCTGAGACTTCTGATCGAAGACTACCCATACGCCGTAGATGGCCTGGAATTATGGTTTGCCTTAAAAGAATGGGTGTCAGACTACCTTTCTTTGTATTACAAGGACTCCGAGGCAATTCACAGAGACAAAGAATTGCAGGCTTGGTGGGATGAAATCGTGAACGTTGGGCATGGAGACCTCAAAGACGATCCCACTCGATGGTACAAGATGGACTCATTGGATGAGCTCGTTGAAGCAGTCACCACTATCATCTGGACTACATCGGCTCACCATGCAGCTGTCAACTTCGGACAATATTCTTATGGAGGATACATGCCCAATCTGCCGACCATGAGCAGATGTTTTATTCCAGAAAAGGGAACACCAGAGTATGAGAAACTGCTGAAAAATCCAGATGCGTACTTTCTCGATACTGTGTCCACTCCAACACAGGCCACCCTTATCATGGCTGTTTTGGAAATTTTGTCAAAGCATGCCAACGATGAGGTATACCTGGGACAGGTGCAGGGATCCACCATGGATGCCACTGATGACGATGGAGTAGAAAAAGTATTTGAAAATTTTTCAGCCAACATGGTAAGGATCGAACGGGATATCTTGGAAAGAAATACTAAATGCGATGTGTATAAGAACCGTTATGGACCTGCAAAAGTTGCTTATACCTTGCTCTACCCCAACACTTCTGATTTATCTAAAGAGGGTGGCGTCACAGGCAGGGGAGTGCCTAATAGTATATCCATTTGATATGGGTGTCAGTGTCTTGTACCTCACTTGGTGAAATGTCAACCTATGTCAAATTGGAGAGATTGTATTTTATAATAATTGCAATTCTAGTGAGTAGAGTACACACTCATTACCAGCAAGTCTGTAGGTGTAGTCTCCAGCTTTCAAAGGGTTTATAAAGAAGACAACTCTTTGTGCAATAATAAGCAATAATATTGTAAGCTCTTGATCTCAACCTTATCTTTGCAGTGTCCCACTTATTTATTTACTCGTTTATATGTTTCTCCTTGTGCACTGAACTGACATCGATGGAAGATGCAATTTTATTCGTTGATTAGCTCAAGCAGATAATTGTACTTAAAATCTAGTTGGCCTTACGTCTGCTTTGTCAAGCAAATGTCTGTATGTCATCCTTTGCTGGCCTTTTTGTAAAAGTTTTATTTTTTATTTTTAAATAATAAATTTAAATAAATGTTAAATATCAATAATAAAATAAATGTAAAGTAGTAATTAATATTAAATTTAAATATAATTTATTTCGTGTTTTTTAATTTTAAAATAATTTATATAAAAATTATAATATAACAATTATATTTTATAATTTAATAAAAAAATATTATATTTTTTCTTTAATAACGAGATAAAAAAATGAAAGAAATAAAAGTATTTAAAGATTTATTAAATTTTTTATTTATACAAATTAAAACATAGATAAAAATTAACTAAAATAATTTTAAAATTTTAGCGTATCTTAAATTAAATTAAAATAAATAAATAAATTATAATGCAAAGCATGAAAATCATTTACTTTTACTCAACAAATTTTTTTTAATAGTTATGTTGTAACTACTAATATGAATGCTTATGAATATTTTTTTATTTTTAATTCTTATTATTAGATATTAAAAATCTAGCAATATCCACTCGAATAAAAGAAAAGTAAGAAAAAAATACAATATATATAATTCAAAAGCAAGATAAAAATGAATAAAAAGAAGAAAAGAAAATTAAGTGAACAAGAAAATAATTATCAGGGAATAAAATGTATGCAATAGGTTTATACCAAAACTTTCTCACGAAGCAAGAAACCAAAAATATTTAGGGAGAAGACGATGGCAATGATCTTGTTGAGCACTCAAATTATTAGTAAAATGGTGGAGAACGTGGAAAGCGTTGCAGTGTCTATGGATTTGTCGGAGGCATCGAAATAGTGCGAAGTTAGACTGGAACAATTTTTAGGTTTTGGAAATACAGACACCTAACATAAGAGATGCTATTAAATGGAGTGCCCTCATGTCGGGTGGGTGAAATTAAATTTTGATGGGGCAACAAAGGGAAGATCGGTGAAGACAGACTCGAGAGGCGTTATCCGGAACCACTATGGAAATCTTTTGCTGGCATATGCCGATTCTTTGGGTGTGAATTCTTCGTAGGTGGCAGAGGCGAGGGCGACTTACCTTGGGATTGCCTTGCTAAACGAATTCAATTTTAAAAAGATGTTATTGAGGGCGATTACCGCAACATTATTAATATGCTTATTGGAGCATGCCATGTTAGTTTCAATTTTAAAAAGATGTTATTGAGGGCGATTACCGCAACATTATTAATATGCTTATTGGAGCATGCCATGTTAGTTAGAATGTTGCCAATCTTACTGATTAAGGAGTAAAGTTGTATCAGGAGTTGGAATATGTTCAAATTTATCATACACTAAGGGAGGGAAACACTGCTACTAATGCAATGACGAATATTGGAGTGAATCTTCATTGATATAGGGTTTGACAGGGGGAATTTCCATTGGACCTCATCAACTGTGCTCATAATGATGTTTGTTAATTGGTCTCGGGTGGTGGAAGTTCGCTTTGTCAAAATATTTGGTGTAGTTTTTAAGAATGAGGGACAGTTGTATCTCTTTGCCAGTTATATGGCTTATCTTTTCCTTACTTGTTTTGGGATTTGGGGAGTTATATGGCAGAGATGGTTTTGTTCATTTGTTATTAAGTGCTTTGGTGTGGCCTTTATTTTGGACATGGGAAGGCGTAGAAGTTGGCAAAAGGAAAGTTCATGAATATTTTTTGATTGAAAGCATTATTTTTGTCGGTAGAGATGTTTTGTTCATTTGTTATTAAGTGCTTTGGTGTGGCCTTTATTTTGGACATGGGAAGGCGTAGAAGTTGGCAAAGGAAATTTAGTGAATATTTTTTGATTGAAAGCATTATTTTTGTCGGCTTGGGGAGCTTTGTGATGAGGTGGACCCCACTTACTCTTGTATTACCATTATGCTTCTGCCTTGGTTCGTCTGTCTACCTTGGGAAGTGGTTATTGATTATTGGTTGGGGACCGTTGCCTACCTGAGGAGGAGACTCAAATGTTTGGTGGGATTATCTCAAAGGTTGATGCTATGCTGTAGAACTACCTTGGTTCTCTCACAGGTCTTCTCGGACTTCCTGTCCTTTTGTTCCTCTGGTTTGTAGTGTAGGTTTATGCAGTTTTTGATTGTTTTAGTTAGTGTTGTAGTGCAATTTCTGTACTCTTTAATTTAAGTGCTGAAGTGTATTATTTTGGTTTGTTGTTTTTTATCTATTGTAAAAGGTTTTGGGCCCCTTCAAAATATTCTTCTCTTAATATTACCCAAAAAAAAATTACATAATAAATAGTAACATGTTTTTTAAAATGAAATTTAAATTTATTATGAAGATGAGGTTACATAACATGTTTTTTAAAATGGAATTTAAATTTATTATGAACATGAAGAGATTATAGGAAAAGGGGATACAAATCAAAATAAAAAAGCAAAAGCAAGACTAAGAGATATTTGCGCAGTTCTCTGCTCTTAAAAATACCTTTTAAAGGGAATGAAGATTAAAATACTAATAAACTAAAAAATAATGTAAAGGGAAAAAAGTAAAAATATTAATGAGATATAAAAAAAAATAATAATAAAATTTAATATAATATATAATGTAGTATTATATATTTAAAAAGTTACAATAAGGAAAAATTGTATTACTTAGAATTCATATGTTTTAATTTATAATTTAATTTAATTTTTTAAAATCAAATACAAATACAATTAGACGAGAAAGATTTAATACGGATATTTTTTCCTTTTTAACCACAAGTAAACAAGTAAAATATTTAAGAGAGGGACACCTACAATATTGTTTACCTTTCCATTCTTCTGCACATATTTTAATGAGCGTTCTCTTCAAATAATTCACAAGGTAAATGTAAAAGTATATACGTGATAGGATATTTGAAAAAATATTTTGAAGAAAGGAATCCATAATATTATTAAAAAGTTCGCTTCTCTTGCATATTAGGGATAATGACATCATCAACTTATTTGGAATTAAATACTCATGTAAAGCTTATTTCCATGAAGTTAGTTTTTGTTTACATCTTGTTTTCGTCACCTAAAAATTATCTTCACTATCTTTATCATCATTCTTATTTTAGAAATAGTTTATAACATTGAAAATTTTGTAGGTAAATGATTATGTTCAAATCTATTTTTATAATCTAATGGAATATACCATTTTAAAGGTATTTTTGTTGGAGGTGTTCATCAAAATCCACCATAATTCATGTTTGAGCAAATGTTGTTTTTCAATCTGGAAGTGTTGTCTCTTCATAAAAATAGATTCACTAATTGCATCCTCTATTTGCTTAAAATTATTTGGTATCCAAAAATATATTATAAAGATTAACAATCTCACTCTAATTGGAACTAAAGATTATGTTTATAACATTGTATCATGTATTGGGTACCATAGCTTCATGAATAATTTAGATCCATTATGGAACCAAGTTCTCTTTTCAAATTAATATCTTCATTTACATGTGATGAAAATATTAATACCAAAAGGGTGAATATCCACATCATCAACAATTTACAAAGCTTAATGAAAAGACATTCATTTATGCAAATAATGAGAGTGGATTGATATTCATCAAATATACTGATCTCCCCTTGTTTCTTACACAAAAAATATACTTAAGTACCTAATTACTACTATATAGATATAGCACAAAAATAAAATTTGTAATGCCTACCTTTTTGACCTATTAATAATGAAGCATTTTGTGTTTTGTATCTAGATGAATGAGATCCATGAAAAATTAAAGGAGGAAACCCTTTTTATTTAGGGTCCAACCAGACCTCTAAGAGCCCTTGCACCTTTGCATAAGTAGCGATAGGTTTTAAAGGGTTTGACGTGGATGTGTTTTATGGGATGTCCCCTAACTCAAGTGATATTTGGATTTTTGATAATCTAATCAACAACATTATAGAGAGGGAGTCTTGGAAGCTCATTGAAAAATTTCAAGGTGGGAGGCCTGATCTAGATGCTCTAAAGAGGTGGGCCTAGATGAGATGGAAACCTCGAGGCTCACTTTAAGTGGTGGTCATTCCTAAGAGTTTTTTTATCAAGCTAAATTGTGAGGTTGATTCCATAAGGATTCTTCAGTGAGGCTCATGGTTCTTTGGAAAGAGGACTATTTCTCCACAAATGGGAGACATATTTCAACCCAAAAATCCAACAGGTAAAACTTATCCCACTATGGACAATCCTTCTAGAACTCCCCATCCACTACTAATATAAAAGTATTTTTCAGGTGATAGCCAGTAAGATAGGTATATTGATCTCATTCAAAGATATTTTGAAATGTAATTCTCACATGATTGCTGCTAAAATATGTGTTATAATCGAGGTTGATAGGGGTCTCTTGAGTTCCATATATTTGGTGTCTAAAATGGGCTTCTATACCTAGGTAATAGTCTATGAGAACAAACCTTGGGCTTTCTAATCTTTTGGTAAGCTGGGATATCTAAAGAATGATTTCTTTGTACGACCAAAACCTACCCATCAGTTTGCAAGGAGGAAGGAGGTAGCCAGAAAGTGGATCCCAAAATAAAATAGTGATAAAGGTAAGGAAAAAAGCAATATCTTGAGCCTTATAGGGTGGTGATGCCCTTGGTAGCAACCTTAAAGGAGGAGGTAGAAAATTATTTGATTCCCTTTAAATTTTTTGACAAAGAATAGGATGGTTTATCTAAAAAATGAAAGGAATGTCTAGGTTCCTACTTTTGGTGTAAGCTCTAAAAATGTATATCTTGAACTTAACCTGAATAACAATTTTGAATACCTTGTTTGTAAGGAAATGGTAGGGCAGCAAGTGATGGTGACTTATATTCACTCTCTCAATAAGGATAAGGAGTTCCTTGCCATCATGCTTGGTCTAGTTCTAGATGTGGGATCCCTTACTCCACTGCATGTGTTGGAGAAAGGATATCCTATCCTAAAAACTAGAAGCCATTGTAAGCTAATAATTGATTTAGGGATGGAGAAAAAAATGGGAAAGCCTAGCAATCAAACCCTAAGGAAAAGAGAAACTAATATTTTTTTGTAGATGGAGCTCAACCTCCTTTATCCTTAGACATAGTCAAGTCAAAAATTTGCAGGCATCTTATGCTAGATAATTTCAAGTCCTCGCATCAAGTTTTGGGGGATATGAAGTCCCCTCTAAATTCCTTCAAAGGAAAGTTTACTCATGGAATGTTATGCCTAAATGACCCTACCAAATAGAGGGTTTTGGCTTATGTAACAAAGGAATTATCTCTAGATATTTTGCTCATTCAAGAATCCAAATTAGAGAAGAGAAATGTTTTTCCTATTCATCAGAGAGTGTGGAAAGAGGCTGGATTTGTAGCCTGTCTGACTATTGGGGTGTCAGGGGGTTTGGTTTGCTTCTGGGACCCTATGAAACTTGATGGGAAATTCATTTCCTCTGTAAAAATATTTATAAACATATATTTTTGTTATAAAGAAACCAATAGAAAATGGATAACGACTAATGTGTACGTCCCTAATACTATTTATGATAAATGGCCATTTTGGGTAGATATGCTCTATCTGAAGATGTCATTTAGTGTTGAAGCTTGGATTCTTGTAGGAGATTTCAACTCATTATTATATCCTTAAAATAAAAAAGGAGGTAACCCATATGACTCAAGAAGTATGGAAGAATTTATGCATTTCATTATGAAAGTAGGGCTCATGGACCTAGATATTAAAGGGATAAAGTATACCTAGAGTAACTGAAGGGTGGGAAATTAGCTTATCCTTTCTAGGCTAGAAAAAGTTCTTGTTTCTTAGAAAGGAATCCCAATATTTGGTATCTCTTCCCTTTCAACCCTGCCTAGAGTGGGTTCAGATCACAATCCTTTGTGGATTGAGCTCCTAGAGACTTTAGTGGAAGATACTTGGTGATGCTTCATTTTCCTCCCTACAACCTCCATAGGATCGTGTGATTTTTATTATTTCTCTCTAGACCCCTCGTGATAAGTGGTTAGAAGATACCATGTGATGTTTCTCAACTAGTTAAGGATATGGAAATGTATGAATGCTCTAGTGATCTTGTTCCATTTTCTAAAAAAATTAGTGTTGGACATCAGAATTGGAAGGGGATTGAATCCATTACACCAAGGCTTGGTCTTGTTAATCATTGAATACATTACCAAAAAAAAGGAATTGATATAGTAGATATTTTAAAGTTCATTGAGGCTAATCCATTATTGTATTCGAAGTGTTTCTAGTGTCAAAATAAACCTTCTCTACTCATGATATTTCTAGTGACTCAAATTTCTACCCAGACTAGGGATCCTACCCTAAACATCTAGTTAGAGAGCTCTTTATTTATTCCATTAGGTTTTGAGGAGGAAAGTTACGTTGACCCAAAGAGTTTGGTGCCACCATTTCAAACTTTGTTTTTAGAGTAAACCCATCAAACTCACAAGGTATCTGATAGTAGTTTGAAAATAGGGGGTCTCTTAGTGACCTTGAAAGGGATTAGGGGAAGCAAAAAGAGACATTCCATAAGATTTTTAGAAAATAAAAATATAAATAAGGTTTCAAATTTTAATATTCCCATCTCAAATCTTAAGGTCCTTTTTGAATGGATTCAACAAGCTAAGCCTTTTGGGGTGGTAAATATGAACTCTGCCAGGGTGGAGTCTCTTATTTTTTGTTGCAAATGATTAAATCTATTGATGACAAGTAGAAGTCCAAGTTGGGTACTCTCAATATCACTATCAAATTCATAGAGGATGTGAATAGAAGGTTGGGCTACCTATTGGATTTTGTTTCCTCAAGCCTGAATGCTCTAGCTAATTCTCAGTTGATGCCTTGAGTTATTGGATCAATAATCTTTGTTGGGCTGGTTTTATATTGACTTTGGGTTGTTATTTCGATACTTTGTTAGTTTTCTATAATCAATATTTTTTTATTTGTTTTTGTTTGGGATCCCTTTCAGGTTTTCGATCCTTTTTTGGTCTCCCACGAGAGTGCTTGTTTATGGTTGTGGGATCCTCTCAAAACCCTCACTACTTAATTAAAAAAAAAAGTCTAAAATGATTGATAATAAATGACATAATTGGTCTAGTAGTATGTTTTACAGTTAATCGATTATCATTTACAATATTAATTTTATGTGATTAAGTATGTTAAATATTATTTTTATTTTTTTAAAAATTAAATTGATGAAATGTGATTAGGCGCATTGATTGAATTATTATGAACATATGTATAAATCGTCATGAGTAAAATTTGAAAGGGAAAATATATATTTGATAATTATTTTAGATTAATAGAATTAATCGTGTGGAACCCAATTATACATTTTTTTTGTGGGTATGTATCATAATTATGGATGAGAAAAGTAACCTAAAATCCCATTAGACTTTACATTATCAATGTACATTTTAGAGTCATTGTTTGAAAGATAAAATTATAAGTTTTTCTGTGATTAATTTCTTTTTATGTATGATGGTTAAGTTGAATGTGTGAGTTCTATACCATGAAAAGGAGATAAATCATAAGAGAATATAATAATTTTTTTATATAAGATAGAAACCAATTCAATATTAAATTTTAAATCATGACAAGTGGTAAGTTATTAAGTAAAAGGAAATTATTCTTGATTTACATAAATATACGTTGGTTGACTAATTAAATGCATAGTTTATTAGTATACCCTTGAAACTATATATAATTTAAGAAAGTGATAATAAAATTATCTAATTTGGTAAAAACTAAGACCTAGATTAGTCCCTCCACTCATCTTATTTGTTTAAATATTGGAAGTGGACAAGGTGGTAGGGTATGCGACATGGCGACACTTTGTAACCATTTTTTCCTTCTAGGTATCTGTAATATGGAAGGTACTGAGGTGACATATTGGAAAGTTTAGAGGAGGTTGAGAATGATGAGTAGAGAAGAGGTAGCAAAAATAAAACTTTGAGAAAAGTCAAAATGGTGATTGATGAAACTCAAATGAAGAAATATAATTAAGGTAACAAGTACTATATACAAGAGAGTGTTATATTAAACAAGTGCACATGGAGAGTGAACAAAGTGAAGATAGTACATACAAAAGAGTATGTATATTTAGAAAGAAATGACATGTTGAGGAGAAAGTGGAATCCGAAGAATTTAGCACTTGCTATCACTTGGTTGAAGAGAGATGTCCTTGGAGGATACTCTACTTAAGTTGAAGGCATTAATACCTTGAAGCCAAAATATTTAAAGATAAAGTAAATCCACCATTAAATCACCTATAATTACAACAATGAATAATTAAATTATATATCAAATTATTCCTCTACATTGGCCATAATCCTAAAATTATCCATTATTTATTGCTTGTAATTTTGGAGAAGTATCTTATGATTATGTGGGCCATATCATGTTTTGGGATTGTGGTTACATATGTGATCATGTCATTGTAATTGTGGTACAAGTTTAATTATGTTTACTTCTCTTGTATTTCTTCAGTTGAATGTAATTTTATCAATTTTATACATTTAAGGTTTTATATATAAAATTAGAATTAAGGATAATATGAGATTCCATTATGTCTAGAATAGGATGAACTCGTAAATTTCCCATAGATAATATCATTGGAGTGAAGAGAGATCCTCTTAAAGTATGGATATTTTGGGTCAAACATGAGAGGATATCATAATTTTGTTATGCTAGAGAACGATGGTCTTCATTGAGGATGCTAGTGGACTTTATTTGCATATGGATAGCTCATCATTTCATTTTAACATAGGATTATATATGAATTATAAATTTATATAATGTACATATTTATTGTTTAATTTTGCTACAATATAAAAGTTGATTTGAGTCTGGTATTAAAAAATATAATAGATTTTTACATTTTTAATGTTCTTGTGGGGCCTGGGGAGACGAGGGGTGGTTAAGCCTCATCCCAATTATAGTTTACCAAGGAATATATCATAGAATCAAATAATATCATAAGTTCATACCATGATAGTGTAAGTGATAGGCATGTTATCTACACCATATGGAAGATATAACTCATGTAGGGCTTATTGTTCACTATGGTGAACTAAATGAATCTTCTTTTAAATTTTTGGTGTTGAATTATTGAAAATAAAATTTGAAGGTATGAAGTCTTACTTTACATGTGATGGATTGAGAAAAATATTATACAAGAATATAAAAATGGGATGGACATATGATGAATTCTTAAATTATATATGGATAACCATTCATGGATAAAATTTGATAAATGAATTATTTTTATTTAAATGGAGATAGAAATGATAATGATAATATTTTAAGCTCAATATTTTTTTATTGATTAGTGAACAATATTGTTCTCTCTTTATGTCTATATCTATATCTATATGTGTATATATATTAGATTAAAATTACATTCCTTTGAAAACAATATATGTACATAAATCATGTAATTATGTAATATATAATTTTTACTACTTCAAATGACTTTCTAGGCTGATATTTTTTGTGCTGAATTTAATTTATTTTGATCTATTTACAAGTATCACAACTCAAGTGGGTATATAAAATGGTAGAGGGGAATCAAACCCTTGTGGTATGCTAATAAAATTAGACACCCATGAAATATACATGTCCCTCATTAGAAAAAACATTTATCCATTTGCATGCATCATATATCTACTCTAATATTGAATTATCAATTATGAACAATGGTGCTTGGATGATTCATCTCCTTGTTAACTTTAGCCCTTAAATCCAAACCTTCTTAGAAGTCACACATGATTATAATCAACCTATAATAAAAACCCACTGTTGCTTTTATGATTTGAGTAAAAATTTATTTGGTTACAAAATAAAATGCATTTATGATGTCTATGTGATCTAATTGTTTACCTCTATTCAAAAAAATGCTATGAAATTAATCATTTTCATCTTAATGAGGAAATTTATGGTTGTTCTATTGAATATATATATATATATATATATATATATATATATATATATATATATATATATATATATATAGAGAGAGAGAGAGAGAGAGAGAGAGAGAGAGAGAGAGATAGATAGATAGATAGATATATGGTTTATATTATAAATATGTCCTTTTTACTAGTCATAAATTCTCATTGGTAGACCTAGATATTTTCCCTAGCTAACATGGAGACATGATGTTATTATTGACCTAATATTATGTAAAGTGGTTATTTCCTTTCTTATTCAATTAGTATCTTATTGGATGTGCCATCATAGCACCAAATAAGCCTTTTTTCACTAGGTGTACTACCAAGATGATGTTGTGTCAATCCATGTTGAATTTGTATAGTAATGTTATAGACATTTGATTTCACATAGGTGCATCCATGAGTTTGATTAGGATTTACTTGATGTTTAGTACTGCTAGAATTTAAAGCCATTTTATCTATCTATATATCTATATAGAATCTAGATAGATATATAGATATATGTATAGATACATAGAGATATAATATTGACCTAAATATTATATAAAGTGTTTGGTGCCTTGCTCAAATAGTATCTCATTGGATGTGACATCATGAACACCAAATAAGCCTTTGTTTTTAACTAAGTGTACTTCCAAGATGAGACAATCCATGTTGATTTAGGATTTACTTGATGTTTGGTAGTTCTTGAGTTTAGAGCCATGTAATCTATCTATCTAAATTTTTGTCTATCTTTCTATCTATCTTAGATATTTTCAAGTGTGGACCTTAGTTTCACTATAGATATTGGATAGGTTATTATAATATAAAAAAATATTATACTATGATAGATATTAAATAAAATATAAATTATATTTGGGTTTCTAAAGAGTGGCTTGATAGAAAGTAATAGGTGATTGAATTGAATTTGTATAAGAAAGAATAAATTATAGAAAATATCTAAGAAAAAAATATTTCAAAAATTAATTAATACTAAATAAATAAGTATTAATAATTTTTTGTAATTATATAGATAAAGTGGATCCAAGGAATAGATAATAGATGGACAAATATATAGGTAGATAGGTTCCTCTTCCTATCTTAAGAGGTCCTCTTAATTCAATTTTGCATTGACATTCTTCTTTGATAATGCATCAAAGCTTATGCGTGTCATTGAAATGATGGAGTAAACACTCTAATTAACAACTTATGGATGGGCTCAATTTGGAATATTAACACATGAAATTTTCCCATGGGAGGGGATCCATTTTTATTTCCAATTCATCTTGTTTTGTTTTCACTCAAAAAAATATTTTTTCCATCACTATCACATGACTAAATGAAATAACATATATCAAACTATAATTTTATCCTTATAGAATTTAATTTAATTAATCATTTCCTTTATGTTATTTTAATAAATTAGTTACAAAATATCAAATTGATGTTATACACTTAGTTATTATAATTCATAACTAGGTTTGGTTGTTGTAAATAATATAATTTCTTATAGATGTATTTGAGGTTGATTGTAAAACAACTCTTACTATTGGTTCATGATAAACCTACATAAAATAAAATACATAGAAATAATATTTCAAAGACGTAAGTTGTCATTCTTATTTATTTTATGATAAAATATTGATTTTATAGTGGCATTTAAGATTAGTATTGAGTTAGAAAATTATTATTAGTTGGTTATAGATTCAAGCCATAGAAATAATGGTTAACATATTTTTCGTTTATTTTTTATTTTATGTTACTTGTTCCTTTACCATTTTAAGATTAAGACCCAATTTTTTATCATCATTTTCAATTAATCATTCATTCTAACATAAGGAGGTGGTAGAGGAGTATTTTTTCTTGTTTCCTAAAAAGAATCCATTCTTTCTCTCCACTATCATAAGGGGTGTAAGTATTGGATTAGATTGTAACATTTTATCCATAGTGGTTGGACTATGTTCTTTAGGTTTTTAACCTTGTACTTTTTATACAATTTTATGTTGCCCTTATATTAATATTTAAAGTGTGATATATATTTTAATATTTTATATATGATTGTAATAACCCCATTTTAACATATAATTTTGTTATTAACTTGGGAAAAAAATTACCTATGTTTGTTATTCAATGAATTATTCTAAATTCTTAGGAATTATTTGACAATTTTTAATAAGTGATACTTTTATCACTTTAATTTTTTATATAAATTTTTAATATATTTCTCAATATAGATTGGTCATTATAAGATTCAAATCCTTTAGGAGAAGGACTATATACTTTAAGTATTTATAATGCTTGAATTTTTTTTGAAAACACGAGATTCCGGAAGAAAAACAATACTAAGATGTAATACAAACAAAGCTAACTGGATGCATGAAATACAACGAATGTAATCGAATCAACACCAAACGTAAAATGGGAAAGCAGGAGCACAACCCTTTTTATTAATATGATTCTAGATTTGGTTACAATCCATCTCCTCCCCTTCCCGAGGCTAGGAGCGTTAGCATGTTTTAGTTACAATCATCTTTAGTAGTTCTCCTTCCGCGTGCCCACATGTAAAATGGGCGGGCCAAAGTGTTGCCGTCGCTTGTGTTGAAGAGTCCTCGATCCTTGCCGCTTCTCCTGTGTTCAAAGAAACAACAAAGAAAGAGTTAGTAGCACTCGTGTTAAAATGAAGCATTCGTGAGAGTGAAATGAAATAAAACCTGCATGTTGATATTCTTGCAATCAAAATCCCGAAGTCATTATGCAAAAGAAATAAAAATAGAACAGTAAGCTTTGTCGGCAAATTGATAGATCCATGGATCCGGATTCACGTTCTCCATAAACACCTAATGACCTCCCTTGCAGAAGAGATCACAGATGCGATAGAAGTGAATCGAAGGCAGAGCGTCTGGCGATAAACGGGCAGGGCTTCGCTGCTTCAAACGTTTCTTCCTTCTATCCTCCTTTTTTGGTGAGAGAACTCTACAATTTATAGAATTCCCAGGGTGCAGTTGTTATGGGCATGTAGGGATGACAGTTGGTGTTCATGCTAGTGCGTTATGGGGGAAATTCTTCCTATATGGCCTGCCCATGCTTGTCTGCGTGACAGTTCGTTGGTCGTCCACTCGCGCGCATGCGAGGCAGGGAGCCGTAATTGACTAACTTCCACTACCAATTGTTTAATGTCCACCTTTATTTGTTTAATGTCCACTTTCAATTTTTAATGTCCACCTTTATTTGTTTAATGTCCACTTTCATTGTTTAATGTCCAACTTTATTTATTTAACATCAAGCTAGGCGCAAAGGCAGGAGTTTGTCGCAATATCACGCCATCACGATATCACGACGTCGTGATATCGCGACACCAAGAAGAATCCTGGGTGCAAAGGTGGAAGGTTGTCACGATATCGCGACGTCGCGATATCGCGACGTCGTGATATCGCGACAAACAAACAAAACTATGGTGCAAGGCGAAAGGTTGTCGCGATATCATGACGTCGCGATATCGCGATGTCACGATATCGCGATGTCACAATATCGTGACAAACAAACAAAACCCTGGCACAAGGCGAAAGGTTGTCGAGATATCGTGACGTCGTGATATCGCGACAAACAAAAAAAACTATGGGGCAAGGCAGAAGGTTGTCACGATATCACGACGTCGTGATATCGTGACAAACAAACAAAACCCTGGTGCAAATGCGAAATGGTCGCGATATCGCGACGTCGCGATATCGCGCCATAAAGCAAACGAAAAAGGGCCGAAGGTGGAAAGGTTGCGGGTCTCTTTAAATGCATGCTTTCATGGCGGATTAAGGCAGTGTATGTCAATGCGATCAGTGTTTGCAGTCACGTAATCGGATTGGTGTTGTTTTGGTGTCTATAGATGCCCCTTTTTGGGAAGCGTTGTGGGTGACGCAGTGCTGAGCAAAAATAGATAACCAAAGCACTAGTGATTAGGGTTTCTTAGTAACCTAACCAACTTGTGATGCCCCAAGCATGGAAAGGGGATGCATTCTTGAATCCTTGCTTCTGACGAGCTAAGAAATTTGATTTCAAGTATTAACCTATTTTGGTGAGGTGTGACTTGAACTTAGACATTGATCAATCATGAATAGGCAAAGGGCGCAACCTTTTGTTGATTTGATTTGTGATTGTTGCTTGTTTGCTGCCCCAAGTAGGAGCATGATTGTATTTGTCAATGATTCTTTGAATGCATGCCATTGCATTGATTGGGTGTGTGTTTGTTGATTGGTGACTAAGTGTGACTACCCCCTCAAGCGACGAATCGATGAGGGAATGACCGCCATGAGAAAAGCGATGAGTCACTTGACCCAAGATGACTTAGGTGAGGGTGTCTTCAGATGTTTGTCCGTTGAATGTGCAAGCAGTTTTCTAACTTTTGGACCTATTTTTTGTGGGTAAAAAACCCTTTTGGTGATGCCATAATGGGGTGAAAGTGTCAACAATCCATCGTCCCGTGGAGCGGTCCGGCTATGGTAGCCTTCTTAGAGAGTAGAATAGCGACCATTTGTGCCCCGACATCGATTTTATATGCCAAGAGGTTAAGTGCAAGAGTACTGATGTCCGGAAATTTTATTTCTTTTATTTTTGTGTTGCATTTATTTGCTATTTTTGAGTGGGTTTTGACCCATTTTGGGATGCCATTTGGGATTAAAATTGGCAAAAATCCAACCTCCCGTGGAGCGGTCCGGCTATGGTAGCCTTCTTAGGGAGTAGGATAGTGACAATGTAAACCCTGACATCATTTTTGCTATGCCAAGAGGTTAAGTGCAAGAGCACTCTTGTCTAGCAATGTTTATTGCTGTGTTTTTGTGTTGCATTTTTGTGATGTTTTTGTTGTTTGGATTTTCTTGCTTTGTGTATATGTCATGATTTTATGTTATGCACAATGATTGATGTTGATGGATGCATGTTTATGGTGACGAATGCATATGGTATGATAAATGCGCATGTTGTTGATTTATATGATAAGTAATGGAATGAATGAAATGATTTGTTGATAACCTTACATTGGCACCATAGACTATACATGACTTATGGCTTTATGTACTGGGTGATTGCTGTGGTAGATGCTTTTTGTGTATATATGTTGTTTCCTTTTTTTTTTTTTTTTTTTGGGATGGCGATATAGGAATGGATTATATGCAATGGTTGGCATAGAATGTAGCTAGGTTTTTCTGAGATTCAGCTATTTTAACTAACTAGCCAAGACTGGACCGTTATCTTACAAGATGTCTGACCAAGGTATGAATCGCGCTTGTTTTTGACCAAGTTATTTTGCATCCTTGTGTGTGCAATTGAGTTTGTTTATGTGGTATTTGTCGAGATACCGCTAGTGCCAGATAGGATTTCAACCAAACCTGTACTGAGGATCACCTAATTAGTTCCACTAACTCCTTTGTTGTATTTTATCGGATTAATCTGTTTTGCGATCTAGGAGACCATAAGCTAGCTAATCCACATGCAAACATTGATCTACACACAAGTAAATGTGACAGATGTATCATCATGCGAGAGGTTTGCCGCAAGTGACTGATAGGTTATCCACCAAACCGATACTGAGGTTCACCTCATGACCTTTTGAATGCTGAGAGTTCCAGGGATTCAAGTTCGACTCCCTTCTTTTCTTCATTTGTATTGGGATACTTGCTCGTTTATAGTGATGAAAATCACTGTTTATTTTTGTTTTTTTGTTTTTTTTTCTTTTTGAGCAAGGGATTTGAATTTGGGAGTGATGAGAATCACTATTGCTTGTGGGATTTGATGTCAATGCTTGGAGTATTGACTTGTGCAACTTTTTGATGTTTTTGCAATTTTTTGAGGACTTGGGATTCTTAGGGAATTGGGTAGGGAAGATTCTTGTCCTTTTGCCAACTCTCAGCATTCTTGGGGTCATGCGCACAGGGGGATGAGCGAGATAATATTTTCACTGTTTGGTATCCTGAATTGCTTTACAGGTTTCATCCTTCATTGACATAACTTAGGAATTGTTTTTATGTGTTTTTGAATTTGTGATGGGATGCTACGTAACAAGGTGTATTTCAAGTAAAACTCTACCATTGTAACATCAGTTTGAATTTTGTATAGTTTTGGCTAGAAACCTAAAGACAGTTGAATGACGAAAACTCTAGATATGTTTAGATGACAACTGATTTATGATATGGTGAAATGGTGATTGGCGTTTATTTTGGTGTACTTTTGTTTAAATTGGAAAATGTGAAAAGGTGGTGGTTTTGCCAAGTAATGACAGTCTATGGTGCTTTTGCCTTGTGTGATCCACAAACATGGATGTGATGCCTAATGCAACTATATTTTTTGTTTGTTTTTTTTTTTTTTTGTATTTTCTTGACCAAGCGGTTGCGATAATCCTTGGAGCTTTTTGGTGTGACCAAGGGGATTATGGCACCTTTGGAGCATTTTTGGGATTGACCAAGAGATTGCGATAATCCTTGGAGCTTTGGGGGTGACCAAGGGATTTAGGAATCCTTGGAGCTTTTTGGTTTGACCAAGTGATTGCGATAATCCTTGGGGCTTTTTGGGGTGACCAAGGGATTGCGATAATTCTTGGAGCATTTTGGTTTGACCAAGTGATTGTGATAATCCTTGGGGCTTTTTGGTGTGACCAAAGGGTTTGTAGGCACCTTTGGGACATTTTTGGGTGACCAAGTGATTGCGATAATCCTTGGAGCTTTGAGGGGTGACCAAGGGATTGCAATAATTCTTGGAGCATTTTTGGGATTGACCAAGTGATTTAGGAATCCTTGGAGCTTTTTGGTTTGACCAAGTGATTGTGATAATCCTTGGGGCTTTTTGGTTTGACCAAGTGATTGTGATAATCCTTGGGGCTTTTTGGTTTGACCAAGCAATTGTGATAATGCTTGGGGTTTTTGGGGGTGACCAAGGGATTTAGGAATCCTTGGAGCTTTTTGGTTTGACCAAGTGATTGCGATAATCCTTGGGTCTTTTTGGTTTGACCAAGTGATTGTGATAATCCTTGGGGCTTTTTGGTTTGGCCAAGTGATTGTGATAATCCTTGGGGCTTTGAGGGGTGACCAAGGGATTTAGGAATCCTTGGAGCTTTTTGGTTTGACCAAGTGATTGCGATAATCCTTGGGGCTTTTTGGGGTGACCAAGGGATTGCGATAATTCTTGGAGCATTTTTGGGATTGACCAAGCGATTTTAGGAATCCTTGGAGCTTTTTGGGTTTTGACCAAGAGATTGCGATAATCCTTGGAGATTTTGGTTTGACCAAGTGATTGCGACAATCCTTGGAGCTTTGGGGGTGACCAAGGGATTTAGGAATCCTTGGAGATTTTTTGTTTGACCAAGTGATTGCGATAATATTTGGGGCTTTTTTATTTGACCAAGCAATTGCGGTAATCCTTGGAGCTTTTCAGGGGATAGATGTACACCCATCTTGATGATATTTGTGCTCCAGATCTGGCTCTGGAGGGATTGGCAAAAATGGATCGACCCTATGTATAGATAAAAGGACAGGGTCTACCTTTGGCACTGTTGTTGCTATGAGGTCTTTGGGCAGAAGTTCTCGATATGCCCAAAGTGGCGGATTCAACAGTTGGTTGCACTGCGCTGGGTTAACGCACCACTCATGCACTAGCCTTATGTTTAGTTGTTGAAGTGCATCATCCATATGCATGGGGTGTTGGTGCTGTCGCATGTGATTAATGTGGGTCATCTCTATTTTATCCTCACCTTCGGCCAGTGAGTGTAGCTCATCAGAATTTGGTGAGTCTGAGACATGGAAGATTGCATCATCAGGTAGCCCTAGGGTCAGAGGTTGATCCTCTTCGAAAGGAGCCTCATGTAAGTTGGGCCTTGGGAGCTCCAAAATCTTGGTCTTTATCGACTCTAAGTGCTCTAGTGCTTTGCATGTATCGGGGGATTTGAGCTCCTCCTCTTTGGTTGGTTCCTATTGAGGAACTTGGGGCCTATGGAGGGGTGGCCAGATAGCACCCCCCATGCCTTGGTAGGGCATTTCAACCTGCTCTTTTTCTCACTCTGATTCCTCAGGGGCTTCTTGATGAATTTCTAAGGGTGGCCCATAAACCTGAGTGGGTTCTTGAGGAAGGTTCTCGTCATTGGTTATAGGAGTGGCCTCCCGCTCATGTCTAGGAGGTGCGGGGGCGATGCTTGATAAGGTCACAGAGACTTGTCTCGCACCCAGGGGTTGTGCCTCTCATAATATTTTGTCTTATGCATGTGCGGGGTTGGAATCCTTGCATGCATAGTGTGCTGGAACAACTCATCCTTCTAGCACTGGATGTGCTCTTTGTTGAGGTGAAACAGGTGTTCCAACTGCTGTTGGTCTTTTCAAAGCTACGTGAGTTGCACTTGGAATTGAATGTGCTCTTTATTTGGGATATATCATCGCTCGAACTACTATCGTTCTAGCTCGAGTAGCATGAGGTGCATCCGACGTGCAATATGCTTGACAGATTCTAAGGGAGTTGGTTCTGCCATCTCATGTCTAGAAGGCCTAGATGCCTATCCAAGATATCTATCTTGGTCATGGTGATCCGAGATCTCTCTAGGCTACATCCCTCTATTGGGGGTAGTAGCATTCCCTCAAGGCTTTGGCCTCAGTGAGTGGTCCTGATAGATAACAGGTGCGGAGGTGTATTGCTCCCACATTGTATATTGCTCTCGATGAAGGTAGGGGTCTTCTTCGTGCTCTCTTTCATAAGTGAAAAAGGGATGGACGGAGTTGGCTCGCCCTGCCTGAGGAGCCTTGTACTCTAGATTTTTCCTTGTAGTCCTGACAACTAGAGGGGGTGAAGGAGGGAGAGTGTAATCATGTGGTTCCTCCCGTCGAACCCTATGTTGACCTAGCGCTTCATCGCGTGGTGACCACTCATAGCGAGCATCTAAGGGAGCTCTCCTATGAATGTACCCCTCATGGAAGGGTGTGTGTTGGGTGCTATGCTGAATAGGAGTGCCCCTCGAAGAGGTGCCCCTATAGTCCCTTTTCGTTAAGGTGTGGAGGGGTCTACCTTGTGTGTCAGGCCACCAAGGTGGTATGACCAAATCCTTGGGGCTATATCGAAGGCGACATGTGCTTCCTTGGATATTCCCCACAGCGTCTACCCGTGATTGGGCTTGGCTGTGGGTGAGCACCATGACGATGTCTCCCTAAAAACCCTAAAATTAAAATGAGTCATATGGGGCCCAAAATTGGGGTGCGCATCCCTCTTACAATATATAAGCCATAAATAAAGTTTCAAGTCCTAATTCTAAATACATTAGGAGATATTAACCTTCGAACAGCTCAAAAGGCATAAAAAATTAGGTGAGCAATTTTAAAACCTAATTTCGGGGCACTAGATGATGGAATTTGGCCCCGAAAGCTGGTTTTTTTGGGAAATACAACTCTAGGGATTTTTATTTGTTTAAAAATCTCCCAATTAGCTCCCTGTCAAATTTCACGTCAATCGGAGCTACGGTTGAGAAGTTATGGCCCCGACAAGATGCACTAAAATTTAGGGAAAAATATAAGATTTCCCATATTTTGTTGGATGCTCTTGCATCACTTATGGGCACCTTTGGGGCACTTTTGGGTTGACCAAAGGGTTCATGGACACCTTTGGGGCATTTTGGAATGACCAAGCGATTGCGGGAATCCTTGGAGCTTTTGGAGCGAGTGACATGATTTGTTTATGATTTTTCTAATTTTTTTTTTGCTACACAAAACAAAAAAGATCACACACATGCAAGCGATGATTATCTCTTTTAAAGCTTAAAAGTGTGCCCTAAATCTGGTTTCATGTGTTTTGTTTTTGTTTTTGTTTTTGTAAGTTTTGTGACACATTTAAATGCAAGATGAAGGCTCTTATGACTCCCATAAATGGTCGCCCCTTCGATATACCATTGCCAGGCCGATATACCAACCTCTCTATATACCTGCCCTTATGAGAGGGAGACTATAGGTACGTGAGAGCAGATGGTACATGGTACGTAGGTGGTACGAAAGGGGGATTGTCCTGTTTATGACACCTACCATAGAAGACTTATCCTCGTGCGTTGGGAATCACCCCAACGACACTCGATCAGCTTTCGTTAGGATTTATGTCGAGCAACAGTGACAATCGGGGTAAATGAATGCAAATATCCAAGCCAACGTGGTGATGAAATCCACTATTGGTCTTGCTCAAGGGCTGGGGTTTTACGACCAGCTCCTTGGTTTAAATAACCATGTGATGTGTGGGGTTCATTTTAATTTGCAAAAATTGAAACAGGCAAACAAAAAGGAAACTTTCCCTAAGCCATACAAAAATTGAAAACCAGAAATTAGAAAACAAAAATTTGACAGAGGCTTGTTAAAAACCCCTACCTCTTCTCTGCCTTAAAGAATGTTTCTGATTGGCTACTCTAAAAAATGCACAGAAAGATACTCATCCCTGGGTGAGGCGAATATCAGAACCGTATTCGTTCTAGGGTGAGACGAATGCCTATTTGTCCCTTAGTGAAACGAATCCCAATTTTGTAATCGTCACTAACAGAAACAAATAACAGTATGATGATTGAAAAATAGGTACCTATAATCAAAACAAGCAATTTCAGATCAAAAATCTAACCTAAAAAAAAATAGAGGACAGACGTCCCACCGTGATCGCCACTGAAAACACGAGATTCTAGAAGATGTAAAGGAAACACTGATATCAGATGCAATGCAAACGAGAGAAAGAGAACGAAATAAATGTGATTAAAAGAAGTGTTGAAAACACGACCCTTTTTTATTTATATTCTCTTTGACATCGGTTACAAATGTCTCCTTTTTTTGTGAGAGAACTCTGCAATTTATAGAATTCCCAGGGTGCAATTGCTATGGGCATGCAGGGATGCTAGTTGGTGTTCATGCTAGTGCGTGATGGGGGAAATTCTTCCTGTCTGGCTTGCCCATGCTTATCTGTGTGATAGTTCACTGGTCGTCCACTCATGCGCATGCGAGGTAGGAAGCCGTAATTGACTGACTTCCACTACCAATTGTTTAATGTCCACCTTTATTTGTTTAATGTCCACTTTCATTGTTTAATTTCCACATTTATTTGTTTAATGTCCACTTTCGTTGTTTAATGTCCACCTTTATTTTTTTAATGTCCACCTTTATTTGTTTAACGTCAAGCCAGGCGTAAAGGCAGGAGTTTGTCACGATATCGTGATGTCGCAATATCGCGACACCAAGAAGAAGCCAGGGCGCAAAGGCAGAAGGTTGTCATGATATCGCAACATCGCGATATCACGACGTCATGATATTGCGACAAACAAAAAAAACTATGGTGCAAGGTGGAAGGTTGTCGCGATATCACGACATCGTGATATCGCGACGTCGTGATATCACGACAAACAAACAAAACCCTGGCGCAAGGCGAAAGGTTGTCGCAATATTGCGACATCACGATATCGTGACGTCGTGATATCATGACGTCGTGATATCACGAAAAACAAAAAAAACTATGGCGCAAGGCAGAAAGTTGTCACGATATCACGACATCGCAATATCATGACAAACAAACAAAACCCTGGTGCAAATGCGGAATGGTCGCGATATCGCGGCGTCGCGATATCGCGCCATAAAACAAACGAAAAGGGGTCGAAGGCAAAAAGTTCGTGGGTCTCTTTAAATGCATGCTTTCATGGTAGATCAAGGCAGTGTATGTCAATGTGATCAGTGTTTGCAGTCACGTAATCGGATTGGTGCTGTTTTGGTGTCTACATTTTTAACCAACGTTTTAGTGCAAAAATATATTTTGTTTTAACTTGGATTTTCTTTTAAGTAGTTGAAATGAATATTTAGGAGGAACTTGGTCCTCCATATAGGGGGGGAGGAAATCCCACATTAATCCTATTTTATTAATTCTCTTTTCTACCAATACCATAAATTTATTCTCCTCTACAAGCCTGGTCTTCAAGTTCTTCATTAATATGATAATTTTGATTGATATGCATAAATTTTATTCTACCCCTTCTCTTTCAACAATTTTTACATGACATTGAAAGCACGAGATTCCGGTCAAAGGAAACACCAAGTGCAATTGCATTCAAAATTAAGCACGCTTAAGTCCTAGAAATGTAAATTGCATGAAACGGAAAAGAGACACATTGGAAGAGACGCAATCAGATAAAGAAAACACAGCCCTTTCATTAATTTCCTTCGATCTCTGTTACAATAATGCCTCCTCCCTTTTCAGGGGCTAGGAGCGCAAATAGGGTTTGATTACAATCGCTGAATGATTCCTCCTTCCGCGTGCCCACGATTGCAATGGGCGGGCCAAGATGATGCCGCCGCTGATGTCGATGAGTTCTTCACCTCTGCTGCTTCTCCCGTGAACAAAGAAATGATCAAGATGTTAGTAGCACCTGCTGCAAATGAAAAGCATTCTCTCTCTAAAACTAACAAAATATGCATACGAATATTTGCCCGAAACAGAGGAAAACAATGAATCCAAATTGCTTCAAAACCCGACGTAAGGTAAGAAAAGTTACCGTAAGGCCACCGCCACCGAGGCAACTGGCCAATCCACCTTAAACCGGAATTCGTCCCCGGGCAGGACGAATTCGACCGTAATTCGTCCCCGGGTGGGACGAATTCTTCCGAGTAGGAGAAACCGACCCGTCGCCGCTCCAATGTCGGATCCCGGGACCTGCAAAACTCCCGCAAACAGGGGGGTTAGGTAATTGGGGCCATTTTGGGACGACCCAGATGGTCGGATTTTCCCAATTTGGCCTCCACCCTCGGGAATTTGACCTTGACACCTGCAAGTTAGCGAAACGACAAAGCAATACAAAACACCCTAAACTCTGACCAAAAGCTACAAAATTGCAATTATAGACTAATCGGACCTAGTAACACGTAATGCAATCTAAAAAATAATCTAAAGTGCTCAAAAACTAAAATTAGGACTTGGGAGGTGCGGGGGTGCCCAAGTGGGCCTCCCACCGTTGGCCCTCGATTTTGGAGCCAATCCACCAAGGATGGGCCCAAAACCTTTTAGGATTGGGGGGTCGGCGAATTGGTAGGTTCAGATGTCCATGCGTCGGATTTGAGTAAGGTTCGAGCTTCCAAAGGCCACCCAACAACCTCCCTTGCAAAAGAGATTGGTGGATGTAGGAAGGTGAACAAAGGGGGATGCAAGTGAGTCTTCAATTCGGCAAGGACTTCGTTGCTTGAACACTCCTTCAACCTCGTCTGTTTTGGGTGAGAAAAGTCCCACCTTTTATAGACCCAAGGGGTCTCTTTTGGGAGGGAAGCACAAAAGCCAAGTGTTGGCCATAGGCGCCATGTGGCGCCTTGTCTTCCCATGAGGGAGGGGAGTCCTCCATTGACTTGAACTTTTATAAATGCTTTTTGTAACAGTCCTCTAACGGCCCCTCTGTCCACTTACACATGCGTGCAAGGTAGGAGCCCTTAACTGACTGTTCTGGGCTGCCACTTGGCACCATTTGCCTTTTTTCCCGTTAAGCTTAGAATTCGTCCCACCCAGGGACGGATTCAGAATTCGTCCTGGGGTGGGACGGATTCTATTTTGAATTCGTCCCCGGGTGAGACGAATACTGGGCAAAGTGTCCAAGTGTGCCAAATTGCTTCTTGACCTTACAAAATTGCTATGAAAGTGGTTAAGACCACCGTTTAACCTCTGAGGGCTGCCCTGGGGGCTGTGTTTGTCAAAGCGATCGTTGTTTGCAGTCACATAATCGGATTGGTGCTGTTTTGGTGTCTACAGATGCCCCTTTTTGGGAAGCGCTACGGGTGACGCAGTTCTGAGCAAAAATAGATAACCAAAGCACTAATGATTAGGGTTTCTTGGTAACCTAACCAACTTTTGATGCCCCAAGTATGGAAAGGGCATGCATTCTTGAATCCTTGCTTCTGACGAGCTAAGGAATTTGATTTCAAGTATTAACCTGTTTTGGTGAGGTGTGACTTGAACTTAGACATTGATCAGCCATGAACAAGTGAAGGGCGTTTTTATCCTCAGGGGGAACCTTGTGTTCATGATTCACGAAATGCCAAGAGTTTGATTGATTTGATTGTTGCTTGTTTATCGCCCCAAGCAGGAGCGTGATTGTCTTTGTCAATGATTCTTTGAATGCATGTCGTTTTCCTTAATTGGGTGTGTGATTGTTGATTGGTGACTAAGTGTGACTACCCCCTCAAGCGACGAATCGATGAGGGAATGACCTTCGTGAGAGAAGCGACGAGTCGCTTGACCCAAGATGACTTGTGCAGGGTTGCCTTTAGAGGGTTTACCGTTAAGCGTGTGCAATTTTTCCAACATATGGACCTATTTTTGGTGGGTGTTAACCCTTTTGGTGATGTCATAATGAGGTGAAATCGTCGAAAACCTATTTCCCGTGGAGCGGTCCGGCTATGATAGCCTTCTTGGGGAATTAGGAGAGCGATAATTTGGACCTCGACATCGATTTTCTTTGCCTAGAGGCTAAGTGCGAGAGCACTTGTGTCCGGCAATGTTTTTGCTTGTGTTTTTGTTGAATTTTGTACTGTTTTTGTTGTTTTTGTGACACCATTTGGTGATTGAATTGTCGGCAATCCGTCCTCCCGTGGAGCGGTCCGGCTATGGTAGCCTTCTTCGGGAGTAGGATAGTGACAATGCAAACCCCGACATCAATTTTGCTATGCCAAGAGGTTAAGTGCAAGAGCACTTGTGTCTGGCAATGTTTATTGTTTTTTTTTTTTTGTTGCATTTTTTATTTTTTTGTTGTTTTTTTTTATTTGTGACACCATTTGGGGATTAAATTGTCAAAATCTGTCTTCCCTTGGAGCGGTCCGGCTATGGTAGCCTTCTTAGGGAGTAGGATAGTCACAATGTAGACCCTAACATCAATTTTTCTATGCCAAGAGGTTAAGTGCAAGAGCACTTGTGTCTGGCAATGTTTATTGCTTTTTGTTTGTGTTGCATTTTTTTTATTGTTTTTGTTGTTTTGTTGTTTTTGTGATGCCATTTGGGGTTAAAATTGGCAAAAATCCGTCTTCCCGTGGAGCGGTCCAGCTATGGTAGCCTTCTTAGGGAGTAGGATAGTGATAATTTGTGACCCCGATGTCAATTTGCTATGCCAAGAGGTTAAGTGCAAGAGCACTTGTGTCTAGCAATGTTTATTACTTTTTTTGTTGTTTTGATTTTCTTGTTGTTTTTGAGTGGGCTTTGACCCTTTTGTGATGTCATTTGGGGATTAAATTGTCAAAAATCCGTCTTCCCGTGGAGCGGTCCAGCTATGGTAGCCTTCTTAGGGAGTAGGATAGTGACAATGTAGACCCCGACATCAATTTTTCTATGCCAAGAGGTTAAGTGCAAGAGCACTTGTGTCTGGCAATGTTTATTGCTTTTTGTTTTTGTGTTGCATTTATTTGTTATTTTTGTTGTTTTGATTTTCTTTGATCTTGTGCATGATGGTTGATGAATATGGATGTATGCATGTTGATTTATTTTGATGGATGCATATGCTATGATGAATGCAAATGGTTTTGATTTATATGTGATATGCAGATATGAAATGGATGAATGGGGTTTGTGATGTTTGGCTATGGCACCATAGACTCGTTTGAGACTCTCGTTAATTCATTTTTTTTTTGCTGTGATGTATGACTTTGTATGTATACATGTGGTTTTTCTTTTTTTGTATTTTTTTGATGGTATTTGTAAAGATGAAAAGTAGCGTGGTTGGTTTAGAAATGTAGCTAAGGTTTTCTCGAGACTCAGACGGTTTTAGCTCACTAGCCATGACTGTACTTTATCTTACAAGACTTTTGAACAAGGTATGAATCGGACTTGTTTTTGACCAAGTTATTTCACATCCCTGTGTGTGCAATTGAGTTCATTTATGTGGTATTTGTTAGGATACCGCCAGTTCCAGATGGGCTTTCAACCGAACCTGGTACTGAGGATCACCTAATTAGCTCCACGAATTCCTTTGTTGTATGTACTAAGATTAATCTGCGGTGTAATCCAGGATGCCATAAGCTAGCTCATCCACATGCAAACATTGATCTGTACGCAAGTTAATGTGACAGATATATCGTCATGCGGGAGGTTTACTTCTGTTACCGAATTGGTATTGAAGCTTGCCTTATGACCTACAGAATGGTCGAGAGTTCCGAGGATTCAAGGTCAACTCCCTTCTTTTTTTTTCAATTGTATTGGGATACTTGCTCATTGTAGTGATGAGATCACTGTTTATTTTGATTTGTTTTTCTTTCGAGCAAGGGATTGGGGATATGGAGTGATGAAAATCACTGTTGTTTGTGCCTTTTGATGTGTGCACTATAGTTTGTCAAATTTTTGAGTTTTGACATTTTGCAAATTTTTTGTGTTTTTGCAACTATTGAGAACTTTAGGGATTCTTAGGGAATTGGGTAGGAGGAAGCTTGTCCTTTTGCCAACTCTCAAGCATTCTAGGGGTCATTCGCACAGGGGGATGAGCAAGATAACCGTTTCGCTTGTGGTGACCTAGATTATTTTGCAGGTTTCGTCTTTCGTTCACACAATTTGGGAATTTTAGTGTTTTGATTTGTGTTGGGATGTTACGTAACAAGGTGTATTTCAAGTATGACTCTACCTTTGTAAAATCTGTTCGACTTGGTACACTACATGGCTAAAGAGGAAAATGATGACTGAATTAATCGAAACTCTTAGTACATTCCCGCACCACTGATCGTAGTGTGGTAAAATTTATGCATGGTGTTTTTGTTGATTTTGATGAATTCGAGTATGCCTAGAATTGAGATGCAAATCTTTGTTGTTTTTGATGATTTTTGTTGTTTTGTTTTTGTTGAATTTATTGATTTGTTTGACCAAGAGATTGCGATAATCCTTGGAGCTTTTTGGGTTGACCAAGAGATTGCGATAATCCTTGGAGCTTTTTGGTGACCAAGAGATTGCGATAATCCTTGGAGCTTTTTAGGTTGACCAAGAGATTGCGATAATCCTTGGAGCTTTTTGTATTGACCAAGAGATTGCGATAATCCTTGGAGCTTTTTGGGTTGACCAAGAGATTGCGATAATCCTTGGAGCTTTTAGGTGACCAAGAGATTGCGATAATCCTTTGAGCTTTTTGGATTGACCAAGAGATTGCGATAATCCTTGGAGCTTTTTGGGTGACCAAGAGATTGCGATAATCCTTGGAGCTTTTTGGGTTGACCAAGAGATTGCGATAATCCTTGGAGCTTTTTGGGTTGACCAAGAGATTGCGATAATCCTTGGAGCTTTTTGTATTGACCAAGAGATTGCGATAATCCTTGGAGCTTTTTGGGTTGACCAAGAGATTGCGATAATCCTTGGAGCTTTTTGTGACCAAGAGATTGCGATAATCCTTGGAGCTTTTAGGTGACCAAGAGATTGCGATAATCCTTGGAGCTTTTAGGTGACCAAGAGATTGCGATAATCCTTGGAGCTTTTAGGTGACCAAGAGATTGCGATAATCCTTGGAGCTTTTTGGGTTGACCAAGAGATTGCGATAATCCTTGGAGCTTTTTGGGTGACCAAGAGATTGCGATAATCCTTGGAGCTTTTTGTTTGTTTGTTTTTTTTTTTTTTTTTTTTTGGTACATGGCTTTCTTAGATATGAAATGGTCGCAAATGACTGATATTCAAGGGTTCTCGTTTCCTTGATACCGTCAAGAGAAGCTAGCCTCGTACGTTCCCGGTCCTATTTTGCTATCAATGACATAAGGACCTAACCAATTTGCCGTGAATTTGTCCCTCATATGGGACGGCAAATTAGAGTTTTGTTGGTTTTCCTTCATAACCGGATCACCAACCCGAAAGTCTCTTAGGTGAACTTTCATGTTGTAAGCTCTCTTAAGCCGCTCTTGATAGATACGTAAGTGCTCGAGAGCATTAACGCGTCTTTCATCAAGCAACGTAAGTCTGGTCTAACCGGGCCTCGCCGTGCAGGTGTCATCATCGATGAATTCCCGCATTGATATGCGGAGGGAAGGAATTTCCAACTCGAGAGGCATTACTGCCTCTGAGCCATACACTAGTGAAAACGGAGTTGCCCCAGTGGGCGTCCGAATGCTAGTGCGATAGGCCCAAAGGGCAAGTGGGATTTGTATGTGCCAATCCTTATGACTGTCTGTGCGACGGTCTTTTTAAGGATGGCGACTAGCGTTTTGTTTGACGCCTTCGCTTGCCCATTTGCTTGCGGATAATAGGGTGTTGAAAAGTCGTGCTGAATTTTGTACTTTGTGGTTAAAGCACGCACGTCTTTGTTCTTGAATGATGGCCCATTATCCGAGATTATTTTGGATGGAATACCAAAACGACATATTATGTAATGCAAAATGAACTCCGCAATGCGGGGTCCTCGTCGTAGAGGTTAACGGAATTGCTTCCACCCATTTGGTAAAGTATTCTCGTGGTCGTTATGATAAACGTGTGACGGCTCGACGATGCAGGGGAGATCTTTCCGATTAGATCGAGGCCCCACTACGCAAAATGGCCAAGCGGACCGGACTGTCTCGTAGGGCCCGGGAAGGTGCGTGCATCGGATTGGCATGATGTTGACATTTTACACACCTCTTGACATACGCGCAGCAATCTCGCTCTAAAGATGGCCAATAATAGCCCATGCGAAGAATGCGCTTTGCAATGGCCATACCACCGAAGTGGCCGCCACATGTACCGTCATGCGCTTGGGTGACTGCCCAAGTGGACTCTTGCTGGTCCAAGCAACGAAGAAGAATTCCGTCGTAGCTGCGACGATACAAAATGTCTCCTATCAAGACATATTTTGCCGCTTTCTGTTTGAATGTTCGTTTTGCGGCTTGCGTCAATCCAAAGGGTAGATTACCTAACTTGAGGTAATCTCTTATGGGTAAATACCAGTCCTGTTGATCAGATACCCTCGACAGTTTGAACATCCAATCCCTTTTGGAGTTCTTCCCTAACAAATGCTGATTGGGATAGAACTTGTAAAAATAGCGTTGTGTTGCTATTAATGGGAGTGGGGGAGAACAAAGACCCCCAGTTGGCATGTTTCAAATAGTCTCGGATTCGAAAGAACTTATCCGAAGATGGTTCGATCTCGGATCATGTGGATTCCCGGCGTCAAGTCTGAGCTTGCGCGCTCCATCGCGGGTTGCGATAAGGTTTTGACCTGAATGGTTGTTATATCACCGGAAAGGTCTTGCGGGATTAGTGACCCCAAGGAGGCCATTGTGTCCGCAAAACGATTCGATGATCGAGGGAGTGCCTCGATGTCATACCACTCAAGTTTTGCCAGGAATTTATCCACGAGGGCTTTATAGGCCTTCGTAACTGGGCATTTGCATTGGTATACCCCTTTGACTTGATTGACGATTAACAACGAATCGCCAAAGATGTTCAGTCTTTTGATGTTCATGGCGATTGTTGTCTGAAGACCTAGGAGCAAGGCTTCATATTCTCGCATTGTTGTTGGTGCACTCGGAAGTTTAATTTAAATGACAGGGGCATTGGAGCGCCCCGCGGTGTGAAGAATACAATTCCCGCGCCACCACCTTGCTCGCATTTAGAACCATCAAAAAATAAGGTTATGTCGGCCCGAGACTCGTGCTCTTCGTAATCTGGTGATTCTGAGACATGGAAGACCTCATCATCGGGTAGTTCTATGACCAGAGGCTGATCGTCTTCAAGAGGAGCCTCCGCTAGTTGATCGGCTATGACTTGTCCTTTTATAGATTTTTGCCCAATAAACTCAATGTCAAATTCCGTCAACAACATGATCCATTTCGCCGTGCGGCTACTATGATAAGTACGACTCATCATGTATCGCAATGGATTCTCCTTAGACACAACATACGTCGTGTTGCTCAGCATGTAGTGGCGTAGCCTTTTGGTAGCAAACACCACTGCCAAGCGTAGTTTCTCAACGTATGCATAGTTAAGTTCGTAATCGACCGTGGTGCGGCTAAGATAGTAAGTAGCCTGTTCTTTGTGAAGTTCATTCTTCTGGGCTAGCATTGCGCCCAGTGCCACCTCAGTAGCTGAGATGTATAAGTAGAACGGCACACCTGGTCTAGGCGGTGCCAATACTGGCGATGAAGCCAAGTATTGTTTGATTTCGTCAAAGGCTGACTGGCACTCGTCATCCCAATGAAATGTGACCCCTTTGTGCAATAGTTTGTTCATTGGTCGGCATTTGTCAGATAATTGCGCTATGAAGCGTTTAATCGACGCGACCTTTCCTTGCAGACTTCTGAGCTGCTTGATAGTGGTTGGGGGAGCCATTTCAAGGATTGCCTTGACTTTGTTTGGGTCCACTTCGATGCCTCATTTTGAGACTATAAAACCCAAGAGTTTTCCAGATGTGACGCCGAACACGCACTTCTTGGGATTCAATCTGACCTTATGCTCTATGAGGCGATCGAGAATCTTGCTTAAGTCACCGAGATGATCTGAGCGCAAGATAGACTTGGCTAACAAATCATCCATGTAATCTTCCAAAGTTTTGTGCATGTAATCGTGGAAGATATACGTCATAGCACGTTGGTATGTAGCGCCAGCGTTTTTAAGGCCAAAAGGCATGACCTTATAGCAAAATGTCCCCCAAGGCGTTGTGAATGCCGTTTTGAGTTGGTCTTCAGGATTGATACGAATTTGATTGTATCCTTAGAAACCGTCCATTAGGGAGAGCATTTCGTGACCTCGTCGTAGCGTCTACCAATGCGTCGATGCTTGGCAAGGGGAAATCATCCTTAGGACTCGCTTTGTTTAGGTCTCGAAAGTCGGTGCATATGCGAATCCTCCCGTCGGGCTTCTTGACGGGAACCATGTTGGACAACCATGGCGGATAATCCACGCAGATGACAAATTGTGCATCCAACAAATTTTGCAATTTGTCTTTGACCATCAAGGCCACTATTGGGTGCATCTTTCTTAGTTTTTGCTTTACTCGGCTTGATTTTCGGATCAAGCGTTAAATTGTGCATGACTAGTCGCGGGTCTAGTCCCGGCATATCTTTGTATGACCATGCAAAAACTTCCTTCTTCTCTTTGAGAAGGGCAATGTAATCGGCTTGCTCTTCGGGGGAAAGGCTTACCCCAGCCTTGAGAATCCTTGGATTCATTGGATCTCGTGCCGATGTCTCACGTCGGCCGTCTCTTCGATTGACATGTGAGATCCGTCCTCCAACTGATGTGGAGTTGGGATTAAATGGATATCATCAGCTGAGTTAAGATCTGCGTTTGGGACCTCGGGTCCCTCTTCAGCTTGAAAAATATCTTGAGTTGTCCTTGGGGTAAAATGAAGCATTTCACCGAAAGGCCAGTACTCTGATGGTGACAATGGTGAATTGACGCGATCCCAGTCAATGGCATCCATGTTTAGATGCAATGACCGTGATGGATCGGTCGGATTGCGGATGGGTGTGGTCAAATCAATGGAGATCATGTGGATGGAATGAATTTGGTCTCCAGAACCACGGGTGTGATGACTCGATTCTTTCAGATGTTCCCTATACTCTGGATCTGGCTCTACGGGAACAGGCACGAATGGATCCTCTCTAGGTGCAAATTCGTCTCTATGTGCGAAAAGGAAGGCGGGGTCTTCCCTTGGTACTATTGTCCTGATGGGATCTTGAGGTGGACGATGCTCATCTTGAATTTGGAGCCATAGGCCTAGCACTTGGTCCCACCTCGTTGGGTCTACGTGCCATTCATGTCCCAACCGTATACCCATTTGTCCCATTAGATCTTCATGGGTTAGAGCGCGGTGATGTCGTCGCGCATGTCTGAGATAGTCCATTTCAGTTTCGTCTTCTGAATCGCTTTCATAGATCCAAAATTGTTCATCCTCTTCAACATCCGTTGCTTGCGACATTGAGGACTCTTCCCGTTCCAGTGAATTAATCTGGTCCCATTGCGGTTGTTCCACTCTTAGTGGAGGGACCTGATTCTTTTGAGACTGTGTTATTTCGTCTGGAACCTCTAAGGGGAACAGCTTTAGAAAAATGTCTGGAAGCCGTTGTTGTTCTCTTTGAGGATTGCTCTCTGAACTTTCACCTCTCTCTAGCAAAGGAGAGGGATTATTGCTATTTCCAGGGGTGTTTGTAGACCATGGGAGATAATCCCCCAATGTGTATTCTAGTGTTTGGATTGGCGTACGGGTCTTGTGCCAATCCCCCCTGTTGCCTATTTCTAGGCCTTGCATGTTTTCAACCAAGATGTCTAATGGCAGGGGATGGTTGAACCCTACCCCCGACTTGTCATATGGCATCTGATATCTTGGTTGGCAAAGGATCCGCATCCCTTGCTCATATCCCGCCTAGCCCATACCCATGCCAATTGCATTGTTCGAGATATTTTAGGGCAAATTCCGGGTTCGACAGATAATTGATGTTTTCGACAAAAGGTTCTTCATCTCTGTTTCCTTTTGTTCGCATGGTTCATAACCATGATCAAGGCCCCCATACACAAAATTCGTTTGGTTCGGTGGGTAGCCTAGAGGGACGATTGTTCCAATGGGAAGGCGAGGTCTTCCCATGTCTTGTACTGACTCCAGTGTGGGGGTTGCCACAACATTTTGCACTATGTACTCTCCCAGTCCTCGTACCTGCCATCTCAACAAGTGATTGTTGATGATTGGGTAGGAGGAAACGGTAGTCCTTCCCGAGTCCATTCCATGTTTGGTTGTTCAGAATCTTGGTTTCCGTTGCGTTGGGCGCTTCCTCTCGTTGATATTGCCGAGATCGTGGGCAACCCCTCTTCTAGAGGCTTAACCTCCTCCATGATTTGCTTTCCCTTGTCCTTCTGTTGGGCCACGATAGGTGGCGTTGATGATGAAGGAGCCAATGATGACGTCTCACCTGGCTGGGATTTTGCCTTATTGGCCACCAGTGGTGCCTACGGTATCGAACCCTGTTTAGATGGATTCAATTGAAAATCCAAATGCGTTGATGGGAGGGTCGATTGAGGTATGAATTGTACCGCATTGCAATACTTGAAGGGCTCTAAGTCCATTGGGACTACATGTATTTGCCCTTCATAGGCATACTTCAAGCACTGGTGTGCGATCGAGGGGACACACTTCATGTCCCTGATCCAAGGCCGCCCTAGCAAGATGTTATAAGCCATTTCGCCTTCCAGCACATGGCACAATGTGGGTATTGAATTTTGTCCTACCTGTATAGGCGTAACGACTGTGCCGACTGTCGAGCATATTGCATCGTTAAAAGCTCGCAGTGTGTACGTGGAAGCGGTGATGTGAGAGGCTGGCAGTTTTAAATGCTTTAACGCTGCAGTGGTTATGATGTTACTGGACGAGCCAGTATCTATCAACACTCTCTTGTACGGGATCCCGTTGACCCGCGCGATAACGTGCAGGGGGTGGATCCGGCATGTCATTTGATATCGTTTTGACCTCATTTTCTTTGAATGTGATGACAGGCTCCGTACATTGTTTCACATGTCCCACGAAGGCGTTGAAAGAATTAGCTTCGTGGGGTTGTACTTCAATGGCTTTTAAGATGTCCATAAGAGCTTCTCTATGTGGAGCCGATTGTTGAATAAGCTCGTAGATGGACAGACCTAGCCGACGTGGTCCGCAAACTCGCGTGAGTTTGGTTCGTATCGTGACCTCGTGTCTAGGCGGAGGTAACTCGCGTTGGGCGTTGTTGAGGCCGCGATGTCGACGGAACTTCCCTCGCAGGTACCTCGGGGGCAACTGCTGGGTATTTTCTGTTCCTTGTTACAATGCTAATCATTCCCACAAATCCTTGCGCGGGAAGATCTTGTCGCACCTCGTTAATTTGGAGCGGTTTTGTCTGCGCCTCGTGGGAAGGCAAGGGGTCCTTGAATACCCCCATTTGTTGGTTGTTAGGTGCGATGGGGTTGTCCACGACCAATGTTCGGTTTTCGATCAAATCCTGGACTAGTTCTTTGAATTTCCAGCACCCATTTAGGTCATGTCCTCTAGCGTCTATGAAATCTCGCAATACAATTCCTCCCTATACCCCCTAGGCTTGGGAACGTTAGGGTCAAAAATTTGGATTTCTGGCAGAGTAACTAAATTTGCCGCTGACAAGCGGTCAAATAAGGAGTCCCTAGACTCCGCATACGGGGTGAATTGTCGCCTAGGGCGACGCTGCTGATCATCGTTCCTCGTCTCCCGTTATCTCTTTCGTAAGAAGTGAGGCACTCGCTCGGTAGTTAGCCTTTTGAGGCTGCGTTTCTTGCACGAGCACGGGGACATTTATCGCAACTTGGTTGAACTGCCGTGTTGTGGTTGCGTTGTCCCAGCTTTAGTGGTTTTATTCCACTCTTTCTTCTTAGGCTTGGCAATTGCGCCTTCGTCTATCTTAATCTCTTCTATGACTCTGGCTTGCGCCAAAGCTTCTTCTAAGTCGTCGTATTGTCGCAGCAACAATAGACCGTAGATTGATTTTAAACAACTTTTCACGAACATTTGCGTGAGGTCCGACATGGGAGGACGGTAGGGTAACTTAGAAAGCAAAGCTCTCCATCGGTTCCCGTACGCTGCCATTGTTTCCTCCTCAAATTGTTTAAGGCTAGCAAGATCACTAAGTGATGCCTTCTTCCTTGTGTTGAAGGCGAAACGTTCAAGAAACGCATCTACTAGCCGATCTAAGCCGCTTATGCCGTGTTTGGGCAGTCGTGTGAACCAATCCGAGGCAGGGCCTGCGAATGTGGTTATGAATGTTCTAAGCAATAATGCGTCATTATCTTGAATGCCGAAGCATTGGCTTAGAAACCGTGTAACATGTTCCTGTGCATCCTCTTCACCTTTAAAAACTGCCAATTGAGGCAACTTGAAGTGTTCGGGGTAAAGAGGTGTAGGCACTGAGGGATGCACCGGATTATTGCGGAGTAGACGTAATGTGGGTTTTTGATGCCCAGCAGCTTTTGTCTCCACCGACTCTAAACGCTCCAATAGCGCTTGGTATGCATCGGAAGATTTTATTTCTTCCTCTCTTGTTCGCTCTTGTTGCAAGTTACGGTAAACCGGAGGCCTATGGAGGGGTGGCCGAATGGCATCCTTCCCGCCTTGATGGGGAGTTTCGATATACTCCTCTTCCGGTTCATACTCCTCGTAAAATTCTTGAGGAGTCTCAGGGCGAAACCTATGACCCAGATCAAGTCCTTGCCGAAGGTACCCATCATTGTTTCGAGGAGTTGCCTCCCTCTCGAATCTATGGGGTCTTGGAGGCAGAGCTTGACGAGGTCGTGGAGACCTGTCTTGCGCCAACGGATTACGCCTCTCATACTGTTCAGCTCTTTGGATGCGAGGGGTTGGCCCCCTCTCGTGTATTTCATAGCGTAACTCATCCGCTTCGCGTTGCATGCGTTCTTTATCCAAGCGGTATTGATACTCTATCTCTTGTCGACTTTGTTTAAGCCGCATGATTTGGGCTTGACGGGTGGTATATCTCGGTGACAGCCGGATCAATTTGTTCTACCCTATTTTGTTCAGAAGGTTCAAATGTTCCTCCTATGGGTTTACCTCGATTTTGATGCTCTAAGGTTTCAATGGGTCGCTTCCCTCTGTCGAGGTAAGCGGTATGTGCTCGAGGTTCTGGCCTCAAGGGGTGATCATGATATCCTGTGGTGCGGAAATGCAAGGTTCCCGCATTGTTTGTTGCCCTCGAGGAATGCGATGGTTTTCCTCATACTCCCTTTCACGGGTGTAAATGGGATGGGCGGAGTTAGGTCGCCCTATGTAAGGAGCCCTGCGCTCCGGATTTGGTCTCTCTGTTCTGATGATAGGTAAAGAAGGGACGCCATATCCACGTTGCCCCTCCAAATGGACAGTGTGCCTGTTTAGCGCTTCATCGCGCGGTGGCCACTCATGCCTACCTTCAAGAGGTGATTCTCTATTTATGTCAAGGTCTACATGTAAGGCATCTTCCCGAAAGGGGCTGCTTTGAATAGGCATACCCCACCGAGGATTCTGAATTGGATTCTTTTGTAGGTTTGACCTATAAGGCGGTATGACCAAATCCTCAGGATCGAAGTGAAGGCAACTTGCGCTCGCTTTTTGTGTACCTTCCGGAGCTTCTGCCCTTGATTGGGCTTGACTGCGGGTGTACACCATTGCGGTGCTTCTATGCTATCTAAATAAGTTTTTATCTCGTTTTTATGATTTTCTTTTTTTTTTTGTCTACACTAAGAATAATTAAACACACACATTCACAAAACCGTGATTATCTCTTTTAAGGATTCTTGGTGTGTCCTAAACTGGTTTAGTGCATTTTGATGTTTTGTTTTGTTTTTGTAGGTTTTGTAGAACGTTTAAATGCATCATGTAGGCTCTTATAACTCCAAAAAGGTCGCCCCTTCAATATACCAACCAGAGCCGATATACCAACCTCTCTATATACCCGCCCTTACGAGAGGGAGACTATAGGTACGTGAGAGCAGAAGGTACGTGGTACATAGGCGGTACGAAAGGGGGATTGTCCTGTTAATGGCACCTACCATAGAAAACTTATCCTCGCGCGCATGGGAATCACCCCAGCTACGCTCGGTCTGTCTTCGTCAGGATTTACGCCTAACAACAGTTGACAATCGGGAAATGGATGCAAATCAAGCCAAGGTGGTGATTAAATCCACCAATGGTCTTGATCAAGGGCCGGGGTCTTACGACCAGCTCCTTGGTTTAAGATTGTTTCGTGATGTGTGTGGGATTCATTTTATCCAACAAAATGAAACTAGCATACATGACTTTTCCTAATGCAATGCAAGATTAAATGAAAACAATTAAAGAAACAGAAACAGAAACAGAAAAAATATAACAGAGATCATGAAAATCCCTACCTCTTCTCTGCCTGCTCCTGTTGTCTCTGAATTTCTGCTCTGAAAATCCGCAGACAGGAATTCGTCCCTCTGGGAGACGAATTGCAGAACAGAATTCGTCCCTCCCAGAGACGAATTTGAATTCGTCTCAGGGTCAGACGAATTGCAGAAAAGGATTCGTCCCTGTCAGAGACGAATAGCAGTCTGCAACAAAAAAAGTGTACCTGTCAAGCACAAACACAAAAATTTGATCAGTTTTCTGTGATTTCAAAAACCAGGGAATAGAGTCCCACCGTGATCGCCACTGAAAGCACGAGATTCCGGTCAAAGGAAACACCAAGTGCGATTGCATTCAAAATTAAGCACGCTTAAGTCCTAGAAATGTAAATTGCATGAAACGGAAAAGAGACACATTGGAAGAGACGCAATCAGATAGAGAAAACACAGCCCTTTCATTAATTTCCTTTGATCTCTGTTACAATGATGCCTCCTCCCTTTTCAGGGGCTAGGAGCGCAAATAGGGTTTGATTACAATCGCTGAATGATTCCTCCTTCCGCGTGCCCACGATTGCAATGGGCGGGCCAAGATGATGCCGCCGCTGATGTCGATGAGTTCTTCGCCTCTCGCTGCTTCTCCCCGCGAACAAAGAAATGACCAAGACGTCAGTAGCACCCGCTGCAAATGAAAAGCATTCTCTCTCTAAAACTAACGAAATATGCATATGAATATTTGCCTAAAACAACGAATACAGTGAAACCAAATTGCTTCAAAACTTGACAGAAGGTAAGAAAAGTTACTAGAAGGCCACTGCCACTGAGGCAGCTGGCCAATCCACCTTAAACTGGAATTCGTCCCTGGGCAGGACGAATTTTGACTGTAATTCGTCCCTGGGTGGGACGAATTCTTCCGAGTTGGAGAAACCGACTTGTTGCTGCTCCAATGTTGGATCCCAGGTCCTACAAAACACCTGCAAATAGGGGGGTTAGGTAATTGGGGCCATTTTGGGACGACCCAGATGGTCGGATTTTCCCAATTTGGCCTCCACCCTCGGGAATTTGACCTTGACACCTGCAAGTTAGCGAAACGACAAAGCAATACAAAACATCCTAAAATCTGACCAAAAGTTACAAAATTGCAATTATGGACTAATCAGACCTAGTAACACATAATGCAATCTAAAAAATAATCTAAAGTGCTCAAAAACTAAAATTAGGACTTGGGAGGTGCGGGGGTGCCCAAGTGGGCCTCCCACCGTTGGCCCTCGATTTTGGAGCCAATCCACCAGGGATGGGCCCAAAACCTTTTAGGATTGGGGGGTCGGCGAATTGGTAGGTTCAGATGTCCATGCGTCGGATTTGAGTAAGGTTCGAGCTTCCAAAGGCCACCCAACAACCTCCCTTGCAAAAGAGATTGGTGGATGTAGGAAGGTGAACAAAGGGGGATGCAAGTGAGTCTTCAATTCGGCAAGACTTCGTTGCTTGAACACTCCTTCAACCTCTCTCTTTTGGGTGAGAAAAGTCCCACCTTTTATAGACCCAAGGGGTCTCTTTGGGAGGGAAGCACAAAAGCCAAGTGTTGGCCATAGGCGCCATGTGGCAGTCTTGTCTTCCCATGAGGGAGGGGAGTCCTCCATTGACTTGAACTTTGATAAATGCTTTTTGTAATAGTCCTCTAACGGCCCCTCTGTCCACTTACACATGCGTGCAAGGCAGGAGCCCTTAACTGACTGTTCTGGGCTGCCACTTGGCACCATTTGCCTTTTTGCCCGTTAAGCTTGGAATTCGTCCCACCCAGGGACGGATTTAGAATTCGTCCTGGGGTGGGACGGATTCTATTTTGAATTCGTCCCGGGGTGAGACGAGTACTGGGCAAAGTGTCCAAGTGTGCCAAATTGCTTCTTGACCCTACAAAATTGCTATGAAAGTGGTTAAGACCACTGTTTAACCTCTGAGGGCTGCCCTGGGGGTCTGTGTTTGTCAAAGCGATCGGTGTTTGCAGTCACATAATCGGATTGGTGCTTGTTTTGGTGTCTACAGACATACATGACTGTGCAATTTATTTTGGTTCCATTAGTTGCCTTTACTATCGTGGTTATTGAAAACTTGGTTGGATATATTTTATGTGTATCTATTATGAATAGAATAATTGATAGATAAAACTAGGATAGTTCTTCTTCACAAGGAATAATTCACATAATTCTCAACAATATGTCTTACCTAAATAATTTGGATAATCAAAAGAAGAAACCACACCTCTATGCACAAACAACATTGGGGAAAGCATAAATTGGATAAAAACACCTAAAATAATAAAATAATAAAGTATAAATTTACACATGTAATTGGAAAATCATAACATATGGTCTAAAAGGGATAGATTTGTGTGATAATATACACATAAAAAATAACTAATATAATAGAATCTAAGTAAATTAGATGAAGTATAAATAAGTAACTAGAGCAAAAAATACTAGATATAAGTATAGTGCTAGTACTAAGTAAATATTTGAAAGAAATGAATGTACTAGAATCTTAAATATTGTTGAATACTTAATTATTGATATTCACTCCCTGGTCCATGTGTTTTGATCCCTTTAATGCTTGATGATACTACTTGAGGATAATTATAAAAGATATATTATTGGACAATGGATCCCAACCATGACCTTGAGATAAGTAGATTATCTTAAGAGAAGGAATACTAAATATAGAAAGGGTAAGATATGAGAAGGCATCGAAAGAACCGATAATAATATTACAATAATATAAATTAGTTATAGTTATGCTAGTATCATATACCATTTAATCATATCAATATCCTTGAGTGATGTTTGAAAGCATGTTTATAGGTGCTCCAACTTATTGTAGTTTGGTATTAGAATTAAAATAGACTATTTATAGGTTTGTAGGACTTTTGAATTTGCAATTAATAGTATATGACATATATAGAGGTATAATTTTTTTTTTTGATTCCTTGTATTGCATCTAAATTGTAAGTGATAGTAAATTATCTAAAGTAGATGAAATTTGGTACATAGACAAATTAAAATATCATAGGTCTATCACTATCACACTCTAAAGCATTGCATATGAATTTATTTTAAAAGTACTTATAAATTTATTTTAATAATTCTTCCTTTGTTCATCTCTTCTGAGTAGGATATTTTTTTATAACTTAAGAAGATCAATTATTGGATAATAATATAACAAGATATTATAAACTCCACGGAATAAATTATTGGGCCTATATAAAATTTTTGATGGGCTAGATTTATAATTCGTACATATTCTTAAATAATTTGGAATCAATGTGATAGGGATTAATTAATTTCTTGTTGCTACTCTATGGATTCATTTATAATACTTATTAATGTATCTCCCTCTAATATTTTTTAATTAGTGAGTGATCTCCATCCAATGAATCCAATAAATAATTCTACATAAAAAAATTCATTCTTTCAAATGAATAATTCAATATTAGATCAATATTTTTTATTTCTATACTAGTTCTATTACCTTCAAGTACATAGCTTCATATTTACCCAAAGCATCTCAAATATCATTATTGCAGGAAGATAATTTACAAAATTTAGACTAGTGGAACTTTCAAGAATGTCTCTCTAGTAGGTAAAATTATTTTGTTAAGGTAGTTTTCAAGCCCTTATAATTATATTAATTTATTTTTCAAGTAGGTATCAATGCTATAATTATGAAGGTGAACAAAAAAAAACTTAATCTAGAAAGTATTTCTTGATACAAAAAATTAACATCATGTAAGTTGGATTTGAAATGTGTAAACCCAAGGATAGAAAATCTGTAGGCCTATACAACTATGCCAAGGCTACTTAAATTATGTTGTCTAAGTACTATAAAAATATGTTAGTAATGGATTCCAATTATGAATATAATTTTATACAACATCCTCTTATTGAAACAATTTGATCACTAAAATTTAGTTGAAGTACCCCACTTATATTTTAAGGGAAACAAACCCCAAATCAAAAAATATTTCCAGGTCAAAAGTGGGTACATGAAGATTCCCTATTTTGGATTCCAAAATAAGAATACAACTAGTTTTGTATGATTTTTAGGTCCAATATATTCCCATTACTTTCTAATTTTCTATTATAAAGTTATTTAAAGAGATATTTATAAGAAAAATATAGAAAATAGTGGCTAATTTTTAATATGAATATAAATAATCTCTTATTGGACTTGGAAGCATAAGTATTTCAATAATATGAATGATTTGTAAGAATAAGAACAATAAATTTTTGATATCCTTTCAGGTCATTTGGTCTGTCAATATAATGTCACAAATATCATTTATTGGGGAAATAAAGGATCAAACACTTTTACTATCAATGAAAACTATTAAAAGGTTATTGGTATCTTACATAGATCATGAAAATAATATCCTATATCTTAATATTTATATTGCAAAATCCAACACATTTGCTTGGTTTGCATTATTAGAAAAATTCCTAACTTGATAAACATTCAAAATATAGGATTCTTATGTATAAAATAATAGAGGGAAGAAGATTCAAAAGATAGGATTCTTATGTATAAAATAATAGAGGAAAATAGGGAGCATGTCATTTTCAATTTTTTATTTGATAACATTATAGAAATTTTGGGAAACCATAATCAACCATTAATATCCAATATGGTGGTACCTAAAATCTTCTAGTAGAAAAGCATAAGGGCTTATACACGATTCATGAAATTAACCCTTGTTATTTAGGGGTATATCTAGTTAGAGATAAAATATTTATTTTCAAAATATTCAACCACTTCCTAATTAGGAACTAATAAATAGGGTGAAAAATAAACAATAGAAAATAAACTAAAAATATATACCATAATAATCTCGAAATCTAGTCTTATTTTGATCTCAATATATTAGGTAATTTTGGAATCTAGATATTTTTTAGCCATCCAATTATATAGAGGATTTTCGAAACATAATCCTATTAGTGACTTCTACCACATCATGATTATGTAAAAATTTATGTTGATAGGTTTATACACCCAATTTTGCATGCAAATTGCATTGAAAACCAATTTTTTCAACTAATTAAGAAAATCAACCTTTCTGTACCCAAATTTAGGGCAAAAAGTGATAACATATTTGATGATTACAAAAATTTATCAAATGGCCATACAATTTCACAAATGTAGTATCATGAAAATATCTCAAAAATAAATTTCAGACTAGGATAAGAACACCTATCCTTGTCTAAGGCCTAAAACCTTAGAAAAGCCCCAAAAAATATTGCCATAACCCTATAGGTGTATGGAAGTTTTGTTAGTCTAAAATTGAAGATCCCAAAACCATATCAAATATTCACAAAATTTTATAAAAGTAGCATCATTGGAAAGATATAAACAAATGTTTTCAATGAGTATGAACATATCTATATTTGTCTAAGACCTAATACCTTGAAACACCACAAAATGGTAGTTTCATAACCCATAGAAGTGCCTATGCTACTTTTGTTAGTATAATTTTGAGGATCCAAAAACCCTATCAAATCATCATAAAATCACAAGAATAGTACCATCATAAATATCTTGGAAAGAGATTTCCAATGCATGTAAATATGCATATGTTTGTTTGAGGTTTGGTACCTTAAGACTACCTAAAATGATAATATTGTACCTATGATAGAATTATATGACCTATATAGTAATTTTGTCATTGATGATAGTTTTATATGGACTGTATGACATTGTTTTCTAGTTCTATCATCACCTATAACTATCATCATATGGTGCTATCATCCAATAACTTCCAAAACTAAATTTGTTATGATCTAACAACATGTTATTTCCTATTTCTTATGAATTTCATCCATCGTTCCATTCAATATGTGATTGGACTCGCTAATTTCTAATCAAGGTAATTAACTACCCAAGAAAAATATACAACTAACAATCTAGTTAGTTAAAACCATGCACCTAACTTTGATCATTGAGTCACTTTCTCTAAGTCCTAAAAACTTATTATTTCACCCTATAGAAATAGACACTTGAACTTGTAGAACTAAACAACTCACCTTTCCTATACACTCTCATAATGCATTCAAAGGAAGGTAAATCTATAAAAACACCCTTGGAGGAAGAAAAATGGATCTTCATTTTTTATTTGGATCTTCAATTTTTATTTTACATGTAGAGGCTATCCAGGTTAGCTCTTGGGACCATCGATTACTCCATAAGCACTTACATGTTGCCAGATTGGCTTGAGCATTGAAGGTACACCAAATATATCATATATCTAGGATCAATAATATGCATCTAAAAGGACATTGGGTAACCCTCATTCCTTATAGATCCATGGAAAATTGGGGTAGATCTATCAATCTTGTTAGGGATTCAATTTTCTCTCTTTTGGTCTCTTTATGTTTTGTTCTTTCCAACACATTTTTATCATTTGCATGATATCACTTTTTCATAATTATAATCTATTTATTTTATAAAAATACCATGAAAGGACAAGGGCCTTGATCCCTCTACTAATAATAATGACTTTTTAGGATACCTTAGGATAAGCCACCTCTTGCTAATCAATCATTTTAATATATTTTTATGTGTATATTATATGTTTGTAGGTACAAACCAAACACACAACATGATTAGTTTGTTACTATTATAATTTAGTGCTATTTCCATCTAGCACTAGAATCATATAGAATTATCATAAATTAATAATATCATTTTTTGGAACCATTGTTCATTAGAACCTTTGTTAAACTACAAAGATCTAGATACTTTGTTTCTTGTCTTGCTTTTTATTCTATAATAGTTGATCTGGGTCTTTTATTCAATTTTGAAATCATTTTAGGTATTTTGAGAAATTAATCTTCAAAATCAATTAGATTTGCATTTTAGTCACAAGATCATATTCATAGACTCATCAGTTATTTTATTATCATGAATCTAGATTATAAGTCATGATATTTGTAGAGCAATCTCATCATTTTAAAGGTTTTGTAATCCCTTATTATATGTTGTAACTAGTTTTGTAAAGACAAATAGTGAATTAAGGATTGTTGTAAAGTTGTTTCTTCCTTGCATTTATAGGTATTAAAAGTTACAAGCATATAGTAGCACCTTACTATAAATTTTATTTCCTTGCATATCTTTAACCCTTGTTGAAAGAAATGGAAAAGTCTCTATCTTCCTTGAAAAATACATTCAAAGAAAGGATCACATAGTTTAGGCTTGTCCTATTACATTTTATTTCCGTTTACAATTTGTATTGAATCATACAAATATTACAATTAGGATAAAGGAAAGATTCATTGTGTTTTCTTAATTCTTGTTAAAAAAAAAAGAGAATATTTTATTTTTAACAAGTAATTAAATTAAAAAGTGCTTGATCTAGGTTCATTCACACAAGTATGTCCTACATTTATAAGCAGTAAAAGTCATAAGCATTCAACAACATATTAGGTTAATTTAGTTTATTTTTGTATAACCCTTTCATTTTTTCTTAGTAGAAAAGAAAAATATTTTATTTTTCTAAGAATTGAAAGTGAAAGATCACATAGATCTAGGACTTATTTCCCTAACATTGTTGTATTCATTTTGTATTTCATTTCCTTTTACATTCAGGATAGACTTAGTATTGTAAAACTTAAGCATATTCCAATCAACCTATGAAACCTAGAACTCATAGGCTCCACACTCAAAATAATCCCAAGATCATGCGTGTAGGCACATATAATTTTTATGCCCCCACATATTTGGTGAAGCTAATGTGAATACCACAAGGGTCCAAATATTTTATTATCATATCCTTAGATATTTTAAGAAAAAATTAAGTAAACCCTTAAACAAGACCTGTTGGGGACCAAAAATGGTCCTTACACTTTAGGCACTATGAACCCCCATAATGTGGCTCTTGTCGACTGTGTCTAGTGCCAATGTCATGCATTAAGCACTAGTTCTAAAATTTTGGGGAGCATGGGATGCAAATCCTTCAAGAGACCTCCAAGATTTTTACCATGACCAACTCATTTCTTGGATACAATATTTTATGCTCTTCCTCCTATGCTATCCTATCCTATTGGGTGCTTTTCCAAGAAAAATGTAAAGAAGGAAAATATAGTAAAGAACTATAAAAAAATTATGGAAAGCAATAAAAAGCTAATTTAGCCTAATTATACTAAAGCTATAGGTGGTGATGCACCAAAATACTACAAATCCTATTATCTATTCTAGTGGTATTAGTGAACACATGAAAAAGCATGACAAAAAATTTGAACTTGGTCCCAACTATGTATGACTTACAAATAGAAAGACTACCTATAGTCATAGCCCCCACAGGAAGATGCATTAACACTTAGACCAAGATAAAAGTTTGCTTAGGTAGTCACAACTCCTTGTATTCATATTAAGGAATATTACATTCATATACAACTAGAAGAGTCTCAATCAACTATATATACTATAGCCTAAGGATGAAATCCAAATTGGAATACAAAGTGGAAAGAGGGAGAACTATTCAAGGTTGGATTCTAGACATGACAATACTTCAACCTCCTTTTTCTTAAGCCTCAAACAAAAATTCAAAATTTCGTCCATGGGATACCTTGAGTGGAAAATATTATTTCTTTGAGTTGTTGCATCCAAGGTGTCATACTATAATTCCTTCAATAGGATTGGAGTTGCCTCACGGTATAATCACTTATGATTTTTACTTTGAATGGAGAGACTCCTTTGCATTATCATTAACTAGCATCCTTTTACCCACATGGGGGAATATAGGATTAAGCAATATTATTACTAGAATCTTTGCTTTGCTTATGCTTTGGTGTTAGTCATATTATTATTCTTTAACTAGTTATGCTTGTTGCTCCCATAAATCACTCTTATCTTCATCCTTCGATGATTAATATCCTTATATAGTGCAATTTTCAGTGCTTGGCCTCTATTTTGGTTCTACCTTATGTTGTCACCTTCTGGTTGGGCTACTATATTTTAGGTATATCCTTCACCTTGAACTTGTCTTTGATAATCCAATCATATATTGTGAATAAATATTTTATTTGGTTAATACTATTCTTGTCATGTTTGACCTCTTGGATGTTTATGCTTGAGGGTTACTTCATCAAAGTTACAAAATATTTAGTGTGCCTCAAATCCTTTAAATCATTTAATTTTTTATTCTTTTGTCACAATTTTTCTTTTGCCACAGATTTTGAAAAAAAAAACTTTATATAGCTAGGATATCCTTGATAAGGTTACTATTCTCAATCTCATAAGTATTGTTCCCCTTATTTCCTTCCTCTCTGATTCTTGGGTTGTGATTGCTAGATCTATTCTTGATACCATTTTACAATTAACCTAGGACTTTAGATTCTTTGGATCCCAATTTCCCAAAAGATATTTCTTTAATTATTTTACCCCTTCTTCTATTGGAGGGATGGGTCTATGACCATGGAGAAGGTAGAACCTTTGCTTGTAGCTAAGCCCCATATATTATAATTAGAAAGGATTTGGTGTATTTATTTGAATTAAGACTTGGTTTAATTATCATAAAAAAGACTAAGAGTTCTTGTTTGCTTCATTCAAGTGATCAACCTTACCTCATGGTATGGGGAGCTTCAAGCTTACTAGCAACTTTCAATGTAGGATCCTCCTTGCTAGTATTATTTATTTTTGATTGGAATTTTTTATGTGATATGCAAACAAAACTCTAGGGTCCTTAACTTTAGTCAATGGTGGATAGTGACCTTATCCAAAGTGCTTTCTCATTGGAAGAGATTGTTTGATATAATGAGAACTCACTATAGTTCGGTAGCTCATAGGTGGCTCCTAGATACAAAAGAGAAAAAATATATAGGTTAAAACCTTATCTATTATATGTAGAGTTCATAGGGGTAGCCATGAGGAACTTATAGCTTGAGGGATATTTTAGAAAGGTGGCCAAGAACTAGGGCTTGTGAAATTTAGTAGCGGAGGTTCTTACTTTTATAGAATTACTTTGCATGAAGTATTTTACTTTGTGAGGTTTCTTTATGGATTGATAAGACTCAATACCCTAGGTATGTTTAATTATGAGAAGCATGATTTGTATTATGCTATATCATTTGCACTCATGGTGACTATCATTTCTCAAATTATTCCACTACCTTTTGGCCTTTTAATTTATGATGCTTTTCTCACATGTGCAAGTGATGGTACATCTTCTAAAATTTACTTCACATGAACTCTAACCCCATTTTATTTATATATGCTACTTTATTAACTCTTGAATTTGCATCACTTGACTACAACATGTATTATTTTTAATATCATGTATTTAAATTATAATACATGATGTTGGCATATTTTTGTGTGCCAAGATTTTCACACAAGGTCCCTTTGACAATGTACAAACACTATTTCCATGAACTTTAATCACTCTTGCATGTTAGTCATTTAGAACATGTGACTTGTTGCATTCTATATTTATGAATGTCTATATTTAGAGAATTGTGAATTCCCATGCTTGTGAGATATTTTGGACCATATCTAATTATGTAGAATCCACCATTTGGTTGGAATTGCTTACCATTTTATCCTCATGTCCTAACTTGTACTTGATTACCAAGATAAAAGACTTATAAATATTGCATGTTGGGTTGGTATCGAATCCATATACCCATGTCATGTGGCTTGCCACCCTTTCTTCTTTTTCACAATAATAGGTTTCTTTACAGGTTTGACCTAGGAGAATGCATCTAAATGGTAGAGGGAAATTTGGGATTCCACTTTTTGTTATCTTTAGGGGTTCAAAAATCCATGTGGATCGTCTTGGAAGCATCTCTCTTCCTCTATATAATGAGCCTAAACTTTACCTTTTGTAGGCCTTGTTTGAACTTATGTTAGACTGCAAGCAAGACATCCAAGTTTACCCAAAAGTGTTCCCTCAAATGTTGACTAATTTTGGTGGATTTTTATATATTGGAACTAGATCCTTGAAAGTTTCTTGGTTTTTATTAGCTTCGCTTTTTTATATTTTTATAGGTATATTGGGCTATACTTGGATTTCACTACCCTCTTCACTTATTACCTCACTAGGTCTGACGTATGAGTTTATCATTGGTTTTTTTGCTAGTCTAATTTTAGCATTTGGTATATCACTTAAATCACAACTTGTAGTGCATGGTTGTGGGGTAGTAGGGTTGGGTTACTGACAAGGGGGTTGGTGGATTTTGGAAGGGAATAATTTCCTTGTAGATGGAGCATGGTGGGGTTATGGAGCTTTGCGAAGAAGGTGGATTACGACCAACCTTCCAATTTAGACCAAATAATTTTTAGCTTGGGAGGCTCATTTATAGGATTCCAATAGGGTGTATCCCCATTTAGATTCTACTATCATAGCAATATCAATAGTAAATTTTTTTAATGTAATAAATGAAAGCCATAGTGGGAAGAGGTCCAAATTAATTAGGGATGTTGCACCAAGACTTATGGGATATAGTGTTGTAGCCATCCATCACCTCCATAGGATACATTTTGATGGTAATTAGTTATTCCAAAGGTGAGATCCCTTTTTCCATAATTTTTAATTGGTCCATTAGAAGGTTTATGAACTAATCCTAACTACTGATGGAGACAAGGAAAAGGGTCAGACACCAATCTTATGCCTTGCCTTCCATAGAAGCCATAAATAGATGGATGTTTATATTCCATTGGTTGATGTTGTGTAGAGCACATATATCACCAAGGCATATTATGTGTGCTACAAAGGTTACTAGGTCTTCCCCCATGAATTAGGAGAGGCACCTTACCACCCAAACTAGAATTTCTTAGGTGCTTTTCTAGGGAAAAGGGAAAGAAATAAAATATAGTAACAAATTGAAATAAAATGATAAAATGCAATAAAGAGCTCATCTAGATTAAGTAGCCTAAAGGTACAGGTGGTGATGAAAAAAAAGACTACAATTCCTATTCTACATTCCAATGGGATTAGTGAACACATGAACAAACATGATAACAAAATTGAACATGATCCCAACTGTGTATGACTTACAAATTGAAAGATTCCCTATGAAGACCAAGATAGAAATATTAGATTAGTCATATCCCCCACAATAATATACATGAACACTTAGACCAACACAAATTTTTCTTAAGTTGTCACAAGTCTTTGTATTCATATTAAGGAATATTACATTCATATACGACTAGAAGATGCTTAATGAATTGTACATACGATAACCTAAGGCTTATGTCTATACTATAATATAAAATTTAAAGAGGAGGGAGAAATACTCAAGGTCAAATTCCAGACATGATAAAAATTAAACCTCCCTTTTCATTAGCCTCAAAGTGACAATTTATAACATTTACATCAAAAATTAAAAACTCAAAATTCCCTCCATAGGATACCTTGAGTGGGAAAGTTAGTTTCCTTGATTTGTTGCATATGAGATGTTGTACTTTAATTAAATTGGTATTATTAGATTTACCTCATTGTCTAATTACTAACAAGTGTTACTTTGGATAGAGATCCTCCTTTGCATCATCATAAACTAGCATCCCTTTACCCACATGGGAGAATCTAGGTTTGAGAAACATTATTACCAAACTCTTTACTTTACTAATGATCCATTGTTAGTTAGTCACCTTATTGGTATTCAGCTAGATTTGGTTGTTGCTCCCATCAAACACTCTTATCTTCACCCTTCAGTTATTAAGATCCCCACACAGTATGGCTTTTAGTGCTTAGCCTCTATTTTAGTTCTACCTTACTTAATCATCACCTTTTATGGCTACTAGATGCTAGGGATATCCTTTATTTTGAAGTTATATTTAAGAACCCAATCATATCTTGTGAATGACTCTTTTGTCTATTTAATAATGGTTCCACCATATTTTGACCTCTTATTTGAATTTTGTTGCTTTAGGGACATCTTAATTAGTAGTACCAAATTTTTCATGTGCCTTTTTTCCTTTTGATCATCTAGTTTTTATTTCTTTTGTCACCCTTTTGCATTTTACCATAGCTTTTGGAAAAAATCCCTTATGTATCTAGGCAATCCTTGAAAATATTGTTAGCCTCAATCTTGTAGGTATTGTATCCCTTCTTTCATTCCTCTATGGGTCTTGGGTTGTTATCCCTAGATCTATTATTGATGCTATTTTGCAATTAACCTAATGTAGCAGCCTAAAATTGGTGTAGTTAAACCCTTAGTAAAAAGATAAAATTTGAATTTTAACCCCGAAACCGCCTGTTAACCGCTCACCCCATTTTTTGTGCCATTTTTAGGATTTGTTTTTATCATTGGACGATATCGTCACCGATCAGATGAAATTGTCCCAGATCGGACAAATTTGTCTGGAACAAAATGCCCAGACGATTTCCTCCCAAAACCAAATTTTCATAATTAGATTTTGTTTCAACAGCCTCTCCAACTTGGGCAAAAGTGTGTCTGTGTAGTTGGATATTCCTCTACTGAGGATCTCCCATATTGGGATGATCCCCAACCTCCTAACATCCCCCTAATCCTATATAAACTAGGATTTTATTAGTTTATCCCCCTGGTTGGCTGATCCCATGATTCCCTGATTGATTTCCCTACCATTTAGTTTTGTTGTGTCAAGACGTCATATTTGCCATTGTTTACACTCGTAGTTTTAAGTTTTCATTGCAAGTTTTCACTGTGCTTCAGTTGGAGAAAGCTCAGATCATCACTAGCGATTCCATATGATTTCGAACAATCTTGTCGTAGATCGGCAATGATCTCGTACGATTGGAGGCGATATCGACTACAGTTTATATTGGGGGTAACCAGAGCCCTGAGTTTGCATTCCTCGTTTGTCTTCTTTATTTTACTATGCATTAGTTTGATTTATTTTCATTCTGTATCCTAGAGTTCACCTCATTTAGCATAAATGCATGATAAAGTTAAAATAAGTTATTAAAATAATGCATTTCCTTTAATTTGCTATATATATTTATCAGTTAGGCATTTATACTATCATTTCTATCATTTTGCATTATTCTTGTAGTAGCATTTTTGGTTTTGAGTGTCTATTTCTATGATTGTAGGTTTTTGATGGATTTGTTTGATGAATTCGTTAGATCGATGACAATATTATCTGATCTCAAATGATCTACTATAATCTGGGATGATTCTATGCAATTGCAAATGATCCTATCATATTTGGGATGATCTAGACTCCTAAAATCTTTAGAATATTCATTAGACATCCGAAATTAGGTGCATTCTTTCTCATTTCGTATAATATTTACATTTAGGATTCATTCTTGCTTTATGTATTCATATAAATCAGCATTTTCATATAAGATAGCTTAGATTCATTCTGTACAACCTAGGGATATGAATGATTAAAGTACAAAATGAACACATCAAACCCATTCTCAACCTAGGCATAGAAACTGCCACTCAAAGTTTCCTGGTGAACCCACCATCCGTCGAAAATTCACCCTTATACCCCTCCCCCGAGAGGTGCAACCTTCAAAGGGCCTCTCAGTCCGAGGTATTGTCCCATCCTTCTCACATCCCCCTTCCAGGCGTAGATCCTATAGCCTGAAGGTAAGTATGCAAAAAAATTGGAGCGATACATTTTGGTGAACCCGACGTGAAACTAAAAGCCTTCTGAAAACAAACAAAAGTAAAAAAATAACAACAAAAATAAAAAAATAAATGCATTGTTAAAAACATCTAGAATCATAGACAAACAATTAAAGTTGCATATCATATTTAGATGGTAGATTATAATAAAATACGAGCTATCACCATTAATTTTGAAAATCAATTAACAGCCATAGAGATTACGTCTGTGCTTAGAGTACCTCAAACGAATAGAGTCCAACCTTTATGGGACGAACTTGATAGGATATTGGATATTATTTCATCTAGATCAACCGAAATTAGGCAAATCAAGAGGTTTGTCCTTGATAGAATCCTGGATCCTAATCAAGTAACCTTATATCATGAACTTCAGAGAGCTTGCCATAGGTGGTTAGCAGATAAAAGAGCACTTGTGTCTTCTAAATTGTACACCTTTGAAGAATACCTTGAGAATGTAGTTGTAGTACATAAGTTTCTATCTCATATAGAGGATCAAGAAGTCATTCTTACGAATAGAAAAATATGGAATAGAGTTCCTAGAGCTGTGTTATATCGATAATATTGCCATGAACTTTATTTTTACAGGTCAGAATCCGAGACAAATCATATTACTATAGCACACTTTATCAAGTTCTTGAAAAACCACTTCCAATTTGAAGAGGAGCATTTCATGACTCCTGATGAACTTGATCCTATCAATGATATCCACAAATTATTTATAGAAAACTAAGTTATCCTTTTATTATTATTATTCCTTTTGCAACTAGAATGTTATTTGTTATCTTTATAATAATATTATAAAACACAAAAACAATATAAAAATGAAACAAAAAAATCAAAACATTTCCTTTTATAGTAGGTATATAATTAAAATATATACCTCTCAAACCTATCATATATATATATATATATATATTTGCTGAAATCTAAGTTTAAGCACAATGCCTAGACTTAGGAATGGAAAATAGACTGAAGAAGAAGAAGATTGGTTAGGAAAACCATTAAATAACCTTGATGTCCTTCCTGAATATCAAGTTCAGGAAGAAGAAATGCTAGATCAGCAAGAAGAAGAGCTTGCTGTAAGAAATGAACAAGAAGAAAATAGAGAGGAAGGATCCTCATCCCCTAAAATGTCTCCAAGAGGAGCTGTTACTTTTGAAAATATGGAACAATTCTGGAAGTTCATTAATACTAATATTGGTGTTCTTAATAGAGCAGTCCATATGGAAAAATATCGAATTAGTGATACTCAAGCAACCCTAGAAGATGTATTTCACACATGCACTAATACCTTGTCTTTTATTGATCAAGAGATTGATCAAGCTGGACCATCCAACTTGGATATGGCAGCTATAATATAGAACATGCAACAACAATAGGTTACCTAACCATCTAAAGTGCTTGTTAGCAAGCCTAGGGTCATTCCCACACAAAATAAACCCTCATTTACTTCTCTATTTCACCAAGCCATTGAGAAATATACCTCAAATCAGCAAAAACCCAAAACAAGACCAAAAACCAATTACCAACAATCTGGAATACAACATAATACTATTACAAATACCCTTCATAATGCTCTTCCTACCAAAACTTTGCATAATAACAATATAGCATCTAATCCTTATGTCACATCGTCATACACTCGTAAATCCCATGCCTATGTCCCATCGAACCAATATGGTGGACAAACTAGCAATCTTGAAACCGTGGTGAAACAGTTAGTTTCCCACATGGACCAGATAGATCCCTACCGTCCCTCATACAATTATCGAGAGATGTGTAGTCAGCCTTTAGATCCTTTAGATCCCAACACAAATTAAAACACATAAAAATTCCCAAGTTGTGTGAACGAAAGATGAAACCTGCACAGTAATCCAGGTCACCATAAGTGAAATGGTTATCTTGCTCATCCCCCTATGTGAATGACCCCAAGAATGCTGAGATTTGGCAAAAGGACAAGCATCTTCCCTACCCAATTCCCCAAGAATCCCAAGTTCTCAAAAAAATTGTAAACATCAAAATTTTGCAAAAAGTCAAAACTCTAAAAATTTGACATCACCACCAGAGTGCATACATCAAAAGGCACATACAATAGTGATTCTTATCACTCGAAATCCAAATCCCTTGCTCAAAAGAAAAATATATAAAAATAAACAATGATTTTTATCACTACAAATGAGCAAGTATCCCAATACAATTGAAGAAAATAAGGGAGTCGAACTTGAATCCCTAAAACTCTCAGTATTTCGATAGGTCATGAGGAAAACCTCAGTACTGGTTTGGTGGATAGCCTCTCGGTCACTGGCGGTAAACCTCCCGCATGACGATATATCTGTCACATTAAATCATGTACAGATCAATGTTTACATGTGGATGAGCTAGCTTATGGTACCGTAGATAGCACCACAAATTAATCTGACTAAATACAACAATGGAGTTAGTGGAACTAATTAGGTGATCCTCAGTATAGGTTTGGTTGACAACCTATCTGGCACTGGTGGTATCCTAACAAATACCACATAAATGAACTCAATTGCACACATAGGGATGTGAAATAGCTTGGTCAAAGACAAGTCCAATTCATACCTTGTTCAAAAGTCTTGTAAGATAAAGTACAGTTGTGGCTAGTGAGTTAAAACCGTCTGAGTCTTAGAAAACCTTAGCTACATTTGTAAACCAACTGCGCTACTTTTCATCCTCACATTACCATCAGAAAATACAAAAAACCATATGTATATAGGCAAAGTCATTTACCACAATAATTGCCTAAAAACAAAATCACAAAGTCCTAAACAGTCTATGGTGCCCTAACCAAACAACACAAATTCAATTCATCCATTACATTTTGCATATCACATATACATCAAAAACATTTGCATTCATCATAACATATGCATCCATTGAAATAAATTAACATGCATACATCCATACTCATCACTCATCATGCATAAAATCAAATCATCACTTGGATAAACAAAATAAATTCATCGGTATATATCATCAAAAATGCCCGTAGGATACAAAAACCGGTCATCTGACCCTGCACAATCCAAAAGCTCAAAACCCCCCAAGCCTAGGGTGTTGGCCACCATGATCATGCAAGATCGGTGCGACGGGAACTACCCCTCGTGGTGTGGGTCCTATGGGACCCCTCAGGGCGGCTACTTCTAGCCCCCACATCATGCCTACTACCCCCTCCCTCATCTAGTCGCCTGCGATGAGATGATACTGACTGCTCAATATCATTGCCCCTCGTCTGGCATGATAGTCACCCACCGAGGTAGATGATCTCTCCCTCCATATCCATTTGATGCTGAGACCAATGTATCTCCCACTACAACCACTCTATCTCCCACCGATGGTAATAAGCTACTGCATCGTCGCACTACACCAAAACCCTATCCCTCTTCACCAGCTATGTCCGTAGGAGATCCCTCTCCCATGCAACATCAGTACCCCCATCCTATCGATGATAAGCAGCCAATGCATTCTCTCGCTTTACCAGCTGCATGCGTAGGAGATCCCTCTCCTACAATGCATCCCCTAACTCCTCATCGCACCTCTACAACAGCCCCTCCAGTCATGCATTCTCAGTGCGTAACTCGGACTCCATGTCCTCCACATCCGACTGAGGCATAGGCATCTCTAGAACAGCAGCCTGCTCGGGCTCCCACTACTTCGTGATGTCCTACATATTCGGTTGATCCGAAACCCCCAAATTTGCATCCTCATCCTCCACCTCCACCATGTCTGCATCCTCCCGAGGAGCTCCCCAATTATCTCCTGGTGCCTCGGCACCCTCCCCTCCCACTGCTACTGCCTTCGCACCTCCCAGTGGCCCCTCTCCCCGCCATCATCGTAGTAACCACCATTGGTCATACTCTATGGTAGTCCCGATGTCATCCACATCCGGGATGTCGATCACCGTGTCTAAATCCTCGCCTAGTGGCGCGATGATCGGTCGGTCCAGAGTTCTCTCGTCCCCCTGATGGTGATAGACCACGGGCTCACTAGGAAACCCCTGGTGCACCCCAAAATGTTGTGTCACCTGGCTGTAAGGGAATAACTCATGCTCGGTCTCGTGCCACCCAATCAGCCATTGCTCCCTACGAATTCAGGGCAAAAATTTCAAAAAATAACAAATATTGAACAAAAATGCACTAAAACAGCTAATAAACTTGCTCGATGAGAGTGCTGTTGCACTTGACATCTCGAGCATGTAAAACAGACATTGGGGTCACAAATTGTCACTATCATACTCCCTAAGAAGGCTACTTTAGCTGGACCGCTCCATGGGAGGACAGATTTTTGCCAATTTTAGCTCCAAAAAGTGTCACAAAAAGGGTTACCACCCACAAAAAATAGGTTTAAATTTCAGAAAACTACACACTTAACGCTAAACCATCTAAGGGCACCCTTGCACAAGTCATCTTGGGTCAAGCGACTCGTCGCTTTTCTCATGAAGGTCATTCCCTCATCGATTCGTCGCTTGAGGGGGTAGTCACACTTAGTCACCAATCAGCAAACACACACCCAATTAAGGAAAATGGTATGCATTCAAAGAATCATTAACAAAGACAATTACACTCCTGCTTGGGGCAATAAACAAGCAATAATCACAATCTGATCAAATCACTTGGCATTTTATGAATCATGAACTCAAGGTTCTCATAGACAAAAGGTTGCGCCCTTTGCCTATTCATGACTGATCAATGTCCAAGGTCAAGTAACACCTCACCAAAAAAGGTTAACACTTGAATTGAGTGCCTTTGCTTGTCAAAAGCAAGGATTCAAGAATGCATGCCCTTTCCATACTTGGGGCATCAAAATTTGATTAGGTTACCAAGAAATCCTCATCATTAGTGCTTTGGTTATCTATTTTTTCTCAACACTGCATCACCCGTAGCGCTTTCCAAAAAGGGGCATCTATAGACACCAAAACAACACCAATTTGATTATGTGACTGCAAACACTGATCGCATTGACACACACAGCCCCAAGGGCAGCCCCCAGAGGTCAAATAGTGGTCCTAACCACTCTCATAGCAATTTTGGAAGGTCAAAAATCAATTTGGCACATTCAGGCACTTTGCTCAATATCCATCCCACCCTGGGATGAATTCAAAATGGGATTCGCCTCACCCAGGGATGAATTTTGAATTCGCTCCGGGGTAGGGCAAATTCTAGGTTCAACAGGCTAAAAGAGAAATTACACCAAATGGCAGCCAAGGACAGTCAATTAATGCTCCCTACCTTGCATGCGCGCATAGGTGAGAAAATTGAACGTTAGAGGACTATCACAAGGGAAGTCATGGAAGCCCAATTCAAGGAGGAATCTCCTCCCTCTTGGGAAGGCATGGCCACCAAGTGGCGCCCCTGCATGCCCATCCAAAGAGACTCCTTGGGTCTATAAATTGGTGAGCTCCCTCACCCCAAAGGGGAAGTTGGAAGCATTTTTAAGCAACGAAGTGCTGCCAAATTGATACCATGTTTTACCTTTGATTCACCTCTTCCACATCCTTGATATCTTTCGCAAGGGAGGTCATTGGGTGGTTATTTGAAGTGTGAATCCGGATCTAAAACCCGACACTTGACCACATTGATATACCAATTCGTCGATAACACATTACAAGAGATTTTGGGCCCATCCCAAGTGGATTGGTGTCGAAATTAGGTTCCAACGGTGGGCGGCCCGCTCGGGCGCCCTACACTACTGTGAGCCTAATCTTCTTTTTTAAGAACGATTGGGAATTCATGGCAGATTGTTCTTTTTGTCATTTATTTATTTTGCATTCCATCTTATGCTACTTAAATAACTTGTAATTCCAATTTCTTAATGCTTTGATCAAATCTTATCATGTTATCGCTTTTGTTGTCCTCACTAACTTACAGGTAGCAGTGTCAAATTCCTATTGATGGAGGCCAAATTGTGGAAATATGACCATCTGGGTTTTCCCAAAATTCCTCCAATTAGCTAACCCCAAGTTTGTAGGTATTTTGGAGCTCCCTACACGTGACATTTGGGGCAGTATCACTTCGGCGCTTTATCGTAGGTGAATTCGTCTTACCCTGAAATGAATTACAGTCGAATCCGTCCCACCTAGGAGTGAATTCAAATCGGCGAGGAATTTCCTGACTGTTCCTTTTGCAATGCCTTCTTGGTGATGTTTCTATGTCTTTGCCAAGTTTTCATGCCATTTGGATAAGTTTTAGTTATAGTTTAATTCATTTTCTCATCCGCTTATTGTAGGTTTGAGGATCGCATGCTTTGTCTTATTCGCAGGTGCTACTAATGATTTTGTTGTTTCTTTGAATGCAGGAGGAGCAGCAAGGATCAAAGATTCATTCACACCAGTGGCAAAAACACTTTGGCCCACCCATTTTGCATGTGGGCACGCAAAAGGAGGATCACTAGTCACTATTGTAACCAAAACATGTTAACGCTCCTAGCCCCTGAAAATGCGGAAGCCATCTTTGTAACTGGTATTGAGAGAGTATAAATAAAAAGGGCTGTTCTTTCTATACTTCTTTCATTTCGTCTCAATTCGTATCTTTTCCCTATTTCATGCATTTCAAATTTCTAGGATTAAAGCGTTATATTTTGTTTTGCATTGCATAGCTTTAGTGTTTCTTTTCAACTTTCGGAATCTCGTGTTTTCAAAAATACCATCTCATTGTATTTTTTTTGGATATGGAAGTTACTAAAAAAAATACACTAACAATCCCATAGAGTTATTCTATAATATCCTAACCTATAGAATCAAGAAAATAGAGCAAGCATACACTTCTATGCACAATTCACTATCTGCATTTCTTGCCAAACTTGGAATATGCAATATTTCTTGTCAAATTGAGGTTTAACTATGTAAGATTTAAAACCCTTCCTGGTGTGCTGCACCTAATAGATGAAGGTCCTAATATTTTTTTTGATTTGGAGGTTGATCAATTGGAGGTTAATATGAGGCATCACAATGAACTAGATATAAAATTCCTATTATAAGGTTGATAATAGTGATAATAACAAAATAAGAGATATAGCTTATCACTCTCTTGTTCAATAAAGGAAGAGATGAACCTACCAATAACTAAATAAAAATATTTGAACCGTTTTTTTTTAATTGTGTGGTTATTTTTAAAAATTTGATACATCTCTTGCCTTATTGATCAAGCTGGACCAATATTTAACTAATTTAATTTTTAAAAATAACCACACAATTAAAAAAAAGCAGTTCAAATATTTTTATTTAGTTTTTGCTCTGGTTCATCTCTTCCTTTATTGTCCTGATATTTTTATCTAGGTCCAGCTTGATCACTCTCTTGTTCAATAAAGGAAGAGATGAACCTACCAATAACTAAATAAAAACATTTGAACCACTTTTTTTTAATTCTGTGGTTATTTTAAAAATTAAATAAGTTAAATATTTTAATATATAAAAATTTTAAAAATTAAAAATATTTTATTGATATATTATTTTTTAATAAATTTATAGCCTGTCTGACTATTGGGGTGTCAAGGGGTTTGGTTTGCTTCTGGGACCCTATGAAACTTGATGGGAAAGTCATCTCCTCTAAAAAAATATTTATAAACATATATTTTTGTCATAAAGAAACCAATAGAAAATGGATAATGACTAATGTGTACGTCCCTAATACTATTTATGATAAATGACCATTTTGGGCAGATATGCTCTATCTGAAGATGTCATTTAGTGGTGAAGCTTGGATTCTTGCAGGGGATTTCAACTCACTATTATATCCTTAAAATAAAAAAGGAGGTAACCCAGATGACTCAAGAAGTATGGAAGAATTTATACATTTCATTATGAAACTAGGGCTCATGGACCTAGATATTAAAGGGATAAAGTATACCTAGAGTAACTGAAGGGTGGGAAATTAGCTTATCCTTTCTAGACTAGAAAAAGTTCTTATTTCTTAGAAAAATGCTTAGGTAACGTAACCTAGGATATTGATTCAAGATAGGAGGGTGACCATTCCAATAATCCTCCCAAAAAAGAGCATTTGATCCCTAATTGCAAATCCAGAACAAACCCTACTTGATTAAATTAGCTTCTCTTTTCAGAGTGTCCCAGATAACTGAACCTTTCCCAACGAAGTTGTCTCTAGGGATTTTTGCCTCAGAAATACCTTTCAAGTATTTATAAGATAATATTTTAGCCCAAATCTGATATTGAGAGGTACACCATCTCCAATAATTTTTTGCAGCCAAATCCTACCCAAAAAGAGTTGTTTGTTGTAACCCAAGGCCTCCCTCTTGCATCGGCCTACATATAGAATCCCACCTAACCAAACTCCATTTAGATTGATCAAGTTTTCCATACCATAAAAACTATCTTGATAAAGCATCCATATCTTTGATGAAGTGAGAGGGAGCTATTTGTACAAAAAATCTATAAATGGGTAAATATTGAACAACAAATTTTAAAAGCAACACTCTACCTGTAGTGGATAGCCATCTAAAAGTCCAGTGATTCACATTTCTTCTAAACTTATCAAGCATAGACTACTAAGAAGATCTAGGTAGAGGGTGAGATGAAATTGGAATACCAAGATAAATGAAGGGGGGAGTCCCAACCTGAAATCTTAGAATGCGAGAAATCCTAGCTTGAATAAGAGGAGGGGTATTGAATAAGAAAATAGAAGACTTGTCCTCATTACTGTCCAAAAGCACCAAGATATATGTCAAGAGACTGTCTAATATTGTCAGCTTCCCTAATAGTGGCAACTCCCAAAAAATCAGTATCATCAACAAATTGAAGGTGGGAAAGAGGTGGCAAACTACTATCCCGCTTCCACCCCTCAATGAGAACCTGCATGACTTGAGACTTGAGCAATATTCCCAACCCTTTTGTCATAATGATAAACAAATAAGCAGATAAAGGATCTCCTTGTCTCAATCTCCTTGAGACCTTAATCAACTCTGATGGCTCATTATTAACAATAACAGAGAATGATAAAGAAGAAACACAACTCATCACCCATATAATCCATTCCTCCTCAAATCCAAAAGCAACAAGAACTTTCTGAAGAAAGGACCATCTAACCCGATCATAGGCTTTGGCCATGTCCAACTTAATGAACATAGTTTTCTCCTTAGAAGTTTCCATCGAGTGAATAGCTTATGTAGCAATAACAACCCCATCCAAGATTTTTCAGCCAGCAACAAACCCTCCTTGCTCCCTAGAGTTGATTTTGCTCAAGCATATCTTCAGCCTCTCAACAATAATTTTTGTGATTATCTTATACACAACATTGCAGAGAGCAATAGGCCTGAACATATCCAAGGAATTTGCTCCTTATTTTTTACGTATAAGCACCATAGGGGTAGCATTTAGGGCCCTTAGCATCTGTTTGTTCTTTTGGGATTCATGGACCACCTCCAAAATATTAAATTTTATTAAATCCCAAAAATCTTGATAAAACTCAATCGAGAATCCATCTGGACCTGGGGCTTTTCCTTTTTTCATCTTGAATACAATATTTTCCAACTCCTCAAGGGAAATTGGACCCATCAAGTGCTCATTCATCTCTCTAGAAATAATTGTTGGAATACAATTTAGAATAAGCTTTTCATTCTCATCATCTGATAGGGAGTCCTCCTTGAAGAGAGAGGAAAAATACCTCTTAGTATCTTCTAAAATATTCTTGAAAGAAGAGAGCAAGGCACCATGATAATTCACAAGAGAGGTAATTAGGTTACCATTACGACGGGCCTTAACTAAGTTATAAAATAAGGTTGTGTTCCTATCCCTTTCCTGAATCCAATCTACTCGAGCTTTTTATTTTCAAAAAAATTCTTCCCTTAGTTCCCATTCAACAAGGTCTTCCGAAGCCTCAAATTCCTCAACAAGAAGCTCCTCTGTGAAACCCTGATCTCCAATATTGCTTGAAGCTTCTTCTATTCTCCTAAGAACTTCCAGCTCAGCCAATGAAAGGTTTCCAAAATTTAGTCTATTCCATATCTTTGATTTATGTTTTACAAATTGTAGTCACTTCATAAAGGAATACATAGCGGTACCATGAGGAGGTTTGCCAGTGGTCCACCAACCTCGCATGAAATCATGAAGCTTAGGATCATGAAGCCACATAAGTTGAAACATAAAGGAGGGATTATTTTTTAGCCCTAACTCCAAATCAGAGAGTTTGATAGGCCAATGATTAGATCCTCCACCCTCTAGAATTACAGAACTAGCACCTCTGTTATTACCCATCCAATATCTAGTTATCAAAAACCTATCCAGTCTCTCTGAGATGGAAGCTTCCCCACACCTTCTATTATGCCAAGTAAAGAACCCATTATCTGGATTGATGTCAACCAAGTTTAGGGCCTAGATATGAGCACTGAAGACAAATAAAAAGTCTTGAGATGGTCCACCCCACCACGTTTCTCCTCTAGACAAGTGATAGAGTTGAAGTCTCCAGCTAAAATCCATGGGTATAGGGGAACCAAACTTCTCATAAAGCAAATGTGCTTCCAAAAATTCACTTTACCATTATAATTAATAGGAGCATACACATTTGTAAGTAGGATGATTTCACCAGATTCATTATCATGCTCGACCATTGAAATAAACCATTTGTTGGAAATCCAAGAGGTGATATCTTAACCGGATCCCATAAACAAGTGATGCCACCAGCATATCCACATGCACCAATACACTGGCATTGCCCCCTTCTTCGCAACTTGGAATTAATATTGAACATACTATCAATAGCCAATTTAAAATAAACACCACATCCGAAGAATGCACATGAACAAAATCACAAAAAACTTTTTTTCTAGGGATGTTATTCAACCCCCTTACATTCCATGAGAGGATAATCATTTTTGGGGGTTATAAAAATGGGAGTCCAATGTTCTCACCAATCCTGACTCCACCAAAGTATCCCCCATTAAATTAATTTTATCCTGGTCCTTCTTCCGACCCACCTTCATATTCTTATCCAAAAAATATTTTTTAATTATTTTTTGCTACAATCCCAACATCGTAGGAGTTTTGCAGTCCAAGGATGACTGCATCAGTACCTAAGTAGGAGAGGGCATAACTAAATCTGTACCACTTTTCAAAATAGTTTCCCTTATAGGGCTTGACCCAACCATGTCCCCTATACTCAGATTCAAAGCCCTTTGTTCTTCATTTAAACCCTCTAGATCTGATTCCTTAAGTTCCCCCTCAAGAAGAAATATTCGATTTAGCCTTGCTATATTTGCATCAAGTAGCAATGTTTTAGGTATCTCTATGCACTGATCAAGATCATCTAATATTTCAAAATAGTTGAGTAGAGCATCTGGCTAGCTATCCTTAAGGTCTTTGTTTTCCCTTCGTCCACCATTTTGAGATTTTATTGAAACAAATCCTTCCTTATCCCATTCCCCTTCCTTTATCAAGGATTTTCCTTTATCCAAACTTTGTCTAGACTAAGAGGGCCCAGGATTTGAAGCCACAAGAGAGACAAACTTAGGGCATTTTCTTTGTAGGTGGTCATATTCACTATAAATTCGGCAATGAAATGGAAGATCTTCATAGTCAAGTTTTTGAACCCATGTAGTTGATCCAAATTGTATTTCAATAGAATATGGAATAGGATTATTTAAGTCAATTTCAACACAAATAGGAGCAATAGAGATTACCTTTTTATCCATTGTCTGTTGTGACGGAGCAACCGGCTTCCCAAATCGAAGGGCAATCTTATGCAAGATATCAGTTCTCCATAATTCCAACGAGAGCCATGGAAGCCGCACCCATACTGGAACCCATGATGGCCACTCCTTTGATGGGTTGAAACCCACATGCCAAGGTTTAAGAAAGAGTCCCACTTGGTTATAGAAATAAGGACCCCCTTCAAATGCTTTGTTACGATATGCAATACAAGATAAAACCACCATAAAATAGTTGTTCACACTCAGCATCACCTCCACATCGCCTTCCGGATTCCAAATCTTCCTGACCCAAGTCTCCACAAAGGGGAGAGAAATTTGGATGCTAAAAAAATGCCAATAAGGGCATGTTTGGTTAGATACTCCACATCTTCCGCCATCGAGTCTGGTTGAACCACTAGAACTGGCCTGGCTTCACATCGTTCCAAAAATCCATTGTTCTTTAAAAAATCGGTTCCCGACATGCATTGGAAAATCTTGTTCCTTCCAGTTATTTTTAGATGACAAAATATCATGAGCATGCACTCTTTGTGTCAGACCCGATGCCATCATGACATTCCTCCAATTTCGTAGACCTCCTCTGGAAGTTGCTGCCATCCCCGCAGAGTAGTTTTTCCTCATCAAACCCTAGCAGAGCTTCAAAGTCTATCCCCCATTTTCTTGTAACCTTAGTATGTAAATAAATTTTGTAATTTTTTAAATGCAAATAAATTTTGCAATTTTTTAAAATGTTGGTCGTTCATTAAAGTATATGATTACATTAAGCGGGTGGATAAACACACCTCCAGTAGGGTCCCTAATAACTATTACATAGCATATCGGCAACATATGAGAGAGAGATTTGAACATGGGACCTCTCCAACATGAGAGTTTCAACTACCCACTTCTCTCCAACTCCCCCACATGTATGAATTTTTTTTTTTTTTGATAATTTTTTTAAAAAAATGTATGTTTTTCAAAATTTGATGTTTGATAATTTTTAAAATAAAAACTAAAATTATTTTATGTTATTAATTTATATTAAATAATAATTTAAAAAAATAAAATAGATAAATAAAAAATAAAAATTAATAATAACAAATACTATAACTATATCCTACTACATCCTATTACAATTCGTCAAATATTATCACTCATTATCCAAACTATAACTATATCATATTACATCCTTTTGCAATTTGCCAAATATTGTCACTTATCATCCGTAAAAAAACATGTCATGTGATAGTGCTTGATACTTGCATTTCGTGGTTACGGTAAACAGCTTTGGTGAAAAATAGATGTTGACACGGTACGCCCACTAACAAATGACACGCGAGGAATCTGTTCATCGCTAACGTTGTAGGAATCTGTCCATCGCAAACGTCGTTGTTGTGGGTGAATGCGACGAAATAGATTTTATTTGTAAGGTTTTAATTTTGCTAATCTCATCTTCCACTTAAAACATCAAGTTTAATTCTTATTAGACATGCTCAATTAAAAAATCTTATCTATAAAAACTATATAGACAAACACAATAAACGATTTGCACACCCCTCTTCTCTGAAAAGAAGTGACCAACGTTATTAGGTTAAACGTTGCATTGACTTTTTTCAATCATGCTCTGAATTTGGTACACAAATAGCATTATCAGGTCAGAAATGACCAGCACTATTAGGTTACAAGTTGCTTTCTCTTCTTTCAATCATGCATTGACTGTGATACACAAATAGCATTATCAGGTTACAAGTCTACGCGACTTTAGTACACAAATAATTTCTGCAGTTACCTACGAAATGCTTACTTTTCCAAATATTATGCTTGATACTTACATTTCCAGGTTAGGGTTAACAGCTTCGGTGAAATTTTAAAGTTGACACTATACGTCCACTATTTTGTTGCCTTATTTGTGGTGCCAAGAAACAATGGAGACTGTAAGACACAGACAGGCAAAAATAGGCTACAGAGACATTCATAATATAAAATCCTTATCTAAAAAATCTGTATAAACAAACACAATAACGCTTTTCAGAAAAAGAAATGACCAGCATTATTAGGTCACAAGTTGCAGTGTCTTCTTTCAATCATGTTCTACGTGACTTTGGTTCACAAATGGGCTACAGAGACATTCATTAAATAAAATCCTTATCTAAAAAATCTATATAGACAAACACAATAAAGTCTTCGCAGAAAAAAACGACCAGCATCATTAGGTCACAAGTTGCAGTATCTTCTTTCAATCATAATTAGGTCAAAGTTAAAGTATCTTATGCTTTCAATCATATTCTAAGTGACTTTGGTACACAAATAATTTATAAAGACAACATTCAATAATACGGAATTTCAATAATGCACTACGGACTTTGGTAAAAAACTTTGGTGAAAAATTGAAGTTGACACTGTACGCCCACTATATTGTCACGTTATTCGTGATGCGAAGAAATTAATGGAGACTGCATACACATTCAATTGCTCACGTTCTATTGAAAATAGTTGTCCTGGGTGAACGTACATAAATAATTTCTGCAATGTTGCATCGTCTTTTTTCAGTCATGCTCTACGGACTTTGGTACACAAACAATTTCTGCCATTACTTTCAAAATGCATACTTTCCAAAGTTCGATGCTTGATACTTAACATTTCCATGGTAAAAAGCTTTGGTGAAAAATTGAAGTTGACACTGTACGCCCACTATATTGTCGCGTTATTTGTGGTGCCAAGAAGGTAATGGAGACTGAAGACACATGCAAGGAATCTGTCAGTGGCTCACGATCTATATTTAAAATAGTTGTCTCGGGTGAATGCGATGAAATAGCTTTTGTTTTCTTCTCTGCTTTCATTTTCTTGGAAGAGGAATGCAGTTTGATACTTGTGAGAAACATGGGATAATCTACATTGTTTTTCTCAGTGGCTGTAAACAAGTAGAACACCTCCAATCTGATCTTCACGGAAAATTGAATTGACCTTTATGTAAGATTGAATGTGAGTTGATGCTTATATTCTAATATTAAATGTTAGATATATTAATAATTTTTAATGTTTTTATATAAACGATAATTTGAAGGTAGTTTAATTCAAAAATATTTGAACCGTTTTTTTTAATTGTGTGGTTATTTTTAAAAATTAAATAAGTTAAATATTAATATATAAAAATAATTTAAAAAATTAAAAATATTTTATTTATATATTATTTTTTAATAAATTTATAATTATAATTTTGAGAAAAGGAAAATCTTCATAAAATAAATACAAAACCTTACTACAAAGAAATCAAATTTACACATACATATTTAAGGGAAGGAAACCAATATTCAAATTATTTAGAATTAAACTGAGTTCCACATGCATTATATAATGACCTATAGTTTAATTATTATGCATATATTTTTTATAAGATTTAATCATGACCTTTCAACTTTTTGAGATTGTTACTATAGTTATTATAATTGCACTTGTGTTTCCTGCAAGTCTTGTGTTTCTTGCATGTCTCTAAAGTAAAGTATGATAATGAAATATTAATCTATTAAGATGCATTGCCTAGATAGTATAGGTACAAATTTGGTATTGTGAAGGTTATTATAGAAAAATGTCAAGAAGATGGATAATGAATTTTAGAATATTTATATGTACAAAGAAAATTGAAGAAGATATAGAAAATGAATATCAAGAATTTAGAATTTTTATAAAAAATATGTAGGTATCTAGTTATTGCAACTGAACTAAAATGAGAATTGAATGTGTTTGTAAACTTTAAGTTTTAAAGAATAAAGTTGAGATTTGTTAAGAGTGAGGACCTAAATATAACCCTTTTTACTCAAGCAAAAAAATAATAAAATAAAATAAAGTAATTTTAATATAATAATGGTTTGAATTTCCATTATTTTAATTGTGTTTATTTTTTAAAATTAAAAAATGATTTAAATTTTTAAAAATAATATATTTTTATATTATTATTTTTATTAATTTTATAATTAAAACAATAAAAAGTAAGAGTATAAACAAGTTAAAATAATAATAATAATATTAAACAAATTTATTATTCATATTTTTTAGTATTAAATAGATTTTAAAATGCAATACCTAAAAAATACTAACTAACAACAAAAAAAAAAAAATCGAACTTCTCATTTTAATTTCAATTGTAATTAAAATAAATGTAAAATATAAATTGAATAATATTAAAATAAACTTAAACTTTAAATTATATATAAAAAATGTTAACTTATTAACTATATATATATAATTTTCTTTAAAATTATTAAATTTTTAATTGGAGATTTTTAGTCAATAATTTTATATAATACATATATTTATATGTTTAAAGAATAATACTAATCTTAAAATTAAAATACATTGATTAAAAAAATATTTCCTCTTGGTAATATGAAAAAAAACTTTGAACCTCATTTTTTACGCTCATATAAATTTATTAAATAAATAAAACCAAAGAATCCCAAAATAATAACCCTTACAAAGTCCAAAAGAAAGAAACCCCAAAACCACGGAGCACCTGACAAAAAGACACCCAACAAACAACAACCTTAACAGGCATATCCATAGCAAGCAAATTAGCAAGATAACGAGAACAATCTAATGAGAGCTGGTCCCATTTCCTAACATTCCAATATTCCTGAAATTAGGGAGATGATGAGAACAATCCAATGGGAGCTGATCCCATTCCCTAACATTCCAATATTCTTGGAACCAAGAAACCTATTTTGCCAAGCAATCAGCCACACCATTTCATTCCCTGGGAATATGAACATAGAAAATAAACTCTAGATGCTAATAAATTTGAATGATCTACCGAGCCACTAAAGCTAGCTATAAATGAACACTAGAAATATTTTGAGTCTTCAATAAATTAATAATAATTTGAGAGTCTGACTCACGGATTATCTTCCGTCATCCCTGACTCATAGATTTTCTTTCACCATCTCCGAGCATAACCTTTTTTCAAAGCAAAATGAATAACAAAAGCCTTCATATAATTATTTGTTTTCTTGGAGAAAATGAAAAGAGTTGCACCACTACTATCTCTCCCAACACCACCGATATTTGCATACCCAAGATTTCCTCTAGAAGAGCCATCATTATTAATCTTAAACACCCTCAAGGTGAAGGATGTCGTCTGCCATCTCTCTACACTTTTTGATTGAGGCCTCTCCTCCCAACCGATAAAGAAGGACAATGACCATTCTCCAGTAAACACAAGTCTTACATCATCAAAATATTATACTACTCCAAAGGAATACTAATTTGACATTTACAAGAAACATTTTCTTAAATCATACCAATAATCTTCTGCCAAATCTCATAAATAGTTAACTTTCTACCTTGAAAATTCATCGATTTATTTCAAGCCAAATCTGTATTATGAGGGCCCAATACTCCATGCAAAACTCTTTTAGAACTCAACAAAAGAAAAGGCATGAAAACAAGACTATTTCCACACTGTCCACCAAAAATACCAAATTTCCTGGACAAAGAAACGAACACTGTAAAAACAAATACCTTAAACATTTGTCACCATTCTCATAAAAGAAACAAAATTAATTAACATTCATTTATATCCTAATTTTAACCATGGCTTAGGGCTTCCCTATAAACTTATCTTACTATTTCAACTATTGCTGTCTATTCATTTATATCATAAAATCGCATGGAAAACGTGAAGAGTAGATCCTATCAACGGAGCCTTCATTAACATTCATTTATATCCTAATTTTAACCATGGCTTAGGGCTTCCCTATAAACTTATCTTACTATTTCAACTATTGCTGTCTGTTCATTTATATCATAAACTTGCATGGAAAACGTGAAGAGTAGATCCTATCAACGGAGCCTTTTGTAGATGCACATCTACAAATACAGCATAACCGATTAGGAGGAGCAGGGACAATCGTCGTTTTTTCTCCGTGTTGGATAAGTTAATTGTGAGTGACCAGTAGGCCAGAAAAATGAAAGAAATGATTGTGTTAAACAGCGCTATGTTACTGTCCGGGAGGAATGGTCAATTAGGTAGCCATAGATTTCTTGCCCCCAATCCGGTTCCCTGTTCTCTGCGGAGTGACAGACCAAAGCAAGTTGGCCACTGCCCTCTCCCTTCATTGGACTATAAGTCTTCATTAGTTTCATGGAGACAGCCGGGGCAAACCTCTCTGCTGAAATCAAGGAAAGGGAATAGAAATTTTGCTTTAAAAATAGCCATCCCTCCGACAGAAACTTCCGTGAAAGAGTCCGCCCTTGACGATTATGACATCGATGGAGAAGTGATACTGCAGAAGGTGTCTCTTCTCAACTTTACGGACTACTCTGCAACCATTGTTGATGAGGCATCTGAGTTGAGGGGCAAAAGAGTTTATCTCCAGCTTGTGAGCGGCGACAAAATTGATCCAGGTAACTATTGCTGTAAGATATAAGTAGTTAAACTCTTTATTATATTTGGAGTCGATGAATTATATTATTTTTTTGCATAGAAACGTGTATGCTTTGTTACATTGTTATTTGCATAGGAATACTGATATTTGGGAAGTTACGTGTAGAAACGGGATCAGGGAAAACGGCTAGCGAACCAACTTATTTGGAGTGGAAACCCTGGGACGGCCCCGTTGCCGGTGACACACATTATCCAATCAAGTTCAAATGGAACGCCAGCCTTGGGTTTCCGGGAGCATTTCTGATAAAAAATATGCATGCACGAGAGTTTTTTCTAAAATCTCTCACTCTTTTCATTCCTGGCCAAGGCGATGTACGTTTTCACTGCAATTCGTGGATAGCCCCGTCTCGTGACGAAAAGAAAGACCGTGTTTTCTTCTCTAATAAGGTATGGCAATTACTATTATTATTATTTTCAAAAGCCCTACTTGTAATTGAAGTTTAGAGCCTTTAATTCAATCTTGAATGAGTGTGTCTTATGGAAAACAGAGCTTTCTTCCCGAGCAAACACCAGTAGGTCTGAGAATATTAAGAGAGCTGGACCTCGTAGAATTACGAGGAGACGGAAAGGGAGAGAGGAAGGTGTCGGATAGAATATACGACTACGACGTGTACAATGATATTGGAGATCCTGATAAGGATCCAAAGCTCAGAAGAGAAGTCCTGGGTGGATCTAAGGACTTTCCCTACCCCAGAAGATGTAGAACTGGTCGTCCGCCTACTAAAACAGGCATGTATATGAGGGAGAAGCAGCCATAAATCTTGAGGATATTTAACTTTATAGTGTTAATAAACTTTGTCAAGTACTAATCTGTGTTATTTTTTCCCATAATATAACTTCATTGAATAATTTTTATTGAATAACATGAGTCTGTGCAGCTCCTGAATTCGAAAGCCGAGTAAGCTTTCCGGACGTGAACTTCATTCCCCCGGACGAGAGATTTCCCCACACAGATTTTTCCGACTTTGGAGCTCACGCACTGAATGCAGTTGTCAACATGATTATTCCAACACTGGCCAATCTGAATGACTACGCCTATCAATCCTTTCTTGAAATCGAGGAGCTCTATATTAAGGGGTTTGATAGTCCCCTTAACTCTCGCAAGCATCTCCATTCACAAAAAAGTCCTCTTCAAATCATCCAGGGGATTGTCGATGCTGCGGACGACAGTCCGATTATAAAATTCTCACGTCCTCAAATTATGCAAGGTGGGATTAATGTAAGCATTATTTGTAAAGGGTGTCACGCTTGAGAAATGTAACGTTGTGTCTTCCTCAGGAATGAATGTTGGCTTGCTGTCACAGGTGATGACTACGCATGGAGAAATGACGAGGAATTTGCACGCCAAACGCTAGCAGGCGTGAATCCGATTGTGATTGAGAGTTTACAGGTATTTCAAATTCAAATGTTGAAATTCTTTTACCACTCTCTAAGATCAACAAAAGTTGTATTAGATGATAACATTTCGTATAATAGTAGTAATTTCATTTCTGTCGCAGAAATTTCCTCCATCCAGTAGTTTGGACGAAAAGATGTACGGCCCCCAGCAAAGTGCCATAACAGCGCAACACATAGAAAAGAACCTCGAGGGCCTGTCTGTGAATCAGGTCTCTGCCTTAATACGTTCTTCCAAAATATATTTCGTATATATTTGTTTGCTCAGTTCATTAAATTCCATGAAATCTCCACATTTTTCAGGCAGTAACAAAAAAGAGGCTCTTTATTCTTGACTATTACGATGCATACATGCCGTACGTGGAACGCGTCAATAAGCTTTCAGACGACGTTAAAATGTATGCAAGCCGCATGCTTTTGTTCCTTACCAGTGAGGGAACCCTAATCCCAGTGGCCATAGAATTGTGTTTGCCTCCTACGGATGGGAAAGAAGCCGTAAGAAAGGTCTTTACTCCAGGGAGAAGTGGAACAGAGGAAGGAGCGTTGTGGCTATTGGCAAAAGCCCATGCAAGAGTGAATGATGCTGGTGTCCATCAGCTGGTCAGCCATTGGTAAGCTTATTCTTATTAACAGCCATTTGGTTTTAATAATTTTGTAATTGTTCACTTTGATTTTAGTCAACTGCTGTGTACTTACCCGTGGTTTGCATCCATAATGCATATCACTCGTATAAATCAGTTTTAAGACAGTCATAATGCATATCACTTGCATACGATATTCTTTTTCATCCACAACTGATTTTCGACTTTCTCTGGATTGTAGGCTAGAAACTCATTGTATAACAGAGCCTATCATTATAGCTACGCACAGGCAACTAAGCTCAATGCACCCGCTTTTCAAATTATTGCACCCACACTTCCTAGACACCATGGACATCAATCAATCTGCCCGTAGCAGTTTGATAAACGCAGGAGGAGTTATTGAGCAAGGATTTACCACGGGCAAATATTCCATGGAGATATCATCTAAAGCATATAAAAATTGGAAATTCAATGAGCAAGGCTTGCCCGCTGATCTTCTCAAAAGGCAAGTAAATCGCTACTTTCACAAGTAGTCTTCTCAGTTTAGTTTCATTTTACATGTTTTCTTAGTGTAGTATGTTTAATAGACGTAGATGAAATAAGAGGCCTCTAAAGGGAAGTCGAGAATTAAATCGACCTGTCATTTACTTCTGCAAGTGAATTTTACTGGACCAACATGATTTAAAATTGATTTATAATGAGATTAAAAGATGTTTATATAATCTAACAGTCAAAAACTGCTGTCTCTGTAACATATAGAGGGTCATCAGTTCCATTTCGTTCTATGGCACTAAACATATTTTATTTAATACAATTCCCGCCTACTTTCTCTTACAATCTAAGCAATACCTTGTCTTAGGTCTTATGACTTCCTTAGAGAAGTATTATTATAGTAATTTAAATTACTTCATAAAATAGGGGTCCTTTATCATTATCACAATCTGTCCTGTTGAAATGTCACTTTGTTTCTGTATTCGAATTAGTTCAGGAATTCGGTCTTTAACGGCAGAGCTGAAGGATGTGAAAGCTCATTCCATAGCAGAATAATAAAGAGAGGAAGGAGATATACAGATCTCCCTGCTTGGAAAAGTGGTACAATCTTCTTTTGAGGACAAAATAATATCAATAACTTCAACACATAGCGAACAACCGAAGTAATCATAAGGTCTACAAATACAAGTTTTTCACTCATTCAGGTGACTTATAAATCAAACTTACCCTTCACGAGAGGTCCTTTTAGTTTTGGTGTTGCATGTTAAATTTAATAAAGATTAGAGCTCACCTTAGAAATGAGGGAGTCCCAAGCCACAGAAGTTGGAACCATGGTAGCTCTCTCCTTCAAGTTGGGAAAAGATAAATTTTTATGGTGCAGCTAAGGATAATCTGAGGGCTACAAAGATTTCAAGGGGACGATCCTCCATTGGGAGCTAGAGGCTCTTGGAAGGGCTACTAACAATGAAGTTGAAGTACTAGCTATCAAACAAGGTTCTCTCAATGCTTATGAGAATGGGGTTAGAAAGATCATAGTTGAGTTTGACTCAAAAATTATGGTAGGACTTCTAGATGCTATTAGAAATTTTATATCAAAGGCTTGGAGGATGAAATATTATCAGCCAAATTAAATTCATTTGACAATAGTTTGAGAATGTCATCCCAATCTATGTTGGGAGACAAAATAATGTAGTGGCTGACTTTTTGGCTAAACATGGTAGTGAAACCCTCGTTGGATACATATTGAATTCTAATAAATATAGGGATACTCTAAATGGTTTGAGGTGAACCAAATGGTTCTTAGTTTGGTTAGCAAAGACCTAGGTAAGGATGAGGATAGGTCCAAAGTCCAAAGAGCCTTGTGGATCAATGGAGGATGAATAATTATTTGTTGGATTTGTTTACCTCTTGTAGCACTCTTTGGTCCTTTTTGGGATAACATTGGTAGTGTTCCTAGGACTTTCAAGCCTGCTAGGTTATTTAGGATCAGTGTAAAGAAGAACTGAGACTAGGTTAAAAGTTTCTACTCTTTAGATGGTACTTAATTTTTTTTTTAATTTTTGGAGATGTTAATCTGAGTTTTATTCAAATTTTAGGGCTTGCCAAAAGTGAAATACCTATGACTGTATTTAATTTTTGTTCTATCAATATAATTTTTCTTTTACCTTTTCAAAAAAATATAATAGAGATCTCTTTGGTAACCAATGAGGGTTATTGACCATTGCATGGGAAACTGAAATTCTTGATCCTTTTATGATGAGTGCCCACCACTCTCTATTCTCTACTCTCTACCTACCACTACATAGTGATCAAAGTCTAAAATATAAAAGTGGAATGAAACTGAGCACTTAGAAGCCTTTTATCTTTTTTTTTACTATCAATATCAAACTTGCACATAATTAGGATTGCATGGATCTAGGATTGGGAAGAGCATAGAACAAAAATGTGCACAAATATGGGCTTTGCATAAAGTAAGGATTGCACAGATCTAGGGCTTGCACAAATCCATGATGAGAAGGCAGGAGCTACCTCTAGTTTTGAGCAATTAACTAGATCTACGCTTTTCCACAAGGTGGATGACCTTAGCTAAGAGTTTACTCTATTTTTGAGCAATTACATGGATCTAGGATTTCCAAAGTTGGGAAGGCACAAAATCCTAAAAAGTAATATTTTTTATTTATTCGTCTTACCATTACGGGGTCCTAGGAAAGTAAATTTTTAGGTTAAAATACATACAACTAATTTAACAAAGGCACAACTCCAAAAAATGAAGCAAATACATGAAGCTATAAAATATTGATATATTTATATTATATCAAGAGAAACTATTGCAACAACTTTACAATTGGATCCATAGATCCATTCACTATTCTTTGCCTTTGCTATGGATTCTTTACTTCTATGCCCACTTTTGTGAAAGGTAATCATAAACTCTTTTGTATGCTTGTACAACTTTGACCTTACCTTCATCTTCTTCACTATAACTGTGTGCTTTAGCTGCTCACCTTCACCATCTACAAATAACACCCAATGCTCATATATATAGTTGGAAAATAAAGGGAAATGCTCAACAAATTCTTGACATGAATTAAATGCAAAAGTTGGTGTCAATCAGATCTCCAAATAACTATAGCAATTATGAGTAATTTCAAGTGCTCCAAAAATTGGCAAAGGATTTTGATATCTGTGGAAAGTAAGATTTGTTAGAGCTAGGTGAAATATGAATTAATTTTCAACATCCTCCCTTAAGCCAGATTTCATAAAATCTTTGATACTAAGCATTTCATTCAGCCTCTTAAAGTTTTTCTCCATCAAAGGTTTTGTGAAAATATCTGCAACCTACTCTTTGGACCTACAAAACAACAATTTAATTTAATTATTTTTCATTAGCTCTCTAATGAAATGATAGTGGATGTCTATATGATTTCTCCTACCATGAAATACTAGATCCTTTAATAGTGTTATTGTAGAATTGTTGTCACAAAATATTTTAGTTACCCCTTTCTATTAATGATTCAACTAACCTAAAAATTTTCTTATCCAAACTGCTTGACATGTGACTAAAGTTGTGGTAGCATACTCTACTTCTATAGTGGATAATGCAACAATGGATTGCTTATTTGATGACCATGAAACTGCACTTGATCCAAGATGAAATGTATAAATAAAAGTGATTTTTTGATAATTAGTATTGCTTTTCCAATCCCTATCTATGTAGCCAACAAGCTCAAGTTGGTCTTTGATTGCATAATATATTCCATGGCCTCTTGTCCCACTGATATACCACATAATTATTTTACCTACTTGTAATTGAGTGTTCTTTGGTGTCTCTATAAATATGCTAACTAAACTCACTATAATTATTAGGTCAGGTCTTGTTGTTGTCAAATACATGATGCTTCTAACTAACCTCTTCTAAAGGGTTGAGTTCACATTGCTACTATAGTATTTCTTGCTTGATTTTAGACCTATTGCAACTAGAGTGATGGTTGGTTTGTTGTTCTCCATTATAAACCTATTCAAAACATCTTTTCCACATTTACCTTGAGACATGAAGATATCATCTATAGATTGGATAACTTTAATACCAAAAAAATATTTCATTTGACCAAAATTTGTCATATCAAAATCATGCTTCATGATATTTCTAAATTGGTCAAAAAATGTATTGTTATTGTTAGATCATCTACATACAAGTAGACAATCATCTCTCCCTATGCATTGATATTAATGTACAAAGTGTGCTCATATGGGTATTTTTTGAATCCATTATCTTGAAAGTATGTATCATTGTGACTATACCAAGCCATGTGTGCTTGTTTTAACCCATACAAGCTTTCTTCAATTTTAGCACCTTTCCTTATTGTCCTTTTGCTCATAGTTAGGTGGTTGGTCTATGTAGACCTCTTCTTCCAATATTTCCTTTAGAAAGGCTGACTTAACATCCATTTGATGCACTTTCTATTATTTTTGGGTTTCCAATACTAGAATTATTTTAACTATGTCAAGCCTTGCTATAGGTGCATACACTTCATGATAGTCAATGATTGAATTCTACATACATCCTTTTGCAACTAGAATTGCTTTATGTCTTTCAACATCACCTAGGACATTAAACTTAGTTTTGTATACCCATTTTAATCCAATGGTTTTCTTGCCTACCGAAATATCTATTAGCTCCCAAGTTTGATTTTTCTCTATGGCTTCTATCTCATTATCCATAGCTCCCAACCATACTAGAAATGAAATAGAATATGATGAAAATAAAGTAAAATTATAATGTTCTTCATCTTCTATTTCATTTCTAGCTACCTCATATATGCCTTGCAAGCTCCTTATCTTTGTTAGTGTTCTCCTATTGGATATCATTCTTGCAAGTAGACGTGACCCTGATGATAAATCAAGGTACTGCTAATTTAAGTTGAGGATTAATTGGTTCTTTCTCCATTCAAGTCTTCAAACTCAATAGTTATTGGTCCTTGCTAGTCACTCTTCAAATTCTAGTTCCAAGCTTCATATTCCATGAACTTTACATCTCTACTTATGATCAACTTCTTTGTAATAGGATTATACAATCTACAATCCTTTGACTCTTCATTTATCAAATGAAGATACATTTTTTTGCCTTGTCATCCAACTTTCTTCTCTTCTCATTTGGAATGTGTGCATATGCTATGCACCCAAAGAATCTTAAGTGAGCAACACTTGGCTTCTAGTTGCTCCATGCTTCTTGAGGGATCATGTCCTTCACAGTTTTGTAGGATACCTATTTAGTAGATAAACTACATATGCTATAGCCTATACCCATAACTTATTTAGTAATACTTTTACCTCTAGAATACTCCTTTCCATCTCCATTATTATCATATTATTTCTCTCTGCAACACCATTCTGTTGTGGTGTGTATTTAGCTATGAACTACCTTCTAAATTTAATTCTTTGTAGAAGTTATGGAATTTATTGAAGATGTACTCACCTCCATTTGTTCTAAGAGTCTTTACATAATATCCATTATGTTTTCAACCAATGCTTTGATCTCCTTCAATTTACCAAATAATTCTAGCTTCTGGTTGATGGGGTATACCCATGAAATTTGATTGAAATCATCTATAAAAGTTAATGAGCTAGTGTGTATAGACCTGAAAATATTTGAATGCACCAAATATAATGGCTATGAAGCTCTCAATTCTTGTCTTATAGGGAATGCATCCCTATGTTGCTTGCCTACTAGGCAACCTTCACATGCTTGATTGGTTTGCTCTATGAGAGGCAATTCCCTCACCATCTAATTTTTATATAGCAAATTCAGGCCACTAAAGCTTAAATGGCCAAATCTAAGATGTCACAACCATGTAGCATTCTTTACAACCACATTGAATGAAAATAGAATTTCACTTTAAATTTATAAAGGAAACACCTTGTTCTTTGTCATGGCTGCATTTTATTTGCACATTCTCTTTATCTCTAATGATGTAGGCTCCATTTTCAAAATACATAGGGTATGCCTTTTACACAAGTTGTCCAACACTTAATAAATTATGTTTTAACTTGGATACATAATACACATCAGGGATGCATTTTCTTTCTTCTTTCCTTATGCAGATTATAATCCCCCATTTTGGTACCTTGTTGTTGTTTCCCGTCTTCACTTCAGACTTTATGGTTTTATCTAGTTGTGATAATTTCTCTATTCCCATACATGTGGTTATTGCTACCATACATTCTTTTGAATTTCTTTATTAGCATTGCAAGTTAGCATCATAGATCCATAAGCTTATTTATTTTTTACATTCTCATTCTCATTGGTGTAGTGGGTTTACTTTTTTATTTTCCTTAGCCATTTTTGTTTCACACTGTAATGGGTAAATTTCTTGTAGTAACAACATTGGATTATAGACTTATCATACATTTGATTTGATCCTCCTTGCTAATTTTTGTTGTTGCCTCTTCCTCCTACTTGATGGAAATTGAAGTTGGTTTCTCCTTTGTTGTAGTTTGATCTTCTTTCTCTTTCATGTCCTCTACCACCTCTACCTCTATTATTCTATCCTCTTCCTCTTTGAAAATTTGAGGTTGTTTTCTAGAATTCTTCCCTTCTATTATTATATTTGAATGAGACGTGCATCTTGAATGCTTTCCAATGAAGATTGAGATGTTCAATTTAGACTTTGCTCATGTGTTTGTAGAGAATCCATGATCTCATCCACAAAAAGTATTGTTTAGTCCCTTGATTCTTCTATAGCTATCACTATTGAGTCAAACCTTTATGGCGGGCTTCTCAATATCTTCTCCATTATTCTCTAGTTCTCAATATTTTTACCATTCATCCTTATCTAGTTGATGATACCCATTGTATGGGTAATGAAGTCACTCAAGGACTTCAAATATCTCATCTAAAATAATTGAACTCTCTTCTCAACATCTACAACCTTACCAACTTCACTTTTTGGTGCCTTAGAAGAAGTTGGTTAAAATTTCCCATGTCTCCTTTGATTTGGTTGTTGCTGTAATTTTGTGGAAGATGGTCTCCTCAACTACTTACATAATGTAGAACAAGGCTTTTTGGTTCTTCTTTCGGTTCTCCTTCAACAAATATTTATCAGCTTGAGAAAGAGTGTTTAATGTTGCTGCATCTACATGTTCTGGATACCCATCCACTAGGTCCCATAGCTCCCAAGACCTATAAAAAATCTTCATCTAGATACCCCAATAATTATAATTCTTTCCATTGAATCATGGGATCTACAATTACAAAGGATTTTGATTGCAAACCATTATTTTTAAGGCTCTAAAACACCCACTAATGGCTCAGGCTTTGAAACCAATTTGAAAGTAAAATAAAATCAGATGCTCAAGAGCGTTTTATCTTTTTGGCATGCTTCTCCATGCCAAAATGCATGAAATCAATATTTCATAGATCTAAGATCATAAGGAGCATAGTTTTAAGACATGCAGAAATTCAAGCTTACACAAAGTTGGGATTGCATAGATCTAGGGCTTGCACAAAGCCACAATAAGAAGGTGAGAGCTACCTTTAGTTTTGAGCAATTGCATGGATCCAAGATTTTCCATAAGGTGGATGATGTCATCCAAGAGTTTACTCTGATTTTTATCAATTGTATAGATTCATGATTTTATAAAGTTGGGAAGACGTAAAACCCTAAAAAAAAATTATTATTTTTTATTCACCATAAAGGTCCCGATCCTAGGAAAGTGAATATTTAGGTAAAAATGCACACAATAAATTTAACAAAAAGCACAACTCAAAAAATGAAACAAATACATGAAGCTATAAAATATTAATATATTTATATTATATTAAGAAAAATTGTCGCAGCAGCTTGACAACCGGATCCATAAATCTGTACACTATTCTTTATCTTTATTGTGGCTACTTTACTTCTACGTTCACTCTTGTGAAAGGTAATCATAGACTTCTCTATGCTTGTGCAACTTCACCTTGCCTTCTATCTTCTTCACTCTAACTTCGTGCTTCAACTACTCACCTTAATCATCTACAAGTAACGCCCACGCTCATATATATATATATATATATAAATAAATAAATAAAAGGAAGGGAAAAGCTCAACAACTTCAATGCATAAGTTCCTACAAATTTCTTAATAATGTTTACTTTGTATTACTGGCATAAAAGTATTTAAATCTTATTTTGACGGAAAAATATCGTCGAGCCGGGCAAATGGCCGTCAAATTTCAAGCCTGCTTTGAAGAAAACATTGTATAGTTTTTTTATTCGTTAGTCTCTACATAAGAGTGTTTGAAGCTGTCTGTTTGTTTCCCTGTTCACTTTATTTGTTCGAGAGTAAAAGCAACTTTTAGATGATTCTATAGTTTCTAAATTTATACTCCACACATGTTAAAGTCAATTTATTTTGCAGGGGAATGGCTGTTCCAGACCCAGGGGCTCCTCACGGTCTGAGACTTCTGATCGAAGACTACCCATACGCCGTAGATGGCCTGGAATTATGGTTTGCCTTAAAAGAATGGGTGTCAGACTACCTTTCTTTGTATTACAAGGACTCCGAGGCAATTCACAGAGACAAAGAATTGCAGGCTTGGTGGGATGAAATCGTGAACGTTGGGCATGGAGACCTCAAAGACGATCCCACTCGATGGTACAAGATGGACTCATTGGATGAGCTCGTTGAAGCAGTCACCACTATCATCTGGACTACATCGGCTCACCATGCAGCTGTCAACTTCGGACAATATTCTTATGGAGGATACATGCCCAATCTGCCGACCATGAGCAGATGTTTTATTCCAGAAAAGGGAACACCAGAGTATGAGAAACTGCTGAAAAATCCAGATGCGTATTTTCTCGATACTGTGTCCACTCCAACACAGGCCACCCTTATCATGGCTGTTTTGGAAATTTTGTCAAAGCATGCCAACGATGAGGTATACCTGGGACAGGTGCAGGGATCCACCATGGATGCCACTGATGACGATGGAGTAGAAAAAGTATTTGAAAATTTTTCAGCCAACATGGTAAGGATCGAACGGGATATCTTGGAAAGAAATACTAAATGCGATGTGTATAAGAACCGTTATGGACCTGCAAACGTTGCTTATACCTTGCTCTACCCCAACACTTCTGATTTATCTAAAGAGGGTGGCCTCACAGGCAGGGGAGTGCCTAATAGTATATCCATTTGATATGGGTGTCAGTGTCTTGTACCTCACTTGGTGAAATGTCAACCTATGTCAAATTGGAGAGATTGTATTTTATAATAATTGCAATTCTAGTGAGTAGAGTACACACTCATTACCAGCAAGTCTGTAGGTGTAGTCTCCAGCTTTCAAAGGGTTTATAAAGAAGACAACTCTTTGTGCAATAATAAGCAATAATATTGTAAGCTCTTGATCTCAACCTTATCTTTGCAGTGTCCCACTTATTTATTTACTCGTTTATATGTTTCTCCTTGTGCACTGAACTGACATCGATGGAAGATGCAATTTTATTCGTTGATTAGCTCAAGCAGATAATTGTACTTAAAATCTAGTTGACCTTACGTCTGCTTTGTCAAGCAAATGTCTGTATGTCATCCTTTGCTGGCCTTTTTGTAAAAGTTTTATTTTTTATTTTTAAATAATAAATTTAAATAAATGTTAAATATCAATAATAAAATAAATGTAAAGTAGTAATTAATATTAAATTTAAATATAATTTATTTCGTGTTTTTTAATTTTAAAATAATTTATATAAAAATTATAATATAACAATTATATTTTATAATTTAATAAAAAAATATTATATTTTTTCTTTAATAACGAGATAAAAAAATGAAAGAAATAAAAGTATTTAAAGATTTATTAAATTTTTTATTTATACAAATTAAAACATAGATAAAAATTAACTAAAATAATTTTAAAATTTTAGCGTATCTTAAATTAAATTAAAATAAATAAATAAATTATAATGCAAAGCATGAAAATCATTTACTTTTACTCAACAAAATTTTTTTAATAGTTATGTTGTAACTACTAATATGAATGCTTATGAATATTTTTTTATTTTTAATTCTTATTATTAGATATTAAAAATCTAGCAATATCCACTGGAATAAAAGAAAAGTAAGAAAAAAATACAATATATATAATTCAAAAGCAAGATAAAAATGAATAAAAAGAAGAAAAGAAAATTAAGTGAACAAGAAAATAATTATCAGGGAATAAAATGTATGCAATAGGTTTATACCAAAACTTTCTCACGAAGCAAGAAACCCAAAAATATTTAGGGAGAAGACGATGGCAACGACCTTGTTGAGTACTCAAATTATTAGTAAAATAGTGGCTACTTATAGGTGATGATAGAACTAGAAAACAATGTCATACAGTCCATATAAAACTATCATCAATGACAAAATTACTATATCTACCCAAAATGGCCATTTATCATAAATAGTATTAGGGACGTACACATTAGTCGTTATCCATTTTCTATTGGTTTCTTTATAACAAAAATATATGTTTATAAATATTTTTACAGAGGAAATGAATTTCCCATCAAGTTTCATAGGGTCCCAGAAGCAAACCAAACCCCCTGACACCCCAATAGTCAGACAGGCTACAAATCCAGCCTCTTTCCACACTCTCTGATGAATAGGAAAAACATTTCTCTTCTCTAATTTGGATTCTTGAATGAGCAAAATATCTAGAGATAATTCCTTTGTTACATAAGCCAAAACCCTCTATTTGGTAGGGTCATTTAGGCATAACATTCCATGAGTAAACTTTCCTTTGAAGGAATTTAGAGGGGACTTCATATCCCCCAACACTTGATGCGAGGAATTGAAATTATCTAGCATAAGATGCCTGCAAATTTTTGACTTGACTATGTCTAAGGATAAAGGAGGTTGAGCTCCATCTACAAAAAAATATTAGTTTCTCTTTTCCTTAGGGTTTGATTGCTAGGCTTTCCCATTTTTTTCTCCATCCCTAAATCAATTATTAGCTTACAATGGCTTCTAGTTTTTAGGATAGGATATCCTTTCTCCAACACATGCAGTGGAGTAAGGGATCCCACATCTAGAACTAGACCAAGCATGATGGCAAGGAACTCCTTATCCTTATTGAGAGAGTGAAAATAATTTTTTTATAGTTCTTTACTATATTTTCCTTCTTTACATTTTTCTTGGAAAAGCACCCAATAGGATAGGATAGCATAGGAGGAAGAGCATAAAATATTGTATCCAAGAAATGAGTTGGTCATGGTAAAAATCTTGGAGGTCTCTTGAAGGATTTGCATCCCATGCTCCCCAAAATTTTAGAACTAGTGCTTAATGCATGACATTGGCACTAGACACAGTCGACAAGAGCCACATTATGGGGGTTCATAGTGCCTAAAGTGTAAGGACCATTTTTGGTCCCCAACAGGTCTTGTTTAAGGGTTTACTTAATTTTTTCTTAAAATATCTAAGGATATGATAAGAAAATATTTGGACCCTTGTGGTATTCACATTAGCTTCACCAAATATGTGGGGGCATAAAAATTATATGTGCCTACACGCATGATCTTGGGATTATTTTGAGTGTGGAGCCTATGAGTTCTAGGTTTCATAGGTTGATTGGAATATGCTTAAGTTTTACAATACTAAGTCTATCCTGAATGTAAAAGGAAATGAAATACAAAATGAATACAACAATGTTAGGGAAATAAGTCCTAGATCTATGTGATCTTTCACTTTCAATTCTTAGAAAAATAAAATATTTTTCTTTTCTACTAAGAAAAAATGAAAGGGTTATACAAAAATAAACTAAATTAACCTAATATGTTGTTGAATGCTTATGACTTTTACTGCTTATAAATGTAGGACATACTTGTGTGAATGAACCTAGATCAAGCACTTTTTAATTTAATTACTTGTTAAAAATAAAATATTCTTTTTTTTTTTTAACAAGAATTAAGAAAACACAATGAATCTTTCCTTTATCCTAATTGTAATATTTGTATGATTCAATACAAATTGTAAACGAAAATAAAATGTAATAGGACAAGCCTAAACTATGTGATCCTTTCTTTGAATGTATTTTTCAAGGAAGATAGAGACTTTTCCATTTCTTTCAACAAGGGTTAAAGATATGCAAGGAAATAAAATTTATAGTAAGGTGCTACTATATGCTTGTAACTTTTAATACCTATAAATGCAAGGAAGAAACAACTTTACAACAATCCTTAATTCACTATTTGTCTTTACAAAACTAGTTACAACATATAATAAGGGATTACAAAACCTTTAAAATGATGAGATTGCTCTACAAATATCATGACTTATAATCTAGATTCATGATAATAAAATAACTGATGAGTCTATGAATATGATCTTGTGACTAAAATGCAAATCTAATTGATTTTGAAGATTAATTTCTCAAAATACCTAAAATGATTTCAAAATTGAATAAAAGACCCAGATCAACTATTATAGAATAAAAAGCAAGACAAGAAACAAAGTATCTAGATCTTTGTAGTTTAACAAAGGTTCTAATGAACAATGGTTCCAAAAAATGATATTATTAATTTATGATAATTCTATATGATTCTAGTGCTAGATGGAAATAGCACTAAATTATAATAGTAACAAACTAATCATGTTGTGTGTTTGGTTTGTACCTACAAACATATAATATACACATAAAAATATATTAAAATGATTGATTAGCAAGAGGTGGCTTATCCTAAGGTATCCTAAAAAGTCATTATTATTAGTAGAGGGATCAAGGCCCTTGTCCTTTCATGGTATTTTTATAAAATAAATAGATTATAATTATGAAAAAGTGATATCATGCAAATGATAAAAATGTGTTGGAAAGAACAAAACATAAAGAGACCAAAAGAGAGAAAATTGAATCCCTAACAAGATTGATAGATCTACCCCAATTTTCCATGGATCTATAAGGAATGAGGGTTACCCAATGTCCTTTTAGATGCATATTATTGATCCTAGATATATGATATATTTGGTGTACCTTCAATGCTCAAGCCAATCTGGCAACATGTAAGTGCTTATGGAGTAATCGATGGTCCCAAGAGCTAACCTGGATAGCCTCTACATGTAAAATAAAAATTGAAGATCCAAATAAAAAATGAAGATCCATTTTTCTTCCTCCAAGGGTGTTTTTATAGATTTACCTTCCTTTGAATGCATTATGAGAGTGTATAGGAAAGGTGAGTTGTTTAGTTCTACAAGTTCAAGTGTCTATTTCTATAGGGTGAAATAATAAGTTTTTAGGACTTAGAGAAAGTGACTCGATGATCAAAGTTAGGTGCATGGTTTTAACTAACTAGATTGTTAGTTGTATATTTTTCTTGGGTAGTTAATTACCTTGATTAGAAATTAGTGAGTCCAATCACATATTGAATGGAACGATGGATGAAATTCATAAGAAATAGGAAATAACATGTTGTTAGATCATAACAAATTTAGTTTTGGAAGTTATTGGATGATAGCACCATATGATGATAGTTATAGGTGATGATAGAACTAGAAAACAATGTCATACAGTCCATATAAAACTATCATCAATGACAAAATTACTATATAGGTCATATAATTCTATCATAGGTACAATATTATCATTTTAGGTAGTCTTAAGGTACCAAACCTCAAACAAACATATGCATATTTACATGCATTGGAAATCTCTTTCCAAGATATTTATAATGGTACTATTCTTGTGATTTTATGATGATTTGATAGGGTTTTTGGATCCTCAAAATTATACTAACAAAAGTAGCATAGGCACTTCTATGGGTTATGAAACTACCATTTTGTGGTGTTTCAAGGTATTAGGTCTTAGACAAATATAGATATGTTCATACTCATTGAAAACATTTGTTTATATCTTTCCAATGATGCTACTTTTATAAAATTTTGTGAATATTTGATATGGTTTTGGGATCTTCAATTTTAGACTAACAAAACTTCCATACACCTATAGGGTTATGGCAATATTTTTTGGGGCTTTTCTAAGGTTTTAGGCCTTAGACAAGGATAGGTGTTCTTATCCTAGTCTGAAATGTATTTTTGAGATATTTTCAATGGTACTACATTTGTGAAATTGTATGGCCATTTGATAAATTTTTGTAATCATCAAATATGTTATCACTTTTTGCCCTAAATTTGGGTACAGAAAGGTTGATTTTCTTAATTAGTTGAAAAAATTGGTTTTCAATGCAATTTGCATGCAAAATTGGGTGTATAAACCTATCAACATAAATTTTTACATAATCATGATGTGGTAGAAGTCACTAATAGGATTATGTTTCGAAAATCCTCTATATAATTGGATGGCTAAAAAATATCTAGATTCCAAAATTACCTAATATATTGAGATCAAAATAAGACTAGATTTCGAGATTATTATGGTATATATTTTTAGTTTATTTTCTATTGTTTATTTTTCACCCTATTTATTAGTTCCTAATTAGGAAGTGGTTGAATATTTTGAAAATAAATATTTTATCTCTAACTAGATATACCCCTAAATAACAAGGGTTAATTTCATGAATCGTGTATAAGCCCTTATGCTTTTCTACTAGAAGATTTTAGGTACCACCATATTGGATATTAATGGTTGATTATGGTTTCCCAAAATTTCTATAATGTTATCAAATAAAAAATTGAAAATGACATGCTCCCTATTTTCCTCTATTATTTTATACATAAGAATCCTATATTTTGAATCTTCTTCCCTCTATTATTTTATACATAAGAATCCTATATTTTGAATGTTTATCAAGTTAGGAATTTTTCTAATAATGCAAACCAAGCAAATGTGTTGGATTTTGCAATATAAATATTAAGATATAGGATATTATTTTCATGATCTATGTAAGATACCAATAACCTTTTAATAGTTTTCATTGATAGTAAAAGTGTTTGATCCTTTATTTCCCCAATAAATGATATTTGTGACATTATATTGACAGACCAAATGACCTAAAAGGATATCAAAAATTTATTGTTCTTATTCTTACAAATCATTCATATTATTGAAATACTTATGCTTCCAAGTCCAATAAGAGATTATTTATATTCATATTAAAAATTAGCCACTATTTTCTATATTTTTCTTATAAATATCTCTTTAAATAACTTTATAATAGAAAATTAGAAAGTAATGGGAATATATTGGACCTAAAAATCATACAAAACTAGTTGTATTCTTATTTTGGAATCCAAAATAGGGAATCTTCATGTACCCACTTTTGACCTGGAAATATTTTTTGATTTGGGGTTTGTTTCCCTTAAAATATAAGTGGGGTACTTCAACTAAATTTTAGTGATCAAATTGTTTCAATAAGAGGATGTTGTATAAAATTATATTCATAATTGGAATCCATTACTAACATATTTTTATAGTACTTAGACAACATAATTTAAGTAGCCTTGGCATAGTTGTATAGGCCTACAGATTTTCTATCCTTGGGTTTACACATTTCAAATCCAACTTACATGATGTTAATTTTTTGTATCAAGAAATACTTTCTAGATTAAGTTTTTTTTTGTTCACCTTCATAATTATAGCATTGATACCTACTTGAAAAATAAATTAATATAATTATAAGGGCTTGAAAACTACCTTAACAAAATAATTTTACCTACTAGAGAGACATTCTTGAAAGTTCCACTAGTCTAAATTTTGTAAATTATCTTCCTGCAATAATGATATTTGAGATGCTTTGGGTAAATATGAAGCTATGTACTTGAAGGTAATAGAACTAGTATAGAAATAAAAAATATTGATCTAATATTGAATTATTCATTTGAAAGAATGAATTTTTTTATGTAGAATTATTTATTGGATTCATTGGATGGAGATCACTCACTAATTAAAAAATATTAGAGGGAGATACATTAATAAGTATTATAAATGAATCCATAGAGTAGCAACAAGAAATTAATTAATCCCTATCCACATTGATTCCAAATTATTTAAGAATATGTACGAATTATAAATCTAGCCCATCAAAAATTTTATATAGGCCCAATAATTTATTCCGTGGAGTTTATAATATCTTGTTATATTATTATCCAATAATTGATCTTCTTAAGTTATAAAAAAATATCCTACTCAGAAGAGATGAACAAAGGAAGAATTATTAAAATAAATTTATAAGTACTTTTAAAATAAATTTATATGCAATGCTTTAGAGTGTGATAGTGATAGACCTATGATATTTTAATTTGTCTATGTACCAAATTTCATCTACTTTAGATAATTTACTATCACTTACAATTTAGATGCAATACAAGGAATCAAAAAAAAAAATTATACCTCTATATATGTCATATACTATTAATTGCAAATTCAAAAGTCCTACAAACCTATAAATAGTCTATTTTAATTCTAATACCAAACTACAATAAGTTGGAGCACCTATAAACATGCTTTCAAACATCACTCAAGGATATTGATATGATTAAATGGTATATGATACTAGCATAACTATAACTAATTTATATTATTGTAATATTATTATCGGTTCTTTCGATGCCTTCTCATATCTTACCCTTTCTATATTTAGTATTCCTTCTCTTAAGATAATCTACTTATCTCAAGGTCATGGTTGGGATCCATTGTCCAATAATATATCTTTTATAATTATCCTCAAGTAGTATCATCAAGCATTAAAGGGATCAAAACACATGGACCAGGGAGTGAATATCAATAATTAAGTATTCAACAATATTTAAGATTCTAGTACATTCATTTCTTTCAAATATTTACTTAGTACTAGCACTATACTTATATCTAGTATTTTTTTCTCTAGTTACTTATTTATACTTCATCTAATTTACTTAGATTCTATTATATTAGTTATTTTTTATGTGTATATTATCACACAAATCTATCCCTTTTAGACCATATGTTATGATTTTCCAATTACATGTGTAAATTTATACTTTATTATTTTATTATTTTAGGTGTTTTTATCCAATTTATGCTTTCCCCAATGTTGTTTGTGCATAGAGGTGTGGTTTCTTCCTTTGATTATCCAAATTATTTAGGTAAGACATATTGTTGAGAATTATGTGAATTATTCCTTGTGAAGAAGAACTATCCTAGTTTTATCTATCAATTATTCTATTCATAATAGATACACATAAAATATATCCAACCAAGTTTTCAATAACCACGATAGTAAAGGCAACTAATGGAACCAAAATAAATTGCACAGTCATGTATGTCTGTAGACACCAAAACAGCACCAATCCGATTATGTGACTGCAAACACTGATCGCTTTGACAAACACAGCCCCCAGGGCAGCCCTTAGAGGTTAAACAGTGGTCTTAACCACTTTCATAGCAATTTTGTAAGGTCAAGAAGCAATTTGGCACACTTGGACACTTTGCCCAATACTCGTCTCACCCCGGGACGAATTCAAAATAGAATCCGTCCCACCCCAGGACGAATTCTGAATCCGTCCCTGGGTGGGACGAATTCCAAGCATAACGGGCAAAAAGGCAAATGGTGCCAAGTGGCAGCCCGGAACGGTCGGTTAAGGGCTCCTACCTTGCACGCATGTGTAAGTGGACGGAGGGGCCGTTAGAGGACTGTTACAAAAAGCATTTATCAAAGTTCAAGTCAATGGAGGACTCCCCTCCCTCATGGGAAGACAAGAATGCCACATGGCGCCTATGGCCAACACTTGGCTTTTGTGCTTCCCTCCCAAAAGAGACCCCTTGGGTCTATAAAAGGTGGGACTTTTCTCACCCAAAACATACGAGGTTGAAGGAGTGTTCAAGCAACGAAGTGCTTGCCGAATTGAAGACTCACTTGCATCCCCCTTTGTTCACCTTCCTACATCCACCAATCTCTTTTGCAAGGGAGGTTGTTGGGTGGCCTTTGGAAGCTCGAACCTTACTCAAATCCGACGCATGGACATCTGAACCTACCAATTCGCCGACCCCCAATCCTAAAAGGTTTTGGGCCCATCCCTGGTGGATTGGCTCCAAAATCGAGGGCCAACGGTGGGAGGCCCACTTGGGCACCCCCGCACCTCCCAAGTCCTAATTTTAGTTTTTGAGCACTTTAGATTATTTTTTAGATTGCATTACGTGTTACTAGGTCTGATTAGTCCATAATTGCAATTTTGTAACTTTTGGTCAGATTTTAGGGTGTTTTGTATTGCTTTGTCGTTTCGCTAACTTGCAGGTGTCAAGGTCAAATTCCCGAGGGTGGAGGCCAAATTGGGAAAATCCGACCATATGGGTCGTCCCAAAATGGCCCCAATTACCTAACCCCCTATTTGCAGGAATTTTGCAGGTCCCGGGATCCGACATTGGAGCAGCAGCAGGTCGGTTTCTCCTACTCAGAAGAATTCGTCCCACCCAGGGACGAATTACAATCAGAATTCATCCTGCCCAGGGACGAATTCCAGTTTAAGGTGGATTGGCCAGCTGCCTCAGTGGCGATGGCCTTACAGTAACTTTTCTTACCTTCTGTCAAGTTTTGAAGCAATTTGGATTCACTTGTTTTCATTATTTTAGGCAAATATTCATATGCATATTTCGTTAGTTTTAGAGAGAGAATGCTTTTCATTTGCAGCGGGTGCTACTAACGTCTTGGTCATTTCTTTGTTCGCAGGAGAAGCGAGCAGAGGCGAAGAACTCATCGACATCAGCGGCAGCATCATCTTGGCCCGCCCATTGCAATCGTGGGCACGCGGAAGGAGGAATCATTCGACGATTGTAATCAAACCCTATTTGCGCTCCTAGCCCCTGAAAAGGGAGGAGGCATTATTGTAACAGAGATCAAAGGAAATTAATGAAAGGGCTGTGTTTTCTTTATCTGATTGTGTCTCTTCCAATGTGTCTCTTTTCCGTTTCATGCAATTTACATTTCTAGGACTTAAGCGTACTTAATTTTGAATGCAATTGCACTTGGTGTTTCCTTTGACCGGAATCTCGTGCTTTCAGTGGCGATCACGGTGGGACTCTGTTCCCTGGTTTTTGAAATCATAGAAACTGATCAAAGTTTTGTGTTTGTGCTTGACAGGTACATCTTTTTTTGTTGCAGACTGCTATTCGTCTCTGACAGGGACGAATCCTTTTCTGCAATTCGTCTGACCCTGAGACGAATTCAAATTCATCTCTGGGAGGGACGAATTATGTTCTGCAATTCGTCTCCCAGAGGGACGAATTCCTATCTGTGGATTTTCAGAGCAGAAATTCAGAGACAACAGGAGCAGCAGAGAAGAGGTAGGGATTTTCATGATCTCTATTATATTTTTTCTGTTTCTATTTCTATTTCGTTAATTGTTTTCATTTAATCCTGCATTGCATTAGGGAAAGTCATGTATGCTAGTTTCATTTTGTTGGATAAAACGAATCCCACACACATCACGAAACAATTTTAAACCAAGGAGCTGGTCGTAAGACCCCAGCCCTTGATCAAGACCATTGGTGGATTTAATCACCACCTTGGCTTGATTTGCATCCATTTCCCGATTGTCAACTGTTGTTAGGCGTAAATCCTGACGAAGACGGACCGAGCGTAGCTGGGGTGATTCCCATGCGCGCGAGGATAAGTTTTCTATGGTAGGTGCCATTAACAGGACAATCCCCCTTCCGTACCGCCTATGTACCACGTACCTTCTGCTCTCACGTACCTATAGTCTCCCTCTCGTAAGGGCGGGTATATAGAGAGGTTGGTATATCGGCCTGGTTGGTATATTGAAGGGGCGACCTTTTTGGAGTTATAAGAGCCTACATGATGCATTTAAACGTTCTACAAAACCTACAAAAACAAAACAAAACATCAAAATGCACTAAACCGAGTTTAGGACACACCAAGAATCCTTAAAAGAGATAATCACGGTTTTGTGAATGTGTGTGTTTAATTATGCTTAGTGTAGACAAAAAAAAAAGAAAATCATAAAAACGAGATAAAAACTTATTTAGATAGCATAGAAGCACCGCAATGGTGTACACCCGCAGTCAAGCCCAATCAAGGGCGGAAGCTCCGGAAGGTACACAAAAAGCGGCGCAAGTTGCCTTCACTTCGATCCTGAGGATTTGGTCATACCGCCTTATAGGTCAAACCTACAAAAGAATCCAATTCGGAATCCTCGGTGGGGTATGCCTATTCAAAGCGGCCCCTTTCGGGAAGATGCCTTACATGTAGACCTTGACATAAATAGAGAATCACCTCTTGAAGCTAGGCATGAGTGGCCACCGCGCGATGAAGCGCTAAAGAGGCACACTTGTCCATTTGGAGGGGCAACGTGGATATGGCGTCCCTTCTTTACCTATCATCGAACGAGAGAGACCAAATCCGGAGCGCGGGGCTCCTTACATAGGGCGACCTAACTCCGCCCATCCCATTTACACCCGTGAAAGGGAGTATGAGGAAAACCATCGCATTCCTCGAGGGCAACAAACAATGCGGGAACCTTGCATTTCCGCACCGGCAGGATATCATGATCACCCCTTGAGGCCAGAACCTCGAGCACATACCGCCTACCTCGATAGAGGAAGCGACCCATTGAAACCTTAGACCAGCAAACTCGAGGTAAACACATAGGAGGAACATTTGAATCTTCTGAACAAAATAGGGTAGATCAAATTGACCCGGTTGTCACTAGATATACCACCCGTCAAGCCCAAATCATGCGGCTTAAACAAAGTCAACAAGAGATAGAATATCAATACCGCTTGGATAAAGAACGCATGCAACGCGAAGTGGATGACTTATGCTATGAAATACATGAGAGGGGGCCAACCCCTCGCATCCAAAGAGCTGAACGGTATGAGAGGCGTAATCCGTTGGCGCAAGACAGGTCTCCACGACCTCGTCAAGCTCTGCCTCCAAGACCCCATAGATTCGAGAGGGAGGCAACTCCCCGAAACAATGATGGGTACCTTCGGCAAGAACTTGATCGGGGTCATAGGTTTCGCCACGAGACTCCTCAAGAATTTTACGAGGAGTATGAACCAGAAGAGGAGTATATTGAAACTCCCCATCAAGGCGAGGAAGGATGCCATTCGGCCACCCCTCCATAGGCCTCCAGTTTACCGTAACTTGCAACAAGAGCGAACAAGAGAGGAAGAAATAAAATCTTCCGATGCATACCAAGCGCTATTGGAGCGTTTAGAGTCGGTGGAGACAAAAGCTGCTGGGCATCAAAAACCCACATTACGTCTACTCCGCAATAATCCGGTGCATCCCTCAGTGCCTACACCTCTTTACCCCGAACACTTCAAGTTGCCTCAATTGGCAGTTTTTAAAGGTGAAGAGGACGCACAGGAACATGTTACACGGTTTCTAAGCCAATGCTTCGGCATTCAAGATAATGACGCATTATTGCTTAGAACATTCATAACCACATTCGTAGGCCCTGCCTCGGATTGGTTCACACGACTGCCCAAACACAGCATAAGCAGCTTAGATCAGCTAGTAGATGCGTTTCTTGAACGTTTCGCCTTCAACACAAGGAAGAAGGCATCACTTAGTGATCTTGCTAGCCTTAAACAATTTGAGGAGGAAACAATGGCAGCGTACGGGAACCGATGGAGAGCTTTGCTTTCTAAGTTACCCTACCGTCCTCCCATGTCGGACCTCACGCAAATGTTCATGAAAAGTTGTTTAAAATCAATCTCTGGTCTATTGTTGCTGCGACAATACGACAGCTTAGAAGAAGCTTTGGCGCAAGCCAGAGTCATAGAAGAGATTAAGATAGGCGAAGGCGCAATTGCCAAGCCTAAGAAGAAAGAGTGGAATAAAACCACTAAAGCTGGGACAACGCAACCACAACACGCTGCGATCAACCAAGTTGCGATAAATGTCCCCGCGCTTGTGCAAGAAACGCAGCCTCAAAAGGCTAACTACCGAGCGGTGCCTCCTGCTTACGAAAGAGATAACGAGAGACAGGAACAGTATCAGCAGCGTCGCCCTAGGCGACAATTCACCCCGTATGCGGAGTCTAGGGACTCCTTATTTGACCGCTTGTCAGCGGCAAATTTAGTTACTCTGCCAGAAATCCAAATTTTTGACCCTAACGTTCCCAAGCCTAGGGGGTATAGGGAGGAATTGTATTGCAGATTTCATAGACGCAGAGGACATGACCTAAATGGGTGCTTGAAATTCAAAGAACTAGTCCAGGATTTGATCGAAAATCGAACATTGGTCATGGACAACCCCATCGCACCTAACAACCAACAAATGGGGGTATTCAAGGACCCCTTGCATTCCCATGAGGTGCAGACAAAACCGCTCCAAATTAACGAGGTGCGACAAGATCTTCCCGCGCAAGGATTTGTGGGAATGATTAGCATTGTAACAAGGAACAGAAAATACCCAGCGGTTGCCCCCGAGGTACCTGCGAGGGAAGTTCCGTCGACATCGCGAGCCTCAACAACGCCCAACGCGATTACCTCCGCCTAGACACGAGGTCACGATACGAACCAAACTCACGCGAGTTTGCGGACCACGTCGGCTAGGTCTGTCCATCTACGAGCTTATTCAACAATCGGCTCCACATAGAGAAGCTCTTATGGACATCTTAAAAGCCATTGAAGTACAACCCCACGAAGCTAATTCTTTCAACGCCTTCGTGGGACATGTGAAACAATGTACGGAGCCTGTCATCACATTCAAAGAAAATGAGGTCAAAACAATATCGAATGACATGCCGGATCCACCCTTGCACGTTATCGCGCGGGTCAACGGGATCCCGTACAAGAGAGTGCTGATAGATACTGGCTCGTCCGGTAACATCATAACCATCTGCAGCGTTAAAGCATTTAAAACTGCCAGCCTCTCACATCACCGCTTCCACGTACACACTGCGAGCTTTTAACGATGCAATATGCTCGACAGTCGGCACAGTCGTTATGCCTATACAGGTAGGACAAAAGTCAATACCCACACTGTGCCATGTTTTGGAAGGCGAAATGGCTTATAACATACTGCTAGGGCGGCCTTGGATCAAGGGACATGAAGTGTGTCCCCTCGATCGCACACCAGTGCTTGAAGTATGCCTATGAAGGGCAAATACATGTAGTCCCAATGGACTTAGAGCCCTTCAAGTATTGCAATGCGGTACAATTCATACCTCAATCGACCCTACCATCAACGCATTTGGATTTTCAATTGAATCCATCTAAACAAGGTTCGATACCGCAGGCACCACTGGTGGCCAATAAGGCAAAATCCTAGCCAGGTGAGACGTCATCATTGGCTCCTTCATCATCAACGCCACCTATCGTGGCCCAACGGAAGGACAAGGGAAAGCAAATCATGGAAGAGGTTAAGCCTCTAGAAGAGGGGTTGCCCACGATCTCGGCAATATCAACAGAGGAAGCGTCCAACGCAACGAAAACCAAAATTCCTGAACAACCAAACATGGAATGGACTCAGGAAGGACTACCATTTCCTCCTACCCAATCATCAACAATCACTTGTTGAGATGGCCGATACGAGGCACGGGAGAGTACATAGTGCAAAATGTTGTGGCAACCCCCACACTGGAGTCAGTACAAGACATGGGAAGACCTCGCCTTCCCATTGGAACAATCGTCCCTCTAGGCTACCCACCGAACCAAACGAATTTTGTGTATGGGGGCCTTGATCATGGTTATGAACCATGCGAACAAAAGGAAACGAGATGAAGAACCTTTTGTCGAAAACATCAATTATCTGTCGAACCCAGAATTTGCCCTAAAATATCTCGAACAATGCAATTGGCATGGGTATGGGCTAGGCGAGATATGAGCAAGGGATGCGGATCCTTTGCCAACCAAGGTATCAGATGCCATATGACAAGTCGGGGGTAGGGTTCAACCATCCCCTGCCATTAGACATCTTGGTTGAAAACATGCAAGGCCTAGAAATAGGCAACGGGGGGGATTGGCACAAGACCCGTACGCCAATCCAAACATAGAATACACATTGGGGGATTATCTCCCATGGTCTACAAACACCCCTAGAAATAGCAATAATCCCTCTCCTTTGCTAGAGAGAGGTGAAAGTTCAGAGAGCAGTCCTCAAAGAGAACAACAACGGCTTCCAGACATTTTTCTGAAACTGTTCCCCTTAGAGGTTCCAGACGAAATAACACAGTCTCAAAAGAATCAGGTCCCTCCACTAAGAGTGGAACAACCGCAATGGGACCAGATTAATTCACTGGAACAGGAAGAGTCCTCAATGTCGCAAGCAACGAGATCTTGAAGAGGATGAACAATTTTGGATCTATGAAAGCGATTCAGAAGACGAGACTGAGATGGACTATCTCAGACATGCGCGACGACATCACCGCGCTCTAACCCATGAAGATCTAATGGGACAAATGGGTATACGGTTGGGACATGAATGGCACTTAGACCCAACGAGGTGGGACCAAGTGTTAGGCCTATGGCTCCAAATTCAAGATGAGCATCGTCCACCTCAAGATCCCATCAGAACAACAGTACCAAGGGAAGACCCCGCCTTCCTTTTCGCACATAGAGACGAATTTGCACCTAGAGAGGATCCATTCGTGCACGTTCCCGTAGAGCCAGATCCAGAGTATAGGGAACATCTGAAAGAATCAAGTCGTCACACCCGTGGTTACGGAGACCAAATTCATTCCATCCACATGATCTCCATTGATTTGACCACACCCATCCGCAATCCGACCGATCCATCACGGTCATTGCATCTAAACATGGATGCCATTGACCGGGATCGCGTCAATTCACCATTGTCACCATCAGAGTACTGGCCTTTCGGTGAAATGCTTCATTTTACCCCAAGGACAACTCAAGATATTTTTCAAGCTGAAGAGGGACCCGAGGTCCCAAACGCAGATCTTAACTCAGCTGATGATATCCATTTAATCCCAACTCCACATCAGTTGGAGGACGGATCTCACATGTCAGTCGAAGAGACGACTGACGTAGACATCGGCACAGATCCAATGAATCCAAGGATTCTCAAGGCTGGGGTAAGCCTTTCCCCCGAAGAGCAAGCCGATTACATTGCCCTTCTCAAAGAGAAGAAGGAAGTTTTTGCATGGTCATACAAAGATATGCCGGGACTAGACCCATGACTAGTCATGCACAATTTAACGCTTGATCCGAAAATCAAGCCGGTAAAGCAAAAACTAAGAAAGATGCACCCAACGAGTGGCCTTGATGGTCAAAGACGAATTGCAAAAGCTGTTGGATGCACAATTTGTCATCTGCGTGGATTATCCGCCATGGTTGTCCAACATGGTTCCCGTCAAGAAGCCCGACGGGAGGATTCGCATATGCACCGACTTTCGAGACCTAAACAAAGCGAGTCCTAAGGATGATTTCCCCTTGCCAAGCATCGACGCATTGGTAGACGCTACGACGAGTCACGAAATGCTCTCCCTAATGGACGGTTTCTCTGGATACAATCAAATTCGTATCAATCCTGAAGACCAACTCAAAACGGCATTCACAACGCCTTGGGGGACATTTTGCTATAAGGTCATGCCTTTTGGCCTTAAAAACGCTGGCGCTACATACCAACGTGCTATGACGTATATCTTCCACGATTACATGCACAAAACTTTGGAAGATTACATGGATGATTTGTTAGCCAAGTCTATCTTGCGCTCAGATCATCTCGGTGACTTAAGCAAGATTCTCGATCGCCTCATAGAGCATAAGGTCAGACTGAATCCCAAGAAGTGCGTGTTCGGCGTCACATCTGGAAAACTCTTGGGTTTTATAGTCTCAAAACGAGGCATCGAAGTGGACCCAAACAAAGTCAAGGCAATCCTTGAAATGGCTCCCCCAACCACTATCAAGCAGCTCAGAAGTCTGCAAGGAAAGGTCGCGTCGATTAAACGCTTCATAGCGCAATTATCCGACAAATGCCGACCAATGAACAAACTATTGCACAAAGGGGTCACATTTCATTGGGATGACGAGTGCCAGTCAACCTTTGACGAAATCAAACAATACTTGGCTTCGTCGCCGGTATTGGCACCGCCTAGACCAGGTGTGTCGTTCTACTTATACATCTCGGCTCTGCGAGGTGGCACTGGCGCAATGCTAGCCCGGAAGAATGAACTTCACAAAGAACAGGCTACTTACTATCTTAGCCGCACCACAGTCGATTACGAACTTAACTATGCATACGTTGAAAAACTGCGCGGCAGTGGTGTTTGCTACCAAAAGGCTACGCCACTACATGCTGAGCAACACGACGTATGTTGTGTCTAAGGAGAATCCATTGCGATACATGATGAGTCGTACTTATCATAGTAGCCGCACGGCGAAATGGATCATGTTGTTGACGGAATTTGACATTGAGTTTATTGGGCAAAAATCTATAAAAGGACAAGTCATAGCCGATCAACTAGCGGAGGCTCCTCTTGAAGACGATCAGCCTCTGGTCATAGAACTACCCGATGATGAGGTCTTCCATGTCTCGAGAATCGCCGGATTACGAAGAGCCTGAGTCTCGGGCCGACATAACCTTATTTTTTGATGGTTCTAAATGCGAGCAAGGTGGTGGCGCGGGAATTGTATTCTTCACACCGCGGGGCGCTCCAATGCCCCTGTCATTTAAATTAAACTTCCGAGTGCACCAACAACAATGCAGAATATGAAGCCTTGCTCCTAGGTCTTCAGACGACAATCGCCATGAACATCAAAAGACTGAACATCTTTGGCGATTCGTTGTTAATCGTCAATCAAGTCAAAGGGGTATACCAATGCAAATGCCCAATTCGAAGGCCTATAAAGCCCTCGTGGATAAATTCCTGGCAAAACTTGAGTGGTATGACATCGAGGCACTCCCTCGATCATCGAATCGTTTTGCGGACACAATGGCCTCCTTAGGGTCACTAATCCCGCAAGACCTTTCCGGTGATATAACAACCATTCGAGTCAAAACCTTATCGCAACCCGTGATGGAGCGCGCAAGCTCAGACTTGACGCCAGGAATCCACATGATCCGAGATCGAACCATCTTCGGATAAGTTCTTTCGAATCCGAGACTATTTGAAACATGCCAAGCTGGGGTCTTTGTTCTCCCCCACTCCCATTAATAGCAACACAACGCTATTTTTACAAGTTCTATCCCAATCAGCATTTGTTAGGGAAGAACTCCAAAAGGGATTGGCTGTTCAAACTGTCGAGGTATCTGATCAACAGGACTGGTATTTACCCATAAGAGATTACCTCAAGTTAGGTAATCTACCCTTTGGATTGACGCAAGCCGCAAAACGAACATTCAAACAGAAAGCGGCAAAATATGTCTTGATAGGAGACATTTTGTATCGTCGCAACTACGACGGAATTCTTCTTCGTTGCTTGGACCGGCAAGAGTCCACTTGGGCAGTCACCCAAGCGCATGACGGTACATGTGGCGGCCACTTCAGTGGTATGGCCATTGCAAAGCGCATTCTTCGCATGGGCTATTATTGGCCATCTTTAGAGCGAGATTGCTGCGCGTATGTCAAGAGGTGTGTAAAATGTCAACATCATGCCAATCGATGCACGCACCTTCCCGAGGCCCTACGAGACGGTCCGGTCTGCTTGGCCATTTTCGTAGTGGGGCCTCGATCTAATCGGAAAGATCTCCCACTGCATCGTCGGGCCGTCACACGTTTATCATAACGGCCACAGAATACTTTACCAAATGGGTGGAAGCAATTCCGTTAACCTCTACGACCGGACCCCGCATTGCGGAGTTCATTTTGCATTACATCATATGTCGTTTTGGTATTCCATCCAAAATAATCTCGGATAATGGGCCATCATTCAAGAACAAAGACGTGCGTGCTTTAACCACAAAGTACAAAATTCAGCACGGCTTTTCAACACCCTATTATCCGCAAGCAAATGGGCAAGCAGAGGCGTCAAACAAAATGCTAGTCGCCATCCTTAAAAAGACCGTCGCAGACAGTCATAAGGATTGGCACATACAAATCCCACTTGCCCTTTGGGCCTATCGCACTAGCATTCGGACGCCCATTGGGGCAACTCCGTTTTCACTAGTGTATGGCTCAGAGGCAGTAATGCCTCTCGAGTTGGAAATTCCTTCCCTCCGCATATCAATGCAGGAATTCATCGATGATGACACTGCACGGCAAGCCCGGTTAGACCAGCTTACGTTGCTTGATGAAAGACGCGTTAATGCTCTCGAGCACTTACGTATCTATCAAGAGCGGCTTAAGAGAGCTTACAACATGAAAGTTCACCTAAGAGACTTTCGGGTTGGTGATCTGGTTCAGAAGGAAAACCAACAAAACTCTAATTTGCCGTCCCATATGAGGGACAAATTCATGGCAAATTGGTTAGGTCCTTATGTCATTGATAGCAAAATAGGACCAAGGAACGTACGAGCTAGCTTCTCTTGACGGTATCAAGGAAACAGAACCCTTGAATATCAGTCATTTGTGACCATTTCATATCTAAGAAAGCCATGTACCAAAAAAAAAAAAAAAAAAAAACAAACAAACAAAAAGCTCCAAGGATTATCGCAATCTCTTGGTCACCCAAAAAGCTCCAAGGATTATCGCAATCTCTTGGTCAAACCCAAAAAGAACTCCAAGGATTATCGCAATCTCTTGGTCACCCAAAAGCTCCAAGGATTATCGCAATCTCTTGGTCAACCAAAAAGCTCAAGGATTATCGCAATCTCTTGGTCACCAAAAAGCTCCAAGGATTATCGCAATCTCTTGGTCACCAAAACTCTCAAGTATAGCAATACAAAACCAAGGATTATCGCAATCTCTTGGTCAACAAAAAGCTCAAGGATTATCGCAATCTCTTGGTCACCAAAAACTCCAAGGATTATCGCAATCTCTTGGTCAACCCAAAAAGCTCCAAGGATTATCGCAATCTCTTGGTCAAACAAATCAATAAATTCAACAAAAACAAAACAACAAAAATCATCAAAAACAACAAAGATTTGCATCTCAATTCTAGGCATACTCGAATTCATCAAAATCAACAAAAACACCATGCATAAATTTTACCACACTACAGTCAGTGGTCTGGGAATGTACTAAGAGTTTCGGTAATTCAGTCATCATTTTCCTCTTTAGCCATGTAGTGTACCAAGTCGAACGGATTTTACAAAGGTAGAGTCATACTTGAAATACACCTTGTTACGTAACATCCCAACACAAATCAAAACACTTAAAATTCCCAAAATTGTGTGAACGAAAGACGAAACCTGCAAAATAATCTAGGTCACCACAAGCGAAACGGTTATCTTGCTCATCCCCCTGTGCGAATGACCCCTAGAATGCTGAGAGTTGGCAAAAGGACAAGCTTCCTCCCTACCCAATTCCCTAAGAATCCCTAAAGTTCTCAATAGTTGCAAAACGCAAAAAATTTGCAAAATGTCAAACTCAAAAATTTGACAAACTATAGTGCACACATCAAAAGGCACAAACAACAGTGATTTTCGTCACTCCATATCCCCAATCCCTTGCTCAAAAGAAAAACAAATCAAAATAAACAGTGATCTCATCACTACAATGAGCAAGTATCCCAATACAATTGAAAAAAAAGAAGGGAGTTGACCTTGAATCCCTGGAACTCTCAGCATTCTGTAGGTCATAAGGCAAGCTTCAATACCAATTCGGTAACAGAAGTAAACCTCCCGCATGACGATATATCTGTCACATTAACTTGCGTACAGATCAATGTTTGCATGTGGATGAGCTAGCTTATGGCATCCTGGATTACACCGCAGATTAATCTTAGTACATACAACAAAGGAATTCGTGGAGCTAATTAGGTGATCCTCGGTACGAGTTCGGTTGAAAGCCCATCGGCATCGGCGGTATCCTAACAAATACCACTAAATGAACTCAATTGCACACACGGGGGATGTGAAATAACTTGGTCAAAAACAAGTCCGATTCATACCTTGTTCAAAAGTCTTGTAAGATAAAGTACGGGTCATGGCTAGTGAGTTAAAACCATACGAGTCTCGAGAAAACCTTAGCTACATTTCTAAACCAACCAAGCTACTTTTCATCCTTACAAATACCATCAAAAAAATACAAAAAAAAAAGAAAAAACCATGTATACATACAAAGTCATGCATCACAACAATCACCTAAAAACAAAATAACGAGTTCTAAACAGTCTATGGTGCCATAGCCAAACATCACAAACCCCATTCATCCATTTCATATCTGCATATCACATATAAATCAAAACCATTTGCATTCATCATAGCATATGCATCCATCAAAATAAATCAACATGCATACATCCATATTCATCAACCATCATGCACAAGATCAAAGAAAATCAAAACAACAAAAACAACAAATAAATGCAACACAAAAACAAAAAGCAATAAACATTGCAAGACACAAGTGCTCTTGCACTTAACCTCTTAGCATAACAAAACTGATGTCGGGGTCTACATTATCACTATCCTACTCCCTAAGAAGGCTACCATAGCCGGACCGCTCCACGGGAAGACGAATTTTCGACAATTTAATCCCCAAATGACGTCACAAAAAACTAAAACAACAAAAACACAAAACAACAAAAACAATAAACATTCAGGATCACAAGTGCTCTTGCACTTAACCTCTTGGCATAGCAAAATTGATGTCGGGGTTTGCATTGTCACTATCCTACTCCCGAAGAAGGCTACCATAGCCGGACCGCTCCACGGGAGGACGGATTTCAGACAATTCAATCACCAAATGGTGTCACAAAAACAACAAAAACAGTACAAAATTCAACAAAAACACAACAAAAACAATGCCGGACACAAGTGCTCTCGCACTTAGCCTCTAGGCAAAGAAAATCGATGTCGAGGTCCAAATTATCGCTCTCCTAATTCCCCAAGAAGGCTATCATAGCCGGACCGCTCCACGGGAAATAGGTTTTCGACGATTTCACCTCATTATGACATCACCAAAAGGGTTAACACCCACCAAAAATAGGTCCATATGTTGGAAAAATTGCACACGCTTAACGGTAAACCCTCTAAAGGCACACCTGCACAAGTCATCTTGGGTCAAGCGACTCGTCGCTTCTCTCACGAAGGTCATTCCCTCATCGATTCGTCGCTTGAGGGGGTAGTCACACTTAGTCACCAATCAACAATCACACACCCAATTAAGGAAAACGACATGCATTCAAAGAATCATTGACAAAGACAATCACGCTCCTGCTTGGGGCGATAAACAAGCAACAATCAAATCAATCAAACACTTGGCATTTCGTGAATCATGAACACAAGGTTCCCCCCGAGGATAAAAACGCCCTTCACTTGTTCATGGCTGATCAATGTCTAAGTTCAAGTCACACCTCACCAAAACAGGTTAATACTTGAAATCAAATTCCTTAGCTCGTCAGAAGCAAGGATTCAAGAATGCATGCCCTTTCCATACTTGGGGCATCAAAAGTTGGTTAGGTTACCAAGAAACCCTAATCATTAGTGCTTTGGTTATCTATTTTTGCTCGAGCATCTGCGTCACCCGCAGCGCTTCCCAAAAAGGGGCATCTGTAGACACCAAAACAGCACCAATCCGATTATGTGACTGCAAACAATGATCGCTTTGACAAACACAGCCCCCGGGGCAGCCCTCGAGAGGTTAAACGGTGGTCTTAACCACTTTCATAGCAATTTTGTAAGGTCAAGAAGCAATTTGGCACACTTGGACACTTTGCCCGGTATTCGTCTCACCCGGGGACGAATTCAAAATAGAATCCGTCCCACCCCGGGACGAATTCCGAATCCGTCCCCGGGTGGGACGAATTCTAAGCAACGGGAAAAAAGGCAAATGGTGCCAAGTGGCAGCCCGAACGATCGGTTAAGGGCTCCTACCTTGCACGCATGTGTAAGTGGACGAGAGGGCCGTTAGAGGAGCGTTACAAAAAGCATTTATCAAAGTTCAAGTCAATGGAGGACTCCCCTCCCTCATGGGAAGACAAGAGTGCCACATGGCGCCTATGGCCAACACTTGGCTTTTGTGCTTCCCTCCCAAAAGAGACCCCTTGGGTCTATAAAAGGTGGGACTTTTCTCACCCAAAACAGACAGGTTAAGGGAGTGTTCAAGCAATGAAGTGCTTTGCCGAATTGAAGACTCACTTGCATCCCCCTTTGTTCACCTTCCTACATCCATCAATCTCTTTTGCAAGGGAGGTTGTTGGGTGGCCTTTGGAAGCTCGAACCTTACTCAAATCCGACGCATGGACATCTGAACCTACCAATTCGCCGACCCCCCAATCCTAAAAGGTTTTGGGCCCATCCTTGGTGGATTGGCTCCAAAATCGAGGGCCAACGGTGGGAGGCCCACTTGGGCACCCCCGCACCTCCCAAGTCCTAATTTTAGTTTTTGAGCACTTTAGATTATTTTTTAGATTGCATTATGTGTTACTAGGTCCGATTAGTCTATAATTGCAATTTTGTAGCTTTTGGTCAGAGTTTAGGGTGTTTTGTATTGCTTTGTCGTTTCGCTAACTTGCAGGTGTCAAGGTCAAATTCCCGAGGGTGGAGGCCAAATTGGGAAAATCCGACCATATGGGTCGTCCCAAAATGGCCCCAATTACCTAACCCCCCGTTTGCGGGAGTTTTGCGAGTCCCGGGATCCGACATTGGAGCGAGCGGCGGGTCGGTTTCTCCTACTCGGAAGAATTCGTCCCACCCGGGGACGAATTACGATCGAAGTCGTCCCGCCCGGGGACGAATTCCGGTTTAAGGTGGATTGGCCATGTGCCTCGGTGGCGGTGGCCTTACGGTAACTTTTCTTACCTTACGTCGGGTTTTGAAGCAATTTGGATTCATCTGTTTTCATCTGTTTCGGGCAAATATTCGTATGCATATTTTGTTAGTTTTAGAGAGAGAATGCTTTTCATTTGCAGCGGGTGCTACTAACGTCTTGATCATTTCTTTGTTCGCAGGAGAAGCGGCGAGAGGCGAAGAACTCATCGACATCAGCGGCGGCATCATCTTGGCCCGCCCATTGCAATCGTGGGCACGCGGAAGGAGGAATCATTCAGCGATTGTAATCAAACCCTATTTGCGCTCCTAGCCCCTGAAAAGGGAGGAGGCATTATTGTAACAGAGATCGAAGGAAATTAATGAAAGGGCTGTGTTTTCTTTATCTGATTGCGTCTCTTCCAATGTGTCTCTTTTCCGTTTCATGCAATTTACATTTCTAGGACTTAAGCGTGCTTAATTTTGAATGCAATTGCACTTGGTGTTTCCTTTGACCGGAATCTCGTGCTTTCAATGTCATGTCAAAATTGTTGAAAGAGAATGGGTAGAATAAAATTTATGCATATCAATCAAAATTATCATATTAATGAAGAACTTGAAGACCAGGCTTGTAGAGGAGAATAAATTTATGGTATTGGTAGAAAAGAGAATTAATAAAATAGGATTAATGTGGGATTTCCTCCCCCCCTATATGGAGGACCAAGTTCCTCCTAAATATTCATTTCAACTACTTAAAAGAAAATCCAAGTTAAAACAAAATATATTTTTGCGCTAAAACGTTGGTTAAAAATGTAGACACCAAAACAACACCAATCCGATTACGTGACTGCAAACACTGATCGCATTGACATACACTGCCTTGATCCGCCATGAAAGCATGCATTTAAAGAGACCCACGACCTTTTTGCCTTCGACCCCTTTTCGTTTGTTTTATGGCACGATATCGCGACGCCGCGATATCGCGACCATTCCGCATTTGCACCAGGGTTTTGTTTGTTTGTCATGATATTGCGATGTCGTGATATCGTGACAACTTTCTGCCTTGCGCCATAGTTTTTTTTGTTTTTCGTGATATCACGACGTCACGATATCACGACGTCACGATATCGTGATGTCGCGATATTGCGACAACCTTTCGCCTTGCGCCAGGGTTTTGTTTGTTTGTCGTGATATCACGACGTCGCGATATCACGATGTCGTGATATCGCGACAACCTTCCACCTTGCACCATAGTTTTTTTTGTTTGTCGCAATATCATGATGTCGTGATATCGTGATGTTGCGATATCATGACAACCTTCTGCCTTTGCGCCCTGGCTTCTTCTTGGTGTCGCGATATTGCGACATCACGATATCGTGACAAACTCCTGCCTTTACGCCTGGCTTGACGTTAAACAAATAAAGGTGGACATTAAAAAAATAAAGGTGGACATTAAACAACGAAAGTGGACATTAAACAAATAAATGTGGACATTAAACAATGAAAGTGGACATTAAACAAATAAAGGTGGACATTAAACAATTGGTAGTGGAAGTCAGTCAATTACGGCTCCCTACCTCGCATGCGCATGAGTGGACGACCAGTGAACTATCACACAGATAAGCATGGGCAGGCCAGACAGGAAGAATTTCCCCCATCACGCACTAGCATGAACACCAACTAGCATCCCTGCATGCCCATAGCAATTGCACCCTGGGAATTCTATAAATTGCAGAGTTCTCTCACAAAAAAAGGAGACATTTGTAACCGATGTCAAAGAGAATATAAATAAAAAAAGGGCCGTGTTTTCAACACTTCTTTTAATCACATTTATTTCGTTCTCTTTCTCTTGTTTGCATTGCATCTGATATCAGTGTTTCCTTTATATATTTCGGAATCTCATGTTTTCAGTGGCGATCATGGTGGGACCTCTGTCCTCTATTTTTTTTTAGGTTAAATTTTTGATCTGAAATTGCTTGTTTTGATTACAGGTACCTATTTTTCAATCCTCAGACTGTTATTCGTTTTTGTCAGTGACGATTACAGGATTGGGATTCGTCTCACCCAGGGACGAATAGGCATTCGTTCTACCCTGGAATGAATCCTGTTCTGTTATTCGTTTCACCCAGGAACGAATAGAGTTCTATGCATTTTTTAGAGTAGCCAATCGAAAAAATCCTTTTGGGCAGAGAAGAGGTAGGGGTTTTTAAAAAGCTTCTGTCAAATTTTTGTTTGCTATTTTCTGATTTTTAGTTTTTGTATGGCTTAGGGAAAGTTTCCTTTTTGTTTGCCTATTTCAATTTTTGCAAATTAAAATGAACCCCACACATCACGTGGTTATTTAAACCAAGGAGCTGGTCGTAAAACCCCAGCCCTTAAGCAAGACCAATAGTGTATTTCATCACCACGTTGGCTTGGATATTTGCATTCATTTACCCCGATTGTCACTATTTCTCGACGTAAATCCTAATGAAAGCTGACCGAGTGTCGTTGGGGTGATTCCCAATGCACGAGGATAAGTCTTCTATGGTAGGTGTCATAAACAAGACAATCCCCATTTTGTACCGCCTACATACCACGTACCATCTACTCTCATGTACCTATAGTCTCCCTCTCATAAGGGCAGGTATATAGAGAGGTTGGTATATCGGCCTGGCAATGGTATATCGAAGGGGCGACCATTTATGGGAGTCATAAGAGCCTTCATCTTGCATTTAAACGTGTCACAAAACTTACAAAAACAAAAACAAAAACAAAACACAAAACCATATTTAGGGCACACTTTTAAGCTTTAAAAGAGATAATCATCGCTTGCATGTGTGTGATCTTTTCTATTTTGTAAAAAAAAATAAAAAAAATCATAAACAAATCATGTCACTCGCTCCAAAAGCTCCAAGGATTCCCGCAATCGCTTGGTCACTCCAAATTGCCCCAAAGGTGTCCATGAACCCTTTTGTCAACCCAAAAGTGCCCCAAAGGTGCCCATAAGTGATGCAGAAGCATCCCACAAAATATGGGAAATCTTATATTTTTCCCTAAATTTTAGTGCATCTTGTCGAGGCCATAACTTCTCAACCGTAGCTCCGATTGACATGAAATTTGACAGGGAGCTAAGTGGGAGATTTTTAAACAAATATAATTCCTTAGAGTTGTATTTTCCTAGAAAACCAGTTTTCGGGCCCAAATTCCATCATCTAGTGCCCCGAAATTAGGTTTTAAAATTGCTCACCTAATTTTTTATGCTTTTTGAGCTGTTCGAATGATAATCTCTCCTAATGTATTTAGAGTTAGGACTTGAAACTTTATTTATGGCTTATCTATTGTAAGAGGGATGCGCACCCCAATTTTGGGCCCCATCTGACTCATTTCAATTTTAGGGTTTTTAGAGAGACATCGTCATGGTGCTCACCTACAACCAAGCCCAATCACGGATAGACGCTATGGGGAATATCCAAGGAGGCACAAGTCACCTCCAGTATAGCCCCAAGGATTTAGTCATACCACATTGGCAACCTGACACACAAGGCAGTCCCCTCTACACCTTAACAGATAGGGACTATAGGGGCACCTCTTCTAGGAGCACTCTTGTTTAGCATAGCACTCAGCACACACCCTTCCATGAGGGGTACATTCATAGGAGAGCTCCCTTAGATGCTCGCTATGAGTGGTCACCACGCGATGAAGCACTACGTCAATATAGGGTTCGACGGGAGGAGCCACATGATTACACTATCCCTCCTTCACCCCCTCTAGTTGTCAGGACTACAAGGACCCCTCCAAAGCACAAGGCTCCTCAGGCAGGGTGAGCCAACTCCGTCCGTCTCTTTTTCACTTATGAAAGAGAGCACGAGGAAGACCCCTACCTTCCTCAAGAGCAATATACAATGTGGGATCAATACGCCTTCACACCTTCTATCTATTAGGACCACTCACTGAGGCCAAAGCCCCGATGGAATGTTGCTACCCCTAATAGAGGGAGGTAGCCTATAGAGATCTCGGATCACCATGACCAAGATAGATATGTAGGAGAGGCATCTAGCCCTTCTAGACATGAGATAACAGGACAAACTACCTTAGAATTTGCCAAGCATATCGCACGTTGGATGTACCTCACGCTACTTGAGATAGAATGACAGCAGTTCGAGCGACGATATATCCCAAATAAAGAGCACATTCAGCACCAAGCGCAACTCATGTAGCTTTGACAAGACCAACAGTAGTTGGAACACCTGTTCTGCCTCAACAAAGAGCACATCCAGCGCCAAAAGGATGAGTTTTTCTAGCACACTATGTAGGTAAGGATTCCAACCCCGCACACGCATAAGACAAAACATTATGAGAGGCACAACCCCCGGGTGTGAGACAAGTCTCCGTGACCTTATCAAGCATCACCCCCAATGCCTCCTAGACATGAGCGGGAGGCCACTCCTATAACCAATGATGGGCGCCTTCCTTAGGAACCCACTCAGGTTTATGGGCCACCCTTAAAAATTCATCAAGAAGCCTCTGAGGAATCAGAGCGAGAAAAAGAGCAGGTTGAAATGCCCTACCAAGGCATGGGGGGTGCTATCTGGCCACCCCTCCATAGGCCCCAAGTTCCTCAATAGGAACCAACCAAAGAGGAGGAGCTCAAATCCCCTGATACATGCAAAGCACTAGAGCACTTAGAGTCGGTAGAGACCAAGATTTTGGAGCTCCCAAGGCCCAACTTACATGAGGCTCCTTTCAAAGAGGATCAAACTTTGACCATAGGGCTACCTGATGATGCAATCTTCCATGTCTTAGACTCGCCAGATTTTGATGAGCTAGACTCACTAGCCAAATGTGAGGATAAAATAGAGATGACCCACATTAACCACATGCGACAGCACCAACACCCCATGCATATGGATGATGCACTTCAACTGCTAAACATAAGGCCAATGCATGAGTGGCACGTTAACCTAGTGCAGTGTAACCAACTATTGAATCTGCCACTTTGGGAATATCGAAAACAACTTCTGCCCAGAGACCTCATAGCAACAACAGCGCCAAAGGTAGACCCTGTCCTTTTATCTATACATAGGGCCGATCCATTCATGCCAATCCCTCCAGAGCTAGATCCGGAGAACAAATATCATCAAGCTGGGGGTACATCTATCCCCTAAAAAGCTCCAAGGATTACCGCAATCGCTTGGTCAAACAAAAAAGCCCCAAGGATTATCGCAATCACTTGGTCAAACAAAAAAGCTCCAAGGATTCCTAAATCCCTTGGTCAAACCAAAAAGCTCCAAGGATTATCACAATCACTTGGTCAAACCAAAAATCCCCAAGGATTATCGCAATCACTTGGTCAAACCAAAAGGCTCCAAGGATTCCTAAAATTGCTTGGTCAATCCCAAAAATGCTCCAAGAATTATCGCAATCCCTTGGTCACCCCAAAAATCCCCAAGGATTATCGCAATCACTTGGTCAAACCAAAAAGCTCCAAGGATTCCTAAATCCCTTGGTCACCCCCAAAGCCCCAAGGATTATCGCAATCACTTGGTCAAACCAAAAAGCCCCAAGGATTATCGCAATCGCTTGGTCATCAAAAAGCCCCAAGGATTATCGCAATCGCTTGGTCAAACCAAAAGCTCCAAGGATTATCACAATCGCTTGGTCAAACCAAAAAGCCCCAAGGATTATCACAATCACTTGGTCAAACCAAAAAGCCCCAAGGATTATCACAATCACTTGGTCAAACCAAAAGCTCCAAGGATTACCTAAATCACTTGGTCAACCCAAAAATGCTCCAAGGATTATCACAATCCCTTGGTCAACCTCAAAAGCTCCAAGGATTATCACAATCACTTGGTCAAACCAAAAAGCCCCAAGGAGGTGCCTAAAACCCTTGGTCACACCAAAAAGCCCCAAGGATTATCACAATCACTTGGTCAAACCAAAAGCTCCAAGATATCGCAATCCTTGGTCACCCCAAAAGCCCCAAGGGTTATCGCAATCCCTTTGGTCACACCAAAAAGCTCCAAGGATTCCTAAATCCCTTGGTCACCCCCAAAGCTCCAAGGATTATCACAATCGCTTGGTCAACCTTAAAAGCTCCAAGGATTATCACAATCGCTTGGTCAAGAAAATCCAAAAAAAAAAAAATTCAAAAACAAACAAACAAAATCTACATCTCAATTTCATGCATACTTCCAAAATCAAAAATACAAAAAAAAAAAAAAAAAAAATAGTTGCATTAGGCATCACATCCATGTTTGTTGATCACACAAGGCAAAAGCACCATAGACTGTCATTACTTGGCAAAACCACCACCTTTTCACATTTTCCACTTTGAACAAAAGTACACCAAAATAAACACCAATCACCATTTCACCATATCATAAATCAGTTGTCATCTAAACATATCTAGAGTTTTTGTCATTCAGCTGTCTTTAGGTTTCTAGCCAAAACTATACAAAAGTCAAACTGATGTTACAATGGTAGAGTTTTACTTGAAATACACCTTGTTACGTAGCATCCCATCACAAATTCAAAACACATAAAAATAATTCCTAAGTTGTGTCAATGAAGGATGAAACCTATAAAGCAATTCAGGATACCAAACAACGAAAATATTATCTCGCTCATCCCCCTGTGCGAATGACCCCAAGAATTTTGAGAGTTGGCAAAAGGACAAGAATCTTCCCTACCCAATTCCCCAAGAATCCCAAGTCCTCAAAACATTGCAAAAACATCAAAAATTTGCACAAGTCAATACTCCAAACATTGACGTCCAATCCCACAAGCAATAGTGATTCTCATCACTTCAAAAATTCAAATCCCTTGCTCAAAAAGAAAAAAAAAAAAAAACAAAAAAAAATAGTGATTTTCATCACTATAAACGAGCAAGTATCCCAATACAAATGAAGAAAAGAAGGGAGTCGAACTTGAATCGCTGGAACTCTCAGCATTCAAAAGGTCATGAGGGGAACCTCAGTATCGATTTGGTGGATAACCTATCGGTCACTGGCAACAAACCTCCCGCATGACGATATATCTGTCACATTTACTTGTGTGCATATCAATGTTTGCATGTGGATGCGCTAGCTTATGGTCTCCTAGATCGCAAAACAGATTAATCCGACAAAATACAACAAAGGAGTTAGTGGAACTAATTAGGTGATCCTCGATACAAGTTTGGTTGAAAGCCTATCTGGCACTGGCGGTATCTCGACAAATACCACATAAACAAACTCAATTGCACACACAAGGATGCAAAATAACTTGGTCAAAAACAAGCACGATTCATACCTTGGTCAGACATCTTGTAAGATAACGGTCCAGCCTTGGCTAGTTAGTTAAAACAGTTGAATCTCAGAAAAACCTAGCTACATTCTACACCAACCATTGCATATAATCCATTCCTATATCGCCATCCAAAAAAAAAAAAAAAAACAACATATATACACAAAAAGCATTTACCACAGCAATCACCCAGTACATAAATCCATAAGTCATGTATAGTCTATGGTGCCAATGTAAGGTTATCAACAAATCATTTCATTCATTCCATTACTTATCATATAAATCAACAACATGCGCATTTATCATACCATATGCATTCGTCACCATAAACATGCATCCATCAACATCAATCATTGTGCATAACATAAAATCATGACATATACACAAAGCAATAAAATCCAAACAACAAAAACATCACAAAAATGCAACACAAAAACACAGCAATAAACATTGCTAGACAAGAGTGCTCTTGCACTTAACCTCTTGGCATAGCAAAACTGATGTCGAGGTTTACATTGTCACTATCCTACTCCCTAAGAAGGCTACCATAGCCGGACCTCTCCACGGGAGGTCGGATTTTTGCCAATTTTAATCCCAAATGGCGTCACAAAACAACCACACAAAAACATCAAAAAAATGCAACACAAAAAACAAAGCAATAAGCATGGCCGGACACAAGCGCTCTTACACTTAACCTCTTGGCATAGAAAATCGATGTCGGGGCACAAATGGTCGCTATTCTACTCCCTAAGAAGGCTACCATAGCCGGACCACTCCATGGGACGACGGATTGTTGACACTTTCACCCCATTATGGCATCACCAAAAGGGTTTTTACCCACCAAAAATAGGTCCAAAAGTCAGAAAACTGCTTGCAAATTCAACGGACAAACATCTGAAGGCACCCTAACCTAAGTCACCTTGGGTCAAGTGACTCGTCGCTTTTCTCATGGCGGTCATTCCCTCATCGATTCGTCGCTTGAGGGGGTAGTCACACTTAGTCACCAATCAACAAACACACACCCAATCAAGGCAATGGCATGCATTCAAAGAATCATTGACAAAGACAATCACGCTCCTGCTTGGGGTAGTAAACAAGCAACAATCACAAATCGATCAAACGCGATCAAATGCTTGGCATTCCCAAAGCATGAACTCAAGGTTCCCCCGTGGATAAAAGGTTGTGCCCTTTGCCTATTCATGATTGATCAATGTCTAAGTTCAAGTCACACCTCACCAAAATAGGTTAATACTTGAAATCAAATTCCTTAGCTCATCAGAAGCAAGGATTCAAGAATGCATCCCCTTTCCATGCTTGGGGCATCACAAGTTGGTTAGGTTACTAAGAAACCCTAATCACTAGTGCTTTGGTTATCTATTTTTGCTCAGCACTGCGTCACCCACAGTGCTTCCCAAAAAGGGGCATCTATAGACACCAAAATAGCACCAATTCAATTACGTGACTGCAAACACTGATCGCATTGACATACACTGCCTTGATCCGCCATGAAAGCATGCATTTAAAGAGACCCGCGACCTTTCCACCTTCAAGCCCTTTTCGTTTGTTTTATGGCACGATATCGTGACCATTCCACCTTTGCGCCAGGGTTTTGTTTTTGTCACGATATCGCGATGTCGCGATATCACGACAACCTTCCACCTTGCACCAGGGTTTTGTTTGTTTGTCACGATATCGCGATGTCATGATATCACGACGTGATATCGCGACAACCTTCTGCCTTGCACCATAGTTTTGTTTGTTTGTCACGATATCGCGACGTCGCGATATCGCGACAACCTTTCGCCTTGCACCAGGGTTTTGTTTGTTTGTCACGATATCGTGACATCGCGATATCGTGACATCGCGATATCGCGACGTCATGATATCGCGACAACCTTTCGCCTTGCACCATAGTTTTGTTTTTTTGTCGTGATATCGTGACAACCTTTCGCCTTTGTGCCCTGGCTTCTTCTTGGTGTCGCGATATCACGAATATCGCGACAAACTCCTACCTTTGCGCCTGGCTTGACGTTAAACAATTAAAGGTGGACATTAAACAATGAAAGTGGACATTAAACAAATAAAGGTGGACATTAAACAATGAAAGTGGACATTAAACAAATAAAGGTGGACATTAAACAATTGGTAGTGGAAGTCAGTCAATTACGGCTCCCTGCCTCGCATGCGCGCGAGTGGACGACCAACGAACTGTCATGCAGACAAGCATGGGCAGGCCAGATAGGAAGAATTTCCCCCATCACGCACTAGCATGAACACCAACTAGCATCCCTGCATGCCCATAACAACTGCACCCTGGGAATTCTATAAATTGTAGAGTTCTCTCACCAAAAAATGAGAGGGAAGAAACATTTGGAGCAGCGAAGCCCTGCCCGTTTATCGCCAGACGCTCGACCTTCGATTCACTTTTACCGCATTCGTGATCTCTTCTGCAAGGGAGGTCATTGGGTGTTTATGGAGAACGTGAATCCGGATCCATGGATCTATCAATTTGCCGACAAAGCTTACTGTTCTATTTTTATTTCTTTTGCATTATGATTTTGGGATTTTGATTGCAAGAATATCAACATGCAGGTTTTATTTCATTTCACTCTCACGAATGCTTCATTTTAACACAGGTGCTACTAACTCTTTCTTTGTTGTTTCTTTGAACACAGGAGAAGCGGCAAGGATCGAGGACTCTTCAACACAAGTGACGGCAACACTTTGGCCCGCCCATTTTACATGTGGACACGCAGAAGGAGAACTACTAAAGACGATTGTAACTAAAACATGCTAACGCTCCTAGCCTTGGGAAGGGGAGGAGATGGATTGTAACCGAATCTAGAATCATATTAATAAAAAGGGTTGTGCTCCTGCTTTCCCCTTTTACGTTTGGTGTTGATTCGATTACATTCGTTGTATTTCATGCATCCAGTTAGCTTTGTTTGTATTACATCTTAGTATTGTTTTTCTTCCGGAATCTCGTGTTTTCAAAAAAAATTCAAGCATTATAAATACTTAAAGTATATAGTCCTTCTCCTAAAGGATTTGAATCTTATAATGACCAATCTATATTGAGAAATATATTAAAAATTTATATAAAAAATTAAAGTGTTAAAAGTATCACTTATTAAAAATTGTCAAATAATTCCTAAGAATTTAGAATAATTCATTGAATAACAAACATAGGTAATTTTTTTCCCAAGTTAATAACAAAATTATATGTTAAAATGGGGTTATTACAATCATATATAAAATATTAAAATATATATCACACTTTAAATATTAATATAAGGGCAACATAAAATTGTATAAAAAGTACAAGGTTAAAAACCTAAAGAACATAGTCCAACCACTATGGATAAAATGTTACAATATAATCCAATACTTACACCCCTTATGATAGGGGAGAGAAAGAATGGATTCTTTTTAGGAAACAAGAAAAAATACTCCTCTACCACCTCCTTATGTTAGAATGAATGATTAATTGAAAATGATGATAAAAAATTGGGTCTTAATCTTAAAATGGTAAAGGAACAAGTAACATAAAATAAAAAATAAACGAAAAATATGTTAACCATTATTTCTATGGCTTGAATCTATAACCAACTAATAATAATTTTCTAACTCAATACTAATCTTAAATGCCACTATAAAATCAATATTTTATCATAAAATAAATAAGAATGACAACTTACGTCTTTGAAATATTATTTCTATGTATTTTATTTTATGTAGGTTTATCATGAACCAATAGTAAGAGTTGTTTTACAATCAACCTCAAATACATCTATAAGAAATTATATTATTTACAACAACCAAACCTAGTTATGAATTATAATAACTAAGTGTATAACATCAATTTGATATTTTGTAACTAATTTATTAAAATAACATAAAGGAAATGATTAATTAAATTAAATTCTATAAGGATAAAATTATAGTTTGATATATGTTATTTCATTTAGTCATGTGATAGTGATGGAAAAAATATTTTTTTGAGTGAAAACAAAACAAGATGAATTGGAAATAAAAATGGATCCCCTCCCATGGGAAAATTTCATGTGTTAATATTCCAAATTGATCCCATCCATAAGTTGTTAATTAGAGTGTTTACTCCATCATTTCAATGACACGCATAAGCTTTGATGCATTATCAAAGAAGAATGTCAATGCAAAATTGAATTAAGAGGACCTCTTAAGATAGGAAGAGGAACCTATCTACCTATATATTTGTCCATCTATTATCTATTCCTTGGATCCACTTTATCTATATAATTACAAAAAATTATTAATACTTATTTATTTAGTATTAATTAATTTTTGAAATATTTTTTTCTTAGATATTTTCTATAATTTATTCTTTCTTATACAAATTCAATTCAATCACCTATTACTTTCTATCAAGCCACTCTTTAGAAACCCAAATATAATTTATATTTTATTTAATATCTATCATAGTATAATAATTTTTTATATTATAATAACCTATCCAATATCTATAGTGAAACTAAGGTCCACACTTGAAAATATCTAAGATAGATAGAAAGATAGACAAAAATTTAGATAGATAGATTACATGGCTCTAAACTCAAGAACTACCAAACATCAAGTAAATCCTAAATCAACATGGATTGTCTCATCTTGGAAGTACACTTAGTTAAAAACAAAGGCTTATTTGGTGTTCATGATGTCACATCCAATGAGATACTATTTGAGCAAGGCACCAAACACTTTATATAATATTTAGGTCAATATTATATCTCTATGTATCTATACATATATCTATATATCTATCTAGATTCTATATAGATATATAGATAGATAAAATGGCTTTAAATTCTAGCAGTACTAAACATCAAGTAAATCCTAATCAAACTCATGGATGCACCTATGTGAAATCAAATGTCTATAACATTACTATACAAATTCAACATGGATTGACACAACATCATCTTGGTAGTACACCTAGTGAAAAAAGGCTTATTTGGTGCTATGATGGCACATCCAATAAGATACTAATTGAATAAGAAAGGAAATAACCACTTTACATAATATTAGGTCAATATTAACATCATGTCTCCATGTTAGCTAGGGAAAATATCTAGGTCTACCAATGAGAATTTATGACTAGTAAAAAGGACATATTTATAATATAAACCATATATCTATCTATCTATCTATCTCTCTCTCTCTCTCTCTCTCTCTCTCTCTCTCTCTCTATATATATATATATATATATATATATATATATATATATATATATATATATATATATATATATATATATATATATATATATTCAATAGAACAACCATAAATTTCCTCATTAAGATGAAAATGATTAATTTCATAGCATTTTTTTGAATAGAGGTAAACAATTAGATCACATAGACATCATAAATGCATTTTATTTTGTAACCAAATAAATTTTTACTCAAATCATAAAAGCAACAGTGGGTTTTTATTATAGGTTGATTATAATCATGTGTGACTTCTAAGAAGGTTTGGATTTAAGGGCTAAAGTTAACAAGGAGATGAATCATCCAAGCACCATTGTTCATAATTGATAATTCAATATTAGAGTAGATATATGATGCATGCAAATGGATAAATGTTTTTTCTAATGAGGGACATGTATATTTCATGGGTGTCTAATTTTATTAGCATACCACAAGGGTTTGATTCCCCTCTACCATTTTATATACCCACTTGAGTTGTGATACTTGTAAATAGATCAAAATAAATTAAATTCAGCACAAAAAATATCAGCCTAGAAAGTCATTTGAAGTAGTAAAAATTATATATTACATAATTACATGATTTATGTACATATATTGTTTTCAAAGGAATGTAATTTTAATCTAATATATATACACATATAGATATAGATATAGACATAAAGAGAGAACAATATTGTTCACTAATCAATAAAAAAATCTTGAGCTTAAAATATTATCATTATCATTTCTATCTCCATTTAAATAAAAATAATTCATTTATCAAATTTTATCCATGAATGGTTATCCATATATAATTTAAGAATTCATCATATGTCCATCCCATTTTTATATTCTTGTATAATATTTTTCTCAATCCATCACATGTAAAGTAAGACTTCATACCTTCAAATTTTATTTTCAATAATTCAACACCAAAAATTTAAAAGAAGATTCATTTAGTTCACCATAGTGAACAATAAGCCCTACATGAGTTATATCTTCCATATGGTGTAGATAACATGCCTATCACTTACACTATCATGGTATGAACTTATGATATTATTTGATTCTATGATATATTCCTTGGTAAACTATAATTGGGATGAGGCTTAACCACCCCTCGTCTCCCCAAGCCCCACAAGAACATTAAAAATGTAAAAATCTATTATATTTTTTAATACCAGACTCAAATCAACTTTTATATTGTAGCAAAATTAAACAATAAATATGTACATTATATAAATTTATAATTCATATATAATCCTATGTTAAAATGAAATGATGAGCTATCCATATGCAAATAAAGTCCACTAGCATCCTCAATGAAGACCATCGTTCTCTAGCATAACAAAATTATGATATCCTCTCATGTTTGACCCAAAATATCCATACTTTAAGAGGATCTCTCTTCACTCCAATGATATTATCTATGGGAAATTTACGAGTTCATCCTATTCTAGACATAATGGAATCTCATATTATCCTTAATTCTAATTTTATATATAAAACCTTAAATGTATAAAATTGATAAAATTACATTCAACTGAAGAAATACAAGAGAAGTAAACATAATTAAACTTGTACCACAATTACAATGACATGATCACATATGTAACCACAATCCCAAAACATGATATGGCCCACATAATCATAAGATACTTCTCCAAAATTACAAGCAATAAATAATGGATAATTTTAGGATTATGGCCAATGTAGAGGAATAATTTGATATATAATTTAATTATTCATTGTTGTAATTATAGGTGATCTAATGGTGGATTTACTTTATCTTTAAATATTTTGGCTTCAAGGTATTAATGCCTTCAACTTAAGTAGAGTATCCTCCAAGGACATCTCTCTTCAACCAAGTGATAGCAAGTGCTAAATTCTTCGGATTCCACTTTCTCCTCAACATGTCATTTCTTTCTAAATATACATACTCTTTTGTATGTACTATCTTCACTTTGTTCACTCTCCATGTGCACTTGTTTAATATAACACTCTCTTGTATATAGTACTTGTTACCTTAATTATATTTCTTCATTTGAGTTTCATCAATCACCATTTTGACTTTTCTCAAAGTTTTATTTTTGCTACCTCTTCTCTACTTATCATTCTCAACCTCCTCTAAACTTTCCAATATGTCACCTCAGTACCTTCCATATTACAGATACCTAGAAGGAAAAAATGGTTACAAAGTGTCGCCATGTCGCATACCCTACCACCTTGTCCACTTCCAATATTTAAACAAATAAGATGAGTGGAGGGACTAATCTAGGTCTTAGTTTTTACCAAATTAGATAATTTTATTATCACTTTCTTAAATTATATATAGTTTCAAGGGTATACTAATAAACTATGCATTTAATTAGTCAACCAATGTATATTTATGTAAATCAAGAATAATTTCCTTTTACTTAATAACTTACCACTTGTCATGATTTAAAATTTAATATTGAATTGGTTTCTATCTTATATAAAAAAATTATTATATTCTCTTATGATTTATCTCCTTTTCATGGTATAGAACTCACACATTCAACTTAACCATCATACATAAAAAGAAATTAATCACAGAAAAACTTATAATTTTATCTTTCAAACAATGACTCTAAAATGTACATTGATAATGTAAAGTCTAATGGGATTTTAGGTTACTTTTCTCATCCATAATTATGATACATACCCACAAAAAAAATGTATAATTGGGTTCCACACGATTAATTCTATTAATCTAAAATAATTATCAAATATATATTTTCCCTTTCAAATTTTACTCATGACGATTTATACATATGTTCATAATAATTCAATCAATGCGCCTAATCACATTTCATCAATTTAATTTTTAAAAAAATAAAAATAATATTTAACATACTTAATCACATAAAATTAATATTGTAAATGATAATCGATTAACTGTAAAACATACTACTAGACCAATTATGTCATTTATTATCAATCATTTTAGACTTTTTTTTTTAATTAAGTAGTGAGGGTTTTGAGAGGATCCCACAACCATAAACAAGCACTCTCGTGGGAGACCAAAAAGGGATCGAAAACCTGAAAGGGATCCCAAACAAAAACAAATAAAAAAATATTGATTATAGAAAACTAACAAAGTATCGAAATAACAACCCAAAGTCAATATAAAACCAGCCCAACAAAGATTATTGATCCAATAACTCAAGGCATCAACTGAGAATTAGCTAGAGCATTCAGGCTTGAGGAAACAAAATCCAATAGGTAGCCCAACCTTCTATTCACATCCTCTATGAATTTGATAGTGATATTGAGAGTACCCAACTTGGACTTCTACTTGTCATCAATAGATTTAATCATTTGCAACAAAAAATAAGAGACTCCACCCTGGCAGAGTTCATATTTACCACCCCAAAAGGCTTAGCTTGTTGAATCCATTCAAAAAGGACCTTAAGATTTGAGATGGGAATATTAAAATTTGAAACCTTATTTATATTTTTATTTTCTAAAAATCTTATGGAATGTCTCTTTTTGCTTCCCCTAATCCCTTTCAAGGTCACTAAGAGACCCCCTATTTTCAAACTACTATCAGATACCTTGTGAGTTTGATGGGTTTACTCTAAAAACAAAGTTTGAAATGGTGGCACCAAACTCTTTGGGTCAACGTAACTTTCCTCCTCAAAACCTAATGGAATAAATAAAGAGCTCTCTAACTAGATGTTTAGGGTAGGATCCCTAGTCTGGGTAGAAATCTGAGTCACTAGAAATATCATGAGTAGAGAAGGTTTATTTTGACACTGGAAACTTCGAATACAATAATGGATTAGCCTCAATGAACTTTAAAATATTTTCTATATCAATCTCTTTTTCATTGGTCATGAATTCAATGATTAACAAGACCAAGCCTTGGTGTAATGGATTCAAGCCCCTTCCAATTCTGATGTCCAACACTAATTTTTTTAGAAAATGGAACAAGATCACTAGAGCATTCATACATTTCCATATCCTTAACTAGTTGAGAAACATCACATGGTATCTTCTAACCACTTATCACGAGGGGTCTAGAGAGAAATAATAAAAACCACACGATCCTATGGAGGTTGTAGGGAGGAAAACGAAGCATCACCAAGTATCTTCCACTAAAGTCTCTAGGAGCTCAATCCACAAAGGATTGTGATCTGAACCCACTCTAGGAAGGGTTGAAAGGGAAGAGATACCAAATATTGGGATTCCTTTCTAAGAAACAAGAACGTTGTCTAGCCTAGAAAGGATAAGCTAATTTCCCACCCTTCAGTTACTCTAGGTATACTTTATCCCTTTAATATCTAGGTCCATGAGCCCTACTTTCATAATGAAATGTATAAATTCTTCCATACTTCTTGAGTCATATGGGTTACCTCCTTTTTTATTTTAAGGATATAATAATGAGTTGAAATCTCCTACAAGAATCCAAGCTTCAACACTAAATGACATCTTCAGATAGAGCATATCTACCCAAAATGGCCATTTATCATAAATAGTATTAGGGACGTACACATTAGTCGTTATCCATTTTCTATTGGTTTCTTTATAACAAAAATATATGTTTATAAATATTTTTACAGAGGAAATGAATTTCCCATCAAGTTTCATAGGGTCCCAGAAGCAAACCAAACCCCCTGACACCCCAATAGTCAGACAGGCTACAAATCCAGCCTCTTTCCACACTCTCTGATGAATAGGAAAAACATTTCTCTTCTCTAATTTGGATTCTTGAATGAGCAAAATATCTAGAGATAATTCCTTTGTTACATAAGCCAAAACCCTCTATTTGGTAGGGTCATTTAGGCATAACATTCCATGAGTAAACTTTCCTTTGAAGGAATTTAGAGGGGACTTCATATCCCCCAACACTTGATGCGAGGACTTGAAATTATCTAGCATAAGATGCCTGCAAATTTTTGACTTGACTATGTCTAAGGATAAAGGAGGTTGAGCTCCATCTACAAAAAAATATTAGTTTCTCTTTTCCTTAGGGTTTGATTGCTAGGCTTTCCCATTTTTTTCTCCATCCCTAAATCAATTATTAGCTTACAATGGCTTCTAGTTTTTAGGATAGGATATCCTTTCTCCAACACATGCAGTGGAGTAAGGGATCCCACATCTAGAACTAGACCAAGCATGATGGCAAGGAACTCCTTATCCTTATTGAGAGAGTGGAAAGCGCTACAGTGTCTATGGACTTGTCGGAGGCATCAAAATAGTGCGAAGTTATACTGGAACTATTTTTAGGTTTTGGAAATACAGATCGACCACCACCAGTACCTAACATAAGAGATGCTATTAAATGGAGTGTCCCCATGTTGGGTGGGTGAAATTAAATTTTGATGGGGTAGTAAATGGAAGATCGGTGAAGGCAGACTCGAGAGGCATTATCCGAAACCACTATGGAAATCTTTTGCTGGCGTATGCCAATTCTTTGGGTGTGAATTCTTCATAGATGGCGGAGGCGAGGGCGACTTACCTTGGGATTGCCTTGCTAAACGAATTCAATTTTAAAAATATGTTATTGAGGGCGATCTGCAACATTATTAATATGCTTATTGGAGCATGCCATGTTAGTTGGAATGTTGTCAATCTTATTTATTAAGGAGTAAAGTTGTATCACGAGTTGGAAGATGTTAAAATTTATCATACGCTAAGGGAGGGAAATGGTGCTACTAATGTGATGACAAATATTGGAGTGAATATTCATGGATATAGGGTTTGACAGGGGGACTTTCCATTGGACCTCATCAACTGTGCTCATAATGTTGTTTGTTAATTGGTCTCGAGTGGTGGAAGTTCGCTTTGTTAAAATATTTGATGCATTTTTTAAGAATGAGGGACAGTTGTATCTCTTTGCCAGTTATATGGCTTATCTTTTCCTTACTTGTTTTGGGATTTGGGGAGTTATATGGCAGATATGGTTTTGTTCATTTGTTATTAAGTGCTTTGGTGTGGCCTTTATTTTGGACATGGGCAGGCGTAGAATTTGGAAAAGGAAAGTTTGTGAATGTTCTTTGGTTGAAAGCATTATTTTTGTCGGCTTGGGGAGATTTGTGATGAGGTGTCCCCCACTTAATATTGTATTATCATTATGCTTTTGCCTTGGTTCGTCTTCCTACCTTGGGAAGTGGTTATTGGTTGGGGACCGTTGCTCCATTAATATAGTGTTGGACTATGTGGAGGAGGCGGCTCAAATGTTTGGTGGGATTATCTCGAAGGTTGATGCTATGTTGTAGAACTACATTGGTTCTCTCACAGGTCTTCTTGGACTTCCTGTCCCTTTGTTCCTCTGGTTTGTAGTGTAGGTTTATGCAGTTTCTGATTATTTTAGTTAGTTTTGTAGTGTAGTTTATGTACTCTTTAGTTTAAGTGCTGAAGTGTACTATTTTGGTTTGTTGTTTTTTATCTATTGTAAAAGTTTTTGGGCCCCTTAAAAATCTTCTTCTCTTAATATTACCCAAAAAAAAATTACATAATAAATAGTAACATGTTTTTTAAAATAAAATTTAAATTTATTATGAAGATGTGGTTATATAACATGTTTTTTAAAATGGAATTTAAATTTATTATGAACAAGACGAGATTATAGGAAAAGGGGATACAAATCAAAATAAAAAAACAAAAGCAAGACTAAGAGAGATCTACATGGTTCTCTACTCTTAAAAATACCTTTTAAAGGGAATGAAGATTAAAATACTAATAAAATAAAGGTCATCATATTCGGCAGGTTAGGTTGATGGCTCCGTTGTATCCTTGGATTCTTGCTGGTGATTTTAATGCTATCACCAGTTTGGAGGAGAAAAGAGGAGGGGTGGGTTCCCTTGGTCCATCTTCTTTGCTTTTTAGTAATAATATTTTGTTGCATAACCTGATTGACATTAAACCTGGTAATGGCATCTTTACTTGGAACAACAAGAGATGTGGGTCTGAGGGTATTGCAGAGAGATTGGATAGGTTTTTGGTTTCTTCCTTCTGGGTAAGCTCTAACTGGAATATTAGTTCTGCTATTTTGGACTGGAAAGGCTCTGATCATTGGCCCATCAAGTTGATGGTCAGTTGTGGTGGTGTTTACAAAAAATCCTCCTTTAAATTCCAATTAATGTGGCTTCGAGAGCCTTCTTTGCATAACCTTATGCAGGTTTGGTGGACTCAGGGTAAGCCTCATCATGGTACAGCTATGTATTCTCTTGTTAAGAGACTTCAACATGTCAAATATCAGATAAAGAAGTGGAATAGACAGACTTTTGGCAATCTTTTCAGGGCTAAATTGGATGCTCAAGAGAAGTTGGATATTATTACACGACAGATTAGAGATTATGGTATTACAGAGAGAAATCTCCAAGAGGAATCTGCTTCCCTAAAGGAGGTAGCAGAGTGGGAACTTAGAGAAGAAATTTACTGGAAACAGAAGGCTCGAATTGATTGGTTACAAGAAGGGGATAGAAATACAACGTTCTTCTTCAATTCAGTGAAGGCTAGAAGACACAGTTCTATCATTTCATCTCTTACTTCATCTCAGGGGGTTCAGTTAACTATAGATCAAGATATTTCAGATGAGGCTGTTAAGTTTTTCTCTTCTCTGTATTCTGAGGATTCTCCATCTGCAGAGGTTGAAGAAAATAGTGTGTTGAGTTGTATTCCTCCTATGGTTACTGATGAAATGAATAATGCTCTCATGCATCCTATTTCCATTGATGAGCTTGAGGGTATTGTTTTCCAAATGAAGAAATGGAAAGCTCCGAGACCTGATGGTTTTTCGATAGAATTTTTTCAAGCATTTTGGTTAATTGTTAAACTGGATCTCCTTTATGTAGTGCAAGAGTATTTCAACTCTCATCAAATGTTGCGTGCTCTAAATTCTACTTTCCTGATGCTTATTCCTAAGAGTGAAGGAGCCACTTCTCTTGATCATTTCAGACCTATTGCTCTCTGTAATGTGGTGTATAAAATTATAACAAAGTTGATTGTTGAGCGTCTTAAGCCTTGGCTTAAAAAGGTCATTTCTGATGAACAAGGTGCTTTTGTGGTGGGCAGACAAATCCTGGATGGGGTGACTATTGCTACTGAGACCATTCACTCTATGTGCATTTATAAGGAGAAAGCTATGTTTATGAAACTGGATATGGCTAAGGCTTATGATAGGGTTAAATGGTCTTTTTTAAGAAAGGTCCTTCTAGCTTTTGGTTTCCATTCCAACTGGGTAAGTTGGGTGATGAGCTGCATTACTTCACCTTCATATTCAGTTCTTGTTAATGGTCATCCATCTTCTTTGTTTCAAGCTTCAAGAGGTCTTCGGCAAGGTGACCCTTTGTCCCCTTATTTGTTTATCATTATGGCTGAAGGTTTGGGTAGACTTCTAAATTCACATGTTACTCAGGGTTTGATTCATGGTTGGAGGTGGTGTATGAGTTTGCCTGCTTATTCTCATCTTCAATTTGTGGATGGTATGACTCTGATGGGACTTGCTTCTATTCGGGAAGCTACCAACTTCAGAAGGGCTCTGGATATCTATTTGGTTGCTTTAGGGCAAAATATTAATGAGGGAAAATCTTCCATTTTCTTCTTTAACACTAATCCGCTTATACAGGCCCGTATTGCACGGATTCTAAGATTTCAGATTGGTGCTCTTCCCTTGAAGTATTTGGGTATTCCTATTTCTATAGGTCCTTTGCCTCATGAGATCTAGAACTCCATTTTGGACAAATTTCGATCTCATGTTTCTCATTGGACTGTTAGATGGCTCTCCTCTGCTGGTAGAGTTTTACTCCTTAAGTCTGTGGTTCAGGCCCTTTGCATCTATAGGTGCATGATTCAAGTTGCTCCTGCTAGCTTTATTCATGAGTTGGATTCTTTGTCTAGACGATTTTTATGGGCTGGTAATTTGGAGTCTTCAAAGTGGAGTTTGGTTAAGTGGGAAACTATTTGTAGACCAAAGCAAGCAGGGGGGTTGGGTCTTTGTTTGTCTTCCCTTTCTGGAGAGGCTTTGGCAGCTAGGTTTTATTGGAGATGGTGTACTTCTCAAGACCAATCTTGGGCAAAGATTCTGTCCTATAAATATTTGAATGGGGTTGAGGGCTCTGAGATTCCCAGATACAATTTGTCTGGTAGGGGATCTTTCATCTGGAACACTCTTAAGAAGGGGGCGAATCTTGTTAAGCAAGGTTTTTTTTGGATTTGTCATAAGGGTTCCAAGGCTCTCTTTTGGCAGGATGCTTGGGATGGGTTCCCTGCCATTTTATCCATGTATCCTCATCTTCAGAATTTGTGCAAAGTCTTTTTGGATGCCGGTTGGAATCGGGTTATGGACTACAAATTTGTTGAAAGAGTTGGGCAGGTTGAGGTTGTTCGTTGGAAGGATCCTATAGATTGGCCGATAGGGGGTACTTTTCAGGAAAGAGAGGATTTGGCTCGTATTTTGGCTTGTAGGGCCTACTCTTCTTTACAGGATGATGATGTTTTGGCTTGGGTCTTGGATCCTAGAGGGGTCTATTCGGTGGCTTCAGGATACAGGGAGTTGGATCGACAACATTTTGGGGATGATGAGGTGCCCTGGTGGAAGCAAGTGTGGTCTAAGTTCTCTTGGCCTAAATGCAATTTTTATCTATGGTTAGCTACTCACAATAGATGCCTTACCTGGGATAATATGCAAAAGAGAGGTTTTCAAGGACCTTCTTTTTGTTTTTTATGTGCGAACAATGAAGAGTCTTCAGGTCATCTTCTTTTTTAGTGTTCTTTTGCATGGGATATTTGGCATCTTTGGTGGGAGGTGTGGAAGAAACCTTATGCCCATGCTTCTTCTCTTTTGGAGTTTTGGAGGAGTTTAGGGAGACCTCCCGCTAAGTCTTTCTTTCTCCAGGTTGCTTGGACTATTGGTCCTTCTTGCATTCTATGGCAGATTTGGTTGGAAAGAAATCGACGAATTTTTCATGATAACAAGATTACTGTTCATCAGCTTTGGCAGCAAATCATTGGTATGACCCAGGAAACTGTCTCTTCCACATGCCAGATCAGTCTTCCTTTGGAGCAGTCAAAGATTTTGATGATGCAAAATTTGGGATTTGTGGAGAATGGTCCTCGTCCTGTTATTTCATCTAGAAACCGAGATGGGAAAAAAATGCAGAGAGATGGGAGATGGCATCCTCCTCCTCCAGGGGTGTTCAATATCAATACGGATGGGTCTTCTTGAGGTAATCCTGGGCATGCTGGTATCGGAGGAGTTGGGAGAGATAGTGTTGGGAATGCTTGTTTCATTTTTTCATGCTATAAGGGGATACACTCTAATAATTATATGGAGGCTCTTGCTATCTATTGTGCTTTGGAACAAGAGTTGGCTATGGGTTGGCGGAGGATAATTTGTGAGTCTGATTCACAGATTATTATAAATTTGTTAAGGACTCACCATCTTGATAATGTTCACTGGAGGTTGACTTTGGTTGTTCGACAGATTCTTCAACTCTGTTGTAATTTGGAGTTTATCTCTTTTGTTCACATTCCTCGGGAATGGAATAGGGTTGCGGACTGTTTGGCCAAATGGGCTTCTCAGTTTTAGGGGAATTGGTCTGTTAAGGGTTGGGATAACCTCCCTTTATACTGTTCTCAACAACTTCATAATTTACTTGCTGAGGATATGTCTATTTGAGGTTTTTGTTGGCTATTTTTGCTAGTTGTTTGTTCACTGTTGTAAGGTTTCTTTGATCTAATAAATTTTTACCCCTCTTTTTTCAAAAAAAAAAAAATATTAAAATTTAATATAATATATAATGTGGTATTATATATTTTAAAAGTTACAATAAGGAAAAAAATTATTACTTAAAATTATAGAATTCATATGTTTTAATTTATAATTTAATTTAATTTTTTTAAATCAAATACAAATACAATTAGACGAGAAAGATTTAATAGGGATATTTTTTCCTTTTTAACCACAAGTAAAATATTTAAGAGAGGGACACCTACAATATTGTTTACCTTACCATTCTTCTGCACATATTTTAATCAGCTTCTCTTCAAATAGTTCACAAGGTAAATATGAAAGTATATACTTATAGGATATTTGAAAAAATATTTTGAAGAAAGGAATCCATAATATTATTAAAAAGTTGGCTTCTCTTGCATATTAGGGTTAATGACATCATCAACTTGTTTGGAAGTAAATACTCATGTAAAGCTTATTTCCATGAAGTTAGTTTTTGTTTACATCTTGTTTTCATCGCCTAAAAATTATCTTCACTATATTTACCATCATTCTTATTTTAGACATAGTTTATAACATTGAAAATTTTGTAGGTACATGACTATGTTCAAATCTATTTTTATAATTTAATGGAATCTATCATTTTAAAGGTATTTTGTTGGAGGTGTTCATCAAAATCCACCATAATACATGTTTGAGCAAATGTTGTTTTTCAATTTGGAAGTGTTGTCTATTCATAAAAAATAGATTCACTAATTGCATCCTCTATTTGCTTAAAATTATTTGGTATCCAAAAATATATTATAAAGATTAACAATCTCACTCTAATTGGAACTAAAGATTATGTTTATAACATTGTTTCATGTATTGGGTACCATAGCTTCATGAATAAATTAGATCCATTATGGAACCAAGTTCTCTTTTCAAATTAATATCTTCATTTACATGTGATGAAAATATTAATACCAAAAGGGTGAATATCCACATCATCAACAATTTACAAAGCTTAATGAAGAGAGATTCATTTATGCAAATAAGGAGAGTGGATTGATATTCATCAAATATACTGATCACCCCTTGTTTCTTACACAAAAAATATACTAAAGAACCTAATTACTACTATCTAGATATAGCACAAAAATAAAATTTGTAGTGCCTACCTTTTTTACCTATTAATAGTGAAGCATTTTGTGTTTTGTATCTAGATGAATGAGATGCATGAAAACTTAAAGGAGGAAACCCTTTTTATTTAGGGTCCAACCAGACCTCTAAGATCCCTTGCACCTTTGCACAAGTAGCGATAGGTTTTAAAGGGTCTGACGTGGATGTGCTTTGTGGGATGTCCCCTAACTCAAGTGATATTTTGATTTTTGATAATCTAATCAACAACATTCTAGAGAGAGATTCTTGGAAGCTCGTTGAAAAATTTCAGGGTGGGAGGCCGGATCTAGATGCTCTAAAGAGGTGGGCCCAGATGATATGGAAACCTCGAGTCTCACTTGAAGTGGTGGTCATTCCTAAGAGTCTTTTATCAAGCTAAATTGTGAGGTTGATTTCATAAGGATTCTTCAGTGAGGCCCATGGTTCTTTGGAAAGAGGACTATTTATCCACAAATGGGAGACATATTTCAACCCATAAATCCAACGGGTAAACCTTATCCCAATGTGGGCAATCCTTCTAGAACTCCCCATCCACTACTAATATAAAAGTATTTTTCAGGTGATAGCCAGTAAGATAGGTAGATTGATCTCCTTCGAAGATCCTTTGAAATGTAATTCTCACATGATTGCTGCCAAAATATGTGTTATAATCAAGGTTGATAGGGATCTCTTGAGTTCCATAGATTTGGTGTCTAAAATGGGCTTCTAGACCTAGGTAATAGTCTACGAGAACAAACCTCGAGATTTCTAATCCTTTGGTAAGCTGGGATATCTAAAGAATGCTTGCTTTGTACGACCAAAACCTATCCCTTAGTCTGCAAGGAGGAAGGAGGTAGCCAAAAAGTGGATCCCAAAATAAAATAGTGATAAAGGTAAGGAAAAAAGCAATATCTTGAGCCTTATAGGGTGGTGATGCCCTTGGTAGCAACCTCAAAGGAGGAGGTAGAAAATTATTTTATTCTCTTTAACTTGTTTGACAGAGAATATGAGGGTTTATCCAAAAAATGAAAGGAATATATAGGTTCCTACTTTTGGTGTAAGCTCTGAAAAGGTATATCTTGAACTTACCTTGAATAACAAGTTTGAATACCTTGTTTTTAAGGAAATGGTAGGGCAACAAGTGATGGTGACTTCTGTTCACTCTCTCAATAAGGATAAGGAGTCCCTTGCCATCCTGCTTGGTCTAGTTCTAGAGGTGGGATCCCCTGCTCCACTGCATGTGTTGGAGAAAGGATATCCTATCCTAAAAACTAGAAGCTATTGTAAGCTAATAATTGATTTAGATATGGAGAAAAAAATGGGAAAGCCTAGCAATCAAACCCTACCAAACAAAGGGTTTTGGCTTCTGTAACAAAGGAATTATCTCTAGATATTTTGCTCCTTTAAGAAACCAAATTAGAGGAGAGAAAGTTTTTTCCTATTCATCAGACAGTGTGGAAAGAGGTTGGCTTTGTAGTCTGTCCAACTATTGGGTTGTCAAGGGGTTTGGTTTGCTTCTGGGACCCTATGAAACTTGATGGGAAAGTCATATCCTCTACAAAAATATTTATAAACATATATTTTTGTTATAAATAAACCAATAGAAAATGGATAATGACTAATGTGTACATCCCTAATACTATTTATGATAAATAACCATTTTGGGCAGATATGCTCTATCTGAAGATGTCATTTAGTGGTGAATCTGGGATTCTTGCAGGGGATTTCAACTCACTATTATATCCTTAAAATAAAAAAGGAGGTAACCCATATGACTCAAGAAGTATGGAAGAATTTATACATTTCATTATGAAAGTAGGGCTCATGGACCTAGATATTAAATGGATAAAGTATACCTAGAGTAACTGAAGGGTGGGAAATTAGCTTATCCTTTCTAGGCTAGACAAATTTCTTGTTTCATAGAAAGGAATCCCAATATTTGGTATCACTTCCCTTTCCACCCTGCCCAGAGTGGGTTCATATCACAATCCTTTGTGTATTGAGCTCCTAGATACTTTAGTGGAAGAGACTTGGTGATGCTTCATTTTCCTCCCTACAACCTCCATAGGATCGTGTGATTTTGATTATTTCTCTCTGGACCCCTCATGAGAAGTGGTTAGAATATACCATGTGATGTTTCTCAACTAGTTAAGGAGATGGAAATGTATGAATGCTCTAGTGATCATGTTCCATTTTTTGAAAAAATTAGTGCTGGACATCAGAATTGGAAGGGTCTTGAATCCATTGCACCAAGGCTTGGTCTTGTTAATCATTGAATCCATGACCAGTGAAAAATATATTGATATAGAAAATATTTTAAAGTTCATTTAGGCTAATCCATTATTGTCTTCGAAGTTTCTAGTGTCAAAATAAACCTTCTCTACTCATGATATTTCTAGTGACTCAGAGTTCTACCCAAACTAGGGATCCTACCCTAAACATATAGTTAGAGAGCTCTTTATTTATTCTATTGGGTTTTGAGGAGGGAATTTATGTTGGCCCAAAGAGTTTGGTGCCACCATTTCAAACTTAGTTTTTATAGTGAGCCCATCAAACTTGCAAGGGATCTGATAGTAGTTTGAAAATAGGGGGTCTCTCAATGACCTTGAAAGGGATTAGGGGAAGCAAAAAGAGACATTCCATAATATTTTTAGAAAATAAAAATATAAATAAGGTTTCAAATTTTAATATTCCCATCTCAAATCTGAAGGTCCTTCTTGAATGGATTCAACAAGCTAAGCCTTTTGGGGTGGTAAATATGAACTCTGCCAAGGTGGAGTCTCTTATTTTTTTTGCAAACGATTAAATCTATTGATGACAAGTAGAATTCCAAGTTGGGTACTCTCAATATCACTATAAAATTCATAGAGGATGTGAATAGAAGGTTGGGCTACCTATTGGAGTTTGTTTCCACAAGCCTGAATGCTCCAGCTAATTCTTAGTTGCTGCCTTGAGTTATTGGATCAATAATATTTGTTGGGCTGGTTTTCTATTTACTTTGGGTTGTTATTCTGATACTTTGTTAGTTTCCTATAATCAATATTTTTTATTTATTTTGGTTGGGGATCCCTTTCGGGTTTTCGATCCCTTTTTGGTCTCCCACGAGAGTTCTTGTTTATGGTTGTGGGATCCTCTCAAAACCCTCACTACTTAATTAAAAAAAAGTCTAAAATAATTGATGATAAATGACATAATTAGTCTAGTAGTTGTTGGAAAATTACCATTGGTAAAAGATTAAAAAGAGTATTTTACCTTGGGTAAGTTTACTTACCTTTTACCTTACCTAGACGGCAGTTGGACGGCAGCATCTTTGGGCAGCAAGAGAGTTTTAATTTAATTTCTTCTCCCTTCCCTTGTCTTCTCCTATTCCCCTCTTTTCTATAGTATGGTTATTTTATGTTTATTTAAATCAATTGTAACCTAATTTCAAGTGAATGGTTAATGCATATTTACCTTTGCATCGAATTTGCTCACCTTTCACAGTATATGTTTTAAAGTTAATCGATTATCATTTACAATATTACTTTTATGTGATTAAGTATGTTAAATATTATTTTGATTTTTTTAAAATTAAATTGATGAAATGTGATTAGGAGCATTGACTGAATTATTATGAACATATGTATAAATCGTCATGAGTAACATTTGAAAATGAAAATATATATTTTATAATTATTTTATATGAACAAAATTAATCATTTGGAACCCAATTATACATTTTTTTGTAGGTATGTATCATAATTACGGATGAGAAAAGTGACCTAAAATCCCATTAGACTTTACATTATCAATGTACATTTTAGAGTCATTGTTTGAAAGATAAATTTATAAGTTTTCTTGTGATTAATTTCTTTTTATGTATGATGGTTAAGTTGAATGTGTGAGTTCTATACCATGAAAAGGAGATAATCATAAGAGAATATAATAAATTTTTTATATAAGATAGAAACCAATTCAATATTAAATTTTAAATCATGACAAGTGATAAGTTCTTAAGTAAAAGGAAATTATTCTTGATTTACATAATATACCTTGGTTGACTAATTAAATGCATAGTTTATTAGTCTACCCTTGACACTATATATAATTTAAGAAATTGATAATCCAATTATCTAACTTGGTAAAAACTAAGACCTAGATTAGTCCCTCCACTCATCTTATTTGTTTAAATATTGGAAGTGGACAAGGTGGTAGGGTATGCGACATGACGACACTTTGTAACCATTTTTTCCTTATAGGTATCTGTAATATGGAAGGTACTGAGGTGACATATTGGAAATTTTAGAGGAGGTTGAGAATGATAAGTAGATAAAAGGTAGCAAAAATAAAACTTTGAGAAAAGTCAAAATGGTGGTTGATGAAACTCAAATAAAGAAACATAATTAAGGTAACAAGTACTATATACAAGAGAGTGTTATATTAAACAAGTGCACATGGAGAGTGAACAAAGTGAAGATAGTATATACAAAAGAGTATGCATATTTAGAAATAAATGACATGTTGAGAAGAAAGTGGAATCCTATGAAGAATTTAGCACTTGCTATCACTTGGTTGAAGAGAGATGTCCTTGGAGGATACTCTACTTAAGTTGAAGGCATTAATACCTTGAAGCCAAAATATTTAAAGATAAACGAAATCCACCATTAGATCACCTATAATTACAACAATGAATAATTAAATTATATATCAAATTATTCCTCTACATTGGCCATAATCCTAAAATTATCCATTATTTAATGCTTGTAAGTTTGGAGAAGTATCTTATGATTATGTGAGCCATATCATGTTTTGGGATTGTGGTTACATATGTGATCATGTCATTGTAATTGTGGTACAAGTTTAATTATGTTTACTTCTCTTGTATTTCTTCAGTTGAATGTAATTTTATCAATTTTATACATTTAAGGTTTCATATATATAATTAGAATTAAGGGTAATATGAGATTCCATTATGTCTAGAATAGGATGAACTCGTAAATTTACCATAGACAATATCATTGGAGTGAAGAGAGATCCTCTTAAAGTATGGATATTTTGGGTCAAACATGAGAGGATATCATAATTTTGTTATGCTAGAGAACGATGGTCTTCATTGAGGATGCTAGTGGACTTTATTTGCATATGGATAGTTCATCATTTCATTTTAACATATGATTATATATGAATTATAAATTTATATAATGTACATATTTATTGTTTAATTTTACTACAATATAAAAGTTGATTTGAGTCTGGTATTAAAAAATATAATAGATTTTTACATTTTTAATGTTCTTGTGGGGCTTGGGGAGACGAGGGTGGTTAAGCCTCATCCCAATTATGGTTTACCAAGGAAGATATCATAGAATCAAATAATATTATAATTTCATACCATGATAGTGTAAGTGATAGGCATGTTATCTACACCATATGGAAGATATAACTCATGTAGGACTTATTGTTCACTATGGTGAACTAAATGGATCTTATTTTAAATTTTTGGTGTTGAATTATTGAAAAAAAAAATTGAAGGTATGAAGTATTACTTTACATGTTATGAATTGAGAAAAATATTATACAAGAATATAAAAATGGGATGGACATATGATGAATTCTTAAATTATAGATGGATAACTATTCATGGATAAAATTTGATAAATGAATTATTTTTATTTAAATGGAGATAGAAATGATAATGATAATATTTTAAGCTCAAGATTTTATTATTTATTAGTGAACAATATTGTTCTCTCTTTATTTCTATATCTATATCTATATGTGTATATATATTAGATTAAAATTACATTCCTTTGAAAACTATATATGTACATAAATCATGTAATTATGTAATATATAATTTTTACTACTTCAAATGAGTTTCTAGGCTGATATTTTTTTGTGCTGAATTTAATTTATTTTGATCTATTTACAAGTATCACAACTCAAGTGGGTATATAAAAGGGTATAGGGGAATCAAATCCTTGTGGTATGCTAATAAAAATAGACACCCATGAAATATACATGTCCCTCATTAGAAAAAGCATTTATCCATTTGCATGCATCATATATCTACTCTAATATTGAATTATCAATTATGAACAATGGTGCTTGGATGATTCATCTCCTTGTTAACTTTAGCCCTTAAATCCAAACCTTATTAGAAGTCACACATGATTAGAATCAAGCTATAATAAAAACCCACTATTGCTTTTATGATTTGAGTAAAAATTTATTTGGTTAAAAAATAAAATGCATTTATGATGTCTATGTGATCTAATTGTTTACCTCTATTCAAAAAAATGCTATGAAATTAATCATTTTCACCTTAATGAGTAAATTTATGGTTTTTTTATTAAATATATATTTTTTAGGAAAATAGTATTCTTTGTCACTTTATATATATATATATATATATATATATATATATATATATATATATATGGTTTATATTATAAATATGTCCTTTTTACTAGTCATAAATTCTCATTGGTAGACCTAGATATTTTCCCTAGCTAACATGGATACATGATGTTAATATTGACCTAATATTATGTAAAGTGGTTATTTCCTTTCTTATTCAATTAGTATCTCATTGGATGTGCCATCATGAGCACCAAATAAGCCTTTTTTTCACTAGGTGTACTACCAAGATGATGTTGTGCCAATCCATGTTGAATTTGTATAGTAATGTTATAGACATTTGATTTCACATAGGTGCATCCATGAGTTTGATTAGGATTTACTTGATGTTTAGTACCGCTAGAATTTAAAGCCATTTTATCTATCTATCTATCTATATAGAATCTAGATAGATATATAGATATATGGATAGATACATAGAGATATAATATTGACCTAAATATTATATGAAGTGTTTGGTGCCTTCCTCAAATAGTATCTCATTGGATGTGACATCATGAACACCAAATAAGCATTTGTTTTTAACTAAGTGTACTTCCAAGATGATTTTAGGACAATCCATGTTGATTTAGGATTTACTTTATGTTTGGTAGTGCTTGCATTTAGAGCCATTTAATCTATCTATCTAAATTTTTGTCTATCTTTCTATCTATCTTAGATATTTTCAACTGTGGACCTTAGTTTCACTATAGATATTGGATAGGTTATTATAATATAAAAAATTATTATACTATGATAGATATTAAATAAAATATAAATTATATTTGGGTTTCTCAAGAGTTGCTTGATAGAAAAGAATAGGTGATTGAATTGAATTTGTATAAGAAAGAATAAATTATAGAAAATATCTAAGAAAAAAAATTTCAAAAATTAATTAATACTAAATAAATAAGTATTAATAATTATTTGTAATTATATAGATAAAGTGGATCCAAGGAATAGCTAATAGATGGACAAATATATAGGTATATAGGTTCCTCTTCCTATCTTAAGAGGTCCTCTTAATTCAATTTTGCATTGACTTTCTTCTTTGACAATGCATCAAAGCTTATGCGAGTCATTGAAATGATGGAGTAAACACTCTAATTAACAACTTATGGATGGGCTCAATTTGGAATATTAACACATGAAATTTTCCCATGGGAGGGGGATCCATTTTTATTTCCAATTCATCTTGTTTTGTTTTCACTCAAAAAATGTTTTTTCCATCACTATCACATGACTAAATGAAATAACATATATCAAACTATAATTTTATCCTTATAGAATTTAATTTAATTAATAATTTCCTTTATGTTATTTTAATCAATTAGTTACAAAAGATCAAATTAATGTTATACACTTAGTTATTGTAATTCATAACTAGGTTTGGTAGTTGTAAATCATATAATTTCTTATAGATGTATTTGAGGTTGATTGTAAAACATTTCTTACTATTGGTTCATGATAAACCTACATAAAATAAAATACATAGAAATAATATTTCAAAGACGTAAGTTGTCATTCTTATTTATTTTATGATAAAATATTGATTTTATAGTGGCATTTAAGTTTAGTATTGAGTTAGAAAATTATTATTAGTTGGTTATAGATTCAAGCCATAGAAATAATGGTTAACATATTTTTTGTTTATTTTTTATTTTATGTTACTTGTTCCTTTACCATTTTAAGATTAAGACCCAATTTTTTATCATAATTTTCAATTAATCATTCATTCTAACATAAGGAGGTGGTAGAGGAGTATTTTTTCTTGTTTCCTAAAAATAATCCATTCTTTCTCTCCCCTATGATAAGGGGTGTAATATTGGATTAGATTGTAACATTTTATCCATAGTGGTTGGACTATGTTCTTTACGTTTTTAACCTTGTACATTTTATACAATTTTATGTTGCCCTTATATTAATATTTAAAGTGTGATATGTATTTTAATATTTTATATATGATTGTAATAATCCAATTTTAACATATAATTTTGTTATTAACTTGGGAAACAAATTACCTATATTTGTTATTCAATGAATTATTCTAAATTCTTAGGAATTACTTGACAATTTTTAATAAGTGATACTTTTATCACTTTAATTTTTTATATAATTTTTGAATATCTTTCTCAATATAGATTGGTCATTATAAGATTCAAATCCTTTAGGAGGAGGACTATACACTTTAAGTATCTATAATGCTTGAATATTTTTAACCAATGTTTTAGGGCAAAAATATATTTTGTTTTAACTTGGATTTTATTTTAAGTAGTTGAAATGAATATTTAGGAGGAACTTGGCCCTCCATATAGGGGGGGAGGAAATCCCACATTAATCCTATTTTATTCATTATCTTTTTTACCAATATCATAAATTTATTCTCCTATACAAGCTTGGTCTTCAAGTTCTTCATTAATATGATAATTTTGATTGATATGCATAAATTTTATTCCACCCCTTCTCTTTCAACAATTTTGACATGACATACATGACTGTGCAATTTATTTTGGTTCCATTAGTTGCCTTTACTATCATGGTCATTGGAAACTTGGTTGGATATTGAAAGCACGAGGATACGGAAGCAAAAAGGAAAGCGAAGATGCGATGCAAATTAAACTTAGACTTAACGCTAAATCCTAGGAATTGAAAGCGCATGAAAAGAGGGAAAGCATGAATGAATTTAAACTTGAACAAAAAGCCAATAAATAAGACAGCAATTTTTATTGATATGTTTCACAACTCAGTTACAATACGCATCCTCCCATTCCAAGGGCTAGGAGAATTTAAGTATGCGTTCTTGTTACATCCATGGATGCCCTTCCTTCTTTCGCGTGCCCACATGTAAAATGGGCGGACCAAATGTCACCGCCACTCATGTTGATGAGTCTTGACTCCTTTCTGCTCCTACGATGTCTAGACCCTGCATTCAAAGGAACAAGAAACAATCAGTAGCACCTGTAGATAAAGTAAAGCATGCAATCCCCAAGCCTATGATAAGTGAATGAGAAAAATGAATTAAACTATGACTAAAATGAATCCAAATGATATGAAAATTTGATAGGGGCATCAAGGCATTCCAAAGAAAATACTACAAATGAAACAGTCAAGATTTTCCTCGCCGATTTGAATTCGCTCCGGGGCAGGACGAATTCACCTGTAATAAAATGCCAAAAAGGTACTGTCCCAAATGTCTTGCATAGGAAGCTACAAAAGACCTGTAAACTTGGGGTTAGCTAATTGGGGGTATTTTTGGAAGACCCAGATGGTTAGATTTTCCCAATTTTACCTCCAATTATAGGAATTTGATGATGCTACCTATAGATTAGTAGAAGCGAGCAAAGATAAAAACATGATCAAAATTGTTCAAAATGATATGAAATTTAAATGATAACCTATCTAATAATCATAGAATTGAATGAAAAAATGAAAGAAATAAATTCTACCATAGAATTCCCATCGCTCCAAAGGGGGGCGATTAGGACTGTAACAGTGTGGGAGGGGGCGCTCATGGGGAAGGCCGCCCACCGTTTGAGGCCTGATTTCGACACCAATCCACTTGGGATGGGTCCAAAATATCTTGTGGGGTATTTTTGGAAAATTGGGTGGGATATTGTGGCCAAATGTCGGGTTTGGCTCTGGATTTGTACTTCTAGTAACCACCACCTTTGACCTCTTCTCCAAAAGAGATCAAGGATGTGAAAGACACAACTCAAAAAGGTATGGGTGTGAAAATAAAATGATAGCATTTCATTGCTCCAAAATGCTCCTTCTCTGTATATTTTGGGGTGAGGAAACTCATCAATTTATAGACCTAGAGGTCTCTTGAACTGGGCATGCAGAGGCGCCACTTGGCAATCATGCCTTCCCAGGGAGAAGGAGATTCCTGCCTAAATAGAGACTTCATGACTGCCCTTGTAATAGCCTCTAACGCTCGAAAATGCTCACCCACACTCCCATGTGATGAAGGAAGTGTTAAGTGGTGAATCTGAGCTGTAATTTGTCAAGATTTTACTTTTTCCCGTTAAACCTGAAATTCGCCCAACCCTGGAGCAAATCTGGAATTCGTCCCTGGGTGGGGCGAATCCTAGTTTGAATTTGTCCCTGTGTGGAATGGATATTGAGCAAAGTTCCTAAAGGTGCCAAATTGATTTTTGACCTTCCAAAACTATTGTGAGAGTGGTTAGGACCATTGTTTAACCTCTGGGGGCTGCCCTTGGGGTTGTGTGTGTCAATGCGATCAGTGTTTGCAATCACATAATCGGATTGGTGTTGTTCTGGTGTCTACAGATGCCCCTTTTTGGGATGCGCTATGCATGGCACACCGTCGAGAAAAAATAAATAACCAAAGCACTAATTGTTAGGGCTTCTCAGTAACCTAACCAAATTTTGATGCCCCAAGTACGAAAAGGGCATGCATTCTTGAATCCTTGCTTCTGACGAGCGAAGGAACCTAATTCAAGTGTTAACCTTTTTCGATGAGGTGTTACTTGATCTTGGACATTGATCAGTCATGAATAGGCAAAGGGCACAACATTTTGTCTATGAGAACCTTGAGTTCATGATTCACAAAATGCCAAGTGATTTGATCAGCTTGTGATTATTGCTTGTTTACTGCCCCAAGCAGGGGCATGATTGTCTTTGTCAATGATCCTTTGAATGCATGCCATTTTCCTTAATTGGGTGTGTACTTATTGGCTAGTGACTAATTGTGACTATTGGTTAGGACCACTGAAAGCACGAGGATACAGAAGCAAAAAGGAAAGCAAAGATGCGATGCAAATTAAACTTAGACTTAATGCTAAATCCTAGGAATTGAAAGCGCATGAAAAGAGGGAAAGCATGAACGAATCGAAACTTGAACAAAAAGCCAATAAAGAAGACAACCCTTTTTATTGATATGTTTCAAAACTCGGTTGCAATATGCATCCTCCACTTCCAATGGCTAGGAGCATTTAAGTATGCGTTCTTGTTACATCCATGGATGCCCTTCCTTCTTCCGCATGCCCACATGTAAAATGGGTGGACCAAATGTCGCTACCGCTTGCATTGATGAGTCTTGACTCTTTTTTTCTCCTCCGATGTCCAGACCCTACATTCAAAGGAACAAGAAATAGTCAGTAGCACCTGTAGATAAAGTAAATCATGCAATCCCCAAGCCTACGATAAGTGAATGAGAAAAATGAATTAAACTACAACTAAAATGAATCCAAATGCTCTAAAAATTTGACAGGGGCATCAAGGCATCCCAAAGAAAATACTACAAATGAAACAGTTGGGAAATTCCTCGTTGATTTGAATTCACTCCAGGGTGGGACGAATTCACCTGCAACAAAACGCCGAAAAGGTACTGTCCCAAATTTCCTACCTAGGAAGCTCCAAAAGACCTGCAAACTTGGGGTTAGCTAATTGGGGGTATTTTGGGAAGACCCAGATGGTTATATTTTCCCAATTTGACCTCCATAAATGGGAATTTTATGATGCTACTTGTAGATTAGTAGAAGCGAGCAAAGATAAAAACATGATCACAATTGTTCAAAATGAGACAAAATTTAAATGATAACCTATCTAAGCATCATAGAATTGAATGCAAAAATGAAAGAAAGAAATTCTGCCATAGAATTCCCATCACTCCAAAGGGGAGTGATTAGGACTGTAGCAGTGTGGGAGGGGGCACCCATTGGGCAGGCCGCCTTCCATTTGAGTCCTAATTTCGGCACCAATCCACTTGGGATGGGTCCAAAATATCTTGTGGGGTATTTTTGGCAAATTGGGTGGGATATTGTGGCCAAATGTCAGGTTTGGCTCTGGATTTGTACTTCTAGTAACCACCCTATGACCTCTTCTCCAAAAGATATCAAGGATGTGAAAGACACAACTCAAAAGGGTGTGGGTGTGAAAATAAAATGACAGCACTTCATTGCTCCAAAATGCTCCTTCTTCGTATATTTTGGGGTGAGGAAACTCACCAATTTATAGACCTGGAGGTCTCTTGAACTGGGCATGGAGAGGTGCCACTTGGAAATCATGCCTTCCCAGGGGGAAGGATATTCTTCTCTGAATAGGGACTTCATAACTACCCTTGTAACAGCCTCTAATGCTCGAAAATGCTCACCCACACTCTCATGCAATGAAAGAATCATTAAGTGGTGGATCTGAGCTACCATATGTCAAGATTTGACTTTTTTCTCGTCAAACTTGAAATTCGCCCCACCCTGGAGCGAATCTGGAATTCATCCCTGGGTGGGGCGAATCCCAATTTGAATTCGTCCCTGGGTGGAATGGATACTGAGCAAAGTTCTTGAAGGTGCCAAATTGATTTTTTACCTTCCAAAACTACTGTGAGAGTGGTTAGGACCACTGTTTAACCTCTGGGGGCTTCCCTTAGGGCTGTGTGTGTCAATGCAATCAGTGTTTGCAATCACATAATCGGATTGGTGTTGTTCTGGTGTCTACAGATGCCCCTTTTTGGGATGCGTTGTGCATGGCATAGCACCAAGAAAAAATAAATAACCAAATCACTAATGATTAGGGCTTCTCAATAACCTAACCAAATTTTGATGCCCCAAGTATGGAAAGGGCATGCATTCTTGAATCCTTGCTTCTGACGAGCGAAGGAACCTAATTGAAGTGTTAACCCTTTTCGGTGAGGTTTTACTTGATCTTGGACATTGATCAGTCATGAATAGGCAAAGGGCACAACCTTTTGTAAGTGAGAACCTTGAGTTCATGATTCATGAAATGCCAAGTGATTTGATGAGCTTGTGATTATTGCTTGTTTACTGTCCCAAGCAGGGGCGTGATTGTCTTTGTCAATGATTCTTTGAATGCATGTAGTTTTCCTTAATTGGGTGTGTACTTGTTGGTTGGTGACTAATTGTGACTACCGGTTAGGACTATGAGATAAACCTCAATACCGATTTGGTTGATAGCCTATCGGTCACTCGTGGCAAACCTATCGCATGACGATATATCTATCACATTAACTTGTGTGTAGATCAATGTTTTCATATGGATGAGCTAGCTTATGGTATCCTGGATCACACTACAGATTAATCTGACTAAATACAACAAAGGAGTTCATGGGGCTAATTAGGTGATCCTTAGTACAGGTTTGGTTGACAGCCTATCTGGAACTGGCGATATCCAAAAAAATACCACATAAAATAACTCAATTGCACACACAAGTATGTGACATAACTGGGTCAAAGACAAGTTGGATTCATACCTCGTCCAAAAGTCTTGTAAGATAAAATACAGTTTTGGATAGTTAGTTAAAACATCTGAGTCTCAGAAAACCTAACTACATTCTAAACCAACTGTGTTATCCTCCATCCTTGCTTCACCATCATAAAATACACAAAAAAACATGTATACATAAAAATTCATTTACCACAAAAATCGCCTAAGACAAAAGGCCATCAGTTTTGAACAGTCTATGGTGCCACCGCCAAAAATCACAAATACAATTCATCCATTTCATTTGCATATCATATACATTAAGCAACATTTGAATTCAACATAATACATACATCCATAAATGTAAATTAACATGCACAAATACACATGAAAAGAGGATACGGAAGCAAAAAGGAAGGCAAAGATGTGATGCAAATTAAACTTAGACTTAACGCTAAATCCTAGGAATTGAAAGCACATGAAAAGAGGGAAAGCATGAACGAATCAAAACTTGAACAAAAAGCCAATAAAGAAGACAAACATTTTTATTGATAGTTTCACAACTCGGTTACAATACGCATCCTCCCCTTCCAAGGGCTAGGAGCGTTTAAGTATGCGTTCTTGTTACATCCATGGATGCCCTTCCTTCTTCCACATGCCCACATGTAAAATGGGTGGACCAAATGTCATTGCCACTTGCGTTGATGAGTCTTGACTCCTTTCTTCTCCTCTTATGTCCATAACCTGTGTTCAAAGGAACAAGAAATAGTCAGTAGCACCTGTAGATAAAGTAAAGCATGCAATCCCCAAGCCTACGATAAGTGAATGAGAAAAATGAATTAAACTACGACTAAAATGAATCCAAATGCTCTAAAAATTTGATAGGGGCATCCAAGAATCCCAAAGAAAATACTACAAATGAAACAGTCTTGAAATTCCTTGCCGATTTGAATTCGCTCCAGGGCGGGACGAATTCACCTACAACAAAATGTTGAAAAGGTACTGTCCCAAATGTCCTACCTAGGAAGCTCCAAAAGACCTACAAACTTGGTGTTAGCTAATTGGGGGTATTTTGGGAAGACCCATATGGTCAGATTTTCCCAATTTGACCTCCATCAATGGTAATTTGATGATGCTACCTATAGATTAGTAGAAGCGAGCAAAGATAAAAACATGATCAAAATTGTTCAAAACGAGACGAAATTTAAATGATAACCTATCTAAGCATCATAGAATTGAATGCAAAAATTAAATAAATAAAGTCTACCACAAAATTCCCATCACTCCAAAGGGGGGCGATTAGGACTGTAGCAGTGTGGGAGGAGGCGCCAATGGGGCAGGACGCCCATCGTTTGAGGCCTGATTTCGGCACCAATCCACTTGGGATGGGTCCAAAATATCTTGTGGGGTATTGTCAGAAAATTGGGTGGGATATTGTGGCTAAACGTCAGGTTTGGCTCCGGATTTGTACTTCCAGTAACCACCATTTAACCTCTTCTCCAAAAGAGATCAAGGATGTGAAAGACACAACTCAGAAGGGTATGGGTGTGAAAATAAATTGATAGCACTTCGTTGCTCCAAAATGCTCCTTCTCTGTATATTTGGGGTGAGGAAACTCACCAATTTATAGACCTAGAAGTCTCTTGAACTGGGCATGCAGAGGCACCACTTGGCAATCATGCCTTCCCAAGGGGAAGGAGATTCCTCCCTAAATAGGGACTTCATGGCTGCCATTGTAATAGCCTCTAATGCTCGAAAATTCTCACCCACACTCCCATGCGATGAAGGAAGCGTTAAGTGGTAGATCTGAGCTGTCATTTGTCAAGATTTGACTTTTTGCCCGTCAAACCTAAAATTCGCCCCACCCTGGAGCGAATCTGGAATTCGTCCCTGGGTGGGGCGAATCCTAGTTTGAATTCATCCTTGGGTGGAACAGATACTGAGCAAAGTGCTTGAAGGTGCAAAATTGATTTTTAACCTTCCAAAACTATTGTGAGAGTGGTTAGGACCATTGTTTAACCTTTGGGGGCTGCCCTTGGGGTTGTGTGTGTCAATGCGATCAGTGTTTGCAGTCACATAATCAGATTGGTTCTATTTTGGTGTCTACATATATATGTTATGTGTATGCATTATGAATAGAATAATTGATAGATAAAACTAGGATAGATCTTCTTCACAAGGAATAATTCACATAATTCTCAACAATATGTCTTACCTAAATAATTTGGATAATCAAAGGAAGAAACCATACCTCTATGCACAAACAACATTGGAAAAATCTTAAATTGGATAAAAACACCTAAAAGAATAAAATAAGAAAGTATAAGTTGACACATGTAAATGGAAAATCATAACATATGGTCTAAAAGGGATAGATTTGTGTGATAATATAGACATAAAAAATAACTAATATAATAGAATCTAAGTAAATTAGATGAAGTATAAATAAGTAACTAGATCAAACAATACTAGATATAAGTATAGTGCTAGTACTAAGCAAATATTTGAAATAAATGAATGTACTAGAATCTTAAATATTTTTGAATACTTGATTCTTGATATTCACTCCCTAGTCCATGTGTTTTGATCCCTTTAATGCTTGATGATACCACTTGATGATAATTATAAAAGATATATTATTGGACAATGGATACCAACCATGACCTTGAGATAAGTAGATTATCCTAAGAGAAGGAATACTAAATATAGAAAGGGTAAGATATGAGAAGGCATCAAAAGAATCAATAATAATCTTACAATAATATAAATTAGTTATAGTTATGCTAGTATCATATACCATTTAATCATATCAATATCCTTGAGTGATGTTTGAAATCATGTTTATAGGTGCTCCAACTTATTGTAGTTTGGTATTAGAATTAAAATAGACTATTTATAGGTTTGTAGGACTTTTGATTTTAAATTTAATAGTATATGACATATATAGAGGTAGAAACAATTTTTTTGATTCCTTGTATTGCATCTAAATTGTAAGTGATAGTAAATTATCTAAAGTAGACGAAATTTGGTATATAGAAAAATTAAAATATCATAGGTCTATCACACTCTAAAGCATTGCATATAAATTTATTTTAAAAGTACTTGTAAATTTATTTTAATAATTCTTCCTTTTTTCATCTCTTCTGAGTAGGATATTTTTTTATAACTTAAGAAGATCAATTATTGGATAATAATATAACAAGATGTTATAAACTCCACGGATAAATTATTGGGCCTATATATAATTTTTTATGGGCTAGATTTATAATTCCTACATATTCTTAAATAATTTGGAATCAATATGGATAGGGATTAATTAATTTCTTGTTGTTACTCTATGGATTCATTTATAATACTTATTAATGTATCTCCCTCTAATATTTTTTAATAAGTGAGTGATCTCCATCCAATGAATCCAATAAATAATTCTACATAAAAAAAATTATTCTTTCAAATGAATAATTCAATATTAGATCAATATTGTTTATTTCTATACTATTTCTACTACCTTTAAGTACATAGCTTCATATTTACCCAAAGCATCTCAAATATCATTATTGTAGGAAGATAATTTACAAAATTTAGACTAGTGGAACTTTCAAGAATGTCTCTCTAGTAGGTAAAATTATTTTTTTAAGGTAGTTTTCAAGCCCTTATAATTATATTAATTTATTTTTCAAGTAGGTATCAATGCTATAATTATGAAGGTCAACAAAAAAAACTTAATCTAGAAAGTATTTCTTGATACAAAAAATTAACATCATGTAAGTTGGATTTGAAATGTGTAAACCCAAGGATAGAAAATATGTAGACCTATACGACTATGCCAAGGCTACTTAAATTATGTTGTCTAAGTACTATAAAAATATGTTAGTAATGGATTCCAATTATGAATATCCTTTTATACAACATCCTCTTATTGAAACAATTTGATCACTAAAATTTAGTTGAAGTACCCCACTTATATTTTAAGGGAAACAAACCCCAAATCAAAAAATATTTCTAGGTCAAAAGTGGGTACATGAAGATTCCCTCTTTTGGATTTCAAAATAATAAGGCAACTATTTTTGTATGATTTTTAGGTCCAATATATTCCCATTACTTTCTAATTTTCTATTATAAAGTTATTTAAAGAGATATTTATAAGAAAAATATAGAAAATAGTGGCTAATTTTTAATATGAATACGAATAATCTCTTATTGGACTTGGAAGCATAAGTATTTGAAGAATATGAATGATTTGTAAGAATACGAACAATAAATTTTGGATATCCTTTCAGGTCATTTGGTTTGTCAATATAATGTCACAAATATCATTTATTGGGGAAATAAAGGATCAAACACTTTTACTATCAATGCAAACTATTAAAAGGTTATTGGTATCTTACATAGATCATGAAAATAATATCCTATATCTTAATATTTATATTGCAAAATCCAACACATTTGCTTGGTTTGCATTATTAGACAAATTCCTAACTTGATAAACATTCAAAAGATAGGATTCTTATGTATAAAATAATAGAGGAAAGAACATTCAAAATATAGGATTCTTATGTATAAAATAATAGAGGAAAATAGGGACCATGTCATTTTCAATTTTTTATTTGATAACATTATAGAAATTTTGGCAAACCATAATCAACCATTAATATCCAATATGGTGGTACCTAAAATCTTCTAGTAGAAAAGCATAAGGGCTTATACATGATTCATGAAATTAACCCTTGTTATTTAGGGGTATATCTAGTTAGAGATAAAATATTTATTTTCAAAATATTCAACCACTTCCTAATTAGGAACTAATAAATAGGGTGAAAAATAAACAATAGAAAATAAACTAAAAATATATACCATAATAATCTCCAAATCTAGTCTTATTTTTATCTCAATATATTAGGTAATTTTGGAATCTAGATATTTTTTAGCCATCCAATTATATAGAGGATTTTAGAAACATAATCCTATTGGTGACTTCTACCACGTCATGATTATGTAAAAAATTATGTTGATAGGTTTAGACACCCAATTTTGCATGCAAATTGCATTGAAAACCAATTGTTTCAACTAATTAAGAAAAGCAACATTTCTGTACCCAAATTTAGGGCAAAAAGTGATAACATATTTGATTATTACAAAACTTTATCAAATGGCCATACAATTTCACAAACGTACTACCATTGAAAAGATCTCAAAAATATATTTCTAAGTAGGATAAAAACACCTATACTTGTCTAAGGCATAAAACCTTAGAAAACCCCCAAAAAATGGTAGTTTCATAACCCATACCTTGAAACACCACAAAATGGTAGTTTCATAACCCATAGAAGTGCATATGCTACTTTTGTTAGTATAATTTTGAGGATCCAAAAACCCTATCAAATCATCATAAAATCACAAGAATAGTACCATTATAAATATCTTGGAAAGAGATTTCCAATGCATGTTTGAGGTTTGGTACCTTAAGACTACCTAAAATGATAATATTGTACCTATGATAGAATTATATGACCTATATAGTAGTTTTGTCATCGATGATAGTTTTATATGGACTGTATGACATTGTTTTCTAGTTCTATCATCACCTATAACTATCGTCATATGGTGCTATCATCCAATCACTTCCAAAAATAAATTTGTTATGATCTAACAACATGTTATTTCCTATTTCTTGTGAATTTCATCCATCGCTCCATTCAATATGTGATTGGACTCACTAATTTCTAATCAAGGTAATTAACTACCCAAGAAAAATATGCAACTAACAATCTAGTTAGTTAAAACCATGCACCTACCTTTCATCATTGAGTCACTTTCTCTACATCCTAAAAACTTATTATTTCACCCTATAGAACTAGACACCTGAACTTGTAGAAATGAACAACTCACCTTTCCTATACACTCTCATAATGCATTCAAAGGTAGGTAAATCTATAAAAACACCCTTGGAGGAAGAAAACTGGATCTTCATTTTTTATTTGGATCTTCAATTTTTATTTTACATGTAGAGGCTATCAAGATTAGCTCTTGGGACCATCGATTACTCCATAAGCACTTACATGTTACCAGATTGGCTTGGGCATTGAAGGTACACCAACTATATCATATATCTAGGATCAATAATATGCATCTAAAAGGACATTGGGTAACCCTCATTCCTTATATATTCATGGAAAATTGGGGTAGATCTATCAATCTTGTTAGGGATTCAATTTTCTCCCTTTTGGTCTCTTTATGTTTTGTTCTTTCCAACAAATTTTTATCATTTGCATGATATCACTTTTTCATAATTATAATCTATTCATTTTATAAAAATACCATGAAAGGACAAGGGTCTTGATCCCTCTACTAATGATAATGACTTTTTAGGATACCTTAGGATAAGCCACCTCATGCTAATCAATAATTTTAATATATTTTTATTTGTACATTCTATGTTTGTAGGTACAAACCAAACACCCAAAATTATTAGTTTGTTACTATTATCATTTAATGTTATTTCCATCTAGCACTAGAATCATATAGAATTATCATCATTTAATAATATCATTGTCTGGAACCATTGTCATCTAGAACCTTTGTTAAACTACAAATATCTAGATACTTTGTTTCTTGTCTTGTTTTTTATTCTATAATAGTTGATCTAGGTCTTTTTGAAAGCATGAGGATACAGAAACAAAAATGAAAGCGAAGATGCGATGCAAATTAAACTTAGACTTAACGCTAAATCCTAGGAATTGAAAGCGCATGAAAAGAGGGAAAGCATGAACGAATCAAAACTTGAACAAAAAGCCAATAAATAAGACAACCCTTTTTATTGATATGTTTCACAACTCGATTACAATACGCATCCTCCCCTTCCAAGGGCTAGGAGCGTTTAAGTATGCGTTCTTGTTACATCCATGGATGCCCTTCCTTCTTTCGCGTGCCCACATGTAAAATGGACGGACCAAATGTTGCTGCCACTCACATTGATGAGTCTTGACTCATTTCTACTCCTCCGATGTCCAAACCCTACGTTCAAAGGAACAAGAAACAATCAGTAGCACCTGTAGATAAAGTAAAGCATGCAATCCCCAAGCCTATGATAAGTGAATGAGAAAAATGAATTAAACTATGACTAAAATGAATCCAAATGCTCTAAAAATTTTACAGGGGCATCAAGGCATCCCAAAGAAAATACTACAAATGAAATAGTCAGGAAATTCCTCACCGATTTGAATTCGCTCCGGGGCGGGACGAATTCACCTGCAACAAAATGCTGAAAATGTACTGTCTCAAATGTCCTACCTAGGAAGCTCCAAAAGACCTGTAAATTTGGGGTTAGCTAATTGGGGGTATTTTGGGAAGACCCAGATGGTCAGATTTTCCCAATTTGACCTCCATCAATAGGAATTTGATGATGCTACCTGTAGATTAGTAGAAGCGAGCAAAGATAAAAACATGATCAAAATTGTTCAAAACGAGACGAAATTTAAATGATAACCTATCTAAGCATCATAGAATTGAATGCAAAAATGAAATAAATAAAGTATGCCACAAAATTCCCATCGCTCCAAAGGGGGGCGATTAGGACTGTAGCAGTGTGGGAGGGGGCGCCCATGGGGCAGGCCGCCCGTCGTTTGAGGCCTGATTTCGGCACCAATCCACTTGGGATGGGTCCAAAATCTCTTGTGGGGTATTTTTAGCAAATTGGATGGGATATTGTGGCCAAGTGTCAGGTTTGGCTCCGGATTTGTACTTCCAGTAACCACCCTTTGACCTCTTATCCAAAAGAGATCAAGGATGTGAAAGACACAACTCAAAAGGGTATGGGTGTGAAAATAAAATGACAGCACTTCGTTGCTCCAAAATGCTCCTTCTCTATATATTTTGGGGTGAGGAAACTCACCAATTTATAGACCTAGAGGTCTCTTGAACTAGGCATGCATAGGCGCCACTTGGCAATCATGCCTTCCCAGTGGGAAGGAGATTCCTCCCCAAATAGGGACTTCATGACTACCCTTGTAACAACCTCTAATGCTTGAAAACGCTCACCCACACTTCCATGCGATGAAGGAAGCGTTAAGTGGCGGATCTAAGCTGCCATTTGTCAAGATTTGACTATTTTCCCATCAAACCTAAAATTTGCCCCACCCTGGAGCGAATCTGGAATTCGTCCCTGTGTGGAGCGAATCCCAGTTTGAATTCATCCCTAGGTGGAACGGATACTGAGCAAAGTGCCTGAAGGTGCCAAATTGATTTTTGACCTTCCAAAACTGCTATGAGAGTGGTTAGGACCACTATTTAACCTCTGGGGGCTGCCCTTGGGGTTGTGTGTGTCAATGCGATCAGTGTTTGTAGTCACATAATCGGATTGGTGTTGTTCTGGTGTCTATAGATGCCCATTTTTGGGATGCGTTGTGTATGGCGCAACATCGAGCAAAAATAAATAACCAAAGCACTAATTATTAGGGCTTCTTAGTAACCTAACCAATTTTTTATGCCCCAAGTATGGAAAGGGCATGCATTCTTGAATCCTTGCTTCTGACGAGTGAAGAAACCTAATTCAAATGTTAACCTTTTTCGGTGAGGTGTTACTTAATCTTGGACATTGATCAGTCATGAATAGGCAAAGGGCACAACCTTTTGTCTATGAGAACCTTGAGTTCATGATTCATGAAATGCCAAGTGATTTGATCATCTTGTGATTATTGCTTGTTTACTACCCCAAGTAGGGGCATGATTGTCTTTGTCAATGATTCTTTGAATGCATGTCATTTTCCTTAATTGGGTGTGTACTTGTTGGCTGGTGACTAAGTGTGACTACCCCCTCAAGCGACGAATCGATGAGGGAATGACCTTCATGAGAAAAGCGACGAGTCGATTGACCCAAAATGACTTATGCAAGGGTGCTTTCAGATGTTTTAGTGTTTAAGTGTGTGCAGTTTTCTGACATTTAGACCTATTTTTGGTGGGTGTTAACCCTTTTTGGTGATGCTTTTTGGAGCTGAAATTGTCAAAGATCCATTCTCCCGTGGAGCGGTCCGACAATGGTAGCCTTATTAGGGAGTAGGATAGTGATAGTTTGTGACCCCAACGTCTATTTTGGATGCCAATAATGTCAAGCACAAAGGCGCCTTCGTTCGGCGATGTTATTGCTATTCTTGATTAGATTTTGACCCGTTTTGATGATGCCATTTGGGGATGAAATTCTCAAAAATCCGTCCTCCCGTGGAGTGGTCCGACTATGGTAGCCTTCTTAGGGAGGAGGATAGTGAGGATTTGTGACCCCGACATCCATTTTGCATGCCTGGGATGTCAAGTGCAAAAGCACTTTCATTAGGCAAGTTTATTAGTTGTTTTGGTGCATTTTTGTTCAATTTTTGTTGTTTTTGAAATTTTTGCAGGGTCAGATGACCGGATATTGTAGCCTACGGGAATTTTTGATGATATATATACAGATGATTTTATTTTTTGTTACATATGTGTCATGATTTGATGTTATGCCTAATGAGTGATGAATGTGTATGTGTGCATGTTAATTTACATTGATGGATGTATGTGTTATGGTGAATGCAAATGTTGCTTAATGTATATGATATGCAAATGAAATGGATGAATTGAATTTGTGATTTTTGGCGGTGGCACCATAGACTGTTCAGAACTGATGGCCTTTTGTCTTAGGTGATTATTGTGGTAAATGAATTTTTATGTATACATGTTATTTTGTGTATTTTCTGATGGTGAAGCGAGGATGAAGGATAACACAATTGGTTTAGAATGTAGTTAGGTTTTTTGAGACTCAGATGTTTTAACTAACTATCCAAAACTATATTTTATCTTACAAGACTTTTGGACAAGGTATGAATCCAACTTATCTTTGACCCAGTTATGTCACATCCATGTGTGTGCAATTGAGTTCTTTTATGTGGTATTTGTCAGGATACCACCAGTGCCAGATAGGCTGTCAACAAAACATGTACTGAGGATCACCTAATTAACCCCATGAACTCCTTTGTATTATTTAGTCAGATTAATCTACAGTGTGATCCAGGATACCATAAGCTAGCTCATCCACATGCAAACATTGATCTGCACACAAGTTAATGCGATAGATATATCGTCATGCGGGAGGTTTGCCACGAGTGACCGATAGGCTATCAACCAAACCGGTACTAAGGTTTATCTCATGACCTTCCAAATGTTGAGAGTTCCAGGGATTCAAGTTTGACTCCCTTCTTTTCTTTAATTGTATTGGGATACTTGCTCGTTTATAGTGATAATAATCACTATTTTTTTTTCTTTCTTTTGAGCAAGGGATTTGAATAATGAGTGATGAGAATCACTATTGTATGTGCATTTGGATGTTTGCACTTTGGTTGTGATGTCAAATTTTTTTTTTGGAGTTTTGACCCTTTGCCAATTTGTATGATGTTTGCAACTTCTTTTGAGAACTTGGGATTCTTGGGGAAGTTGGTAGGGAATATTCTTGTCCTTTTGCCAACTCTCAGCATTCTTGGGGTCATTCACATAGGGGGATGGGCAAGATAACCATTTCACTTATGGTGACCTGGATTGTTTTGCAGGTTTCATCTTTCATTCACACAACTTGGAAATATTTATGTGTTTTAATTTGTGTTGGGATGCTACATAACAAGGTGTGATCCAAGTAGAACTCTACCTTCATAAAATCTTTTTGAATTTGTACAACATTTGGTTTAAAAAGCTATTGACAACTAAATGACGAAAACTCTTGATATATTAAAATTCAACTGACTACAGTATGGCAAAAATATGTAAATGGTGTTTATTTTTGATGGTTTGCTTGTAGAATGGAGAAATGTGGAACAAGATGGATTAGCAGAGTAATTACCGTTTATGGTGCCTTTGACCTATATGATAAAAAATATGCAATTTATGGATGTGATGCTTAATGCAGCTACATGTTTTTGTGTTTTTGATGGATTGATTTTTGTGAATATGAAGATGAGATGCGAAAAGAGCTCTTTATTGTTGTGATGAGGTTGAGAATGCTTGGAAATGAGATGCAAATTTTTGTTATTTTTGATGATTTTACTATTTTTGAATTTTCTTATTTTTTACCAAGCGATTGTGGGAATCCTTGGAGCCTTTTGGTTGACCAAGCGGTAACAGGTACCTTTAGGGAATTTTGGGATTGACCAAGTGATTGTAGGAATCCTTGGAGCATTTTGGTTGACCAAGCGATAATGGGTACCTTTGGGGAATTTTGGGATTGACAAAGCGATTGTGGGAATCCTTGGAGCATTTTGGGATTGACCAAGCGATTGTAGGAATCCTTGGAGCATTTTGGTTGACCAAGCGATAACGGCTACCTTTGGGGCATTTTGGGATTGACCAAGCGATTGTGGGAATCCTTAGAGCATTTTGGGATTGACCAAGCGATTGTAGGAATCCTTGGAGCATTTTGGTTGACCAAGCAGTAACGGGTACCTTTGGGGCATTTTGGGATTGACCAAGTGATTGTAGGAATCCTTGGAGCATTTTGGTTGACCAAGCGGTAACGGGTACCTTTGGGGCATTTTGGGATTGACCAAGCAATTGTAGGAATCCTTGGAGCATTTTGTTTGGGCTATGGCTCTTTTAGATATGGAATGGCCACAAATGACTGATGTTCAAGGGTTCTAGTTCCTTGATTCCATCAAGAGAGGCTAGCTGGTATGTTCTAGGTCCTATTTTACTATCAATTACATAGGGACCTAACCAATTTTTTGTGAACTTGTCCCTTAGATGGGACGACAAACTAGAGTTTTTTTGGTTCTCTTTTAAGACCAAGTTGACAACCTGAAAATCCCTCAGGTGAAATTTCATGTTGTATGCTTTCTTAAGTCGCTCTTGATAGATACGTAAATTCTCAAGAGCATCAATGCATCGTTCTTCAAGCAACATAAGTTGGTATAACCGGGCCTATCACACAGTTTCATCATCGATGAAATCTTGCATTGATATGGATAGGGAAGGAATTTCCAACTCGAGAGGCATGAATGCCTCAGAGCCATACACGAGCGAAAACGGAGTTGCCCTAGTGGGCGTCCAAATGCTAGTGCGATAGGCCCACAGGGCAAGTGGGATTTGAATGTGCCAATCCTTATGACTGTCTATAACTATATTTTTGAGGATGGCAACTAGCATTTTGTTTGACACCTCTGCTTTCCCATTTGCTTGCGGATAATAGGGTGTCAAAAAACTATGCTGAATTTTGTACTTTTTGGTCAAAGCATGCATGTATTTGTTCTTGAATGACGTCCCATTATCCGAGATTATTTTGGATGGAATACCAAAATGACATATGATGTTATGCAAAATGAACTCCGTAATGCGATTTCCAGTTGTAGAGGTAAGCGGAACTACTTCCACCCACTTGGTGAAATACTCTGTGGTCGTTATGATGAACATGTGACAGCCTAATGATGCATGGGAGATATTTCTGATTAGATCTAAGCCCCACTATGAAAATGGCCAAACTGACTGGATTGGATGCAAGGCTTGGGAAGGTACGTGCATCAAATTAGCATGATGTTGACACTTCATGCACTTCCTTACATATGCGCTACAATCTCACTCTAAATATAGCGAATAATAGCCCATGTGAAGAATGCGCTTGGCAATAGCCATACCACTGAAGTGGCCACCACATGTACCATCATGCGCTTGGGCGATCACCCAAGTGGACTCTTGCTGGTCCAAGCACCGAAGGAGGATCCCTTCATAGTTGCGATAGTACAAAATGTCTCCTAACAAGACATGCTTTGCCACTTTTTGCTTGAATGCTCATTTTATGGCATGCGTCAATCCAAGTGGGAGGTTACCTAACTTGAGGTAGTCCCTTATGGGTGAATACCAATCTTGTTGATTAGAAACCTTGACGGTATGAACAACCAATCCCTCTTGAAGTTCACCCCTAGCAAAAGTTGAATGGGAAATAACTTGTAATAATAGTGTTGTGTTTCTATTAAGGGGAGTAGGGGAGAACAAAGGACCCCCAATTGGCATGGTTAAGACAATCATGGATTTGAGAGAACTTATCCGGGGACGGTTCAATCTGGATCAAGTGGATTCTTGGCATTAAGTCAGAGCTTGCATGCTCCATCATGGATTGTGATAGTTTTTTGACTTGAATGGTTGTCATATCACCAGAAATGTCTTGCGGGATTAGTGACCCCAAGGAGGCCATAGTGTCCGCAAAATGATTCGATGACCGAGGGAGTGCCTCGATGTCGTACCATTCAAGATTTTCTAGGAATTTGTCCATAAGGGCTTTGTAGGCCTGCATAACTGGGAATTTACATTAGAATACCCCTTTGACTTGGTTGACAATTAACAACGAATCGCCAAAGATGTTCAATCGCTTGATGTTCATGGTGATTTCTATCTAGAGACCTATGAGCAATGCTTCATATTATGCATTATTGTTGGTGCATGAGAAGTCTAATTTAAATGATAGAGGCATTGGAGCCCCTTGCGGTGTGAAGAATACAATTCTCGTGCCACCTCCTTGCTCACATTTAGAACCATCAAAAAATAGGGTTATGTCGGCCTATGACTCAAGCTCATCAGAATCTAACAATTCTGAGACATGGAAGACCCCATCATCGGGTAGTTCTATGACCAGAGGCTGATCGTCTTCGAGAGGAGCCTCTGCTAGTTGATCGGCTATAACTTGTCCTTTGATGGATTTTTGTCCAATAAACTCTATGTCAAATTCTATCAACAACATAATCCATTTCGCCATGCGGCTACTATGATAAGTATGACTCATCATGTATCGCAATGGATTCTCCTTAGACACAACATACGTAGTGTTTCTTAGCATGTAGTGGCATAGCTTTTTGGTAGCAAACACCACTGCCAAGTAGAGTTTCTCAATGTATGCATAGTTAAGTTCATAACTGACTAGGGTGTGGCTAAGATAGTAAGTAGCCTATTCTTTATGAAGTTCATTTTTCTAGGCCAGCATGGCGCCCAGTGCCACCTTAGTAGCTAAGATGTATAAGTAGAACGACACTCCTAGTCTAGGTGGTTCCAATACTGGTGGTGAAGCCAAGTATTGTTTAATGTCATCAAAGGCTGACTGGCACTCGTCATCCCAGTGAAATGCTACCCCCTTATGCAATAATTTGTTCATGGGTCATCACTTATCAGATAGTTGTACTATGAAGTGCTTGATTGACGCAACCTTTCCCTGCAGGCTTCTGAGCTGCTTGATGGTAGTTGGGGGAAGCATTTCAAGGATTGCCTTGACTTTGTTTGGGTCCACCTCGATGCCTCGCTTTGAGACTATGAAACCTAAGAGTTTTCCATATGTGACGCCAAATACGCAGTTCTTGGGATTCAGTATAACTTTATGTTCCATGAGGCGATTGAGGATCTTGCTTAAGTCATCGATATGATCTAGGCGTAAAAGATATTTGGCCAATAAATCATCCATGTAATATTCCAAATTTTTATGCATGTAATCATGGAATATGTATGTCATGGCACGTTGGTAGGTGGCACCAGCATTTTTAAGTCCAAAAGGCATGACCTTATAACAAAATGTCCCCCAAGGCATTGTGAACACCGTTTTTAGTTGGTCCTCGAGATTGATACGAATCTTGTGGCCTACTATAGCGTCTACCAATGTGTCGATGCTCGACAAGGGGAAATCATACTTAGGACTCGCTTTGTTTAGATCTTGAAAAGCAGTGCATATGCAAATCCTCCCATCGAGATTTTTGACGGGCACCATGTTGGACAACCATGGCGGATAATCCATGCAGATGACAAACTGTGCATCCAACAGCTTTTGCAATTCATCTTTGACCATCAAGGCCACCGTTGGGTGCATCTTGCATAGTTTTTGCTTAATTGGCTTAACTATCAGATCAAACATTAGATTATGCATGACTAACTATGGATCTAGCCCCGGCATGTCTCTATATGACCATGCAAAAACCTCCTTCTTCTCTTTGAGAAGGGTAATGTAGCTCTTCGGGGGATAAGCTTACCCCCAACTTGACAATTTGTGGATTCATTGGATCTGAGCCAATGTCTACGTCAGTCATTTCCTCGACTGACATGTGGGATCCGTCCTCCAACTGGTGTGGAGTCGGGATCAAATGGATATCATTTGCTGAGTTTAAATCTATGTTGGGAACCTCGGGTTCCTCTTCAGCATGGAAGATATCCTGAGTTTATCTTGGGGTAAAATGAAGCATTTTACCGAAATTCCAGTACTCTGATGGGGATGGAGGTGAACTAACATGATCCCAATCTATGGCATCTATGTCTAGATGCAATGATCGTGCTAGATTGGCCAGATTGCGGATGGGGGTGGTTAAGTCAATGGAGATCATGTTGATGAAATGATTTTGGTCTCCATTATCACAAGTGTGATGACTCGAACAATCTAGATATTATCTGTGCTCCGAATATAGCTCTAGAGGTATTGGCATGAATGGATCGACCCTATGTATTGATAGGAGGACAGGGTCTTCCCTCGATACTGATATCACTCTAGGGTCTCGGGGTGAAAGGTGCTCTTCATATACCTGGAATGGTGGATCCAACACTTGGTCCCACCCCACTGGATCTACGTACCACTCATGCCCTGGCACTATGCCCAGCTATTCAAATATGTCGTTAATATCCAAGGGGTATGGTTGCTACATCTATCGCATGTGATTAAGATATGTCATTTTTTTTGTCTTCGTAATCACTATCGGAGATCCAAAAGCCCTCGTTGGCTCTGACAATTGTTTGAGGTATTACAGGATTGTCTTGCTCGAGCAAATTAATTTGGCCCCATTGTGGTTGTTCCACTCTCCGTGGGGGGACCTGATTCTCTTGATGTGGCACTAGATCGATTGGAGCCTCTAGAGGGAACATTGTCAAGATGCTCTCTTGATAGTCATTCATGGCGATCACTTGTAAGTGATCACTATCTGATTCAAAGGGGTCATATGATGCCGGTTCATACTCTGAATCATCCTCCGAAGATCCCTCTTGACACTGTCTATACCCTCCTTGAAAGTGAGTCCCTCAACTTTCACCTCTCTCCAGTAAAGGGCAAGGGTTAGTGAGGTTAACAAGGGTGGTTGTTGACCATGGGAGGTAATCCCCCAACATATATGTTGTGTTAGGGTTGGCATAGCGACCTAATGCCAATCCACCCTTGTTGCCTATCCCTAGGCCGTGCATGTCCTCTACCAAGATGTCCAAGGGAAGGGGGTGGTTGAACCCTACGCTCGACTTATCATAAGGTATTTGGTATCTTGGCTGGCAAAGGACATGCACTCCTTGCTCATACCTACCTAGCCCATATCCATGCCAATTACATTGGCCAAGATATCTCAGAGCGAAGTCCAGGTTAGATAGATAGTTGACCTCCTCTACAAAAGGTTCTTCATCTTCGTCCTCTTGCATGCATGGCTCAGTACCATGATCAAGGCCCCCATACACAAAGTTTTTTTGGTTTGGCGGGCAGCCTAAAAGAACAATTGTATCGATGGGGAGGTGAGGTCTCCCCATGTCCTACATGGACTCTAGTGTGGGCATTGATACAACATTCTGCACCAGATACTCCCCTAGGCCTGTATTGGCCATTTCAACAGTGATTGTTGGCAACAGAGGAGGAGGGAACATAAGCTCTTCCTGAATCCACTCCATGTTGGGTGAACTAGGAGCCTCAACTTCCATTTTTCTAGGCATCTCTTTGGTAGATATGGTTGATACTGTTGGCAATGCCTCTTCCAGGGGTTGAGCCTCTTCCAGGGTTTGCTTCCCTTTGTCCTTCTGTTTGGCCATAATAGGTGGTCATTGGTGAAGGACCAGACGATGAAGATGTACCTAACTGGGGTTTTGATGGATTTATCACCAGGGATGCTTGCAGAATCGGACCTTGTATAGATGGATTTAACTAAAAATCCAAGTGCGTCGATGGAAGGGTTGATTGTGGCATCAGCTACATCACTTTGATATATTTGAAGGGTTCCAAGTCTGTCAGGACTACATGTACTTCCCCTTCAAATGTATACTTCAAACACTGATGAGCTATTGAAGGGACACACTTCATGTACCTGATCCATGGCCCCCCTAGCAAGATGTTATAAGCCATCTCGCCTTCCAAAATATGGCACAATGTAGGTATCGTCTTTTGTCCTACTTGAATGGGTAGGATAATTGTGCCAACTGTCGAGCATATCACATCATTGAATGCTCATAATGTATAGGTGGAAGCTGTGATGTGAGAGGCTGGAAGCTTCAGATGTTTCAATGTCGCTATGGTAATGATGTTACTAGATGAGCCAGTGTCTACCAACACCCTCTTATATGGGATCCCATTGACCCGCACAATAACGTGCAGGGGTGGATATACCATGTCATCAGACACTGATTTAACTTCATCCTCTCGAAAGGTGATGACTGGCTCCGTGCATCGTTTGACATGTCCCATGAAGTTGTTTAAGGAATTCCCTTCGTGGGGCTGCAGCTTGATGGCTTTCAATATCTCCATGAGATCCTCCCAATGGGGCATTGATTATTGTATAAGCTCATATATGGAGATCCTAACCGACGTGGTCCTCAAACTCTATGTGAGTTTGGTCCAAATCGTGGTCGCGGGTCTAGGCAGAGATGGTTGCATAGGGTGTTGTTGAGGTTGTGATGTCGATGGAACCTCTCTTGTGGCTGCCTCAAGGGAAACTCCTAGGTATCTCTTGTTCCTAGTCACTATGCTTATCATTCCTACATACCCTTGCATGGGGCAATTTTGTTGCACCTCATTGACTTGAAGGGGTTTTGCCTGTGCCTCACGGGCAGGCAAGGGGTCTTTGAAAACTCCCATCTGTTGGTTTTTTGGCACTACGGGGTTGTCCATCATCAACGTCTTATTGTCAATTAGGTCTTGTATCAAACATTTGAACTTCCAACATGCATTCAGGTCATGCCCCTTTCACCTGTGGAACCTACAATACAAGTCCTCTTGGTATCCCTTAGGCTTCGGTGCATTGGGATCTATGGTTTGGATATCTGGAAGGTTGATCAGGTTTGTCATTGACAAGCGGTCAAACAGGGAGTCCCTAGACTCTGTATAAGGTGTGTACTGTCGCCTAGGGCGATGCTACTAATTTTGCTCCTGCTTTCTGTTTTCTCTTTCATAATTATTAGGAGGCACCGCCTGATAGTTAGCCTTTTGAGGCTGTATTTCTTGTGTAGGCTTAGGGACATTTATGGCAACTTGATTTACTATAGCAGGTTTTTGTTGCGTAGTCCCTATTTTTGTGTTCTTGTTCCATTCTTTCTTCTTAGGTTTGGCAATCTCGCCATCCTGTATCTTGATCTCTTCGATGATTCTGGATTGCACCAGAGTTTCCTCTAAGGTGGCATATTGCTACAGCTACAATAGCACAGAGATCGATCTCAAACAAATACTTGAGAACATTTGTGTAAGGTCGAACATAGGAGGGCAGTAAGGTAACTTGGAAAGTAGAGTCCTCCATCGATTCCCGTATGCTACCATGGCCTCTTCCTCATACTGCCTAAGGCTGGCCAGGTCACTTAGTGATGCCTTATTCTTGGTGTTGAAGGTGAAACATTCAAGGAATGCATCCACTAACTGATCCAAGTTATTGATGCTATGCTTCGGCAACTGCATGAACCAATCCGAGGCAGGGCCCATGAATGTGGTTATAAATGTCCTTAGCAACAACGCATCATTGTCCTGAATGCCGAAACATTGGCTCAGGAATCTGGTCACATGCTCTTAGGCATCCTCCTCACCCTTAAATATTTCCAACTGAGGTAGCTTTAAGTGTTCAGGGTAAGGGGATGCAGGCACTGACGGATGCACATGATGACTACGGAGTTGGCGTAATGTGGGATTTTGGGGCCCATAAGCTTTGGTTTCCATAGACTCCAAATGCTCTAGCAACGCTTTGTATGCATAAAAATATTTAGTCTCTTCCTCTTTAGTTTGCTCCCATTGTGGGTTGTGGGAGACTTGAGGCCTATGGATGGGTGGCCGGATAGCAACCCCTCCACCTTGATAGGGCATTTTGGCGTGCTCCTATTGATGTTCGTACTCCTCATAGGCTTCTCTAGGAGTTTCTAGGTGAGACCTATGACCATGGGTGGGTCCTCGTGGAGGGAGCCTGTCGTTTTTCCGAGGAGTGGCCTCCCGTTCAAGTCTAGGAGGTCTTGGAGGCATCACTTGGTAGGGTCGTGGGGACCTGTCTCATACCAAGGGGTTGTGCCTCTCGTATGGTTCTGCCCTTTGGGTGCGAGGGGTTGGAAGCCTCTTAGGCACCATGTTATGGAGTAGCTCATATTTTTGGTGCTGAATGTGCTCCTTGCTAAGGCGGTATAGACGCTCTAGCTATTGTTGATCTTGCTCAAGCTGCGTAATCTGCACTTGGCGGGCGATGTGTCTAGAAACTTCCAGGTCAATCTATTTTGCCATCTTGAGTTTAGGAGGCCTAGATACCTCTCCTATGCATTTATATCAGTCGTGTTGATCCGAGAACTCTATAGGTCGCTTTCCCCTATCGAGGTTGGTGGCATTCACTCAAGGCTCTAGCCTTGAAAGATGATTTTGGTAAATAGCAGGTGCAGAGGCGCATTGCTCCTACACTGTATATTGCTCTTGAGGAAGGTAGGGGTCTTCCTCGTTCTCCCTTTCATAGGTGTGAAAGGGGCGGGCGAAGTTGGCTCGCCCTTCTAGAGGAGCCTTGTACTCCGAATTTGTCCTGTTGTTTCTAACAATGAGAGGGGGCAATGGAGGGATGACATAATCCTATGGCCTCTCCTCATGGACCCTATGCTCTAGTGCTTCATCATGCGGTGGCCACTCATATCGAGCTTCTAAGGGAGCTTTCCTATTTATGTTGAGTGCCACGTGTAAGGACTCCTCTCAAAAGGGTCTATGCTAGACGGGAGTTCCCCTCGAAGGGGTACCCCTATAGTCCCATTCTGATATGCCATGATGTGGACTCTCTTGGGGGCCCGACTGCCAAGGCAGGATGATCAAGTCTTTGAGACTATAGCGGAGGTGACTTGTGCCCCCTTGTACACTCTCCACAGCTTCCGCCCTTGCTTGGGCTTGGCTACGGGTGTACACCATGGTGGTGCTTTCCTACAAGCTATGTAGATTTTTATCTCTTTTTATGATTTTTATGCTACACTAAACAGAAAATAGCACACACACACAAAGCAATGATTATCTCATTTAAAGATTCAAAGTGTTTCCTAAACCTAGTTTAGTGTGTTTTGTTTTTTTTGTTTTTGTTTTTTTTTTGAAGGTTTTTTGTAAGGAATGTTTAAATGCAAAATGAGGGCTCTTATGACTCCCAAAATTGGTCGCCCTTTCTATATATCATTGCCAGGCCGATATACCAACCTCTCTATATACCCGCCCTTACGTGAGGGAAACTATAGGTATGTGAGAGCAGATGGTATGTGGAACATAGGCGGTATGAAAGGGGAATCGTCCTATTTATGACACCTACCATAGAAGACTTATCCTCGTGTGCTGTGAATCACCCAAGCTATAGTTGGTCAGCTTTCATCAGGATTTACATCTAGCAACAGTAGCGATCAGGGTTTATGAAATGCAAAATTCAAGCCAAGGTGGTGATGAAATCCACCGTTGGTCTTGATCAAGGGCTGGGGTTTTACAACCAGCTCCTTGGTGTTTAATTTACCACATGATGTGTGGGGTTATTTTTATTTTGCAAAAGGGAAGCAAGCAAGCAGTAAAAGAAAACTTTCCCTAAGCAAACAAGTAACCTAAAAATAGAAAAATTGAAGACAAAAAATGACAGGAAAAGTTCAAAATCCTTACCTCTTCTCTGCCCAAATCTGTCGGTTCTGAGTTTCTGCCTAGAAACTTCATGGACTAGAATTCATCTTGGGGGGACAGGATTGTATTCGTCATAGGGTGGGGCGAATTCCCATTCATCCCTGGGTAAGATGAATTACAACTCTGTATCCACCTCCTAATGGAACGAACAACAGTCAGCGTCTGAAAAATCGGTACCTGCAAGCAAAAAAACCAAGTTTTGATCATATCTCTGATCTTAAAAATAGATGACAAGTTCCCACAATGATTGCCACTGAAAGCACGAGTATAAGGAAACAAAAATGAAAGCGAAGATGTGATGCAAATTAAACTTAGACGTAACGCTAAATCCTAGGAATTGAAAGTGCATGAAAAGAGGGAAAGCATGAACGAATCAAAACTTGAACAAAAAGCCAATAAATAAGACAGCCCTTTTTATTGATATGTTTCAAAACTCGGTTACAATTTGCATCCTCCCCTTCCAAGGGCTAGGAGCGTTTAAGTATGCGTTCTTGTTACATCCATGGATGCCCTTCCTTCTTTCGCGTGCCCACATGTAAAATGGGTGGACCAAATTTCACCGCAACTTACGTTGATGAGTCTTGACTCCTTATTGCTCCTCCAATGTCCAGACCCTGCATTCAAAGGAACAAGAAATAGTTAGTAGCACCTGTAGATAAAGTAAAGCATGCAATCCCCAAGCCTACGATAAGTGAATGAGAAAAATGAATTAAACTATGACTAAAATGATTCCAAATGCTCTAAAAATTTGACAGGGGAACAAGGCATCCCAAATAAAATACTACAAATGAAATAGTCAAGAAATTCCTCGCCGATTTGAATTCGCTTCAGGGCGGGACGAATTCACCTACAACAGAATGTCGAAAAGGTACTATCCCAAATGTCCTACCTAGGAAGCTCCAAAAGACCTACAAACTTGGGGTTAGCTAATTGGGGGTATTTTGGGAAGACCCAGATGGTCATATTTTCCCAATTTGACCTCCATCAATAGGAATTTTATGATGCTACTTGTAGATTAGTAGAAGCGAGAAAAGATAAAAACATGATCAAAATTGTTAAAAACGAGATGAAATTTAAATGATAACCTATCTAAGCATCATAGAATTGAATGCAAAAATTAAAGAAGGAAATTTTGCCATAGGATTCCCATCACTCCAAAGGTAGGTGATTAGGACTGTAGCAGTGTGGGAGGGGGCACCCATGGGGCAGGTTGCCCGCTGTTTGACGCCTGATTTCGGCACCAATCCACTTGGGATGGGTCCAAAATCTCTTGTGGGGTATTTTCAAAAAATTGGGTGGGATATTGTGGCCAAATTTTGTGTTTGGCTTTGGATTTTTACTTCCAGTAACCACCCTTTGACCTCTTCTCCAAAAGAGATCAAGGATGTGAAAAATACAACTCAAAATGGTATGGGTGTGAAAATAAAATGACAGCACTTCATTGCTTCAAAATGCTCCTCTGTATATTTTTGGGTGAGGAAACTCACCAATTTATAAACCTTGAGGTCTCTTGAACTGGGTATGCAGAGGCGCCACTTGGCAATCATGCCTTCCTAGGGTGAAGGAGATTCCTCCCTAAATAGGGACTTCACGACTGCCCTTGTAACAGCCTCTAACGCTCGAAAACGCTCACCCACACTCCCATGCGATGAAGGAAGAGTTAAGTGGCATATTTGAGCTTCCCGTCAAACCTAAAATTTGCCCCACCCTGGAGAAAATCTGGAATTCGTCCCTGGGTGGGGCGAATCCCAGTTTGAATTCGTCCCTGGGTGGAATGGATACTAAGCAAAGTGCCTGAAGGTGCCAAATTGATTTTTGACCTTCCAAAACTGTTGTGCGAGTGGTTAGGACCACTTTTTAACCTCTGGGGGCTGCCCTTGGGGCTATGTGTGTCAATGCGATCAGTGTTTGTAGTCACATAATCGAATTGGTGTTGTTCTAGTGTCTACACTTTTATTCAATTTTGAAATCATTTTAGGTATTTTGAGAAATTGATCTTCAAAAGCAATTAGATTTGCATTTTAGTCACAATATCATATTCATAGACTCATTAGTTATTTTATTATCATTAATCTAGATTATAAGTCATGATATTTGTAGAGCAATCTCATCAATTTAAAGGTTTTTGAAATCCCTTATTATGTTTTGTAACTAGTTTTGTAAATACAATTAGTGAATTAAGGATTGTTGTAAAGTTATTTCTTCCTTGCATTTATAGGTATTAAAAGTTACAAGCATATAGTAGCACCTTACTATAAATTTTATTTCCTTGCATATCTTTAACCCTTGTTGAAAGAAATGGAAAAGTATCTATCTTCCCTGAAAAATACATTCAACTAAAGGATCACATAGTTTAGGCTTGTACTATTACATTTTATTTTAGTTTACAATTTGTATTGAATCATACAAATATTACAATTAGGATAAAGGAAAGATTCATTGTGTTTTCTTAATTATTGTTCAAAAGAAAAGAGAATATTTTATTTTTAACAAGTAATTAAAGTAAAAAGTGCTTGATATAGGTTCATTCACACAAGTATGTCCTACATTTATAAGCATTAAAAGTCATAAGCATTCAACAACATATTAGGTTAATTTAGTTTATTTTTGTATAACCCTTCAATTTTTTCTTAGTAGAAAAGAAAAATATTTTATTTTTCTAAGAATTTAAAGTGAAAGATCACATAGATCTAGGACTTATTTCCCTAACATTGTTGTATTCATTTTGTATTTCATTTCCTTTTACATTTAGGATAGACTTAGTATTATAAAACTTAGGCATATTCCAATAAACCTATGAAACCTAGAACTCATAGGCTCCGCACTCAAAATAATCCCAAGATCATTCGTGTAGGCACATATAATTTTTATTCCCCCACATATTTGGTGAAGCTGATGTGAATACCACAAGGGTCCAAATATTTTCTTATCATATCCTTAGAGCTTTTAAGAAAAAATTAAGTAAACCCTTAAACAAGACCTGTTGGGGACCAAAAATGGTCCTTAAACTTTAGGCATTATGAACCCCCATAATGTGGCTCGTGTCGAGTGTGTCTAGTGCCAATGTCATGCATTGAGCACTAGTTCTAAAATTCTGGGGAGCATGGGATGCAAATCCTTCAAGATACCTCCAAGCTTTTTACCATGACCAACTCCTTTCTTGGATGCAATATTTTATGCTCTTCCTCCTATGCTATCCTATCCTATTGGGTGCTTTTCTAAGAAAAAGGTAAAGCAGGAAAATATAGTAAAGAACTATAAAAAAAATTATGGAAAGCAATAAAGAGCTAATTTAGCCTAATTAGACTAAAGATATAGGTGGTGATGCACCAAAAGACTACAACTCCTATTCTCTATTCTAGTGGTATTAGTGAACACATGAAAAAGCATGACAAAAAATTTGAACTTGGTCCCAACTATGTATGACTTACAAATAGAAAGACTACCTATAGTCATAGCCCCCACAAGAAGATACATTAACACTTAGACCAAGGTAAAAGTTTGCTTAGGTAGTCACAACTACTTGTATTCATATTAAGAAATATTACATTCATATACAACTAGAAGAGTCTCAATCAACTATATATACTATAGCCTAAGGATGAAGTCCAAATTGGAATACAAAATGGAAAGAGGGAGAACTACTCAAGGTTAGATTCTAGACATGACAACACTTCAACCTCCTTTTTCTTAAGCCTCAAACAAAAATTCAAAATTTCATCCATGGGATACCTTGAGTGGAAAATATTATTTCTTTGAGTTGTTTCATCCAAGGTGTCATACTATAATTACTTCAATAGGATTGGAGTCTCCTCACGGCATAATCACTTATGATTTTTACTTTGAATGGAGAGACTCCTTTGCATTATCATTAACTAGCATCCTTTTACCCACATGGGGGAATCTAGGATTGAGCAATATTATTACTAGAATATTTGCTTTGCTTATGCTCTAGTGTTAGTCATATTATTATTCTTTAACTAGTTATGGTTGTTGCTCTCATCAATCACTCTTATCTTCATCCTTCGATGATTAATATCCCTATATAGTGCAATTTTTAGTGCTTGGCATCTATTTTGTTTCTACCTTATGTTGTCACCTTCTTCTTGGGCTACTATATTTTAGGTATATCCTTCACCTTGAACTTGTCTTTGATAATACAATCATATATTGTGAATAAATATTTTTTTTGGTTAATACTAGTCTTCTCATGTTTGACCTCTTGGATGTTTATGCTTGAGGGCTACTTCATCAAGTTACAAAATATTTTGTGTGCCTCAAGTCCTTTAAATCATTTAGTTTTTTGTTCTTTTGTCACAATTTTTCTTTTTCCACAGATTTTGAAAAAAAAACTTTATATAGCTAGGATATCCTTGATAAGGTTACTATTCTCAATATCATAGGTATTGTTCCCCTTATTTCCATCCTCTCTGATTCTTGGGTTGTGATCACTAGATCTATTCTTGATACCATTTTACAATTAACCTAGGACTTTAGATTCTTTGGATCCCAATTTCCCAAAAGAGATTTCTTTAATTATTTTACCCCTTCTTCTATTGGAGGGATGGGTCTATGACCATAGAGAAGGTAAAACATTTGCTTGTAGCTAAGCCCCATATATTATAATTAGAAAGGCTTTGGTGTATTTGTTTGAATTAATACTTGGTTTAATTATCATAAAAAATACTAAAAGTTCTTGTTTGCTTCATTCAAGTGATCAACCTTACCTCATTGTATGGGGAGCTTCAAGCTTACTAGCAAATTTCAATGTAGGATCCTCATTGCTAGTATTATTTATTTCTTATTGGAATTTGTTATGTGATATGCAAACAAAACTCTAGGGTCCTTAACTTTAGCCAATGGTGGGTAGTGACCTTAGCCAAAGTACTTTCTCATTGGAAGAGATTGTTTGATATAGTGAGAACTCACTATAGTTCGGTAACTCATAGATGGCTCTTAGATACAAAAGAGAAAAAAAATATAGGTTAAAACCTTAACTATTATATGTAGAGTTCATAGGGGTAGCCATGAGGAACTTATATCTTGAGGGATATTTTAGAAAGGTGGCCAAGAACTAGGGCTTGTGAAATGTAGTAGGGGAGGTTCTTACTTTTATAGAGTTCCTTTGCATGAAGTATTTTACTTTGTGAGGTTTATTTATGGATTGATAAGACTCAACATCATAGGTATGTTTAATTATGAGAAGCATGATTTGTATTATGCTATATCATTTGCACTCATGGTGACTATCACTTCTCAAATTATTCCACTACCTTTTGGCCTTTTAATTTGTGATGATTTTCTCACATGTGCAAGTGATGGTACATCTTCTAAAATTTGCTTCACATGAACTCTAACCCCATTTTATTTATATATGCTACTTGCTTAACTCTTGAATTTGCATAACTTGAATACAACATGTATTATTTTAAATATCATGTATTTAAATTATAATACATGATTTTGGTGTATTTTTGTGTGCCAAGTTTTTCACACAAGGTCCTTTCATCAAACCTACAATGTATAAACACTATTTCCATGAAATTTAATCACTCTTGCATGCTAGTCATTTCAAACATGTGACTTGTTGCATTCTATATTTATGAATATCTATATTTAGAGAATGGTGAATTCCCATATTTGTGAGATATTTTGGACCATATCTAATTATGTAGAATCCACCATTTGGTTGGAATTGCTTACCATTTTATCCTCATGTCCTAACTTGTACTTGATTACCAAGGTAAAAGACTTACAAATATTGCATGTTGGGTTGGTATCGAATCCATATACCCATGTCATATGGCTTGCCACCCTTTCTTCTTTTTCACAATAATAGGTTTCTTTACAAGTTTGACCTGGGAGAATGCATCTAAATGGTAGAGGGAAATTTGGGATTCCATTTTTTGTTATCTTTAGGGGTTCAAAAATCCATGTGGATCCTCTTGGAAGCATCCCTCTTCCTCTATATAATGAGACTTAACTTTACCTTTTGTAGGCCTTGTTTGAACTTATGTTAGACTACAAGCAAGACATCCAAGTTTACCCAAAAGTGTTCCCTCAGATGTTGACTAATTTTGGTGGATTTTTATATATTGGAACTAGATCCTTGAAAGTTTCTTGGTTATTATTAGCTTTGCTTTTTTATATTTCGATAGGTATATTGGTCTATACCTGGATTTCACTACCCTCTTCACTTATTACCTCACTAGGTCTGACGTATGAGTTTATAATTAGTTTTTTTGCTAGTCTAATTTTAGCATTTGGTATATCACTTAAATCACAACTTGTAGTGGCTAGTCGTGGGGTAGTAGGGTTGGGTTACTGACAAGGGGGTTGGTGGATTTTGGAAGGGAATAATTTCCTTGTAGATGGAGCATGGTGGGGTTATGGAGCTTTGGGAAGAAGGTGTATTAGGACCAACCTTCCAATTTAGACCAAATAATTTCTAGCTTGGTAGGCTCATTTATAGGATTCCAATAGGGTGTATCCCAATTTAGACTCTACTATCATAGCAATAAATGAAAGACATAGTGGTAAGAGGTCCAAATTAATTAGGGATGTTGCACCAAGACTTATGGGATCTAGTGTTGTAGCCATCCATCACCTCCATAGGATACATTTTTATGGTAATTAGTTATTCCAAAGGTGAGATCCCTTTTTTCCTAATTTTTAATTGGTCCATTAGAAGGTTTATGAACTAATCCCAACTACTGATGGAGACAAGGAAAAGGGTCTAACACCAATATTATGCCTTGCCTTCCATAGAAGCCATAAGTAGATGGAGTTTTATATTCCATTGGTTTATTTTGTGTAGAGCACATATATCACCAAGGCATTTTATGTGTGCTACAAAGGTTACCAGGTCTTCCCCCATGAATTATGAGAGGCACCTTACCACCCAAACTAGAATTTCTTAGGTGCTTTTCCAGGGAAAAGGGAAAGAGAAAATATAGTAATAAATTGAAATTAAATTATAAAATGCAATAAAGAGCTCATCTAGATTAAGTAGCCTAAAGATACAGGTGGTGATGAAAAAAAAGACTACAATTCCAATTCTACATTCTAGTGGGATTAGTGAACACATGAACAAACATGATAACAAAATTGAACATGATCCCAATTGTGTATGACTTACAAATTGAAAGATTCCCTATGAAGACCAAGATAGAAATATTAGAGTAGGCATAGCCCCCACAAGAATATACATGAACACTTAGACCAACACAAAATTTTCTTAAGTTGTCACAAGTTTTTGTATTCATATTAAGGAATATTACATTCATATACAACTAGAAGAGGCTTAATGAATTGTACATACAATAACCTAAGGCTTATGTCTATACTATAATACAAAATTTAAAGAGGAGGGAGAAATACTCAAGGTCAAATTCTAGACATGATAAAAATTCAACCTCCTTTTCATTAGCCTCAAAGTGACAATTTATAACATTTACATCAAAAATTAAAAACTCAAAATTCCCTCCATAGGATACCTTGAGTGGGAAAGTTAGTTTCCTTGATTTGTTGCATATGAGATGTTGTACTTTAAGTATATTGGTATTATTAGATTTACCTCATGGTCTAATTACTAACAAGTGTTACTTTGGATAGAGATCCTCCTTTGCATCATCATCAACTGGCATCCCTTTGCCCACATGGGAGAATATAGGTTTGAGCAACATTATTACCAAACTCTTTATTTTACTAATGCTCCAATGTTAGTTAGTCACCTTATTGGTATTCAACTAGATTTGGTTGTTGCTCCCATAAAACACTCTTATCTTCACCATTCAGTTATTAAGATCCCCACACAATATGGCTTTTAGTGCTTAGCCTCTATTTTAGTTCTACCTTACTTAATCATCACCTTTTATGGCTACTAGATGTTAGGGATATCCTTTGCTTTGAAGTTATATTTAAGAACCCAATAATATCTTGTGAATGACTCTTTTGTCTATTTAATAATGGTTCCACCATATTTTGACCTCTTATTTGAATTTTTTTGCTTTAGGGACATCTTATTTAGTAGTACCAAATTTTTCATGTGCCTTTTGTCCTTTTGATCATCTAGTTTTTAGTTCTTTTGGAACCCTTTTGCATTTTACCATAGCTTTTGGAAAAAATCCCTTATGTATCTAGGAAATCCTTGAAAATATTTCTATCCTCAATATTGTAGGTATTGTATCCCTTCTTTCATTCCTCTGCGGGTCTTGGGTTGTTATCCCTAGATCTATTATTGATGCTATTTTGCAATTAACCTAAGACTTTAGCTTCTTTGGATCCCAATTTTCCAAAGAGATTGCTTTAATTTTTAATTCCCTTTTTCTATTTAAGGGATGGTTCTAGGGTTTTAGAGAATTTAGAACCTTTTTCTATAGCTAAGCTATGCTAGTTATCACCAAGAATACTTAAGTGTCTTCATTTGCATTGGGAATTGGATCAATTATCATCGAAAAGGCTAATATTTTCTGCTTACTTCATCCAAGTGATCAACCTTACCTCATGGCATGGGGATATTTAGAATTACTAATATATTTTGGTATGGGATCATCCATGTTAGCATTCTTGATTCCTTATTGGCATCAGTTATGTGACATGTAGATGAAATTTTTAGAGCCTTCAGTTTAATCGATGGTGGAAAATGACCTTAGCCCAAGAACTTTCTCCTTTATGGGATTTTCTTAATGTAGTGAGGACTCACTATAATGTGGTGGCTCATAGGGGATATATATTATAATAGAGAATGAACCTAGAGGTTAAATACTTGTCTATAGAGTCCATAGTGGTGGCCATGAGGAAATTTGTCTTAAGAGAGATATTTTCTAAAATGTGGCCAAGAATTGGGGTGTATGAAGTGCACTAGGGTAGGTTCTACCTTTTATAGAATTCCCTTGTATGAAGTTCTTTGATTCATGAGGTTCCCTAATGGATTGACAAGACTCCGTCCACTAGGTATGCTAAACTATAATAAGCATGATTTTCTACTATTCTATCTCATTTTCACTCATGTAGACTATAATTTCTTAGATTATTCCATTGGGTTTAGGTCTCTTAGTTTATGACACTTTTCTTGGATGTGCATGTGATGGTGCATCTTCTAAAACTTGCTTCAAATGAGCTCTTTTCCCATTTTTCCATATATACCTCTTGTTTAACTCCTAACTTTGTATCACTTGACTACTACCTGTCTTATTTTTAGTGTCATGTATTTACATTATAATACATGACATTGGAAGACTTTTGCAAGCCAATATTTTCATACAAAGTGCCTTCATAAAATATACAATATCAAGACCATATTGCCCTAAATTTCAATTTCTCTTGGGTGTTAGTCATTTTGAACATGTGACTTGTAGTATTATGGAGTTGATGAGTGTTTATCTTTAAATAATAGTGATTTATCATGCTTGTGAGAGAGTTTGGGTCATTGCTAATCATGTGGAATCCAAAATTTTGTTGGAATTTCTCACTAGCATGTCCTCATGTCTCAATTAGTATTTGATTGTCCAGGTAAAATGCTTTCAAGTATTACATATTGATTTGCACTGAATTCTTCTACCCATGTTGTGTGGCTTACCTAGGTCCTTTCTTCTTTTTCCTGATAACAAGTTTTTTTATGGGCTATATCTAGGAGAATGTATCTAAGCGTCAGATAGGAATATGAGGTTCCATTTTTTGTTACCTTTAGGGGCCCAAAAAAATCATGTGGCTCTTCTTTGAAGCATTTGACTTCCTCTATTGCATGAATCTGAACTTAGTCTTCTATAGACCTTGTTTGTACCTATGTTAGACTATGAACAAGACATCTAGGTCTTCCCAAAGTGTTCCTTTAGACATGTTTATTGATTTTGAAGGCCATATTTTGAATTGGAAATAGATATTTGTATATTATTGGTGTTGCTCAACTTCTCTTGTTGATATTTCAGTGAGAATATTGGGATGAGCTTGGATTTTAATATATTCTTTACTTATTATGTCACTAAGTCCAAAATATGAGTTACTCATTGGTGTTTATTCTAGTAGTATGGCTTTGGAATTTGGAATAACACTTTAAAAATAACTTGTAGTGTATGGTTGTGGGGTTGGTAGATTTTTTAATGGGTCAATTACCCTATGGATGGAGCATGGTGGGGTAAATACTTTTATGTAATAAACAAATATCATACCAAGAAGAGTTTTAACCTAATCAAGGATGCTAACATAAGACTTATGGAATCTAATTTTGAAGTCATCCATAGTGTCCATAGGTGCTCTTTTGATGGTAATTATCTATTCGAATGATGAGATAACTTTTACCTTAGTTTATAATTGGTCCATCAGAAGGTTGGAAAACTAATACTAGTTTTTGATGGAGGTGTGGTAAAGGGTCATACACTACTCTTTTTCCTTGCTTGATAGAGAAGCCATGAGTAGTTGGAGTGCTATATTCAGTTGGTCAATGTTGTGTTGAGCACATAGTTCACCAAAGCATTTGAGGTGGTTTATAGGGGCCATCATATCTTTCCAAATGAATAATAGGAGGTACCTTACCACCCAAATAGAAATATCTTCTCATGTCACTAGTGAGGTCAATAATTTTAATGAACACATTTCATTCCATATTGGTAGTCACCATTGGTTTGGATTTTGAGGAGCGACCATGTTCTATTGTTTATTTCTTCACCTATCACAAAAGTTGAGAGGGGAAAAAATCAATTGAGGATTTATTTTTATAGTTGATATTGTAGTAGACCTTGAGCTCATGAAATAACAAGCCTACTTATTGTTGCCTTGCCAAAGGTCTCTTTCTCTCTTTGTACAATAGAGTCATGATGTGGTAATATTTAACTAGACAAAGGTTCCCATTACAAACTCTATCATTTGTTTGATAGGTGATTCTTTTTAGGTTCTTCCTTTTTGCACCATGACCCCCCAAAATACAATTCTCTACAAGTGTGTTTGGTGCATGTGCCTTACATGCATCACTAGTTCAAGAAATCCATGTAGCATTAGATGCGGCAGCTTTGAATGACCTTAGGGTTTTTTACCAAGGTTGGCTCCTTGCTTGGATGTAATATTTGATGATTTTATTTCTATGCTACCATGTATTATTGTGTGCAATGCTAAGAAAAAGGGAAAGAAGGAATAAATACATTAAATAATTGAAAGAAAATAATAGAAAGCAATAAAAAACTAATCTAGCCTAAATATCCTAAAGCTATAGTTGGTGATGTGCTATGAGACTATAATTAACATTTTCATTATAGTGTGATTAATGAACATAGAAACAAGTATGAAAATAAAATTAAACATGATACAAATTGTTTATGACTTACAAATAAAAAGAATCCCTATGAAGGCTTGGACATAAATACTAAAGTAGTCATATCCCCCAATAGGAAGATACATGAACACTTAAAACAATATATAATTTCCTTAAATAGTTACAACTCATTGTATTCATATTAAGGTACATTATATTCATATACAACTAGAAGAGACTTGATGGCCTATACATACAATAGCCAAAGGCTTGAGTCCAAAATGAAATACAAAATGAAAAGAGGAGGGAGAATTGCTCAAATTCATATGCTAGATAGGACAACAATTCAAACTCCATTTTCTTGATCCTCAAAGTGGATATTTATAATATTTACATCAAAATCTTGAAATTCAAATTTCTCTCCATAGGATACCATGACCAAGAAAGTTGATCTCTTTGATTTTTTGTATCTGAGGTGTTATATTGTAATTACTTTAGTAAGACTAGAGTCACCTCAAGGTCTAATCACTTATAAGTGTTTCTTTGGATGGATATCTTCCTTTGCATAATCATTAACTAGCATCCTTTTACCCATGTGGGAAAATCTAGGTTTGAACAACATTATTACCAAACTCTCTACTTTGCTTATGCTCTGATGTTAGTTAGTCACCTTATTGGCCTTCAACTAGTTTCGATTGCTAGTCCCATAATCCACTCTTATATTCATCCTTTCATGATTAAGATCCCCATATAGTGTGGTTTGTAGTACTTGGCCTCTATTATGGTGTTGCATTAACTTTTTTTTATTATTTTGATGTATAAAATTTTAGGGATATCTTTACCTTGAAGTTGTCTTTGATAACCTAGTCATGACTTTTGAATGTCTCTTTTTTCTAGTTAATTTTTATCCCTTAATATTTTGGAATCTTACTTTATTTATTATTATTTAGGTCTATATTCATTGAATCTACCAAAATTTTCATGTGCCTTGAGTCATTTTAATCATTTTGATTTTAGTTCTTTTGTCACCCTTTCACATTTTCCCATGGATTTTATAAAAAATTCTTTATGTAGCTCGACAATACTTGACAAGATTTCTAGATTGAATCTCATAGGAATTTTCCCCCTTATTTCCTTTCTATGATTTTTGGGTTGTGATCCCTAGATCTATTCTTGATGCTATTTTACAATTACCTAGGACTTTAGCTTCTTTGGATTCTAATTTCCTATAGAGGTTTCTATAAACTTTGGGCTCCTTATTTTTTTTTAGGGATGGAATTAGAATTTTATAGAAGGTAGAACCTTTATCTATAGCTAAGACCCATCAATTATCATAATGAAGACTTCAATGTCTTCAAGTGCATTGGGACTTGACCCGGTTATCATTAAAAGGCTAAGAATTTTTCCTTGCTTCATTTGACTGATCAACCTTACCTCATGGCATGGAGAGATTAATTTTTACTAGTAGCTTTTAGTGTTGGCTTTTACTTTATATCATGCTTGATTTATTTATGGCATCGATTATGTGATATGCAGATAAAACTTTTGGGTCCTTCACTTTAATTGGTGGTGGAGAGTGACTTTAGCCCAAGCACTTTCTCCATGGTGGAATTTGTTTGATGTAATGAGGTCTCACTACAAGACCATTTAACTTTATTATGTAGTTAGAAAAAATAATAAATACTAAAAATAACATAACAAAAGGTTTTTCCTACTAGGGTTCATACACAACCCTTTTACTAGCCACCATATGAAGCTTGAGGCTATATTAGTAATATAGGAAACTTGGGATGCTATCCTACCATATAGGATCTTGCATGCACTTTAAGCCTCCTAGGAAATTATTATGGTAGACTAACAAGATTCATAAGGATGGATTTGATTATCTCTCATGTGTTTGTCTTGGGTCATGTAAATAGAAATATCATTCTCATGCATTGTTCTCTTTTAGCACCTCACATTATCTCTCATGTATGACCATGTATATTGATAGGATCAACTTCCTTCATGTTATAATGGGTATATATGAAGGGTAGGTATATAGAAAGGTTTAAATATATTAAACATCCTAATAAGGTATATTGATCATATTTATATAGAGAGAGAGCACAATATAAGGGCATAAAATGTATTCTCTTTATTATATTATATAACTCTAAAAAACCACAATGAAATTAAATCTCCCTTTTCAATTCAAACCATGGCCAAAAATCCCTACCTTACTTGACATGTTACCTGACAATTGACTTGCAACACTAAATATTAGTCATCCTTGCTTGAGGTTGAAGAGGACCAAGTCACATTTGAAAATATCACATATGAAGAAGAAGAGGAGGATATTCCTCACTATAGTACCCTCTCCCTTATCCATAATTAGAAAGGTAAATTTATCTTTAATTCCATGGATCATATGGTTGCCTTCCTTTGTAGGATCAAGGAAGCCATACGAGTTATCTTAAGAGTAGGTAAAGATCCTTATATTACTTCCACTATATATGGGTCCCTTTTAGACCTTCTTCAATAACTTGGATCTACTCCCACCACTTCAAATAAAAATGGATTTATAGCATGGATCTCTATATGTAGACATTAATGTATTAAATATTGATCAAATAAGCTCAAATTCTCCCATTGTTATAACTTTTGTAGAATATGGGGCACCCAATCCCCCCATCTTATTGAGGATATCATTTTTCCTTACCTTTTATTATAGAACTACTTTAATTTAATACTATTTTATCTATTTTTAAATTAGTAAGTGCTAACCATGTACAATATCTTGATATTATTTTGAGTACCCCAATCTCTCAACCCATTACTCATAGTCTCCATCCTATTCCAAGTATGAGTATAACATTTTCCTAAAATCTTACTCCTATAGTTTATAAGCTCACACCTTATAACCTCTTATTCTAAATATATTGGGCATAGTCGCATGATGTCTACATCATATGCCACAATACCCTAGCCTTGTTCCTTATTTAATCACCAAATCCCATTAATTTATCAATGAACTCATATTCCTCAAAATTTAGTCCCTTAAGAATTTTAAACCTAGTTAGAGAAATTAACATTGGAAATGTACTTTATTCAAGGACCATAATTTTCTCATAGATAATCATACGTAGATTTGTATAATAAACCGCTTGATCTATCATAGTTAATTGCCATTTCCTCCAAATTTTGAGATGCCTAAATTAAATATGTACCAAGGGAAAAAAAACTATTAAAAACCTTATGTTTTTCTATACTATGTGTAATATTATCACATACAATAAAATTTTACTCCTCAAAATATTTCCTCATAGCTTGAAAGGCCAAGCCATAGAATGGTATTACTAGCTACTATGATATAGAATCAAAACATTTGAGGGTTTGATCGACATTTTCATCCAATACTTCTAAATATATATTATATATAAGGTCAATGTCAGTGACCTATATACCCTTAAACAAGTCTAAGGTAATATTTTTATTGACTTCTTAACAAGGTTGTAGGATCTAGTAGGAAGACTCATATACACACTCCTAGAAATGGAGACCATACACATTTTTGTATGTAATATTCATGAACAATTGGATTACCCATTGGAAATGACCATCATCTCTTCTTTTAAAGAGGCCCTCTTAAAGAGAGGCCAAGTTAAAATAAAAAAGGATGAAGAAAAATCATATCCATTTAACCAAAATATACAATATAATAACATGTTGTAGGTGATGGAGTAATTGATTCATGCCTTACTAATAATGTAAATATTTTTGTAACTCTAAAAAAATGTGTCTTATAAAAGAAAAAATTTTGTAAGTAAAATTTCACTAAATTAGATCAGCCTCCTATTTCCATCTTAGAACAACTTCTTTAAGCTAAAATGATAGATTTCCCACCCATAAAGACTATAGATACTGAGAGGTGCTCCTTCTACCATGTTCATGGCCATTCAATCAATAGATATAAAACCCTTTGAAACCTTATCTAATACATCATAAAGGGAGGCCAACTTATCATTAATGAATTAGATTCCTAGTCCTCCCCAAAATAAGATCTTAGGATCTTCCAAGATCCACTATCATACCATTTACAAAAGGTAGTAAAACCAAGTTCATTAAGGGAATATCGCACCTCTAAATCAAGGCATGGTGGGCACACTCCTTCTCATGAAGGTAACATTAAAATTCTCTACCTCCTTATCTATATTCATTACCTACTTTGTATGTATATGACACATTTAGGTAATTTCCCTTACAATTCACCTTTATCTACCTGAAAGGAGAGGGATGATGTGGGATACAATACATATCCAATTTTAGTTTCTTGCTTCATTAACATCTAATAAATATAGTGAATCTATATTTTAACCGTTTAGGATCCCATGGTGATACCATTCCTATGAATATTTTTATGTTGAGGTAAAACAAACAAGGATCTTCTGTTCCCACTAGGTCTTGGTTTGATGTGGTTCAAATGTAAACATGGATATCCCAACCTTAGCTTTCCCTAAACAAAATACATCATCAAGAAACATTACATTTAAGTATTGTATGTTGCATCTACATTGACTACTTGATCACTTGCCTACTTGCATTGGTGCTTGACTACATAGTTTTTTCTTTCACATGTATGCGTGTATTTGCCTAGAATCACTATTGCATGTGGAGTAAAAATATTTTCAAAGATGCAATTATGATCCTCATTAGGCATAGATCACTCTACATTACAAATGCACTAGGTGATTGACACTAGTGGATCTCTCCCTATCCATATATTGCTTGTCAAATATTGCAACAACTATATTCTTAGTGGAGCCCATAATGATGTAATGATGGTTATAATTAGGCATAGAATACTTTGTATTACAATTTCCCTAGTTATCCAATGCTATAAGTACTCCCCAATATCACATTTCTTATTCTTACATGCTCGATTTATGTCATAATGGATTATTTACATATGATTGCATTTGCTTGGAATGTTTCTTACTATATAAAGAAAAGTACAAGGATGCAATGATGATCATAGTCAATTCATATCAACATATATTTACCACTATAAATTACTTCTCTTAATCTAAATCATCCCTATCATCTATTTTTCAAAATCATATCTCCCTAATATTTTTTATTACAATTTGCTTGTCACATGATGATCACTAAGAAGTCCATATTGCTAATGGTAAATATTATTATTCCATTAATATCCACAATATTAACACCACAATATCTACTTGGGTAATCTTCTCATGTGAGGTAAAACCCTTGAAAGAGGCAAAATATACTCCTAACTAGGGGCATCAAAATTTCCTTACTATATCAAGGATACTTAAATTAATCATTCAACTCCATTGAACAAGTACTTAATATAATTATATACCTTTAAATAGGTTGATCAGTCGTGTGATCCATTTCAAAATAACCTGTATATAGTTGTATATATCATGTATTGTAAAAAAGGTAATGCAAGTCTTCATAAGCAATAAAAAATTCCTTAAGCACCTCGTTTAAGTGTGAGTACCTAACATTATTTTCAATTGCACATATATTATAATAAAACACCACTTAAGTGTGAATAATTATCAAATATATATATATATATATAAACCCACTTGCACAACATCATATGTGGGGGTAAACTATGCAAAAGGAACAGTTTACCCTTAACTAAGGGTATTGAATCTAAAAGCAATTATGAAAAAATATCAAAATGATCAAATTGTACACTTTTTAAATAGGCCAATCAAATTATGTATCTTTAGATATCCAACCTAATTGTATGATCTTAAAGGAATCAATCATTTTTCTATTCTTAAATGATCCAATCAATTATATGCTCTTAAATGAGCTAATCAATTATATGCTCTCAAATGAGCCAATCAATTATGTGCTCTTAAATGAGCCAATCAATTATGTACTATTAAATGAGATAATAAATTATGCACTTTTAAATGATCCATTCAAGTATACACTTTAAAATAATCCAATTAAGTATGTGATTTTAAATAAACCAATCTAATATGAGCCTTTAATTAGGTTGATCAAAAGTTTGTGCCTTTAAATAGACTGATAAATAATGTACCTTTAAATAGACTAATCATTTACATGAATTTAAATGGCCCATCAAATTATGTATTTTTACAACTAAAAAATTACTGAATCATGCATATTTAAATAGACCAATCAGTTTAAACATATCAAATAATATACTTTTGACACTTTTCCTACGAATGATCAAGCAAAATAGTGCCCTTTAAGCACCTCGCTTAAAGGTACTCTATATATAATGGATAATAAAAAATAGTCTTGCCTAAAGATATAAATTTCTAACTAGGGGCATCAAGTTCACTTCAATGTTGTTAAAAATGATATTTAAGCATTGACTTACAAACTAAATTACATTAAATAAAGGTGTCCTTAAATGGACTAGTCAAAAGAATGTATTACATATACCAATCAACCATGCACTTTTAAATAAGTCACATAATTATATTTAATAAATATCATATACATACTTTTATATAGCTTTACAAATATTGTATCATGGTGATCAAAAATAAAATCCCCCTTGGAGAAATAAAAAATTAAATCTTGTATATATCTTAAAACACTAATCAATAATGTGCCTTTAAATAAACTGATCAAATTATGTCTTGAAATGGACCAATCTACATCTAAATTTATATTTAAATAGACCACCCAAACATGTCCTTAAATCAACCAATCTATATTAAAATATAATTAAAAGGTATCTTTAAATATGCCAGTAAATTATGTGTCCTTAAATGAACCAATATGTTACACATATTTTAATATTTCCCTTTAGACTACATATTTAAAGGATGATTGAGCAAAAAAATCTAGTCATAGCATAATTGAGAAGAGCTTGGTATAATACCTTATCCCATTGTTTTCTTTCCTCACCACCTTTCATCCTATAGTGAGTTCTCACTACACATAGAAACATGTAATTCCCTTAGAAAATGCTAGAAAAAAGAAAAAAGAATAAATCACAAAACAACTAAAACTAGGAGAAAAGAGAGCTAAGTATGTCCACAAATTTGAAATTTGCATTAATCATGGTTTGGTGATAATCATAAAAATACTTGGTGGAAGTAGATATGGGTTCCAAAGCTAAAGAACACCAACTAGATTGCAAGATGCATAAACTAACTCTAATCAACATGCAAGGAGGATTGTGTCTAAAAATGTGGAAACCAAAGTTGCTCAAGAAAGTACTAGATCGAGGAGGTCCCAACTAGGATATGAAGGGAGTGAATAACCAAAAATAAAACCTTCAATTAGAGTTAAAAAGGAAATTACATACAAAAGAGAATTAACCCAATTCTGGGCATGCTACCTTTGGAACCTAGGCATGGTATCCTATAGGAACATATGATGCATTTAAAGAAACAATATTTAGGTGGTCCAAATATGCCTCCAAACCTAAGGATATTAATGATAGAATATCTCAAAGTCTTATTACTAGTGATTTCTTTTATGGGCAATTGGAAAAGGCAAAAAAAAGGTCCACATTTAGAAAAACCAACCTTCTACAACATAAATGGCTCCAAATATAGATACCTTGAGATCACTCAAGATTAATATAATGGATCCTTGGTAGAATTTTGAATTTTTTACATAGCTTTGAGAGGCAAAATTTTTCCAACTACATCTATAAATATAATTTTCTTCTTCATTGGAAAGGATTGAAAGTTACTAATTTGTGCCTAGTATTTGGCCTTGTATGTAATTTTTATTTTGCATATCCCTATGTAATAGTTTGACTTGATCCTTGAGACATTTTTTAATTACTAATTTTTCCTTTTTCTATGGCATGGATGTAACCATATTATGGCATATATACATATGAGAAGTTATGGCTATTTAGTGTTTTTCCCTAGTTCCTATGTGTGTGTATGTTGTGTTTGAATATTTGTGTTGGATAATATCATGTTTATTTTGCACTTTTAATTTATGATGCATTAATGCTACTCCCACATATAGGAGCTTTATTAAATTTTTACATCACCTCTCATAGCATAGGTTTCATTTTCCATGTTATTTTACTTTTAGGTCGTTCTCTCTATCTCCTTTTTCCTTGAAAATATCATTAGTATTAGGATAGCTTAGGAATGTGAGCTTCAATATCACATCCAAAAAATGCATTGGCCTTGTAAAAAATCTTCAATTTTATCCCTTGAGCCACATTCCATTCTCCCTAGACTTTCAAACTATGTTCTCTCCATGCAACATAGGCATTGAGGGCATCCAACAACTACAATAGATGGTGATGATATCTTGAGCAAACAATAATAAAACTGACGTGATCGATGGGATGAACATTTTGTATTGCAAGTGAATACATTGAGCTAAGGCTCTAATTAAGGCATTAGCTCATCTAATTATTTAAGCACCATAATTTTTTTCACCTAGTGGCTCATCTAGCTAAAGAACTCAAAGTTTCAATAACTCTAGTATACCAAACCCACTTGAAAAAATATTGGGTTGATATTTGGATGAAGGTTGGAATCCATCCATTTGGTAAAATTCATTCAATATTTATGTGGTGACTATAATTAGAGAAAAATTATACAAATCTATATGATTAAAAGACCTATTACAAGGATCATAACCTTGGGAAGATTTAGAAATCATGGCAGGAGCAGGAGTGGGAGCAAGAGCGGGAGTAGGACTAGGAACATGTTTAGATACTGGTGCAGGTTTCTGGGTGGGAGCAGGATTGGGATCAGGTAGGGCCCTTAGTGGGCCCAGAGGAGGGCTCAAAGACTGAGTAGAAATGTGGCCAGGGTGGGGATGGCATCTTGGGCCTGGGCCCTTAGGCCAGCCTCGATGCAAGCACATGCCTCGAGAAAAAGCCTCCAAATCCTGGGTAGGGTTCAGTCCCCAGTGGGCCCAAGCCCTCCTATAAATAGATCTTTGCTAGCACCAGGGCCCATCCTCGGGCCCTAGGTCTAGGGCTTTCCCTCGAAGTCACTCACATTTCCATTCAAGAGGAGGTCTACTCCTCCTTTGTCACTAGATCCTCTGCCTCCTTGGTTGGGAATTTCCTGGGAGGGCAACCAGACATGGAAACCATCCGTAGGCTTCAGCTGGTTGCCCTTACCAAGTTATTCTTCATCATCAAACTAAATAACAACTATGATGCCAAAAAGATCCTATCGGGCGAGCCCTAGTTTTTGGGACGTAAAAGCCTCTTCCTCCTGCAATACGGAGCTGACTTCCACCCTAGCACCCAAAGCATCAACTTTGCCCTGGGTCTATCTCCCAGAACTTCCCTTCCACCTGTGGCATGAAGACGTCCTAAGACTTATTGCTTAGTCGGTCGGGGACCTGGTGGCCTTCGACCCCGCTACCAAGGCAGGATCTCGAATGGTGCATGCCAGATTTTGCATCAATACAAATCTTAAATCCAAAATTCCCTCTTCTGTGACCATCTATTTTGGGTCCTTCTTTTGGCCCCAATCACTAATTTATGAAAATAAACCTACTTTCTGCTCCCTCTGCTGCACTCATGGTCGCCTCTCCCACCAATGCCCTATATCAAAAAAAGTTGATGGCCCTCTCCCCAAACCCCCTTCCCGACCAGGCCTGGCCCCATCCTGAGGGCCACCTTGTGATGGCCACAAATCCCAGGCCTAGACCACTAAGGAGGCCTCCCCTTCTATCCCAAAGGATTCCCAAGTGGGCCATGGCCTAGAGGACGGTATTCCCCAGGTTTCCCCTTCCATTGATCCCTCCCTTAGGTCATCTTTCGAGGCCCTAATCCCAGGTTCTCCCTCCTCGCTTGATGTGAATCCCTCTCCACAGGCCCCTACTACTGTCCCCTTAGGTCTACGAGCCACCTAGGCTCTTTTCCATGCTGGCTCCCACCTTCTTGCCTTCCTCTGTTGGGGTTCCCTCCTCCCACCCCACCCTTGCTATACCCCCCTCGACCCCCTCCCAGCCCTCCCGATGGTCTCCATTGGGCTTACCCCTTTGGAGTGCATATTCGAGAGGTCAGATGAAGAGGTTGAAGGTAGTTCTCCGTCAGGTCCTGATGAAGTCAGCCCCAAGATGACCCAGAGTAGGAATTTCACCACAAAATTTGGTAGTAAACTCAAGAGGCTGGACCACCATGGGTGACCAATGAACAAGGATCACTGAAGACAACATAGCCAATGGATTCTAGGCAACTCTTCTCGATGTTGCTGTGAGCTTCTCCAAGATGGACACCCTTCGACCCAAACCCCCCACTCAAGCTGGGAAGGGGGGCAAGCGACCCCACAAGGGTGTCAAATGAATATCATCACCTAGAATGTCAAGGGGATCAATGGTGCCCCCAAGAAAAGGATCCTCGACCAAATCTGTAGGGATCACCGCCTGTCCTTCCTCCTTCTCTAAGAAACCAAAATAGATGACGATTTTGCCCAAAGAGTAGCCCAAGATACCTGGAACAACTGCGAGTCCCTGTTTACCCCCGTGGCTGTCTCAGTTGGGGGTTTGCTTTGCATGTGGGATCCCTAGTATTATGAGGGGAGGCTCATATTATCTTCTCCTAGAATAATAAACATTTTGGTCCATCGCATGAAGTCAAGGAGCTCGTGGATTCTATCCAACAACTACACCCCTAACAGACCTATTGAGAAAGTGGGCTTATGGAAGGAAATTAGCTCGATGAGAGAAGCCTTTGCCTCCCTTCCTTGGATCCTGGTAGGGGACTTCAATAGTCCCCTATTCCTTTCTGACAAAAGTGGGGGCTCAGTGGCTCTAAGAAAAATCATGGGGGATTTTGGTGCCTTTACCATCCTCAACGAGCTCATGGATGTCAGCCTGAAAGGATCCAGGTTCACCTAATCAAATAGAAGAGTGGGAGAAAGTCATATCGAGGTCAGGTTGGATAGAGTGTTCCTATCCAAGGAAGCCCTTCCCCTATTTTCTAATGCAACCCTATTGGCCCTCCCTAAAATTGGGTCTGACCATAGCCCCCTCCTCCTCGAAACCAATCATCGCTCCTCCCCCAAGTGGCCCTTTCAATTCAATTCCATGTGGCTTCATCATCCCAACTTCAGGGCCTAGGTAGGCCATTGGTGGGCTCTCCCAATCCCTGGGCACCCCATTGAAAAAGTCTACCACAATTTGAGATGCCTCAAAGAGCAACTCAAGGTATGGAATAGAGATGTGTTCGGTAACCTCTTTGAAAACAAAGTGACAGTTAAGAAAAAACTTGAAGACCTTGAGCTCAAATTTCAGACAGGCTCCCAAGACCTGAGGATTAGGGAAGAGCAACGCCTAGCTCTCAGTGAGCATCATAACATCCTGGCCAGGGAAGAAACATTTTGGAGGAAAAATTTGAGAGTCCTATGGCTCCAAGATGGCGATGCTAACATGAAGTTCTTCCACACGATGACTCTCAAGAACAAGGGCTCTAACATAATTGCTAAGTTGGTGGGCAGTGATGGTAAAATTATCAAGGAAGAAGAGGACATTCAGACTGAAGCCACCAAATTATTATAGGAGCTCCTTGGCGATAGCCCCCCGTGTCCTCAGAAGTGGTAGACTCTCTTCTGGAACATATCCCTACTTCAGTATCAACCATGGCAAGTGAGATGCTTGTGTAGCCCCTGTATGAATTTGAAATTCATACTGCCACATTTTCTATGAATACTGAGGTGGCCCCAGGCCTGGATGGGTTTCCCCCCTATTTTTTCCAATCCTTTTGGGACATCGTTGGGCAAGAAGGGTGTGCTACCATCCGGGACCTCCATATTGCTAGCTCCATCCCTAGAGGTATTAACTCCACCTTCATTGTCTTGATCCCCAAGTCCCAGCCAGCCAGATCCCTCTCAGATTTTCACCCCATTAGCTTGTGCAATGTCCTATACAAAATATTGACTAAATCCATGGCCTCCCACCTCAAGGATATCCTTCCCATAATCATTGCCCCCTTCCAGGGAATTTTGTTCAAAGGCAGACTGATCATAGACAAAGTTATAATCATGCACAAGGCCATCCACTCGGCCTTCCTTTCCAAAAAGGCCTCCTTTCTACTCAAGCTGGATATGAACAAGGCCTTTGATAGAGTCAACTGGGAGTTCCTTTCCATGGTCCTCCTTAAGTTCAGGTTTCACCCCTCCTGGGCCAGGCTCATCAACAACTGTGTGTCCTCCCCCTAGTTATCTATCCTCATCAATGGATCCCCTATCAGATTCTTCCCCAGTTCTAGAGGCATTCGACAAGGAGAACCCCTACCCTAGTCCTATTCATTATCCTGGTTGAGGCCTTGGGAAATACCATCTCGAGTGTTGTTTCCTGTAGACTCATTTCAGGCATCAGGCCTACACCAAGCCTAACCCTTGTGTCCCAAGTTTGTGGACGACACTGTCCTCGCCACCATAGCTTTGATCCCTCAAGCCAAGGCCCTAAAGCAAATATTGACCCTGTATGAGGAGGTGGTCGGGTAAAAAATTAACCTCCAAAAAAGCAAGATTTTCTTCATCCATACTCCCTTGGCTAGGCAAATCAAAATTGGGCAGATTCTAGGCTGTACCCCCGATTCCCTTCCCTCCTCTTACCTCGGGCTTCCCCTATTTATAGGTGCGTCCTCCAAGGCCCTGTGGGGTGGGATGATAGAGCGTATTTAGAGGAAGTTGGCCCTCTAGAAAGGTCACCTACTCTCTCAGGCTAGTAGAGCCACCCTCTTGGAACCGGTCCTTCAAAGTATTTCGATATATTTCATGTCAATCTTTAGAATCCCAACCTCCATTGCAGCCCACATCAAAAAAATTTAGAAACACTTTCTCTGGTCAGGTAGTGAAGATAATAAGAGGATTCCACTAGTCTCCTAGCCCCTGGTCTGCCACCCTAAAGGCAAGGGAGGGATCGGTCTTAGGCGGGTGACCCTCATGAACAAGGCCCTCCTATCCAAGCATGCCTGGAAGGTGCTCACCAATGCCCCTGATGAGTGGGTCAGAATTGTGCACAGGAAATATTGCCATCATCACCCCTTCCTCAACGAATATCAGCCTCGAGATGGATTAACCTTCTGGAAATACCTGATCTACACCAAAGACATTATTCGAAAAGGGACCAGATGGATCCTCGGGGATGGAGCCAAGATCAATTTTTGGGAAGACAGATGGATCCTTGATGAGGCCCTGACTGCTGATAGAGATCTCCTCATCCTCAAACCAAGGCTAGTTGATATAGGGCCCATAGTTTCATCCTATATTTCCTAGAACCAGGGGTGGGTTACTTGGAAACCCATCCTAAACCCCAAGCACCCGCTTCAAGCATCCAAGATTCAGTGCCTCCTCAAGGTGACTGTTATTTCGTCCTTCAAAGGAAATGACATATGTGTTTGGCATGGCACTTCCATTGGTGTCTTTTCTATCAAATATGCCTACAACCTTCAAAGAGTCCCTGACGAGGCCCCCTTTCCAGCCCGGCAGGTGTGGGCCAAGAATCTGATCCCCAAAATCATCCACTTTATCTAGACGACCATCCAAAACAAGATCCTAACTATCGAGAACCTGATTAGGAGGGGATTTCAGATCCCAAATAGATGCTTCCTCTGATGTGCTACTTGGGAGTCCACTAACTACGTTTTTATTAGATGTCCCTTCTCTTATGAAGTCCTAGGCCTCATACTTTCTCAATTCTCTATTCAGTGGGTGGCCCCCAACTCCATATTTGACCTCTTGTCTCAGTGGCCCAACCCATTTGCCCATACTTTCATCTGCTTCCTCTAGGGCTCCTACCTTCCCCATCTACTTTGGCAACTCTGGATTGAGCGCAATAGCAGAGCCTTCTCCCTAGCCTGTTCCCCCCAGTGGATAGTGACCATGGTGGTGTCCTTCACCCTTGAGAACTCCCATTCCATCCCCTTGACCGAGGTGCATCAATGACTGGGTGAGGTCACCCTCGTATCTTTCCTCAAAGTTTAGCTTTCCCCATAATCCCCCCCTCGCCCCCTCCCGTCATTCTATGACAAAGTGGACTGCCCCCAAGATGGGTCAAACTTAACTTTTAAGGAGCTTCTAAAGGGAATCTTGGGCCCTTTGGAGCGGGCGGGGTCATCAAATACTATCACGAGGCCTTGATCATGTTGTATGCTACACCGCTTGGCATCCAGACTAACAAATTTTTTGAAGCAGTAGCTCTCCTCAACGGGTTGACTGCCCTCAGGGAGTCCACCTCAAAATTCATCATTGAGGGTGATTCCCAAGTTATTATCAAAGCCAAATGTAGCCTGGGAAACTACTCTTGGTGCATTCACAACTCCATCTAGGAAGGCCTCACCATTCTCCAAGGACTCCCCGACCACGCCTTTTGATATGTGTATAGAGAAGGCAACAAGGTTGTTGATTTCATGGCAAATCAAGCCATCTTAGTTGAATACTTCACCACATGGACCATGAAATTCCCTAAAGCTCTGGTCCAAATAGCTTTTCAAGACTATCCTAGCAACGATGAGGGCCTTGGTTCTTAGCCCGCCCCAAGTTGTGGCCCCAAAGTTTCACTGTAACACCCCCTAGTGGCCAGGGGAATCACCTGTCTGCTCCACCACATCGACTGGCCCCTATCCTCCTCTTGCTTGTGAGGCAATCATCAAGATCCCCCTCATGGTGCCAAGTGTCATCGGCCATGTCAGACAATCGGTTCATCCCGACCTAGGTTTGTGAAGCTCCGCTGGCAAATTTGGCAAGTCCAAGTTAGAGTGTGCATCAGCCCATTTTGACCTTCTCATCTTGGATGTCACACTATCAGATTCTCATGCTGTGTTAGTTCGTTCATGGCTCTATCCCATGAGGTCCCCTTAAGTTGATCCCCTACTCAGATTGCACCATCTGGAGTGCTAGAATTGGCCCTTCTCCCCTGCCCTGCATGGTAGCTGCTAGCCGTGCCCCCTCAGCCCCTCCCACCTTGCATTGCCCCCTGCCCCTCGCACTCCTTCTCAATGTCGGTGGCCCTTCCCCTCCTCTGTGCCCCCCTACAAGTTTTTAAACCTATCACACATAGAGCTCTCCTGCATTCTTGTCTGCTTCCCCCTCCCCCTGTCCCCGCATCTCTGGTCAGGCCATCCCTATTTCCCCTACCCCTGGGCTGTTAGTTTGCTCCTCGTGGCTGGTAAAGTCATCTTCCTTGAGCCTTCCTCGCTTGAATTGAGTGAGTCGACTAGGCTATTTTCCAATGCCAAGAAGTATACCCCTTTATTCAACAAATTTGTAGGGGTCGACGAAGATATTACTCAAATTTTTTTGGATACCTGGCATGATGGTGAGGCCCAAGTGAAGGGTATTCACTTCAAAGTGACCAAAGAGTTTTTTATGGAGGTTATGGGCCTGCATCATGAGTAGAAAGGCAGAGTCGTCAGAAGGGATACGCATAATTGAGAGGAGGAGTTGTCCTGCTTCCCGAAGCAGCAGTGGGATAAGACCAATATTTTTCACACCAATCTCCCAGCCCCCTTCGATGAGGCCATCATCTTGGTGATGTAGTACATCACCTATGATAATCTGAACAAGTGGTTGTATAGTTTCCACCTTAGCTACTTCAACCACCTCTGTGGAGCCACGTTGGTTAACACCCCTTAGTTCCTTCTATACTCCCTGAGTCTTTCATTGACTGATCTCACAAGAGCCACTCCTGGCCCTCTCACCAAGGCCTCATGGCTATCCTATATAGGCATGCCCTAGCTAACCAGCTGTAGCTCCACTGCATCCCTCCCCTATCCACTGTCCCCCCTGAAGTGGCTCACTCCCCCGGTGCTTCTCCTATAGCTTCTAAATCCAAGGAGTCCCCCTCTCCCGAAGGCTCCCATTCCCCGAAGCGACGTAGGCCCCACCCAAAAGTGTAGAACTCTGACCCAAGGCCTAGGCGGGGCCCCGCCTCCTAGTGCCAGGAGTAAATGCCCTAATTATTTAAGGCATTAGCTCATCTAATTATTTAAGCACCACATTTTTTTCACCTAGCGGCTCGTCTAACTAAAGAACTCAAAGTTTCAATAACTCTAGTATACCAAACCCACTTGAAAAAATATTGGGTTGATATTTGGATGAAGGTTGGAATCCATCCATTTGGTAAAATTCATTCAATATTTATGTGGTGACTATAATTAGAGCAAAATTATCCAAATCTATATGATTAAAATACCTATTACAAGATCCTATATTGCTACAAATCTCTAGTCATAGTATAAATCCCTAGTTTGATATCAAGAATAACTCAAAACTAGAATATGGTCAAACATCAAAACTAGCCTATGAGAAGATATCTCGATTAGAATGATAGCGGCCCCTTGATTTTACCTAATCTACCTAATATTTTATATCCAATTATAACTTTAGCTTTGAAGTTATTTCTCTACTGCACCGATGAAGATGCAACTACATTGATAGTCCACTTGCATGACATGGTAAGCCTATGTGTAGCTCACAACATCAATCAATAAAATATGGTGCTTATTTTGCTAGTGGTATCCTTCAAATAAAAATCAAGGTAATGACATTCAATTAGGATTTGGGATCAATTGACTAATCAACTGGTGAATAAATTAAGAGATAAGACATATGTAGCGTATCTATTGTAGTAGCTGACTATTATCAAAATGTCACTCATGGACATAATGGATGATTTTAATATTGAGTTTCATAAAACCTAGTGTATAATCCTATATGAGATATGACCTTCCCCAAGTATGACATTCATATACTATTTGAAATCTTTTAATTCCAAGATTCCATGATGACTAAGTCTAGGGGAGGAAACTCTTTGCCAAAAACCTATGGCATAGATATCCAAGAAAATGACAACCTCATTCAAATATAAAGTATAACCCTCATTACTATATTCCCAACCTTATTCAAATATTATGGATACCCCTCATCCTCCTTGTAGCACCCTAAAATTGGCGCAGTCAAATTGGAATAATTACATTCACCTTAGTAAATAAATTTAAATTCAAATTTAACCTCCCAAACCGCCCGTTAACCGTCGAGAAACCCGTTTCCCCTTTTTTCGTGCCATTTTTAGAGGTTGTTTTGACCGTTGGACGATATCGTCGCCGATCAGACGATATCGCCCCAGATTTGACGATTTCGTCTGGACTAGAACGTCCAGACGATTTTGTCGCAAAACTGAATTTGCATAGATAGACTCTGTTCCAACGGGTCTCCAATTCGGGCAGAAGCGTGTCTGCGCCATTGGGACCCTTCCCCCGTTGGAGATCTCCCAAATTGGGATGATCTCCAACCTCCCAACAACTCCCCTATGCCTATTTAAACTCTAGGACATTCCCTCCCCAACCCCTGGCTGAATTTTATCTGCAAGTTGAATCCCTCTGCGTCAAGACATCTGAATGTTGCTTCTACACTAGTTCCATAGTATTTTTATTGTAGGTACATCACCAATTTTCAACCGGAGCCAGCACCTATCGCCGTCGACGAACCTGTCAAGATCGGAGGCGATCCCGTACAATTCGAGACGATTTCGTATTGATGCGAGACGATCTCGACTGTAGTCCACATCGAGGCAATCAGTGCTCGGAGTTTGCTTTTCTCGACCTTTTATTTGTCATTTTTTGCTATAAATTAGATCAGTTACTCAGTTTTTATGTTAGTCTGCATCTGGAGTTCACCCATCTAGTCTAGATTGCATGTTAAGATCATATTCTGCCATTAAAGTACCGTAATTTGCTTTAAATTCCATTTTTTTAATATCGTTCAGTATTCATATTGCAATTTCATGTAGTTTGCCTCTGTTTGCACAGTAGAATTCCTTGCATTTTGCACCTATTTTCTTGTTTTGCAGGTCTCTGACGAATTCGTCCGACGAATTCGTCGATTGCGGACGATCCTGTCGCTTTGGACGATTTTGTCGGATTGCGAGCGATTCTGTCGAATCTCAGGCAATCCAGATTGCTTCAAGCATCAGAAAATTCTTCAGACTTCCGGATCAGGTAATCTCCATTGGCCTCCTGCAAATTCTCTTGTTTTTCGCTTTCTACTCTGTTTGCTGTATTCATTTAAATTGCATTTTCATATAGATTAAGTTAGATTCATTCGGCCAAACCTAGGATGAATGCTTAAGGATAAAACGAACTCATCAAAACACATTCCAAAAACCTAGGCATGGAAACAGCCGCCAAATGTTTCCTGGTGAACCCACCATCCGTCGAAAAATCACCAAAACACACCTCCCTTGAGAGGCGGGACCTTCGTAAAGTCCTCTCGTCCGAGGTACCGCACCATCCTTTTCCCATCCTCCTTCCGGGCGCGGATCCAATAGCCTGAAGGTAGGGATGCAAAAAATTTGGAGCGATACATTTTGGTGAACCCGACGTGAATGCATCATAACCTTTTGAAAACAAAAACAAAAACAAAAAAAAAAAATTAGAACAACTAAAATTTAGATGCATTTTAAAACATTTAAGGTTCAAAATCATGTTTAGATGGTAGCTCCTAAAAAGAGGTTAGCAGTTACTATAAACGTAGAAAACCAATTGGCAGCTATAGAAGTTAATTCTGTCCTTAATATCCCTGAAACAAGTAGAAATCAATCCTTGTGGGACGAACTTGTCAGGAGACTTAGGCTTATTTCATCTAGGTCCACACAACTTAAACAGATCAAGAGGCTAGTCTTGGATAGAATCCTGGATCCTCATCAATTAGTGTTCTATCATGAACTTCAGAGAGCCTGCCATAGATGGTTAGCCTATAGGAGAGCTTTAGTATCTTCAGAGTTGTTCAGCTTTGAGGAATACCTCGAGAACGCAGACATTGTACACCGATTCCTAGGCCTTGTAGAAGACCAAGAGGTTGTTCTTATAGATAGGGAAATATGGAATAGAATTCCGCGTGCTGTGCTATATCGAGAGTATTGCCATGAGCTTTACTTCTATCAACCAACATCTGAGATAGACAATATCACCATAGCCCTTTTCATCAAATTCTTAAAAGAAAACTTTCAATTTGAAGAAGAACATTTCATGACCCCTGAACAACTTGAACCTATTAATGATATTCATAAGTTATTCATAGAAGATTAGTTCATTTACTTTGAGTTTTATTATTATTTCGTGCATTTATTGTTTCATTTGCTGTCTTTATTGTATTATTTCAAAAATTTAAAGAAAACTAAAAAATAAAAAATAAAAAAAACATAGTAAAAAACTTAAACATTTCATTTCAAATATTGCATTAGGTATATATAAATATATACCTTTTAATTTGTTGCATATATATATATATATATATAAATATATATATATATTTGCTGAAATCAAAACTTAGCACCATGACTAGACTTAGGAATGGTAAAGAAACTTTAGGGGAAGGAGAAGATTGGTTGCAAGATACAACTGAAAACCCAAATATCCTTCTTGGAGATACAAATCCGGAAGGAGAAACTCTAGGTCAGTCAGATGAAGACTTAGGTGAAGATAAGGAACAAGAAGGAAGTGTTAAAGAGAATGAATCCTCGTCCCCTAGAATAGCTCCCAATGGGGGCATCACTTTTGACAACGCAGAACATTTTCAAAAATTTCTCAATCAGAATATCGACATCCTTAATGTAGCAGTCCGTATTGATAGAGGGGAAGTTAGTGACGCTCAAGCAGCTATAGAACGGGCGCTTGATATACACACTAATCCTTTATCTTTTGTTGATCAAGAGAGTGATAAGGGTGGACCATCCAATACGGATATGGTCACTATAGCCCAAGCCATGTTAAAACAACAGGTTACCCAACCTCCTAAGGAACCTGTTACTCAACCTAAAACCACTCCTGCACAAAAGAAAATTCCCTTCACTACTTTGTTCCGCCAAACTATTGAACAAAATGCTTTAAATAAACAGAAATCTAAAACAAAGCTAAATACAAATTTTCAACAATCTGGAACACAACATAATCCAACTTCAAAATTCCTCCATAACATTTTTCCTACTAAAGTTTTACACAATAGTAACATGGCATCTAATCTGCATGTTCCTCCATCCTATGCCCATAAAACTCATGTCAATGCCCTACCGAATCAATATGGGGGGCAAACTAGTAATCTGGAAGCTATGGTGAAACAATTGGCTTCACGTATGGACCGAGATAGATCCCTACCGTCCCTCGTACAATTATCGAGAGATTTGTAGCCAACCATTGGATCCCATAGTGGTAGCTCAACCATACCCTAAACACTTTCCCATGCCCGTCCTGCCTATATATAAAGGAACCGAAGATCCCATAGAACATCTTCGCATGTTTAGGATAGCATGTCACGACATTTCGCATGACGACTTGCTATTACTAAAAATGTTCCCCAAAAGTTTAGGTGGAATGGCATTAGAGTGGTACTATCAATTGCCCACTCACTCCTTAAGAAACTTTGAAGAAACAAATGAATCATTTGTTCATCAATTTAGTGCCTACATCGAGAGACATGTAACTATTAAAGACCTATACAATTTAAAACAAGATAAAGATGAATGTTTTGCTGATTTCTTGGCTAGATGGAGGCAATTGACAGGAAAACTGCACTTTGTGCTACCCTATAGGGAAATGCTAGACATTTTCATCAATAATTTACAAGAACAACTCTCTTATGAGCTAGCAACAGCTACTTTGACTACCTTCGATCAAGCTATAGACTTAGCTCGAAGAGTAGAAGATGCCCTCATTAGGAGAGGCCAACTTAGGAAGAAGGATGATGAGAAAACATCTAGAAATCAATATAAAAACAAACAAGTTGTCGGTGACGGAGTCACTGACAGCAGAAATGTTGCTAATGTCAATGCAACAAAGACAACAGAAAAATTCATATTGAAACCTCCTGATAAGCCTCCTCGAGAATTCACTAGATTAAACCAACCCTTGTCAACCATTTTACCTCAACTGCTTGAAAGAGGTTTAATCCAATTACCAGCTATCCGGGAACCTGACCCAAGTATACCCGGATATAGAGCTGATTTGCACTGTGACTTTCATAGAGGACCTGGACATTCTACCAACGCTTGTAAGAGATTGAAACATAAAATACAAGATTTGATTGACAATAATGAAATGGAAGTGCAAGCCTTCCAACCCAAACAAAACCCTCCTAATAATACTCAAAAGACTGTTCCCCAAAATCAAAATCAAAATGCCAATCAAACTTTGGACATATTTCAACACCCTTTACCACGACATGGTAAAGAGGTAGCCAATCAAATCGAACATCATAATGTTCCCCCTCCTACCCGATATGTAGGAACCATTAGCGGACAATTACCTCGTTCAGGATTCTCAAACATTTGACACAACCTTATCCCTGGTTACAACCAGGCCCTTACATAATTTTCAAACTTCTGATTCTAGTGATATAGAGTCAGATAGTGAAAGTGAAGTAGACACTATTCAATCGAATAGTTCTGAAAACGAATCAGATCCTATTCAACCTATCACAGATGCTAATGTTCCAGAAGAACCATTCCCTAGAAGAGTCACTACTCGACCTTCTTCTAATGTAGTCCTTCCCTATGAACAAGCCATAAATTCTCAACCGAGACCGTTTCAACGTCGTCACTATAACATTGTAGGTACCATCGGAGTCGTTACTCGACAACAAGCTCAAAATTCTCAACAAGAACTAAACCAGAACGATGGATCAGCTCCATTCATTCTGAAAAATCCCAATAAAGGAAATCATGCTTCTATTGTTCAACCCAAACCTCCTTATAGCATTAATGAGCAATTGTCTAATACCACGGCTAGAATCTCCCTTCTAGATTTATTAAGATCCTCTCCCACACATAGGGATGAGTTGATGCTTACATTGAGCCAAATGATGGTACCTCAAAACATTCAACCTCGAAGCTATGGCCAATACTATCATCACTCGAGAGATTGATTGTATTGACTTTCGGGATAAAGATATCCCACAACACAGCTTTACACAAGGATAATCCCTTGTACATTACTGCTCTAATTGGAGATGTAGCTGTCAAACGAGTCCTGATTGATAATGGCTCCTCTCTAAACATTTGCACCTTTGACTTCTACCAACGATTTGGTTTTAGAAGTGATGAAATGAAGAAAACTGATATGATTATCAAAGCTTTTAATGACGAAACACAAGAAACGTGTGGAGTCATTACCCTCCCATTACAAGTTGGTCCTAGAACCCTAGAAACAACCGTGTTTATTGTACATTGCCCAGCATCGTACAATATACTTTTGGGTCGCCCTTGGATTAACGCCATGCGAGCAGTCCCGTCAACTTTACACCAATGTGTGAAATTTGAGTTTAAAAATCAGTTGGTCACTATTCATGGTGACCCTAGACCTTTTGATATGTGTGCTTTGGCAGAACTCGTTGGAGTGCAATTTTGCCCCGCTCTGTCATCCACACATTCTAGTTCTTCTTTTTCATCTAAAACTCGTGAAACATAAACCCATAACTTCATCTATTCCTCCTCCATTAACTTCATCCTCCTATATAGATCAACAACCTTCTAAACAAATTTTAGAATCTCAAAAGGATCTCAAATCTACAACTAATCCTTCAACTATTATTCCTATAAATTCAAAACCTTTAGACACATCCATCATACCTTCCACATCTCAAGATATAAGTAATAAACCTTCTACATCTTATGCCCTTTCTGATGAACTTTTACCGGATTTATCTACAACCTTAATATCAGAAAAAATGAATGCTTTCATGCAAGATTCAAACCTTTTAAATAATTTGCCGCCCTCTCCTCGTACTTTGGGCCTCCCACAACCTTTGGGAAGTACTTACCAAGTCGGGAGTTGTGCCTTCATTTATAAAGGATATGACTCGGGGAAGAATCCCTCGGAATATCAAAACTCATCATGAGGGATACGCTCACTGTTATTTTACCAATGATTATGTTAAAGCTAAACCCATGATGCTTAAAATGGGATATAAAGGGAAAGGCTTAGGACCTTTCCAAAATGGCATGAAAGAACCTTTCGAGGTAGAACCGTGGCCTGCCCGCTGTGGTGTGGGCTTATTTCCTAGTAAAGGACAACCCTTTCCTTTTGAGGATGATGATCACCTCATATGCTATCAAGATTATTTGGATAGGCATGTTGATTTGCATCTTAAAAATCAGTCATTTTCATGCAACATGCTATCCATAGCATACCCTGAAATGATTGTTGACCCCGATGAAGAATTGGAAGGAGATATCTTCCATGATGTCTCTGTTGAAGAGATGTTGCACAATGGATTCTATTTTGATGGTTCTATACCAACCATAGCTCAGCTTGAGACCACTAATCCTCAAGATGACTTATCTAAATTAACTTTACAAGAATTACAAGAGTTGGGCGTTTCACCCGCCCCACCTAATTTTGAAAGAGATCTACACATGGAGGTAGAAAATGTCATTAAAATTAATATTGGAACTGAGGATAATCCTCACATAATCAATATTGGAGCAGAACTAAGTCAAGACAAACAAGAACAATACATTGCATTCCTTAAAGAGTATGAAGATGTCTTCGCTTGGACATATGAAGATATGCCAGGTCTAGACCCTTCTGTTGTCATGCACCATCTAGTGGTCCATCCGGATGCTAAACCGGTTAAACAAAAACTTAGAAAAATGCATCCCAAAGTGGCTCTGCTAGTCAAAGGGGAGTTAGAAAAACTCCTGAATGTTATCTTCATACAAGCTATTGATTATGCTGAATGGATCTCAAATGTAGTTCCAGTCACTAAGAAAGAAGCTACCAAAGTTAGGGTTTGCACCGATTTTAGAGATATTAACGCTGCATGCCCTAAAGATGACTTTCCTCTTCCAAATATGGATCAAATTATCGACTTCACTGTCGAAAGTGGGATGATGTCCTTAATGGATGGATTCTCCGGTTATAATCAGATCAGGATAGCTCCTGAAGACCAGGCTAAAACAGCCTTTATTACCCCCTGGGGTACCTTTTGCTGGAAAGTGATGCCCTTTGGCTTAAAGAACGCCGGTGCAACTTATCAACGGGCTATGACCTACATTTTTCATGATATGATGCATGATATCTTACATGATTATGTAGATGATATTATAGCTCGCTCTCTTATTGAAAATAATCATTTAGATGATTTAAGAAAAGTTTTTAATCGATTACGAGAATATCTCATTCGATTAAATCCAGCAAAATGCATATTCGGAGTTAAATCCGGCAAACTATTAGGGGTTTTAGTTTCTTTACGTGGTATCGAAATTGACCCTCTTAAAATTGCGGCCATCACTGATATGCCCGCACCCACTAATATCTCTGAACTACGAAGTTTACAAGGTAAACTTCAAGCTATCCGTCGCTTCATTGATAAGCTGGCGGACAAAACTGGTCCCTTTCTCAAACTTCTTAAGAAGGATGTCCCTTTCAATTGGGACACAGAATGTAGAGAAGCTTTTGAACTTCTCAAGCAATATCTCCTTAATCCTCCGGTGCTTTCACCGCCTAAATCTGATCGCCCATTTCTTCTATATATTTCTGCTTCAGATTCTGCCTTAGGGGCTATGTTAGCTCAACTTGATGATGAAAAGCGAGAACGTGCTAATTATTACATTAGCCAAACTTTCGTCAGTTATGAAACCCGCTATACAGCGTTAGAGAAGTTATGTCTAGCAGTCGTGTTTGCTACGCAAAAATTACGACATTACATGCTTAGCCAAAAAACGTATGTCATCGCCAAATATGATCCTTTAAGATATCTCATGAGTCGACCTTATTTATCGGGTCGCACAACCAAGTGGGTTCTTGCTCTAAGCGAGTTTGATCTCACCTTCATAGGACAGAAGTCCGTTAAGGGTCAAATCATAGCAGATCAATTAGCTGCTGCACCCTTAGAGTCTACTCATCCTCTCATCATCGAGTTTCTTGATGAATGCCTTCAATTAGAGGCAGACCATCCTGAACAATGGTCCTTATACTTTGATGGAGCCCGATGTATGAGTGGGGCTGGTGCGGGTATTATTTTAATATCTCCGCAAAAACATCTTATTCCTCTGTCCTTCAAACTGACCTTTGCTTGCACCAACAATACTGTTGAGTATGAAGCTCTAATCCTTGGATTACGAGCCGCTTTAGCGCTAAAAATTAAAAACCTCTTAGTTTTTGGGGATTCCCAATTGGTTATAAACCAAATTAATGAAGTTTATCAGACCAGAGATGATAAACTTCGCCCATATAAGGCCTATGTTTTACAACTAATGTCTTTGTTTGATCAAGTTACTTTGGAAGCCATTCCTCGAACTAGCAACCGTGCAGCTGATGCTATGGCCGCAGCTGCATCCCTCTTGCCCTTGGAGTTAGACGACGAATATGCCACTATCATCATTCGTCGACTCCAGGAACCCGCATCAAATAAGTCATGCTTAGAGCCTTTGGATGTGTTTCTAATCAATGAAACTACTCCTGAACCTTGGTATACAGACATATTTGATTTTCTCCAAAATGGGACGTTCCCTGCTAATTCTAATAGAAACCAGCGTCGGTTATTACGTCGACGAGCAAGTCGATTTGTAATAATTGGCAATACTTTGTATAGGAGATCTTTTGAAGGTATCCTATTAAGATGTCTAAATTTAGAAGAATCTAAATCAGCCTTGAGTGAAGCCCACGATGGATCTTGTGGAGGACACTTTAGTGGTAGTGTTATTGCTAAAAAGCTCCTTCGGATAGGATACTTTTGGCCTACCATGGAAACGGATGCACATGAGTATGTGCGCCATTGCGACAAGTGTCAAAAACATGCTGACCTTGTCCATGCGCCCGCACAAGAGCTGCAGGCTATTTCGTCTCCTTGGCCCTTTTCTAAATGGGGCTTGGATATTATTGGTAAAATCAATCCCGTGTCTTCTGATGGACACAAGTTCATCATAACTGCCACTGAGTATTTCACGAAGTGGGTTGAAGCTATGCCTTTAGCTTCTTGCACTGGTTCACAGGTCTCTAAATTCATTTTTAATCAAATCATTTGCAGGTTCGGAATTCCTGCCAATCTCATCTCTGATAATGGAACTCCTTTCAAAAATAAAGATGTTAAAAAATTATGCCAAAAATACAAGATTCAACACCGCTGGTCCACTCCCTATTATCCTCAGGGTAATGGTCAAGCAGAAGCTTCTAACAAAACTTTAATCAAAATTCTCAAAATATTGGTCAATAAAACTGGCCGCGACTGGCATATTCAATTATATCCAGCCTTGTGGGCTTATCGCACTAGTGTTCGGACTCCCACGGGCACTTCACCATTTGTTTTGGTATATGGTGCCGAAGCAGTTTTTCCATTTGAATTGGAAGTTCCTTCTTTGGCTCTGCTACTTCAAGACACTGAAGTAGGAGATGAATATCGTGCTGGCAGACTCAGTCAACTGGAACTCTTAGATGAAAAATGCATCAATGCTTTGGAGCATCTCCGTGCATACCAAAACAAGCTTAAAAGAGCATATAATAAGAAAGTTCGTCATCGATCCTTTGAGATTGGCGACCTTGTTCTAAAAGAAAATCAAAAAATACAAATGCAACCCAAGAACTTAAAGGTAAATTTGAGCCCAACTGGCTCGGACCATACATCATTACTGCAAAATTTGAATCAGGAGCATATAAATTATCTACCTTAGATGGTAAAGAACTTAAAGAACCCATGAATATTTTACATCTCAAACGTTACTATGCATGAATTTGGTCATTTCATCCATGTATATATTTGTTCAAAGTTACTCTCTTATATTTCTTTCAATTTATAAAAACAAATTTCAAAAACATCAAAAACATTCATAATCATCCAAAAATCTTCAAAACTATCTATTGCATTTATTTAAAGCACTTGTTAAGTTCTTTTTGCTCAAAAACAAAAATCTAAATAAAAATCTAAAAACAGCTATATGCTTGACTCTTTCGAAACCAAAACAATATACAGAAGAAAGAGAGAGTCAACATTCTCCCAACTTCTAAAAAAATCATGTATATATATTTTCTTACAATTATTGCACTTATATGTTTCAACTTATTTTGGATACAATTAGCATTTATTTGGCATCCCTCACTTGCACACTCACAACAATAAATATCTTGATTTTATCTCGGCATGATTACTCATCTCTCTTATATCAAAGCCCACAAAATTCAATTAAATAAAGTTTGAGCATAGAGAATTGATCTTGTTATTTACTTAAACCAAGCACATCTTTTCACAATAAAATGATTATATTTGTAATTTCCATGTTTTGCTACATAGTAGAACTGATTTCTTGGGTGAAAAGTTTCCCCTGCTATCCTATCATGCACATGGTCTAGAATCTTTGAGAATTGGCAAAAGGACAAGCTCACCCCTACCTAGAATAAAAATCCCTTGCTCTACAGCTAATCTGAGCAAGTATCCCTAGCAAAGAAAAAGAAAAAGGAAAAGAAAAGAAAAAATTCAAGAAAAAGAGAAAAGAAAAATGTTATTTCAGCAATGTTCCAAGCATTATCAAGCAAAAGAAATACAGAAAGCAAAAGCAAGAAAGCAATAAAATCCCTTTCCCTACCCTTTTAAAAGAAAAGAAGGGTTGATGAGCTTGAATCCCTGGAATTCTCAATTATTCGAAAACTGTGAGGTAAGCCCCATAACAGGTGGTTTGTGCCCAACCTGCTTGGCCTTGGGTAACTCCTAGCGTGGCGATATGTCTGTCACATTAGCGACCTTCTTTTGTACAGACCTATGTCTGCTTATGGATTAGCTAGCTCTTGATAATCCGATCTACATAGTAGTCTAATATGGTTATATGCATCTACATCATGGTTAATGAACACTTATTTGGTTTCTTTAAATCACTTGTATCATAGTATCTTGCTCAAACCTGGTAACTGAACCATACAATTGCACACACATTTGTATTTGAGAGATTTTGTCTATCATTATGATAAATCAAGATCGGAAATGAATGCACATATGCACATGGGATTCCTTATAAATCTAACTTTTTGTCTTCAAAATACTTTGAAATATTATTTTTTTGCAACTTGTTTGGAATAATCAAGTACAATTATTTAAAAAAAAAAAAAGACAACTATATAATAGAAAAATCACAAATTTCTTTCAAAACATATCATACATATCATATCAACTTTCGCGACGATGGTATAATTCTAAAACCAAAATTGGAATTATATGCCTAGCGCAAGTCCTCATTTTCATATTTTCTGTTCATCAAAAATCAATCATGCAATAAAACTATCTATTTTCTTTGATTTCCGCGATGATGGTATAAGTCTATACCTACATATTCTATGCCTAGCGCAAACCATTGTAACAATTTTTATTCCCTCATTTATCAAAATTCATAAAAACCATATGACTTCATTTTATTACACAAATTTTGCTTTTCAAAAGAATGCACATTTTCATTATTTCATGTCATTATGTCAACCTCCAATTTTGCAATGACGGTATAATTCCTAAGGAATTATTCAACAATTTTATCACACTTAGGAATTTATGCCTAGCAAAAATCATTTTTTACAAATATTTCATGCATAATATTTTATGGAAATCTGAAAACAAACCATCATCATCATCATCATTTGCATCATCACAACAAAGTCTTAAGACAGTCTCTTAAGCACTCTTTCACTTTTCACAATATTTCTATAAATGGGATTAGCTTGACGACCGAGTGAGCAGCGACTCCATGAAATGGTCTATAATAGCGACAATGTCCTTTGAAATTATTGTTAAAAGTCCCCTTTTCTTTTATCAAATCATTGCATCACAAACAACCAATTTGTTACATCAGATTATTTCATCAATATTACAGCATGACATTTAAATTATAATATTTCCAATGACATAATTACATCCGATTATTAAATCAATCAATCAAAACATCAAAGCATCATCAATATACTCATAACATAAGTCATATGACCAAAAAAATATATCTCATCTATATATATATCTCAAAAATATATATGTACATCATATCAGATAGATTGGTATGCCACAATCGATATCTTGGCATACTCAATCAAGTGTCCTCCGAGCAGTGTCTCGAGAGCCCCTAGAGCTCTCAGCCTCATCTCCTCCCCCGCCCTACGGAGGACGAGGTGGTCCCATCGCAGTATGTGTGGTACTACGAGTCCTCGTCGTCGATCGGGATGAGCTCCTCGATGACCCTGTCCTGATCGGATCTGCTATGGCAGCCGGTAGCTGTACCCTCTGGCCCTCCGGCACCGCCTGGTAGTATAGCGCCTGATAGAATGCGGTCTGAGAAACCGACCGCAGCAGCTCCTGAGTGCTCACCCCTCCACCCCGTGCCCTGAGACGTGCATTCTCGTCTCGCAGCTGCGACACCTCGCTCGGTGTTGTGCGGCCGCATCCTGTAGTGTCCGCACCTGAGTCTGCAGATGATCTCTCTCTGCCCGGAGAGTAGCCATCTCGCTACTCTCTCCTATATCCACGCCCTTGCCCTTATCGGGCGATGGTGGCCTCTGTGGAGATGGGGGTCTCGCCTCCCTCCTCTCCCTCTCTCTCTCGCGGCCGCTCCTGTGCCTGTGGCCTCCTCTGATCTCTCCCGCCGTGACCCTGGGCTGCCTCTATCGCCGCCTGGCCGCCTCCCTATCCGACGCATGACTGCATGGATCGGACCCTGTGCCCTCGTCATCCGAGGAGGGCGGATGCCTGCATACCAGGCATCGTAGCCGTCGGCTACTCCTGCGTCGTCTCCATCCACTGGCTGGATGGGGGCATCATCTGAGTCTTGGCTCCAGAATCGCTGCATGTCTGGAGCCCCGCTAACAATGGTGTTATCCCGGACGGTCCGAGAAAACTCGTAATCCCTAAGAGATGGGATCCCCTGCTGTAGACCGAACTATCGCAAAACTCGGTCGTAGCGGTGGAGCTCCACCTCTCCCCTCTCCATCCTCAGCCGGTAGACTCGCCTGATGCGAGCCAGCTCTTGTCCATCCTCTGCCCACCCTGGATGCTGCCTCCACGGCCTCCAGGTGATCTGGTCCGGGACAAGGTCATCCAGTAGTCTCCGGGACATCGAAAGGTCGATCCGTCGCTGTGACCCTCTCCGGAGCCACCAGTAGAAGACTCGGGGCCTCTCCCCGTCTACCCCTGTCAGTGGAAGCCCTACCGGCCTCCGCACCGCAATGTGCTCCCAGCACCAAACCTGTAGTAGCGATGTCATCACCAGACATCGCCCGCCCTTGTACACGACCCCGTAAAGGATCCTGTACAGCCGGCATAGTACAAAGCTGCCCCAAGCAAACCTGTAGCCGTGGTCCCGCATGTCGCAGATCACATCTGCGAGCATCCACGACACCCTGCACCCGCTCTGGTGGCACAACAGAAGTCCACCAACTACTCCAGCCAGAACCCGTGTCGGTCTAGATGCCCGGGCATCTGGCGCAGTGCCTCGATATTAACTCCGCCCTTCTCCAGGGCGAAGCTCGGGTCACCGCACAGCCGTCCCATCGCGTGGCCCTGATTGGCCGTAGGTGTGATCATCCGTCCTTGTATGGGGATTCTCAAAATCCTCCATACATCCTCCAGTGTGGGAGTCATCTCCCCTGTCGGTAGCCGAAAACATGAAGACCCCGGATACCATCTCTCTGCTAGGGCTGTCAGTAGCCCCATGTCTGTGGAAACCTGCGGCATCTCTGCCACATGCTGCAATCCGGCTCGTGCCGCAGATCCCGCTCTGCCTAGGTGAGAGCGGCCAAGTCGTCTCTCAGTCCGTCGTACTTCCACTCTCTGCTTTTTAGTAATCCTCTCTGCAAACATAAACAACAAAACAACAAACAATCATTAATAAACAATTCCAATAATCAATAATGCAACTTAAAGATCAATTTTTTGCAATTGATGATATCGCCCACTATTGGACGATATCGTCCCAAATTTGAGCATAATCGTCTCCGATTTCGTAGTTCGAAATCGTCTCTAATTTGACGAAATCGTCCCCCTTTCGACGATTTCGCCCTCGGGCGAAATTGCCGAAATTGAGACGATTTCGTCGAAATCGGGACGATTTCGTCCCGACGACGTCGACGGCCAAAAACGGCCGCGATGCTCAAAATTCATTTAAAAATTCATCTAGAAAGCATGTAAAAGCAACTTAAATCAATCTAAATTGAGTTTAGACCCTTACCCGTAGACCGCGTCGGACCTCTGTAGATCTGTGCGCTGTCTCAACCATTTTTTGCTCCGGAGCTCTAAAACAAGTAAAATGAACAGTAACAATGAATTAGGGTTTTACCCTATTTTTCTTAATTTTATTCAACAATAATTAATTTTGCTTTTCCGCGTTTTTACCTCAAACGTTCGATTTGGGTAAAAACACGGAGGGGGCACCATAGTAAGTTGTCGTACGATTCGACCAAGAATCGTCGCCTAAAAATGGGAATAATTTTTTGCTTTCTCGTAGATCGAGAAGAACTCTTCTTTAACGCATTTTCTTCGAAAAATTCGCTAAAGAGGGGGCAAAATGTAGCACCCTAAAATTGGCGCAGTCAAATTGGAATAATTACATTCACCTTAGTAAATAAATTTAAATTCAAATTTAACCTCCCAAACCGCCCGTTAACCGCCGAGAAACCCGTTTCCCCTTTTTTCGTGCCATTTTTAGAGGTTGTTTTGACCGTTGGACGATATCGTCGCCGATCAGACGATATCGCCCCAGATTTGACGATTTCGTCTGGACTAGAACGTCCAGACGATTTTGTCGCAAAACTGAATTTGCATAGATAGACTCTGTTCCAACGGGTCTCCAATTCGGGCAGAAGCGTGTCTGCGCCGTTGGGACCCTTCCCCCGTTGGAGATCTCCCAAATTGGGATGATCTCCAACCTCCCAACAACTCCCCTATGCCTATTTAAACTCTAGGACATTCCCTCCCCAACCCCTGGCTGAATTTTATCTGCAAGTTGAATCCCTCTGCGTCAAGACATCTGAATGTTGCTTCTACACTAGTTCCATAGTATTTTTATTGTAGGTACATCACCAATTTTCAACCGGAGCCAGCACCTATCGCCGTCGATGAACCTGTCAAGATCGGAGGCGATCCCGTACAATTCGAGACGATTTCGTACTGATGCGAGACGATCTCGACTGTAGTCCACATCGAGGCAATCAGTGCCTGGAGTTTGCTTTTCTCGACCTTTTATTTGTCATTTTCTGCTATAAATTAGATCAGTTACTCAGTTTTTATGTTAGTCTGCATCTGGAGTTCACCCATCTAGTCTAGATTGCATGTTAAGATCATATTCTGCCATTAAAGTACCGTAATTTGCTTTAAATTCCATTTTTTTAATATCGTTCAGTATTCATATTGCAATTTCATGTAGTTTGCCTCTGTTTGCACAGTAGAATTCCTTGCATTTTGCACCTATTTTCTGTTTTGCGGGTCTCTACGAATTGCTCGACGAATTCGTCGGATTGCGGACGATCCTGTCGCTTTGGACGATTTTGTCAGATTGCAGGCGATTCTGTCGAATCTCAGGCGATCCAGACTGCTTCAAGCATCAGAAACTTCTTCAGACTTTCGGATCAGGTAATCTCCATTGGCCTCCTGCAAATTCTCTTTTTTTGCTTTCTACTCTGTTTGTTGTATTCATTTAAATTGCATTTTCATATAGATTAAGTTAGATTCATTCGGCCAAACCTAGGATGAATGCTTAAGGATAAAACGAACTCATCAAAACACATTCCAAAAACCTAGGCGTGGAAACAGCCGCCAAATGTTTCCTGGTGAACCCACCATCCGTCGAAAAATCACCAAAACACACCTCCCTTGAGAGGCGGGACCTTCGTAAAGTCCTCTCGTCCGAGGTACCGCACCATCCTTTTCCCATCCTCCTTCCGGGCGCGGATCCAATAGCCTGAAGGTAGGGATGCAAAAAATTTGGAGCGATACACTCCTCTAGTAATATAACTTATAAATTTTCAACCCACTCTAGTGGTCTACCTAGTTTTGGGCTAGATTTCTCTTGTTGCTCCCAGCCATTCAATTAAAAAATCCTAGATCTTAGGCAAGCTAAAATAAATGAAAAACATTATCAAGTCACTCTTGAATGCGGTTCTATATTTTAGGAGGAAATAAAATATCTAAATGTTTCAATATCAGAGTAATATGATACCTCCATTCCAATAGAAAAACTAGGTCCTTAGACCTAACAAGTACCAGTGACCCCAGTTCCAAGCCAACAATGATGCAAGCTAGACCTACATCTATAATAAAAACATAGTGACTACCTTTACCCCATTACAAAAAATCCCTCCTAATACCATTAGGGATATTTCCCAAGTATAAAATAATTATGTAGAGGATTCTATAACATGGTATTTCCCATACCTAGAAATTTACCATTCGAATTCTTATTTTAGAAGAAAATTTTAGAAGTATGCAATAGTACCAAATGATAATATTCCCATCCAAGAATATATTCCTCATTTTGAGGTAGATACATCAACATAGATTCAACCTTCACTTTTCACTTCCATATATAATTCAAATTTAGCTCATCCAAAGCAATTTCTAGCCATGTGGGAAGAAGACAAGGCATATGTTGTGTTTTATGGGGTAGGTACCTTAGTTCTTAGCCATTCACAATATTGTATGGTATAGGAAAAAATGATTGCAACAAAACAACATAAGGAAAAGAAGCAAGTGGACCTAGATATCCAAGCTAGGCCAAACGGATTATAAAAGGAGGCACCCATCATAATCACACAAACCAAGACACATCAAATATTTTGGTGACCACATAGCAAAATATTTTAGAGACCTAAAGCAACCCCATTGTTTGTTAAATATGGTAAACAATCCTTAATAAGCTAAGGATAAACTCAAATAATATACTCTACTAAGTGCTCTATATAAGACTAGTCTCTTTGGATCATTTAGTATAATTGACCATTTAGAGATGATGCCAATTATGAAGTATGTACTTGATGTATTTCCCATCCTTGAATAGAAAGAGATACCAAAGGAAACACTAGATGACTAAGGAGAGCTAAATAAGAGGAGGAATTGATAATCTAACAAGCTTCTAGTTTGATAGTGAGCCAATTCAAGATCATTCCCTTATAAACCCTAATCTATGATGTAAAATTGGTATATAAGGACATGATCAATTCAAGGCTATGAATTTGATTATGCCAAGGGCAATGACAAACATATTACAACTAGATTTTTAGCCGATCACAAAAGGGTGGTACAACTAGATGTGAGTTTTTTCTATATGCTCAAAATAGTGAAGGGAATTTCACTCAAACTATACACCCATCCAAACCTCATGATCCCACAAGGCATCACGATGGTTGATCTCCCAACTTCATTTAATATTTTTGTCAATAGACATCATTACTAAACTTGGAGGCTATATTTACATAAATTGTATGCTCGTGGTTCTAGTGACTTGGGATGAGATTAGGATCAATTTTCTTCCTGAGCTGCTCCATGGACATAATATCAAATAATTACCTACAACATAATTGAGTCCTAGAAAAATATTCATAAATGGATAAGAAAGACCAAAGACATCTCAGGATGTAATGCCTCCTTTTGTCCTTGGTGATTAGAAGAAGCAAGGGGCTACTAAAGTTTAGGATTTCAATCCCAAATAGTATGGGATAAAATCCAATTATGAGTTGTACATCATCCCAAAGAGGTATTTGTATATACACCAAAAAACCAGTTTAAAAAATAAAGAGAGAAAATGATGTTTGAGAGATTGTGTGTGTAGGAAATAAGCAGACTTTGTGGATTGGGTTTTGGTTGAGGTTTTTTTAAGTGAATGACCATGTGCCTCATTCAAGGAAATATGAATGAAGTTCAATGATAATGTATGAAAGTGAATTCATAGACAAATCTTTACCTATGAAGCTATAACTTGATGCCAATGCAAATAAATTTGGAGCTAACACATTCATAGATAGACTACTTCACTGTTAGCTTTTGATGTTAGATACTTAAGGTAAAACAACCACAAGATATAAAATTGGCATGTGATATTAAAAATATGAAAATCACAATATACTAAGTAGGTAAAACTCATAACAAACTTTTGCAATAACTTTTAAAATTACCATTAATGAAACCTCACAAAAATATGATTTTCTTACAAAATGTGGAGATCTCAAATACTCCATGCTTCATACAATTTCTACATTGTATAAAAATTGTATTCTACTCTACTCTACTAATACGATATGATATGATATTACATGACCATCTACTTTCTCACACAAAGGCCAATATATAATTGTATATGACTCTTGGACTTCAATATTACTATGACTCTTCACCTTCCTATTCTATGGACTCATGTGCACATGGACTATGATGCACATTTACATTATTAAATACTTTGCACATTCTAATTTTACTTGTGCATTTACTACATTTGTTAAATTAAATACTCAAACCATAATCTAAGATAAGCTCCTAATCTAAATATGTATCCAAGGTGGTACATTGGCATGCACCAAATAATGTAATATATTCCAACACCCCTCTGTATTACATTATTTGGTTATTGAAGACTTTAGTCTTCAATATAGATCTTCATCTTGTCTTCAATTCTCTTTGCATTGTATGCCTCCTTTATCAGGTTCCATATCTTCTTGCTTATCTTCATCATTAGTTGTAGTCTTTGTGATTTCATGAGTTGTCATGCTATCATCAGATTCCTGCAAACATATTTTATCTTTGCATTTTACCTTCTTATCACAAGTCTTATTTAGTATACAATCTTGTGAGCAATCACTTAAAGCATCATCATAAGACCTTGATTTAGAAGAACTTGAAGTATCAATATTACATGAAGAATGAAATATATTCTCTAATAAGGATTCATCTATATTTGTTTTCTCTTTAAGTGATTCAATCAATTCCTTTTGCTGCATATTTTCTTCTTTGTAATATTTGAATGTAAGTAATGCCATATATAATATTCTAGTAATGTTCAAAGGAATCATAATTCTATATTTATCATTATCAATTGCTTCATACATTCTCACATGCATATAGTATTCTAATGTTTCAAAATTTTCTTCTAAAGCTTAATTATAGATGAAACTTGAAACTAAGTCTAACTTTTATTTAGAGTTTTCAATCAAATATTGATTCCAAATTTTATAACTCATACTCTTTCTTTTCTAATTTTATTTTCTATTTCATTATTCAATGAACGTTTTGGAGTAGACATCATTTTTGCTTCTTAGTACTAGATATTGAGGATAGTTTTGATAGAATCTCTTAACTTTCAAAAATTTTGAGGTTGACTACCTTAAGAGTCCCTAATTTAGTGATCAAATTCAATGTACTCTACTCAATTTTCAAATTTGTAGGATACTCTTAAGTTTCTAATGTCCAATAAATGGTTTTGAAAAGGATTTAATTTTTTCAAATATCTAGGTAGAATTCATTTTAACTCCATATTATTTTCAGTATAAGATACAATTTAGTAAGATACTTTCAATTCTCAAGTTTTGTAGAATACCTTGTATCTCCCAAGTATTTTGAATTTAATATGACTTTGATAAAATACTTAGCTTTCTTATTTTTCCTTTTATTTGAATCCCTTTTATCTCCCTAATGTTTAGCTACTATTATTCACTTTATTTCTCCCTATTTTTGAATAGAAATATAGATAATTTTAATGCAACTTCAATTGATGAAATTATCTATCTTTAAGACCTTTAAGTTGGATTTAATTTCAGCAAGAGACTAATTCCAATGTAGTTTTTCCAAATTTTAAACAAATCTATATTGTATTTCTTATATCCTTAAAGTTTGAAATTATATAGTTTATAAATTTCAAAAATCTATATTGATGTTGAACTCCTTATAACTCCCTAATTAGAAATTTAGAAAATATGGATATTTACAATTTTAATGTCTCAATTTCTATGTAGAATTAATTATTCCTCCATGCCTAATTATTTACAAATATTTTATGCTTGAATTTCAAATAAATTAATTCAAAACATTTTCAAATTAAATCCTTCTATCTTCAAAAAGCTTTCAAACCATTTAACAAGTCATATAAGGTTATAGTTCATAAATTTAATTCCTTATATCTTCATTCATTCAATTAATTTCAATAATAGTAGAATATTTAAGCTTAACCTTAGCACTAATATTCCTTACAACTTATTGAGCTTTATGAAAAATTGAAAATGCAAATAAGTTCAAATATTTTAAAGTACCTTCTTGAATATGATGTGCTATATATTCGATATGCTTCTCCTTGACAACTTTTCTCTACAACTTGCACTCTAATTTAGGAATTGTCCACTTCCCAGACTTAAATATAAAATCATGTACATTTAATGTTCTTCCTTATGGTGCTCTATAAACTTTGACTATCCACCTAGTGCTAGATGGTTTCTCTTTCCTTTGAATCTACTACTACTCTCCCTTCACTTGCATTATGTTCTTATTTCATGAATAGGCTTGTATGACTTGTCTTGAATTTGATTACCTTATTTTTTGTCTTGAATTTGAGAATTTTGCAGCTATCCTTTCTACTCAATTTCTGCCTCAAACTTGTCAATTTGTCTGCCCAAATTTTGTGTCTTTTAGCCTTTAATTTTCTGTCTAAAAATCTGATTTTTGTGGGTCTAAATCTCCTTCAAATTTTTTCTCTAAAATTTGAAATTTGTATCTATTAGTCCTACCTTATTTCTGTCCTAAACTCTGCAATTTTTCAGCTTCTAAAGCAACCAATTCCTCCTTAATTTTGCTTTTCTAAACTCTCTCAATTTTTCTAGGAAACTCTAATTTTCTTCTCAATATTGTTTTTCGAGAACCTTTAGTTTTCTGTCCAAAACACCTTTAATTTACAGCTTTTGACGCTTCTTCCAAATATGTCCTAAAATTATCCAAAATGTAGATCTCTCCTACTCTTCTAATGCTACCGAATTTTTTAGCTCAAATATCTTCAAATTGCTGCTTCCAAAATCTGATTTCTCCTCCTTATCTTGTTATACAAAAATATCTTCTATCTCCTTCAAATTACTGCCTTATTTTTCTATCAAGCCTTCCTTGAATTGGATGTTCAAGGGCACTCTAAAATCTACCCAAATATTCTCCAAATCATAGCTTTATGTCACCTTCAATTTTTTGTCCTGAGACTCTTCGACTTCTGCTATGAAAATTAGCTATCTTCTCCTTAGAAAATCAGACTTCAAACCTTTAATACTAGCCTTCAAATATTTCAAATATAGTGGCCTCTTATAGATTGTTTCTCTTCCAATATTATTTTAAACTTCTAACTTCAAATATAGCCTCTTTCCTTGGCCTCTTTCTCAATAATTTTAATGTCTTGAGATGTTCAATAATCCTTTCCAAAATTTGACAAACATCTTGCCAAATCCTTTTTCCTTTTGGGCTTGTTGTCGAATGACAAAAATTCCCCCAAATTATTCTTTATAGGAGCTAATCCTTGCAATATTCTATCTTGATATTTCTTCAAATATTCTCCATTGGCTGCTTCTTCAACTTTTCAATAGGGTTTCTCTAGCCTTATTCTTCTTTCTTCTTCCATGTTTGCTTGAGACCTCTTCTATCAGATCTTAAAAATTTGCAGCTTCTCAAATATTCAATGGGACTTTCGTAGTACTCCTCTATCTTCAATATTGAATATTATATCTTCCAAATTTGGAAGTTCTTCAATGGGACATATTTCTTGGGTCTCCATAATTTCCAATCTCCAATGGGGCCTTCATTATTGGACCTCCTCAATACTCAATGTCTAATTTTTTATGTAACAAAGAACAAATCCCTACATGAGGAAAACATGTGGAATTTCAGGTAATCAAAGATGAAATTCTTCTCTATCCATTGTAGGAAGCTTCTCAACTTTTGAGAACTAATGTTTTACAAAAAAAAAATTAGATAATAGCAAGCAAATGCATCTAAGTCTCTAGATATCTAAAAGCCAATAATGTTCACTAGTTATCCTTAAATCTAGTGGAAAGAAATCTATGTTGAGTTCTAGTCTTCACAAGTTTTCTAGCAACCTTGTGGAAAGAATCTAGCCAAAAAGTAATTTTATAAATTCTAAAAATGAGACCCCCCTATCTTCTCTCAATCTCTCTTGCGACTCTACCTATCTCCTATCAATATACCTTGTGCTCTCATACCACAATTAGATTTTGATACTCTATAATTAATTTAAAATCAACCACAAGATATAAAATGAGCATGCAATATTAAGAATATAATAATGGCAAAATACTAAGCAGGTAAAAATTATAATAAAATTATGAAATAACTCATAAAACTATCATTAATGAAAGCTCATGAATATAGGATCTTCATACAATGTGGAGATATCAAATACTCCATTCTTCATACAAGTTCTACATTGTATCAAACTCACTCTACTCTACTCTACTAAGATGATATGATATGATATTACATTACCCTCTAATTGCTCTCACAAAGGCCAATATATAATGAGATGTGACTCTTGGTCTTCCATATTCCTACGACTCTTCACTTTCCTATTCTTTGGACTCACGTGCACATGTACTATGATGCAAAATTACATTATTGAATACTTTACACATTCTGACATTACTTGTGCACCTATTACATTCTATAATGTAAATACTCAAATCCTAATCTAAGACAAAATTTTGGAGTGAAGATGTACCCAAGGTGGTATATTGGCATGTACCAAATAATGTAATATATTCCAATATTCACCATCTCCAAAAAAACATCTAGGTCCTAGATACCACATGCCTCAAAATGTTGGAGCTCATGTAGAGAAAGACTTAGTGGTAAATCTCTTGAAATAAAAACACTTTTATAGAAAAGTTCACAAAAAAATTACATGTTATGGAGAGTTTCAAAAGTGTAGTGAACTTAGCAGATCAAATATGGATAATCTCTCACAACAACCAATATCTCAAGAAAATCCATGACCATATATAATTGGCCAATCTAGAGGTCCCAATATCATGGATTAAAGCTATAGGTACATGTGAGTATTAGGAGACACACATGAGATATGATCAAATAAATATCATAGGTCATCAGATTCTCTAGCCTCCTTATCCCCACAAAAATCCTAAAGTAGATATATTAGGATGAATGGGAGGAAACCTGGATGATAATAAATAAAATTTAGTAATCCCCTCTCCATGCTCTAGTATTTTGACTTTGCATCCAATGGATAAGACAACCATTTTTTGGGTTCTCAATATCTAGTAGGTTAAAGACCCCTATGAATTCTATAGTGAATTATCACTATATGCATAAATAGGTACCCTTAGAAAAAACCAATAAATATCAATAAGGATAAAAGATAAAATACCTAAAACTTGGATAAAAATATATAAGTATGCCCACAAATTCAAAATATTTGGTAATCATGATCTAGAGGTAATAGTTGGAATACTAGACAAACATGGATATAGGGTTTGGAGAAAAAGAACATCAATCAGATCACAAGATGTATAAATCAAAACTCTGGTCAACATGCAAGGAGGATTACATACAAAAAGGTAAAAACTAGAGTTGTAGCCAAAGCTCAAGAAAGGACCACACAAATAAGGGGTCGACTGGGCTATAAAGGGATTGAATAATGATATGCCAGACTTTCAATCAAAGTTCAAAAGGAAATCCCATGCAAAATGGTAGTAACCCAATTTTTGAATGCAATACATTTGGCACCTAGTAATGGTATTATAGGGGGATGGAAGACATATTTAAAGTAAAAACATTGAGGTGGTCCAAATATGTGCCTAAGCCTAAGTATATTAACAAAAAATTACCTCAAAATATTATCATTGGAGATTTCTTGCGTGGGCAATTGGCAAAGGCAACAAAAATACCCACAACCAAAAAATCTAACCTCCTACAACATTAATGGCTCCATATCTAGAGATCTCAAGATTGCCCAATATTAATACAATGGATCCAATGTAGAATTTTCAATTTCTTTCATAGTTATGTGAGGGAAAATTTCCAAATTACATCTATAAATATATATTTCTTCTATATTTTAAAGGATTGAAAGTTTCTTATTCATGTCTAGTATCTAGTTTTTTGTGTAATATTTATGTTGCCTTTCACCATGTAATAATTTGGGTTGAGCCTTGAGTCATTTTTCAATTAGTAATTGAGCCTTTTCCTATGGCATGGATGTAACTAGATTATGGAATATATACATATGATAATCTATAGCTATTTAATATTATGTCCTAGTTCCTATGTGTGTGTATATCATGTTTGAATATTCATGTTGGATGAGATCATATTAATTTTACACTATTTATGGATGATGCATGTGTTCATTAATCCCACTACCATATGGAGGAGCTTTAGGATGTTGGTGCATTACCTCTTGTAGTGTAGGTTTTATTTTCCATTTTATTTTACTTTTAGGTTGTTATATCTCTATTTTCCTTGGAAATATTGTTAGGATTAGGAAAAGTTAGGAAGGTGAGCTTCAAGGTCACATCCAAACAAGGATTTGGCCTTGAAAAAAATATTGAAGGTTATCCTTTAATCTGAAAATGTTGAAAATACAACTGAAATTATTTATTCCTTAATAGGTAATATATAGGCACAATGGTGCCCAAAATACATGACCATCTCCACCAAATTCTCATGTATGGAAAAAGATGAGGGAAGAGATAAGATAAGATTTAATTGACTTAATAAATCATATCCTAACCAAATATGCAAGCCTAGCTAAAATAGATATATAATATCTTATCCTTCCAGAGTGCCACCTAGTTGCCACCTAGCTTATCTAGAAGTGTATGTGAGAACACAAAACTCACATTTACAATATTTGCAAGAAATGGAAATGCAAGGAATAAAATTATAAACCCATATAGGAAGAAAAATATTTCATGAGAGTGAACAAATATCAATCCCATCATGCATCCCCACAATAGAAGCAATGGAATCCAATACTTTTAGAAAATAAGGCAAGTCATGGTACATCTAATGAGAAGAAATCGAATGATCCTGATGTGGTATCTACCCATACTAAGCCATAATATAAGAATTGGAAGACCCCTAGTGAGTCTACAGAGTCTTCATGACTAATCAAAATCCAATGATGTCTGAGAATAAGGAACCGCATCAATAGGATGACTGATGGCAAGTGTAGTCTCCAATGTAGAATTATGATACAACTTCAAAATATCTACATTGATGATGTCATGTATCCCAAGATATGAGGGAATATCAAGGTATAAAGCATTCTCAAAAAAATATTGAAGTATAGTATAAACCCCTAGAAAAACAATTTTATTTTGCTACGTGTCTTATCTAAAACATATTTCTTTTCTAAGTGCAACCAAACCCTATCCACAACCTACAAATAATGAGAAATTTGATGTTGATCCATGGATTGTTTTTGTTGCTTCTGTGTCTTTTGCAAAATCTGAATCACTTTGGATTAAATATTTTGTAAGTGCTAAATGAAATAGTGATCCTTTTCTTGCTCCTTCTAAATATGTGTGGTTATAAGAAAAATCAAAGACAAGGGTTACTCATAAGGAGCCAATTACTGAAAATCTAAACAAACCTCAAATTGAGAATGCCCTATAGAAGAATGTACTGCCCGATTGTAAGCATGCTCAATTTGATTGAGACTCAATTCCCACTTGGCTAGTGAAGCATGATGATAGATTCACACACTTTGTACAACTATACGATTCAACACTTCAATTTACCCATTGAATTATGGATGATAGGCTATGGAAATGTTGAGAGAAACCCCCAATGTTTTTCACAAAGAGTATCAAAAATGACCTACAAAGTGTGAATCATGATCTAATACAATGTTGGTGGGAATATGAAAGAATCACCATATACAATCAAAGAACAATTGGACTAAGTCTGACGTAGAACAAAATTTACAACAAGTAAGAAACTTAGCCATTTTGCTAAATCTATCAACAAAAACAATTACACAATCATATTGTCGCATCGTCATTGGAAAATTTCTAATTAAGTCCATGGAAATGCTTTCCCAAGGATGATAAGGAATAGGCAAGGGTATTCCTAAGTCAAATTTCCTATTAGCAGGCTTAGATTGACAACAAATTGCACACTGCCTCAAAAATATAAAAACATCTTACTGCATCTATGGCCAATAGAGAAATTATTGAAAATGATAAAGTGTTTTGTGCTTACCAAAGTGTCCACCATAGAGTGTAGAATGAGTTTCCTTAAAAAGAGACACTCTAGGCTTATGAGGAACACAAAACTTGTCTAGTTTGAAAATAAGTCCATACTTGATATAAAAATATTGGAAAGGATGTAAATTGGAAGAAGTAGAATTACTCTCTTGCTCAAATATCTTTCCAAAATTAGGATCCTATGAATATTGAGCTGGCCAATACTGAAAAACCAAATGTGAAGTGGTCATTACTATCAAGGCATGAGCAATAGAAGGTCTACTCAAATAATCTACCATAGAATTACTCTTACTTTTTTATACCCAATGACCAAGTGAAATTGTTGGAGATAAGAGGTCCACTTCATATGTAAAGCTTCTTCAATTTTTCTTTGGGATTGAAGAAATTTGAGGGAAAAATGATCAGTGTGAACAATGGTTTCTTTCCCCAAAAGGTAGTGTCTCCAATAATTAGTAGCTTCAACTAAGGCATACAACGCCTTGTCATATGTTGAATAGTTCAACTTTGTAGCAAACAATATTTTAGAGTGGTAAGCTACTGGATGATAATTTTGTTTGAGGACAACACCTAAAGTAACTTGATATGCATTCGTATCAATCTCAAAAGCTTGAGAGATATCAAGTAAATAAAGCATAGGTGTTGTACACAATTTCTTTTTCAATTTCTCAAAGGAAAATTCCTATTTATTTTCCCATTAAAAGGGTACCTTAGACTTGGTTAAGTAGTGCAATGAAGCTACAATAGTGGAATATTGAGGAATGAACTTGTGATAGAAATTTGCAAGTCCTCTCCTTAAATTTGTGAGAGTAGTAGGAGGGGGTCACTTAAGTAAGAATTCAACTTTAGTGGGATCTACCTAAATTCCACACTCACTAATCACAAAACCAAGGTGAAATATGGAAGTGTTACAAAAATATTACTTACGGAGATTGGCATATAACTAATTCCTATGAAGTATGTCAAGTACTTGCTAAATATGCCTAAGGTGTTCCTCCCAAGTATATGAGAAAATCAATTTATCATCAAGATATATTATTACAAATTTATCAAGAAAATAACAAAAAATATTGTTCATCAATCTCATGAAAGTAGTAGGAGCATTGGTAACATAGGAGGTCATGACCAGCCACTCAAAAGGCCCATATTCATATTAAAAATTATCTTCCATGTATCTTTAGCTTGGATATGCACTTGGTGATATTCAATTTTAAGATTTATTTTAGAAAATAACTTGGATCCTTGGAGTTGATCTAAGAGATCATCTATGTGGGAAAGTGGATATCTATTCTTTATATAAATTGTATTCAAAGCTTTGAAATCAAGGAAAACCACCAAGTACCATCCTTTTTGAGAACCAAAAATATTGGTGAAGCACAAGGTGAAGTACTTATTTTAATTAAACCCTTCGACAACAAATCTTCTTTCTTATTTTTAATTTCTTCATTTTGAAATATAGATTGTCGATACATGGATGCATTAGGAAGCGAATAACTAGGAATGATTTTAATGCTATGATTTAGAGTGCATTTTTATGGAAGAAACTTTGGCTGCTAAAATATATTTGAGTATATTTTCAACAACTTATCCATATTAGCATGTCAATGTTTTGGTGAAGCAGATGCATTAGTGTGTTGTGGATGAACAAATATACGTGTAACTTCATGAGCTTGTTTAATTTCCTTCTTTGCTTTCTTGGAACTTAAAACAAAATTAATATTGTTGGTGTATTTTAAGAGGTAAGCCTTATTATCATGCTGAAGTGTGTATGTTTTATTAAAGGTATCATATAGTACTTTCCTATCATACTTGTACGATTGACCAAGCAATATTCTACAACAATCTATAGGTGTCACATCACATGTGATCCTATCAATGAACTTTGGATCAAATACAAAAATCACATTGGAAGTGTGAGTTATCAAGAAGCTAGTACCACTATCCTTCCAACCCAAAGAATAGGGAGGAGGATGAGACTCCATAGGCAAATGCAATTTTTTGACTATGGATCTCACAATTAAGTTCTTATGTGAGTCATTGTCTATTATAAAGTCTTTTGAAAATTTGTGAGTCAAATGTGCTCTGGTGATGAACAAGGAATCACGAGTGCTCATTGATGAACTATGGTGCATCAAGATAATTTGATTAAGTTTACCTCTTAGTTTTATGTATGGTTGATTTTATCCTACCGCATCAATGGGACCTTGCACTTTATCCTCTACTTGATACATTACATTCAAGCTTCTCTTATTTAACTTAAAACATTTAGAATTTTCATGTCATCTATTTTTACAATAAACATAAAAAAAATTTGAAGTAGAAGAAGAAGAAGGAGAAGGAGAGGAAGAAAAGGAGATGTCTTCTTTGGTGGAATTTGTTTTTTGAAAAGAACTATTCCCCTTTGATGAACTTCCAACAACTGGAGAAGGAGGATGAAACTCCTTTTATTGTGCCAAAAACTTGTCTTCTACAAGCTGTGTATGGTTGAAATCTAGGTCCAAGGTTTCCATAGGAACATACATAATATCCCTATACAGGTATTCCAAAAGTCCACTCTGAAATTTGATAATCAAAGATGCTACTTCATCCTCCACATTAAGAAATATGTGATACCTATTGAATTGGAATATGTAGTCCTGCATAGACATGTTACTTCTCTATCCAAAACAAACCCACTTAATAACCAATTATTTTTTATAATTGGAGGGATAAAAACTTTGTTTGAGTGTTTTTTTAAGATTCTTCCAAGTGGTAATGGCATCTTAGCCTTATCTTGGTTTTACTAAAACCTTTGCTAAGCCTGAAAGCTTAAGCTTTGCAAATGGGACCCTATCATCATCTTGAGTGTGAGTGTAAGAAAACCAAGATTCCATGTCTAGAATCTAGCTATTCAAGATATTTGGATTTATTGACCCATCATACAATGGAACTTCACGCTAGGATTTTGATCATGGGTCATGGTAAATTTTGACATTAGTGGTATTTTGGATACTATTGTCATTAACCTTATTAGCAAGGCTACTTACAACTTGTGCCAAAATAGTTTCATTTGCCTTATTTGCAAGTATATTTACAACTTGTGTCAATTTTTCCATTTGGTAAGCCAAATTTGAATCCATTTGAAACCGGTTATAAGCCATGGGAAAAGGGAAAAATGCACTTAAATCAAGGTAAATTTTATGCACATTGTTATAATTTTTGCCCCCTAAATGAAATAACTCCTAGGCTAATTACAAGTAAAATAATGCTTTCGATCTAATGGATACAAGATTAAAAAATTTTGTGCATCATTTTGAAGATGAAAGAAAAACTTGAAAGTATTTGAAAAATGCTTGTAATTGGAAAATTTAAGTCTAAAATAAGGTTTAAATTTTCTTAATAATTTATTAATTTAAAAATAACTTAATTAATTAAAATAAATTAATTAATCAATTTGATTAATTAAATTAATTAAGCTATTTAAAATAAATAAATAAGTTAAAGAAATTTAAATGCACAACCTTATAATAGCAAAAATTAAAATTAAATCCAATTTTACCCTCTTTGTTGAATTTGTCGAATACAACTCTAAATAATTTGTCCTTATTCATTAGCTCGCCACCCAAGAAACTAGATCATGTAAAAATGTGTTATGGTTGCATTAAAATCCATGCATATTAGTTTGCACCTCTGAGAATGGATATATGGTGTAAAATTTTTTGGAGCAGTTGGTAACCAACTCGATGACCTCCTATCACCTGGGGCATCCAAGGTGCATGGATGCACCTAAGTTAGGCCCTGGACACTATGCCTATTGTAGGTTCTTTACAAGTTGTTGTACCTATCAAGTGCTTGAGAAGGTACTGCATTGATGCATATGCCTAACAAGGTACTGCCTAACACAAGTGCTTGATAGGATGCAACACATGAAAATATTGTCAAGCATTGTAGCACCTATTGAAGGTGCAGGTCAAGCGTAGATATTTGACAATGTGTTAGGTACTATCACACCTACATGCTTGTGTGGCACGTGTGATTGTTCATTGTATCGGTAAATCAAACGATCATCACCAATGGCTAAAAAAAAGTTAAAAGTGGGCATTACATGCCCATTAGCTGAGCTAGTAGGTGGTTCGACTAAAATTAGTCCAATGCCTATATATAATAATGTACAATAATATATATCTAAAACAAAAGATATAAATATTATTTTAACCCACTATATATATAATTGAAATTATATATAATATAAGCTCTAATTAGCTCCAATTGCATAATTGTTTTTTAAACTACGGTAAAACCTTAGTTCACTCCAAAACTATCAAAAATTATCTTCATGCAACCTTGCAAAGAATGAGCACATCTTTCAAGATCTAGTTGACACATGAACAGTATTTGAAAGGTAATCCATATCTATTCGACACATTATCGACATTGGAGATGAACCCAATATTCAAGACTCCAAAGTGGCAGGTGCTCTCAGTGCCCTCAACCGAATCTCACTATAACTAAAATTCAATCTTACCAATGGATTTTTGTAAGATAAAAAGTGGGTTAAATTATTCTTATACTACTTTAGCGTAATAAGAATGTTGTAATCATGGGTTTGTAATCAGAGGAACTTCCTCCAATGAATGGTATTCAAATGCCTAAAAGACCTAGACCTAGACCTCATGAGAAACAATTTACAATGGAAGTAAAATTACTCTCAATAAAAACTATCTTCTTATCCTCCTCAACTCACAAGCCCAGTGAAAAGGAACTAAGGCTCTAATACCAGTGAAAAGGTTGAAAATCCAACTAAAATTATTTATTCCTTAAGTGCAATATATAGGCACAAAGGTGCCCAAAATACATAACCATCTCCACCAAATCCTCATGTATGGAAAAATATGAGGAAATAGATAATATAAGCTAAAATTAACTTAACAAATCATATCCTAACCAAATATACAACAAAATGTGCAAGCCTAGCTAAAATAGATATATGCTACCTTATCCTTCTAGAGTACCACCTAGATGCCACCTAGCTTATCTAGAAGAGTACATGAGAACACAAAACTCATGTTTACATTATTTGCAAGAAATGGAAATGTAAGAAATAAAATTATGAACCTAGCTAGGAAGAAAGAGGGATCATGTGAGTGAACAAAAATTAATCCTCATCATGATCCATATCCCATGCTCCCTAAAATTTTAGACTATGTGCTTCCTATGCGATGCAAGCATTGGGTGCAACTGACCACTACAATAAATGGTCATGGCATCTTGAGAAAATTATAGTCAAACTAACATGCTTGGTGGGATAAATATATTTTTTTACAAATGAAGATATTAGACTAAGGATTTGATGAAGACCTTAAATCATCTACTTCTTGAAGCACTACAAATAATTTCACTTGGTGACTCCTTTGGTTAAAGAACTCAATGTTTTAGCAAATTTTCTAGAGAAGAGTATACCAAATCCACTTGAAGAAATATCTAGTTGAGATTTTTATGAAGGTCTCAATTCATCCATTTGGGTAAATGCATTCAATATTTTTTTGGTAACTCTATTTAGAGCAAAATAATCCATAGATACATGAGTAAAAAACCTCCTACAAGATATTCCATTGTTGTAAATATTTTGTCATTAGTACAAGCCTTTAGTCCAATCTCAAGAAGAGGAACTCAAAACTAGAACTTGGTTACACATCATAACCAACCTATGAAAATATTTATGGCTTAGAATAATAGAGGTCCCTTGATTCCCCCTACTCTATTTGCTATCTAAGATCCAATCTTGACTTTAGCTTTGAAGTCGTTTCCCTACTACACTGATATACCACATGCATCACATGGTAAGCCTATGTGTAGTTGAAAATATTGATGAACAAAATATGGTGCTCATGTTGTTGGTGGAATCCTTCAAAGGAAAAGTAAGGGAACGCTATATAACTTTCATCTCATATTCAATTAGGAGCTAGGATCAATTGATGAATATATTCGAACAAAATTTTGATGTAATATCTTTACTGGAGTGACTAACTATTATCAAAAGGGTACCCATGGAGATGGTGGATGATTTTAACACCTAGTTTCACAAATATAGTAAATAAACTCATATGATATATGGAATTATCTAATTACGGTATGCATATACTATTTGAAATCTTTCAATTTTAAGATTCCATGATAATTAAGTCTAAAGGAGGAAACTCCTTGCTAGCATCCTATGGGATAGCTATCAAAGAAAAGAAAAATATCATTCAAATAGGAAGGATAACCCCAGCCCCCATGTCCTATTCCTAAATATTCAACCTCCATATATGCCTCCTCCATTAATATATAAAACCCACAACTTTTCAAGTCACTTTGGTGGTAAACTCAATTCTATCCCATACTCATATTGCTACTCTCAACCATCGAACTTCAAAATCCCAAATCTAAACCAAGCTAAAAATAAATGAAAATAATTATCAATTCACTTTTGAATGAGGTGTTGGCTTTGAGGAGGTAACAAATTATCCATACATTTTAATATCAGATCAACTTGAGACCTCCATTCCAATAGAACAACTAGGACTTTAGACCTAACTGGTATGAGTGATCCCAGTTCCAATCCAATGAGGATGCAAGCTAGACCCAATTCTATAAATAATAAATAGTAACTTTACTAACCCCATTACATCAAATCCCTCCTAACCCCACCAAGAATATTATCCCAATGTAAAAACATACTTAGAGGAGTCTATAACATGGTATTACTTATACCTAGATGTTTACTCTTTGAATTTTTATTTTAGAGATTTTTTTAGCAATCTACAATAGTACCAAATGAGGAGATTCCCATACAAGTGTCTATTCCTCATTTTAGGGTAGATAAATAATCATATATCTAACCTTCACCTTTCCCTACCTTCTATGATTCAAATCTAGATCATCTGGAGTAAGTTCTAGTCATGTGGGAAGAAGAGGAGGTATATGTTATGTTTAACAGGGTAAGTATCTCAAAGTAGATAGAAAAAGGAAAAGAAGAAAGCATCCCCAAAGATCTAGAGTAGGAAAAATAGATATTGAAAGGAATCCCCCATCATAATGTAAAAATTAGGACACACCAAATATTTTAATCACCATAAAGTAGAACATCTCAAAGGTCCCAAAGTATTAGCCTCTCTGTTCAAATCTGGTAAAAATTCCTTAGTCAACTAAGGATGATCTTGAATAATAGCCTCTATTGAGTGCTCCATAGGAGTTGGTCGCTAAGGATCACTTAGCATAATTGATCTTTTGGAGAGGCCCTTGATAGCAAATCCTATACCTAAGGTATTTCCCATTCTTGAATAGAAATAGAGATGCAAAAAAATACTAGTAGATCAAGAGGAGCTAAAACAAGAGGAGAACAAGCTTCTAATATAATAGAAGGCCACATTAATACCATGCCCTTCTAAATACTAATTTGCAATGACATAATGGTACATAACTACATGTGTTGGAAATTTGAGCACGTTGTGTTGTCATTGATGTCAAAAGGTTTGATGTCCTACGTTGATAGAAATGTTTTTGATAATATTATTCAAAGGGCACATGAGGTATGAGGCAACAAGAAAAAAGAAAAAAATTCTCCATGATGGTATTGAAAAATAAAAGTGTCAAGTTGATTTACCATGGTGGTATTTGAAAAATAAAAATGAAAGGGTCAAGTTGATTTATCATGGTGGTATTTGAAAAAGGAAAAATAAAAAGGTCTATCTGATTTACCTTGGTGGTAATTTTACAAAAGAAAAAGGTTAAATTGATTAACTATGGTGGAAAAATATTTAACCTAAGAAAAGGCCCTAAGAGAAATTATAATATCTAAATACTTGGATTTAAATTATTATAATTAAAATATAATATTTTCTTGGCGTCAAAGGTTTGCAAATTTGAGCACCGACGTCAAAGTTAATGCCAACCTTTACATATAAATATTACATGCTAATGTGGTTAATAAAGTGTTTGTGAGTTGAGAATTTTTTGCATCCATTCGATCGTCATTCAATTCACGATAGAGGAAGAAGAAGACATCAGTTTTTGAAAGTTGAGGCAGAGGAAAGGATAAGTAGTAGGGGCTCCAAAATTCTATTCCATCTGGGTATTTAGCCTGGATGGAAGCATCCGTGGTGCTAGGTCATGGTAGTAGATAGGTCTCGGGTTTGAGACTCGGCAGAGATAAGTGTTAAGGTTTTGCTTGAAGTTTTGAGTTGCATTGGTGGTAGAAGACAAGGAGTGTATTATCCTTATGTTTGTGTGGGTGGCTATCCCACATGGTGTTTGCCCTTGTGGTAGGGCACAAAGGCCAGTGATGTTGCAGGTTCAAACAGCGGTGGCAACGTTTGAGTGTAAAATTAATTTTTTTATAAGGTATGTGCTTTAAGATTGGTTAGGGATTTATAAGAGTTAGTTAATTTTTAATTATGTTTATGTGAAATGGTTAGGGAGCTATAAGGATAGTAAAGTTATTTGATTCAATTTTTTTTTAAAAGGGTTGAAAGGTGAAATTTTAGAGTGCTAATTTTTGGTGAATGCATGAGATGAAGTGAAAATTTCTTTGGTATTATTGAAATTTGAAGTGAATTATTTTTTATTTTTATAAGAAGGTATAAGGTGTATATGTGAAATTCATGTGTATAATTTTTGGATTGTTTTTTTGAGCAATATTTTTCATGAAAGAATAGGAGAAATAAGGTGTTATAGTGGTTTGATATTTTATTGTAATATTTGTATGGCAAAATATCTTTTGAGGTGATAATTCATGTGGATGTTTTGAGGAGGTATATTAAAATCTAACCCTTGAAGTGGCAGTAGAAAAATTAGTTATTTGTGAGATAGATTTTGAAGATATATCTCCATAAGAGCAATTAAGAGGTATGGGTATATCATCCTTTGTTTGAAGTTTTTGTTGAAGTGATTTTTTTGGAAAATAAGGTGGAGTGAAAAGGATTATTTTATAAGTATTGTTGGAAATATTTGAGTGAGGATATTGTGCTGCATTGTTGAATGTTTTGGAAACATTTGGGATAGAATTTGAGAACAATTTATGCTTATATTGTTTAAAGGGTTTGAGAAATTTGAGATAGATATTGTGAACTACTTGTACTAGGGTCAAAGATAAGTTATTGCATCTTTGTGAAATATTTTGAAGATTGATTTGAGAGATATTGATAGAAATTGAGAAGGTTTTTTAGATCAATTTTAATAAGGAAAATTGAGCATTGGTGTGATTAATATTTGAGATAAAATTGGCAAGTAGAATTTGTATGTGTGAAGAGAGTTTTTTTTTTTTTATATATTTAAGTTGTGTTTTGTATGCAATATTTGGAGTTATTAGAGCATTTTTTGTAAGTAGCATTAAAAGTATATTTGAGCAAGTCTTTGAGAAGACTTGAAGGTATATTTGAGCAAGTATTTTAGAAGGCTTTAGGGTATATTTGAGAAAGTCTTTGAGAAGGCTTGAAGGTAGAAGTGGGCAAGTATTTGAGAAGTCTTGAGGATAGATTTGAGCAAGTCTTTGTTAAGGCTTGAGGATATATTTGAGGAGAATCGAGAGGAGGATTGGTTGCTAATTTGATCAAGATTTATGTTAAGGTTTGAGGATAGATTTGAGGCAAAGTTGAGAGCATGTTTGGTTGTTGATTTTATCAATCTTTGTGTTAAATATTAAGGAGATATTTGAGATAGAATTGAGAGCAGGTTTTATTGATGATTTTTTCAAGATTTGTGTTAAGTATTGGGGCATATTTGAGATAGAGTTGAAAATAAACTTTGGAGGTGACAAATAAAAGAGGATAACAGTATCCAGTGGATAGAGGTCCATTAGCTAGCACAGTGAGGACAAATGTCTCCTATAGAGATAGATCCACAAGCTAGAGCAGTGGGGTCAGAAGTCTTATAGAAGATCACCAACTAGAGTAGAGGGGATAGAGTTATCCTATGGATAGATATCCATAAACTAGAGTAAGGGGAAAGAGTTCTCCTGTGGAGAGATATCCATGAACCAGAGCAAGGGGAAAGAGTTATCTTGTGGAGAGAGATCCATGAACCATAGCAAGGGGAAAGAGTTCTCCTATGGAGTGTGATCCGTGAACCAGTTGGGAAGATAGAGTTCTTATGTGGATAGAAATCCATAAACCAATTAAAGAGATAGAGTTCTCCTGGATCAAATTCTGTGAACCAGAGAAAAGGGAAAATATTTCTCCTGTGGAGAGGGATCCACAAATTATATATTAGGGTATTGGTGTCTCCTTTGGATAGAGGTCCATAAACATTGTAATAGGGAATTGATTCCCAAGATATGTGTTAAGAAAATTTAGAAGAAATATTTTCTACATGGAGTAGCCTACATTGGGTGAACCACATTAAATTTGTGTCTCTCTTGTTTGTGATGATTTGTGCATTGCTTTAATTACTACTATTGATATTTCCATTGATAATACTAGATAATATTGTTTGGGAAATAAAAGCCAAATTTGGTCTTATCTTATTCACCCCCCCTCTCAGTATAAGCTTGTGTTCTTCAACATGATCAATTCAAGGCTAGTACTCCAATCATGCCAAGGATAGTGGAAAATGTATTAGGGTTAGCTTTTCAATCACTCAACAAAAGGGTGGTGCAACTAGATGGAAGCTCAGTATAGATGCTTGATATAGTGAATGACCTTCTTATAATACTATATGCCTATCACAACCTCATAATCCCATAATACATAGAGGTGGTTGATCTGCCATATTCATTCAATATTTGTCTATCAACATACTTCATCGCTAAACTTGGAGGCTACATTTACAATTATTAAACATTCATGGTCCTAGTAACTATGCACAATATTAATATTAATATTTCTCCTTAACCACTCCATATAAATTATATTGAGCAATTACCTATACTAGAACTAGATTGTGATCAAATATTGACAAATGGAGAACAAATTTTGGAGGCATTTGAGGATGGAATACCTTCTTTTGTCCTTGATTATTGGAAGAAGAAATGGGTAACTAACATTTAGGATTTTAATCCTAGTAAAGCTTTTTGTCCAATAGGCATCATATGAAACCCAATTAAGAGTTGTACATCACCCCTAAGGGGTCTCTATATTCACAAAAAAAAAAATAGGATACATGAGTGACTTGGTATGTAGGTAATAAGGAGACCTTATGGATCAAGTTTTGGCTGATTTTTCCTCAAATGCATGACCATATACCTTATTCAAGGCATTTAATGATATGTAACAATCATGTAGTCAAGTTGACCTACAAACAAATATTGACCTATAAAGCCATAAACTAATGCTAATGTAGATATATTTGGAGCTAACACATTCATATATGGACTATATCACCTATTCTAGATAGATATATATGGCCTACCTTAAAGTTACCTCAAAATGTTAGACCTCAAGTAGATAAAGGCTTAGTGGTAAAGCTCTCCAAATAAAAGCACTTTTATAGAAAATTTGGAAGATTTTTTACACTTTTTGGAGAGTTCCTAAAGTGTAGTGAATTCAGTAGGTCAACTATGTAGGATCTCTACCAACATCAAACATCGTAAATAAATCCATGACAAAATGCACCATGCCAACTTAGTTATCCTAACATCACTAACTATAGCCATATGCATGTGTGGGTATTGGGAGACACATATGGGACATGATAAAAGGAATATCACAGGTCATTAGATTTTATTTCCTCCCTATCCCCACCAAAAACCCAAAGCAAATATCTTAGAATGAATGAGAGGAAACCTAAGTAGCAATAAACAAAATCTAGTACGGATCTCTCCATGATTTAGTATTTTGACTCAATATCCAATGGATAAGGTAATCATTTTTTGAGTTCTCCATCTATAGTAGGCTAGATATCCCTTCGAGTTGTCAAAGCTATAGTGAATTATCAATATATACAAAACAAGTACCATTTCTTAGTTAAAAACAATAAATATCAAGGAATAAAAATCATAAAATGGCTTAAATTAGGGAAAAGTGAGTTGAGTACACACATGAATTTGAAATACTTAGTAATCTCGGTCTAGAGGTAATGATTAGAATACTATAAAAAATCATATACATGGTCCAGAGCAAAAAAGTACAAATCAAATAATGAGATTTATAAATAAAAATCTGGTCAACATGCAAGGAGAATTATGTACAAAAAGGTGGACTCTAGAGTTACGAACAGAGATCAAGAAAGGACTACCCAAAGTAAGGACCAACTATGCTATGAAGGAAGTGAATCATCAAAAATCAAAGTAAGGACCAACTAAGTTGAAAAATAGTGGTAACCTAGTTTTAGACACACAATATTTGGAACCCATACATGATATCCTCATGATAAAAATGATACATTTAAATAAATAACATTAAGGTAATTTAGAGATACCATTAAACCCAAGCATATTAATGATAAATGACCTCAAAGTCTTATCACTAGAGATTTCTAGTATGGGAAATTACTAGAGGTGAAAAAAGATCCACATATAGAAAAACCAACCTCCTACAACATTAATGGATCTAAATGTAGAGACCTTGAAATTTATCAAAACTAATATAATGAATCCCATACAATAATTTAAATTTGGTATTTTGAATTTTTTCAAAAATTTGGGATTAAAAATTTTCTTGACTGCACCTATAAAGACGAATTTATTTTTCATTTTAAAAGATCAAAATTTGCTCATTCATGCTTAATATTTTACCTTGTATATAATATTTCTTTTTCCTCTCCCCATGTAATAGTCTAGCTTGATCCTTGAGTCATTTTATTTATTAGTCATCAAACCTTTTTTCTCTAGCATGTATGTAACCAGATTATGGCATATCTACATATGAGAAGCTATTGCTATTTAATGTTCTATATCAGCTCCTATGTCTGTGTATGTCATGTTTGAATATTCCTTTTGAATGATATTATGTTCATTAATCTCACTATCATATGGATGAGCATTAATATATTGGTGCATCACCTCCTAGAACATAGGTTTTATTTTCCATATTATTTTGCTTTCATGTTGTTCTATCTCTCCCTTTTACCAAGAAACATAGTTGGTATTAGGATATCTTAGGAAGGTGCACTTTAAGATCACATCTAAAAAAGGATTGACATTGAAAAAAACCCTAGAGGTTGTCCTTCAAGTCACATATCATGCTCCTTGGACTTTCGAACAATGCACTCTTCATGCGGTATGGACGTCAGACATATCTGGACACTACAATGGATGACCATGACATCCTAAAATAATAAAAGATACTCTTTTTCATATTTAGCTACTCCTTTTTATATTAAATAGTTGTTCTCTTTTATCAATCTAATCCTTAATCAATCATTATTTATTTCTAAATTTAATCAATTCACCTCCTTAGTATTTGTAGCCTATCTTCACCATTGTGTTTTCCATCATCCCCATGTGCATTGAGTTTTCTTATTTCAACTTGGTTTTCCCTCCAAAATGTGAGGGGAATATGGAGCATAGCATAATTTTAATTGAATCCTAATCAAAGCCATAGACATAACCTAAGGAAAGTACATGCCTCTTATTTTATGCAAAAATGGGGTCCTTGATGGTTTTAAATGCATTCATAATACAATAACCACATTAAAAAGAGGGAAATGTAGACACCCATTTTTCATGTCAATTACATCAACAATCGGTCTTTCTAATCAATTAAGCAAAACTGATTGTTTTGTAACCAAATTCAGGGTAAAATTAATATCACCTTTGATTATTACAAAATGTAATCAAACAACCATATAATTTTAAAAAATAGTATCATTGGAAAGCTCTAGGAGATTACTAATGAGTATAAACATACCTATACTTGTCTAAGGTATGATACCTTAAAACACCCTAAAATGATAGTACCATAACCTTGTAGAAGTATGTATAGCATTTTTGTTAGTCTAACTTTGAGAATCCCAAAACCATATAAAATATTTTAAAATTTTATAAACGATAGTACCTTTAGAAATGTATTAGAAAGAGCTTTTCAATGAGTATAAACATACTTATACTTGTCTGAGGTATGATACCTCAAAGCATACCGAAATAATAGGACTATAACCTTGTAGAAGTATGTATAATACTTTTGTTAGTATAACTTTGAAGATCCTAAGCACTATTAAATCTTCATAAAATTTCATAGAATTGTTACTATTGGAAAGCTCTCAAAAATTACTTTCCAATGCATATAATTATACATATATTTATCTAAGAGTGAGTACCTCAAAACCTAAATCAAAATGATACCATCATACATACAATAGTGACATATAGCATGTATAATTCTTTTATCATAGACAATAGCTCCATAAAACTATAATCATCTAGTGCTATCATCATATGGTACTCTCATTAAATCACCACCAAAATTAAAGTTTTTATGATTTGATAGTGCATCATTGCCCATTTCTCATGGATTTCATCCATCACTCCATCCAACGTGTGGTTAGTCTCTCTAATTACCAATCAAGGTAGTTAACTACCCAAGAAAAATATACAACTATCAATTTATCTAGTTAATTCTATGCACCTACCTTTAATTATTCATGCACCTTCAATTGAGCTCTCACTATGTAGAACTTGACACATCACCTTTCCTATGCACTCTTGTAACAAATCCTCCAAGGGGTAGGATAATCTATAAAATCAACCTTGGATGAGACAAAAATGATCTTCATTTTTTGTTTGGATCTTCAATTTTTGTTTTGTAGGTAGAGGCTATTGAGATTGGCTATTAAAACCATCAATTACTTATAATAACTTACATGTTGCTAGATTGGATTGAGGATTGAAGGTACACCAAAGCTATCACATATATGAGATCAAGAAGAAGCCTCTCAAGGACATTAGCCAACCCTTATTTTAATATATCCACAACATATTGGGGTAGTTCTATGAGTCTTCGCAAGGATTCAACCTTCTCCCTTTATCCTATTTATGTTTTCTTCTTTTCAACATATTTTGATCATTTGCATGATATTGATTTTCTATATTTATCATCTTTTTTTATAAAACTACCATGAAAATATAAGGGGATTGATCACTCTACCTAAAACAATGGCTTTTTAGGAGAACTCATGATAAGCCCCTTTATATTAATTATTATATTTAGTCTATTTCTATTTATAGATTTTGTGTTTGTAGGTACAAAAAAAAGGTACTACAAGCTTCATCTAGCATTGTTGTCATCTAGCACTATCATTGTCTAGCGCTATCATCATCTGGTACTATCATAATTTTGTGCTATTATCATCTAGAACCTTTGTTAAACTAAAAAGAGCTAGGTGCTCTATTCCTTGATTTTTTTTCTATTCCAAAATAGTAGATCAAAGGTATTTTATTCACTTTTGTAACTATTTTAGGTATTTTGAGAAATTGATCTTCAAAAGGAATTAGATTTACATTTTAGTAATAAGATCATAAAAAGAGAATTCATAGACTAATAAATTGTTGTATTTTCATGAAATTAGATTAGAAATAATCAAATTTGTAGAACAATATCATCAATTTCAAGGTTTTATATTCACTTATTACATTTTGTAAAAAAAATTAGTGAATTGAGGACTATTGTACAATTATTTCTTCCCCTAAATTTGTAGGCATTAAAAGTTACATGCATATAGTAGCATCTTAAGATAATTTTGATTGCCTTGGATATCCTATTAATCCTTGTAGAAAGAAGGGTAAAACTCTCTATTTTTATTGAAAATGACATTCGAAGAAAGGATCACATAGCTTAGGATTGTATTATTGCATTTTGTTTCCATTTTTACTTTTACAATATTACAATTAGGATAAGGGAAAGTTATGTTATTTCTTCTTAATTCTTGTTGAAAAGAAAAGAGAATATTTTATTTTCTACAAGTGATTAAAGAAAAAAGTACTTGATCTAGGTTTAATTGCAAAAGAATTTCTTGCATTTCTATGCATCAAAAGTCACAAGCATTAAAAAATATGGATTAATTTAGTTAATTTTTATATGCCCCATTTTATTCTTACTCAATAGAATAGAAAAATCTTTCACTTTTCTAATAATTGAAAGCAAAAAAGCATATAGATCTAGAATTTTTTTATGCATTATTTTATTCATTTTGCATTGCACTTACCATATCAAATTTACATTATGATTGGATTTAACATTTTCAAGAACCTAGGTGTATTCTAATCAACCCACAAAACTTAGAACTAGTAGTCTTGACACTCGAAGGTCTCCCATGATCACTACTATGGGTTTGTGCTCCATCATAAGACCTCTAAAGATAACCAATGAGCCTTAGGTATAGGTATATAATATGTAAAAATGACAATGAGGAGATTGTGTTTTATTTCATATGAGTTCTTCGTTTTTACTCTAATAACATCATTTAAATTATATCTATCAAATTTAGTCTAATTGAAGATATAAAAAAAAGACTATATTATATTATTATTATTATTTATTTATATTTTTAGTGCTCATGGTCAATGCTACAATTTTCTCTCATTGGTTGACATCTCAACATGATCTTAAGAGAGATTAATATCCTATAGGGTGATTTCCAAATTTTTGTTTTCACCATAGTCATCGTGGAGGTAATAAAGTAGTGAAATATGATTTCCAAATAACCATGCAATTGTAATGTTTGATGGGATTCAAAGGTATTTGAAAAGAAAGTAAGTTTTATATAATAGGGCTTTAATAATGTAGAAAACAATTTTATCTCTCATGACAAGCTTACCAATATTTTTGTGAGCTTGTACAAGGAAGAAGGTATTCACTCTATGGTGTTTTTCACCTTTTGAATCAAATATCTCTAACAATTAAAATTTAGATATAAATTGGAGGACTCACTCTCTTTGATCATATGACTTAGACTTAGGGTTTATATGTAGATGGACATAGAAATTATAAGATAGGTTCATGGACAATTGGTTATCTTCTAATGAATTTGGTGATTTTAAATTTCTAATCAAATCTATTAATATATTTTTTAAAATTGTTAATTGATTTATAATAAATTGAACATTTAAAAGCTTCCTACATTTTATAGATCATGTAGTATCTAGTTCACAACATATAACATAAAATTAAACCTTAAACTTATTCTCTTTTTAAATTAATATCATAATAATATTTTTCCCAAAAATAACTTCAAAACAATTTAATTATACATCAAACAACTTAAAAATGTAAAAAAATTATTTTATATCTATATTAAAAATAAATAAATTTAAAGAAAACATAAAATATAAAATAAAATTATAATTAAACAATAAAAAAAAATTATTATAATTTAACAAACTGTTTAAATTTTGTTAATTTATACCTTCCCTTTTGAAAGTAAAAATATTTTTATAATAATACAGAGTTATTACTCTCTGGCCACGAAGCAAATTGGGTGTTATGTTGGGCTCTCATCCTTACACAACATTATTTTATTGGATTCTCCCATAGTTTGCATCGGTTAACCAAATAGTTTAACAACATAAAATTCACATGAAAATGGAGATATTAGCATATGAATGGACACATGCTTAACATCTACAACTTTTTCCCTCCACATTATATAATTTTGTTTTTGATGTAAAAGAGCTACATTCATAGGCCACAGATGGTGAAGTTTAAAGAGGTGTATGTAATGCACGTTTACAAAGAGGGATACACAATGAATGCTTTTCATCACAGGAGACAACCATAAATTTTATGGTTTTGAATTTTTTTTGATTGGTTGAAAGAATCATATGTTTTGAATAGGAGTGTTAGTCACTTTTTTTTTTAAATTGACCTTAAACTGAATACAACAGTGTGATTAGCATCTAGGATCCATCCCTGTAGATCACAACACGACATTGATTTGCTGTTATGCGTCCTTTTGTTAATGGAATACTGTTTTGGGACTAAACCCAAAACTGTAACATCACATCAATTGATGTCAGTAATACATAAAAGTAACAGTGCATAATGGAGTGCATTGCGAAAGGCGAGGGTAAAGACAAATATAACTTAGAATTTAAATTATTTTTTTCTCAGGGGTAGAGTAGGATAAAATGTAGGGAAAAACAAATTTAATTTATGTAGACACTCAATTTTGACAAACATTAGTTCTCCTTAAACCTCATTTACGAGTTTTTTAATTAAAAAACAAAACTCACCTTCTTCGTGTTTAATTCATAATATTTCTCATTCCTAGAAGCAATCGCATTTTTTAAAAAACATTAATATCCAACACAAATATTTATAAAATTTTATAAAAGTATGTTTAAAACCGGTTTGAAAAGAGTTTTTTTATAATTATATATACACTTATATTCCTTTAAAAAAAACACCTTAAAACTAGTAAAGTTAAAAAATTATAGGGGTAGCAATGCCTATGTAGGAGGGATAACACCTTTCAATGTTGATATCTCTTTCAAATATTTATAATTTTTTTGAGTAATACTTTTTATAATTTTCTTGTTGATATTTTTTCAAATATTTATAATTTTTTTGTTCATAGTCCTTCGTGGGCAGAGGATGTGGTACACAAGCGAGAGTGAGACGGAGGAACTAGAATTATTACTCGAGCTCACTTCTAGAGTCCCTGTGGCTGCAAAGGTTTCCCCACATGTGAGGAATGATAGTGCTTTGATTTTTAGGACCGATATTGCTGTAGAGGAGCAGAAGTGGCTCCTAGTTTCTCGGCATGGTGTTTTTTGTGGTCATGAGAATGGGCTTACCTAGTTTTCAGTTCCTCAGGTGGTGTTTGATGTGCTAGATTGTGGTGCCTTTTCCTCGCATTTTGTGGGTAGGGGTGCTTCTGTTTGTGCTTGCCCTATTTTGGGGTTTTGTGGATCTGATTTTGTGGATGGTGGAGCTGTTTCCACGATTATCCATGTGCTGGGTTCAGGGGAGTCCCTTGTTTCCATTTATTCCAATTCACTTTTGAGATGGGGGTTGGTTGGCATGTTTTCTTTAGTATGCGGTGGCTGGTAGTGGTGTTGGTTTTCATCCTTGGTGGAAGCTCTGTTCTTCTGCTTTCTGAAGGGGCTCGAACTGATAGGTGTTGGGGGTTCTTAGTTTCTAGTTGCTTGTGGGGGTTTCTTACCACAAGCATTTTGGTTCTGGCTCCCCAATATCATTGCATGGAGATATCACAATTTGAAGGGATATGACAAGAATGTAATCCAACCTACCATTGAAATGAAGGAGGGAGTAAAACCTTTTCAAAAGAAACAATGACCCGTCAATCCCAAAATTGAGGTTCTCATGAAGGCAAAACTATTAAATATTCTAGAAGCAAAAATAATATATCCAATTAAGAAATCAACATTGGTGACAAACCTAGTGTTAGTTTGAAAGAAGAATGGAGATATTTGTCTATGCGTAGAATTTTATAATCTGAACCAAGAATCATTAAAATATCACTACCCCTTGTTGCAAATTTATTAGATCCTCCATGTAGTTGTTGAAGCACATCGATTTTCCTTATTGGATGATTTCTATGGTTATAATCAGATTTAGATAAAAGATGAAGATCAACATAAAATGGCATTCACTACCAAGTAGGGTACATTCACCTATCAAAGGATGTCATTCGGTCATGGATATTACTTTTGGTGAGTTGAACAAAGTTATTGTGATTTACCTTGACAATATGACTATTTTTTCATATCGTAGAGAAGAGCACATTTATCACCAGGGTTATGCATAAGGGGTTGGACTCAAAATGTACTTGTAAAAAAAAGGTGAATCCTAATCAAAATCAAGATGAATCATGGAGAATCTTAAGAAAATCAAATTGAGCATCTTCACACCAAAATTTGGGGTATTTGAAGCCCTAAAATGTAATGTCATATTTGGGTCCACTTTTGACCTATTAAATCATATTATAACTTCATAAAAATACCACCATTAGATCAAGCTTAAAAAGAGTTTTCCAACGAGTAAAAATATGCCTATGTTTGGAAATATATTGTGGCAAAGTGACCCTATGAAAAAATTGATCTTGAAAATTTTAGGTGAATGGGCCGATGTCGAGGGTCCTCACATTCACCAATTTCCAAATTTTAAAATTCTAATATTTGTCCAATTGGTGAATATTCACCACTATGCATAACCATGTTTCTCACTTGAGGCAGGTGTTCAAAAAATATCAAGAGTTTGGGATTTCCATCAACCCAAAAAAGTCCATATTTGTTGTTAAAGAAGGAAAATTGTTAGGTCATGTGATCTCACAAGAACTGGAAATTGATCCCACAAGGGCCAAATTGCTCTTGAAACTACTGCTATCAGTTAACAAGGACCTGCAGTCATTCTTCGATTAGATAAATTTTATTTGGAAGTTCATTGTCGATTTTTCTCAGGTACTGAAACCCATGACCAAGCTCCTAAAAAATAATGTAGATTTAAAATGGACTAAGAATAGGAGACAATATTTTTGGGAAATTAAGAAAAGAATCACTCAAGTGCCAATATTAATTAACCTGGACTATTCAAAAGACTTCATTCTATATGCAGTAGGTGAACAAAAGAGCTATGTTGTTGTTCTAACACAAAAGAAAGAGGACGGAGATGAGAAGTCATTGCCTTTTTGAGCCAAGTGATTGCACTGCACTAGGAGAAGTATAATTTTATTAAAAAATAAGTGTACATAGTGATGAAATTCTTGAATAAAATTCAGCACTTTGTCTCGCAGAGCAAAAAAATCGTTTATGTTATACACCCAGATATCATAAAACTTCATTCTTCAAGGGTAATTAGGTGATAACATACTAGGTTGGATCTCAAATATTCAAGAGTATTATGTGGATATCCGACCAATAAATCTAATTCGTGGACAAGCTCTTTTCTAGGAATTATCCAAAAGTACAACATCTAAATTATTGGCTATAGTACAGGAAGAGGATATCCGTGAAAGCATTTGTGCAAATCATGCTATAAGGGATCATGATTGGACAGAGGACCTTGTCAAATTTTTTACCTAAGGGAAATTCCCATCACATATTTATGTTTCACAACATCGAATATTCAGACTACAATCACTCAAGTATATCATGTTTCCAAGCATGCTATTTCACAAGAATGTAGATGGAATGCTCCTCAAGTGTGTAAAGGATTTGGAAAAGGATAAAATATTGGAAGAATTTCACTTAGGATAATTTGGTGGACACTATGTAGGAAGGTCTATGTCATTGAATATCATTTGAGCTAGCTTATTTTGGCCTACTCTTTTCATATATGCACATAGGGTGAGCCAAAAATGTGATAATTGTCAGCAATACATTGGTAGGACCAGGAAATGATCATTACCCCTGCACCCGATTCAAGTGGAAGTGTCATTTTAGCAATGGGGTTTTGAATTCATTGGAGTCATAGATCCTCACTCATCATCTGAGCATAAATACATCCTGACATCCATTGACTACTTCACCAGGTGGGTTGAGGCTATTCCAACTAAGAAAGTTGATCAGACTACAATTATTTCTTTCCTTGAAGGATTGATTACCCTTTTTGGTATTCCAGATGCTATTGTAATAGATAACAAAACTCTATTTATTGGGGCTAAGATCATTGAATTTGCAAGCAAGTACGAGATTTATGTTAAGATATTATCAAATTATTACTTGCAAGGAAACGACTTGGCCGAATCTACCAATAAAAACTTTCTACGAATATTAAAAAGAACACTAGGAAGCAATAAAAGGAGTTGGCACTTATTGTTGAACCAAGCACTATGGGAAGATATGATATCAATAAAAAAACTATTAAAGCTTCCCCCTATTCTCTAGTTTATGGAAAAGAAGCAGTCCTACCCACTCACATTGAGCTCCCTGTCCTTCAGACCTTGTAGTTGTTCCAAAGAGAAGACGTTGAGTTTGATCCTATGAGTGTAAGGATGGATCAATTGCTACAGTTGGAAGAGGAAAGAGAGAAGGCATATGAAGATTTTGTAAAACATACAAAAATGATGAAGGAGTGGTTTGGCAGGAAGACGACAGAGTGCAAGTTTTATGTGGGAGATTTAGTCCTCAAATAGAACGAGAACAATGCCAAGCCGAAAAAGCATTACAAATTCGACACAATCTAGGAAGGTCCATTTCAGATTGTTGCAGTAAATTTGGTGAATGCTTACCACCTTCAAGATATGGACGGTTGGGATCTCCCAATTTCGATTAACGACCTTCATCTGAAGGCCTATTTTTAGTGATTTGGTGAAAAGAGGTACAACTTTGTAAATATGTACAAATTTCCTTTTCAGTATTTTATTTGCTTTATAAAATAATATATAAATAATAATAATAATAATAAAAGAACAAGAAAATGAAAAATGAGAAATTCTTTTTATGAAAGTCAGTTTTACCGCAACATTTCCTTCAAAATTCCTTGTTGTGTTTGGCTGGTTTTAGAAATTCCTAAAGGATGGCATTACAAAGCCCCTAGGTAAGAAGGAGCCTTCGAGAAAATATTTTTTGCTTCCAAAGGCACACAGTGAAAGCACAAGGTCTTTTCACCCCATTCCGAAACACAAGACAACAACTACATGGAGAGGCACTTTCACCCCAAGGAGGGGGCGAAAACCCCATTTGCCTCTCGTTGGGGGCGAAGACGTAAAATAAAAAATATATAAATATAATATATATATATATATATAATAAATTTTTTAATTTATATTTTGATTTTAAGTGCGCAATGCCCATCAAAGTCATAAAAGGCGCGCGCCCCTTTTTTTCGAATGCATTTAAATTTTAATGCACTCCTTAGATGTCAATATAAAAAAGAAGAAGAGAAAGATACAAATATAATAAAAGGAGCATGAAAGCAAGAGTTGCACTAGGTGTTTGGCATGTACACAAATTCAAAAGGATATAAAAAAAGAAAAGGGAAAGGAAAAATCCATAAAATCAAGTTTTTTTAGGAATAAGCTAAAATCAATCCATTATTTTTCTAAATTTGGGCTAAATGGGAAGCAAGAGATGTTTTTAAAATAGAGATACATTCACTTTGAATCTCAACAAGAAGGTAAAGATCACTTTTGGAGCGAAGGAGAAGTATGTCGAACATGTTTCAGTGGTGTTTTTGCCCTCATTGTTCTTTGGAGTGTGACCTTTTTAAGGAAAAAGGAGATTAAGAGCGTCCTCAAAGTAGTTTTTCCTAGAATGTGACAAAGTTTGTGAAAACATTGGGTGCATTAAATGATGTATTCTCGCGGTAGTTAATATAAAATATGCACCCAGATTGCATTGGGATGCACTTTTGCTTTCTCGAGAGCTATAATTTCACCACGTCAGAAGTAAAAGGGCCCGTTAATTTTTAGGTGGTGAGGTTATTATACCAAGGAATTTTTAATATCCAAGGCATATTTTTTGATGAAACCACACGGTAAGGAGGGTACACTTTCCAAGAATGATCTTGCGATGAATGATAGTTGATACTTATAGAACATCAAGAACAGTGTTAGGTGGGTGAAACAAAGTGCATGTTATTTCGAAATAACTCAAGGAAAATTTAGCATTTACTATGGTAGTTGAAGGGCACTCTATATAAAGGAATGGGTAAAATCTTCATAGTTTAATTTTTATAATTTTACTGCCACTGTGTTTTCAATTTTTTTTGTTGTAGAGATTACAAAGAGAATTTAGGGTAGCCACTAGAGGAATACAATGTGAAAGAATATCAAAGAGGGGAAAGAGGATACAGAGCCTAAGAAGTCTAGATAGATAGAAGGTGGGTTGAAATACAAGAAGGCCCAAATAAATGAGAATGTGGACTTAGACCCGTACTTTGACATGATAGCAGAAATTGGATACTATGTAATTACCAACAAGGGCATGGAGAAACCCTGGCAAGATGTGGAGTTTGTTGTAAATAAGAGATTAACAATATAAATCCTTTTAACTATGTCATTACATACGTAGTTATATTGGTATATGTGTACGACCATACACCCTTGTCTAGAGCTGGTGAAGATAATTGCTTGATTTTATAATCTAGCTACCAGGAGGGTGCGAAAGGCAAACAGAGAAGCAATTTTTTCTATTTCCATTGATGAAGTGTGGGAAGCATTTGCTTATATATTGAAGCCTCATTCATATGTGGTTAGAAAAAATTTACATACCAACGAGCAAGAAGACAGATATGTGTCTACCGTGACCATGCACCGATTCATGGAGATGCAATTGATGAAAGAGCCACAACTAGGGCAACTTTCGAACTTGCCAAAGTTGCTTTCAGAGTTTAAAATCCCAAATATTTATTTGATGTTAGTGTGGGTTGTTTTTTTTCTGGTAAACTCCACAGTTCATAAGTAGCAAGAGGTCCTAGCGTAGTGTATATTCCAGGGAGATTTTTACGCTCTATCAGCCATGAAGCAGGGCGCCAATATAATTTACTTCGATTGAGCCAATTTTATATCCTGAAAACTGCATTTCTAGTTGGAGAGGTTACATACTAGAGAAGAAACATCATTCAAGCATACCTCCTTTCTGGTATGGTATTTATTTTTCCATATACACCAACATTTTCATTCATTGCAGTAAGGCAAATGGATGAGAAAGAAGCTTTTTTCAGTATATATGTGGACTTTCACTCTATCGAGTAGGGAGTCATTTTATAATTTTAACTATTTGTTTCTAGGGCCTACAATAGAGCTACTTTGTGGTGCATGTGAAAGAGTGCCATGGGAGATGAGAGAAGCAGTGGCTAAGGCAAAAAAGGGTGACATATTTTTGTTAACCCAAGGCGTGGTTGTAAGAATCTACGACTTCATGGGAAATTCATTCTTGCTCCCATACTTTACCATCGAATATGTTTTTGCCATGGAGGTGGTGCACAAAATAGATTATGCTAATGATGTGTATGGAGCAGGGCGTGGCAAGAGGACGACTTGCAATATGCATTTCAAGTTTGGCAATATAGAGGTGAACCAGGTTGGGAAAAATAAACTACTCACAATAACACTTCAAGACCCGGGGTTGATAGAAATACCACAACGATAGAGATATGACTCATTGGGTAAATTTATAGAAATAATCAAGGCCAAGATATTTCATTGTTGCCCACAACTCGATATTAAAAATAAGTGCAATAATTTTGAAGGGCACAAATTAGAGTGGCACATTGAAAATATGATGTCACTCCCACCCTAGCACGACTTTTATGAACAGGAAGTTGAATATAATCAGGCAATATACAAAAATTAGATTTCTCCACTAGGGCTATTCGGTCAGTTGAAGGAAAAATTGCCTTGGACCAAAGAGAAAATTATGAATTGGTGGATAATGCGGGTCCACAGAGGAAAAATCATGTCTCCTTATGGGTTGAATATGGATGAGGTATTTTTGGAGGCCTATGATGAATATGTTAATGCCTATCAACCCATCACTTTTGCAAATATTTTACCCCAAATTTTCCAACATTCCAATAGTGGTGAAAATGAGAGCACCTGAAAACTAAGGAGGAGACCCTAAGGAGGAGGAACATCAGTATATGTTTTAGTGGAGGTCACAAAATATGAAGCGTAAAGTTGATGAGGTACCTTTAATGAAGAAGAAAACTATTTGAGATGCACCACCATTGTCGAAAGCTGCAAAGAATCCAATCATCGGTGCTACTTCATCATCTACTACTAAAGTTTCAATCATTGTAGTTCCCACGGTAGCAATTATTTTGGTGACTATTATTTCCCCTCTACTGGTGACATATGCTCCGATGACCATCGTACAAATGTTTCCAATGATTCATGAAAAGTCGAACTAGCAGACAAATAACCTGTAGGTAGAGGTCATTAAAATTAAGGAGGAAGTGGAGGAATGAGAGGAAGAGGTTATTTCACAATCGCTTCCATCATCAAAACACATTGTACCTACGTTCGAAGGTACATCTTCCTTTCCTCCTCATTATTCTTTGGAGCATGTAGTGGTTGTTAGTGTATCCCCCTCAGTTTCTATGTCAATATCACCCCCTTTTGGTATGCCATTTTTGTCCATTTAACTACCTTATTCTTCCCTTTCACAAGTAACTATTGCTCCTATTTCCATTTCTTCGACGTCCCTTTATTTCAGTTCATTTGCATCAGGGTCGAACCTATTTTTGCGTCCTTTTCCTTCCATTGTTTCTACCACTTTTTTTGAGGTTGTAAGTATGCAAGAACCTCCCAAAGTGAGCGTAACTATAGTTGAACCTGTTCCTCCACCCACTCCACCATTTTGGTCCCTCCCCTCTTAGCCATATCTTCCGCTTCCTTTGAGCCTGATTGCTCACAAATTTTGAAATCTTTCACACCATTTTTGGAGTTACAAGTACTGCTAGAAGTTGAGATGGTGCAAAGTAGCCTGACGTAGAGAAAATCAATTGAGTGCACCTCATTTCATCATAGTGGTTGAAAAGCCATAGGCAAAAAGAAGCACTGGCTCTAGCCCTACCACTCAAGAAGGTCACTTTTGATCTGGTTTCCATGGAGCCTCACACAACCAATATCACTCCCCTGGTCTAGAAGCCACAAGGATAAACAACGCTGCGTGATTACGTTTGTGAGACTATAATAGAGGACCTACCCAGGATTGATCCCATAGAGAAAATAGGTAATATATAGGTTGAGTTCGGTCTACTTGCACAACAAATATTATAAGCAAAGATATTTTGATAATGAAAATAAAATGATTAAACTCAAAAATGACTTGGCTGTAAGTAGAGTGCAAGATAAGAAGATAGCCACGGAGAATGAATAATTGCACCAACAGGTAGGAGTGTACTTGAAAGAAAGAGATACAAAAAAATAGAGATGCAAGCACTCAGAACACAATTGGAGGCCATAAAAAATCAACTGGCAGAGAAAGCCATGCAGGTTACAAGCTTGTCTTCAAAAAAATTGAGGCTTGCCTTCACGTAGCTCAGAATTGTGATAAGTTGGCAATGAAGGCGGTTCAAGTATTGAATTATTTATGGGTGGCCCAAATTCAAATTCATCTAGATCAATAGTTGATTGATAACACTGAGGAAATTTTGGAGCCCTACATAGATATAGTGGTAAAAATTTAGGGCCCTAGCACATTCCAGCATGCATATTCACCCCCTAAGTGATATAGATCATGCTTGGTCTGCTACTAAAGTCATGCTGTATAGCCACTTTTAGAGGATGGATCTGGTGAGAGAAGTCTGGAAGATTCTTAATGTAATCGAGCAAGAGAATACTATTTCAACGACTCATTTTGATGCTCTTGCCGATATGGGATTTTTAGATTTTACAAATGAGTGGGATGAACCTCTGCCAAAGCAACAATTAGAAGCAGCCTAAAAGAAATTTGTGGAAGACACCTTAGATATTGATACATGGAAGGAGCCCATTATAGAGAAACAAGTGTTGTCGCTTGTGCAGATGTTTACACGCATGGAGATATCATTGTTGAGCTGGCCCAATGAGTGAAGTGCCTCAGCCTGGAAGATTTCTAAAATCAGAATTTTGTTTATTAGTCATTGAGTGTTCCTTGCTTAATTTCTAAACATGATTTGGAAGAGGTAGTTGTAGTCTATGAAGTGACCTCTCATAGCCTCAAGGAGCAGGAGGAATGAGATGTAGTAGAGCAGTCCATACCAGAAAAAGTAGTGGAATAAGCAGAATAGGCAGAAGTACTCTGAGTAGTAACAAAAGTTGAAGTCACTGAGGAGGTAGAAAAGTAGGCACAAAGAAAAGTGGCCACATGAGGAGTGCCAGCCAAAGACGCAGGTAAAATAACTCAATGAAATCCCAATGGATAAAGGTCTGGGATTGCTTTCATCCATGTGAGTTGGATACCCCATGAGTCGCCAGAAATATTGGCAGTTTTACAATATGCCACATTAATTTTTTTATGAATTTGTATTCATGTAAAATTAGCAAATATCAAAAAAATATATTAATATTATGTTACAATATTTTGACCGATACAATATGTTGTAGTTATGTTTTATTTTTCGTTCTTTGTTTTCATGCATATTTTTTTGGATTGGAAATAATTGGTGTTTTAAAGTAAAAATAGTTGGAAGAATTGATTGGTGACTTCAGTTAAAATCACCCATAAATAGTTACAAAAAATGGTGCTCAAAGACTGTGTGTGTAAATTATGGAAGCTTCATTGGAATTTGAAATCGTATTCACCTCGAACATTGGGTGAAAGGCGCGTTTAGCTCTCTTAGAGGTAAACATCAAAGAAAGAAGAAATGTTAAACACGTTCACCCTAGTTGAGATGTGAAAGTCCTTTGCACCCCTCGTTGGGGTGAAAATCCTTTGCACCCCTCATTGGGGTGAAAGAAGAAATTAAAAAGTAAAGTTTTGAATATGACTAAGTGTTGAAATTATTCGAAGTTGAAATGTAGAAAGAATCGTGTTCGCTCCAAAGTCAGGGCAAAAACTTTGTCCACCCCACTTTGGGGTAAACATATCTAAAAAAACTTGAAGAGACATGCTCGACTTACGTCTTTATTAGATGAAGATATATTCGATGAAAATATTTTGAAATACCTTGAGTAATAATGGAATTAGCACCAAATTCAACGGCTTTTTAAAGGGTGTTTTAGCCCAAAGTTGGGGTGAAAGCTTCATTTGCCCAAAACTAGGGTGAACATCATTAAAGACAAACTATTGAAAAGTCAACAACAAGTTTACCCCGATTGAGGGGCAAAAGATCCATTCACCTTTCTCAAGGGCAAACATGCTATGGATGGTAAAGTGGGCGAAAGTCATGAAGTTCAAAGTGAATTTGAATAGTCAACTTCATGTTCACCCCAAAGGAGGATGATGACTCCTTTAACCTCTTTCGGGGGTGAACGTAGATTTTAAAATAGAATAGGATAGTTGTTAAGGGTGCATTTTCTTGGGAGAAAAAGGATGATTTCTTTCATGATCAGGAAGGGAATACAATCCATTAATTTGATAAAAGCACCCTCTCCACCATTGAACATGATTGAGAGAGTAAATATGCATTTTCTTATTGCTAAGTTCGGATGAATTTTGTTGTCAGTGACTTCAAATATTTTCTAGAGTACCTAAGATAGGTGAATGAAGAGTATTAAATTATTGTGGTAAAGAGTAACTCAAGTGGTGGATCTCAAGCAAAGTGAGCAGAAATGTTAAAAGCACTAGGTTATTTTCATGATTTCTAAGTAAAAGCGTATTTTTGAGGATGGCGAACGTATCAAGTCAACGACCAAACCGTATCATTTTCCATGTGTTGACACCCATAGATGCTAATTTCTTGGAGGAATTTCCTAAAATCTGGATCAGTCTCAAAATGATGAATATTTAGTATTTTTGAGAAGGAATTTTCTCGTTGTGGTTCCTGATCTATGAACATTTTTTCTCTATGTGCATTTAATGAAAAGGGAGGTTAGACATTCTACATAAAAATTATTCAAGTTCTCTGCATCAATAGAAGATATTGGGATTTTGAATTTACAAGTGATCTTGTGTGTGATTTCCTTCTATTTTATGCATTTCTATTTTATGCTCATTTCCATTGTCTGCTATTAATTTTAAATTTTACATCTAAATTTGAACATTGTTTGTGAGAGGGTGAGTTCTGGAATGCGATCCTGGAGGTTTTCTATGGAAGGTTGTAAGTATATCCTACTGCATTTCTTTTATTACATGTTGCTTTAATGCTTGGGTGGAATTCCTGCTGCTAGTTTGTCCCCAATCCTACACCTTCGGCCTGTGGCAATATTTCCCATTTCTTTCTATTATTTCCAATTTCTTTCTTGCAAATATAAACTTTAACCAGTGTATGATTTAGTAAGGGAGTCAGCCCTCTCTGGAGATTGGTACAGAGGACATTCCTGTCCTTCGGCCTTTAAATGTTGGCCATGTCTAGGGCATTCAAATGCATTTTTATATAATTAGGCAGATATTTGACCAAAAATGATCCATCCAACCCATGGATGACCTCATCCAACATCCACACTATTGGTGAAACATCCATGCCATTGGTGATTCAGCTGACCTGTGGTTGACATTATACACCATCCATGTTGTTGGTGATCCATCCAACCCATGGATAACATCATTTACTATGCATGCTTCTAGTGATCCATTTGATCTATGGATTACCCACCTATGAAAAAAATCCATACTTATTAAAAAATATCAAATTTTATCAAAAACATTGGAACAAAATAGAAAATATTGAAACTCATCAAAAATCACCTAAATTCATTGATAAATGTTTGGAATTATCTGAAAATACTAAGATTCATTAGAAAACATCGAGAATTACCTAAAATTTCCTAGAATTGTGAAAAAATCTTAGAAATTACAAGAAAAGGCTATATTTCTTCGAAAATCTAGAAATTGTGGAAAGTTGTAATGAATTGCTTTAAAACCGTAATGTTAAATTTTATACACACACACAGATATGTGTGTGTATATATGTATATACATAGATATATTATTTACAAATTAGGATTAAATCAATAAGTTGAAATCTAATAAACTCTGCCTTGTTTACATATTAACCTCAAATGTAAAATAAAATAAATTCTTACTCTTAATTTGTTCAATCCACATATCAAACTTAAAAATCAACTATATATATAATTCTATCTAAATTAAATCATATTTATTGAACTATTATATTTAAAAATGATAAATAAATTAAATACAATAGTACGTCTAAAATTAAAATAAAGTTATGTTTAAATCAAATTAAAAATTAACCTCAAATAAATTCAAAATTGTTATGAGAAAATTGAACTAAAATCCTAATTTAATATAAATATTAATGTTTATTATTAACTCAAAGCCACTAGGTGACCATAGACAACCAACTAATGGTAATTTTCTCCTATCCAACTTTATCTAATATAAAATTTTAGGAAGAATGTACCTCTAATATGTTTTTGGTCAACTAATTACTACCCATGTAGTTACTCAAAGATGCATCTTGGTCAATGTTGACTGCCTGTCTATTTGATTTTTCATGTCGTGGCATGATCCCATTCACCAATTGAATAGACTAAGACTAAACCATTCTCTCTTGACCATTTGAAAAATTCTTCCATCTAGAAACCTCCTTAAAGGTTATAAAAATAACCCTTAATGGAGAAAACAAAAAAATCATTAGGTGCATTTAAAAAAATGTTATAAAAATAGTCTCATGCATAAAACTCTACTAAAACCAATATGCTCTCAAGGCACTCTTATATATTTTGGCTTTGTTAATATACATCCAACCTCAACTGCTACTTACATAAGCCTATGAAAATCTAGGAGAAGTGACAATTCTCTCAAATGGTTTGTGTCTTTACCATCATCTTCCTCTTTTTTTTTCATGGTTTAGTTATTCTTTGTTTCATCTTGGTTCATAATACTCTAAATATCACATTAGCCATTTCAATTATTGTATATATTCTTATTTGTTTCATCTAAAATTATTATATTGCACCACTATCATCATTCTACCTTAGAGATATTTTTACATGCATAATATTATTATATGTACATCCTTTGCTATCCATCTACCTCCCACACCCCATAGAACAATGTCGCTCATAGGCTACCAGGTAGATCCTTATGATGTAATATATATTCATTTCATATTTAATACATCCTATTAAGTAATAGATAGTATAACTTCTTAGTTTGAGGAATCAATTTTATTTCTTCCAAAGTGAATAGAACCCTTAACATTGACCATTATTGTCATTTTGCTTGTAGATTCATTTGTTTATTTTGTAGGTAATTTTTGTATCATATAGAATATAATCAAGTCATTCCTCATTGTAGTATGAGGACCTTATAGTGATCTAACTAGCTAGCCAAATCTAGGTGCCTTCCACTTTGACTCTCTCTTCCATTTTTATAATCTATTAATTATTTTTTATCTTTAAATTTAGATCTACACTATTTTTGGTCTCTCTATTTTTTTAGTGATCTATGAAATAAAAGAATATAGATCAAAAATTTCCTTTGTTCTCTGGATACATTCCTATTCTCTATATGTAGTATATCTACATTGTTATCTAGTTGGCCAACTTTAATATATATAAGTAAGAATCTTAAAAACACAAAAAGTGTAGGTGTTTGTTAATAGATATAGAAAAATATATAGTATAATTTGTACACATAACAAAGTAACATGAGTATTTTACCTACTTACAATTTATTCATGGAATAATCTTACAGATATGGTCTTTAAGACTATTGGAAGATATATGGAAGTTGTTCATTCTATAGAGGATTGAATGTTTGTATGAGGCCTTTAAAAATAGTATAAATTCACATATATTTGATTTATATTTATACTTGATTTAAATGTTGTTTGAAAAATGTAGTTTTAACAAGTTCTATTTCTCTATTATGTGTCTCCATAATATACCATGATCCTTTAAAGGATGGGATAGTAAGGACAAAGAATATACTAGAAGGTTTGAAACTAATGCAAATGATTACAACAAAACTTATGATAGATTTAAGAACTTTAAAGAACTATGATGAAGACTTTTTCCAAGAGCAATGAATTCAAAGAGGTGATAGTAAAAAAATCTAAATTTTTTGAGGAGTATAGTGGGGAATAACAATAAGAGATTATAAAGGAGAACAACAAGGCCAAATCCAAATAAAATTTTACAAAGAAAAAGAAAAAATAATACAACTAATGAGCAAGACAAATATGGAGAAAAAATAAACAAGGAGAAATACAAGGAAAATAATAGAGCCAAAGAAGAGGAGGACAAGGGCAATCAATTAATGTGGAAATGAAGCATTTATATAAATAAAAAGAATGATGTTAAAAAAATGTGGCAAAGGTAAAGTTGAAGTAAGAAAAGGTATTGTTATGTAAGAAGTTAAATTTGCAAGAGAGAGTTGATGGAACCATCAACTTCATATTGGAGGTGTTCACCAAAATTAATGTTATAACTACTTTATAACCGTTTAAAAACTTTTTATTTATTTTATATTCAAAATATTTTAAAAGTGAAAGACATCTATAATTAGCTAGGGAAAAGGTAACACTAACCAAAAAAGCTAAGAGTATGCGAAAGAAAAAATCCTAGAAATTGTGTCAATTAGATCTTGAGAAAAATTATTAGCTTTTGATGTTTAATACTTAATGAGAAATCAACCACAAGATCTAAAATGAGCAGCAATATCAGATATAATATAATGACAATATTCTAAACATGTAAAACTCTTGAATAACTTTTACAAATACTCAGAGAACTACCATTAACAAATGCTTACAAAATTATTGAACATGCTCTTGTATAAACCTATATTAATGCATATTGTGAGAAATGCTCCTTCTCATTTTTTTTACAATGCTTGGTCACATATATATACTAGTATGTGACTCTTCACTTTCCTACCCTAAAGACACATGTGCATTTTGCATGATAGATACCTGTGCACACCTAACTAATGACACTTGTTCACTTTCTCTCATAATGACATATCATCTACTAAAATAATATTGCAAGGGGATAAAATAATGTAATATCTCTATCACCCCCCTGTATTACATTATTTGGTAGAAAGGCTTTTTTCCTTCGATAGTTGGTTCTAATTTCTCTTCAACCTTTATATTTGACTCTATCATGGCTAGATAAATAATATGTGTTTTCCTTTGGATCAATGTATTTGAGTCACCTCTGGATCTCTTCTTGTGGTTCATTTCCTTTGGGTCACTACCACTAGTTCTACCTCTGGATCACTGCCTCTAGGTCTCTTCCTCTAGGTCATTGTCTCTGGGTCACTTCCACTGGATCACTGTCTTAGGGTCACTACCTATGGAACTCTGCCTCTAGGTCACTCTAGATAATCATTACCTCTGGGTCATCCACTAGAATATTCATAAGGCTATTATCTTTGTAGGATCATCGTTATAGATACTTTCATTACTTTCACTGCCTTCACTACTTTTACTACTTTCATTGTAGGTTACCCTCCAAGCTATGCTTGGATTATAATCATTTATTTCATATTTCTTCGTGATAAGATCAATATAATTCTTTTCATTCAATGGACTTTGATTTTTCATCAGACTAGATTTTATTTTTTAGAAACCATACAACATTCCTTTCATCTTATTTTATTCACTCATACTCATCCATCTATAGCCTATTTTTAATTTTTGAATTTCCTTCTATTTATATAGACAAGTTCTTTGAGAATGATTATGTCCTCCACAAGTTTCACAATAATGGAGGTTCAAAAATTTCTCTATCTTGTGTCCATATCTACCACAATAACTACATTTATTTTTTGTTACAAAATTCCTTTTATCATTATGTTCTTTACTACAACTGATTGTATCAATCTCTTTCACTCATTTGATGGCTCTATTTTCTATCACGAACTTAGTTCCTTGTTCATTGCTATTAATTTGACCTATATATCCAAGACCTTTATATCTTAGTGTTATTTCCAGTACAATTGGTTATTTTATTCCTTATTTATATTTATATAAACATGTATCCTTGAATACCATTTTATTCATCAATTTTGAACCAATTCCTTTGGGATGTTTTTCAAAATACCCAAAAATATCATTAGATTGAACTTTATTAATATCAATACAACTCTGACCATCACTATCCCTATCATCATTTGAATATTTATCATCATCAATTATAACAACATAAGATTTTCCTGACCAATCATGAACTATACTCAAATTATCTGAGCTATAATCTATATCTTTTCCATTTGCTATCATATATTCTAGGTCTTTATTAGATTTTTCAATACTTGATAACAAATATATCTGATTTTCCATAAGATTTCTATATACAAATTATGATTGAGCAACATACTCTAGCTGATTACTTTGATCTCTTTGATTCCATTTAAGATATTCCTTGTTTTGACCCTTCCTTTTCAATGCATTATACTTACAAGATATTGTATTATGTCCTTGTTTCTCACAAATATGACAATATTCTTTTAATTTTATTTTTGTGATGAAGTACAAAATTATTTTTCTAATACATAAGCCTTATTGGATGACTCACTTCTCAATTAATTTTCAAGTTCATATTGCTAAATAATATTTATTAATTTTCCAAAATGACATCTTTTGGTTTGGTACTAGAAGAGATGTGACCAATACTTTGAATGATTTAGGAAGTGCTCTAAGTACAACTGAAACCAAAAGTTCATCTTCAACCTTTTCCCCTAATGTATGCAATTTTGATTTTAATTTTGATATCCTTCAAAGAAAATGTTCTATGTCTTCTCCATCATGAACTCTTAGTGTATACAATTGTGATTGTAGATGCAAAATAGTTATCTTATTCTTTCCTTCAAATATCATACACAATTTTTCCCATGTAATTTTTGAAGTTTCTGCTTCACTAATGTGTGCTTGAATTTCATCAAATATGCCAAATAAAATTAACATCAAGGCTTTAGCATCATCATCTTTGAATTTTTGAATTCATGTTTTTACTACTAGAACTTTTCTTTGTTCATTCACCACATCCCAAAGTTTTTCAACAATAAGTATTGACCTAATCTTATTTTTCCATGGGATAAAGTTAGGTCCTTTTAATAACTGAAATTCAAAAGAGAATATTTTTGTATTTGCCACAACATTATAACTCCCTAGGTTTCAATAATATGATTTCTAAATTTAAAAAAACTAAAATGATATTGAAGTCTTATAACTCCCAAATAATAAATTTGATGTTGAAAACCTTATTTTTCCAAAATTAATTAATTTGCAAGGTCAATCAAACTCCATATAAATAAGTCTATTTCTAATTTATTTTTTTTTAAATACTTATCCCTTCTAATTAAACTTTAAAACTTTATTATAATTCAACCCCCTGCTTCTATTACTCCTCCCTATATAAGAATAATTAAATTGCTCACCTCAGACAAGAGCTCTCCAATGAAAGTTCTTCTTGGGCGCTCTCTATCCCGAACGTTGCTATCGATACCACATGAACAACTGCACCGCGCCCACATGAATCTAACCTTAGCTCCTCTCTCCGTAACACATGCACATCTAATTTGTTGTTAGTCTCCACCAAATTAAGGAACACTCTATGGCTTCGAGCGACCGCTACTCTCTGCCAAGTAGCTGTTACCGCTCTAACTTTCGTTGCGGTCGAATGGATTACTCCACGTTGTAAGTGTGTATATTTCTTCATGCCGTGTGGGACATCCGTTTTTGTGGACCTACTACAAGATAGGAAAAGTTTTGGAAAAGTTTTGTATTTTTTCCTATCTTTCGGCGGAAAAAGATAGGAAAAAATATGCTAGGGACCGCTGTACCCAAATTCTGAATTTGGTGTAACCGCAAGGTCAATGGAAATACATAGAACCACACGACAGTTTTGAAATTCCTGTAAGGAATTGTCATTCGGTGGAAAATTATCAAAAGAGAACATGTTGGGGACCCATTGAAACTTCTCGTGAGTTTCAACTCTACCGAAAATCTGAATTTCTCATCAACATTTTCTCTCATAACACACGCGTAGTAGGTACAAATCTGAAACTTCTCGTGAGTTTCAACTCTACCGAAAATCTGAATTTCTCATCAACATTTTCTCTCATACAAATATGAATTTCTCATCAACGTTTTCTCTCATAACACATGCGTAGTAGGTACTGATCAACATTTTCTCTCAGAACGCATGCGTAGTAGGTCCACAAAAACGGATGTCCCACGCGGCATGGTGATATTACACTGACCATTGAAATTTTCCTATAATTTGAAGAAATTTATCATGCCACCTCTGCCACGCTCGAATCTGTGACAATTTGCGCATAGATCTTTGTTCTCTTAGCACCTACCAGCAGGATGTCTACTTCCAACGATAGCAACTTCTTGTCCTTTTTATTTCAATGTGAATGCAGGTGCCACACACTGCTTTTACACCCTCTCACTATGTGATAACTCGCTCGAAGAGGGACATGGGATGGATGTCTTTGCAGATAAATGACAAAACGAAAGCTACAATATTGGTCCTTGAAATACTCTCATCGGTCGTAGCAAAATCTGATAGTGTTTCAGGTTTGAATATCTCCGCCAGCCCTACGCAGTGAAGCACCAACTGTAGCGGCAGTTATGTCTGCGTCGGCCAGTCTTGCACTCTTCGTACCCAAGAACCTTTTTTTTTTTAAATGCTAAAGGGTCCTCCTCCAGATATCTCCCACTAGATATGTCTTGTCCATATGTGCTGGTGATGATACTTGTGATGATCTCCTAGGCACCGTGATATATCTCCTAGGCACCGTGATGATCTTATTCCCTTCAAAACTGAGATGTTACTACAGTAGAAAAGTGTCCACATAGTCACTACCACTCTTCTATCTTGGAACACACTATGGAGATGTGTTTTTCCCTGTTATTTCCCTTATAGGTGCCCTCTAGCAAACATGTGATTGTTTTGATAGAATAAGAGACTATTCAACTTAGAGGTAATATTTCAGAAAGCAATCGTCAAGTGACATTTCACTATAGAACTGATTGACTCAACCAAAGTACTCGCAACACGAAGTCGCATTGCCTTCAACGTTACAATATGGTGCTTCCAAATCTTGCTATAAACAAACTTTTTGAGATTCTCTTAAAAAACTAATTTTACAGCCTTTCTAACCTCCTTTCTTGCTTGCTTCTTTGCTATCTGAAACCTCTAACATTTGCAGTTCTTCTCCTTCTCCAAATGCTATGGAATCTTTCTTCACTTTGCTATCCAAAAGATTGTCCTGAAATTCTCAATCTTTTCTTTGTGGCTCTCCTTATTTCTTATTGATCCACCATGGCTCTAATACCACTGTTAACAAAATCAATCTTCATTACCATTTTCTGTTAGGGTAGAATATAAGTTACTACATTATTTTACCTAGGTTAGATATTCGCATTGTTAGCGAATATTAGTAGTTAGATATCAGCATCTCTCATTTCTCTTCTTCACTGTATTGGGGCAGTTATATACATTACCCAAATAATGGAATAAGGAGGGATGTTAGAGTAATTATCCCATCATTTGGTAATTACCATATGATGTTAGGATACATTAGTTCTTTATCTACCTAGGTTAGATATTCACATTGTTAGCAAATATTATTAGTTAGTTCTATTTTGTTAGTTGTTAGCGGTATTTGTTAGTCGTTAATATAGATTAAGGGATCTTATTTCCTATTCTTATCTAGGATATTAATAGCCTTAGCATTGTATTATATATTTTTATCAATGCTAAATAGTTGTTCATAAACCTAATAGCTTTTGATGCTTAATACTTAATGAGAAATCAACCACAAGATCTAAAATAAGCAGTAATATAAGATAATGATCATATTCTAGACTGTTAGCTTTTTATGCTTAATATTTAATGAGAAATCAACCACAAGATTTAAAATGAGCAGCAATATCAAATATAATATAATGGTAATATTTTAAACATGTAAAAATCATGAATAAATTCTGTAAATACTTAGAGAATTGCCATTAATAAATTCTTACAAAAATACTAAAAATGCTCTTGTATAAACCTCTACTAATGCAATTTGTGAGCAATGCTCCTCATCAATACTTGGTCACATATATATACTAGTATGTGACTCTTCACTTTCCTACCCTAAGGACACATGTGCATTTTGCATGATAGACACTTGTGCACATGCACACCTAACTAATGACACTTGTTCACTTTTTCTCATATGAATCATCTACCAAACTAATATTACAAGGGGACCAAATAATGTAATATCTCCAACAAAAATAAAATAGAGAGAAATTTAAAAGTAAAATAATCTTCAAATTTTGTCAATTTGTAAGTGAATCCTTCATATAAAAAAAATTAATAAAAAAAGTTATGGTAGTTAGTTTTTATAATTTTATTATATTTTCTAATTTTTTATATATGTAACTAAATTATAGATCAATACCATGCGCACAGTCTACAAATTGATTTGGATTAAACAAATATATTATGCATATGATATTATCAAACCTCGAGAGACATGACACTATTATTTTTTATTAGATAGATGAAGGAGTTTTGAAAGGACCTCCAAACCATTTTTACAAAAAGGATATAATCACCTTTCAAGAAGAAACTAGGAAATTGACAACACACAATGGCCAAAAAAGGAAATAGAAAACCTTGAAATAAACTAAAATCGGTAACCAAATCAAAACAACTCGAAGCAAAAAAAGAGAAAATAAAACTACAAATATTAGAAGATCAAAATCCCATGTAGGGGAGATGGCAAATCTAGAAAACCATGAAAACTATCGATACCACAAGGTTATGAGTTACAAAGGTACAAAATAATAGAGAAAGAAGACCAAAACAAAGAGAAGCCAAGATGTAGAGTCATCATTTCTTAGTTCCATTAGGCCCCACATCAATCTCCTCTTTGTGCTCGATCCTCTCCCAATGATCCCAACCCATGAGGATGAGAATTTCTTCCGTACAAGAGATCATGGCTTACATGAAATCAATCAAGGATATCTAGAGTTTAAGTAACATTTATTTGAGGGGTTTAGTGGTCAACCTCCCATTTTGTATCCCAAGATTTTGTATATTTTTGGTACTTTTCATTCTAAGAGTTAGCTTCAATTTTTTTGGAGGTAGTAAAAAATCATCAAAGTCAGAATGATCTACATTTAGAGAAGCCTTCCCCTAGTTAGCCATCTTGGCCACCAATATCTTGGAGCACCTTGTCCTCTTCTCACTCCCTTTTTCAAAGGAGATTTTGTTACCCGAGCCATTGAGACCACAAGAGGAGTAGCATTAACAACTTTCTGACTCATTAAGTCAGAGTCTCCATAGTTGGATGTGTCAAGGTAATCCATAATCAGGGTTGGTACCCTATTAAGATAATTCAGGATGCCTTTACCATCTAAACCTTTGTATTTCACTACATGATCAAAGAGCATCTTCGCTAACCCTTATGAATAAGATCTGGCCAAGGACTAGTAAAGAAAGGATGGGATATTCATCATCCTCTTATGGCAAAGGTGGTTGAGGAACATGAAGTGATAGCTTTGGAGGATTTCTTGGTTTTCATCAAGTGTGAAATATTGCATGATTACTAGGGCCACTCGATCCCAAGGAGCCTTCAAATAATTGCACTTGAAATCATTCTAAATCTTGACCAGTTCTTCTTTATCACCCAAAAATATTTGTGATTCCTTGGCCAAAGAATACTTTTCTTTGTTATACACAAGGCCATCAGAAGCTAGATTAGTCACCTTTGCAATTAAAGTGATGTTAATTTTAAACTTGATGGAGTTGACCTTGACTTTTCCATTTCACCATGAATACACCAAAAGTTTAGACATATCCTTGTGGTGTCCACCAAATTTTAGTAAGCATTAAAAAATATTACCTTTCTTCAACATCTTCTTGATATCCTCGTCCACCATCAAATATTTTGTCTTGGGAATCAAGGTTATCATCCTAACACAAGTTCTATTAATATTCATACCAACTCTCTTAATTTCAATACTCACTTTACCACTTAAAAAAGCACCTAAAGATGAAATGATACTTGGGTGGTTAAAATAGCCCTAGCAAAAATGAACAATACAAAAAAATCTACCCACTTCCCATATTCGAAAATCCTAATTTGACATAAAAAGGGGGTAGATTTCCAAAAAGCACAACTAAGGGGGAATGCAGGGTCTTTTCAAAACACCACAAACCACAAATCGAATGCCATATTTGTACCAATTCATGTAGTGGGAATTGCACCGAGATAAATATTTTGTGTTTGTCTTATCAAGGTATTTCAATAAGTTACTAAGCTTGTGCATGTTGAAACTAGAAACCTAGCTCTTCGGTCTTAGCCAAAGGGTGGTGATAACCACAACATGTCGAGACAACATCTAGCATGTATCACACAACCTCTACTTGAGGGTAATAATTGTGCTCGTGTCATGACTCCAACTCATAATTTCAAAGGCTAATAAGAAAAAGGGGTAGTTGATCAAGCCAATGCATATGTGCGAGTGCTTCAAAATTCTCCATATTTTCATCCATCTGGAGGGCTCCCAACCTCTTAGTATTCCAAATTGAAACATCCCCTAGACCGTCTCTAAGTGCCTCATCAAAACATGATTAAAGGCATTATTGTCATGATTTTTATCCTTTATTCATACTTTAGGAAGACTTGTGATATGGATCCTTCCCAATCAATGATGGGTTCTTTTCTAATCAATGAAGAAGTTTCTTATGTGAATCAAACATATGCCTTTTTGCTGATTGAACAGCTAAGGAAAAAATTAGGAGGTGCTCTGAGGAGAAGGGATTTCTGAGATTTTTGGAACAGCATGAATGGCTTTGCCTGGAGGTACCCAATGTCGGAATAATGTCTCGTTTAAGGAAGCCCTTCGTGGCTCAGGCTTTTCTTCTGTTTGGCATAATGCAGAGGGTAATTCTTCAGGCCCAAGTAATTCTTCTTTGGAAGGAGGGTTTCGTGCAAAGCGAGTTAATGGATGCTTGGAAAGGGCTGGGGAGCGGCCTGTTCTTGTGATTCAGCCTGAGTCAATTGCAGATGATGTTGAATATATGCAAAATCATGCTTTAATATGCAAATTCTTGGGTATTCGCATCCCTTTCTTGGCATTTGAAAAGTGGGCCAGGAGTACTTGGAACCCGGTCGGTGATATGGAGATCATGATGGGAGCTAATAATTTCTTTCTGGTGGTGTTTTCCTGCTTGGCAGACCGAAATAGGGCTTTTGAGGGGGGCCCATACTTTTACAACCAGATTGGCCTCGTTTATTAAACCCCGGCATATGGGTTTTAATCCGACCGAGGAGATTCCTTCTAGGGTTCCAAGTGTGGGTTCGACTTCCATGGCTACCTTTGGAGTTTTGGCGGACGGATATTCTGCACATGATTGCATTGGTGTTAGGCAAACCGGTGGGGACCGTCTCAAAGAAACTTCGTACAAAAAGGTAGTCTCATGTGCCCGTATTTGTGTGGAATTGGATTTATCTAAGCCTCTACCTGATTCTATGCAAATATGTGTTGGCTCTTTTTCTTGGGTTCAACAATTAGACTATGAAACTATTCCTTTCCGTTGTCGGTTGTGTCATGAGTACGGGCATCTTCAACGTAAATGCCCTAAAATGCCCGAAAATAAATCATTTGGTTCTAAAAATCCAAATCTACAATCTCAGTGGTGGGAAGTCGGCTACACAAGAGGCCGGACCCGGACAGGGGAGGGCTCCCATGGATGTTAGTGGGGTAGACAAAGAAGGCTTTGTTCCAGCTTAAGAATCGTAATAAGGGAAAAGGGTTGAAGCGGACCTTCACCGCTAGACAAATGGATGGCCTCGTATAATAAGTTTGATGCCTTAGATGAGTTGGTATCTCCTGATGAAGGAATGAATGGTAATTTGAATATGGATACTCAAAATGTAACTGAGGTGTTGAATCCTAATGGGCAACAGGAAGTGACAGATTCTTCTTTGAACACAGCCCTGGCAATTGTTCCTGTTTCGGAGGGGCAACAGGACGGTGTGAAAGGGGATGACCCTCTTTTGGCTGATTTGCTGACTTCTAGTAGAGGAAAGGGTTCTTGGCCTAGTCCTTCTCTAGGGTTACTCCAACTGTAACTTTAAAAAAGAGGCCCTCGCGAAGCCGATTAAGGCGGGTAGAAAGAAAGATGCACATAAACTGCATATGGAGGGAGAAACATTGGTTGAGAGTGGGGTGGTTAAACCCCGGGAGTCTCACTTTTCTTCTCTCTCTAAATGATTGTTCTTTCTTGGAATGTGAGAGGTTTGAATAGCTTACCTCGTCAAAAAGCTATTCGGGATTTGGTTCAGGCACATAAGCCGGATGTTGTTTTTCTTCAAGAATCTAAATTATCGGTGGAGGGTCTATTTAGTATTGCTTCTAAACTCTGGCCTCGAGGTCTTTGTCAGTGTGTTGGGGCTGTGGGTAGTGCTGGGGGGCTTGTTAGCCTTTGGAATCCGCAGAAGCTTACTCCTCTTTGGTGGGTATCGAATAAGTCATCTCTTTCTATGATAGCTTCTTGCCATGAGTCTGGAGAAGTGGTTTTGTTCACTAACATTTACGCCCTCGGATCTTGGCCGGGAAGGTGCCGCTGTGGAATCATATTCAAAGTGTTCGAGCCTTGGTTCCATTCTATCCTTGGATTATGGCCGGAGATTTTAATGTCGTATCTAGTATTGATGAGAAGAGGGGTGGTGTGGGTACTTTGGGGCCTCCCTCTAGACTCCTTAATGATAATATTCAGCTTCTTAATCTGGTGGATATTAAGCCAAAGAATGGTGTGTTCACTTGGACGAATAAGCGGTGTGGTTCTAACTCGATCTCTGAGAGGTTGGACAGGTTTCTTACTTCTTCATTTTGGATTAGCAATTCTTGGGTTACTAACTCAACGATTCTTGACTCGGAGGGGATCGGACCACCGGCCTATTAAACTTGTTATCTCTCGGCAAGAAATGGATCATCATCCAAGTTTTAAATTCCAGCTTAATGTGGCTTAGGGATCCCTCTTTGTACGAGTTGATGAAAGTCCGGTGGAGTCGTGGCTGTCCTTCCCACTGGTATCGCTATGTACTCTTTTGTTAAAAGACTCCAATTTGTGAAATATCAACTCAAAAAGTGGAACAGGCAGTGTTTCGGGAATCTATTTCAGGCTAAAACTTTGGCCCAAAGAAGGCTTGATGTTATCACCAGACATATCATAGATCATGGGTTAACAGAGCAGAATTTGCAGGAGGAGTCTGAAGCTTTGCATGAACTTCAAGAATGGGAGCTTCGGGAAGAGATTTTCTGGAAGCAAAAGGCCAGGGTGGAATGGTTACAAGAAGGAGATCGAAATACAACTTTTTTCTTTAACACTGTTAAGGCTCGAAGACACGGTAATGGTATTTCTTCGATTATTTCTTCTCAAGGTATTCAGTTGTCTGCTTCTCAGGATATCTCTCGGGAAGCTGTTCGATTTTTTTTCTTCCTTATATTCTGAGGATTTTTGTGGGGATCATGTTGATGATCATACTATTTTGCGTTGTATTCCTTCTGTTATTTCAGAAGATATCAATGCATGCCTTCTTCAACCTATTTCCATTGATGAACTAGAAAGGGTAGTTTTCCTTATGAAGACTGGGAAAGCTCCGGGCCTCGACGGCTTCCCGGGTGAGTTCTTTCAACACTTTTGGGAAATTATTAAATCTGATCTTTTGAGGGTTGTTCTTGAGTCCTTTCATAACCATCACTTGTTGAAAGCTTTGAATTCCACTTTTTTGATGCTAATTCCTAAAAAGGAGGGTGCTAGCTCTTTTGATCAGTTTCGGCCTATTGCTCTCTGCAATGTGGTGTATAAAATTATTACTAAGCTGATTGCGGAGCGTCTCAAGCCTTGGCTGGATAGAGTTGTTTCTGATGAGCAGGGTGGCTATGTGGCTGGCCGACAGATTCTGGATGGAGTGGCTATTGCTGCCGAGGCGATTCATTCTATGAGCACTTCTAAGAATAAGTTTATGTTTATGAAGTTGGATATGGCGAAGGCTTATGACAGGGTGAAATGGTCTTTTCTTCACAAAATCCTCTTGGCCTTTGGATTTGATCCTTCTTGGATTGAGTGGATTATGAGTTGTATTACAACTCCCTCATATTCTCGTCCTAATTAATGGAAAGCCCTCTCCTTTGTTTCCATGCTTCCCGGGTCTTCGAGGGGGATCCTTTATCTCCGTACTTGTTTATAATTATGGTTGAAGGTCTGGGTCGCTGGCTTAAAGATCAGGTTCACCAGGGTCTTATTCATGGATGGAAATGGGAGAATAGTAGGCCAGCCATTTCCCATCTTCAGTTTGTTGATGACACTGCTCTCTTGGGTGTAGCTTCTATTTGTGAAGCAACCAACTTTAGACATGCTTTGGACTTGTATTTGGCTGTCTCTGGTCAGGAGATTAATGAGCACAAGTCTATTATTTTATTTTTCAATACAGATCCTAGGGTTCAAGCTAGAATTGTTCAGATTCTCGTGTTTCAGGTTGGAACTCTTCCTCTTACATACTTGGGGATTCCCATTTCGTTGGTCCTCTACCTAGGGCGGTTTGGACTAACATACTTGACAAATTTCGTAGTCGAGTTAGTCATTGGACTCATAGATGGTTAACTTTTGTTGGTCGGGTTTTACTTTTGAAGTCGCTTGTTCAGGCTTTACCGGTGTATAGATGCCTTATTCAGATTGCTCCAACAAGTTTTCTTCATGACCTGGATTCTCTTTCTAGGCAATTCCTATGGGCTGGCAATCTTGGTTCCTCAAAATGGAGTCTTGTTAAATGGGAGACTATTTGTCGACCAAGGCAAGTCGGGGGTTGGGTCTTCATCTAAGCTCTCTTTCTGGGACCGCTTTGGCCGCTAAGTCGTATTGGCGTTGGTGTAGTAATCAGGAGCAAACTTGGGCCAAGATTATCTCCCACAAGTATCTTAGGGGAGTGGAAGGTTCAGAGATTCCTCGATACAGCTTGACTGGTCGAGGATCATTTGTTTGGAATACTTTGAAAAAGGGAGCAGAGTTGGTTAAGCAGGGGTTATTCTGGATTTGTTATACTGGGTCTCGGGCTCTTTTTTGGCAGGATTCTTGGGATGGCTTTGCTCCTCTTCTTAGCGAAGTTTCCACATCTTCAAGATCTTGCTCAATGCTTTTGGGATGCTGGATGGTTGAAGGTGGCAGATTTCAAAACTGTTAAGTCCTTTGGTCAGATGGTTAGTCTCCAGTGGAAGGATCCTCGAGAATGGCCTGCCGGTGGCACTATGGATGCGAGGGCAGAGCTGGCCCGTATTCTCGCTAGCCGTCCCTGCTCTTCTCTACCTGGGGATGATGTGCTAGCATGGGGAAGAGATAATAGAGGGATATTTTCGGTTGCTGCTGGTTATTGTGTTTTGGATCGGCAACGGTTTGGTGAGGAGGAGGTTCCGTGGTGGAAGCAAGTTTGGAATAAGTTTATTTGGCCGAAGTGTAGTTTTTATGGGTGGCAGGCTACTCATAATCGTTGTCTCACTTGGGATAATTTTCAAAAGCGTGGGTTTGTTGGCCCCTCTTTATGCTATAACTGTGGGAAGGCTAAAGAATCTGTTGGGCATTTACTTCTCCAATGTGACTTTGCTCGACAAGTCTGGCATTATTGGTGGGGAGTATGGAATCACCCTTGTTCGCATGCTTCATCAATAGTTGATTTTTGGAGGAGTATGGGGCGGCCTCCTGCAGCGGCTTTCTTTTTACAAGTTGGATGGAGTATTGGTCCTTCATGCATTTTTTGGCAGATTTGGCTTGAACGGAACCGTCGGATTTTCCAAGGTAAGGAGTTAACTACTTCCTAGGTCTGGCAGAGGATTTTGCGAATGATCCAGGAAACTGTGTCTGCAAAATGTCAGATTATTTCTCCCGTGGACCATGCGGAACGTCAGATCATGGAAATATTAGGCTTGATGGTTAATGGTCCTGGTCCTAATGTCTCTTGCAGACGGATGGGTCAGAATAATCGGGTGCGGAGGGCTGGCAAATGGAATCCGCCTCCTCCGGGAGTGCTGAAAATTAATACGGATGGATCTTCCCGGGTTAATCCGGGTAATGCTGGTATTGGTGGTGTGGGGCGGGATAGTAGTGGTACTATCCAATTTTTTTTCTCTTGCTTTAAGGGACATCATTCTAATAACTTCATGGAAGCACTCGCAATTTTATATGCTTTGGAGCAAGGGTATGCTTTGGGTTGGCGTCGGATTGTTTGTGAATCTGATTCTCGGATTGTTATAAATTTGTTAAATTCCGGAGATAGTCTTCATGGTTGTTGGCGGTTGAGTTGGGTTGCTCGGAAAATTCTTAATATCTCTTGCTCACTTGGACTTCATTTCTTTTGTGCATATTCCTCGGGAGTGGAATAGGGTAGCGGATTTGTTAGCTAAATGGGCTTCTAAGTTTCAAGATGGTTGGGATGTTCAAAATTGGTCTCAACTTTCTTCTGATTGCTCTCAATCTCTCTCTTCTTTATTGAGAGCTGATATGTCTGAATAGCTTCTGCTTTTTCTTTGTATCATGAATGTTTTGCTGAGTTAATAAATTTTTACCCTCTTTTACAAAAAAAAAAAAAAGAAGAAGTTTCTTATGTCATCCACAAAACCAAATCTAAAATAGATATGAATATTGATTACGACAGGTTATCACCATGGAAACTTTCACCTCTGACCTGTATTGAAAACGATGATCAGAGTGAGTAGAACTAGAAATTAACACCACATAAAAGCACAAGAAATATAGCTAGGATAACGTTTGAGCATACACCACCAAGAGACATGACACTATGATAAAAAGGATACACATAGTATTTTTCTTCAATCTAGTTATCAACAGCCTTAGGCCTTACCTAGATATAATTGAGGGTACATGGTACAAATATTTTATATCATTATAACATTGAGATTATTTATATTTTATTGAAATTGATGTACATATCCATATTTCTGTAGCTAATATATTTTATTTTTTCTTATAGTTTTATAAAAAAATAAATTAGTTTTTGTATGAGATTTTTATGTAATATTAAAAAAAAACGAATTTGGTTAGATTTAGAGTAAAAATGTAAATAGAGGTACTTATGGAATTGGATCAAATAAAACTATAAAAATATGTAAGTTCTTAAAAAAATTGCTGAATAAAATTCTTATAGTGGTAAACGAATATCAATTGGGACCAACACTCTGTATTCATTTAGATCAAACACTCTGTTTCTCAATTTAAAATAGTTCCGTGTAAAATTAGAACTATAAATCAAATATTTGGTTTAAGTGGATAAATTATGCAAAATAAAATCCCTTAAATTGTATCTTTTGAATTGTGATCTAACCTTAAATATAATTTATTGAATACATTTTCGATATGGTATTTCTTGAATGCTTTTTGAAAAAAAAATTTTGATTTTGAAAAATGTTTATGTTGAATCAAATTATTTATATCAAAATTCAAGTTCAATAATTATTACTTCTTTTGATTATTCGATCCACAAATTCATTCTCTTTATTGATAATATTGAGTAAGCTCAATAAAAATTGATCCTTTAAATTCTCTTTATGTTTGAAGATCTGATTCAATAATTTACTCTTGTTCAATTCATAAAATTGATTCATGTTATAATCAACATTGAATATAAATTAATTATTATTAACTTGATTAAACTTAACCACTGATAGAACGAATTGATTTGTTAATTTAACATAATTTTTTCATTGGTCCTTGGTTTGCTCATAGACTAAAGAAGATAGGTCTGAAGATGAACTCTAACTCATAAATAATATGTACTTGAAATTATTTGTATCTCCCTAGAATATGAAGAACTCATATAATTTGAAGAAGGATCATGAAAGTATATTTGAACTTTTCAAAATTCAACTTGCCTATTCTTTTTAGATTTCATAAAATATTTATAAGCATAATTATGTTTTACATTTTCAATAATTTGAAACTTTGAAGAGGTCTTATGTAGCACCCGCATGGTTCATATACTGAAGTCTTTGAGAATATCTAAACAAATTCAATAAGTTGTAGAATCTTTGACTATGAAGTTTTCCAATTTTTTGGTCCTTTATTTTCTAAGATTATTTCATTACTATTAATAATTATATTTGTATTCAAATTTATGTCATATTTTGACAATTTGACAAATAAAATAAAGATGTTGAACCTCTGAAAAATTGGCACAATGAACATCATTTATCCTTTTTCATTTCAAAAATTATTTGCAAGATATGTAAATATTAGTAATGTAAATAATACCACAATCATTATTTTTTTATTGAAATGAATACTATGTAAATTGCATAAGACATAATGAGGTTTTAAAAGTTAAATAATTTAATAAAAAAGTTTCTTAAAAAAACAAAAATTAAATTAAATTAATAAAAAAAATAGGATTTATTCCATAGATTGAATGCTTGTGTCATTTATAATAAAAATCGATGTAAAAAATACAATCTAAAATTCTTATTTTTCAATATTTAATATCTAAGAATTGTTTAAATTTAAAAAAATATATAGAAAATATATGTATAATAAAAAATATGTAGTACTATTTTTTAAAACAATATAGTTAATATAAACAATGTATAACTAAACTTTTACTAAGAGTTGTTATATATACATAATAATTAATAAATATAATATAATAATTTCTTTTTATATATCTATCCTTTTAACTTGTAATAGAAGCAAAAATAATATAATCTACGAAAAGAAATTGGCAAGTATTTCCGTTCCTTTGTCTATTAGCAAATGGCTCATTTGAATCCAAGATATAAGTAAGGTCTATTGCCAAAAAAAAAATGGATAAATCGTTTATTATATATGTAAATGTATATATAACTACATCTAAGCAGTAAACTTTTTATAATTTATAAACGATATAGCCAATATTATACTTTTAACGAGTTTTCCTTTTTTCTATCTATAATTTTAAGCAATCTAAACACTAAACACTAGAAAGTTTGCCAGTAAAAATATTTTGGCATGAGGCGGGCAGAGGATGTTCAGTATGAAATGAAGTTTGGTCCCCTGCAAGGCACAATATTTTCCACCCACAACGCTAGCGGTCACACATTTTAGACAAAGAATAGGCCATCAATGCAGCTGTTCTTCAGACTCGTTCTCTTGCATAGCTGTTAACTTGTTTGTTTCTTATGAAATCGATCCTCCACATGTAAAGCGATTAATGAGAGGAATCTTGAAGCGTATACAAGCGACAGAAGGTAAATTGAAACTTCTGGTTTTGTGCCTGTTGGAACACAGAAGTGTGTATGTTTTTAGTTCTTGTCAAGAAAAATGGGTTAAAATCAAGGGAGGGCCACCCATTTTCAGACCTCAAAATACAGACCAGAGATGAACATGAGGAGGACCACCACTGTTGTAGATTACCAGATAATTAGATTACTTGTAATCAATTTTTATTTTTTATTTTTAAATAAAAGTGTGTATTCTTTAACACGATCCGATCAGGAAGATAACTATGTTTTGCATGGCAAGTTAAAACCTTTTCAATTCTCAAAGGTCAATGAAATGTTTCCTAATCCTTGCTTGAATAGATTTTTAACTATGTAAAAGTTATATATTAGTTTTACCAATAAAATTATGTCAACAAAAACTTTTTTAAAAAACCATTAAAATTAATGTATCTTTAATTTTAAAAAAATTTACATAATTTTTAATTTAGTTTAGATTATTCAGTGTTTGATTTTTTTAAGAAAATTTGATGTGTTGTGCTTATGAAAAGAATTTGTGTGGGTTGATGTTGATTTTGATGTAAGGCTCACTCAAAAAGTTTAATTTATATGTTATATGTATTATAGGTCTTTAAAGATTAGTTATTTTTTTTGGATGATGTGTTTTTTTGAAGGATAAATGGAATGGATCAAAGTGAAATTTGTATTTTCTAGAAGTAACATAGTTTTGAAAATCACAAGTGCAATATGGAATAATCTTTGATGAAATATAGAAAATGTAAGAAACATAAATGATTTGAAATACTATGGGGAAGGGAGAGAATTGGAACTAGTAGATTTTACAGTAGATATTTTAGGATTTATTGAGATACACCCTATAGATGAAGATTTATTGAACATGTGGGTGAATGCCAGGGATAAAAAGTTACAAGCTAGGTATGGAGAACTAGTATTCCTAGGGATAATATTAATAGAGTTATACAACAACCAAGGAAATAAGAGGACTAAAGAGAAGAATATTAATGAGGAATTACATAAAAAATGAATGATTATACATTAACCAGCTCTTCCAAAAATATAGCAAGGATTTTGATTGAAATGAATTTCAAGGAAGGGATTTTGGACAACATGGACATTGAAGTAAGGAAATGAAAATATATTTAGGACCTTAAATTCATACACATGCCCTTTATGTGTGATTGATGTCATGTATATGGATATGTGGTGAGTGAATGTTCTCTAAATTTTACTAGAGGAAGATGGAGGAAGAAATATTCCATGATCCCAAGTTCAAATTAGATAAATTATGGGAAGAAATCCATAGGAAGTATCAAAAAAGGTCAAAATGCATGATTCAAATCTAGAGAGGAAGAAGAAATACCTTATAATAAAGGAAGGGACAAAAAAAAGGGAGCACAAGAGAGAGAAGGTGATAAGGGTGGAACTAGTTTAAGGGAAAGAAAAGAGAGGACCTATGCTCATAATAGAGTATGTGTAGGAGACCTTAACACTATAGTTTCTTAATCAAGATTAGAAAGATAGTATGAAATACACATAAACCACACCTATGTCGATAAGATCAATAAATCTTGCATAAGAATTTTGGCCCTCTCTAGAAGACTCTTATTAGAACACACAAAACTATAGTTTTAGGAGTAGGGGGAAAGAAAATACAAAATAAAAATGGAATATAGGCTGGCCAAGAAGGACACAATATCCATAAGGGATATAGTGTTAGTATTAAAAATTAATCCAAATAATCAATCATTATCTCAATACATTTCCACCTTAGAGGATGACTCAATAATTAATGGGGACAATCACTATTTACTAATATTACATAAAAAAATGGATTAAAGGAAGGTATAGTAATGGAAGGAGGCATAGTTTTAAGTTTTGGAAGTAGTGGGAACACTTTAGCATAGGGTAGATTATCTTACCTAAGCATTTCCAAAGACAAAGCAATAAGAAATATACAAAATGGAAATTAGAAAAAAAACATATTTGGGGTTCTTAGAGCAAGTTAAACCCATATGAAATTTAAATAATATTAATAATATCTCTCAATATTAGGGTAGTGGGAAGTGTCTAAAAAAAAACCTTGAACAAGTTAGTATTGAAGACACCTAAAGCATGTAATATTGAGGAGACTACCTATATGGACTCCTTTTAGACCATATGACCCACTTTGGGTAGCCTCAGGGTTAAAATAGTGGTTTTCACCACTTAAGCAGGGGAATTTCCCTTTGCAACAATGGTCGTATCACCCTGATATGGCCTCTAGGTCAGGGCTATATCACCATAAGATAGTCGTGTTAGAAGCAAATTCAAAAAAAGAGCAAGGCATAATTGGAACTCAAAACTATCGGTTAATCCTATGCATGATCCACACTGTGATTAAGCATGTTGCATGAGCTAAATTAGAATATATAGCATGACATTATTAGTTGCATGAAATTTTGAAGATAGGCATTCACTATTCTTAATGTGAACTACCTCTTCACTTTTGCATACATAGGGTTGTGTCATTATTAGATTTCTTTTGAGAAATCTACATATTGGCACTTACCTTCGTCATTTGAATCCACCCAATATTAGAGAGTTATCAAATATTCAAGAAAATAAAGTGCTACCATAATTCAACCATGATCTCTTAAGCCTTCGCATTATTCTCTCTATAGAACTATGTTGCTAGTTCTCTCTGAAGGTTGATGATCACACCCATATTATCTACATGATCTAATACTCTTGCTTTGAATACTGGCCCAAACCTACTAAGTCATTCTCATGAATACACCAATCCACTGACGAAAAACCAAATCAAATTTGAAAGTCATCAGGACTTAACCATGAGAGATTAGTTACATGGTAGTGATAATCTCAACCCGAGATGGCCCGTAGACATGATCATCTCACCTCGAGATAGCCCCTAGGATAGTGATCTATTTGTTTGTTTTATTGCAATATATTTTAGAAGCATTTTTGTTATTACATTTTAGATTAGTTATAACCTTATTTATGCATGTATCTATTTTCATTTTATTTATTTATCACATATTTTATCATCATTATATCAAAGCCCTATATGGGAGGGCTCTGCATATTCTACTAACTAATTTACCTTTCTTGTGTGTAGGTTACAGCTATCTACGAGGAAGAGGAGTGCAAGACCTTTGCACATTAATCATTGTGGCAACCTTATAAACCTACTCTAGATCTATTCGTAAGTTCTAGGAAGATCCTACAAAATACACCCAAATTATTTTTATTTATAACTTATTATATAAAATTGCTAGTAACCCCTCTAAGGGATGTAATTGTAATCATATTTTAAAATAATAGATTCAATATTAATAAAAGGGTACCATTTTATATATTGTTTTATCATTATGGTTACATGATTGCTATCTTTGATTTAATTTTATTGCATGGGTGTATGGTATTTTTCAACATTTTAGTGGTGATCACAATGGGACCTAGTCCTATTTTTCATTATAGTGCTAATTTTAATTTATTTTTCTGATTGGAGGTTGCAGTATTAGTCGTATCTACTTGAGACAACCCCTATTTTGTAGTCATATTGATCCAATATGGCCCCTATTCTATAATCATCGTAATTGGAGACAACCCCTTTTTGAATTCGTCTAACCTTGAGATGGTCGTTAATTAAATATAGTTGCTTGAATGGTTGTATAGATGGTGAAGGACTACTACTTGTGACCCCCCTTGGACTACTACCTCATACCACCATTCACCTCTCTACTTAAGGACATTGGATATCAACACCAAATCAAATGTATGTTATCAAAACCATTTTACTTTTTGTAATCATACCAAATCAAAATGGCCTCGACTCATAGAACAAAAAAATCAAAGAGTGAGATCTTCATCAAATGTAGGCCATCAAAGTGAGTGCCTTTGTTCATTTTTTATAAAAAAAATTAGAATTTTTTTAGATTTAGAGAATAAATTACATAAAATTTAAAGTGTCTGGCTCTATATATGACTATCTTTGGCCCAGATGGTCCTTGTCTAGGACCATATCTAGTCCAAACAACTTTCATCTATGGCCATATCTAGAAAAGATAGCCTCTGTCAGCAACCTTATTTATTCAGGATGGCTTTGTATCTGCTACTATTTGGTTTACCTGTTGTTGTCTGCCCAAAGGCTAATTTTATGTAGGGTTATGCATTTTGGAGTTCTATTATTTAATATGATTTTGAAATCAAAATATTAATTTATGCATTAGTGAAATATCATTGAGTGCTTCTTGCGTTTACTTTTTGCATAATAAAAATAACCCCACACACCATGATTTATTTAAACATCAACGAGTTGGATTTCATTACCAACCATTGATCAATACCAGTGATGGTGGGCTTCATATCCATCTGTTGGCTTGCACCATAGCATCCTTAGTGACCAAAAGTGAGTGTATTTTTGGATTTCATCACCAAAAAGTCTCCTACTCTTGGGTGCACCTAGAGTAGGAAGGATTAGTGAGCCCCTTTACCATAGGGATCTTTAAAATAATTAGTGGATGTAGTTGTCATTATTGTTCATGCCTTAAATGCATGGGTTAAGCAAAAGTAAGGCTTTTCCAGTAGTAGAACATTAGATAGTGTAACCCCTTTAGGGGTTATTTTCTTCCCATAAAGATACCTTGAGCCACATCCATAGGAAGCCATTTTTTTTGTTTAGGTTACACTCCCCGACAGGGAGGTGTGCTTGAACTACCTTTAGTATTTTTCTATATTTTACTCTTAGTTTTCATAGGCATAAGGTATAACATCAAAACACACTCAAATAGTTATAGGGACTCACAATCAAAACTTAAATGAGATAATCACATTATCTACTTGTTTATTTCTTTACTATTTGTTTAATCCACATCATGGTAATAACGTGTAGCCAAGCTTAATGAAGAGCTAGCACTATTGAAAATTGACAAGGAGATATGGAACATCTCCAGGTTAGTCTAAAGGATATGGTTATTCCTAAATGGCATCTTGGTGTTCATCGAAACACCCACATTACTTACAGTGAATTCTACCCTTAGGATATCACTATTTAGGATGCACCTCTAGATCCTAAGTATGATCAAGATGATGATATTCATGACATCATCACCTTATGCACCTTCTATAGGAACACATATTTACACATTGAATCATGAAGAAGGTTGTTACATTGAATTCACATTCCATATCACCCCACATCACTCTTGAATCAAGAACAGGTACACACACTACACCAAAATGAGGGTAACCAAGTAACCGTAGTTGAACACCCTAAGATAAATTATGAACATGAATATGTGGACACACATCCTCAATTACATCATAACAAACCATCCATTGAAGAACTTACTTTTGGTAATCTATTCAAAAATGAGTAGACAAGACCTAGTCTACAGATAATGGTTGTGAGTATACCAAATTTTCGGTAACCTTTCAAGTATAGGGTAGACAAGATCTAGTCTACCAGTGATGACCTTAGGTATACCAAATAAGCATTTTTACCTTTCCATTATCATTTTGTTAAAATTTTACTTGTTGATTGTCCTAGTAAGAAGGGTGTATGATTATCTTTGGAAATGATTCCTCAACGAACACAAATTGCATAATTAAGTGTTTGATTATTGATTTGATTACGAATTTTGTGATGCATGAAAACCCCCTCAAGCAATGATTCAATGATAAAATAGAACAATTATGAAAACAAATGAGTCGCTTGACCAAGATGACTTGATTTGGTTTTTCTAGGGCAATTGTGAAATTTAAAGGGCATAATACCCTATGACAACCCTAATTGTGACCTATTTTTATTATTTTTTTGTGAGTGGCCTTATGGTGATTTACTCATCCTACTGGATTACATGGGTAACCAATAACTACAACCACTAGGTTACTAGAGTAAATCACTAGATACGAGGTTCAATCGAGCTTTTTGAATTGATGTGAGCAAAGGAGTTAGGTCCATTTGGAGCCTCTTGGATTGATTTGACCAAAGGGTTTAAGTTGCTTTGGGGAAATTTGAATTGGTTACAATGATATTTCTTGGAGGGATTACTACCAATTTACTTAACCATCATCATTCACATTTTATCATATCATATTTTATTCACAACTAAATGTAGGACCTTATGAAAAGGTTAACATTTGGATGGATGAATTTGATACATTTTGTGGTCCTTACACTTGGTTTGTTATGGCATCTTAGATTCATTCATATATTTATGCATATATCCTACAAAGTTTAGGCATACATTCATCCATCATCCATTAGTGCATTCACATCTAAAGAATAAAAAGCCAAAAAGCTCCAAAAGTACTGAATCCCTTTGGTCACATTTCAATTCAAAAAGGCTCCAAAGGTACCTACCCCTTTGGTCACTCCAGTTCAAAGGACCCAAAGGTACCAAATACCTTTGGTTAAAAAAATTACAATTTAATTCAAAAGGCTCCAACGGTACCTACCCCTTTGGTCATTCCAATTCAAAGGCCCGAAAGGTACCAAATACCTTTGGTCAAAAAATCATGTTTCAATGCAAAAAGCTCCAAATGTATCCAAATACATTTGGTCCCATCTTGTATCGCTCCAAATTTTTCGCATCCCTACCTTCAGGCTATAGGATCCATGCCCGGAAGGAGGATGGGAAAAGGATGGCACGGTACCTCGGACTGAGAGGCCTTACGAAGGTCCCGCCTCTTGGGGGAGGTGTATTATGGTGATTTTTCGACGGATGGTGGGTTCACCAGGAAAATTTTGAATGGCAGTTTCCACGCCTAGGTTGGGAATGTGTTTGATGTGTTCGGTTTTAGCTTTAATCATCCAAGTCCTAGGTTTGGCCAAAATGCGTCTAAGCTATTCTATATGAAATGCAGATTTAAATGAAGACAGAAACAGATTTTGGATAGAAAAATAGAAAGAACAAGATGGATTAAAGACCCATACCTGATCCGGATGTCTGATGAAGGTTCTGATTTTTGAAGCAGTCAGGATCGTCTGGAATTTGACAGGATCGTCTCTGACTTATAGGATCATCTGAGATCTGACGAATTCGTCAGACGAATTCGTTAGAGACCTACAAACAGAAAAATAGATGCAAAATATAGAGAATGCAACTATGATAACAGAGGGAAACAGTGTAAAATGACAATAACAATATCAAACTGAGAATTATAAACAGAAACATGAATGCATTATACTGATTTAATGACAATTATAACTTAATTATGCATTTGATCTAGATGGGTGAACTCCAAGATGCAGAATAATAAAGAATAACTATAGAATTAACTAAATGCAGAATAATACAGCAGAAAAGGGATGAAGAAATGCAAACTCTGGGCACTGATTGCCCCCAATGATGATTGCAGTCGAAATCGATCTGATTTGACAAGATCGCCTACGATCTGAACAGGATCATCTGCGACGATGTAAGCTTGCTCCGGCTGAAAAATACTAAGGTACCTACAACAAAATTTGGATAGAACAAGTGCAAATAGTAATTTAGGATGTCTAGTGTGTGTAGAATTCGAGTTACAGGGAATTTCAGCCAGGGGGATGCTAAGGGGAGGGCCTAGGATTAAATAGGCTTAGGAGGGAGGTTAGGAGGTTGGAGATCATCCCTATTTGGGAGATCTCCAACGGGGAGGGTCTCTAACGGCACAGACATGCTTCTGCCCGGATTAGAGACGTCGTTGGAACAAAAACTAATTGTGAAAAATTAGTTTTGGGACAAGATCGTTTGGACGTCCTAGCCCAGACGAAATCGTCCGATCTGAGGCGATATCATCTGATCGACGATGATATCATCAAACGGTCAAAAAAAACTCTAAAAATGGCATGAGAAACGAGGAAACGGATTAAGCGACGGTTTGGGAGCGGTTTTGGAGGTTGAAATTTGAATTTGAATTATTTACTAGAGTAATTGTAATTATTAAGGTTTTACTGCGCCAATTTTAGGGTGCTACATTTTGCCCCCTCTTTAGCAAATTTTTTGAAGAAAATGCGTTAAATATGAGTTCTTCTCGATCTACGAGAAAGCAAAAATTATTCCCATTTTTAGGCGACGATTCTTGGTCGAATCGTACGATAGCTTACTATGGTGCCCCCTCCGTGTTTTTACCCAAATCGAACGTTTGAGGTAAAAACACGAAAAAGCAAAATTTTAAAATGTTTTTAATTGTGTTTTGAATAAAATTAAGAAAAATAGGGTAAAACCCTAATTCATTGTTACTGTTCATTTTTCTGGTTTCTAGAGCTCTGCAAGCAAAAATGGTGGAGACAGCGCACAGATCGACAGAGGTCCGGCACGGGCTATGGGTAAGAGTCTAAACTTAGCTTAGAATGGTTTAAGTTGAATTTACATGCTTTTTAGATTGATTTTAAATAAATTTTGAGCATCGCGGCCATTTTTGGGCCATCGACGTCATCGGGACGAAATCGTCCCGATTTCGATGAAATCGTCTCAAGTTCACCGATTTCGTCTAAGGGCAAAATCGACGAAAGGGGGACGATTTCGTCAAATTAGGGACGATTTCGGCTTGCAAAATCAGAGACGATTTTGCTCAAATTTGGGACGATATCATCCAATAGTGGACGATATCATCATTTGTATAAAATTGAACTGATTTTAACTTGCATTATTAATCACTTGAGTTTTTATTAATGATTTTTTTATTGTGTTGTTGTTTATGTTGCAGAGAGGTTTACTAAAGAGCAAAGAATGGAAATACGACGGGTTGAGAGATGACTTGGCCGCTCTATCACAGGCAAAGTGGGATCAGCTAGCTCAAGCCGGCTTACAACATGTGGCAGAGATGCCACAAGTTTCTACAGACATGGGGCTACTGACAGCCCTAGCAGAGAGGTGGTATCCGGGTTCTTCCTATTTTTAGTTACCCACAGGGGAGATGACTCCCACATTGGAGGATGTATGGAGGATTTTGAGGATCCCCATACAAGGACGGTTGATCACTCCTACGGCCAATCAGGGCCATGCTATGATGCGGTTGTGTGGCGATCCGAGCTTCGCCCTAGAGAAGGGTGGAGTGAACATCGAGGCATTGCGTCAGATGCCTGGGGCATCCAGACTCACACAGGTTTTGGCTGGAGTGGTAGGTGGACTTCTGCTATGCCACCAGAGTGGGTGCAGGGTACCATGGGTGCTAGCAGATGTGATCTGCGACATGCGTGACCATGGTTACAGATTCTCTTGGGGCAGTTTTGTTCTATGCTGGTTGTACAAGATCCTGCATGGGGTCGTGTACAAGGGCGGCCGATGTCTGGTTATGACATCGCTACTATAGGTTTGGTGCTAGGAGCACATTGCAGTGCGGAGGCTGGTAGGGCTTCCTTTGATAGGGATTGATGGGGAGAGGCCCCGAGTTTTCTACTAGTGGCTCCGAAGAGGGGCACAGTGGCGGATTGATCTACCGATGTCCCGGAGACTGCTGGATGACCTTGTCCTAGACCAGATCACCTAGAGGCCTTGGAGGGATCATCCAGGGTGGGCCGAGGATGGACAAGAGCTGGCTCGCATCAGGCGAGTCTATTGGCTGAGGATGGAGAGGGGAGAGGTGGAGCTCCATCACTACGACCGAGTTTTGTGATAGTTCGGTCTATAGCAGGGGATCCCATCTCTTAGGGATTACGAGTTTTCTCGGACTATCCGGGATAACACTACGGTTAGTGGGGCTCCAGATATGTAGTGCTTCTAGAGTCAGGACACAGATGATGCCCCCATTCAGCTAGTGGATGGGGACGACATTGGGGTAGTCGATGGCTACGATGCCTGGTATGCAGGCATCCACCCTCCTCGGATGACGAGGGCTCAGGGTTCGATTCATGTAGTTGTGCGTCGGATGGGGAGGCGATGCCAGGCGGCCATTGAGGTGGCCCAGGGTCACGGCGGGAGAGAGCAGAGGAGACCACAGGCATAGTAGAGGCCACGATAGTGGGAGAGGAGGGAGGAGAGACCCCCTTCTCCATAGAGAGAGAGGCCACCATCGCCCGATAAGGGCAAGGGTGTTGACACTGGGGAGAGCAGCGAGACAGTGACTCTTCGAGCGAAGACAGTCCATCTCCAGGCACAGGTGCAGACCCTGGATGAGGAGGCTACACAACACTTATCTGAGGTGACACAACTTAGAGATGAGATTGCATGCCTCAGAGCACGAGGCGGAGGGGCGAGCACTCGGGAGCTAGCATGGGCTATTGCCCAGATCACTTTTTATCAGACACTATACCACCATATGGTGCCAGAGGAGGAGAGATTACCATTGCCGGCTACCATCGCGGATCCGATCAGGATTGGGTCATCAAGGACTTCATCTCGATCCACGACTAGGACTCGCAGTACCACACATACTGCGATGGGGCCACCTCGTCCACCTCAGGGCGGGGGAGGAGATGAGGCTGAGAGCTCGAGGGGTTCTCGAGGCTAGCTACTATGCATTGCACTGTCATGATTGAGATATAGTATTTATTATTTTTGATAGAGGATTGAGTATGCCGAGGTATAGATTGTGGCATACCGATCCAGTTTTGATATGATGTATATATATTTGTGATATATATAGATGAGATATTTTTGATCATATGACTTGTCTTATGTGTTTTTATGATGCTTTTAAATGTTTTGATTGATTGATTTGATGATTCATGTAATTACGTCGTTTGGAAATATTATGGTTTAAATGTCATGCTTAAAAAAATTTAAATGAAATAATCTGATAGAACAAATTGGTTGTTTGTGATGTGATGATTTGATAATAAAAATAAAAAGGGACTTTTAACAATAATTTCAAAGGACATTGTCGCTATTATAGACCATTTCATGGAGTCGCCGCTCACTCGGTCGTCAAGCTAATCCCAGTATAGAAATATTGTTAAAAAGTAAAAGAGTGCTTAAGAGACTGTCTTAAGACTTTGGTGCAATGGTGCAAATGATGATGATGATGGTTTGTTTTCAGAGTTTCATAAAAATAGTATGCATGAAATAATGTTAAAATGATTTTTGCTAGGCATAAATTCCTAAGTGTGATAAATTTTTTGGATAATTCCCTAGGAATTATACCATCATTGCAAAATTGAAGGTTGACATAATGACATGAAATAGTGATAATGTGCATGCTTTTTGTTTAAAAACATAATTGTATAACAGAATGATTTAAGTCATATGGTTTTCATGATTTTTAAATAAATGGGGAATAAAAATTGGTACAATGGTTTGCGCTAGGCATAGAATATGTAGGTATAGACTTATACCATCATCGCGAAAATCAAGGAAGAAAATAGATTGTTTTATTGCATGGTTGATTTTTAATAAACAGAAAATATGAAGATGAGGACTTGCGCTAGGCATAAAATTCCAATTTTGGTTTTGGAACTATACCATCGTCACGAAAGTCGACAATATATATATATATATATATATATTGTTGTTTTGTGTGTGTGTGTGTGTGTGTGTGTGTGTGTGTGTGTTTTGATTGTATGGTTTTGAAAGAAATTTTGATTTTTTCTATTATGCATGTAGTTGTCTTTATACTAAACAACTGTACTTTAAAGAAGAAAATGAATTATTCCAAACAATTTGCAAAAAAATATTTCAAAGTATCTTAAAGACAAAAGTTAGATTTATAAGGAATCCCATGTGCATATGTGAATTCATTTCCAATCTTGATTTATCATAATGATACACAAAATCTCTCAAATACAAAATGTGTGTGCAATTGCTATGTTCGTTTACCAGTTTTGAGCAAGATAATATGATACAAGTGATTTGAATGAACCAAATAAGTGTTCATTAACCATGATGTAGATGCATATAACCATACTAGACTACTATGTAAGTCGGATTATCAAGAGCTAGCTAATCCATAAGCGGACATAGGTCCGTACAAAAGAAGGTCGCTAATGTGACGGACATATCGCCACGCTAGGAGTTACCCAAGGCCAAGCAGGTTGGGCACAAACCACCTGTTATGGGGCTTACCTCATAGTTTTCGAATAATTGAGAATTCCAGGGATTCAAGCTCATCAACCCTTCTTTTCTTTTCAAAGGGTAGGGAAAGGGATTTTATTGCTTTTGCTTTTGCTTTCTTTTGCTTTTCTTTTGTATTTTTGCTTGATAATGTTGTAATGATATAAAATAATATTTTTCTTTTCTCTTTTTCTTGAACTTTGCTTTTTCTTTTTGTTCTATGCTAGGGATACTTGCTCGGATTAGCTGTAGAGCAAGGGATTTTTATTCTGGGTAGGGGTGAGCTTGTCCTTTTGCCAATTCTCAAAGATTCTAGACCATGTGCATGATAGGATAGCAGGGGAAACTTTTCGCTCAAGAAACCACTTCTACTATGTAGCATAGCATGGAAATTACAAATATAATCATTTTATTGTGAAAGGATGTGCTTGGTTTAAGTAAATAACAAGATCAATTCTCTGTGCTCAAACTTTATTTAATTGAATTTTGTGGACTTTGATATAAGAGAGATTAGTAATCATGCCAGATAAAAATCAAGATATTTATTTTTGTGTTTGTGAAAGTGAGGGATTCCAAATAAATGCTAATTTATCCAAAATAATTTGAAACATATAACTGCAACATTTGTAAGAAGATATATATAAATACTTTTGAGAAGTTTTGAGAATGTTGACTCTCTCTTTCTTCTTTATGTTGTTTTGGTTTCGAAAGAGTCAAGAATATTGCTATTTTTTTATTTTTATTATTATTTTTTTGTTTTTGAAAGAATTAACAAGTGCCATAAATAAATACAACAAATAGTTTTGAAGATTTTGATGATTATGAATGTTTTTGGTGTTTTTGAATTTATAAATTGAAAAAATACTAGTGATTTTTTTGAAAATTTTTTATTTTTTTATATGAATTTTTAGATGATGGAATTGGTGGTATATACAAGATGATCTATATACACTATACAAGGTTATTTGAGTATAGCATGTCTAAGGTTGCTTCAAAATCAAAGGAGGTTTTGAAGGATAATTTGGTTGTGTTGAAGGTAAGAACAAAAGGTGATGAATAAAAGGTAGTGATAACAAAAGCTTTGTTATAATGTAGAATAATGTAGCAAAAGATTTTACTTTTATATGTGTAAAATTGATCATGTTACAAAATAAAATGTTAGAAGGATAAGAAGGTTCTTCATTCTTATCACTATATTCCAAGTCTTGATAAGATGGAGGGAGCATATATGAAATATATGCATGGGTGTTATTTGGTAAACAAGGATGATCATATATGGATGAAGAAAAGTGATGGATAGAAGATAATTGTGACAATAGAGAATGTATAGAACTTGATGTTTCAACCGTTAAATATTCTTCAAATGGTGTTGGGTCATCATGTATGGTAACAATTTTATTTGCAAGTTCAAACTTCAAACATTGGTGAAGAGTGGAAGGGACAACCCTCATCGTATGAATCCAAGGACTTCTGAGAAGTAGGTTGTAAGGTGAAGGGCAATATGCTACATAAAACAAAGTATCCAAGATCTTGGATCCAATATTGAGAGGAAAAATTATAGTACCTTGAGCTTCTTGAATTTCATTGTTAAAAGATTTTATAATAACATTTGATTCATTAAGATCTTCTTCCTTTGATTTGAGTTTTTGGAATAATTGATAAGTGCATAAATTAAGAGAGGAGCCATTATCTACCATGATAGTTTTAACAAGTGTTTCTTTACTAGATCCGATAATGTAAAGATAGGAGTCTTCTTGTGGAGTAGAGGAAGGAATATCCTCATCATAGAATGAAATATGGTTAACCTCAAGAGGGTTTACACCATTAATTATGTTCTTAGAGAAAATATGATGAGGAACAAATTGTTGGCTAGGTATTTTGAACAAAATTTCCTTGTGATAACTTTGTAATACTTCTAAAAGGGATATCTTTGCTTGAGGATTAATCACTTGTTGTTGGCTATCAAAGGGGATTTCAGATTGAAATTTTGATTCTAAATATGAGCTTTCTATGCTTACATTCCATTTTGGATCATTCTCTAGAGCCAAAGATAGTTTTGAAGGTTGGTCAAATGAGGAATCCATATCTTGAATATCAGATTGAGTTGATTGAACTTGAGGTTGCTCATTTGTAGTTTTTGTTACAATATTAATAATATCATCATGATGGGACACATTAACATGCAATATTTGATTGGTTTCTTGTTGTTGATAATTGAATAGGGGTTCTTGGGAGATCCCCATGTCTTGATTGATTATTGGTATTTGTTGTGTAGGAGTTTGATTGTTTACTGGAGATTTATAATCAGTTGTAGATTGTAATTCCTTTATATTAAAAAGACCCTTATCAATCAAATCTTGAATTGCACATCTTAAATCTTTACATTTTTGTGTCATATGTCCATCCACTCTATGATATTCACAATGTAGCTCAGGTTTAAACCAATCTGCTGTGGTATCAGGTTGTCTTATGGAAGGGAGTTCAATCCTATTTGTATCAAGTAAATACTTGAGAATTATATCCATTGGTTGATTGAGCTTAGTAAATTTACGTGATGAAGGTTTTTGAGAGGTTTTTGATAAATGCCTTAGGAATTTAGTCATAAAAGGACCTAATGGTTTCTCACCTCTACTTTCTTTATTATGGGTAGAATGATGACAGGAAGATTACGAAGTATGAGGTGAGTGCATGGTAGAATTGGAAGAATAAGTATTTTCTTGTTGAAATGGATGTGTTGTATTGAAAGAAGAATATTGAAAAGGTGGAGGAGGATTGTATGTGGATTGATAGACATAATATGGATATATGGGAGAATAGATAATATCGTTATGAAGAGGATTGGCAAAGGGATTGTCCTGTTGGGGTAAGGATGAAAAATGAGAAAAGTGTGATGGAGGTGGTGTTGAATAGGGATGAGGTTGGTCATAATCAACAAATGTATTTAGCTGAATTCTTCCAACATTATTGATGGGCTCATATTGATTTGAGTAAAAACTCATGGTTTCTTTAGTACTTCTAAAAGTAATATTTAGCATCTACTATTTAGAATTGAATCTAAAACATACAAACTTGAAATGATGATTTTGTTATCCTTTTTTTTTTTTTTTGTATACATATATATATATATTTGTTTTTGTTTTCAAAAGGTTTTATATGCATTCACGTCGGGTTCACCAAAATGTATCGCTCCAAATTTTTTGCATCCCTACCTTCAGGCTATAGGATCCGTTCCCGGAAGGAGGATGGGAAAAGGATGGTGCGGTACCTCGGACTGAGAGGCCTTGCGAAGGTCCCGCCTCTCGAGGGAGGTGTATTATGGTGATTTTTCGACGGATGGTGGGTTCACTAGGAAACGTTTGAATGGCAGTTTCCACGCCTAGGTTGGGAATGTGTTTGATGTGTTCAATTTTAGCTTTAATCATCCAAGTCCTAGGTTTGGCCAAAATGCGTCTAAGCTATTCTATATGGAATGCAGATTTAAATGAAGACAAAAACAAATTTTGGATAGAAAAATAGAAAGAACAATATGGATTAGAGACCCATACTTGATTTGGATGTCTGATGAAGATTCCAATGATGATTGCAGTCAAAATCATCTTTGATTTGATAAGATCGCCTCTGATCTGAACAAGATCATTTCCGACGATGTAAGCTTGCTCTAGCTAAAAAATACTAAGGTATCTGCAACAAAATTTTGATAGAACAAGTGTAAATAGTAATTTAGGATGTCTAGTGTGTGTAGAATTCGAGTTACAAGGAATTTCAGCCAACGGGATGCTAAGGGGAGGGCCTAGGATTAAATAGGCTTAGGAGGGAGGTTAGGAGGTTGGATATCATCCCTATTTGGGAGATCTCTAACGAGGAGGGTCTCTAACGGTGCAGACATGCTTCTGCCCAGATTAGAGATGTCGTTGGAACAGAAACTAATTATGAAAAATCAGTTTTGGGACAAGATCGTCTAGACATCCTAGCCCAGACGAAATCATTCGATCTGAGGTGATATCGTCTGATCGGTGACGATATCGTCAAACGGTCAAAAAAAACTCTAAAAATGGCATGGGAAACGAGGAAATGGATTAAGCGACGGTTTGGGAGCGGTTTTGGAGGTTGAAATTTGAATTTGAATTATTTACTAGAGTAAATGTAATTATTAAGGTTTTATTGCGTCAATTTTAGGGTGCTACACATCTCAATTCAAATATCTCCAAAGGCATCTAGTCTCTTTGGTCAAATCAGTTCAAAAATCTCCAAAGGAACCTAACCCCTTTGGTCACATTTAGAAAGAGAATTACATAGCAAAGTCATCCATCAAGATAGCCTTGCACCACCACTCTCGCCACTGCCCTTGACCACATATTTACAAGGCTACCTATATTTACCCAATAATTGGCCAACATGGGGATGTTCAAGGTATCACACCTTCCCCATCATTCAATTCAAATGATTCAACCAACTTGGGGCAATCAAGGTAACACACCTGCCCCACCAAAAATCTCAATCACTTTAATCATCAATCAATCACATTATCATCAATCAACTTGGGATAATCAAGGTATCACACCTTTCCTCCAACAAGTAATTAAACAAGCAATAAATCAACTTGGGGGTGCTTAAGGTATCATACCTTTCCCATCAGTCAACATCACATTGTGTCAATCATCAACACACCATGGGGATGTTTTAGGTATCACACATTCCCCACAAATTTAGCAAATAACTCAATCACTTAATCAATCAACCATATATAAATCATTTAATTAGCTACTAGGTTCAAAAGGTTGCATCCTTTTGTCAAAGATTCTGCCCTTTGCATTACATTCAATTAATCATCCAATAAACTACTAGGTGCAAAATGTTGCATCATTTTATCAAAGGTTTTGCCCTTTATCTTGCATTCAATCAATCATCTAATCAGCTACTAGGTTCAAAAGGTTGCATCCTTTTATCAAATCTTGCACCCTTTGAGTCACATTCAATCAATCAACTCTAGGTTGCACCCTTTGCCTTACATTCAATCAATCGTCCAATCAGTTGCTAGGTTTAAGATATTGCATCCTTTTATCAAAGGTTGCACCCTTTGCCTTGCATAAAATCAATCATCCAATTAGATGCTAGGTTAAAAAGGTTGCATCCTTTTGTCTAAGGTTGCGCCCCCTTGCATTCAATCAATCATCCAATCATTTTCTAGGTGAAAAAGGTTGCATCCTTTTGTTAAAGGTTGCACCCTTTTGTTAAAGGTTGCACCATTTTCCTTACATTTAATCAATCATCCAATCAGATGTTAGGTTTAAAAGGTTGCATCATTTTATCAAAGGTTACACCTTTTGCCTCGCATTCAATCAATCAACTCTCAATTCATTAATTTTATCCACTAGCTTAGAAGCTCGATTGAACCTCATATCTAACGATCTACTCTAGTCACCTGGTGGTTGCAGTGACTGGTTATTCATGCAACTTGATAGGATAGGTATATTACCATAAGAAAACTTAGACATATTCCATTACCTATCAATTTAAAATGCTCCAAAGGCACCTAAATCTGTTGGTCAAATCAATCCAAAAAGCTCCAAATGCACCTACACCTATGCTTAAATCAATTCAAAAATATCCAAATGTGCCTACATATTTTTTCAAACCACTCCAAAATGCTCCAAATGCACCTAACACCTTTGGACACATCAATCCAAAAATCTTGAGTGAACCTCATATCTAGTGATCTACTCTAGTTACATGGTAGTTGCAATGATTGGTTATCCATGAAACTCGGTAGGATGGGTAGATTACCATAAGGATACTTAGATTCCATACACATCAATTCCAAAGTCTCCAAAGGAACTTAACCCCTTTGGTCAAATCAATCCAAATGGATCCAAAGGCACCTAACCCCTTTGCTCACATCAATCCAAAAAGCTCGAGTGAACCTCATATCTAGTGATTTACTCTAGTCACCTAGTGGTTGTAGTGATTGGTTATCCATGCAATCCAGTAGGATGAGTAAATTACCATAAGGCCACTCACAAAAAAAACTAATAAAAATGGGTCACAATCAAGGTTGTAATAGAGTCTTATGCCCTTTAACTTTCACAATTGCCCTATAAAACCCAAATCAAGTCATCTTGGTCAAGCGACTCATTTGTTTTCATAATTTTTCCATTTCATCATTGACTCATTACTTTAGGGGGTTTTCATGCATTATAAAATTCATAATAAAATAAATAATCAAACACTTAATTATGCAAATTGTGTTCGTTCAGGAATCATTGCCAAATACAAGCATACACCCTTCTTACTAGGACAATCAACAAGTAAAATTTAAACAAAATGATAATGGACAGCTGCTTATTTAGTATACCTAAGATCAACACTGGTAGACTATATCTTGTCTACCCTATACTCGAAAGGTTACCAAAAATTTGGTATACTCACAACCATTTTTTGTAGACTAGGTCTTATCTACTCATTTTTGAAAATATTACCAAAATTAAGTTCTTCAATGTATCGAAAGTAATGGTTCAAAAGTTTATGCTCTTTCTATGATTGGGGTATCTAATATTGATCAGATCAATGAACATAATCAACCCTCAATTTTACTCTAGGTCATCTATTTTTTCTCTACGTTGTGCTTTCACATAACACATCCCAAAAGGGGGAATCTGTAGACACCTAAAGCACATCATATTGAGGAGACTACCTATATAGAAGCCCTTTTGACCATATGACCCATTTTGGATATCCTCAATGTTAAATAGTGGTTTTCACCACTTAAGAAAGGGTATTTATCTTTGCAACCATGATCATATCACCCTAATATGGCCTAAAAACTACGGTTGTCTCACCTTGAGATGGCCTCCAGGTCAGGGTCGTATCACCATAGTACAGTCATGCTAGAAGCAAAGTTAAAAAAAGAATATAACTGGTAGCCGAAATTACAAGTTAATCATATGCATTATCTCGTGTTGTGATTAAGTGTGTTGAATGAGCTAAATTGGAAGAAATTGCATGACATTATTACTTGCATGAAATTTTAAAGATAGCATTCATTTTTCTTAATGCAAACTACCTCTTCCCTTTCTCATGCATAGGTTGTGCCATTATTAGCTATTTTTCAAGAAATCTACATATTGGCACTTACCTTCATTCATTTGAATCCATCCAATATTATATATTTTTCAAATATTTAAGCAACAAAGTGCTACCAAATTTCAACCATGAGCTATCAATCCTTTGCATTCTTCTTGTTGTATAAGATATGTCACTGGTTTGCTTTGAAGGTTGATAATTGCATCCATATTCTATAAGAGATCTAATACTCCTACTTTGAATATCGATCCAGACCTAGGAAGTTGTTCTCACAAATGCACCAATCCATCGACCAAATCCTAGATCGAACCTGAACATCACCCAGACTCAACCACGAGAAATTACTTACATGGCAATGATTGTCTTGACTTGATATGGCCCATAGGAATGACCATATTACCTAGAGAAGACCCCCAGAGTAGTGATTTATTTTTTTGTTTTATCACAGTAGATTTTAGCAACATTTTCTTTATTGTATTTTAGATTAGTTATAATCTTATTTATGCATGCATCTATTTTCATTTCATTTATTTATCACATCTTTTATCATCATTATATTGAGCCTTATCTTGAAGTGCTGTGCACATGCTACTAACTACTTTATATTTATTATGTGTAGGTTACAGATATCTACAAGGAAGAGGAGTGCAATACCTTTCCACATTAATCATTACGAGAGTCCTAAAAACCTACCCCAGATAAGTTCTTAAGTGCAAGGAAGATCCTATGAAATACACTCAGATTACTTTTTTTTTGTAATTTATTGCATCAACTTGGTAATAATCCCTTCGAGGGATTCCTAAAAAGGAAAGTCACCAAAAATGTAAAGTTTTCAAAAAGGAAATGTTACCAAAAATAGAAATAGGGATGAATGTCCTTAAAGTTTGAAGAAGCGCAATGGCAATTTGGTGAAAATCCTGAGTCGTGGAAGATCTAGAAAATAAATCAGTAAGTTTTAAATATGGGAGTGTTTGCCCCAACTATTTCATCAACATGAAGTTCAGTGTTTTTTCTTTACAGAAAATTAACACGCACATTCATATCAGACTGTGACTATCTCCTTTGGATGGAAACAATCAAGGTTCTACCTTCTAAGAAAACTGAATACAAGTTCATTGATCTTGTGTCAGTGAGGTCTAGGTTTTCTATGCTGCCTACTTCATGCATTCAAGGGTATTCACCTACAAAAGTGAAAAAGAAAAACTAAAAAATAGTAATGTGTAGTCTAGTGTAGTCCATACCTATTAAGTCTAGGTTTCCCAAGTTGTATGTAGTTTACATTCAGAGCACTGTGACTACAAAACAAAAACACAAAGAAAGAAAAGAAAAACTAAAGAATAAATTTTTTTGAAGTGGATAATCCTGTGTCCACTAGTTGCTAAGAAAAAAAATTCAATTTTATGGGGTTTCCCCATGCCTATATTGGACTCTATTGCAATACTTTTAGATGTGTGGTATGGTCACAATCGGTGACCGTTGACCATCAATATGGTGTCGTTTCCATCAATCATCTTAACACGCACAACACCATTATTTATTGGTTCGATCACTTCATATGATCCCATCCATATTTACATTATCTTAACCTTATATTATTGGAATCAGTATTCACACAGTAGTACCCATTATCCTATTTTGAATTGCTTTGATTTGATGTGGCGGTTATGCCATTATTTCCTTTGTTTCTAGATGACTTTTACTCTGTGTAGAGCATCCAATTGATATTCATATAATTGGTTCAACTTCTAAATACTTTCCTTATGTGCATCATATAAACTTAGGTTTAGTTCTATTGTAGTCCTAAGAGTTTTAATTTCAAACTCAATGGACATCATTACATTCTTCGTGTATACCAGTTGGAATGGATTAAAACCCATGGTTGTTTTCCATGTGGTTCTATAGGCTCATACTGCCTCTGGTAATATTGTAGCCCAATTCTTTTTGTGCTACTACACGGTCTTTGTAAGGATGTTCTCCAACTCTTGGTTGATAACTTTGATCTATACATTCACCTACAAATGGTAGGGAGTGGTTTTTTGTGTCTGATTCTATATTGTTGCATCAGTTCCTGAATCACCCTTGAAGTAAAGTGGTGTCCCTAATCTGTTGTGATATCTCTAACACCCCAAACCTTGTGAAGATATGTGTAAATATGAAATACACCATAAATAATTATTTATTTATATTTTAGTGCTTGCACTTCAACCCACTTGTTTACACAGTTAGTGCAAACCAAAATATATATTTTCCTAGTTGATGGTGGGTTGATCGGTCCCCCAAAATCCATACCTCATTTGTTTAATGGTTTAATGTGAACATGCATATGGAGAGGTATCTCATCCCTAAAGGTTTATCTACCCATTATCTGGCATTCATCACATTGATTTTCATGTTTGACTACATATTTGAAAAATGAAGGCTAGTAGTATCTAGTCTGCAATACCTTGAACATAGTCCTCTTCCCTACAAAATGTCCATTGCAAGGTTTATTATGGCAAGCCTTGAGGATTTCTGGAAATCCATGCTTAGTGGTATATCATCTTAGGATTTGATTGGGTCCTGTTTGGAATAGGTAGTCATCAATCCATGAGAAGACTGTACTTTTCTCAATTAGCTTCTACTTTTCTTGGGATGAAATAGAAGGAGATACTCTACCAGTGGCCAAGTAATTGGCCATATCTGCATACCATGACATTTGTTCTTTCAGAGAAAAATTATGTTCATCCAATAATTGATATTCTATAGTTGCATGATTTGGTGGCATTAATATGGATAGAAAATATGTGACTACATTGTCTCTGCCTTGTTTTTCCATGATGGTGATGTCGAATTCCTATAGGAGTAATATCCACCTGATTATCCTGCCATTGATTGCAGGTATGCTCATCAGATATCATATGGTTACAGGGTGTGTGTGCATGAGCACCTTGTATCCTATGATGTAATGGTGGAATTTATTGATAGTATGAACAACCACAAGGAACTATTTCTTAATCATTGTGTAATTGAACTTAGTCCCTATTAGATTTTTGATGATGTAGTAGATGGCGTAGAATTATTTGCCATATTTCTATCCTAGAATTGCTCCAATAACATTATTATATGCGTCAGAGTAAATATGAAATAGAATGGCCCAGTTTGAACCCCACAACACTGGGGCAATGATCAACTTATCCTTTAATTTTTGGAAGGCTTATTTATAGTTCTTCATCCAAATAAACTCCATGTCATTTGATAGTAGGGCATGTAGGGGTTTCACAATTTTTTTGAAGTCTACTATGCACCTCCTATAATATCCAAAATATCTAAGGAAGCTTCTTACATCTCTCTATGTCTTAAAACTAGGCAAATATTTGATAACTTCAATTTTATTCTTGTCTATCGTTATCCATTCTACTGATATGTGGTGTCCCAACACTATCCCTTCCTACATCATCATAAAGCATTTCTTGTTGCTTAGTTAAAATGTCTCACCGTAAGTTATGAAGCCATCCATGTAGACTTCAACTGCTTTTCTCATCATATCTAAAAATATGCTTAGCACCACCCTCTAAAATGTGGCTGGTGCATTGCACAGTCCAAAGGGAAGGACCCTGTATGAAAATGTACCCCAAGGACAAGTGAATTTTTTCTTGTCCTTATCTTCTTCTCTAATATAGATTTTGTTGTACCCACTGAATCTATCCAAAAAGGAGAAGTACTTCCTCCCTGCCAAAGTGTCCAAAACTTGATCAACAAATGGCAGTGGAAAGTGATAATTTTTAGTTGCTTTATTTAAAAACCTCTAGTAATGCATATTCACCATTTACCATTCTTGTTGGGAACCACCACCAGTGGTGACATCCACTCACTATCACATATAGGATAAATGAATCCAATTGGTAGGAGTTTTTGTAGTTCTTCTTTGACTATCTTCTTCATGGTGGGTCATTCATCATTATGACTACTTGATTGGATTGGCCTACTATTCAAGGTAAATGTGATGGGTATAGATATTCGAAGTGATTCCCTTCATATTTGAGTAGTCTTAGAAAAAATCTTATTGATGTCTGGTTATTATTTCCTTTACTATAGTCAAATATATAGGTGTCAGCTTGCTGCTAACATTCAACATTCTTCTAGGATTTGTTTTAGTCTATCTAATGTGGTGATCTTGGCCACCTACTAGTGGTGACTCTGGAGCAATGTGGGAAGACTCTCCTTGGAGTAATTTTGTAATAATACCATCTTCATCAGCTCCATATTCTAATTCATCCAATGCCATCACAAAATGCATTATTGATAGCATTCCTTCATCTTAGTCATCCCATACGGGTTCTAGTGCATCCATGGACTGTGATGGAAAGATGGTCAAACTTTTTATATTTTGGCCATCTGAAATTATCATTTGTTCATCTCGATAGCTTATATAAGAATCATCTATTGCCACCTAGGGCCTTCCCAGGATGAGCGGGTAGCCTCCCAATCTAGACTTGGATTATAGTACTAGGAAGGTAGTTGGGTATTCTCATGCATCCACCATCATGATGATGTTTTCTAACATCCCTTTTGGTGATACTCTCGATCTATTTTCTAGTTGTAGAATAGTCTTGGTAGGCTTTAAGCTTATGAGCCTGAGATTTTGCATGGTTTATTTTGGCATGACATTAATGATTTCTCCCAAGTCAACCAAAGTATTTTCCAATGAGCAACCTCCTATTTTCATGATCAGGATTGGACTACCTAGGTTTGCATACTTGGGGTGGCATGTATTCCCTAACATCAAATCTACCAACTTTCCCACCACATTTATGGTCTGGGTTGTCCTACGTCCTGGCCTTCTTAGACATAGCTCTTTGATCACCTTGGTGTAAATTGAGATGTCTCTTATAGCTTGAAATAATTGAATAGTAACTATTAAAATATTTAAGCTTGAAAGTATGCTGAAATTCAGCTGTATTAGCTTCCTCTACTCCTATAACCTTTTGGGAAATAGAGGAACTTCAATTTTATTAGCAATTGGTCCTTCTTCAACCTCTTCTACCAAAGGTGATTCTTCTATGTTATCATTTTATTATATTAAGTTAGGAATATCTATTCCTATATGTCTACCTAATCATAGTTGTACATGATTGCAACTTCTAATATTATACATGGGAAACATATCTCCCTCCAATTGATATGCGAGCTGATTTATCTTATTATTGGGGTTAACCATCGACTATGCTGGAAGTTGTGTAGGCCTCACTACAGGGGGAGCTGGTAATATTGGTTGTAGTGGAGCTTTCACTATATTTTTTGGAGCCGAATTCCATGTATAATAGTTATTCCATTGCTTCCCAGGTTGTTGGTATGGCATCCATGGGTGCTGGTTGGGAAATGAGGCTCCTTGAGGGGTGTTCATCCAAGGTGGTGGTCCCCACCATCCCATATTGGGTGGTTGGACCTACCCTTGTGGCATATAATTTCCTCCTCCATAGGTTAAAATTCCTACTGGCATATTCCCCATAGGTGGTTGTTATTTCATTTTATTATCCATGAAGTAATATTTCAAAACTTCAACATATTTTTTAACTATCGGTAGCTATGGGCACAATCTGGTCTTGTGATTTTTTTGGCAAACAACACACACCCTAACTTTATTTTTTGGACACACATTTCTTGCATATTTTCCTCTATATTTTAGATAGAAGTAGGCCAATGTAGCTTCATTCTCTTATTTCTTCTTATCCAATAGGAGAGTGTCCATCTACAATGCTAGGGAGGAAAGCATTTCACTTTTCAAATCCTCTAACATGTTACCTATTTCTATCTTTGTGACTGAGGTAGTTGCCTTCATGGTTCTAGAATTTGGTTTACCTTTCCTTCTAGAGTAATTCCAACATAGTTGCCAGATGTCTGACATCTGGTATTGGTAAAGATACCCTCTAGAGATAATATTCAAGGGTTCAAGAGATTCATTGGTAATTTCTCTCAAGAAAATGCTCTTGAGGGACTTATCGCTCAGATTCATGTGCGGGACCTTTGTAGATTGAAACTAAATTTGTACCAATACTCCTCTAGGGATTCATCATCTCTTTGAGTCATGTTCAGGACCTCCTCCCTGGAATCCATGCTCTACAAAAATATTTGTATTGCGCTAGAAAGAGCTTCTTCATATCCCCTTAGGTGGTGATCTATTTATTGCCTAAGCTTATGAACCAATGTAGGACTGAATCATCCAATGTTGAAGGAAATAATTTCAACTTTTGGACATCTAAATTGTAACCTACAGACTTTCACAAGACATCAAACTTAAACAAAAATAGCTCGGGGCATTTCGTTGGGGATCCTATGAAGGTAGGAAGGTGGGTAGGGGATATGTTTTTCATCTTTGTTTCTCCCCTAGCCTCCTCTATTGGGAAGCTAAATATGGTTGATACCTCTTCTTCCTCAACCATATTTTTAGGAAATGTGGTCTCTATTTCTAAAGTAATTTCTATAGCTTTTCGATCGTTTTAAACTTCCTACATAAGAGTATGCAAATCAATTGGTGAAATGGTTTCATCCTCAATAAATTTCCACATCAAATCCTCTTCGGATGGATTTCTCTTAAATAGAGGATTTTGTATGATCCACTCCTTTCTTGGTTGATAATATGTGGAAGAGCCTTGTGCAAAAGTGGGGTGTTCAGTCCAATGCACAACTGGGGGTGACTGTGGGGACTCTAGTTCAAATTTAGAATCTACAGATGGTTCAAGATTATCTTGTGGGTTTTTTCTTGAATGCATTTTATGCTTGTGATTGTTGCTTTATGAAATTATATTTCTTGTTTGCTGATTTGCAATGCTTATGGAAATATTTAATTACATTATGCTTTCTATTGTGAGAAACACAGATGAATGTATTTAGTCTAAGGGGGTAGTATTTCATGACCTACCTTTGTAAAACTCTTTTACATGATGAATTAGGATCTAATTCTTAGTTTTGTAATATTTTGTGAAGTAAATTGATGCTTTTGTGAAAGATATATTTTAGGAAATATGTTTTGGAAAAAATAAAAGCAAATCAATTAATCATGGTTTAATTAATCTAATTGCATGTTACCTCATTAATTTGGTAGGTTTTGGAATGCAATTAGGTGATATTTGTCTTCACAAAATGTGTCTAATTTTGATTGAACCAAAGATCATTAAGATAATTTAACAATATAATGATTATTTTATTAAATTAGAGGATTATTCATCCTCCTCTATGGTTGCTTCATGGCATTTAATTTTTTTTTAAGCGAAAAAACCCTTGTGGGACCGCATTGGTCTGAGATACTATGAACAGGGTGTTCTAAACCATCAATGTCACCTGGGAGTCGCACCCGACCCTGCCCGCACCAACATTATCATGGAATTTAATTTTAGAGATGTCACATCTCACCCCAATAGGTCCCCTTGGTTTGATAAATTAGGGCCTAATATTTGGTTTTGTGAAGTTTTGTGATTTATGGCTTTTTGTAAAGAATATAAATATTTTGGAAAATATATTTGAAAGCACATTAATTATTTATGGCTTAATAAATTGCATGTTAATCTAATAACATTGAGCTAAATTCTAGGAGAAGATAAAGTCAGCCAAGATCTAGAAGGGAAGGAAAAATTGAACCAAGTTCTAGAAGAGTTAGAAAAATAGACCCAAGAAAATACTAGAAGGAAGAAAAATTGAGCCATGGCCATTTTAGTCTTCCTATGGAAGAAATTTATCTCTCTTAGAACCTTCTATATATCCCTAAATTGAATTTTTGCCCAAAGGCCATACCATAAGTCTATAAATACCTAACTAAATAGGCTTAGTGGGTATACAAGCTCAAGGAATTTTAGCAAGGAGGAGGCACGAGGAAATAGTTTGGATCAAGAAGGGAATTAAGCAAGATATGTAACTAACAATTTCAAAGCCTTGCAAGAGTTCCAGGTAGGAGGTTTTCCTCTTTGATTCGATTTTTTAAATTGATATACCTAATACTTCGTATAGCATTGTTATGAATATTAGCACATTACTTTATATCATTAACGATCTAAGACTGAAGCCCCTTTTCTAAATGGTCTATGTTAGTTTGTTGGAATAATACAAATCACCTATGAATTAATGTTCTTCATGTCTATTTCTATGCTCAATATATGGTACATATAGAAACTCTTATTCTATAGCTACAAGACTAATATTTGCCTATGCTAAGATGTTGTTTGAAATGCCTCCATGTTTGTTTTGAATGCCTTTAGAGATAGACATCGGTATATTTCCTTAATATGGGATTTTATTATTGGTTATTTGGTATAAACACCATACTCCCCCAGTTATCTAAGATATGGTAAAAACTAAAGGAGAAATTATAACCGTCTCTTTTGGGGAATAATCATTGATATAGTTGTAATATATTTTAAATTTACATATCATCTATGATGGCAATCCCTTAGCCTTCAAATGTGTTGTAACAATATGAGGTCCCTCTTAAGTCTACAAGCTAATACTATTAGACTTCACCACTTTCGGTGACCTTATAATGAAATTAGTTTTCTCTCATCCCTTGGAACCCTCAATCGACCCTCTTGTCATGGCATGGTAAACAATTGATATGATGTTTAGAATCCTTTGAGGACTTTTTAGAATCTTCATGCCCTGTACACGTAGAGTCCTCCTTAGTTTTAGATAGAAATAACCAAAATTTAAATTATCACCTTTTAATTTCTTGTAGCTACCTCGTCGATGTTAGTTTTCAATGAATGAGCCATGAGAGATAATAATCACAAGATGCAAAATAAAATGCAAGAAAGTAAATCTGCTAGATGATTGAAGTATGATGAAATATAAAAGATATAAAATATTACAATGTAGCTATGGAGGAAGTGAGCACTCCATTAACAAAGCTATAGATGTACGTCATATCCATCACCAATAAATGGTGTGGAACATAATCCACTAACCTACACTATCTAACAATATCTCCTGGTTATCCTGTCTATCTATCTAAGAGGTCATCCTTATATGTGCAAAATAGGATGCTTACCCAAAACTCTATCTAGTTGTGCATAGGACACCTTGCACATGTACAACTCACACATGGATACTTGTCCATTTATTACAATGCATGTAGTCACTAGATAACTTGCATAGGAAGTAATCTAGGTATGTATCTTGGAGGATACATTTACATAACCTAAATGATGGAATAGATATTATTTCCAACACCCCATGTATTACATTATTTGGGTATTGAAGGCTTTAGTCTTCAATATGGATTTTCTTCATCTTCTTATGACTGGTCTTCATAGTCTTCTTCTTCTACATTCTTTGTAACTTGTTTAAGCAAATAGTTAGTGTTCCGGTAGTATGCTCTATTTGTTGATAGAGATTTCATCTCAAAATCCTTTGTGGGTTCTTCCAGTTCTTCAAGTTATTCTATCCTCTAAACTAGGTGATCTTTCTAATTTTTCTTTTGACATTCAAGTTGAGGATAATTTCTAAGTCACTGAAAGTGTTACTGAGGGTTCCTTTGGTATTGTTGTAGCTCAAACTGATTTCCATGACTTGTATGATTTCTTTGATTCTAATTTCTATGATTATATCTACAATATCTGGTACTATGTCCTTTTGAAAGCATGTCTATGGAAGCACAGGTGTATCGGGTGCGATGCAAACAAAAGCAGATGTAACGCTAAGTCCTACGAATGAACAAAGAACAAGTGCATGAAAAGGGAAAGCGAACGAAATGAAACGAGATGTAAAGAAAAAACAAAGTGCAGCCTCTTTTATTAATTTTTCTTGTGATCAGGTTACAATACATCTCCCCCCATTTTCAGGGGCTCGGAGCGTTAGATATAGTTTTGTTACACCAACGGATGGTACGCTTCCCTTCGGGATCTTCCGCGTGCCCACATTCGAAATGGGTGGGCCAAACATCATCACCACTTGCGTGAATGCATCTGTAGTTCCTTGCTGCCCCTCCGGTGTCGAGATCCTGCATTCAGAGAAACAGCAAATGATTAATAGCACCTACGGATGGAGGGAAACATGCAATCCCCAAGGCCTTCGGTTAATGCATGCATGAAATAATTAAAATAGTGATCAAAACATGTCAGAATAAGATGAAACTTGAACAGAAGCATGTAAACATCATCAGGGACACATTGCAAAAAGAATAGTCGAGAAATCTGTTGTAGATTTCTAATCGCTCCGGGGTGGGACGATTAGGACTGTCATAAAATGTCCGAGAGCGACCTCCCAAATGTCCCATCCAGAGGCCTCCAAAACACCTGCAAACTTGGGGTTAGGAAAAATGGGGCATTTTGAGATGACCCAGAAGGTCAGATTTTGCATATTCTACCCCGATTGCCCTGTATCCGAAGGCGCTCCCTGTATGTTAGTAAAAGCGTAAAATAATGAAAACATAGTCAAAACTTATCAGAATGGCATGAAATTTGAATGGCAGCATATAGGAATGACATAAAACAAGATGCAAAAGAAATAGTGAAGAAATATGCTGTAGATTTCTAATCACTCCGGGGTGGGGCGATTAGGACTGCAGCAGTGCGGGGGGCACCCGGGGGCAGGACGCCCACCGTTTGGGGCTTGGTTTTGACACCAATCCACTTGGGATGGGTCCAAAACCTCCTAGGGGGTTGTGTCAAAAAATTGGGTGTGGTATTGTGGCCAATTGTTCAGGTTTTGGGTCCAGATTGCGCTCCTAATGTTCACCCGATAACCTCCCTTCCAAAAGAGAGATCAAGGATGTAGGAAGCACAAATGAGGGGTGAGGGTATAATTCGGCAGCACTCCATTGCTCCAAATGCTCCTACTCTATTCTTTTTTGGGGTGAGAAGACTCACCATTTTATAGACCTAAGGGTCTCCTTTGAATGTGCATGTAGGGGCACCACTTGGCCATCATGCCTTGCCAGGGGAGAGAAGATTCCTCCCTGATTAAGGGCTCCATGACTGCCTTTATGATCGCCTCTTTGAGCTTTGAAATGCTCACTCGCACTCCCATGCATTGAAGGTGGAGTTGAGTGGCGGATCTGGGCTGCCATTTGTCAAGGTTTGACTTTTTTCCCATCAAACCTGCTATTCGCCCCACCCTGGAGTGATTGCTGCTAATCGTCCCGGGGTGGGGCGAATAGCATTCTAATCATCCCGGGGTGGAACGAATAGGGAGCAGAGTGCTTGAAAGGTGCCAAATTGACCTCTGACCTTCCAAAACTACTTTGGGAGTGGTTAGGACCACTTTTTAACCTCTGGGGGCTGCCCTAGGGGCTATGTATGCCAATTCGGTCAGTGCTTGTAGCCACATAATCGGATTGGTGCTATTTTGGTGTCTATAGATGCCCCTTTTTGGGATGCGCTGTGCGTGGCGCAGTGCTGAGCAAAAATAGATAACCAAAGCACTTAATGATTAGGGTTTCTTAGTAACCTAACCAAATTTTGATGCCCCAAGTATGGAAAGGGCACGCATTCTTGAATCCTTGCTTCGACGAGCTAAGGAGCTTAATTCAAGTGTTAACCTTTTTCGGTGAGGTGTTACTTGATCTTGGACATTGTTCAGTCATGAATAGGCAAAGGGCGCAACCTTTTGTCTGTGGGAACCTTGAGTTCATGATTCTAGAATGCCAAGTGTTTGATCAGCTTGTGATTATTGCTTGTTTTCTTCCCCAAGCAGGGGCGTGATTGTCTTTGTCAATGATTCTTTGAATGCATGCCATTTCCTTGATTGGGTGTGTATTTGTTGATTGGTGACTAAGTGTGACTACCCCCTCAAGCGACGAATCGATGAGGGAATGACCGACATGAGAAAAGTGATGAGTCGCTTGACCCAAGATGACTTTTGTAAGGGTGCCTTCAATTGTTTTTCATTGAACGCTTATGCAGTTTCCCAACAATTGGACCTATTTTTGGTGGGTTTTAACCCTTTTTGTGACGTCGATTGGGGTTGAAATTGTCAAAAATTTGTCCTCCCATGGAGCGGTCCGGCTATGGTAGCCTTCTTAGGGAGTAGGATAGTGATAATTTGTGACCCCAATGTTAGTTTTGCATGCCAAGAATGTCAGGCGCAAAGGCGCCTTTGTTCGGCAGTTTTATTGTTGTTTTTTGGTGGGTTTTGACCCTTTTTGTGACGCCGTTTGGGGATGAAATTGTCAAAAATTCATCCTCCCGTGGAGCGGTCCGGCTATGGTAGCCTTCTTAGGGAGTAGGATAGTGATAATTTGTGACCCCAATGTTGGTTTTGCATGCCAAGAATGTCAGGCGCAAAGGCGCCTTTGTTCGGCAGTTTTATTGTTATTTTTTGGTGGGTTTTGACCCTTTTTGTGACGCCGTTTGGGGATGAAATTGTCGAAAATCCGTCCTCCCGTGGAGTGGTCCGACTATGGTAGCCTTCTTAAGGAGTAGGATAGTGATAATTTGTGACCCCGATAGTGGTTTTGTATGCCAAGAATGTCAGGCACAAAGGTGCCTTTGTTCGGCAATTTTATTGCTTTTTTTGGTGGGTTTTGACCCTTTTTGTGACGCCGATTGGGGTTGAAATTGTCAAAAATCCTTCCTCCCATGGAGTGGTCCAGCTATGGTAGCCTTATTAGGGAGTAGGATAGTGATAATTTGTGACCCCGTGTTACTTAGATATATGATGGTTTTGTATGCCAAGAATGTCAGGCACAAAGGTGCCTTTGTTCGACAATTTTATTGTTTTTTTTGGTGCATTTTGGATGCAGTTTTGGTTGTTTTTTATTTTCTTGCTCTGTAATCGTCCCAGGGTGGGACGAATACCAGTTTTGTAATCATCCCAGGGTGGGATGAGTGCTAACTAGAGGTGCTCATCCCAGGGTGGAACGATTACAGGCCTAAGAGCCTATATAAGGGCCAAAACTAGGTTTTGGGCTCATTTGCATTTTTTTTTCTTGGCGATTTGGAGCTGAGGAGGAGGAGTTCGAGTCTGCGTAGCGGAGCACTGTCAATATTTCGTGGATACCATGAGTGCACGGACCGGATCTTTGAGTGGCGGAGCTAGGGTGAGACCGGTAGGTGCTCCTTCTCTTTATTTTGTTTTCTTTTGTCTAAGTACAGTTAAAACCGTAATTAATTTTATTTGTATTTTGTTTTTTCGTTTAAACTAAGGTTAAAACCCTAGTTTAATTGTTTTGTTTTTTTTTGTGTTTAGACTAAGGTTAAAAACTGTAGTTTAAACTTTGCATTTTTGTGTTGTTTAGTTGATTTTTTTGAATGTTTTTTTGTTTAAGCTAAGGTTAAAACCCTAGGATAAAATTTGTTTTTTATTTTTTTTTAGTATAGTAAAAACTGTATTTATTTGTTTTGTATTTTGTTTTTCCGTTTAGACTAGGATTAAAAACCCTAGTTTAAAATTTGTTTTATTTTTTGTTATTTATTTGTTTTTTTTTTAATGTTTTGTGTTTAGACTATAAGATTGTTGTACATTTTTTTAATGTTTTTACTATACATTTTGTTAATGTTTTAATGTTTTTGTGTTGTTTTTTTTTCAGGTTGTGAAGAGTCGGTACCGTCAGCCGACGATATTTTTTGATTCACGGGATGCACTGACTGTGATGGATTGGGAGTGGCTTGATGCCCTTGGGCTCAAGCAGGTGACGTGATTGGAGCCTGTGGTGGGGGATCGGGCATATCTGACTGCCATGATCAATTTGTGGGATCCTCGTACCAACACCTTTCATCTCCCAATAGGGGAGATGATGGTGACTCTGGAGGACGTTTATCGGATTCTATGGATTTCGATAGACGGACTGCCCATTCGGATGACTCCTCATGATCAGTGGACGATGGTGCTGACATGGTGCTTTGGGCAGGTGACGGAGATGGGGGTGGAGAGGCCTATGGAGAGGGCAGAGGGGGACTGCCTGATAGGCAGGATTCTGGTGCGGTGGTGGCTGGAGAAGGGCGTGTTGGGGGTGAGGCATGCATTGCTCATGACTCTCATCTCCAACATGTTGCTTCTCGACTCCTCAGGTGCGAGGTTCCCTTGGAACCTACTTGAGGTGGTGTTCAGACTAGTGGAGTGTCCAACGTCAACACCACTGATTATGAGGTGGGGTCAGACACTACTGGCATAACTTTATGACGAGTTGTATGAGGTCCGCTATCAGAGGTGGAAGGGGATTGGGTGCAGCTATCTATTGCAGTGCTGGGGGTGGCAGCACATAGCTATGGAGCGGCCATAGGGGTTGCCTTGGACCACTCGGGGAGAGATGGTGGATAGGGAGATTGGGTATGCTGCTCTATGGTGGAGGTCGAAGGAGCATGGGCAGAGTCGATGGTGGGTAGGTGACGTTAGTCACTACACTGATGCCTTCTCTCATCTTGCTCTAGGGGAGGTGTTCTGGTGGCCATACCGGGACTGTCCAGCTTGGCCTGAGGCTGGGGAGTGGCTCCGACGGGTGCGTAGGGGGAGATGGTTGATCGGGCGACATGGGACCGAGCAGGAGTACTTCCCATACATTCGGGTGACTCGATAGTTTGGGGTGCACCAGGGATTTCTTGGTGAGCCCTTGATCTATCGACGTCGGGGCGATGAGAGGACTCTAGCCTGGCCGATCATTGAGCCACTGGGTGAGGAGTCGGATGCGATGATTGATGTCCCCGACGTGGACAATCTCGGGGTGACTGCCGAGTATGACCAGTGGTGGACGATGCGACGATGGTGGGGTGAGGGGCCTCTAGGAGTTTTGGATGTAGTAGCAATAGGCGGTGGGGGTGTGGAGGCACCGAGGGAGGGTTGGGGGGCTTCGCTCGATGATGCGGATATGGTGGAGGTTGATGACTTTGATGGGGATGATTTAGGGGTTCCGGAGCAGCCGGATACATAGGACGTCCCGGAGTAGTGGGTGCTGGAGCAGCATGTCGTCCCGGAGATGCCCATGCCTCAGGCAGTCCCAGGGGGTATGGAGGCTAGGTATCGTGCTAAGATAGCATGATTGGAGGATCTACTACGGAGATGGGATGAGGAGCACCGAGCTGAGAGGGATCTCCTGTAGGCTCAGTTGGCACAGTGGGATGATGCATTGGCTACGTACCACCTACGGGATGTGGAGTGGGGTCGATGCCGGGTGGAGTTGGAGGCAGAGATTATCTACCTCGGTGGACAGTTACCTAAGCTCACTGGAGGTGGATCATCACGCCGTACGAGAGGTAGCGAGACTGAGCAGTCAGCATCCTCTCATCGTAGGTGGCTGGGTGAGGGGAGTGTTAGTGGGCATGATGCGAGGGCTAGAAGCAATTGCCTTGAGAGGTCCCATAGGACCCACACCAGTGGGGGTAGTTCCAGTCGCACCGATCCTGCGTGATCATGGTGGCCGATGCCCTAGGCTTGGGGTTTTTGAGTTTTTTATTTTTTTGTGAGGTCAGAGGACCGTCTTATTGTAGCCTGAGGGCATTTTTGGTGATATATATACATGACTTTATTTTTGTTTATACACTTGTTATGGTTTAATTTTATGCACATTTATTTATGTTGATGTATGCATATGTTATGATGAATGCAGATGTTTCTAACTATATGATATGTATGCATATGAAATGGATGAAATGATTTTTTGATGTATTGGTGGTGGCACCATAGACTATACAGGATTTACTGGCTTTTTGTACTATGTGATTGCTTTGTGAAATGACTTTGCATGTGTAATTTTTTTGTTTTGTATTTTTTGATGGTGATGTAAGAATGGAATGTACCATAGTTGTTTTAGAATGTAGTTAAGGTTTTTCTGAGACTCAGATGTTTTAACTAACTAGCCAAGACTGTACATTTATCTCACAAGACTTTTTGAACAAGGTATGAATCAGACTTGAGTTTGACCAAGTTATTTCACATCCCTGTGTGTGCAATTGAATTCATTTATGTGGTATTTGTCAGGATACCGCCAGTGCCAGATAGGATGTCAACCAAACCTGTATTGAGGATCACCTAATTAGCTCCACTAACTCCTTTGTTGTATTTAGTAAGATTAATCTATGGTGCAATCTAGGATACCATAAGCTAGCTCATCCACATGCAAACATTGATCTGTACACAATTTAATGCGATAGATATATCGTCATGCGGGAGGTTTGCCACTAGTGACCAACAGGCTATCCACCAAACCGGTATTGAGGATCACCTCATGACCTTTCGAATGTTGAGAGTTCCAGGGATTCAAGTTCGACTCCCTTATTTTCTTCAATTTTATTGGGATACTTGCTCTTATATGTAGTGATAAAAATCACTGTTTATTTTTGTTTTTTTCTTTTGAGCAAGGGATTTGAATTTTGAGTGATGAGGATCACTATTGCTTGTGCTTTTTGATGTATGCACTTTGTGGGTTTTGATGTCAAACTTTGGAGTTTTGACTTTTGCAATTTTTTTTTATGTTTGCAACTTTTTGAGAACTTGGGATTTTTGGGGAATTGGGTAGGGAAGATGCTTGTCCTTTTGCCAACTCTCAACATTCTTGGGGTCATTCGCATAGGGGGATGAGCGAGATAACATTTTCACTGTATGGTATCCTGGACTGCTTTGCAGGTTTCATCTTTCGTTCACACAACTTGGGAATTTTTATGTGTTTTAAACTTGTGTTGGGATGCTACGTAACAAGGTGTGATCCAAGTAAAACTCTACCTTTGTAAAATCTGTCTGACTTTGTACAGTTTTTGGCTAGAAATCTAAAGACAACTGAATGACGAAAACCCTAGATACATTAGAAGACAACTGACTATGATATGGTGAAAAATGTGGATGGCGTTTATTTTTGTTGGATTATTTACAAAGTGGAAAAATGTGGAAAATGATGGAATTGTCGAGTAATTACAGTCTATGGTGCATTTGACCTGTATGACCAACAAATATGCAATGTATGTATGCGATGCCTAATGCAGCTTAATTTTTTTGTGTTTTGATTTTTAAGAGTATGCATGGAAGTGAGATGCAATTTTTTTTGTTATTTTTGATTATTTTGTTGTTTTTGAATATTCGTTATGGTTGGTTTATCCCGAATGGGTGCGGACCAAGTGATTCTTTCGGATCCTTGGAGGTTTTGACCAAAGGGATTATAGATACCTTTGGGGCATTTTGGGTGACCAAGCGGTTGTGGGAACCCTTGGGGCTTTTGGTTTGACCAAAGGGATTATGGATACCTTTGGGGCATTTTGGGGTTGACCAAGTGATTGTGGGAATCCTTGGGGCTTTTGGTTTGACCAAAGGGATTATGGATACCTTTGGGGCGTTTTTGGGTTGACCAAGTGATTGTGGGAATCCTTGGAGCTTTTGGTTTGACCAAAGGGATTATGGTAATCCTTGGAGCTTTTGGGGTTGACCAAGCGATTATGGGAATCCTTGGAGATTTTGGGGTTGACCAAGTGATTATGGGAATCCTTGGAGCTTTTGGTTTGACCAAAGGATTATAGGAATCCTTGGAGATTTTGGGGTTGACCAAGCGATTATGGGAATCCTTGAGCTTTTGGTTTGACCAAGCGATTGTAGGGATCCTTGGAGCAATTTTAGGGTTGACCAAGCGATTATGGGAATCCTTGGAGCTTTTGGGTTGACCAAGGGATTATAAAAATCCTTGGAGCATTTTGGGGTTGACCAAGAGATTATGGGAATCCTTGGAGCTTTTGGTTAGACCAAAGGGATTATAGACACCCTTGGAGAATTTTGGGGTTGACCAAGCGATTATGGGAATCCTTGGAGCTTTTGGGGTTGACCAAGCGATTATGGGAATCCTTGGAGCTTTTGGGGTGGGCCATGGCTCTTTTAAATGTGGAATGGCCTCAAATGACTGATGTTCAAGGGTTCTAGTTCCTTGATTCCATCAAGAGAGGCGAGCCGGTATGTTCCAGGTCCTATTTTACTGTCGATTACATAAGGACCTAACCAGTTTGCCATGAACTTGTCCCTTAGATGGGGCGACAAGTTAGAATTTTGTTGGTTCTCTTTTAAGACCAAGTCACCAACCTGAAAGTCCCTCAGGTGAACTTTCATGTTGTATGCTTTCTTAAGTCGCTCTTGGTAGATACGTAAATGCTCGAGAGCATTGACGCGTCGTTCATCGAGCAACGTAAGCTGGTCTAACCGGGCCTGCCACGTAGTGTCATCATCGATGAACTCTTGCATTGATATGCATAGGGAAGGTATTTCCAACTCGAGAGGCATGACTGCCTCGGAGCCATACACCAACGAAAATGGAGTTGCCCTAGTGGGCATCCGAATGCTAGTGCGATAAGCCCATAGAGCAAGTGGTATTTGAATGTGCCAATCCTTATGACTATCTACGACTATCTTTTTGAGGATGGCAACTAGCATTTTGTTTGATGCCTCTGCTTGCCCATTTGCCTACGGATAATAAGGTGTCAAAAAACTATGCTGAATTTTGTACTTTGTTGTCAAAGCACGCACGTCTTTGTTCTTAAACGACGTCCCATTATCCGAGATGATCTTGGATGGAATACCAAAATGACATATGATGTTATGTAAAATAAACTCCGCAATGCGGGTCCCAGTCGTAGAGGTAAGTGGAATTGCTTCCACCCACTTGGTGAAGTACTCTGTGGCCATTATGATAAACATGTGACGACCTGACGACGCAGGGGAGATATTTTCGATTAGATCTAAGCCCCACTACGAGAATGGCCAAGCCGATTGGATCGGCTGCAAGGCTTGAGAAGGTACATGTGTCAAGTTAGCATGGTGTTGACACTTCATGCACTTCCGCACATACGCGCAACAATCTCGCTCTAAAGATGGCCAATAATAGCCCATGCAAAGAATGCACTTTGCGATGGCCATACCATTGAAGTGGCCATCGCATGTACCATCGTGCGCTTGGGTGATCACCCAAGTGGACTCCTGCTGGTCCAAGCAACGGAGGAGGATTCCTTCGTAGCTTCGACGGTACAAAATGTCTCCTAGCAAGACATGTTTTTCCGCTTTCTATTTGAATGATATTTTTGTGGCATGCGATAATCCAAGTGGGAGGTTACCTAACTTGAGGTAGTCTCTTATGGGTGTGTACCAATCCTGCTGATCAAAAACCTCGATGGTATGAACGACCAATCCCTCTTGAAGTTCATCCCTAGCAAAAGCTGAGCGGGAAAGAACTTGTAAGAATAGCATTGTGTTGCTATTAAGAGGGGTTGGGGAGAACAAGGACCCCCAGTTGGCATGATTCAGACTATCATGGATTCGAGAGAACCTATCCTGAGATGGTTCAATCTGGATCAGGTGGATTCCTGGCGTTAGGTCAGAGCTTGCACGCTCCATCATGGATTGCGATAATGTTTTGACTTGAATGGTTGTCATATCACCAGAAATGTCTTGCGGGATTAGTGACCCCAAGGAGGCCATAGTGTCCACAAAATGATTCGATGATCGAGGGAGTGCCTCGATGTCGTACCATTCAAGATTTGCCAAGAATTTATCCATAAGGGCTTTGTAGGCCTACAGAACTGGGCATTTGCATTGGAATACCCCTTTCACTTGGTTGACAATTAACAGCGAATCACCAAAGATGTTCAAGCATTTGATGTTCATGGTGATGGTTGTCTGAAGACCTATGAGCAAGGCTTCGTATTCAACATTGTTATTGGTGCACGAGAAATCAAGTTTAAATGATAGAGGCATTGGAGCCCCTTGCGGTGTGAAGAATATGATTCCCATGCCACCCCCTTGCTCACATTTAGAACCATCAAAAAATAGGGTTATGTCGGCTTGTGACTCAGGCTCATCAGAATCTGGCGATTCTGAGACATGGAAGACCCCATCATCGGGTAGCTCTACGGTCAGAGGCTGATCGTCTTCGAGAGGAGCCTCTGCTAGTTGATCGGCGATGACTTGACCTTTGATGGACTTCTGTCCAATGAATTTGATGTCAAACTCCATCAACAACATGATCCATTTTGCCATGTGGCTACTATGATAAGTACGACTCATCATGTACCACAATGGATTCTCCTTAGACACAACATACGTCGTATTGCTCAGCATGTAATGGCATAGCTTTTTGGTGGCAAATACCACTGCTAAGCATAGCTTCTCGACGTATGCATAGTTAAGTTCATAACTGACCAGGGTGCGGCTAAGATAATAATTAGCCTATTCTTTATGTAGTTCATTTTTTTGGGCTAGCATGGCACCCAGTGCCACCTCAGTAGCTGAGATGTATAAATAGAATGACACTCCTGGTCTAGGTGGTGCCAATATTGGCGGTGAAGCCAAGTATTGTTTGATGTCATCGAAGGCTGATTGGCACTCGTCATCCCAATGAAATGCTACCCCCTTGTGTAATAATTTATTCATGGGTCGGCACTTGTCAGATAGCTATGCTATGAAGCGCTTGATTGATGTGACCTTTCCCTACAAGCTTATGAGCTGCTTGATGGTGGTTGGGGGAAGCATTTCAAGGATTGCCTTGACTTTATGTGGATCTACCTCGATGCCTCATTTTGAGACTATGAAACCCAAGAGTTTTCTAGATGTGATGCCAAATACGCACTTCTTGGGGTTTAGCCTGACTTTGTGTTCGATGAGGCGATCGAGGATCTTGCTTAAGTCATCGAGATGATCTGGGCGCAAAAGAGATTTGGCCAACAAATCATCCATATAATCTTCCAAAGTTTTATGCATGTGATCGTGGAAGATGTATGTCATAGCACGTTGGTAGGTGGTGCCAACATTTTTAAGGCCAAAGGGCATGACCTTATAACAAAATGTCCCCCAAGGCATTGTGAACGCCATTTTTAGTTGATCATCGGGATTGATACGAATCTGGTTGTATCCCGAGAAACCATCCATGAGGGAAAGCATTTTGTGGCCTGTTGTAGCGTCTACCAATGCATCGATGCTAGGCAAGGGGAAATCATCCTTGGGACTCGCTTTGTTTAGATCTCAAAAATTAGTGCATATGCGAATCCTCCCATCAGGATTTTTGATGGGCACCATGTTGGACAACCATGGTGGGTAATCTACGTAGATGACAAACTGTGCATCCAACAACTTTTGTAGTTCATATTTGACCATTAAGGCCACTATTGGGTGCATCTTACGTAGTTTTTTCTTGACTGGCTTGACTGTCGGATCAAGCGTTAGATTATGCGTGACTAGTTGTGGGTCTAGCCCCGGCATGTCTTTGTAGGACCATGCAAAAACCTCCTTCTTCTCTTTGAGAAGGGCAATGTAATCGGCTTGCTCTTCGGGGGATAGACTTACCCCTAGCTTGATGATCTGTGGATTCATTGGATTAGAGCCGATGTCTATGTCATTCGTCTCTTCGATTGACATGTGGGACCCATCCTCCAACTGGTGTGGAGTTGGGATCAGGTGGATATCATTTGCTGAATTTAGATCTACATTGGGAACGTCGGGTTCCTCTTTAGCATGGAAGATATCCTGAGTTGGTCCTGGGGTGAAATGAAGCATCTCACCGCAAGGCCAGTACTCTGATGGGGATGGTGGTGAGTTAGCACGATCCTAGTCTATGGCATCTAGGTCTAGATACAATGGTCATGTTGGATCGACTGGATTGCGGATGGGGGCGGTTAAGTCAATGGAGATCATGTTGATGAAATGAATTTGGTCTCCATTACCACGCGGGTGTTGACTCGGACATCCTTGGTGATCTTTGTGCTCCGGATCTAGCTCTGGGGGTATTGGCACAAATGGATCGGCCCTATGTGCAGATAGAAGGATAGGGTCTACCCTTGGCACTGATGGCTCTATAGGGTCTCTGGGTGGAAGGTGCTCTCTGTATGCCCAAAGTGGTGGATGCAACACTTGGTCCAACTATGCTTGGTTTAGGTGCCACCTATGCCTTGGCCCCATGTTTAGCTGTTCAAACATATCGTCAATGTCCATGGGGTATTGTTGCTATCGCATATGGTTGAGATATGCCATCTCAGTCTCATCTTCATAATCACTATCAGAGATCCATAGGCCTTCATTGGCTCGACAACTATTTGCGGCATGTGAGGCTCATTCTGCTCGAGCAAGTTGATTTGGTCCCATCGAGGTTGTTCCGCTCTCTGCGGGAGGACCTGATTCTCTTGAGGTGGCAATTGCTCGATTGGAGCATTCAAGGGGAACATTGCCATGAAGTTCTCTTGATAGTCATCTATGGGGGTCACTTGTGAGTGATTGCTATCAGACTCGAAAGGGTCCCACGGTGCTACCTCATACTCTGACTCATCTTCAGAAGATCCCTCTTGACCTTGTCTATATCCCTCTTGGAGGTAAGTTCTTGAACTTTCCCCTTTCTCGATCGAAGGGAAGGGGTTGTTGAGGTCAACAAGGTTTGTTGTTAACAATGGGAGATAATCCCCCAATGTATATGTTGTGTTAGGATTGGCATATGGATCTTGTGCCAACCCATCCTTGTTGCCTAGCCCTAGGCCTTGCATGTTTTCTACCAAGATGTCAAGGGGCAAAGGGTGGTTGAACCCTACTCCTGATTTGTCATATGGCATATGATATCTTGGTTGACAAAGAACGCGCACTCCTTGTTCATATCTGCCCAATCCATATCCATGCCAATTACATTGGCCAAGGTATTTCAAAGCGAATTTCGGGTTGGACAGATAGTTGACGTTCTCAGCAAAGGGCTCTTCGTCCTCTTCCTCTTGTAGGTAAGGTTCGATGCCATTGTCGAGGCCCCCATATACAAAATTTGTCTGATTTGGTGGGTAGCCTAAAGGGACAATAGTGCCGATGGGGAGGTGAGGTCTCCCCATGTCTTGCATGGATTCAAGCGTGGGTGTTGCCACAATGTTCCGCACTAGGTACTCCCCCAGGCCCGTATTGGCCATCTCAACGGTGATCATTGGTGGTTGAGGGGGAGGGAATGGGAGTTCTTCCTGAGTCCACTCCATGTTGGGTGAACCAGGCATCTCGACTTCCATTCGGCTGGGCACCTCTTCGGTAGATATGGTTGAGACTAATGGTGGTACCTCCTCTAGGGGCTTCTTCCCATTGTCCTTCGGTGTGGCCACCATAGGTGGCATCGTTGGTGAAGGACCAGACGATGAAGATGGGCCCGGTTGGTGATTTGAGGGACTTAACAGTGGGGATGTATGTGAAATCAGACCCTATTTGGATGGATTCAACTGAAAGTCCAAATGTGTCGATGGAAGGGTCGATTGTGGCATTAGCTGCACCGCATTGCAATACTTGAAGGGCTCTAAGTCTGTCGGGACTACATGCACTTGCCCTTCATATGTGTACTTTAGGCATTGATGGGCTATCGAAGGGACACACTTCATGTCCCTGATCCAAGGCTGACCCAGCAAGATATTGTAGGCCATCTCACCTTCCAGGATGTGGCACAACGTAGGAATAGTCTTTTGTCCCACTTGGATGGGCAGGACAATTGTGCCAACCGTCGAGCATATCGCATCATTGAATGCTCGAAGAGTATAGGTGGAGGCCACAATATGAGATGCTGGCAGCTTAAGGTGTTTCAATGCCACTGTTGTGATTATATTAGTTGGACGAGCCAGTGTCCACCAACACCCTCTTGAATGGGATCCCGTTGACCCACGCAATGACGTGCAGGGGTGGATCCACCATATCACCAGTCACCGATTTCAGTTCATCTTCTCTAAAGGTGATGACTGGTTTTATGCATCGTTTTACATGTCCCACAAAGTTGTTGAAAGAATTTGCTTCGTGGGGCTGTAGCTCGATGGCTTTGAGTATCTCCATTAGAGCCTCCCGATGGGGCGGTGATTGTTGTATGAGCTCATAAATGGAGAGCCTAGCCGACGTGGTCCTTAAACTTTGGGTAAGTTTAGTCCGAATCATGGCCACTGGTCTAGGTGGGGGAGGTTGTGTAGGGTGTTGTTGAGGTTGTGACGTTGATGGAACCTCTCCTGTAGCTACAGCGGGGGTAGCTGTGCTTGGGTACCTCTTGTTCCGTGTCACTATGCTTATCATCCCTACATACCCCTACATGGGGTAGTTTTGTGTCACCTCATTGACTTGTAGAGTCTTTGCTTGTGCATCATGGGTAGGTAGGGGGTCTTTGAAGACCTCCATCTATTGGTTGCTTGGTGCTATGAGATTATCCACCGCTAGAGTTTTGTTGTCTATTAGGTCCTGCACTAAGCTTTTGAACTTCCAACATGCGTAAAGGTCATGTCCTTTCTGTCGATGAAATCTACAGTATAAGTCTTCCCTATAGCCCTTGGGTTTTGGCGCGTTGGGGTCTATGGGTCGACTTTCTGGCAGGTTTATCAAGTTTTCCATGGACAAGCGGTCAAACAAGGAGTCTTTAGACTCTATGAAGGGTGTGAATTATCGCCTAGGGTGACGCTGCTAATTTTGCTCTTGCCTATGATTTTCCTTTTCATAGCTGTCAAGAGGAACTACCTGATAATTAGCCTTTGGGGGTTGTGTCGTCTGTGCAGGCTTTGGTATGTTTATGGCAACCTGATTGACCATGGTGGGTTTCGGTTGCATGGACCCAATTTTGGCATTTTTGGGCCACTCTTTCTTGCGTGGCTTGGCAATCTTGCCATCCTGTATCTTGATCTCCTCAATGATTCTAGCTTGCGCTAGGGCTTCCTCGAGAGTGGCATATTGTTGCAGCTGCAATAGCATGGAGATCGACCTTAGGCAACTCTTCGAGAACATTTGGGTCAGGTCGGCCATGGGAGGGAGGTAAGGAAGCTTTGAAAGCAACGTCCTCCACCGATTTCCATAAGCAGCCATGGTCTCCTCCTCATACTTCCTGAGGCTAGCTAGGTCACTTAATGATGCCTTCTTCTTGGTGTTGAAGGTGAAACATTCGAGGAACGCATCCACTAGCTGGTCCAAGTTACTGATGCTATGCTTCGGCAACTGGGTAAACCAATCCGAGGTAGGGCCTACGAACGTGGTTATAAATGTTCTTAGAAGCAAAGCATCATTGTCCTGAATGCCAAAGCATTGACTCAAGAATATTGTCACGTGCTCTTGGGCATCCTCATCCCCTCTAAATATTGCCAATTGAGGCATTTTAAAGTGTTCAGGGTATGGGGGTGCCGGCACTGAAGGATGCACAGGGTGACTGCGGAGCTAGCGTAAAGTGGGCTTTTGGGGCCCAGAAGTCTTGGTCTCCACAGACTCTAAGCACTCTAGCAATGCTTTGTATGCATCAAAGGATTTGATCTCTTCCTCCTTGGTTTGTTCCCATTGTGAATTGCGGGGAACTTGAGGCCTATGGAGGGGTAGCCGGATAGCACCCCCTGCCTTGGTAGGGCGTTTCAGCCCACTCTTCTTCTTGCTCAAATTCCTCATAGGCTTCTTGAGGAGTTCCTGGGCATGACCTATAAACATGGGTGGGTGCCCGAGGAGGGTGCCCATCATTGGCTCTAGGGGTGGTCTCCCACTCAGGTCTAGGAGGTCTTGGAGGTAGCGCTTGATAAGGTCATGGAGACCTGTCTCGCACCAAGGGGTTGTGCCTCTCATACAGTTCTGTCCTATGCGTGCGAGGGGTTGGAACCCTCTCATGCATAGTGTTCTGGAGCAACTCATCTATCTGACATTGAATGCGCTCTTTGCTAAGATGATACAGGTGCTCTAACTATTGTTGGTCTTGCTCAAGCTGCATGATTTGTGCTTGGCGGGTGACATGTTTGGCAAATTCCAAGTCAATTTGTTCCACCGTCTTGGGTCTAGGAGGCCTAGATGCCTCTCCTACATATCTATCTCGGTCATGGTGATCCGAGATCTCTATAGGTCGCTTCCCTCTATCGAGGTTAGTGACATTCACCCGAGGCTCTGGCCTCAGTAGGTGATCCTGATAGTTAGCAGGTGCAGAGGCGCATTGCTCTCATGCTATGTATTGCTCTTGAGGAATGTAGTGGTTTTCCTCGTGCTCCCTTTCATACATGTGAAAGGGGCGGGCAGAGTTGGCTCACCCTATCTGAAGAGCCTTGCGCTCTGGATTTGGCCTATTGTTTCTGACAGTAATAAGGGGTAGAGGAGGGATGATGTAATCATGTGGCCCCTCCTTATGGACCCTATGTTGTTCTAGTGCTTCATCGCATGGTGGCCACTCATAATGAGTGTCTAAGGGGGCCTTCCCATCTATGTTGAGTGCCACATGTATGTACTCCTCCTGAAAGGGTCTATGTTGAATGGGAGTGCCCCTCGAAGGGGTGCCTCTATAGTCCTATTCTGTAATGGTATGATGTGGACTATGTTGTGGGTCAGGCCGCCAAGGTGGTATGACCAAGTCCTTGGGGCTATAACGGAGGTGACTTGTGCCTCCTTGTACACTTTCTATAGCTTCTGCCCGTGATTGGGCTTGGCTACGGGTGTACACCATGGTGGTGGTTCTCTAAAAGATATGTATGTTTTTATCTTCTTTATGATTTTTTATGCTACACCAAAAAAAAGGGACCACACAAACAAAGAAGTGATTATCTCATTTATAGATTAAATGTGTGCCCTAAATCTGGTTCAGTGTGTTTTGATTTTTGTTTTGAAAACCTTGTAAAGAAAATTTTGTTGTACATGCAATATGAGGGCTCTTATATCTCCCAAAATGGTCACCCCTTCAATATACCACTGCCAGGTCGTTATACCGAACCTCTCAATATACCCGCCCTTACGTGAGGGAAACTATTGGTACGTGAGAGCAGAATAGTACGTGGAACATAGGCGGTACGGAAGGGGAATCACTCTATTTTTGACACCTACCATAGAAGACTTATCCTCATGCACTGGGAATCACCCCGCTACACTTGGTCAGCTTTCATCAGGATTTACATCTAGCAATAGTCACGATCGGGGTTATGTATGCAAAATTCAAGCCAAGGTGGTGATGAAATCCACCATTGGTCTTGATCAAGTGTTGGGGTTTTACGACCAACTCCTTGATGTTTATATTATCACGTGGTGTGTGTGGTTATTTTTACTTGCGCAAAGAAAGAAAACATGCAATAAAATTCTCTATGCAAGCAAATAAAATAGAAAAATCACAGAAATAGAGACAAAAAATTACAGAGGATGTTCAGAAAACCTACCTCTTCTCTGCCCAAACTGGATGCCCCTGAGTTTCTACTCAAAAAATGCACAGAGAGCTAATCATCCTGGGGTGGGATGAATAGCAGATCTGTATTCATCATAGGGTGGGATGAATGCCTATTCGTCCCTGGGTGACACGAATTCCAGCTCTGTATTCGTCACAGGGTGGCACGAGCAGCAGTCCAACGCTTGAAGGATTAACACCTGCAAGCAAAAACACAAAATTTTGATCAAAAACTTGATCCCAAAATCAAGGGATAGGGTCCCACCATGATTGCCACTGAAATCATGTCTACGGAAGCACATGGCGTACCGGGTGCGATGCAAACAAAAGCAGATGTAATGCTAAGTCCTACGAATGAACAAAGAACAAGCGCATGGAAAAGGGAAAGCAAACAAAATGAAACGAGATGTAAAGCAAAAACAAAAGTGCAGCCTCTTTTATTAATTTTTCTTGTGATCAGGTTACAATACATCTCCCCCTTTTTAGGGGCTCGGAGCGTTAGATATAGTTTTGTTACACCAACGGATGGTACGCTTCCCTTCGAGATCTTCCGCGTGCCCACATTTAAAATGGGTGGGCCAAACGTCGTCGCCGCTTGTATGAATGCATCTATAGTTCCTTGCTGCCCCTCCGATGTCGATATCCTACATTCATAGAAACAGCAAATGATTAATAGCACCTACGGATGGAGGGAAACATGCAATCCCCAAGGCCTCCGGTTAATGCATGCATGAAATAATTAAAACAGTAATCAAAACATGTCAGAATAAGATGAAATTTGGATAGAAGCATGTAAAAACCATCATGAACACATTGCGAAAAGGAATATTCAAGAAATCTGCTATAGATTTCTAATCACTCCGGGGTGGGACGATTAGGACTGTCATAAAATGTCCGAAAGTGACCTCCCAAATGTCCCATCTAGAGGCCTCCAAAACACTTGCAAACTTGGGGTTAGGCAAAATGGGGAATTTTGAGACGACCCAGAAGGTCGGATTTTGCATATTCTACCTCGATCGCCCTGTATCCGAAGGCGCTCCTTGTATGTTAGTAAAAGCGTAAAACAATGAAAACACAGTCAAAACTTATCAAAATGGCATGAAATTTGAATGGCAGCATATAGGAATGACATAAAACAAGATGCAAAAGAAATAGTGAAGAAATATATTGTATATTTCTAATCACTCCGGGGTGGGGCGATTAGGACTACAGTAGTGCAGGGGGCGCCCGAGGGCAGGACGCCCACCGTTTGGGGCTTGGTTTTGACACCAATCCACTTGGGATGGGTCCAAAACCTCCTAGGGGGTTGTGTCAAAAAATTGGGTGTGGTATTGTGGCCAATTGTTCAGGTTTTGGGTCTGGATTGTGCTCCTAATGTTCACCCAATAACCTCCCTTCCAAAAGAGAGATCAAGGATGTAGGAAGCACAAATGAGGGGTGAGGGTATAATTTGGCAGCACTCCATTGCTCCAAATGCTCCTGCTCTATTATTTTTTGGGGTGAGAAGACTCACCATTTTATAGACCTGAGGGTCTCCTTTGAATGTGCATGCAGGGGCGCCACTTGGCCATCATGCCTTCCCAAGGGAGAGAAGATTCCTCCCTGATTAAGGGCTCCATGACTGCCTCTATGACTGCCTCTTTGAGCTTTGAAATGCTCACTCGCACTCCCATGCATTGAAGGTGGAGTTGAGTGGAAGATCTGGGATGCCATTTGTCAAGGTTTGAATTTTTGCTCGTCAAACCTGCTATTCGCCCCACCCTGGAGCGATTGTTGCTAATCGTCCCGAGGTGGGGCGAATAGCAATTTCTAATCATCCCAGGGTGGAACGAATAGGGAGCAGAGTGCTTGAAAGGTGCCAAATTGACCTCTGACCTTCCAAAACTACTTTGGGAGTGGTTAGGACCACTTTTTAACCTCTGGGGGCTGCCCTAGGGGCTATGTATGCCAATTCGGTCAGTGCTTGTAGCCACATAATCGGATTGGTGTTGTTTTGGTGTCTACACCTTTATTTCTGTAAATATGACAATACCATGTTTTATGTCCTCATGTTGTAGAAGCAATATTTTCCTATGGATTGTCTTTTGAGGCCAATGCAGTGTTAGTCATTTCATCTTTCAAAGTATTTTCTACTTCATATTCTTGGAGTATATTTACTAAATAATTAAAATATGTATCTTTAATTAGGACTTGCAAATATGTTACCAAATGCTTATAGATGTTTGGAAGTGGTCTCATGGTTACTTGAGTAATAAGTTCATCTTTAACTATTTCACCTAAGGTTAACAATTTCCCTTTAATATCTGCTACCTTCCTTAGGAACAGTTCTATACTCTCTCCACTATTTATTTTCAATGAATGAAGTTGAGTTTATAAATGAAGAATAGTTACCTTATTATTTCCTTCAAATATTTTTTCTAGGCTTATCCACACATCTGAACATGTTTTGGATGAACTGATATATGGTTGAATCTCATTAGTGATAGCAAAATTTATTATCATTAAGGCATTTGAATCATTGTATTCAAACTTTAGGATTTATGTTTCTCCTGTGATAGGTTTCTAAGTTTTACCCTTGAAAACATCCCAAAGTTTTCATATACTAAAATTGATTTCACTTTATTTTTCTAGGAAAAATAATTAAGACCCTTGAGAGGTTGAGATTTTTTTAGGAATAATTTGTTAGATGCCATTTTACATCTTCATAATATCAAGCCTTATGACTCCTTGGTATTTTGGAGTATGCTATAGTGCTTTTGTAAAAATATAGTTCAAATTTGGTTGATTTTGTACAAGTTTTGCAAGAATCAAAAATCAACTTTTAACACCTTATTACTCCTAATTGAACTAAGCACTATTTCAATTTTGAAGAGGTTTTGATGTTGGAATTATTTTGTCCCATTTTTAGACATTTGAGACAAGTAAAAATAAATTTATCCAACCTAAATGAAATTCCTTAATAACATATTTTATATCCCTTGGATTATTTCTAATTTCCAAATAAATGAAATTTGATGGAGTAATCCTTATGAATCCCAAGTTTAAAAAATTAGATAAATGATAATATTATTTGTAATATAGTTTAATCCAAGTTAAATTCCTTATTCCTCTTGAGTAATATTGCAAATATTAAAAATAATAAGATAAGTCACCCCTTTAGCTTTCAAAACCGTAAGTTTTAACCTTAGTTTATAATCCTTATAAATCCAACTTATGAAAGCAATAATTATTGGGTTTTAGACCTTACCTTATATGCAATATATCCTTGATGTTTGGAACTTTCAATGACTGAATATAACAATATATAAAATATACATTGAGCATCAGATTAATGGAGATTCGATGGAATGCTTGACGTGAATGTTGTACGTAGGTGCTGAAATTTTGACCTTCCAAAAATGGGGAGCTTTTAATTGTCCATTTCCTTTGTCTTCCATGCTATAGTTTGAATGTTTCTATTGCTTCTCTCATGCCTTGAATGTGCTATGTTCTTCCTTTGAACATATTGACTGTTCTTCACACTTGCATGTTGGTCTTGGAATTAAGATACCTTTTAAAATCATACGTAATGTGACAAGTATCGCATCCATTACAAGTGAGCACTCTCTTATTTATGTAATGCTCCAGAATCTCTATCCATCACTTATTGAACATGTATAGGTCCTTGTGGAAAGCTGGTGATGAATACCATGTGGCACATATTTTCTTGTAACTCCTCGTAGAAGCCTCTAGAACATTGAGAGGAATGATGACAAGAATACCAAGTGTCATTTATGCATGGAGACCATTCTTGTAACACCTTCGAATATGGAGATTATAACTTCATATCTATTTTGTTTTTGTGATGTTGCTTGCACAACAAGCAAGCTTTCTTATAACACCTTCGAATATGGATATTATAAATCCATATTTGTGGACTGTAGTTAAACGCTTCCTTTGGTGAGTGGTATTCTCCAATATTGGGACCACGAATGTAACACCTTTCTCCCTTTCTTCTATTCTTCCAAACACATTGATTTTGTTGCTACTAATTTTACATAATTTTGAGATTGATATGCACTCGCTTGTCTACATAAATGTGGCTCATGGATAATCTAAAATGATCTTTGATTCTATAGGTACGTACATCTAATATGAGCCCTTGAATGGCTCCTTCTAGCTAGGGAGGAAGAGTGTTGATGTTCGGCATTTTTTGGTTGTTCTTTTCCCTATACAAAAATGTGCCCTAATATGACACTTTCAAATATGCACTTATGTTGTCAAAAACCATATTAGAGTAGTGCAATATAGTGTATTTTATTTTGTATAATAAGTATTTTAATATACCTTCTTTTGCACTTTATTTTCATATTTTTAAATTCTAGTTTTGTGGAATATTTCTTGCAATACAAGGGTTTGAGGTTGTATTTATCAATAGACACACCTTTCTATTTTTACTTGGAACTTTTGATAACAAGTCCAAGTTTCAATAACAGTAAATAGAAGTTTTGATGTAGATTTTTTGCATTTTTTTATTTGCATTCTCTTGTAATGATTTTGATTTTGAGACTCACCAAGTATCACTATCATAAACTTCTATCTCTATTTTTGGTTAGTTATGTTCTTCTCCAAATTTGGATGATTCTAACCCTTTTTGATGGCTTCAATTGGCCACATCAAGTTATAAATTTGTGTGCTTCAATAATATTTCTAGACACTTGATACAAATCATACTTTGTGTCTTTAAAGAAACACAAAAGTATTTTTCTTTTTTAGAGTGGTTTAATAGTACAAGCTCTTTGATTTTAATGCTATAATATTACACCTTATCACTACAATCAACTCTCAAATAAATGAACTAATAATCTACTGCAACTAATCAAGAATAACCTAAAATGAATCTTTAGGAGTTATTCTACAATTTCACTACAATCAATGTTGTAAGACTTAGTATTATTTTTTAATAATAGATAAGAGGTAGTTGATAGAAACTAATATGGAATCTAATCAACTCCTAATAAGTGTGCAATTAAATCCTTAAAATAATCTATTTTCCTTTGCACTTTAGAAGACTAAAATCTAATTTCCTCTTTACAAATTTAATAGAATTTCAAGTGCTCCAATAAATGTAATATATTGTTCAATATAATGAATATTTTTACACCATAAGTTGCATAAATTTTTTTTTAGCTCTTCTATAGCCTTTTTAGAGGATGTTGACCTTGGTGTTTAGAAACACCAAGTTGTTGCTTCAAGTAGGATGTCCTACATAGCTCCTTCTTCACCAAATGATGGTCTTGAACTTTCTTTTATGAGCCTATGATTTGGTGGCTTGTTCTCCTCTTGTGTTTTCCTCCTTCTACTATATATTTGGAGAAGTCTATGTCTCTAGGGTGTTGCCTCCTCGCTATTAGATGCAATATTCAAATAGATAATATTTTGTAACCTTCTTCTATATTCAAGTCTTCTTGTCGAATTCTAACTTCAAGTAGGATATTATTTTAGGGTTTGGCACTCCTTACCAAACTTCTTCTTATCATATTTGGTACTCCTTGCCAAATTATCCTCTTGGGCTTGTTATCGGATGGCGATAATTATCCCAAGTCCTTCACTATAAATGAATTCACCTAGATAATGAATCTCTCCAATGAGTTCTCAAAGGACTCTCTTGATCTTCAACAAGGCTCTCCTAGCCTTTCTTGGATGCTCGATGAGACCTTATCAAGGTCTTTGATCTAGCAGCTTCTGATGGTCCTCCTTTAGATATTTTCTTCAACCTTATACTTATAGAAGTGTTGGTGGTGAGATATTCTTCTAGATCTTTTGATTCTATTTTGCTTTAGGATAAGTTGATTCTAAAGAAGATACTCTTCCAAACTTTCTTGTAGGAAGTCTCCCAAATCACTAAATCTTATGTTAATATAACAAGAATATTATTACTAAAATATTTTAGTCTACTTATAAATTAGATATTCTTCTTGAACTCTTCCTCAAGATCAAGGCTTCTATGGCCTAGCTCATTATCAAGGCTCTTGTGGCCTTTTTAAGTACCAAGGCTTCTATGGCCTTTTCAGTATCAAGGCTCTTATGGCCTTTTCAATATTAAGGCTTCTAAGGCCTTTTCAATATAATAATTATGTGGCTTCTTCTATGAGTCTTCTATGGCCTTTATCAAGGCTCTTGTGGCCTATTCTACAAGTGTGGATTTTCACAATCCAGCAATGGAGATTTTCAATCTCCTATCTTCAACATAATCCTCACTAGAAGGCTTCTTCCACAATATTCTTATCTTGCATGATAAACTAACCTCTGTACTATGACGACACATCAACTGTCAGGCAATGAAGTTGGAGTGTCCTAGATTTCTATCGTAGGATGAGTCCCATCCTCTAAGGATTAATTTACTATAGTAAAAGAAATTTTAAGCACAAGTTAGAAAATTCCAGATGACCTGGATGATCTTCACTAGGTGATCTATCAATATAGTGGATTGAAATTCTATGTCCTAGTCTTCATGATTTTTCATAACAACTCTATGGGAAAGACTTTAGACGAAAATAATCTCAATATTTTTTGAAACTCATATTCCTTTTAGTCCTATCTTTGTGACTCTCCCAAAAATCTACCACCTAGATACTCCTGAGATATTTTGCCAGTTGTTGATCTAATGACGTGTCAATTTGACAAAAATCTTAGGTAAACCAAAAATGATGGTTTTATTATTGACTTGCACAAACTAGATCTACCATGGATCTGATACCACTATTAGCTTTTGATGAATGAGCCATGAGAGATAACAATCATAATATGTAGAATAACATGCAAGAAAATAAATTTTCTAGATGACTGAAGTATGCTGAAATATAAAAGATATAAAATATTACAATGTAGCTATGGAGGAAGTGAGCACTCCATTAACAAAGCTATATATCTACATCATATCCATCACCAGTAAATGGTGTGGAACACAATCCACTAACCTACACTATATAACAATATCTCTTGGTTGTCCTATATATCTAAGAGGCCATCCTTATATATGCAAAATAGGATGCTTGCCCAACACTCTATCTAGCTATGCATAGGATACCTTGCACATGTACAACTTGCACATGGACACTTGTCCATTTATTACAATGCATGTAGTCACTAGATAACTTGCATAGGAAGTAATCTAGGTATGTATCTTGGAGGATACACTTACATAACCCAAGTGATGGAATATATATTATTTCCAAAAACTGACATGTGGCGTAGGCATCCGACCTCCACGATTGGGCATAAGAGATTTTCTTGGGTTAAACTTGTAAGTATTCACCCCACATAAACTGTGGGTAGAACCATATTGGGCTTTATAAGCCCTTGAACCCTTATATGTTAATAGCCAAGCACGTGTGTGCTTGGCTTGGTCAATAATCTTCCCTTAGTCAATTATAGTAAACCACCTCCTCACCAAGTTTGATTATTGTGAATGCATTATTATGTTAATCCCATTTGACTAAGGAGAATTTTTGTGTTATAATAGTCACATTCTATTCAAGAATTTTATATTTAACTATTAGAAAAACACTCGCTTACTCACCAAACCTCGTGTGAACGATCCCTGGATTATTAAATAAAATTTTATATGTATGTTAGATAGGACCGAACATTATATGGACCAACCCTAGCTTAATTAATTTAGCCAATTATCATTTCATTGTTCAAATTTTGGTGAATGTTAGTATACGATCTAAAAGCAATATTTGATTAGATAAATGTATGGGAAGTTTAATATTTTGGTAAGTTAAAAGTGATATTGTTACTAAAATAAAGGTATGCATTACATAAATGTATGAGAATTTTAATGTAATGGTAAACTATAGGTGATATTGTAGATAAATGTATGAGAAAATTAATGTTATGGTAAATTAAAACTAAAATATGCTTTAGACAACTATGTGGGAAGTTTATATTGGACATTTTGAGTCCCTAAGTCAAAGTTGTCATTGATGTCACCAGATGAAGTCATCATTAATGTCAAGGACTTCGTCAAGAAACAAAGTTGTCAAGGTTGTCATTTGATATCCAGGAAGAAGCTTCAAATAACACCAAAGGTCAAGAGAATCAGTGCAGAAGTTAAAGGCAAAAGGGCTCCATAATATTTTAATTTTATATGGAAGCTTAGTTTAAAAGGTGTTTCATAAAAACCTAAGGAGGCTTATTGCAAAGTTAAAAGGAGGCCTAATATTTATTTTATAAAATATTTAAATTCAAAAGGAATTTAAATTTTATAAATAAATATCATTAATACCAAGTTGTGCAATAAGAGAAGGCCCTAATAAAACCAAAGGTTTTATTAAATTAATTTATAACATTTAAATTTAAATAAATTTAAATCACTTATAAATTAATTCGAACGTCGACGTCGAATAAGATTGGAGGAGCACCGACGTGTTTGCATAAAGGATGAAAGGCTATATATATACCATGCCTTAAAGGTATTTTAATTATCCTTGCTTCGAACGTTATTTTGTATGTGAATTGAATGAAGAGGAGCTCATGAGAAAAGACAGAAAATTCATATTTTGTGTGACAATGATTGAGAATAAATCGAAAGCACCAAAATTTTGAGAGCCAGCTAGGCAGCATGGCCTAGTGGCGAGGAGGCATTGGCTAAAATATTGAGGCATCGAGTGGCCTACATTCAAAACTCAGAGGTAGTGTTTGCATTGTGTTGGAAGCGCCAAGGGAAGGCGCACATTTTTATTTGGCAGAGAGAGGGAGGTTCATTGAGCACGTTGTGCTCTCCACTTCCCAAGCGAGCGCTTAGCTCGAGTGGTGGTTGGAGCCACGGCTAAGGCATTGGTCGTGGGCTGCATTGAGGGTTCGAATCCCTCCAAAGGCAAGGTAATTAAATTTTGATTATTTTTAATATTGCCTAAAGTTGGGAGTTAAAAGGGTTGCTAGTTGGAAATAGTTGAAAGGGTTGCTAGTTGAAAATTGGTGTTTGTTGGAAATTGTTTTTAATAAAGTTTGGAGTTATAAGGAGTTTGATTTTATTTTTAAATAAAGTCTTAATTATTATATTTGCATATTGGAGGAGTAAGACTTTAAGAGTGTTGATTTTATTTGTAAAGGGATTTTTTCCAAAGATATTATTATGAAGATGTTGGATATTATTTTAAAGTTGGAGTGATAAGGTGTATTTTGTTTGATATCATTTTGTATTGTGATTCATTGAGAAAATTATTATCTTCTAACCTTTCTTTGAGATTGGCAAAGAAGTGATTGTGAGTGTGGCAGATTTATGAGATCCCTTCATCATCAAGAAAAAGGTATGAGCACATTCTTCCATAGTTGAGTTGATTGATTGACTTTCTGGAAAACAAAGTTTGGAGTGAAAAGGATTTGATTAGGGTTTCCTTTTTGAGAGTGTTTGAGTTAATGCTTCAAGGTTTTCTGGAATAAAGAGTTGTTGTTAAAACCTTGTTTTATAAGCATTGTTGTTGAAGCCATTGGTTGTGTGAAGAACTTGAGTTAGGGTTTTGCAAAAGAACATGAGTATCATTGTTATGTGAAGATTGATTTATAAGCATTGTTGTTGAAGAGAGTTGTTATGCAAAGAACTTGAACTAGGGTTTGAAAAGAACATGAGTATCATTGTTATGTGAGATTTGTTGTTAAGCATTGTTGGAAATATTTTGAGTTGATGTTTATATGCTTGGACTAGGGTTTGTGAGAAAGGGTTGTTTCATTGAGTGATTGGTTGAGTAGAGTTGGTTGAGCCTAGTCAAGTGGGTGTGTGAAGTGTTTGTTCAAGTTCCATAAAACAAACTATCCTATATTCTGATTTGAGTTGAGAAAGTGTTTGAGCATTGAGTTGAAACATATTGGGTCTCTAACAATTCACTTTATGTTTCTATGAGATTGGTTAAGTTCTATGTGAGCTTATTGAGCAGATTTGGACAAGTTCTGAGTGAACTTGTTGAGCAGATTTGAACAAGTTTGAGTGGACTTGTTGAGAGATTGAGCAAGTTCTGAGTGGACTTGTTGAGAAGATTTAGCAAGTTCTGAGTGAACTTGTTGAGCAGATTGAGCAAGTTCTGAGTGGACTTGTTGAGCATATTTGGACAAGTTTTGAGTGGACTTGTTGAGCAGATTTGAGCAAGTTTTGAGTGGACTTGTTGAGCATATTGAGCAAGTTTGAGGACTTATTGAGTATAATAGATTTTAAGTAGACCTATTGAGAATATTTGAGCAAGTTCTAAGTGGACTTGTTGAGCATATTTGAGCAGTTTCTGAGTGGACCTATTGAGCAGATTTGAGCAAGTTCTAAGTGGACCTATTGAGCATATTTGAGCAGGTTTTGAGTGGACCTATTGAGCATATTTGAGCAGGTTATGAGTGGACCTATTGAGTAGATTTGAGATAGAGCTTTGGAGGTGATAGAGTAGAGAGGATAGTAGTCTCTAGTGGATAGAGATCCATCAGCTAGGGTAGTGAAGATAGGTCTTCTGAGTGGGGACAAGAGTCTTCAGTGGAGAGAGATCCACAAGCCAGTGTAGTGGAGGTAGTAGTCTTCTAGAGGATCACCAGCCAGAGCAGAGGAGAAGGAGTTCTCCTATGGATAGAGATCCATGAACTTGATTTAGGGGATTGATATCTCCTTTGGATAGAGGTCCATAAACATTGTAATAGGGAAGGATTCCCAAGAGATTGATTGAGAAAATTTTAGTAAAATATTTTCTCTGTGGAGTAGCCCACATTGGGTGAACCATGTAAATTGTGGTGTCTCTATTGTGTATGGTGTTTTGTGCATTGCTTTGATTACTATTATTGATATTTCTATCTATACATTGCATAATATTGATTGGGAAAGAAAAGTAAAAAGTGGTCTTATACTATTCACCCCCTCTCAGTATAAGCTTGTGTTCTTCAATTGGTATCAGAGTGGGTTCCTTCAGAAGAGTTTAACAACTTGAAGGAAAAGCTAACAAGAACACAATGGATCCTAAGGAGGTGTCCTCAAATAATTCAGCACCAGTATTTGATGGAAGTGACTATATGTATTGGAGTATGATGATGAAGATCTACCTGATGGCACTTGGCAATGAAATTTGGGAATCAATGGAATTTGGATATGATCCCTTAATCAATCCTCCTATAGATAAGGAAGGTAAGCTTTTACAACACTATAATTCAAAAGCAATGAATGCACTTGTGAGAGGTTTGCGTAGAACAGAGTCTATGAAAGTTATGCATTGTAAAACTACAAAAGAGATGTGGGATAAATTGCAAAATATATATGAAGGAGATAAAAGTGTCAAGAAAGCAAAGATGTGAAATCTCAAAGGACAACTTGAAGCATTAAGAATGAATGAAGAGGAAAATATTAGTGCTTATCTAATTTGAATTGATGAGGTTGTTAATGATATGCAAGGACTTGGAATGAAGATTGATGAATCAGATGTTTGTGATAAAGTCTTAAGAACTCTTCCAAAAAGATTCAGTGAACAGGTTTCTGCTATAGAAGTATCAATGGATGGTGATACTTTGACAAGAGATAAATTTCTTGGTATGCTCACAACTTTTGAGATAAGAACAAAATATCCTATTCCCCAGAAGGAAGCAACATTCAAAGCAATCAATAAGACAAAGGGTAAGAAGTCAGAATCAAGCAATGAGTCATCTAGTGATGAGGAAGCTAATTATAGTAAAAGAGATAAATATTCTAGAATATCCAGAGATCTAAGATCTATTAAGTGTTTCAATTGTGGAAAGTATGGATATTTTGCAATAGATTTTCAAGAACCTAAGAACAACAATGGTGAAGAAAAATAGGATCACAGGTACAGGGATTCAGAAAGATACAAGCATCAAAAGAAAAGCAAGGATGGACAAAATAGACAAGGAAATAAGTTCTTCCAAAGGAAAAAGAGGAGCTACTATGCGGATAAGGCAAGTAAGTACTCAAGTGATAGTGATGCTAGTTTTTCAGACAATGATAGAGATGAAGTCTTATTTATGATTGAAGAAAAAGAGCAAGTTAAGAAAAGGACTCCAGTAATTCTCAAGTGTTTTAGATGTGGTAACTTTGGACATCTTGAAGATGATTGTACAAGGAATGGTTATAGTTTCAGTGATGATGAATATGAAGATGCACTTGAAAGACTAGATGAAAATATTCTAATGGCATTAGAAGAAGAAGAAAGTGATCCTATAGAAGACAAGCCAATAGAAAATAAATATGAGGACAAAGGTAAACAAATAGAGGAATACTCAGAAAAGAATGGTTATGATCTCAAGGGAGAACTTATCTATGCTCTTGACATGGTAAAGAAGGTAAGGAAGCAACACTCTAAACTTGAAATTCAGTTTCAAGAATGTGATGAAGAGAGAAGATTGCTCATAGAGGATTTAGAAAAATCAAAGGCTAAGGCAAAGAGGTTCAAAGATAAGTTAGAAGCAAAGATCTTGGAATGTGAGAAGTTAGCACAAGAAGTGGCACTACTAAAAGAATATTTAGAAGACTCCAAGGATCAAGATGAAAGGGTTTAAAAATAGCTCAAAGAACTTGGATAAGTTCATCAAGATACAAAAGACTACATCAAGCAAAATAGGTCTTGGATTTGAACAAGTTCAAAAGAAATGGGAAGGAGAGTCAACTTCAAGTTTTGGAGGAGAAGAAACTTTAGATGAAGATACTTCAGAAGAAGATAGTGTAAAATAAAGTGAGACATCAGAGGATGAGTTGGACAATAGAGAGTTCAACAAAAATAGGAACAATGCACAAAGAAGATACAGATGGAACAACAATTAGAATAGGTCGGCAAGAGACCAATGAGGTCAAGACAAGGAAACTTCAATGGAAGATGCTTTTCATGTCACAGGTTTGGGCACATGGCTTCACAATGCAGGACACATGAAAGACAAGAATATGGGAACAAACAACTTTTCCATGGGTATTGCTACTCATGTAATCAGTTTGGTCACAAGGCAATGAATTGTAGGGTTCATGACAGAAGAGGATATGGCTTCACTAGGAGATATCCTAAGACATTTGCACCTCCAAGGAATAATAACATTAAGTGTTATAAGTGCAATAATGATGGTCACACAACAAAGTGGTGTAGAGTAGACATTCCAAAAATAGGTATGAACAAGAACAGGAACAGGAACATGAATATGAACAGGAATAGGAACATGGATATGAACAAGACATAGAATAGAGTACATGGACATAAACATGGACATGGATAGAAATAGTCAAAGGAATCAAAAAATTTAGATAAGAAGAAAAGAGGATAAAGGTAAAGAACAATGCTTTCTAGGAGTAGAAATACTCCCACCCCAGAATTAACCACCTCAAAAGGAGGTGGGGGAGGGGCTAAGCTAAGAGGCTCATTCTTAGCCTCGAGCCCCAAAGGTGACCCTTTGCCATTGATGTCAAAGGGGAGATATTTGAGTAAGGGGGAGAGATTTGATATTTGAGAAAGCATTGAGCTAGGGAGAGCAATGTCCTAGGGGGAGCAGCACAGAAGAAGTCAAGTTTTTGGTAAAAAGATTTTGGGTTACCATCAATGACAAAGGGGAGATTGTTGGACATTTTGAGTCCCTAAGTCAAAGTTGTCATTGATGTCACCAGATGAAGTCATCATTAATATCAAGGACTTCGTCAAGAAATAAAGTTGTCAAGGTTATCATTTGATATCCAGGAAGAAGCTTCAAATAACACCAAAGGTCAAGAGAATCAGTGCAGAAGTTAAAGGCAAAAGGGCTCCATAATATTTTAATTTTATATGGAAGCTTAGTTTAAAAGGTGTTTCATAAAAACCTAAGGAGGCTTATTGCAAAGTTAAAAGGAGGCCTAATATTTATTTTATAAAATATTTAAATTCAAAAGGAATTTAAATTTTATAAATAAATATCATTAATACCAAGTTGTGCAATAAGAGAAGGCCCTAATAAAACCAAAGGTTTTATTAAATTAATTTATAACATTTAAATTTAAATAAATTTAAATCACTTATAAATTAATTCGAACCGACGTCGAATAAGATTGGAGGAGCACCGACATGTTTGCATAAAGGATGAAAGGCTATATATATACCATGCCTTAAAGGCATTTTAATTATCCTTGCTTCAAACATTATTTAGTATGTGAATTGAATGAAGAGGAGCTCATGAGAAAAGACAACAAATTCATATTTTGTGTGACAGCGATTGAGAACAAATCGAAAGCATCAAAATTTTGAGAGCCAGCTGGGCAGCGTGGCCTAGTGGCAAGGAGGCATTGGCTAAAACATTGAGGCATCGAGTGGCCTACATTCAAAACATGATGATAGTGTTTGCATTGTGTTGGAAGCGCCAAGGGATGGTGCACATTTTTATTTGGCAGAGAGAGGGAGGTTCATTGAGCACGTTGTGCTCTCCACTTCCCAAGCGAGCGCTTAGCTCGAGCGATGGTTGGAGCCATGACAAAGGCATTGGTCATGGGCTGCGTTGAGGGTTCGAATCCCTCCAAAGGCAAGGTAATTAAATTTTGATTATTTTTAATATTGCCTAAAGTTGGGAGTTAAAAGGGTTGCTAGTTGGAAATAGTTGAAAGGGTTGCTAGTTGAAAATTGGTGTTTGTTGGAAATTATTTTTAATAAAGTTTGGAGTTATAAGGAGTTTGATTTTATTTTTAAATAAAGTCTTAATTATTATATTTGCATATTGGAGGAGTAAGACTTTAAGAGTGTTGATTTTATTTGTAAAGGGATTTTTTCCAAAGAGATTATTATGAAGATGTTGGATATTATTTTAAAGTTGGAGTGATAAGGTGTATTTTGTTTGATATCATTTTGTATTGTGATTCATTGAGAAAATTATTATCTTCTAACCTTTCTTTGAGATTGGCAAAGAAGTGATTGTGAGTGTGGCAGATTTATGAGATCCCTTCATCATCAAGAAAAAGGTATGAGCACATTCTTCCATAGTTGAGTTGATTGATTGATTTTATGGAAAACAAAGTTTGGAGTGAAAAGGATTTGATTAGGGTTTCCTTTTTCGAGAGTGTTTGAGTTAATGCTTCAAGGTTTTCTGGAATAAAGAGTTGTTGTTAAAACCTTGTTTTATAAGCATTGTTGTTGAAGCCATTGGTTGTGTGAAGAACTTGAGTTAGGGTTTTGCAAAAGAACATGAGTATCATTGTTATGTGAAGATTGATTTATAAGCATTGTTGTTGAAGTGAGTTGTTATGCAAAGAACTTGAACTAGGGTTTGAAAAGAACATGAGTATCATTGTTATGTGAGATTTGTTGTTAAGCATTGTTGGAAACATTTTGAGTTGATGTTTATATGCTTGGACTAGGGTTTGTGAGAAAGGGGTGTTTCATTAAGTGATTGGTTGAGTAGAGTTGGTTGAGCCTAGTCAAGTGGATGTGTGAAGTGTTTGTTCAAGTTCCATAAAATAAACTATCCTATATTCTGATTTGAGTTGAGAAAGTGTTTGAGCATTGAGTTGAAACATATTGGGTCTCTAACAATTCACTTTATGTTTCTATGAGATTGGTTAAGTTCTATGTGAGCTTATTGAGCAGATTTGGACAAGTTCTAGTGGACTTGTTGAGCAGATTTGAGCAAGTTCTAAGTGGACTTATTGAGCAGATTGAGCAAGTTCTAGTGGACTTATTGAGCAGATTTGACAAGTTTCTAGTGGACTTGTTGAGAGATTGAGCAAGTTCTATGGACTTGTTGAGATATTTAGAAGTTCGAGTGGACTTGTTGAGCAGATTTGAGCAAGTTTCGAGTGGACTTGTTGAGAATTGAGCAAGTTCTGAGTGGACTTATTGAGAGATTAAAGTTAGGAAGTTTGAGTAGGACTTTAGATTGAGCAAGTTTTGAGTGGACTTATTGAGAAAATTTGAGCAAGTTCTCGAGTGGACTTATTGAGCAGATTTGAGCAAGTTCTAAGTGGACCTATTGAGCAGATTTGAGCAGGTTCTGAGTGGACCTATTGAGCAGATTTGAGTAGGTTTTGAGTGGACCTATTGAGTAGATTTGAGATAGAGCTTTGGAGGTGACAGAGTAGAGAGGACAGTAGTCTCTAGTGGATAGAGATCCATCAGCTAGGGTAGTGAGGATAGGTCTTCTGAGTGGGGACAAGAGTCTTCAGTGGAGAGAGATCCACAAGCCAGTGTAGTGGAGGTAGTAGTCTTCTAGAGGATCACCAACCAGAGCAAGAGGAGAAGGAGTTCTCCTATGGATAGAGATCCATAAACTTGATTTAGGGGATTGATATCTCCTTTGGATAGAGGTCCATAAACATTGTAATAGGGAAGGATTCCCAAGATATTGATTGAGAAAATTTTAGTAAAATATTTTCTCCATGGAGTAGCCCACATTGGGTGAACCACGTAAATTGTGGTGTCTCTATTGTGTATGGTGTTTTGTGCATTGCTTTGATTACTATTATTGATATTGCTATCTATACATTACATAATATTGATTGGGAAAGAAAAGTAAAAAGTGGTCTTATATTGTTCACCCCCCTCTCAGTATAAGCTTGTGTTCTTCAATTGGTATCAGAGCGGGTTCCTTCAGAAGAGTTTAACAACTTGAAGGAAAATCTAACAAGAACACAATGGATCCTAAGGAGGTGTCCTCAAATAATTTAGCACCAGTATTTGATGGAAGTGACTATATGTATTGGAGTATGATGATGAAGATCTACCTGATGGCACTTGGCAATGAAATTTGGGAATCAGTGGAATTTGGATATGATCCCTTAATCAATCCTCCTACAGATAAGGAAGGTAAGCTTCTACAACACTATAATTCAAAAGCAATGAATGCACTTGTGAGAGGTTTGCGTAGAACAGAGTCTATGAAAGTTATGCATTGTAAAACTGCAAAAGAGATGTGGGATAAATTGCAAAATATATATGAAGGAGATAAAAGTGTCAAGAAAGAAAAGATGTGAAATCTCAAAGGACAACTTGAAGCATTAAGAATGAATGAAGAGGAAAATATTAGTGCTTATCTAATTTGAATTGATGAGGTTGTTAATGATATGCAAGGACTTGGAATGAAGATTGATGAATCAGATGTTTGTGATAAAGTCTTAAGAACTCTTCCAAAAATATTCAGTGAACAGGTTTCTGCTATAGAAGTATCAATGGATGGTGATACTTTGACAAGAGATAAATTTCTTGGTATGCTCACAAATTTTGAGATAAGAACAAAATATCCTATTCCCCAGAAGGAAGCAGCATTCAAAGCAATCAATAAGACAAAGGGTAAGAAGTCAGAATCAAGCAATGAGTCATCTAGTGATGAAGAAGCTAATTATAGTAGAAGAGATAAAGATTCCAGAAGATCCAGAGATCTAAGATCTGTTAAGTGTTTCAATTGTGGAAAGTATGGATATTTTGCAACAGATTTTCAAGAACCTAAGAACAACAATGGTGAAGAAAAATAGGATCACAGGTACAGGGATTCAGAAAGATACAGGCATCAAAAGAAAAGCAAGGATGGACAAAATAGACAAGGAAATAAGTTCTTCCAAAGGCAAAAGAGGAGCTACTATGTGGATAAGGCAAGTAAGTACTCAAGTGATAGTGATGCTAGTTTTTCAGACAATGATAGAGATGAAGTCTTATTTATGATTGAAGAAAAAGAGCAAGTTAAGAAAAGGACTCCAATAATTCTCAAGTGTTTTAGATGTGGTAACTTTGGACATCTTGAAGATGATTGTACAAGGGATGGTTATAGTTTTAGTGATGATGAATATGAAGATGCACTTGAAAGACCAGATGAAAATCTTCTAATGGCATTAGAAGAAGAAGAAAGTGATCCTATAGAAGATAAGCCAATAGAAAATAAATATGAGGACAAAGGCAAACAAATAGAGGAATACTTAGAAAAGAATGGTTATGATCTCAAGGGAGAACTTATCTATGCTCTTGACATGGTAAAGAAGGTAAGGAAGCAACACTCTAAACTTGAAATTCAGTTTCAAGAATGTGATGAAGAGAGAAGATTGCTCATAGAGGATTTAGAAAAATCAAAGGCTAAGGCAAAGAGGTTCAAAGATAAGTTAGAAGCAAAGATCTTGGAATGTGAGAAGTTAGCACAAGAAGTGGCACTACTAAAAGAAGATTTAGAGGACTCCAAGATCAAGATGAAAGGGTTTAAAAATAGCTCAAAGAACTTGGATAAGTTCATCAAGACACAAAAGACTACATCAAGGAAAACAGGTCTTGGATTTGAACAGGTTCAAAATAAATGGGAAGGAGAGTCAACTTCAAGTTTTGGAGGAGAAGAAACTTCAGATGAAGATACTTCAGAAGAAGACAGTGTAAAATAAAGTCAGACATCAAAGGATGAGTTGGACAATAGAGAGTTCAACAAAAATAGGAACAATGCACAAAGAAGATACAGATGGAACAACAATCAGAATAGGAGACCAATGAGGTCAAGACAAGGAAACTTCAATGGAAGATGCTTTTCATGTCACAGGTTTGGGCACATGGCTTCACAATGTAGGACACATGAAAGACAGGAATATGGGAACAAACAACTTTTCCATGGGTATTGCTACTCATGTAATCAGTTTGGTCACAAGGCAATGAATTGCAGGGTTCATGATAGAAGAGGATATGGCTTCACTAGGAGAAATCCTAAGATATTTGCACCTCCAAGGAATAATAACATTAAGTGTTATAAGTGCAATAATGATGGTCACACAACAAAGTGGTGTAGAGCAGACATTCCAAAAATAGGTATGAACAAGAACAAGAATAGGAACAGGAACATGGATATGAACAGGAACAGGAACAAGAACATGGATATGAACAAGAACAGGAACAAGAATAGGAATGTAGACATGGACAGGAACATGGACATGGATAGAAATAGTCAAAGGAATCAAAAAATTTAGATAAGAAGAAAAGAGGATAAAGGTAAAGAACAATGCTTTCTAGGAGTAGAAATACTCCCACCCCAGAATTAACCACCTCAAAAGGAGGTGGGGGAGGGGCTAAGCTAAGAGGCTCATTCTTAGCCCCGAGCCCCAAAGGTGACCCTTTTCCATTGATGTCAAAGGGGGAGAGATTTGAGTAAGGGGGAGAGATTTGATATTTGAGAAAGCATTGAGCCAGGGGGAGCAATGTCCTAGGGGGAGCAACACAGAAGAAGAAGTCAAGTTTTTAGTAAAAAGAATTTGGGTTGCCATCAATGACAAAGGGGGAGATTGTTGGACATTTTGAGTCCCTAAGTCAAAGTTGTCATTGATGTCACCAGATGAAGTCATCATTAATGTCAAGGAATTCGTCAAGAAATAAAGTTATCAAGGTTGTCATTTGATATCCAGGAAGAAGCTTCAAAAACAAAAACATGCAGAAGTTAAAGGCAAAAGGGCTCCATAATATTTTAATATTATATGGAAGCATAGTTTAAAAGGTGTTTCATAAAAACCCAAGGAGGCTTATTGCAAAGTTAAAAGGAGGTCTAATATTTATTTTATAAAATATTTAAATTCAAAAGGAATTTAAATTTTATAAATAAATATCATTAATACCAAGTTGTGCAATAAGAGAAGGCCCTAATAAAACCAAAGGTTTTATTAAATTAATTTATAATATTTAAATTTAAATAAATTTAAATCATTTATAAATTAATTCGAACGCCGACGTCGAATAAGGTTGGAGGAGCACCGACGTGTTTGCATAAAGGTGGAAAGGCTATATATACCATGCCTTAAAGGTATTCAAATTATCCTTGCTTCGAATGTTATTGTATGTGAATTGAATGAAGAGGAGCTCATGAGAAAATAGCAAATTCGTATTTTGTGTGACAGTGATTGAGAACAAATCGAAAGCGCCAAAATTTTGAGAGCCAACTTGGCAATGTGGCCTAGTGGCAAGGAGGCATTGGCTAAAACATTGAGGCATCGAGTGGCCTACGTTTGAAATGTGATGGTAGTGTTTGCATTGTGTTGGAAGCACCAAGGGAAGGCACACTTTTTATTTTGGTAGAGAGAGGGAGGTTCATTGAGCACGTGGTGCTCTCCACTTCCCAAACGAGCGCTTAGCTCGAGCGACGGTTGGAGCCATGACTAAGGCATTGGTCGTGGGCTGCGTTGAGGGTTCGAATCCCTCCAAAGGCAAGGTAATTAAATTTTTATTATTTTTAATATTGCCTAAAGTTTGGAGTTAAAAGGGTTGCTAGTTGGAAATAGTTGAAAGGGTTGCTAGTTGAAAATTGGTGTTTGTTGGAAATTATTTTTAATAAAATTTGGAGTTATAAGGAGTTTGATTTTATTTTTAAATAAAGTCTTAATTATTATATTTGCATATTGGAGGAGTAAGACTTTAAGAGTGTTGATTTTATTTTTAAAGGGATTTTTGCCAAAGATATTATTATGAAGGTGTTGGATATTATTTTAAAGTTGGAGTGATAAGGTGTATTTTGTTTGATATCATTTTGTATTGTGATTCATTGAGAAAATTATTATCTTCTAACCTTTCTTTGAGATTGGCAAAGAAGTGATTGTGAGTGTGGCAGATTTATGAGATCCCTTCATCATCAAGAAAAAGGTATGAGCAAATTCTTCCATAGTTGAGTTGATTGATTGGTTTTTTGGAAAATAAGTTTGGAGTGAAAAGGATTTGATTAGGGTTTCCTTTTTGAGAGTGTTTGAGTTAATGCTTCAAGGTTTTCTGGAATAAAGAGTTGTTGTTAAAACCTTGTTTGATAAGCATTGTTGTTGAAGCCATTGGTTGTGTGAAGAACTTGAGTTAGAGTTTTGCAAAAGAACATGAGTATCATTGTTATGTGAAGATTGATTTATAAGCATTGTTGTTGAAGTGAGTTGTTATGCAAAGAACTTGAACTAGGGTTTGAAAAGAACATGAGTATCATTGTTATGTGAGATTTGTTGTTGAGCATTGTTGGAAATATTTTGAGTTGATGTTTATATGCTTGGACTAGGGTTTGTGAGAAAGGGTTGTTTCATTGAGTGATTGGTTGAGTAGAGTTGGTTGAGCCTAGTCAAGTGGGTGTATGAAGTGATTGTTCAAGTTCCATAAAACAAACTATCCTATATTATGATTTGAGTTGAAATGTTGAATTATTGAAAATTGGGCCTAAAATCTTTTTTTTTTTGTGGAGTGGGGGGTGATGGGGGGGGGTGGGGGGGGGGGGGGTTTGAGTGGACTTGTTGAGCATATTTGAGCAAGTTATGAGTGGACTTATTGAGCAGATTTGAGCAAGTTTTGAGTGGACTTATTGAGCAGATTTGAGCAAGTTCTAAGTGGACCTGTTGAGAATATTTGAGACAGATATTTGGAGGTGACAGAGTAGAGAGGATAGTAGTCTCCAGTGGATAGAGATCCATCAACCAGGGTAGTGAGGATAGGTCTTCTGAGTGGGGACAAGAGTCTTCAGTGGAGAGAGATCCACAAGCCAGTGTAGTGGAGGCAGTAGTCTTCTAGAGGATCACCAACCAGAGTAGAGGAGGAGTTCTCCTATGGATAGAGATCCATGAACTTGATTTAGGGGATTGATATCTCCTTTGGACAGAGGTCCATAAACATTGTAATAGGGAAGGATTCCCAAGAGATTGATTGAGAAAATTTTAGTAAAATATTTTCTCCGTGGAGTAGCCCACATTGGGTGAACCACGTAAATTGTGGTGTCTCTATTGTGTATGGTGTTTTGTGCATTGCTTTGATTACTGATTTTGATATTGCTATCTATACATTGCATAATATTGATTGGGAAAGAAAAGTAAAAAGTGGTCTTATACTATTCACCCCCCCTCTCAGTATAAGCTTGTGTTCTTCGGTTTATTTAAATGACAATACATTTTTGTATATTTGTGTTGTAAGTTCCTATGATTTTTAGATAATTAGAATAATCTAGGGTGATATTTATTCTTTTTTTAATAGCTAAATAAAGGTAATTAATTTTGGAAAATGAGTGTAATTATTCTAATTTGAAATATTGGGCGTGGAGTCCATTTTTGGAGAAGGTATGGGACTTCTCCATAATATTGTATTGACTAGAATAATTTACATTTAATTATGGATTTAGCCTATATGAATAAGGTTATAATTTATAGGATGAATGAGGAAATTCATGCCTAGAAAGATTTATAATTATTTTTAAATGTAAACCTTCTAGTTTTGGAAGAATGGGTGTGGAGTCCATTCTTGGAGGAGGTATGGGACTCCTCCATGGTTTTATGATGACTAGAATGATTTACATTAGAAATATTGAATATCCTTATGTGGAACAATGATGTTAATAGTAGGATGAATGTGGAATTCATGCCTAGTAAAAGCTATGATGATTTGGTTGAAATATGCATGTTGGATGCTAGTAGGATGAATGTGGAATTCATGCCTAGTAAAAGTTATGATGATTTGGTTGTAATATGCATATCTACATTATGGTAGATGTTTTATGCATGATTGTAATAAAATTAGAAAAGCATATGTTGCATGAAATAGGCATATACATGTCATGAGTTGTCCTGATACCTCACCATCATATTCTAAATTATGGAGAGCCAAAGAAGACTAGGGCACTAGACTCTTATCATATTTATAAATTGAGACTTGCTTAAGAAAATCTTATTGTAACGGAAAAGGGTAGAATGAGTATTGCATACTCAATATTGACTATCTAGCATTTAAAACATGTATTTCATTGAAAATAAGGAATATGATAAGTATTATTGAATGTTGAAATCGTATATCATGATTCTATTAACTACGCAAGTTATATTATTGGGTTGATTTCATTTGGTTAAATTTAATTCATTTCTTGTTATTTGCAACTTACATGTTAAAGCTACTATGGATGATGAAGTGATTTAAGATGTATGCATAATATCATTTGAGTAGATTGGACTAGATGTACCTTGCTAATATAATTATTAAATGAAATCAATCAAGGATAATCAATGTAGAATAGATATATAAATTATCACAATGATATGATAGGTAATGAGTCAATTGGAAATTGTATCTTGGATCGAAAACATGGATGATAATGACAAAACCTAGATTATACCATTATTTAAAATAAAAACGAGAGAGAAATATAATCATGGTTACAATGGTTATTTCAAGGCCTATGTAAGCTTATCACGTGAAGTGGTAACCATTATAACTACCTCATCATGAATATGAGGGTAATTTGTTAGCTTTCGAGTTAGCTCACAATGGGAGATGGCATCACAAGATGCAAATGACAAGATTTTAAAAATATGCTATAAATAGAAATGACGAAAATGAATACAATGTTGCTATGGAGGAAATGGACACTCCATGCAAGAAGCTACATGACTACATTGTACTCCATCACTAATGGAGTTACACAATAATTCTACTACTACCTACTATATTATCAATCTCTTACAATGAGGCCCTTTTATAATGGAAGATAGATTCCTTGGCCAACACTCTACCTAGTTGTATAAGGAACACCTTCACATTTACAATTTGCACGTTGATACTTGTGCATTTATTACATTGCATAAAGTAACTAGATAACTTCCCCTGAAAGTAATATAATGTCCTAAGTATGTACCTAGAAAGGTACATTTACATGATCCAAATGATGTAATAGACTCTAACTCTAACACCCCCTGTATTACATTATTTGGGTATTGAAGACTTTAGTCTTCAATATGAATCTTCTTCTTCATCTTGAACTTTGTACTCTTCCTCTAAATTCTTTGTAACCCATTCAAGAAAATGGTTAGTGTCTCTATATTGTGTTACATTTGATTATAGAGATTTCTCCTCATAATTTTTGGTGTGTTCCTCTAGTTATTCAATTTCTTCTATCCTTTGAACCAGGTATCCTTTATGATTCCACTTTTGATACTCCAATTGAGGATAGTTGGTTGGTCACTGAAATTTTTGTTGATGCAAATTCCTTAGATATTGTCATGGTTGAAATTGATTCTCATTGTTTATCTAATTTTCTTGATTCTCATTTTTTTGATTGTACCTACAATAACTGGTACTATGAAATTTCTTTCTGCATATATGACAATACCATGTTCTCCATCCTTTTTCTTATGAAGCAATATTTCCCTATGAATTATCTTTTTATGTCAATGCAGTGTTAGTCATATCATCTTTCACAGTGTTTTCCACCTAATATTCCTAAAGGATATTGAATAAGTCATCAAAGGAAGTATATTTACTTAGGATTTGTAAATATGTGACAAAATTCTTACAATTGTTTGGAAGTGCTCTCATAGTTACTTGAGTAAGAAGTTCATATTTAGGATCTTGTTCAAGGGTTAACAATTTCCCTTTAATATCTGCTACCTTCCTTAGAAATAGTTCTATGCTTTATCCACTGCTCATTTTCAAGGATTATAGTTGAGTTTGTAGATGAAGAATGGTGTCTTTATTCTTTCCTTCAAATATTTTCTCTAAGCTTGTCCAAGATTCAAAATATATTTTTGTTGAACTGATATAGGGTTGTATTTCATCAATGATAGCAAATGTTATGATCATTAGGGATTTTGAATCATTTTTCTCAAATTTTAGAATCTGAGTATCACATGTGGTAGGTTTCTTTGTTTTCTCTTAGACAATATCCCAAAAGCTTTTCATATACCAAGATTGCTTTTACTTTATTCTTCCAAGAGAAATAATTTGGGCCCTTGAGTAGTTGCGATTCTACTAGGGAGACTTTTTTGGATTCCATTGAATTCCCTTTATCAACCCTTAGATTTTGTGGACTTTATTATGTATCCCAAATGAAGAGAGTTCAAAAACCTAATAAGATTTTAGGTTTTATAGAAATCTTACATCTATCCAATCAATTTAGAACTTGATAAAAAAATTTATGGATGCTAATATTACCAAGTTTTGTAGAATACCTTATGACTCCCTAGGATGTTTCAAATAGGATATATGATCAATATAATGCTTTTTGTAAATGTTAGTTCAATTTTAGGTTGATTTATAAACACCAAAATCAATTTTTATATCTCCTTATTACTCCTATTGAACTAAGCACTATTTCAATCTTTGAAGAGGTTTTGATGTTGGATTTATTTTACCCCCTTTAAGTATTTTTGAGATAATACTTTTCTAAAACTTAAAAACTTTGAAAAAATTTAATAAACCTCTTTAAATACCCCTTTTGGTTTATTTTTAATGTTTTCTAATTTTTAATTCCTAATTTGATGTTGTATTCCTTATAACTCCAAAATTTGGAAAAATTAGAAAATAATATTTGCAAATAATTTAAATTTTAGTAATAAACCTTTATTCCTCCTTGATTATTTTTGCAAATATTAATAATTCTGAAATATACTTGCTGAATAAATCACTAATGCTGAATACTATAATAGTAGATATAAAGTACCCTTATAACTCCAAAGACATTAGGTTTAAAGGAAGCTAATAAATCAACTTTTACCTTAATAATCCTTCAATGTTGTGGGGTGGTGGATTCATAGCTTTGTGTTGTGTAGTGCTCATGGGTAGTCAAAGCCCCTTTGAATTGTGTTAAAACACTCCTATTCAAAAAATGGTACTGAAACACTCCTTGGAATGTGCTTTGCTTATGATAAAACTCCTCTGAATGCAGGCACGGGTTCGCTAGTTCTATGAAAACATCTTAAATGATTCTCTTACACTTTTAAATGGTGTATAGCTTGAATTAGCCTTTTCCTCCAAGTGAGATTCAATGAATAAAATGCTTGACTTCATTCTACTTCATTCTACTTTGATCTACTTCATTCTTCTTTGATCTACTTTGATCTCTAGGATAGGCACCTTAAATAGAATGGACTTCATGACAAGTGTCACTTGAGGTGTTACCAGGTAGGTGCCTTCAATGTACCTTTGGTAATGATGAGGTTGGTGGTAACCTCCAAATATCCTTAACTTCCTCCAAATGTATGTAACTCCATTTTAGGTGAGAGCTTGGGTCTTCATGAACATTGGGATGCTTAGAGAATTCATGCCAAGTGGCACTCAATACTTATGCATGTAACACTTCAAATATGTGCTTTCAACCCTAATTCTTCCTTTATGTTTGCATCCTATGTAAGCTTTCTATGTTTCTTGAGATGCAAGCTTCCTTTTGCACACTGGCTTGGTGAAGATGACTACAATTGGATTGCTCCATGGTTCTATGGCACACTTTTCAGCTCCTTTCTAGTGGATGTTTGCTTAAATGGACACCTTAGGTATAGCTCCTTTCTTTTCACCTATTTTTAGGTTTTGTATCTTGATATAACACCGATTTGTGACCTTATTTAGTGCTTGAATGATAGTGTTGTTTATAATAGCCAATAGGTAGCCCTTTTGATTGGCATTTTACGTAGATAATCTATTGTTGAATTCTGCCCTTATTTCTACATAAGCACAAGAGATAATGCCTTAATTAAATGGATCCACTATTGTAGGTTATGCGATTCTTATAGGGCTGGATTTGATGAAGGAAAATGTTTTTTTTAAACACCTCTATTCATGGACATGTGAGCTCTTCGATGGATCCTTTCTCTTGCTTGGATTCTATTGGATACAATGATCGTGTGAGCTCTTCTATGGCTCCTTTTTCTAACGATCGTGTGAGGTTCTTCGGTGGCTCCTTCCTCTTACTAGAAATCGGTTGGATATAATGTCCTTGCTACCCCTATAAATAGTAACCTTTTTTAATAGATATATCTTGCACCAAAATGAATAAGTTTTACGTAATTCTTCTCGCTTCTTCTTCTTTGGATGATAATGAAACCAAGCTAATGAAATGTTGTTTTTAATAAGGATTCCTACACTTTAACTGAAATGAAACCCTTTCTTTCTCCTTGAATCTTGAGACTTCCAATGTCTCGATTTGAGGCTTCCTTAAAGGACTTCAATGGTAGCTTTCTTCTCCACCTTTTTTTGTAATGGTGGCTTATTTTAGCCATGAAAATGCTATATATTTTGTTCTCATTTATGTGCTTTAAAAAACACAAACTAATTGAGAATAACTACTTAAAAAATCAACTAGTATATTGTTTAATAGATGCATTTTTAATAATATCACCTTATTGCTCCCCTAATTTATCAAAAATGCACTTAATAATTCCACTGCAACCTTTCAAGCATAATATGGAATGAACTCTTGCAAATTTCACTACAAAAATAGTTGTAAGATCTAGTATTCTTGTTATCCTCAAAATATAATATTGGTAGTTGGTTGTAACTCTAAAATCTAATCAATTCCTAATGTGAAAATGATCCTTAAAAAGAATTTTTCTCTTTTACACTTTTGAATACTATAATTCAATTTGCAACTTTGATACAATATAAGATGCTTTAAAAAATCTGATAAGTAATCCAATTAATAAATCTACTTGCACCAATAGTTTCTTACCTTTTGAAAGTTTTTTGTAGAGTTTGTATATCAAGCTTGTTGCTTTGGATAGAGTTCTGCAACTTTTTTAGCTTTTCCAAAAGACTCCTTCAATAAAAAGAGGTCTCGAACTTTTTTTCATGAGACTAGAGTTTGATGGCTTGTTCTTCTCTTGTAATCTTCTCCTTTCTGCTATAGATTTGGAGAAATATTTATGCCTTCTTGTTGTGAAATACAATTTCAAAATTCTTGAATTTGGTAAGTTTATTCTGTCTTCAAGTCTAATGTCAAATTTTGACTTCAAGTAGGATCTTTTTGTCAAAACTTTGAATGTCTTGAGGTCTTATGTATCTTCTTTGACATTCATTTTCAATTCTTATTCTCATTTTTGGGTTTGTTATCGTATGGTGATAATTTTCCCAATTATTTCTCTTATTAGAAGCTTTCTTCTTTATGAAGAATTTATCCAATAAGTTCTTCTAGGACATTTTTTGATGATATTGCTTTAGTAACAAGGCTCTCCAAGCCTTTTTTCTTAAGACCTCTCCTAGGTCTTCGATTCTATAGCTTCTTTGGTATTCCTTGAGACCTTCTTATTCAACTTATGGAATTGAGATATCCTTCCTAGATCTCTTGGTTTTTATACTTCTATATTTGAAAAGGACTCTCCTAGTACTTCTCATCCTTCCAAGAATGGAAGTTTCTTCAATGAGATCTTTACTTGATATCTTCACCTTCAAGTTTGCTTCAGGTGTAGGATTGATTATGAAGAAGATACTCTTCCTAAATTTCTTGTAGAAATTTTCCCAACTCACTGAATCTCCTTACCTATAACAAGTTATTAGTACTAAAATATGAATATACTTATGAATCAGGTACTTTCTTCTAGATTCTTCTTCAAGATCAAGGCTTATGTGGTATTTTTTAGAATCAAGGCTTATGTGGCCTTTTTTAGGATCAAGGATTTTATGGACTTTTCTGCTATGAATTTGACTCTTATCTATGGATAAATTTAATCTCTAGACTTCACCATGAATATTTCTCCTACTATCTCTTATGTAGTATTATTCGATTGCAAAAATTAACCTTTGCACTATGAAGACACTCTGACATTCGAGTAACAAATTTAAAATCTCCTAGATTTCTATTCTAGGAGGTGTCCCAATCATATGAGAATTAAATCCCTACAATAAAATAAACTTTAGGCAATAGTAAACTTTTTTAGATTTCTTAGATGAGCTTCACTAGTTGATTCATTAAACTAGTTGATCAAATGTTGAGTTTTAATATTTACGAGTTTTCCTACAACTCTATGGGAAGACTCTAAAACAAATGAATTTCATAATTTCTCTTTCCAATCTATTCTACCAAACAATATTAATACAACAAAATTTACATGCAATAGGTCCAAAGGAATATCCAGTTTGAAAAAATTGAAGCTATGGTGATTGGTCCAATTTTTAATAATTGTACTTTCTTGAAGATCTCCCTACCACCTTGATTCTTCTAAATATTTCTACAAGAGCCTATGCACTATGGAAAATCAGGTTCACAAAAATTTAGTCTCAATAATAATGGTGGTTCTCCTCTCAATCTATAGTAGCTAGTTCTACTGTGACTAGATCTACCGTGGCTCTGATACCACTATAAAATTTAGAGGTATATCATAATGGAATATGGCAATAACAAGATGCAAAAATATATGAGAAATTAAATTTACAAGATTGCTAAAATATGCTATAAATAGAAATTATGGAAATGAATACAATGTTGCTATGGAGGAAATGGACACTCCATGCAAAAAGCTACAGGACTACATTATACTCCATCACTAATGTAGTTACATAGTAATTCTACTACTACCTACTATCTTGTCAATCTATTAAAATGAGGCCTTTTTATAATGGAAGATAGATTCCTTGCCAACACTCTACCTAGTTGTACAAGCGACACCTTACACATTTACTACTTGCACATTGATACTTGTAAATTTATTATATTGCATAAAGTAACTAGATAACTTCCCCCTAAAGTAATCTAATTTCCTAAGTATGTACCTAGAAAGGTACATTTACATGATCCAAATGATGTACTCGAATTTAACTCTAACATAATTAAGATTGATGATCCACCGTAGGGTGTGATATCTAATATTCAAGGAATTCACTTACATACTAGTCTTTATGGATAGTATGGTGACTATGTGTGGGATAAAATCATAACGCTATGGTCAAGGTGTTGTATATTCATGAATAATACAGATACCATTAGGAATATTCCCATATGGTCAAGGTTTTGTTCATTCAAAGAACATTGGGAGCACTCTGGTATGAGGATTTTATAGAAGTTGGTCACTTCTACTCAAGAGTGACTTTGACCAAGTCTTAATATCTCTTGATAATTTGATGCCTTGGTAACTTATAATTCACTTGGAATACATTTCATTATGGATCATGATTATGTCCTTCACTCGTTGGTAGATGATTTAATTTAAATATAAAAAAATTAGATGGTTGAGTAATAACAATTGGGGTTGTTATAGGAGATTTCCATTTTTCCTTATTTATTAGTTTTAATTTGTAAATGTTCTTAATGAGGGGGTATGAAATAAAGGGATGGATAACCTCATATCTAACATTTTATTTTATAATATTTTAATTATCTCTTTCTCATATGGGGAGGTGGAGAGGAAACTAATTGTTTAGTAAAGAGCATCTTTCTTTGTCGGATGAACATACCTTTAAAATAATCTAGAGGGGCTTAGTTCAACTAGAGTAGCAAGGAGGAGATAAGGAGACTGAATAAGGATCTTAAGGAGTCCAACCCATCAAGACGATAAGGTTGGGGGTTTCCATGCTTTGACTTGCTCTGAATGCTTCTTGATGCATAACTCTTAATAAAATTGCTCTTAATACTTGTGATGGCACTAGATTTACTCTTGCTTTTAGGTTTATGATTGAATGCAAGAATAAGTGATATAGATCTAATTTATATCCCATACAATGCTTACTTGTATTAGTAGTTCATAATACCTTATTAGACACCTATAGAGGAGTGCTTACAGGTCATTTTATCGATCAAGTATTATAGATGTAGACTGTGCTCCTCCTTTCTAATTTATAACAACTCAAGTCTTTATCCTTATCCAACTTTAATGGAGTTATTATATTGATGCTATTGTCTATGTAGCTCATTATTGTTTTCTTGGAAACTGCTTGATTGATATACGTTAATCATGAATAGGCCTTGTTAGTTTTACTACATATTCATTGAATACATATCAATGATAGATCAAGTGAACACATCAAGTCCTATTTAATGGTAGTCTATAGGTGAAATGAAATTTTTGATGCCACCTAGAGAGGTCCATGACCTTTGTGCTTTGATACTTGAGTAGTCAAGGCACGTTGGTTTGCGTTTAGCCTCACTTAGATGGAAGGCCTAAAAGCCCTCATAAGAAATATCCCACATGGGATATGCTTAGGCTTGATGAGTTTTTATAGGGAGCAAGGCTCCCATAAATAGTCAACCACCAAGTGGTGCTCATGTACCAATCCACTTGGTGGCTAGGCTAGCACCAATTGGTTATGCACATAGCTTGAAATTCAAATTATTGAACTATTAACCTATGCTTATATTTTACCACATGTTGGATAGGGTTTGGTCAATTTTGTGGTGCATAGTTGGAAACCATTTTTAATGTACTATGGGATGAATAATCCCACATTGGCCATTTTGGGGAAGAAGTAGAGGTTTATAAGGATTAGGCTTCCCTTAAGGAAGTGACCACCACTCAGTGGTTAAGGTGGCCACTGAGTGGGGCCACTACGTGCTAGTTAAGGGCACTTTGGACACTTGTGTAGCTTAGGTTGGATTTTGACCCACAATTTGAATCGCTTGTGTCCACCATGTGGTATAATTTTTTTAGTATATTATTGATCTTCTGTGTTTAACTGTGTTTGATTATTCACTTCACTGCTTAGGGGTAATTTAATGCAAAAATATTTTTAAACCCATAAGTGGGATTTATCCCACATGCTTTTGGTGGGAGTATTTAAGGGATTTAAATATGGGAAAGCACCCCTTAAATATTGAAAACCAAGCGGTGGTCATGAAGGCCACCGCTTGGCAGGGCCAAAGTGTTAGTTGATGGATGTTTAGTTGTGGTAGTTTCGTCATTGACCTCAGACTCTTGATCATGGACTTGTTTGATCTATTTAACTTTGTGGTTGACTACATTGACCTAATGTGACTCCTACCATTTCTTTTTGTTTAGTTGAATTTTTGTTCACCTTAGTTTTGAAGGAAACCCCGAGTCCACCATGTTAATTTAAGGTTTAGGAAACCTTAGATCAAGTGTGATTGTTCTTTGAAAATGAGGATATTGACCTCTAGTTAATCAAGCTTGTTTTATATTATTGAAATAAGTTATGCTTCTTTTATATTCAAAAGAAAATAAATATTAAGCCACTAAGGATTAAGGGTTGTTCTTTTAAAACAAGTTATGTTTAAACATAGGAGATTGGACAATTTTGTTGAGAAAGTATGGGTTAATTACAAGACAATTATGTGGAGAAATTGTAGGTTAACTGTAGAAATCGTTTGTGGATAAATTGTAGGTTAACTATAGGAAAATATTATGGAGAAATTGAATATTATTGTGAAACAATTTTATGAAATAATTGTAATTCGATTTTAGGGAATTTTGGTAGAAACATTGTAGGAAAACTTTAGGGCTATTTTGTGGAGAAATTGAATGCTAGTTGAAGGAATGTTTTGTGGAAAAATTGAATGCTAGTTAAAGGAATTTTTTGTGGAAAAATTGAATGTTATATTTACAAAAAAATTGTGGAAAAGTTGGATGGTTTATAGATCAAAATTTTAGGGAAAGATCAAATGTTTGATTCATTTGTTTAAATGTTATTTTTGTGTGAATGAAAATTAAGGGAATTTACTTTATAAAAGTACCTTCTAGTTATGTTTAGGAAAGAATGGGTGGGGAACTCATTATTGGGGGAATTTATGGGGTTCCCTCTTGTTTTTGTTTGAACTAGACTAGAAGTGATTGCTTGAAATGAGGAATATTAGAAATTTAATTACAAATGCATATTCTAAGTTATGAACAAGAAAGAATGGGTAGGAAATTTATTCCTTCGGGGAATTTATGGGGTTATATCTTGCTTGTACTAGAAGTGTTGTAATTGATCTAACAAAGGAATATATTTTTTGTGGTAAAGAGGGTATGTGATAAAAGAAATAATGTGGAATTGTTTCTTGGGAAATTATGGGGTTTCCTTCCTTTGTAGATATGAATGTATAATGCATGGTTACATTATTGTGAATGTTAGTTTCATGGTTGTATTCAAATGAATGCATACACCCAAGTTTTTTAGGTGAATTGGAGAGGAGAGGGCAATCCCCCAAGGGAGGTACCAGGTTCAAATATCCACCCTACCAAAAAGCTGAATTGGGTATCTAAAATCCAATTGATAATGTTGGTGCGAGGCAGGGTCGGGTGTGACTCCTGGGTGAATTTGACGGTGTAGAACCCCCTGTTTGTGGTCTCTCAGACCAAGGCGGCTCCACAAGGGATTTTTTGCTTAAAAAAAAAATGAAAAGATGCATACATTACTTTATGATAGGATATTTAACAAAAGTGCATTTAAGGTAAAACTACATGAATATCATGAGTTGTCCTGATCCCTTATCACCATAAATCGAGTGACGGAGAGGCAAGATGGACGAATGAAGACTTATACAATTAATACATTGATCTCTTTGGCATATCTTTTATTAAGGCTTTCATGATGGAAAGATATAGCATGAGTATTATTTTATAATCTAGAATGGATGTATTGCTTTACTCTCTATAAGATATGTAAATTATGAAATTCTAATTATGCTCAAAATATGTATGATGTAGTTTTATACTCTGATTTATGATGTTTGAATCATCATGTTTTATGGATTAATAATTGAAATAGAAATTTAATCTTATTTAAGTGACTTCATGATGAAGAGATAGATTTTAAATTATTTAAGTAGATGGACTTAAATAAACATCCTATTTATGTATTTGAGAGAGAGATATTCAAGGAATGAATGATAGAGTTTATACATGAGATAATTATGAAAAGGTAATACCTAGGATGTTTACATAAGTTACACTTGGGGAGTGGAACTCAAGTAGGCCCCAAAGAAGGTAGTATTTGGAAGGTCTACTTTAGATATTATATCTTATCATAGTGGTTAGGAGAGTCTTATGCAAGTAATTTAGGTGTTAGAAAATTAATGGTCTATATGAATTTATCATTAGAAAATGATAACCACCTTAGTTACCCCATTGTGGAGATAAGGGTAACAAAGCACTATAAATAATAGATGTCCCATCTTAGTGATGAGATATCTAATCGGTAAGGCATATGCATAACATCAACCTAGATGGGCTTAGGATGTGACTAACTTACATGAAATTAAGCTAGTAAAATGTAAATGGCTATCCCATTCTTAGGGGTGCTGAGAAGAGGAGAATCCCTAAATACAATGGTCAATAATTTCCACATTCATGGAGAATGTAGGAAAGGTAGGGTAAGCATTTAATGTATCCTTATACCATGGAGGTGTGAAGGTAAACCCGTTGGTCTTATATAATATTGGTGACTCCTATTATTAAGAGTTATACACTGACCATGTTATCTCTTAGTGAAGTGTTGCCTTACAACTTATATTGAGTACATTCTTGAGTAATGCTTGAATATAGACTATACTTATGAGTAATTAAAAAAAAAATTATCTCACAATATGGTTGGAAAATAAGGTTTATTATAACCCCAAACCTTTTGCAAAAGACAATATGGACATCTAAAAGGTCTAAAAGGATAAAAGGAAAGGAACCCAAATGAAACAAGCCCTAAACTAATAAGACAAGGGCAAAAAGCTAACATTGCAAATAAAATCATAGAAACATCCAAAAAATAGAACTATGCAGTCAAGAAGGGGAGAGAATACAACATAAAGGCATAGCACACACCACCTAGCCTCCACTTGGCTCCTCAATAAACCCAATCCTCTTCATATGAGAATTGAAATTAACCTTGTTATCAGCTAGCATGATTCATATCATGATTTTGAAGTATTCAAAGATCCCAACTATCCTTAGATTGTCCAACATTAATATCCCTAAATAGTAAACTAAAAATATGTGACCCAACTCCAAGGTGGGGTCCTTACAAAGCTATCTTCTACTTGAGATGGAGTTGGAAAAATAAACAATTGATAAAACCTAGCTTGCCTTGGTGGTTCTATGATGAAAAACACGCTGATTAATTTTCTAATGGTTAATAAAACTTTCCCTTCTACCTGATTATCAACCCAAAAACAAAGGAGGGATCTTGAGGCTCTCTTCTCTACACTAACAATAGAAACTACATCTTTCCACCAAATTCTTTTAGTACTCTCAAAAATATAGAAATTCAGTTTAGTTTCCTACAACAACATGATTTAGAGCTATAACATCCCATAAAATCTTGTTATAAATATGTTTGCTTTTGCTATTAGAATGAGATATTGTTTATAGGTTTTATGAGTGTAGGAATAGATCATCTTTAAGCAAGCAGATCAGTTTTACTTATTTCCCACCTTCTGGCTGAAATATAGGGGTTGTCCGCAAGAGGTGAGGTGAGATATGATGTTTAAAGCTTAATGCACCATGGCTCATGAGTACATGAAAGCTCACTAAAATGAATTTATATAAGGATATTTTTCCTATTGAATGCATTATGCATACAATCATTTGAAACATTTGTTTGTATTATATATATACTTGTATAATTTTTTTTGTATTGCATACTTGTTTGAATTGTATATTTGTTTAAAAAATAAATAATAATAATATATAAGAATAATATATATAAATTAAATAATAATAAATTTGGATTTTAATTTATATTTAAATAATATTTGCATGTATATAAATATATAGCATAATAGTAATATAATATGGTATTATGTTATAAAATATAAAAATATTACTTAATATTATCACCCTCAATTAAGCCCACCTGATAACCATTTGGGTGTGCATGTACGCTCGTAGTTGTCATTGTATTTGTGTATTATTTTCTATAAAATATGGGCATAATAGTTTCAAGTCAGTTCGTCTTTGGAAAATATTGTATCAAGTGTTGGAAGAACCATCCCATTAGAAGAGTTTGAGTGTGTGTTTGCCAAGGAGCATTCAATGTGATTATTTTGTTGTTTGGTTGCCTATACTTTTTTTAGGATGAATGTTTGCTTTTTCTGTAGGAATTCATGAATGTTAATTTACATGCATAATATATTTATCATCTTTCTTTGGCGTTCAATCTTTTTAAGCTAAAATCATTGTTTTGTAAAAAAAAAGCTTTTTTTGAGTTCTTGTCATTGATTGCCGACCCAAAGTATGATTCCTCTCCTGGTAAAGGAGAAATGATTAGGGATAAGTAAAGTTACCCTGTTGGTAATAATACAATATTATATTTATAAAAAATATTTAAAATTTTAAACTCTAAGAACTCCTCTATTGAAAACATCAAAATTGTTTGTGGTTTGTTATTGTTTGAATGTTGCATTCATAGAGCCATGCTAACCCAATGAGCCATGCTAACCCAATGTGCAAACAATTCCTTATATTTCTACCGTGGCAATTTTAAAAGGCAGAAAAACCAAGCAAAACCTCCTTGTTGAGAAACTTCCATGCTACCTTGTTGATTATCTTGCATTCAGTTGGTTAAGTAACTGAGTTAGTGGGTAATATTAAGAAGGTGGTCTTCCCATGCTTGTAAATCTAAACTCCTGTGCCGCCATCGATAATGCAAATTTGTAGCTTGATTAGTGGTTTGAATTTAGAACTTATTAGGTCTAATTCCTTTTGAGAGGGTAAATTTTAGATATTATATTGGGTTCTTCAACAAAAGTAGTTGGTAGCTACTAATGTGGTTCTGGAGAATAGACGAGAAATCATTCGATCATTCTTTGCACAAATTAAATTACTAAATGCTATTGAATTTTATAATAGTAATATACATCTAACATATTTGGGTTTGTTATTATAATATTTTGTGAAACATTTCCAGGTTTGTGATTCATTTCAATAAATAAGTTTTTGATGGAAAACATTTTGTGTATTCTAGATGTCAATTTCTTGTAAGTAAATAGACATCCAATTGTAAGCCTTTTTTTTCTATGTTATAAAAAGTTTAACTATATGTAAGAAAAATATAGATCTTGATTTATGATCTAAATCAATTCCACTATATTAAACTAAAATAAAATTTAGTTGCAAGCCGAAACCAAACTACGTTAGAAGTAAAAACATGTTATCAATTTTAAATTAATGGTCGATTAAATTTACATGAGTATTTATTAAAGTGAGTGTGTGTCTATATATTTTAGTGGTGTTGCAACCAATTATTTTAGGTATTGGTTTTCTAAGATATCCTAGCCCATGTTTACATTTAAACCTCAACAAAGTTATAAAACTATAAAAAAGGTACAGGTACACTGGTATCTATTATCCAGAAGGAGCTTTAGAATCGTTTGATATTTTCAAGCAGATTTTAATATGATATATAAAAGTTTAATAATTACTCTCATATTCTTGCAAGCTTATGCATAAGGGGTTGGACCTGAAATGTACTTATAAAAATATGGTTAATTCTAATAAAAATCAAGGTAAATCCTAAGCAAATCAAATCAATCATCTTCATAGCAAAATTTAGGGATATTTGAAGCTCTAAAATGTAAGGTAATATTTTGGGTAAAGTTTGACATATTAAATCATATTGTAACTTTATAAGAGCACCACCATTACATCAGGATCAAAAAGAGATTTCCAAAAAGTATAAATATGCCTATGTTTGGATATATATTGTGGCAAATTAACCCTAATAAAAAAAATGGTACTAAAAATTTCAAGTGAATGGGCCGATGTCGAGGGTCCTCATATTCACCAATTTCCAATTTTGAAAATCCTAATATTTACCTAATTTGTAAATATTCACCATTTTGCATAACCCTACCTCCTTGTTATCTACTTCACACATTTATCATAAGTAATTATATTAAGGGCTCCATATGAATTACGTAACTCCTCATTCAAAAAAAAATTCATAGCTCTCAAGATTATTATTACTATAGACTAATATTAGGTTGTACTTCAATAATGACCTATTAAAGTATTCTGCCAAAATTTTAATATACTCCAAAAATACATTAAGTACCTATGTTAGAAAATTATTGATAAACCCAAATTGAATATGAATGTATTGGATACTAAAGAACAAGCCACATGCTATAATTTTTTCATTTAGCAATCCAATATTTTTATAAGGAAACTTGACTTGATTATAAAAAATTATTTTTATTGTATTATACATTATGTTAGTGGTAAAGTATTCATTTTCAAGTATCTCTAATAGGGTGTAAACATTTTAGCCTATGATGATTTAACATTAAAAACTAGATAATTGAGGGAGATGAATATGCTTTAAACCAAAAAAAAAAATTGGTTCAATTTTTTTGAGCAATGTGGTACCCTGGTGTTTCAAGCAATGGTGATGATTTAGAGGCAGCTTAAATCAACTTGGATGACCTCCTTTGGTTATATAAGTCTATTCAGTTAGCTGGTTGCCCATGGTGGGACCCTGGGAAGCCTTGGGTTGGGTCCATTATTGGGAGATACCTTCGGGAGTTGGCATCCTTTTCTTCCTATGCTCAGGCAAATTTTGGTGATTCCTTGGGGGATGAGTTTCCATGGTGTATTATTTATGGAAATTACTTCAAGGTTCACATTCCAAACTTCATTGTCAATTATTTGCTGATAAAAGGGTATTGGTATTTAGTGGGCAAGTTGGTAGGTGGTCGTTCGGAGCTAGACTCTCTGAGGTGTTAAGCCTTGTCCAAGTGGCATTCGAAAGGTTCCCTTGACCTTGCCTCACTCCCTCACAATTTCTTTCTCATAAGGTTGTCTTGTGAGGAGGACTCAAGGAAGATTATGGAAGGTGGCCCATGGTTTTTCGGCAAGCAAGGTATGTTCCTATGTTGTTGGGATCATGAATTTAACCCGGTGCTTCAACATATTAATGTTGTTCCAGTATGGATTCACCTTCCTGAGTTCTTGAGTTATCTATGGCATGAGAGTTTATTTTGAGTGGTTGCATCTACTATTTAGGATTTTATCTCCTTTGATAGAGTCTCACTATCTCACTCTCGTCATCATTTTGTGAGAATGTGTTTAATGGTTGACATTGAGAGGGAACTCCCTTATATGGTGGAACTTATCTCTCGTCTGGGCACCTGGTCTCAATCAATAATTTATGAAAATAATCCCATGGCCTATCAATATTGTGGTCTAGGTGGGCATCACCATAGCTTGTGCCCTTAGAGAAAATAGGTAATTTTTTCTTATCAAAAGGTTGTTGGATCTAATCAAGAGAAGACGAATGAATGGACAACTACTACAAAGAAAAATAGGATTTGGCATAAGAATAATCCTTTGGCTTCAAAGGGTAAAGATGTCCTCTCTTCTCAATCAACTCATCTACTTGGTGATGATTCTTTGGGTGCTTCTAAGTCTCCTCTTCCCTTTGGTTCTTTGAAGCCCCCTTCCAATGGTGTTTCTAAGTCTCCTTCCAAGGGTGTTTTTAAGCCTCCTCCATCAATGGACCTGTATTATCATAATTTGTAAGTTTTTTATTGTGGAGGACTTTGTAGTTGGCTTAGATATTCCTCTCTCTAATGCTTTCCAAGGCCTTAATTTTATTGGAATTGATGAGAATATGGAGGTTCATGGTCAGGATCCATCTCCTTTGAAATTGGCTTCTCCTCGCAAAGATTCAATGACTTCTCTAGTTGGTTGTATCTCTAGTCTAGGGGAAGGGTTGGAAAAGAAATTTGGTAGGCCCGCTACAAAAATGGGTAGGAAAAGGGCCATGGAGGATGCTATTGCTAATGGTGGTCAAGCACATATCGTTGTTGAGGAGGAAAACGGTGACATATAGCTTAAGCTTAACAGTTTTAAATCCCCACTGTAGGGGGATTGGTAAAAATCTTTCTTTTTAATTTGTAATGAGGTTGTGTTCTTGGAACACTAGAGGACTTAATAGTGCCTCTAAAAAATGGTTACTTGCTTCTCTAAGAAAAAAAAAATCTCTTGGATTTTTGTGCATTTAGGAATCTAAACTTGATGCTTCTACTTGGGAGGAAACCCATAAAGTGGTGTCGAAAGATTCAAGTTTTATGGCTTTTGAAGCCTTTGGTTTTGCTGGTGGTCTCCTCTTATTTTAGGACTCATCGAAGTTTGATGGCCATGTTATTTCTTCCTTGAAAAGGGTCATTAATACTCTTTTTGGTGTAAATTCACTCATAGGTAGTGGGTAATGTCAAATTATATGCTCCAAACGTGTATACTAATAGATGTAGATTTTGGAAGCTTTTATTGGAAATTAGGGCTACTTGTTTACATGAGCCTTGGATGGTGGTTGGGGATTTTAACTCTCCATTATTTCCTTCTGATAAGTGTGGTGGTAATTCTGTTGATGAGTAGAGTCTTTTTTATTTTCATGAGTTTTTTAATCAGGTGAAGCTTCATGATATTGATCTCTATGGTTCTAAGTTCACCTGGAGTAATCGTAGAGGAGGTAATAATATTATTCTTTGTTGACTTGATAGGGTATTTGTTTCAAATTCCTCCTATGACCTGGTTGGAGACACTTCCTTATCTTCCCTTCCCATAATCGTTTTATATTATAACCCTCTATGGTTAGAAATCCTTGAAGGTCTCCTTTTCCTCCCTTGGCCCTTCTATTTTGAAGTTATGTGGTGCTATCACTCCGATTTTGAGGCCAAATCATTGAGTGGTGGTGGGATCCAATTCCAAGGGAAGGTATGTTTTTGTTGTTGAACAAGTTGAAGAAACTCATAATGAACATCAAGTCTTGTAATAAGTTTACCTTTGGTAATATCTTCCAGGAAAAGGAGTGATTAAAATCTCTTATGCTTTCTATTGAAGGTTTGATTACTTCTCATGGTTTTTCTAATCAGTATATTTCGAAAGAAAAGTCTACCCTATGTGCCCTCCATAATATTTAGGCCAAAGAAGAATTACTATGGAAACAGAAATCTAGGGAGCTTTGGTTGAAGGAAGGTGATCACAATTCTTACTTTTTTTAGTCCTCTATTTTGTGTCGTTGGGGATGTAACAAAATTTGTAAAATTGTGAAGTCTGATGGCTCTCATTCTTAGAATATCATGGTTATTAGGGAAGATATAGTGGATTTCTTTAGACCTCTCTTATGCTCTTTTCCAGATCGTGATTGGGTGGCAAAAGATAGAATGTTGAAGGCTATTTCAATCTTGGTTTCTGACGATATGAATTCCGCCCTCATGGCCCCTTTATCTGATGACGAGATTCTTTTTGTGTTGAAGTCTATGTGCCCTCTTAAAGTGCCTGGTCCTGACATATTTCCACCTATATTCTTCTAAAAATTTTGGCATATCTGTTCAGTGGATGTGTGCAACGCCATTTGCCATTCTTAGCAGTCGAAGGTGTTTCCTAAGGCTCTGAATTTGACTTATCTTGCACTCATTCCTAAAAAGGACTCAATGGCCTCGTTCAGTGATTTTAGACCGACCAGCTTATGCAATATAGTGTACAAAATATTTTCCAAAGCAATGTCTATTAGATTGAAGCCCCTTCTTCAAATTTTTATTGATTTGGCATAGAGTGGTTTTGTGCCAGGGATAAATATTAGATGGTGTCATTTTTATCCATGAACTTTTACATTTGATGTAGAAGAGTGGCAGGGCGACATTTTTTCTCAAATTGAATTTCAATAAGGTTTATGACCAATTGTCATGGCCATTTATGTTCAGAGTGTTGAGGAAGTTTGATTTTGCTCATCCTTGGGTTAATTTTATGAAAGATGCAATCTCTTTGGCATGGTTTTCTATGTTGATAAATGGATCTCCTACCAATTTTTTTAATTTTTGTCATGGGATTCGCCATGGAGACCCCATATCTATCTTCTTCTTTATCCTCATGGCATAATCCCTAGGACGTTATTTTAAACAATGCAATGCTAATTTTGGTCTTAGACTGGCCCTACAGATAATCTCGATCTCTCATCAGTAGTTTGTCGATGACATTTTGCTTTCTTGCATGGCATCAGTATTTCATCCGTAAGATGTTAAATCTATCCTAGACTATTATGGGAGAGTTGTGGGGCAGTTAATAAACTTTCTAAAAAGTAGTATTATATTTCTTAATACCCAAAAGGTTCATCAACAACATATCACTTCTATTCTAGGATGTAGGGTTGTGTCTCTTCCTGCCACCTATATTAGCCTTCCGTTGTTTGTAGGTAGGCTTAAGGATTTACTTTGGACTCCAGTTATTGAAAGAGTATAGAGGAAAATTTCTTCTTGGAAGGGGCTCTTCTTAGTCAAGTCGGGAAGGTTGTTTTAGTCCAAAGCACCCTTCAAAGTATTCCTATTTATTTTCTTTCTCTTTTCAACCTTCCGACTAAGTTGGCATCTAAATTTGACAGCATTTGCAAATATTTTTTGTGGTTGGGTCCTAAATTGAAGGGTAAATTCCATCTAATTTCATGGGAGTAGATTTATTCTAGGAAGAAATATGGGGGTCTGAATCTCAAGAAAAAAACTATCATGAACAAGGCACTGATGTCCAAGTTGGATTGGAAGGTTACCTCCACTTTCGATCATCTTTGGTCCCATATTCTCAAATCCAACTACAATTTCAATTAGTTTCTCTTTGATCATCTCCCAGTTAGAGGCTCTAATTTTTGGAATAGTTTAATTAAATCCAAGGATTTTATCAGAGACAATTGTTGTTGGGTTATTGGTAATGGCAGATCAGTGTCCTTTTGGGATGACCCGTGGCTTAGGGAATGCCCCCTGGATAAAGACCCTTATTTCAAATATTTGAGCCTACTTTCCAAGGTGGTAGGTTTTCTTAGGGTGGCAGATTTTGTTTCTCTTCATGATGGATGTAAAAATTGGTCTCTTTCCCCTCCTTTCCTCAGGAATTTTCAAGATCAATTGATGTGGGAGTCCCTTCTTTTTGAGATGCGATGGTATGTGGTGCACCAGGAGGAGGTGGCAGACCGACTGGTTTGGGATGGTGATAGTGAGGGCTCCTTCACGGTAAAGGTGGCCTATTCTCTTATTTGCCCTCGGGGAGTTGGTGATTTTCCCTGCTCCAAGATTTGGTTTAAAAATTTGACTCCAAATATTAACATTTTTTTTGGTTGGCAATGCAAAATAAAGTCCTTACTTTGAAAAAATTGCATAAGAGGGTTTATTTTGATTAATCAATGCTTTCTCTACAAACATAACTAGGAATATTCCTCTCATTTGTTCCTTAAGTGTAATATCTTTCATGAAATTCTTTACAATTCCCTTCAACTGATTGGGGTCACATGGATTTTACTAGATTATTTATATGAGTTGTTCAATCAGTGGTCGTCTCCCTTCTCTTCTCCCCGTTTAAAATGTTTTTGGAATTTTTTGCTTCCCCATATTCTATGAGGGGTGTGGAAGGAGTGAAATTCTAGAGTGTTTAAAAATTCTAAGGGGGATTTCTTTCATTTAAGCTAGAGAATTATTTGGAAGGTGGTTAAAAATGTTCAAGCAGCTTCAAAAGACAACCTCCCATCAGTGTCTTGCGACCACCCTGATTTTGTTGTGGAATAGTTACTTGGATTCTGTTTAGATTTAAGGATCCCACCAACTGTAAATATTTATACGACTATCCATTGGGTCTTGCCCTCGGCTGGCTAGTTCAAAATTAATTTTTATGGTACATCGAAGGGAAATCTAGGCCCAGCTGGTGCAGGTGGCATCATCCATGATTTTCATGGTCAGGCTATCCTAGATTTTGTAAAATATCTTGGCATCCAATCATCACACTTTGCTAAATATTACGCCTCATTATTTATAATTCAAATGCTAAAGGACCTTGGTATCCGTAAACCAGTCATTGAGGGGGATTCACTAAATGTCATTACAATGCTTAAGGGTGAATATCATCCTAGATGGCATATTTTAAATCTTATTAAGGAATATCAGGCTCATTTATTATCGTTGGAAGAGCTACAGATCAATCATGAGTTTAGGGAATGAAATAGGGTTGCAGACTCTCTTGTGAATCTGGGCATATCTCATAAGAATGTGGAAATTTGGCATTCCAATTTTTTGCTCGAAATCATCTATTTAGTTAATAAAGATTATTTTTAATGCTTTTCAGGATACACCTTGCCAACGGTCACCCTTCCTTACCTTCAGTTGGTGGTGGAGTTTGATATTGACTGTCCTAACAATGAAGATCATTAACTCTAGGCCTTGGTGTCATCTTATTGGGTGATTGTGGTTTGAATTTTTAGCTTAGTGGTGTTAGGTGATCTGGTTCTCTTTATTTCAATTTTTGAATTTTCCTCCTTTGATCATTTGGTGGGCCTTTCTGGTAGGATGTTAGTTTCTCGAATATCCCCTCTTATTGAGTGTGTGTTGTCATGTCTCTTTTTGGGTGAGCCATTTTATTCTAGTTGCTACACCTGTTAAAGGCTTTGTCAGGGGCATGACATCTAGTTTTTTTTGTAGTGGTTATCCCTAGGTCTTTTATCCAAAATTTTAGCCCCTCCTTCATTGTCCTATCCCCAATATCAGCTTATTATTATTTTTAGTGCTACTTTCCTTCGTGATTGGGCTAGCTTTGCTCCCCCTCTTGTTTTCATATTTATACCCCGGGTATGGTTCTTCTTTATTCATTTTTATTCTCAGTATTCCTTGGTTTTTCTCGATGGTGAGTCCCAATCCCTATTATGATTCTCTATGCTTGAATTTTGGGAGTGTGGTGTTGTTATTTCACCTTAAATTGCCATGGTATCCTTGGTGTCTATTATCTTATGTGGATTGGTGTTGGCTCAGTTGTGTTTGTTTTCTCTGGCCTTTGTTTTGGAGAATTCCAATTTTGGGCCACTTTGTTAGGTTTGATTTACCTCCCAAAATGGTGGATGAGGAGATAATGGATCTTGACTTAGCATCCATTCATAATGTGGTGGGTAGTGCCACACATAAATCAAATCATCTACATAACAAATTTTGTGACGAAGATGGCTATCCCCACCTCTCCCTCTTCTAAATTTGACATTCTCCTTCATGATTGTCATAGTGAGAAGATGGTTGATGAATTTTATATCCTTACAATTTTAGAGGAGAAAAAGCAAGTCCTTCATAATATGAAACTCATTGAAAATGACAAAAGAAAAACTTGGAGCTCGCTGAAGTCAGTACTAAATTTCTCTGAAGATATTACTCGTTTCACTGCTGTTGTTGCTCAAGATGTGAACAGGTTGGGGTAGAATTATCTCAATTTTCCTCTCTTTTTTCTTTCTTGGGTTGGTTTTGGGTAGTCCTTTTATGTTTTTCCCCCAAGTGTCTATGGGATTCTTCTCTATTTGTTGTCGTCTGTTTGGCATCCTGTTTGTAGTGGTTGTGGAATCCCTTTAAAACCCTTGCCATTTTAAATAGTACCAAAAAAAACATTAAAAACTAGAGAATCGTATCTATAAATGTGAAAGCAATAATGTCTATAAATGTGAAAGCAATAAATGAAGGCTCAATTTTTTAGAACCAAAACATAGTATAATTTTTTCATTTGGTAAAACATGGAATTTATCCACTTTAGACTAGGACACTTAATTATATGTTGCTAGTGTTTTATCTTAATTACCTTAGCTCAAAACACATAGTATAAGGTCCCTTGTTCCTATGCCCCAGATAATGTGTCCTAGTTGTGGTACCCATTGTATTTAAAAATAAATGATATAAAAAAATATATAATTATCCAACTATATTTTGATTATCAAAGCATGATATAAGCCCTACCCTAATCATATATTTTGGCTATATGTAAAACTCCAGCTAAAAAGTTTTCATATTATTATATGCTCTCATTGTCATGGTTGGGTGTGCTAAAGTCTATCAAAATTACATAATTTTATGCTAGATGTATCTCCATTGTTATGTAATTTTCCGCATTATCATCATTGGCTAGGTCGTCCTCATCATCCCATATAGCAGTCTAATGAATTTATACATCATGCCTCATTTCTTTCTTTTTCATGTAGTTGAATATCTTACTCTAAAGTAATTTGAAAAGAATTAAAAATAATAATTTTATATGTTGAGTTAATCATATGATACAAATTTAATAATTTAAAATAAAATATGTTTTTAGAGTTTAAAGTAATTAATTAAATGTGTAGTTCAAGTTACACTAGGAAAAGACTACTGTTATTAGTTGTCTATTAGCAAAAATCTTATTTAGTTATAAGATATTGAAATAATTAACTCTTTATGTTTTTAGATAAATATTTTATTTTGAACATTCTTTATTTTAATAAATAAATAATAGTTTTAGAATTTTTAAAGTAAATAGTTTTTATTTTTAATAAAGTGATTTATTCTAGTTTACCTTTAAATTGATGGACACATATAAATATGATAATAACGTAAATTAGATAATTTATTTTATTTGAATAGATTTAGAAGTACTTTGATATGTATATAAGTTATGAAGACATTTATGGCCTTTGTTGTTCATTTGATTTATTAAATGATTTTAGGATCATATTTATTATGTTTAATGAAATATATTATAGTTATTAATTTTTAAATATTTTTATTATGAAATTATGATTTGATAATATGAATGTTTTTCTTAAATTTAAAAAAAAAAAATTACATCTGTAAAAGTTGGAATACCTTTCTCAGAGAACTCCCTACTAAACATTGAAAAAGAAGAACCATCGGTCAAGGTGAAGAAACCTTAAAATCTATCACGAAGGATGATGTAATTTGTAACACTCAATACTGGTAATTGTGGGAAGGATAAATACTATGATTTAGGGGTAGTTGTACTCCTTACGAGAAGGGTCAGGATGGGAAGGTAAAGGAGGGTGGTATGGGACGTCACTCTTAGGCTACCATATGAGTAGTAAAGTGAGGGGTCTCATGTTCATTGTTTGATTGGGGAATTACCATCGGTTTACTAGAACTGTGAGAAGCCAATTACTAGTGTTAGAAGGTTTAGCAATGAGAAGGAATGAGACATCTCCTCATTAGTCAAAATATGACCTAAGATACATGGTCCCAAGCTAGAGTAATGGTGAAACCTAATTGACTCGAATATAATGGTGGACTCTCAATTAGGCACTAGGTATATTTACGCTATACGTTAGCATGACTTTAAATGTATATATAAAGATGAAAATGTACTAAGTTTAGAATTTAAGCGAAATGGACCTAAGTCCTCCATGCTATGGGGCAAAAAATTATGCATCCATCCTTCTAGGTGATATGGTCTCTAGAAGGGTAACCCCATACCGTGAACATAGACCTCTAGTAATATAGATGAACATGTTCAAAAAATAACACCTCTTATGGGATCTATCTAATATCAACTACACGAGAGACCATCTACAACAGTCAGATATCTCAAAGTGAGTGTCTACGCACTAATTAAATATTGGGTAAATAATATTCTTACTATAATATAAACTTCAGGATGAATCAAAATTTTCTCTTTGCGATTCCAAGAAGCTATACTATAATGAAAAACTTGGTGATATAGATTTGGGTTGTTATAGTTGGTATTAGAGCTCTAGGTTGTGAAGCCCTAGGCCACAAAATACTTAAGTTGTAGAATTATTTGTGTCAACTTTGTAAGATTGGATAGAGCTTCTCATCGAGAAAGGACGTAGAAGAAATAAGGTCAAGTTAGGAAAGAAATAAGAGCTCATGAAGATCATAAATAAAACTGATCAGGAAACAAAATCAAAGAAGATAGCTAAAAACTAGAAGAGTGATTTAGAATCTAGATGACTAGAGCATAGTTTCTATAATTATGGAGAACCCCATTATGCCAAATACCTTCAATGATTTGATCTCAAAGAAGCATCAAACGAGAAACATTCTACAACATACATAAAACCTTAAGGCCATAAGAGAAAACTAATATATAGCTTAAGAGAGGAGACTATGTGGGTAATCTCAAGAAAGAAAATTGAACCCAACTCGGGCACTATTACAGAAGTATCCAAAATATTTGCTTGGTTTTTCTCTGCAAAGAGGAATTAATTAACATTAGTTGCAAGGTTACTATACAAATACCTTCATTAAGATACCAAATTTCAAAATCTATGTCACTTATAATTTGGAATTAGTAGCAAGAAAATGGTTTCATCAATAATTGTCAAGCTCAAGCAAGAACCATAGAAAGACAAATACTTTAAATGTCAAGCTCTAGCAAAGGACAAGGACTTTGGATAATCTATTATGGGGCACACTCAAGAGGGGACAAAAGCATGTGTGATCTGAGTTGAAAATTGTACCCACATACCATCCATTAGAGGTGGCAAGTTATTACCTACAAATTTATTATAAATCTACCAAGTCAAATGATGATAAATAAATTATACCTCATTTGCATAGAAATATCAAATATATCTTGAAATTGGATAAATGGTCAATCGAGGAGGATTGGCCCGACATGTTAAATACATAGATAGCTAGAGTTAGGGGAAACTTGGGCTAAAGAAGAAAGAAGAATAGCAAAAAATAATTAAATGAGGCCATACAAGAATCAAGACCATCAAGATAAATCATTAAAGAAAGATAGAAATTTTTGAAAAAAATACAAAGAACACTGTGGGAATCCTCTGATGAAATATAGAGACTCTATAAGGGTATAATATGATGATATCAATACAATACTCCTTTGTATTGGAAAACTTTGAAAGATCGAGAAATGATCAAACCATATATTGGCAATAGTAATACGTCAAGGTCTCAAATAAGCCTCAAATTCTTAAAAAGAGCTATAATAATTCTTTGTAAGTGATAAAGTAATTATTAAAAGTAAAACCTTAAATAAGATTTATTAAGTCTTCCAAGATTGACCCTAGATTTAGGGTATCCTACATAATATTGGTAAAATTAGCCTTTTTATTTACAAATTGGCCTTGCCACCCAAGTCATCCAAAATTCATAACACCTCCCACATGTTCTTCCTTAGAAGATACATTACTAACCCTTTATATGATTTTTTAGATGCTTGATCTCCATTACATTGAAGTTTGCCCTATCAAAATTCTTGTATACAAAACTAAACAACTTAGGAAAATAGATGTTCATCAGTGTAATGTCTAGTGGAACCATTATTCTGATAGGAATGCCACGTGAGAATATGTGGCTATCATGAGAAAAAAATTTCCATATTTATTTGAATGAACACTGAAATATATATATCTATATATATATATATATATATATATATATATGTTTTAACTTAAATATTAATGTGAATATGATATAGCATATTGATAAGTATACATGTTTAGATTATGATTTGGAAATATTTATATTATGATTTGGAAATGCTTAACATCTGAATGTACATAGCAAACACAAGGACCGTGTTTAATCTTAGTGGGAGAGAATGTAACATCCCATAAAATATTGCTATAAATCTGCTTGCTTTCTCTATTAGAATGAGATATTGCTGATAGGTTTTTTGAGTGCAAGAACAGGTGTTCATCTTTAGAAAAATAGATCAATTGTACCTATTACCCACCTTCTAGTGGAAATATAGGGGTTGTCCACATGAGGTAAGGTGGGATATGATGTTTAGTGCTTAATGCACCATGGCTTGTGAGTACAAATAAGCTCACTAAAATGAATTCATATAGGGACATTCTACCTATTGAATGCATTATGCATATAGTCATTTAACACATCTCTTTATGTTATATATACTTGCCTGAAAGTTTTTTTTGTTGTGTTGTATATTTGTTTGAATTGTATATTTGTTTAAAAATAATTTTATATAAAAATAATATATAAATTAAATAATAATAATATATGTGGGTTTTAATTTATATTTAAATAATATTTGCATGTATATAAATATATAGCATAATAGTAATATAATATGGTATTATCTTATAAAATATAAAAAGATTACTTAATATTATCACCTTCAATTAAGCCACCCGACAACCATTGGAGTGTGCATGTACGTTCTTAGGTGGCATTGTAACTATGTATCCTTTTTCTATAAAATATGGGCATAATAGTTTCAAGTCGGTCCGAATTTGGAAAATATTGTCTCAAGTGTTGGAAGAACCATCCAGTTAGAAGAGTTTGAGTGTGTGTGTTTGCAAAAGAGCGTTCAGTTTGCTATCATAAAATCAGGTCAAAACTTTACTTGATTATTTTGTTGTGAAGAATAAGATTTGATGCATTTTGTTGTATGGTTGCACATACTTTGTTTTGGATGAATGCTTGATTTTTCTATGGGAATTCATGAATGTTAATTTACATGCATAATATATTTATCATATTCCTCTATCGTTAAATCGTTGAAAGCTAAAATTGTTTTGTGAAAAAAAAGCTATTGTTGGGTTCTTGTCATGGCTTGCCTATCTAAAGTATGATTACTCTTTTGGGAAAGTAAAAGATGAGAAGAGATGAGTAAGTTTACTCTGTTGGTAATAATACAATATTATCTTTATAATATATATAAGTTTAAACTCTAAGAACTCCTCTATTGAAAACAACAATATTATTTGTGATTTGTTGTTGTTTGAATATTGCATTCTGAAGGAAAAATTCGACAATTTTATTTTGCCGAAGTTCGATAGTGTCGACTGCGAAGCATGTAGGGCCAGCTCCAAGCTTTAGGAGCGAAGTGTGGATGACGTCGAACCAAGGGCACAGTCTGTCACTGGGAGCAAAGAATGAACTTCGTGCCTTCAACTACCAAAGTGTGATTGTTGCAGCGAAGTGTGTACAACGCATGTTCTATGGCTAAAGTGTGACTGTCGCAGTGAAGTGCGTACATCACATGTTCTATGGCCGAAGTGCGACTATTGCAGCAAAGTGCATACAACACACGTTCTATGGCCAAAGTGTGACTCTCACAGTGAAGTGCGCACTTCAGACGGTGTAGGGCAAAAGTCATTGGTCGGCAACGAAGTGCGAACTTTGTCGGCTGACAAACTTTGCTTGGCGTGCAGGCTATGCTCAAAACTCGGGCGTAGTCAGATTTTGGCAACAAAGGGGGAAGGTTGCTTCTGACTTGGCCAACTCTGGCCTTTGACTTCTTTGTCTTCCATGGCTGTCGTTGGGTTTGCCTGGCTTGGCAAGACCCGTATGAGAGGAGAGAAATGCCGGAACAAAGAACAACAAAGTTAGCACATAAACTATTGCAAACCCTAAAGATGCCACAAACAAAAGCAAACTTTATTCAGATGAAACTAGGGTTAAAAAATTCCTCAATTGAGGAAATAACAACATCTGCAGACTACGCTGTAGGATAAACAAAAATGGGAAATGTAGATTTTGCTGCTTGGACATTAATCAGCTGAGCCACACTACTCACTGAATCGCTTGCCCTCCTTTCTCTGCTCTAATCTCTTCACCTCCTCTTTCACGAACTTCTCTCACACACGCACTGCTTCTCCACTTTGTCTAAAGACCCGAACCACCCTTTTATAGCTATGGGGAGAGAAGGATAAGGGCTATCCTCTGACAGCTTCGGATAAGGGTTATCCTCTAACAAGCCCTCAACTAGGTTTTCTGACTAATCGTTGACTTGGCATTAACTCCTATGGAGATCGGATCTATCAGGTGTCAAATCTGTCAGAAGGTAGGTGTGACATCATGTCACACTTTTGTCGAGATCCCAGACTGCGGCAGTGCAGTCCGTCTTCGCCCATGTTTGGAGTGCAATCCGGTTTCGCCCAAGGTTTGGAGCGCAGTTGGGCACAAGCATGAAATCTGGGTTAATTTTTCTAACACCCTCCTTTAAACCTGATTGCACGATCGCTTTGACTCCAAGCTACTCTCGCAATCTATTGAAGTCTTCCTCCTTCAAAGGCTTCGTGAAAATATCTGCCAACTGCTCCTTGGATCTGCAAAACTGCAGATGAATTTATCTGGACTTCACCAACTCTCTGATGAAGTGATAACGAATATCAATGTGCTTCATTCAACCATGGAACACGGGATCATTTGACAATGCAATGGATGAATTATTATCATAAAAAATTATTGTCGTGCCTTATGGAGGATTGTGCAGTTCACTCAGAACTCTTTGTAGCCATACTGCCTGGCATGCCGCTATCATGGTGATGACATATTCTGCTTCAGCTATGGACAAAACAATAATGGGTTGCTTCTTGGATGCCCATGAGACTGCCCCTGATCCAAGATGGAAAGCATACCCTGAGGTGCTCTTTCGATCATCGGTACTGCCAGCCCAGTCACTGTTTGTGAAGCCCACTAGCTCCAACTGGTCTTGTCTGGCATAAAATAGGCCATGGTTTCGCGTCCCACTGACATAGCGCAAGATCCTCTTGCCTACTTGCCAGTGTGTGTCCTTTGGAGTCTCCATGAAACGGCTGATCAGACTGACTCCAAACATCAGATCTGGCTGAGTTGCAGTCAAGTACATCAGACTGCCAACTAGCCTCTTGAACAAGGATGGATCTACAGACCTCCCTATATCCAACTTGCTCAGCTTCAAACCTATGGCTACAGGTGTGAGGGTAGGTTTGTTGTCCTCCATCTTGAAGTGCTTCAAGACATCCTTCTCATACTTGCCCTAAGAAATGAAGATGCCATCTACTGATTGGTCAATTTCAATGTCGAGAAAAATTTTCATCAGCCCCATGTTTGTCATTTCAAACTTGGACTTCATGGTTGTTCTAAACTGTGCAAATAGGCTGCTGCTATTGCCAGTATATATCAGATTGTCTACGTATAGGCAGACGATTATGAGCTCACCTGCTGCATTTGTCTTCATGTATAGGGAGTGCTCATATGGGCATTTCTAAAACCCATTCTCCTAAAAATAGCCATCAATACGGTTGTACCATGCCCTGGGTGCTTGCTTCAACCCATACAGGGCCTTCTTCAATTTCAAGACTTTGCCCTCTTGCCCTTGTATTTCATAACCGGGTGGCTGGTCTATGTAGACCTCTTCTTCCAACACTCCATTGAGGAAGGTAGACTTGACATCCATCTGGTACACGCTCCATCCTTTTTGAGCTGCCAGTGCCAGAATCATTCTGACTGTGTCAAGTCGGGCTACATGTGCATACACCTCATGATAGTCAACGCCTGACTTTTGCTTGTAGCCTTTTGCCACTAATCTGGCCTTATGCCTGTCAACTTCTCCTTGGGCATTAAACTTCGTTTTATATACCCACTTGACCCCAATGGTATTCTTTTGTGCTGGAAGATCTGTTAGCTACCATGTCTCATTCTTCTCAATGTCTGCTATCTCCTCATCCATCGCATTCACCCATTTGTGATTCTGACTTTCCTCTTCAAACTCCACTGGATCACATTCAGTAAAGAGAGCAAAATCAAAATAATCTTCATCTAACTAATTTTGGGTTACCTCATAAATGTCTTGCAAGCTCCGAGTCTTCGTAGGAGTCCTCAAGTTTTGAATTCTGCTTGCAAGTGGAGGTGATCGGGATGATGAGGCTATGCTACTGCTAGCACCACTGTTGCTACTTGAAGGTATAGGTGGTTGTGCACTGTCATCCTCCAAGTCTATAGATTCAACAGTTGTTGGTTTAGACTGATCAGTATTTGAATTCCAGTTCCAGGCTTCATCCTCTAGGAACTTCACATCTCGACTGATGACAAGTTTCTTTGTCACAGGATTTTATAGCCTGTATGCCTTTGATGGTTCATTGTACCCTGTGAAGATGCATCTTTCAGCTTTGTCATCCAGCTTCTACCTTTTCTCATCTAGAACATGTGCATATGTTATGCACCCGAAACCTCGCAAATGAGCCACACTTGGCTTCAACTTGCTCCAGGCTTCCTCTGGAATTTTTTCCCTCACACTCTTGGTGGGACACCGGTTTAGCAGATAAACTACACAACTTACAGCTTCTGCCCAGAACTCATGTGGCAAACTTTTTACCTTCAGCATGCTCTATGCCATCTTCATGATAGTTTGATTCTTTCTCTCAGCTACACCATTCTACTGCGATGTATATCTGGTAGTGAACTGCCTCCGAATTCCATGCTGCTTGTAGAAGTTGTGGAATTCGTTGGAGATGTACTCTCCACCTCCATCAGTTCTGAGAGTCTTCACATAATGACCGCTCTATTTCTCAACCAGAGCCTTGAACTCCTTAAACCTTGCAAACGCCTCCAACTTCAACTAGATTGGATAAATCAATATCTTTCGACTGAAGTCATCAATGAAGGTTAGGAAATACTTATTATCGGCATATGAGGTGGTCTACATGGGACCACAGATGTTTGAGTGCACCAGCTCCAAAGGCCGTGATGCTCTCCAAGACTGTCCTACAGGGAATGCATCCCTGTGCTGCTTGCCGACCAGGCAACCTTCACAAACTTGATTTGGTTGCTCTATAAAGGGTAAACCCTTCACCATATGCTTCTTGTGTAGCAGATTCAGGCCATTGAAACTCAGGTGACCGAATCTGAGATGCCACAGCCAGGTAGCATCCTTCTCAACTGCACTCAGAGACATCAAAGATTCATTCTGAATCTGCAACAAAAACATTTTGTTTTTTTTCATGGACACAATTGCGATTTGTCCATGGACTTTGTCTCTGATGGAACAGACACCATATTTGAACAGTACAGTGTGCCCCTTCTACACAAGCTGTCCAACACTTAGCAGATTGTGCTTCAACCTAGGCACATAAAAAACATCTTGAATTGTTTTTCTTTCACCATGCCGGGTTCGGATGAGGATCTTTCCTTTCCCCATCATAAGAACTTTGATGTTGTTCCCTATCTTGACTTCGGACTGAACTGTTTCATCCAATTGTGAGAACATCTCCCTGTTCCCAATCATATGGTTGCTGCAACCACTGTCAAGATACTAGATGTTTTTCTTGCTCTCCTCTTCAATACTGCAAGTCAGCAACACATTTCCTCCTATCGCATTTTTGGGTTCCTCCGTATAATGGGCTTGCTACTGATTCTCGTTCACCATCTTCTTTTTGCACTGTGAGGCATAATGGCCGAACTTGCTATAGTAGTAGCATTGGACTTTTGACATGTCCTTCTTCTGTTGAGAGCCACCTTGCTAATTTTTGCCAGTGCCTCTTCCTCCTTGCTAATGAAAGTTGTAACTTGGCTCAGTGTCCTGAGGGTTTGATCTCCCTCCTTGCTTGTTCCTTCTCCCACGCTTGCTTCTGCCTCTTCCTCCTTGAGAACTAGAAGCGTCATGGTGGGAGTCTTGTCTGTTGTTGTCTCGGACTAAGACTTGCGCTTTGAAGGCTTGCTCCAAAGTAGACTGAGTTGAGTGGCTCAGCCTCTGTTCATGGGTCTGCAGAGAACCCATGAGTTCGTCTTTCAAGAGGGTTGTCAAATCCCTTGACTCTTCGATTGCTATCACAACCGAGTTGAACTTGGCAGGCAGACTTCTGAGAATCTTCTCCTTGATTCTCTGGCTCTGCATGATTTCACCATTCAACCGCATCTAGTTGATGATATTTGTTGTCCGGGTGAAGAATTCGCTCATCGACTCAGAATCGCTCATCTACAAATTTTCAAACTCTCTCCTGAGCATCTGTAGTTTCACCAACTTCACTTTATCGGTGCCCTGATACGAACTTTCCAGGGTTTCTCAGGCCTGTTTGGCCTTGGTGGCTGATGCAATCTACGGGAATATGGTCTCCTCAACCTCTTGCATGATGTAGAAGAGGGCCTTTTGGTCCTTCTTGTGCTCTTTCAACAGATCCTTGTCTGCTTGAGAGAGGGCGGCCAGTGTTGCTGCATCTGCCGATTCTGGGTAGCCATTCTTGACTAACTCCCATAGCTCCTGAGATCCGAATAGGATCTTCATCTGGATGCTCTAGTAATCGTAGTTCTTACCATTAAATTGCGGGATCTGCAACTACAGGGAGTTGTTTTCGAAAGCCATGCTTCTATCTCCACGTCACAACACTATCTGCTCTGATACCAATTTGAAGGAAAAATTTGACAATTTTATTTTGTCGAAGTCCGATAGTGTCGACTACGCAGCACGTAGGGCCAGCTCCAAGCTTCGGGAGCGAAGTGCGGACGACGCCGAACCAAGGGCACAGTCCGTCATTGGGAGCAAAGAATGAACTTCGCACCTTCAACTGCCAAAGTGCGACTGTCGTAGTGAAGTGCATACAGTGCACGTTCTATGTCCGAAGTGCAACTGTCACAATGAAGTGCGTACAACGCACGTTCTATGGTCGAAGTGCAACTGTCACAGTGAAATGTGTACATTGCACGTTCTATGGCCGAAGTGCGACTGTCGCATCGAAGTGCGCACTTTGGACGACGCAAGGCACAAGTCGTCGGTCGGCAACGAAGTGCGAACTTTGTCGGCTGACGAACTTCACTTGGCGTGCGGGCTATGCTCGAAACTTGGGCGCAGTCAGATTTCGACAGCAAAGGGGGAAGGCTGCTTCTGACTTGGCCAACTTTGGCCTTCGACTTCTTTGTCTTCCATGGCTACTGCTGGGTTTGCCCGGCTTGGCAAGACTCGTATGAGAGGAGAGAAACATCGGAACAGAGAACAACAAAGTTAGCACATAAACTACTACAAACCCTAAAGATGCCACAAACAAAAGCAAACTTTATTTAGATGAAACTAGGGTTACAGAATTCCTCAACCAAGGAAATAACAACATCTGCAGACTACGCTGCAGGATAAACAAAAAGAGGAAATGTCGAGTCTGCTACTCGAACATTAATCAGCTGAGCCACACTGCTCACTGAATCGCTCGCCCTCCTTTCTCTGCTCTAATCTCTTCGCCTCCTCTTTCACGAACTTCTCTCACACACGCACTGCTTCTCCACTTTGTCTGAAGACCCGAACCACCCTTTTATAGCCGTGGGGAGAGAAGGATAAGGGTTATCCTCTGATAGCTTCGGATAAGGGTTATCCTCTGACAAACCCTCAACTGGGGTTTCTGACTAATCGCCGACTTGGCATTAACTCCTGTGGAGATCGGATCTGTCAGGTGTCAAATCTGTCAGAAGGTAGGTGTGACGTCATGTCACACTTTTGCCGGGATCCCAAACTGCAGCAGCGCAGTCCGACTTTGCCCATGTCTGGAGCGCAATCCGGTTTTGCCCAAGGTTCGGAGCGCAGTTAGACACAGGCGTGAAATCTGGGTTAATTTTTCTAACACATTCATTCATAGTTTTAATCATAGAACCATGTTGACCCAATGTGCAAACAATTCCCATATTTCTGTCATGGCGATTTTGGAAGGCAATAAAACCAAGTAAAACATCCTTGTTGAGAAACGCCCATGCTACTTTGTTGATTGTCTTACGTTCAGCCAGTTAAGTAACTGAGCTAGTGGGCAATATTAAGGTGGTCTCCCCAAGCTAGTGGGCAATATTAAGAAGGCGGTCTCCCCATGCTTGTAACTCTAAACTCCTGTGCCACCGTCGGTGATGTAAATTTATAGCTTGATTAGTGGTTTGAATTTGGAAGTTATTAGGTTTGGTTCCCTTTCGAGAGGGCAAATTTTGGATATTATGTTGGGTTCTTCAACAAAAGTAGTTGGTCGCTACTAACGCGGTTCTGGAGAATAGACAAGAAGTCATTTTCTCATTCTTTGAATATCTTAAATTACTAAATGCTTTCGAATTTTATAATAATAATATGCAATTGTCGTCTTTGGGTTCGTTATTATAATATTTTGTGAAATGTTTCCAAGTTTGTGATTCATTTCAATAAAGAATTCTTTGATGGAAAAAGTTTTACGTATTCTAGGTGTCAATTTCTCATATTTCAATAGACATCCAATTATAAGCCTTTTTTTCTGTGTTATCAAAATTTTAACTATATGTTGGAAAAACGTAGGTTTTAATTTATGATCTAAATCAATTCCAATATATTAAAATAAAATTGAAGTTAGTTGCAAGCCGAAACAAAACTACAACAGAAGTAAAAACATGTCACCAATTTTAAATTAATGGTCGGTTACATTTGCATGAGTATTTATTAAAGTGATTGTGTGTTTGTACCTTATGTCACCAATTTTAAATTAATGGTCAGTTACATTTGCATGAGTATTTATTAAAGTGATTGTGTTTTTGTACCTTTTAGTGGTGTTACAACTGAATATTTTAGGTACTGGTTTGCTAAGCTATCCTAGCCCATGTTTAAATTTAAACCCCAATGAAGTTATAAAACTATCAAAAAGGTACATGCGCACTGGTATATATTAGCCAAGGAGGAGCTTTAGAATTGTTTGACATTTTCAAGCAGGCTTTGATATGATATATAAAATTTAAATAATTACTCTCACCTTCTTGTTATCTACTTCACCTTTATCATAAGTAATTATATTTAAGGGCTTCATCTGAATTGCGTAACTCCTCATTTAATGCTATCTCTTCGGAATGCTTTGCTAGAAGTTTTTTAGTTCTCCAGATTATTATTACTACCAGCTAATCTTAGGTTGTACTTCAATTATGACTTATTAAAGTATTCTGCCAAAAGTTTAATATACTCCAAAAATACAACAAGTGCCTATGTTAGAAACTTATTGATAGGCTCAAATTGAATATGAATGCAATGGATATTGAAGAACAAGCCACATGTTGTCATTTAGCAATCCTAGAAACATATTTATAGGCTCAAATTGAATATGAATGCATTGGATATTGAAGAACAAGCCACATGTTGTCATTTAGCAATCCAATATTTTTATAAGGAAGCTTGACTTGATTATAAAGAATTATATTTATTGTACACTTTGTTTGGGTGCAAATGTTTTAGCCTGTTAAAGTATTTGTTTGGGTGCAAATGTTTTAGCCTGTTAACATTAAAAATTGGAGAATCACACCTATCAATGTGAAAGCAATAAATAAAAGCTCAAATTTTCAAAAAGAACACATAGTATTATTTCTTCATTTTGTAAAACATCGAATTTGTTCACTTTAATTAGTACACTTAATTATGTTATTGGTATTTTATTTCAATTACTTTAGTTCAAATCACATAGTATAAAGTTTCTTGTTTTTATATCCTAAATAACATGGCCTAGTTGTAGTATTTGTTATATTTAAAAATAAATAATATAAAAAATATATATAATTATCCAACTATATGATATAAACCCTATCTAACCATATATTTCAGTTATTTGTAAAACTCCACATAACAAGTTATCATATTATTATATGCTCTCAATGTCATAGTTAAGTGTGTTAAAGTCTATCAAAATCACATAATTCTATGCTAGATGTATCTCCACTGTTATGTTATGTTACTGGAATTATCATCATTGGCTAGGTCCTCCTCATCGTCCCATATAGTAGTCTAACAAAATTATAAATCATGCCTTATGTCTTCCTTTCCAGGTTGTTGAATATATTATTTTAAAATAATTAAAAATTAATAATAATAATTTTGTATGTTGAATTAATTAAATGATACAAATTTAATAATTTAAAATAAAATATGTTTTTAGAGTTTAAAGTAATTAATTAAATGTGTAGCTCACGTTACACTAGGAAAAGACTAGTGCTATTAGTTGTCTATTAGCAAATATATAAGAGATTGAAATAATTAACTCTTTAATTTTTTTAAAATTTAAAGTAAATAGTTTTTATTTTGTGATTTATTCTAGTTAAACTTTAAATTGATGGACACTTATAAATATCAGAATAATGTAAAGAATAATAATTTTAAAATATTTTTATTAGATAGTTTATTTATTTGAATAGATTTAAAAGTACTTTGATATGTATAAGTTATGAAGACATTTATGGCCTTTGTTGTATTAAGGTATTTTAGGATCATATTTATTAAGTTTAATAAAATATGTTATAGTTACTAATTTTTAAATATTTTTATTATGAATTTATGTTTAGAGAATACGAATATTTTGCTATAAAAAAAAAGCTTATATCGGTCAAAGTTGGAATACTTTTCCTAGAGAAATCTCTACTAAACATTGAGAAAGAAGAATCATCAAGCAGGGTGATGAAACCTTAACATCTATCAAGAAGGATGGTGTAGTTTGTAACACCCAATATCGATAATTATAGAAAGAACAAGTACTATGATTTGAGAAAAGTTGTACTCCTAACGGGAAGGGTTAGGACAAGAAGTTAAAGGAGGGTGGTATGGGATGTCACTTTCAGGTTGTCATATGAGTAGTACACTGAGGGGTCTCATGTTCATCGTTTTATTAGGGAATTGATAGCAGTTTACTAGAACTATGAGTAACCAACACTAGTGCTAGAAGGTTCAACGATGATATGGAATGAGAGATCTCCTCGTTAGTCAAAATAGTACCTAAGATACATTGTCCCAAGTCAGAGTAATTATGGGCACTAATTGACTCCAATAGAGTGGTGGAATCCCAATTAGTTACTAGGTATATTTACGTTATACCCTAACATAACTTTAAATGTATATATAAAGACAAAAATATGCTAAGGATAGAATTTAGACCAAAGTAACCTAAGTCCTCCATGCTATGGGGTAGGGAATTATGTGTCCGCACTTCTAGGTGATATGGGCCCTAAAAAGGCAACCCCATGCCATGAACATAGACCTCTAGTAATTAAGATGAAAGCGTTCACAAAATTGTACCTCCTGCAAGATTTGGCTAATATTGACCACTCGGGAGACCATCTGCAGTGGTCAAAAATATGAGAGTGAATAATTTCATACCTACATACTAATTAAATGTTGGGTAAATAATAGTCTTACTATAATATAAACTTCAATATGAGTCCAAATTTTCTCTTTGTGATTCCAATGAGCTAGACTAGAATGGACAACCAGGTGAGATAGATATGGGTTGTTACAAGGGCTTCAGGTATTTCCTACAAGAATGGACTAACTAATGTTTATAGGGCATATAAATCCCTCTAATATCCCTTTAATGTTCCATGATATGATTCTCATTTCCTGGATTTTGAAGGAGGCTTTTTACCCGTCAACCTTAGAGTTAGCTAATTTATATTTTCCACTTCTTTGGTCATTTTCCTTTTCTTAATTTCACTCTAATATGGTTTACCTATTGAATTATTTTTACCCACATATTCTTGATTTTATCTTAAATTTTTGAAGGGCTTATTAGTGCTTCTTGGATCTTTAATAACCATCTGAGTTTTGGGAGGAGATTCTAGATTAATAGCTAGAGTATTTGATTTAGAGGAGGTATTTGAGTTCAACTAGATTTATTCCAACACAACACTACTCCTACGCATCAACACTTCTTTTGTGACCTCGAGATATCTAGATTTTAATGAATTTACTAAAATATCAAAGCAATTATAAGTGATGACAAAAACTAATCTACAAGGCTAGGATCATTGAAAATACTAACCTTAATATTAGGTTCCTCAAAATATCCTTTTGATTCCCTTCCTAATGATGGCTTAGGCCCATTGAGATCATCCAATCCATTCTTAACCTCTAAAAAATTATTATAATGATATTCCATCTTACCTAGGGTCTTCTTTTGTTGCCATCAAGGAGGGGAAATTTTTTTTAAAGTGTAGTCCCTTTAAAAATACCCAAATTTTGAGCATGAGTTGCATTTCATTGATAGGTTTTTGAATTCCAAAGTTTGAATCTAAGAACCAAATATGGAGACCAATTCAATGGATGTCAAAGAGGGTTGGTCCATATCTAGGTTGACATGAACAAGCATGGACCTAGCCATTGTTGCCATATCAATAGCTACAAGCTGACCCAAATGATACCCTATTTTGGCAAAAATATCCTCATGCCATAGATATAGAGAAAGACCTAGGAGCCTAACCCACACTCGAGCTTGATTAAGACTTTGGGTGTTTGGATTAAATTAAACCGATCAACACTTAAGTAATAAGCCTCGATGCCCAAAGAACGAGGGATCCTATTGAAGAATATATTCCATATTGTCCACTCAGCTAAGATGAATAAAAAATAATTTTTTTTGCAAGACTGTAATTTCTAGGCCTCCCACAACTCACCATTTGGAATGTGCCCAACATCGAATAGAATCTAAATTTGGACGAGCACCCAAAAATTTACTTATCAAGCAAAGATCATCTTGAGCTACAAACATTTTAACAAGCTCATCTGGAATAAATATTTTATTTCCCTTTGAGACCAAAGAAAATTTTTCAACCAGGGACTTCCCAACAGACCTCTTCACCATTTGACACTAAGAGGATCCTAAGTCAAATAGGATAAAAAGAACCTACAATTACCAAGAACTAGTCTCTGTTAGCCATTAACAAGCTCATTTCCAACTACTTCTCTAGATTCAAAATCCTTCCCGCCATCCTTTCCACTCACACTTGTCATCATCATTTGATCTCTCTTACTCTAATATCATTATCAAACTTGAGGTTTGAAAATACTACAACTTCCCTGTACATTAAATAAACTAAAATTTAGGCAAATACATTGATAAACATTAAAAGTCATAAATATTTAATAAAAAAATAAACAATTTAATCACTTCTAATTGGAAGAATTTATATAAAAATATTTAAATAACAACCTGAATAAGCTAAAGGTAGAGAGTTTTAAATTGTTACTACCGTAGGAGTATAAGGTAGACCAGCCATTTTTAGAACTCAAAATACAAACCTAAGATGAGAATGATGTAGATGAGAAAGAGGTGGACCACCACTCTAATAGATTTTCAAACGCTTCAATTTTTTAATAATAGAAGTGTGGATTCCATAAAACGCTTAGCTCCCCGACCAAAAAGACAAAAAAATACTTAATTTTTGGAGTGGAAATGTTGAACCTAAACATTACGTTATCCAAATCAAAAAAATATTTAAATCTTTATAATCTATTACCAACCATTACCACCATTACCAACCGCCGTTTGCTAATAATTTCGAAGGAGTTGTATCCTTATGAGAACAAATAATAGAGAGTAAATATATTCTAACGTGGCAAAAGAGAATAAACAATATAGATTAAATATATTCTAACGTGGCAAAAGATCTTTTATTAATAGGATTTCGGATCTTTGGGTTGGTTAACATAAAAATGATTAATTTTATAAAAAATAAATATATTTAATCAAATATTATTTAAAATATATTAAAATAAAATAATATTATTTTTATTAATTAATTATTATAATTTTTGTTTATTTAAAAAGCTAACATATAATTAAATAAATAATATAAATATATTAATTTAGATGTTTTTTGAGCTCAACAATCTCTTTAGTATTATTTTTTTTTTTTTTTTTTATGTTATGTAGATGTTTTTACACGAGTATATTAATTTAAATGCTTTTCTGAGTTCAACAATATCTTTACTAGTTTTGTTTTTTTTTTTTTTTTATGTAGATGTTATTTACATGAGTTTAATGTTTTGATAAATTTGATTAAAATTAAGTTTATCTTTTAATTAAAAAATGCAAGTAAGTTGTAATGTTTAATTTGGTATGGTTATACCAGAGGGTTTCATTTTAGTTTTTCATCTGTTTAAGTTAATAATATCATTTAACTGTTGCCATTGTGTTTTAGTAGATATTATTATTCTCATATTTTATATTAAAGAAAAAATTATAACTTAAGCAAGAATTTATGTTTAAGGTTTATTTATTTTTATCTTGAAGATATGATCATCAAGATATTTACAAATATGTATTATGGTTATCTAACATGTATGATATATGTCTAAATAAACTATATAATGCAGTTTTTAAATTAAAAAATTCTAAAATTAGATAATCATATTGCTTAAGCAGGAAAAACAACTTTTTTTTCTTAAAAAATTACCAAAACATGGTCACACTAATCTTCAACAAACTCTCAAGAGACAATATTATAGATATTTGTGGATGTGCATTACGAATAATGGTTACCTTACCATGGGATCTTTGATTATAAGATATAATGTGACATTGGTTGGCTCTTTATTTTTTTAATCACCTACTTAAAAATTTTGAATGATAATAATAAATAGGTAAATATTATTAATTGTATTAATTAGTTTTAAAAGTAAATTTATGTTAAACAATTTGTAGTTTTAAAATTTATGCTTAATGTTTTAGTTGTGCTACAAAACATGTTTGTATAGTTAATTTGGTAAGTCAAAAGCTTTTGGATTTAGCATGCCAATTTGAGGTTATTTGTTTCTCAAGGTTTAAGCTTAGGTTTTTTGCTTGGTGGTGTACTATCTCAATGAATTGTATTTTAGCATGCCAATCTGAGGTTATTTGTTTCTCAAGGTTTAAGCTTAGGTTTTTTGCTTGGTGGTGTACTATCTCAATGAATTGTATTTTAGCATGCCAATTTGAGGTCATTTGTTTCTCAAGGTTTAAGCCTACGTTTTTTGCTTGGTCATGTACTATCTCAATGAATTGTATCTTAGTTGGTTAGTAAACCTTATGAAAGTGAAGGTAAACTTAACTCCTATATAAAAGGTGGGGTTAGACACATACGATTGTATTAAAGTTTAATATATACCAACATGTATAGAAAAATATTTATAGTTTCACAATACAAAATGAGCCTTAGTTATAAGTTTGATCATTACTTTATTTTCATTTTTAATAAATTTTTATGGTAGTTAATTGTTGTTTTTCAGTTTTCTACTTCCTTACATAGAAGTCTTTTTCAGTTTTCTTTAATCTATTTTTGACATTTCTCTCTGTTCTCCCCTAGTAGTTGTGGAACTAGGGCTTGGAAGATCTGTTGGTTTCTTGTTTGTGTGCTACTAGTTTGGTTGTGTTGGCTTTTTGACCCTCAACCAATCTCTTTTTAGTCTTGGCGTACCTTGTAAAAGGTTTGTGATCCTTTCAAAATCCCTTCTACCTTTTACTAAAAAAAAAAATTTATTTTTCTTAAAATTAAAATAAAAACAATAATTATTTAAAATCTAAATTTTTTAAATATAAATTAAATAATAATACAATTTTCACTCTCATCCAAAAGATTAAAATAAAATAAATCAAATTCATTAACAATTTCTTAACCAAATATTTAATTTGTGGCCGTAATGTTAGAAATTTGTTGTCCACTTTACATTTACACTTTGCACTCTTTCCTATTCTCGCTTATCTATGGAGTCATCCATATTCTAAGGACTAGTAAAAGAAAGAAATCATGAATAGAGGTAAATCAACATGGACACATATACGAACATATGGACATGTCTGTGTTCAGACTTGGTTTGACATTCAAATGGGCTAAGAATTTGTTGAGTGGTATTTTCACCCGATTGTGAAAACACACTCTCCGATAGGATTTGGGTTCTAAATCCTCTGCTTGCAAAGAAATTAAACATGTAACTTCTCCAAGGTTCCTGTTATGTGAGCATTCTCCATATGTGTATTAATAATCTCAAATAAAGATATTTAATTAAAATGCTTGGAACACCTTAGTGGTTGCAAGTAATCAAGGGGCACTGTGGTTTATTTTACTGTGAAATTTAATGATTGTTCCTTGAACCCTAATAAAGTAAATGTGATTTGATCCTCAAATGACCATGCTGTAACTTCAAAATGTAAATTTAATGAAATGCCATAACATGAATGGAATTATTTTTGGGTTTTGAAGTTTTTTAATTTTTAAATTTTATTTTAATGCTTGAAAATAAAATTGGGGTTTCTGAAAATAAAGTGCATTAAAAAGAAAATAAAATGCAAAGAAAAAGAAATTAAAATTGCATTCAGCTTGATGCTATCCCGTCCTGGCAAAACCGAAGATGTGAGGTTTCCATGCATGCAACCTAACTTATTGAACCTGCAAACATGCACAATCCAGGTAAGTTAAGTGCTGGTCTCTGGGGTTTACTGTTATTTTTCAGATTTAGACATTCGCATGAAGCAACCAAGAGAACTTGCATTAAACTTCATCTATAAGCCTAGAAATCTGAAAAAGGGAAAGATAAACATTAAAACATGCATGCAAAAAATAACTCCTTCTTTCTTGCCAACAAGATGCAAATTTTTGAACACTCTGCATTAAAAATAAATCATGTTACAATAGCAGATCTTCTGGTTTTCTCAAAACCAGCAAAAGGCAGAAAACAGCCCCAAGCAGGCCCAGAATGGCCCTCTGGCCTCTAGCACTGCAACTCTGCTCCAGCGGTTTCCCCCTTGTGCCAATCTGTGCATCTGCATTTATACTTGTTGTTGAATTGATTCCCCTTCCACGACGGTTCATTTCATCTTCCAGTGGCTGCTCGTTTCACCTTTCTTTGACTGCATGTATTTTGGCTTTATGCTTGACATTAAGACGTTTGATCTTCTCTTGTAACGCTTCTGTAGCCTGTACGCCATGTGTCCCGCACTTTTTGCACGTTTCGTAACAGTTCCATGAAAATTGTGTCCAAAAAATAGCATGCAGCCTTGTCCGCCTTCCTGGCCACGAAAACGTGACATGTCGCGAAATCGCGACATGTCGCGATATCATGACGTTTTCCTGCCAGCAGCCTTTCTCGCCATCGCGCCCATGAACCCATGTCGTGATTTCGTGACATGTCACGAAATCGTGACGCTTTTCTCCTCCGTACGCCCTCCTACTTTCTGTCGTGAAATCGTGACGCTTTCTCACTTCGGCACCTTCGCTGCATTCGTCACGATATCACGACGTTTTTCACTTCTCACCTCTAACCTTTCACAAAATCGCGACGCATTTTCGCTCCGTACACCTTCGTCTTTCCGTGAAACGCGACATGTCGCGATTTCGTGACATATTTCCTCTTCATGCTCCTTTGCCGTTTCTTGTCGCGATTTCGCGACGCTTTTCTGCTTTACCCTGTTTGACTGTTTGACCCGCGATTTTGCGACATGTCGCGATATCGTGACACTTTTCTCGCTTCGTATTTCTCTCTCCTCTTTGGGCCGCGAAAATCAAACATGTCACGATTTCGCTACGCTTTTCTCCCACCTGCTGTCGTTGATTGCGTTGACCATGATTTTGCGACATGTCGCGATTTCGCGACACCTTCTTGCCTCCTGCCCCGTTTGACCGGTTTGACCGTGATTTTGCGACATGTCGCGATTTCGTGACACTTTTCATTTTTTGGCAGCGACGGAGCAACTTGTCGCGATTTCGCGACACCTTTTCATTTTCCGTGATTTTGCGACATGTCGCGATTTCGTGACATTTTTTCATTTTCGGCCGCGACGGAGCAACATGTCGCGATTTCGTGACACTTTTCTATTTTTCGGCAGCGATGGCGTGACATGTCGCGATTTCGTGACACTTTCTATACTTGTGCATTTTTGCCTTTTTCTTGATTTTTAGCATCTGGGTCACTGAGATCTTCTTTGAAAGCATGCAAAAAAGGTGGGTCCCCAATTTTGGGGTGTGTTGTGGATCAGCCACAACAAATGGCGACTTCTATTGTCAAATGCTCCTGAGCATTTGGTGAGAACCCAACCCGGAAACATATATAAACTCAAAAACATGCATTAGCACATAAGCAATATAACAAATGCCCAAAGATCAGAAGTACATGAATCATCAGAATCATCAAGTATTAGCTCGGTGTGTGCAATGTGTTTTCATTCCCTATCGTTTGAAATTGATCAACATTCCATTGTCAGTTTTACATGAATGCATATATGAGACTGTGAATGATTTGTGTAACCTAATAAATATGCTTGGAGATTTTGCTTTTTTTTAAACATAGACCTTCTAGTATCATACACAAACATTCAAGATTATCAAACCCTCTTAGGATCAACTATATTATAATGAATTGCTTTATTAGATCCCAAAGTTGGTTATGAGTCCCTACTATCTTGAACCCATGTGCAAGTGGATGTGAAATCAGAACTTTGGGGAATCAGACTCCCAACCTAACCGAGATGGGAGTTTAACCCTATCCTTACTATTCTGATTTAGAATTCATTACCTCACTTTGAGCAAAATAATTTAACCAATTATGGAAGAAATGGTCATGCTAGTCTAACCCTTTGGACAATCAGTGGTCTTGTTTTTTAGGCAAGACATGTTGCCATGCATGGGCATACTTAACCCCACAATCCAAAACTTATCTTCATTTCTTTGGACCTTGGGGATGACTATCCATCCTTTGCAGAGGACAAGTAGTACGATCCTTCCAATCCAATATAAATATGAGATGGGAAAATTTTATTTTTTACTTCTTGGACCTTAGGGATGACTATCCATCCTTGCTAGGGACAAGTAGTACGATCCTTCCAATCCAAACTTTAGATGTAAATGGAAAATATTAATTTTGTTGCTTAGACCTTGGGGATGACTACCCATCCTTTGCAGAGGACAAGTAGTACGATCCTTCCAATCCAAGATTTATTATGAAATGAGACATAGGAGCTTTGGGGAATCAGATTCTCAACCTAAGCGAGATGAGAATTTATGCCCTATCCTTACTACTCCATGTAGGTCAAATCAAAGCTTTGGGGAATTGGATCCTCAACCTAAGTTCGATGAGGATTTAACCCTATCCTTACTACTTTGATTTTAGGCTTTAAGCTCTATGGAAGTGGTCAAAACCATTGTTTTAAGGATCATGTTGCATAATAGGATAGACCTGAAATACTTCTTTCGCCCAACCTTTTCTTCCAAGTTAGGTTTTGATCATTTTGCTCAAGATCCTTTTTAATGTATGAGACGTGCTTGGTTCTAGATATCTCAAGACTCAGTTTCCAACCTTAGGATTTCTTCTTATATTTATGTTATAACACAACCCTAAGAGGATTTGACACACTTTAATGATTTGCATTTGAAATGCACTTGCAACTACGATGGCATGTATGTGCAAAGTGAGATGTAATATGAATGCATTGTCCTTTGAAATGCAGATGAAATATTGCCATATAAAACTGACTACTTCATGCATCACAAGTTTCAAACGATATTATTAAATTGTTTGTGTTACTTGTGGAGCTTTTACAAGACAATTCCAATGTTTCATATTCTCCCGATCTAGAACATAAGTTAGCATCTCAAGGCAACTTTTTCATCATCATTTTTTTTTTTTTTATAGACAAACAAAACATGTCAAATAAACACACAACTTTAAATCCAAATCCAAATAGCAATCCCAAAATGAAACTTGAAAACACAAACCCAAAACCAAAAACCAAAATCTATATACAAATGTACACTATAATACAAAATGATGCAAAGCTTGGATTATCACTTTCCTGGATCCCACACATGATTAGAACATTTCAACAAAAATATGACATGATATGCATGCCAAATGTTGTGGGAATCCAACACAAACAAGACCAGACCAAACAATGCAACAAATTTCCACTTGCCATGCTCACCATACCAATTTGATTTAGTTCCAATAATACTCCCATAGGTGAGCATCAAATTACTAGAATGATTAGACAATAAATGATTTTCAATTTTATCATGTCTATTCTTTAAAATATAATCTTCATAATTCCCTCCTTGATTTAGAATTAGGCTATCCTTTTCAAATATGCAATTTTGTAAGTAGTAGCCTATTTCTACAAATTTCTTAGCCAAATCATTTTCCAAATTTGTAGGCCAATCAAATTTATGTAACAATTTACAAGCATCTAGGATATTTACTAAATTAGGATCATTAAAAGTTTTTATCCTAGATTCAATTAATAATTGTTGATGAATTTGGTTTAACAATTCAAGTGCATCAACTTCTTTTCCATTCATTAAAACCATGTTATTAAAGGTGTGATTAAAAATTATACCTTGTTTTTCATTTACCTTTAATGACATTTCACCATAAACATTATTTAAATTCAAAATATGGTCATCCATTTTCAATCCTCAAACATTCTTGGTCAAAGTGTATGTCCCATGACTCATATTGATGATACTTCATTTGAGTTGCTTCCAATTGATCCATCTCTTTATCATTTGGTTCCAATTCTTTGTTCACTATCCATGGTATCTCTTCATTTGAATCCTCCAAATCATCATGCAAACTTGCATCCACACTTTCAATGAATTTATATTCAACATGATCCAATTTTGTCCCCTTTTCAAATCTTGTGAATATGAGATCTTCGTATGATGTAGAAGGCTCAACATCCTGCATATCAAGTGAAATATGAGTTTCATCTATAGGGATGTGAGAAAAGAATGCATCATCATATCTCCCCCAACCATTGTAAAAATCGTCATCCAAATCCATAGAATGAAAATCCATGATGTTTGTGACATGATCTCTTGATTCATTCATCAATTCATTTTCTTCTTTGTCCTTGGCGATAGGATCATTATAATCTTCCAAAATTTGATGAGATTTGAAACCCTCTTCCAAAACATCCTCAAATTGTATAGGAGTTGTAATATCTTCCTTTGAGTAGGCAATTATGTCATCCTGCATATCAATTGGCACACAAGTTTCATTAGTAGCTTTGGATTGAGTGAAGTCTTCCCACTTCTTCCAAGCATCATAATAATCATCTTTCAAAATCAAGTGGTGACGTTCAACTATTTCTTCAACATCTTCCAATTCATCAATGTGCTTCTCATCAAATTCATCTTCACCTTCCTTAGATGGTTCAATTATTTCCAAAAGTGGGTTATTTCTTGAATTCAAATTTATAAGGCTATCATTGTCCAAATTAGTAACCCATGATTCATTTTATCACAATTTGGAGGGTGAAGAATTTCTTGATCCTTAATTTTACACATCTCATCAATAGTATCTTCCAAGAACAAGTGGTGAGACTTTATCATGTCTTCAAATTCATTTATTGTTTTTCTCCCCATTTCACTTTCAACCACTTCATTTAATTCCATGGTGGGTTCCATCTTATCACATATATCAAACATTGTTGAATTTAGAACCCCTTCATCTAGATAATCATGTATCTCTACATGATCCTCACTAGTGGATGTTGTCTTAGCAATTTGCACCTCCTCGTGGACTACATCTAAGGTGGTTGTAAGATTTGGATATTCAAATTCATCCCCTTGATCATTTACCTTAGATATCATTGGAGTGGAGGGTGCTATGTTTGATGGTTGGTGTAGGTTGGCATCAAAAGAACAATCTTTCATATGAACATGTTGTGCCTTTTCTTCTTCAAGACCTTGTCGTTCTATCTCTTCTAAGACCTCATGGATTTTCTCTAGGGACAAACCACTCAGCTTTTCCTCAATGAGTGAAGCAAGTGTGGGGTGTATGGCTCCTAGGTATACTTCCATGGCTTCCTCTTCTAATGTGTTAAAATTTTCCCACATTTGGGAGTGCAACTCACGAAATCTTCCATTGAATTGACTCAAGGATTCATTAGACTCTTTACATATGGAGGTAAACTGATTTTTCAAGATTTCTAAGTCAACCTGATTACCAAAATGATAAAGATAAGCTGCTTCTAGTTGTATCCAAGAAGTCCTAACCTCCATGGGTAGTTGGCTATACCAAAAGAATGGTCTATCATCCAAAATGTATGCAAATAACTTACAAGCCACCTCCTCATAGAAAATCTGGAATTGACATAATGTACTCTTGTAGACATGCAGTTTTTGCAAGTATCCTAGTGGCACCTCTTGATTAAAACACCGTAAAAAATCCAATAACATTTTAGGAATTTGATAGGGTACCACAGGTATAGATAAACCCTCATAATGATCCTCTATCATAGATACCATTCTTTCTCTTAGAGATGTTATTTCAGCTCTCAGGGATACCCTTTGCTCCTCAAGTGTTGCCATTAGTGAACTTAAAATGTAATTTTAGAACCAAATCTGTTGAATATTCAACCTGCAATATAAAACAGAAATCAAGTTAGCATCAACTAAGAGATGTATTCATTAAAATCAAATGAAAAGTAATTGCATGAGACCAAAATTCTGAAAAATTAAATCAAATCACTTTAATTTTGTATGAACAATCAGAAAAATATACAACATACCTGAATTGCTTAAAATAGAACAGGTAAATAAATTCAGACCGTCCTTTTTACAATCTGCTGAATGTTAGAGGACTAATGCATACAAAAATTTAAAATTATATTACACTAAAAATAAACCCGTACGGCCCTCCTAGCACCAATCCGTTGAGTGGTGTTAGAGGCCGAAGATGCTAATAAAATGGACTTGAAATATTTAGCAATGTAAAGTTCTTAAATAATTATAAACCCGTAGCATCTAAAAATCATGATAAAATAAACCCGATCAAGCCCTCCTTCTAGCGCCAATCTGTTGAGTGGTATTTTCACCCGATTGTGAAAACACACTCTCCGATAGGATTTGGGTTCTAAATCCTCTGCTTGCAAAGAAATTAAACATGTAACTTCTCCAAGGTTCCTGTTATGTGAGCATTCTGCATATGTGTATTAATAATCTCAAATAAAGATATTTAATTAAAATGCTTGGAACACCTTAGTGGTTGCAAGTAACTGAAAACAAGGGGCACTGTGGTTTATTTTACTGTGAAATTTAATGATTGTTCCTTGAACCCTAATAAAGTAAATGTGATTTGATCCTTAAATGACCATGCTGTAACTTCAAAATAAAATTTAATGAAATGCCATAACATGAATGGAATTATTTTTGGGTTTTGAAGTTTTTTAATTTTTAAATTTTATTTTAAAGCTTGAAAATAAAATTGGGACTTCTGAAAATAAAATGCAGCAAAAAGAAAATAAAATGCAAAAGAAAAGAAATTAAAAATTGCATTCAGTTTGATGCTATCCCGTCCTGGCAAAACCGAAGATGTGAGGTTTCCATGCATGCAACCTAACTTATTGAACCTACAAACATGCACAATCCGGGTAAGTTAAGTGCTGGTCTCTGGGGTTTATCGTTATTTTTTAGATTTAGACATTCGCATGAAGCAACCAAGAGAACTTGCATTAAACTTCATCTATAAGCCTAGAAATATAAAAAAGGGAAAGATAAACATTAAAACATGCATGCAGAAAATAACTCCTTCTTTCTTGCCAACAAGATGCAAATTTTTGAACACTCTGCATTAAAAATAAATCATGTTACAATAGCAGATCTTATGGTTTTCTCAAAACCAGCAAAAGGCAGAAAATAGCCCCAAGCAGGCCCAGAATGGCCCTTCCGGCCTCTAGCACTGCAACTCTGCTCCAGCGGTTTCCCCCTTGTGCCAATCTGTGCATCCGCATTTATACTTGCTGTTGAATTGATTCCCCTTCCACGACGGTTCATTTCATCTTCCAGTGGCTGCTCGTTTCACCTTTCTTTGACTGCATGTGTTTTGGCTTTATGCTCGACATTAAGACGTTTGATCTTCTCTGTAACGCTTTTGCAGCCTGTACGCCACGTGTCCCGCACTTTTCTTGCACGTTCTGTAACGGTTCCATGAAAATCGCGACCAAAAAATAGCATGCAGCCTTGTCCGCCTTCCTGGCCGTGAAAACGTGACATGTCACGAAATCGTGACATGTCGCGATATCACGACGTTTTCCTGCCAGCAGCCTTTCTCGCCATCGCGCCCAGCGAAAACGTGACATGTCACGATTTCATGACATGTCACGAAATCGCGACGCTTTTCTCCTCCGTACGCCCTCGCTGCTTTCCTATCGCGAAATCGTGACGCTTTCTCACTTCGGGCACCTTCGCTGCATGCTGTCGCGATATCGCGACGTTTTTTCGTTTCATGCACCTTTGCTGCAACCTTTCGCGAAATCGCGACGCTTTTTCGCTCCGTACACCTTCGTCGTTTGGCCGCGAAAATGCGACATGTCGCGATTTCATGACATATTTCCTCTTCATGCTCCTTTGTCGTTTCTTGTCGCGATTTCGTGACGCTTTTCTGCTTTACCTTGTTTGACTGGTTTGACCCGTGATTTTGTGACATGTCGCGATATCGCGACACTTTTCTGCTTCGTCTTTCTCTCTCCTCTCTGGGCCACGAAAATCAAACACGTCGCGATTTCGCTACGCTTTTCTCCCACCTGCTGTCGTTGACTGCGTTGACCGCGATTTTGCGACATGTCACGATTTCGCGACACCTTTCTGCCTCCTGCCCCGTTTGACCAGTTTGACCACGATTTTGCGACATGTCGCGATTTCGCGACACTTTTCATTTTCTGGCAGCGACGGAGCAACTTGTCGCGATTTCGCGACGCCTTTTCATTTTCGGCCGCGATTTTGCGGCATGTCACGATTTCGTGACATTTTTTCATTTTCGGCCGTGACGGAGCAACATGTCGCGATTTCGTGACACTTTTCTATTTTTCGGCAGTGATGGCGCGACAGGTCGCGATTTCGTGACATGTCGCGATTTCGCGACACTTTCTATACTTGTGCATTTTTGCCTTTTTCTTGATTTTTAGCATCTGGGTCACTGAGATCTTCTTTGAAAGCATGCAAAAAAGGTGGGTCCCCAATTTTGGGGTGTGTTGTGGATCAGCCACAACCAAATTATTATTCTCCATTTTTTATGATCTTTACTCTTGAGCTAGCGAGCTTGATTCGCTACGTGAGGTCAAAAGGTTATACAGTAATTTATCATTAGTTGGCTACATTGCCATCTTCATAGTAGTCTCAAGAATAAATTCAAACCATATAATTAAAAGCATAACTTCAAATTAATACTGGGTAGAATGGAAGGCAAAAAGCTTGAATTTAGCAGATGCTTAGAAGGCTAGGGTTTTGAGACTTTCCATAGCTTGCCCTCAGTGTTTACGCGGTTGCGGTTCTGTGCTGAAAAAGATTTTGCACCCAAAAATTATGCTATGAAATGGATAAAGAGGCTTCCATAGGAAACGCATTAGAGTTTACTTATTTACTCATTAAAAACAAATCATAGGAGTCAGTTTTGCAGATGATGTGAAGAACAAGACAAAAGGGTGATGTGTTTTTTGGGTGATGCTTCCTTAGTTTAGAGAGTCTGACCTTTTTGTACTCCATTTTGAGCATTCTATGACTTTGATGATATGTTCTAAGAAGCTAAACTACTGTATTTTTACTTTCTTGCAATTATAGTTTAAAAAAAAAAAACACCTCCTACCATTGATGTAAGCCTAAGATGTTCTATTCTGCATAACTTTTAATCTCTATATTTTGCTGGTGTTTTGATTCTTATGTCTGAATTAAGCTCGCTTGTTTGAGTAGTTCTCTAGTTGGGTTTGCTTTTAATTTTTATACATGTTTTTTTTTTTTTAAATAATTTAGAAGGGATGCCACTTTCGGGTAAAATTCTAAGAGGCAAAGGTATCTCTTCCATAAAAATCACCTAAGGCTCGGACCTGGCCTACCACCTATGACATTATCAAGGAACAAACCTGAAACAATAAAAAATATGAACACACAAAAAGATAAAAAAAACCTGCTCTTTGAATGTATCAAAAAGATAAAGCACAACCAAACACACACACAATAAGATAAAAATAAATGAACACAATATGAACCACATAGGAAAAAACACAAAAAAAACATAAAAAATAAAAATAAACATGACAAAAACAATAGAAAGATACAAAGCCAAACAACAAAAACATGAAAAGCAAAAACAACCAAAACCTTAAAAAAATAATAAAATTAAAAAAAAAAAAAAAAAAAAAACAACCAACAATAAACAAAAACATAGAAAACACTCACACACCAAAACAAAAAAACACCAATAAACACAAACATACAAAAACACAAGAACAATAACAAAAAAAAACACAATAACAAAAAAAAACAATACAAAAAACACTAAAATAAAATAAAACAAAAAACACACACCTCAAAAAATTGAACTACCTTGATCGAACCAAAGGGAAGCAAAAATAAAGCAAGAAACTAGCTACCTCCAAAATTGGAGTCATCCAAATAAATGATAGACATAAGAGCTTCCCTTATTTGTGAATCCCACCATCTAGGAGGATGGCCATAGCAAGTAATATCACCTTTGTCCAAAGCCCAATTAGCTAAAGCATCAGCACTTTTGTTCTGATCTCTAACAACATGATCGTAATCAACTTTCAAAAATCCCATCTAGATTAATTGAATATTCTCAATATTTTTTTAATTCTCTAATCAACCTTATAATTCTTAGAAGGAGTCTTCAAAAAATTAATCATGAGTTGAGAGTCAAACTCAATTAGTACCATTTCCCATCCAACTTAGTAGCCTCTTGAAGGCCTCTAAGGATACCATACCCCTCAGCAAGGTTATTGGAAAGAATACCCAAATTGTCAGCAAAAGTAAAAACCAGGGAGCCATCTCAAAGTCTACCAATTCCTCTCGCACTAGAGTTTCCAAGGTTCCCTCTAGAGGCTCCATAAGTATTAAATTTTCCAAAATCCTTCAGAGGAGGTTGCCAATTCCTTATTCTATCCATATTGTAATTGCTCACATTCCCTTTAATATGGTTTCCCTTAGAGGAGTTAATCTTCGATATTTGCATCACTTGATACCATATTTGGTGGGAGTTTTGAGGGTGATTAAGGAGATGTTGGACTGATTCAACTAAGTTGACAATGGTCTTTTACTAAATATAGTGAATATCCTTCCTATCTTGATTAAAAATTTGATTGTTCCTTTCATTCCAGATATTCCAAAGAAGAATGGTAGAACCCATCCAAACTAACTACCTAATAAAATGATAGAAACCCTTGTTTAGGCCAATCCCTCCAAAGTTGTTCAAAAGTAAACAATTTGGGCCACTATAAGTCAAGTAAAGTGACCATTCTCCTCCATAGCTCAAAGGCTAAAGTACACTCAATAAAAATATGGCTGAGAGTTTCTACATTCTTTCCACACATTTCACATCTAAAAGGGTCATAAAAACCACGCTTCATAAGTTGCTCACCAGTAAGCACCCTACAATGCAATAAAAGCTAAGTAAATAACCTCACCTTAGGCTAGAGATTTTGAAACCACAACTAAGAAAAGATATCCGATGATTGGTTGGGATTATTATGGCATAAGGTCAAATAACCTTTAGAAACTGAATACTCACCCTTAGTAGTAGTGTTCCAACCAAAACAATATTTTTCATGGGACCAAGAGAGAGATATCATATGAAGGATGTCTTGGATATCTTGTCTTTACCTTTTTAGGATTTGAATAGTCCAGTCCTCAATAGGGATCCAATATCTACCAACCTTTGAATTATTAGTATGGTACTAACAGTAATTAGCCATATTTATCTAGTTAGCTCGATGAAGCTCCTCCATCCAAGGCCTCCAATCGGGAAACAAAGTTATCAAAGGCTTGTGACCATCCCAAGAATTTATCCAAAAATTTCCTGTTGACCATTATGAATGATTAAAAATAATTTTTTGTTTTTCAAATCCTCACCAGTCTTAAGAACTGCTAAAATGGGAGAACTTTTGGTAGGCAATTAATAGTGAACAAGGTCTTCAGGACTTTCGTTCTCAGTGTATTTAGCACGGAGATTATTGGCCCAAAGAGCATCGGGTCTATGCAACATCCTCCAATATAATTTAGCAGCTAAAGATTTGTTGTTATTAATAGACGACCAGAATCCTAACTTCCCTTCATTCTTAGGAAGACATAAAGTGTACCATTTCACCAAGGCCCATTTTCTTTTCTCCTTAGTACCACTCCAAAGGAACCAATGACTTATTTGATCTAGTTCTCGAAGAACAACCTTTGGGATATTCAACATGAAAGAAACATAAATAGGAATAGCTTGAAGTACTAATTTAACCAAGGTGATTCTACCCCCAGAAGAAAGCCACCAGTTGGTCCACTTTCTAATTTTCTTCTTGACTTTGTCCAACAACCAATTCCAATATTTTTTTTTGCATTTGAATATTGATGGGAATATCTAAATAAGTGATCAAAAGGGAGATATTCTTATATATTAATTTATCCAAGACCATGGAATCTTGTTCGGAAGAGCAGTGAAATAAAATAACTTTATAATTGTCTTCATTGATCAATTGCCCAATAGCCTTACAAAAATAGCTAATGATTTTCTTAATATTAGAAGCTTCCTTAACTGTAGCTTTACCTAAAAGAGTAGAGTCATCAATAAATTGAATATGGGAGATAGGTCTAGCTCCATGAGCAATGGTAACTCCCTCAAGGGTTTTTTTCTCTCTTTTTGGTTATAGTCCTACCCAAGCATTCAATAAGAATAATGAATAAATAAGGGGATAGCATGTCACCTTTCCTGATACATCTGGAAGCTAGGAATGACTAAGAAGGTCTACCAGTGATAAGAAATAAGTAGGAAATTGAAGAGATACATCCCATAATCCAATCCATCCAATGTTGAGAGAAACCAAATTGCCTTAAAATTTTGATAAGGAAGTGCCAATCCACTCTGTCATAAGCTTTGGATAACTCTAACCGAATGAACATGGAAGGATTTTTTGCATATCCATGGAATGGATGGCTTCCTGAGAAAGAACTATCTCATCTACTATTTTACGCCCTTCCACATAACCCCCTTGCTCAAGGAAAATAATCTTATGCAAAATAGGCTTCAACCTTTCTGCCATTATCTTAGTAATTATTTTGAGAACATTACATAAATAAATAGGTCCAAAAGCTGAGATATGATCAACCTCTTGAGCTTTTGGAACAAGAGTAATATAAGTTTTATTGATAACCTTAAAATTTTCTTTAGCTTTCCTATCTTCTTCCACCACCTCTAATAAATCAATATGAAGGATATCCCAAAAATCTTGGTAAAACTCAATGGGAAAACCATAAAGACCTAGGGTTTTCCCTTTTTGAATTAAAAAAACTATATGTTGAAGCTCATTGATAGTAATAGGAGCAATCAAAATATATTTCTCCTCAAAAGTGATAAGATAAGGGATTGCTTGAAAAGCATTTTGTTGAGAAACTGAGTCAAGAGGAGTAGTAGTAAAAATATTAGAAAAGTAATCAACAATAATAGAGTTCATGCCATCCCAAGTGTAGACAACATCTCTAGAATAAAATTTTATAAAATAAATCAAGTTGTGAGATCTTCGAGATAGAAGAGATTTTTGGAACAAATTTGTGTTTCGATCTCCTTCTTTGAGCCATTGAATTCTAGATTTTTGCTTCCATAAGAGTTCTTCTCTTTTTTCGCATTCCTCTAATTGAGTTGTGAGTTTAATTTCATCTGCACTTCTACTCTCTATGATGCCATCTAAACTTATTTTCTTATTAAAATTTTCAAGCTAAGTAATAACTTCATATTTTTTTTATGAACATCCCTAAACTCCTTTCAGTTCCAAGTCTTTAGTTTGGATTTAATGTATTGCAGTATTTTGGTAAAACATAACATCTTAGTCCCATACCTAGGCTTACCTTCCTTCCACCATTATTGCACACAAGGTCTAAAGGAATTGTCTTTGAGCCACATTAATTAAAAATGAAAAGGAGAGAAACTCACATTGGTTTTCCATATTTTCACCATGACTAGCCAATGATCCGAACTAGCATTGTTAAGTGTCTTCACTTTAGGAATGTGACCATGAATTAAGGAACTTTCAGAAAGAAAATACCTATCCAATCTCTCCATTATACAAATTAAGCCTTACATTCTGTTAGACCAAGTCATAAGGTCATTATTTGGTTGGATGTCCACAAGATGGAGGTTTGCAATATATTCGCTCATGAGGTTAGTGCTTCTATCTAGATTTCTATTTCCTCCCATTTTCTCATCTAGATGGAGGATGTTATTGAAATCTCCTCCGATCAAGATCCAAGCTTCAAAAAATGAGAGATAATATAAGTTATATTCTTCTATTGTCTTATTTTTTCCTCCAAAGTAGTTGGAGCATAAACAATAATGTAGAGCATAATTTGGTTGGAATATCTACTTTGAATAGCTATAGCCAAAAGACCCCAATTATCAACCATATGGTGAACAACTACCTCTTTTGGGTCCCAAAGACAAGCAATGCCACCAGAAGTCCCCTGGGAACTGAGGGAAACCACTTTTCCAGTTGACCAAATTTTACTAGCAATAAATTCCATATCCTCTATTGACATCTTTGTTTCTTGAAGGAAAACAAGATGTGGATGATTTATCTAAATCATTCTTCTAATTTCATTGTATTTTGAAACACTCCATTTGAGTCCTCTAATATTTCAAGTGATGATATTCACTAATACCAGGGCTAAAAAAGTTGGGAAGGGCATTAATCTTACCTTCCTCTACAAGATTTTCACCTTATTTTACCATATTATATTTATTGGTCTTACAGTATGCCTTTTGGTTAGAATCCATCTTTAGTTTTTTTTCCTATTTCTTGACTTACTCCAAATGAATCTGAGATGGCTTCTAACCTTGAATAATGTTCGTACACAATTAAAGTGTTACTAGAGGGTTAAACGGAGTCTATATTAGGACCTGTATTATTTGAAGTTTTGACATTTAAAAGATTGTTTTTCTTGTGTAAATTTTCTCCTTTTTTTCTGTTGAAAACCTTTAATTTGTTGGTTTGTCTCTAAGTTTTTCCCTTCATATTTAAATTGTGTTTCTGAGAATTTTTTTTCCATTATTTCCTCTTCCTCACTTGGGACATCATTCATGGAAAGGATTTCAAACATATTAGCAAATGACTTTGAATGATCATTCATAACTATTTTTTTATAAGTGTTCTTCATCTTAGGCATTTGGAAACCTCCTGAGTTTAAATCTTCTTTCTTTTGATCAAGAATTTTATTTGGGTAAGTACTAGCCAAATGACCATATTCATGGTAAATTCTACAACGATAAGGAATGTTCTCATAGTCCACTACTTGCTCCCAAGTGTCTTCCCCAAATTGTAATGTGATATTTTTAGGTAAGGGTTTGTCAAAATCCATTAAAACGTAAATACGAGCATAAATAATATGTCTAAAATTTTGAGTACAATCAAAAGTCATCATAAAAGTTCATAAAGAGTTTCCAATTGAAGAAAAAATAGTAGGATACCAAAATTTAATAGGAAGGCCAAAGAGTTGAACCCACACGGGAACTATAGAAGGCAACTCTTCTTTGGCTTTAAATTTAGTATGCTAGGGTTTCATGAAAAGCCCTACCCTTCCAAAGAACCAGGGAACCCCTTGAAAAGTTTTCTCTCTATATTCATTATTAGCAAATAAACAAGAAAATAACCATTTGGATAAATAGAGATTTGTAACTCACATTTAGTTTTTCAGCTTTTTGTAGCCTAAAATTTGAAAGCAGATAGGTTCAGATGAATACCCACAAACTAACAAATTAGTTCTCTTTTTTCCAAATCTTCAACGATAGTCTGAATGTTACCCATATCAAGCTTAACAATAGGAGTTTCATCATCTAATTTAAGACATCCTGACTCCATTTTCTTGGGATCAATCTTAGATATTCTTAGAGGTTTATAGGAAGCCCTAATATTAATATTAGCATTGGGCTGAGGTTGTCCACCATGGAGGGCATCCCGGGTTTAGTCTTCAAAATTCTTACCCTTGACAAGGGTTTCCACAATAGATTTATTTTGTGGGTGCACCTGAGCACCATAATCACTTGAGATCTGAGCTATTTTTTTGACAGTTGCTTGAAAATTATTTTGTGATCTCTTTAATCCTTGCCCTAGACATCGTGGAAAGGTATGGTTTTCACTTTTATTTTGTGCAACAAATTTGAAGCTATTGTCACTCAAGTTCACAACATGATCTGTTGAAAGATAGATTTCTAAGCCATCTTGGATCCCCTGCAACATATCCTGCTAAAATCTTGAGTACAAACCACAAAAATATTGGCCTCTAGGGCCCAAAGGCCCCCAAAAACAACCTCTAGAGCTTCTTGCACTCAACCCAGATGAAACCCTCGCACAACCGCTTGCCAAAAATTTTGTTCACATATAGATGTGCTAGGATCTTTGTTGCTAAAAATAATCTGAAAATTGATGGAGACATTCTAAGATTTTTCAGGCATCTACCCTCAACATTTCAACTCAATTCAAATCTGAATAAATAAAATATGATCGAAACAAGTTTGACATTTTAGGAATTCCTCCAATTTTTACATGTTGCTTAAACTTACATTCTCTCGCAGGAGCCCATACTTTCTCAACAACCAAATCAGAAATACATACAAATCGACATTGAAAAATGTAAAATCCAAAATTAACACAAAATTGCACAGGGATCAATAACAGAAAAATACCACGTGCAAGGGCATTTCCACTTTCTTGACAATTCTTAACAAGCCTGACTGAGCGATGTAAAAATGGTAGACATGGCCAACGAATCGTAGTGGAGAAACAGATGCGCCACCAACAGCCGCACCACCATCACAACAACATCCTTCCCCACGCACTGCTTATTATCTACCCTCGTCTCCTCCGCCTCCCGCCCATAAATCGACGGGCATCAAACTCCTCGGCGTTGTCAAACACCTTGGGATCTTTCGTCGCTAGCGGCGGGTATCCGCCCAGCAGCTCCCCTCCTTGACGGCATACCGGGCGTCATGCGACTCCACCAAGAAGTCCCGCTTTGCCCGCTCGTACTGCAGCCTCACGGGTGGGTCCATCCGCAGCACCTCCTACACCGCAGAACGCACCAGCGCCATGCCCTCCAGTGCTACCATGTTCAACCCCCCGTGGGTGCTGACGGCGGCCCGCACCTCCTTCGCCATGTCCCGGTGGAGGTCCGTGCCGGCCTTGCCGATATATTTGATTATAGTGGGGCATGATTTAATTGGATTGTCTTTTCTTTTTATATTTTTATATAATTTATTTAATGTTGTTGAGATTATAATTTTGATATGGATTTCATTATCAGTATGTCTTAACAATTGAACTAGATCTCTTTAATCTATTACTTTAAAATGTTAACATTTAAAATCAATAATAAAAATGTATTTATAAATTAATAAAATTTAATGTATTATTAATTTTATTATAATATTGTTATAATTATTTTTTAATATTAAAAAATAATTTATATATAAATTGTGCCAAATACAATGTATAAAAGAAAAAAGTATCCCCATACAAATAATATTAAAAAATAAAAGATAAATAAAAAAAAAAACAAAACTATTATAATCTCTAAAGAAAGATATCCCAATTATGAAATTGTAATAATATTTTAACATAGGTTTCGAAAGGAATGAGAGTTCAAAATTAAAAATAAAATATAATATAAATAAAATATTTAATTATATATATAAAAACACTAAAGAAAGAAAAATATTGAAATTTGATAATATTTTGAGCATAGGTTTCAAAATTAACGTTAGAAATGAGAATGGAACACAAATAAAATATTTATAACTCCCAAATAATATAAATATTTTTACATTAATAATTTATAATATTTATTTATTATAATGAAATATAGTTTTAAGTTATAATACATTAAGGATTATTAAAATGTTTTATTATTACTATTATTATTATTTTGTGAAAAATTTAGATTATATTAATTCATTAACCGAAATATTACAATATTATGGTGCTAATATTATCCACCAGCTAAAAAACAAAATGAGATGGATAAGGAGTAAAACATCCATAATTGAATATATATAAGAATAGAAGCTAATAGCAACAAAAAGACTATAGTTATATCTTGCTGCAATACATTAGATATCAACACTCATTTGTGGGAGAGCTTGTTATATGGAGAAATTTTGGGTATGTCTTCCATGATATCTTCTAAAGTCTTCAAAGAAGAAATAGAAGTAATCAAAACCTGAACGTGCTCATCATTTTTAATTGGCTTCTTTTTATTTTTTTTTGGACCTTCTGAAGATCCTAAACCATATGAGAAAGTTGATGAAGTCTATCATTAACATATCGAGTTGTGTTGGAAGTTTCATAGAGTTGAGAATGAATGTGTCCCACATGTAATAAAATATCAAAGGTCAAGCCTACTAAAACTATATCCCATGGAGAAGTAGATCTAGTAAACATTCTTTTGCATTTGCATTTCCAAATGTTCTTGAGAAGGATAAGTCTACAAACACCCTAGATTTTGGGTCACTGATGCAACTAAGAAAAAACAAGCAAATAAAGCTTCCAAGATCTAGTGAAAGAGGGAAAAATAAAAGTGTAGAAGACAACCCAAAATTGTTTATCCATGTCACAAAACCAAAAAAAGTGAATAAGATTTTTTAAAGCATTACAAAAGTTGCATTAATGGAAAATGTGTAAAATTGAAGCCAAAATTTCAAAATTTTGAAGTTTTGGATGCCAAATCTGCCATCCAAGAAGTTGAGTTTTGGATTCAACAATAACTTTCTAAATTTGAGTACCAAGAGACTACCATTGGGCATTGGTAAAAATCACTTGCCACTTGATATTGATCTTATATTCTAAAGAAGAAGGACACAAAAGATTTTTGTATATCCAAGTAGAAGTAATAGAAGAGATTTTATGACCATTAAGCCATCTCCAATCATTCCATATATTATGGGTAGTTGTTTCCAACTTTATAAGGACCTCACAAGGGATGGAAGCCACAACTAATCACTAAGAATTTTTAAATCTAGAGAGAAGGGAGCAATAATTACAGATCTGGTTCCAAGTAAGAATTGAGAAACTATCCAAATCGTAGATGTCTCTAATTCTACTAATACCTTTATTCAAAAAAACTAGACCTTGAATGGCATTGCATAAAGGTAAAGGTTTATCATTACGGAGGATAAGATTGTTCTATCAAAGACTATTTAGACTAATGCTCAAACCATATCTTAAGGATTCAAACTTCCAAGCTAATAAATGAGAAACTGATTGCCAACCTTTCTATTTTTGGGTAATTGGAATAGATCCTTTAACCATAAAGTAATGTGCATTAAGGACCTTATCCTCACAAGAGGTTTCTTTCCATTTACCTTTGTGAGTGGCTAGAGAGATTGTATAATGAAATAGGTGTTTTCAATTTTCATCACCAATGATGGCTCTAATAACCCATTTTGTAGCAAAACGTTTGCTTTGGGTAAGAGGATCAATTATGCCTAGACCTCCTAAACCCTTAGGTTGAGTAAAAATTTTCCATGAGGTGGTTGTCATTCCCACCTCCCCAGCTCATTTGGTCCATACAAATTTACAAATGGCTTGAGTTAATTTTTTATAAGCTACCTTGGGGGCCATCTAGCAAGAGGATTAATAAACATGAGAGACTACCATAATTTTATTTGCAACTTGAATTCTTCCTGCTAAGGAAAAATATCAAGTTGACTAAGTATTAATTTTTTTTTGAAGTCTTTCCATAACCTAGTTCCACATATCCTTAAGAGAGATATTAATCCCAAAGAAAAATCCCAAATAAAATATAATAATACCATGAGGGATGATCTTCCACTCAGTCAAGGAGTTACATCCACAAGGATATGAAAAGACATAGAAGACTTTAGTTTTGGAGTCATTGATATGAAAGCCAGAGACATCACAAAATAGTTTAACAATTTCTTTAGTTGTTTCCACCTCTTGTTGGGTATTTTGAAGAAATAGAAGAAAATTATTAGAAAAATATAAGTTAAGAGCATTCTTATCCTGAAGAAGCTTAATACCTTAAATGAAGTCATCTGATGAAAATAACAAAGAGCATCGTTAGCATAATTGGAAAGGACTGTATTGTCCCTATTATGAATATTTGCTTAGTTGTCTCTTTTTAATAGTCGTCGTCCCAAAGTGGAAAATTTCAAAGTAGGACTTTTATTTCTTATAGAGAACAAATGTATAGTTTTCAGTCATGTTGAATGTAAGCTAATATCCATATACTGTAGACACTTGAGATGTCAAATCGTATACTCTTTCATATTTAAAATGTTGATTTTAAAATTTTTAGGAGAAACTAACCTTAGACAGGCCAAAATTCAAATAATATTTAATAGTAAAAAATAACTAATAATTAGATGTAACCGATTCCCTTATACTATATAAAAAAAAAAAATTATTGTGACATAACGTCAAATAACTATATTAATATTCTTAGTTTGTCCTGTTGTTTGTCGTGACATAAAATTATCTAAGAGTACAACACAGATTTTATAGTTTCGTCTTGGTTTCTGTTATATCATTTTGTCATTAAATGCGGTTAAGAAACTTGTGTTTTCTCATAGTGCTCTTAGTTTTGAGAAGATCGAATTCTAACGGATGACTAGTGAAAAGGTCTGAGCAAAATAACGGCCCCTTTTTAATTCTCCAAAACTCGTAACTTTTCTCCTTTAGCTCTATAATCTAAGCTATTTGAACTTGTATCTCTTTGAAGCATACAAGTGCATGGGGGCTTCTAGCTATAACCTGGCAAGGATACGATAGAATAACAAGGTATGGGCCTACAAAAACTCGTTTATGGTAGGAGTTGCTACAACATTAAGCTGAAGCTAAATGTATTATCTTCGACAATTTGTAACTGAATATCTAGTAAAATTTGAGGACAGTAGGAAAACATAAGAACTTCACGATAGTTTAAAGGAGGTTGTGAAAAAATAAAACTAAAAATACTGTAGGGTTAGGGTTTGGCTGTAAGACTAATTCAGTATTTCAAATATGGTGGTCGGTAAACGTTTGCTACAAAAATGACTATTTATTTAAAATAGATATGTGAATTCTGGCATAAGATATCATAAATCACGTGAAAATGCCTCCGAGATGAATCTTTTTGGAGGCCTTCTCTCTGATGTACATCTACAAATAGAGCGCACGCGATCAGGAAAAGTAACAGCAATCTTCGTTGTTTTCGCGACTCGCGTGAATTGAGTAACCATTAGGCCAGAAAAAATGGATGTCATGGGTGTGTTGAACAACACTAGTTTGCTCCATAGGAGGAATGGCCAAATTAGGAGCCGTAGATTCCTTGTGTCCAGGAAATTAATGCAGACTGAAGAAATTAGGAGCCGTAGATTCCTTGTGTCCTCTAAATTAATGGAAAATTTGAAGTTGACAATGTACGTCCACGTTATTTGTGGTACCAAGAAATTAATGGAGACTGAAGACACATGCAAGGAATCTGTCAGTTGCTCACGTTCTATTAAAAATAGTTGTCTGGGGTGAATGCGATGAAATAGCTTTTGTTTTCTTCTCTGCTTTCATTTTCTTGTGAGAAACACGAGATAATTGTTTTTCTTAGTGGCTCTAAACAAGTAGAACACCTCAACAAAAAAAATGTGAACACTATACATAATTGGAAGGGGACCGCCTTATCTCTATCATGAATATTTTCATAACTGTCTCCTTTTTAATGGTCTTCACAAATGTGGAAAATTTCACCTGGAACTGTAATTCACAATAGTCCTGAATATGAAACAAAATCTGAACAGTATGAGACTGTATTGTCCCTATTACGAATATTTGCTTAGCTGTCTCCTTTTTAATGGTTGTAGTCACAAAGTGGAAAATTTCAACTAGGACTTTTATTTCTATATAGAGAACAAATGTATAGTTTTCAGTCATGTTGAATGTATGCTAAATAACTAAATGCGACACTTTGCGAGTTCACACTATCCATATACTATAGACACTTGAGATGTCAGGATCGTATGCTCTCCCATATTTAAATTGTTTGTTCTTATCTAAAATAGTGTAGAACTATATAAATTATTGTAATTTTGTTTATACATGTTTAATTTGATTTGATTTATCCTAAATATTCATCAAAATATATGATTTGTAAACATCAATCAAGATCCCCTAGTCCAATTAGTCACCCTAATGCATATCCTAAAGTTAAATTATTTTAATTTCATTCTTGCTAGTGTATCGTATTTAAAAATAGAAAATGATTTGGTACAAATTGTTAGTTATAATAAAAAAGAAAACTCTTCTATAAAATATATATATAACTATGCCATTTAGAGATTGTTAGATCTAATAATTACAAGTCTCTTAGCAAATCTTCTTTTGTCATAGCAATGCTATGAATTTTGTCTAAACTAATGGTAGTTTCTTCCATCTTCTCTTACTCTCCATTCATTAAAGTCTTTGTATCCTTCTTGATTGCGGTAATCTACTTGATTGGGCTATGAGCTTCTATAATATCTTCAAGACATAATATTTTAGATAAAAATATTCTAAGTATATTCTTTATTTATCCTTGTAACTTTACATTTGAAAAAGTTGTTTTTCATGTTTATTTTCTCTACTTTTAGCTTTGCATTTTAGCTAGCAATTATTAAATGTTTTTTTCATTAATTCATACACTAATTTGAGAAGTTCAATGTTACCTTAGATGTCTAGTATGGAAAAATAATGTGTGATAATATCAAAATATTCCATCATTTTTTTCTAGATGGTGTTTTGAGATTCATCATAGCTTGCTTTATTGTTAGATTTATTTCACTTCTATTGTATGCAATGTTAGAATTAACCCCTTTCTAGTTTAAATATATCAATGCATCATCAAATAAAGTAGAAATATTAGTTTATTTCCATGATGTTGGTCTTATTTTAGCACAAGAGTAGATCATTCGATTTCAGGCCTAGATCATAACAGGTAAAACATAGCAAGGTATTATTTCTTGAGGTCACTAGGATGTTTGAGTCTTTGGAAAATAACTCTAGATAATTTATACCTAAGAAAAACAAATTGATAAGTGATATTACATTCCATACCACCATAACAATGTTACACATGTATTATAGTTCATTTCATGGTCAAACTAGTATTACTAAGTTGGTGGCCCTGATTAAGCAACAAAGACAAAGTCAGATAAAAATAGTCTATAACCTATTCAAATGATAATTCATGGGGCCACACCATTATTTTATTTAAATACATCATTCCAATATCATAGGCATTCATTCATAGTACATTCATTCCATCACATGCATATACCATCATCCATCCACTCATAATAAAATCAACACATAAAATACAATAAATATGATATATAAAAAGCCATATTTATATATGTGTGTGTAAATATAACAAGGTATATAGTTCACCCATAGGCTATGTACAACAGATATCTAAGGCTCAAAATCAAAACCAAAAACATAAAAATAAGTAAAATGAGCACTACTAGCCAGCTCTATTAGGGCCTTTAGGTGGTCTAAGAGGAGGCCCCAAGATATATCCTTGAGATTTTAGCAACTGTAGAACTCTCAAATGGGAATTGCAAGACCTCAATTCACTCTATCAACTAGATCTTGATCTCATCGAAGAGGACCAACTTGGTAGTGGGATACCCAACTCCAATAGTAAGTTCTCTAGCAATCACACATAAGCAATATCCTTTTGTAGCCATCGCTCATGCATCACCTTTTTTTCTTGAGAATCAACAACTATAATTGAATCACCATCTCTACCTTGGGTACTTTGTAGCCCCTCCACCTCAATCTATAGCTTCACCATATCAACATATTGAGGCTCCATGATCTCTATAAGTTGGTCTTGCTCCTCTACTAGTTGGTCCCATTCCTCTACTAGTTTATCCTACTCCTCTACTATTTGGTCTTGCTTATCTACTAAGCTATCATGTTCCACCTGAAGTGTCACCCACTCATCCTCACCCTGCATCAAAGCTCTCTCTGGCCCCTCACCCATAGCTCTTATGTCTCCACCAGCATCTAAACCACCATCTCCATCACCCTCACCACCAACATCCATAGGTTTGTTAGCCTCAATCCTAGAGATATTGGTACCACCGCTTAATAGATGATGTATCTATCATTGTGGAGGTTCCTCCATAGTTGTTGTATTATCATAATCCCCACTACAATAACCCATAGCTTGAAACAGTACCTAAGGTAGTTGTATAGCAAACCAGACATCATACTTAACCATCATTATGATGTCATCCATGTCTAATATGTCTATCACCTCATATGTTCGATACCTATATATGAAATGGTCATCTAGAACCCTCTATAATAGTCCAAATTGATGCAAAATATGAGAGAATTGAATCAAACCCCTCTCACTACCATGTCATCATGTTACCCAACAAGCCCATATGACTCACTATAACTACACCACATCCTCATGACATCCACAACTCCTCGTCATGGTCACCAAAATGCATCAACAACTATCAGTCCTACCCACATATCACTATATTCTTATCCACTATGGATAGGGTAGTTCAGTCAAGCTCCTCATCTACCCACCACCTCAATGTATAAGGGTGTAAGCTATCTCACTCGCAAGGCAAGCCCACAGGGTGATCCACATTGAAGTGCTTGTAACCTCATATTTGAAGTAATAGGTTGCAACCCAAATTATTTTACTCCTGCCTATTCACCTCATATAGCTCAATATAATTTTGAGTTATTAGTGGCAATACCCAAGCATAAACCTGAGCCTTGCAGATAATTTCGAACACCAACCAAATATGATTCGAAGGGCACTTGGCTCTTTTGCTATTGGGTAACAACATATTAGTCAAAATAAACATAACAAAGGTTGGTCATACCTCCAAATCCCTCTTTTATTACATATTTAGGTACTAGATGCTACCCTTTATAACATCCATAGCCTTCCATCCATCACCATAGATGCATCTCAATTCATACTCCTTGTCGCATCCGACTCGAATAGGTATCCCCTCAATAAGCACACAAAAGATGTGATATATGTCCTCCAAGGTAATCATCATCTCACCTCTTTGAAGTTGGAAAATCCATCAATTTGGATCCCACCTCTCCACTAATATTGATAGGTACCCCTCATCCACCCTAACCACCTCCACCCATGCAGCCCCTACCAATCCCACCCTCTCCAACCACCTCTAGTCATCCTTTGTCAAAGCCTTCTGAACTAGAGCTAAAATTGAAGAAAAACAGTGTTGTGTGACCAACATCTTCACCTGCAATAAAAATAACAATAAAAACACATCAATACATCATCCATGGCATGTCAAAAAAAATTCACCCATCTCCTTCTTTCATTTGTTAAAAAAAAAAAAATTTGCCCACTCCCTTTCCATTGCCATATATATATATATAAACAAAACAAAACAAAAATTGAAAACACACAAAAATAAAAATAAAATATCTAAGCTAGAAGAAGGTTGTTGGACAATTACCTCTCATGCATGCCCTCCTACTCTAGTTGTGGTGCTTGCTTCCTCCATCGCAAAACTCTCCTTATCTCTGAAACATGAAATCAAAACTCTCAATCGTAAGAATGAAGCAAAAGTGATCATCCAAGATTATTTATAGCCAAAAATAGTGCTCCCAAATGTAGTATTTTATTTGGAGGGTGCTTTCAAACTTAGGTTGCATTTGATAAGCACCTCCAAATGTAGACTTACATTTGTAAAAGCTTAAATTCAACACTACATTTGTAAAACCTCAAACACAACCTTGTGTTTTGCCTTTAAAGGTTTTAAAAGCATCCAAAAGACTTCAAGATGTCCCAAAAGGCTATAAAAATTCACAAAATCACCAAATAAACTCATCCATGCATCCATTGTTAGGCAAAAAGCAATCAAATGCATTGATTAAACAATGAATAAATAGTACAACTTAGGACTAAATTAGCCCGTAGTTATAGGATCCTAGAAACAGTCTAGAGCCCGAAATAACTTAGGCTAACAAATGTCGCTAACCATAACTAACTAAATAATGTAATAACAGTTATACGCTAACATCCCCCCTTAGTACATTATTTGGGTAATTGAATAACTACTAGCTATGCTAACATCCCCCCATACAACAATATTTGGGTAAAGTATATAACTGCCCCAATACAGTGAAGAAGATGTTGATCTGCTGGTTTTTTGCTCTGTCACAGTGCTCTGGCTGCTCCTAAGCAAATTATGGGTCATTCCTCACTTTGTCTTCATGTCAACAAATGTCCTTATGGTAATCACATCATCCAACTAAATTTGCATGGGTAACTGACCACTGCAATCGCTAGGTGTAGTAGAATAGATCACTTCATACAAGGTTCATTCATTTACAATATGAATTTGCAAAAGATAAGGTAGCTAAGGTGTCGGTCGTTGCCGAAAATGCACCCTTATAAGTTCCCCCCTTCTTGTTGCAAAACATAGTGTAATTAATTTCTGAAGGAAGTGTGACTAAGGTGTCGGTCACTGCCGAAAATGCACCCTTATAATTCATCTTCCCTATTTACAAAAATCAGTGAAGAAAAGAAATGGATATCCCCCTCAATTGCAAAAAGTATGTAACTCAAGAGTGTTGTGAAGGATTTTACAAATATTGCCTCCTAGACAATTTTACATCTCAAAAAGTCTCTCCTCTTGTTACAAGTACTTCAAACACCTAGATTTTGCTATTTATGAAGCCTGAAAGAGGTATAAGCACCCCTTATTGTAAGGTCTTCAAACAAAATACTTATGCTATTTATGAAGCCTAAAAGAAGAGAAAGAGAAAATTGTGTTTTTGCCCAAGGGACACATGTGTTTTCCCTCTACAAAACTGTGTTTAGCAATTTAGCACTCCTTGTGCTATCTTTGAACCAATTTGTGCAAAACTATGCTTTCTAGGCAATTTGCTTTTTATATATTTTTTTAAATTCAATGCATAAATTTAATTTAATTTAGCATAATTTAATTAATAAAAAAAATTTTGATAAAAAATCACTTAATTTAAAAAAAAATGATTTTTATAACAAAATAGATTAATTTATTAATTAAAAAACTAAAAAAATACAAAAGAAATAAAAAAAACACCTTAGGTTTTCGCTGCCCCTTGCAAAAATAAACTTTGGGATGCCGCCGGGAGTCGAACTCCTGACCCTGCAGCTGTTAGCCCAATGACTGGTGCTCCTGCCAGTCGGGCTACGCCGCTCGACGGGAAGGAAAGGGAAGCTCCTTCCCTTTCTTCCTGTCCCCGACGTGAAGCGGGAAAAAAAATCCCGTGGGATTAATCCCACATCGCCCTTGTGGGCGATGCTTCATGGGGATAAAAGGGAAAACTTGCCCTGTTTATTTCGATTTCTTGAGGGCAATCAGGTGTCCCACGGCTTTTTGCTATGCCAAGTGGCGCGTGGCCAGTCCACCATGCATCGCGTTCGGGTGGCGCGTGGCCAGTCTGCCATTTGTCACCACGTCGTCAGTCTGGGTGGCACGTGGATAGTCTGCCATGTGTCACCACATTTGTCAACCTCGGGTTCTATGCCCGGGGTCCATGTCCAGTCAACAACCCTGTTCGATCTAGTGCCTCAAAAAATGTGTCCAGTTCATCCGTCGTCCAGTGGCTGTTCGCCACGTGTCCAGCCCATCCTCGTCCAGTGGTTGTCTGCCACATCAACACCTCAAGATCTGTTCTTGAGGCCATGATTGTCCAGTGGTTGTCCACCACATGTCGCCAGATGATGGGTCCGTGTCAACGCCTCGAGATCTATGCCCGAGTGTGTGTGGGTCCTTCTGGTATGCATGGTTGGTGAGGTGTGTGTGCCACGTGGCATGTGTTTCGAGCTAGGGCACTCCTACCCTGGCTCCATTTGGTGGTCGCCTTGCTAGTTGCCAAAAATCAAAGGACTGCCTGCCCTCTCAAATTCTGATCATTGAACGACAGGTCGATCCAGTCATCGCATGGGGGAGGGCACACCTGCCCTCCTTAGGTGGCGATCGTCGGTTGTCGATTTGGTCTCCGAATAAGGAGTGTGTGGCTGCCCTCTCTTTCTAGTAATTGATGATGGGCTCCTCGTGCGCGGGTTGAGTCGGTCACCGGTTGTCCTGTGTCATCCTGTCAGGCCTGACAGGTCTGACAACATAATGTTGTCAGATCTGTCTAAGCCTATGGGTTGTATCCTGTGGTGGCCTGGTGATGTGGGCCTGCGGGCCCTCTCTTATGGCCGCTCGAAGATGTGGGCCTACAGTTCCACCTAGGGATCCGTGTAGGTCCTGAGGGCCAGCAGGGCCCTCGAAGACCATGCCAGGTCTAGGTCAATTTTGCTATAGCCAAATCAGCTCACAGCTCATGTCAGATCTGCAGCCAACTCTCGACAAAAATTTGCCCAGGTGTCCAGGTCCCCATACGACTCTTTGACTACGAATGAGCCTCAAGCCACATAGGCTCTGATACCATGTTAGGCAAAAAATAATCAAATGCATTGATTAAACAATGAATAAATAGTACAACTTAGGACTAAATTAGCCCATAGTTATAGGATCCTAGAAACAGTCTAGAGCCCAAAATAACTTAGGCTAACAAATGTCGCTAACCATAACTAACTAAATAATATAATAATAGTTATACGCTAACATCCATCACATCATCCCATTTCATATCATCATAAATTAGATCAATTTGGTAACTCAATTTTGGAATGTGACTGTGTTCAAGAAACTTTTCTCAAGGCTATCATCAAGCCCTCCCCATAAATGGTATGCACCATGTCACCATATGGGATTGACATGCAATGATTGCAATCGAGGTGTCGAATTGACTTCTACCTCCAAATGATTATATTATCACACACATACCCACATTGGTTGGTCCATCTACCACAATAAATTTACACATAATTTCTACTAAAGGTATAGTTTTGACAATGCATACCTACCTCAAACTTGGGGTAACCAATTGGATCTTGATTTTTAATATTAGCAACCATCAAATCTCACACTTTCATCATCCACATATATCAAGTGGCTCATGGATCTCATTTGTTTCATCTTTCACCCATTCGTCACTAGAGAGGATAAACCAAAATTAAAATTTTTACAAGTCATTATTTCCTTGCACCAAGGCAACAAAATCAATCCTCCATCCAATAAACTAGGTGTCTCCTGTTTTTTTAACCATATTGTGTTTGTTTAACCATATTGATTATTTTATATTTTGCATAGTTTTTTATATTTTACAAGCATTTTTATTTATGTGAAAGCACGAGGATACGGAAACAAAAAGGAAATGCCAAGATGCAATGTAAACGAAACTAAACTTAACGCTAAATCCTATGAATCGAAAATGCATGAAGGAGAGAAACTTAGACGAATCGAAACAAGATATAAAAGTGAATGTAGAAGCACAGCCTTTTTATTAATATTCTTGAGAACTCGGTTACAATATGTCTCCTCCCTTTTCAGGGGCTAGGAGTGTTAAATATGGTCTTGTCACATCAATGGATGGTACTCCTTCTTACGCGTGCCCACATGTAAAATGTGTGGACCAAATGTCACCGACGCTTGCATTTATGAGTCTTGACTCCTTGCTGCTCCTCTAATGTCAAGATTTTGCGTTCAAGGAAACAGGAAATAGTCAATAGCACCTGTAGATAAAATGAAACATGCAATCCCCATGCCTATAATTAGGGCATGCACAATATAAATAAAATGATAACTAAAATAGGTCCAAATGAACTAAAAACTTGACAGAGGCATGATAACATCACCAAGAAGGCACTACAAAAAGAATAGTCAGAAAATTCACCGCGTAATTATAATCGCCCCGGGGTGGGATGATTAGACCTGCAACAAAACGTTAGAGAGCACTGTCCCAAATCTCCCATGTGGGAGGCTCCTAGTCATCTACAAAGTTTGGGGTTAGGTAAATGGGGGTATTTTGGGAAGACCCAAAAGTTCGGATTCTGCCAATTTGGCCTCTATCATCGGGAATTTTATGATGCTACCTGCATGTTAGTAAACATGAGAAATAACAATAACATGATCAAAACTGCTCAAAATGATGTGAAATTTGAATGACAACCTATCTAAGCAACCTATAATAAGATGCAAAAAATATAGAACTAAAATCTACTACAGATTTCTAATCGCTCTAGGATGGGGCGATTAGGACTGTAGCAGTGCGGGGGGCGCTCGGGGGCAGGACGCCCGTTGTTTGGGCTCGATTTTGGTACCAATCCACTTGGGATGGGTCCAAAACCTCTTGTGGGGTGTTGTCGAAAAAATTGGTAGGATGTTATGGCCAAATTTTTGGTTTTGGGTCTGGATTTGTGCTTCCAATACTCACCCAATGACCTCCCTTCCAAAAGAGATCAAGGATGTGAAAGGCACAAATCAAAAGGTGTGAGGATTTAAAACGGCAACACTTCGTTGCTCAAAATGCTCCTTATCTATATTTTTGGGGTGAGAAGACTCACCATTTTATAGACCTGACGGTCTCTTTAGATGAGCATGCAGAGGCGCCACTTGGAAATCATGCCTTCTTGCGGGGAGAATATTCCTCCCTGATTAGGAGCTCCATGACTACCACTGTAACTGCCTCTAGCGCTCAAAAATGCTCACTCACACTCCCATGCAATGAAGAAAGAGTTAAGTGGTGGATCTGAGCTGCCATTTGTCAAGATTTGACCTTTTGCTCGTCAAACCTGCTATTTGCCCCACCCTAGAGCGAATACTGCTAATCATCCCAAGGTGGGACGAATACCAGTTTGTAATAGTCCCTGGGTGGAACGAGTAGAAAGCAGAGTGCCTGAAAGGTGCTAAATTGACCTCTGACCTTCCAAAACTATTGTGTGAGTGATTAGGACCACTGTTTAACCTCTAGGGGCTGCCCTGGGGACTGTGTGTGTCAATGCGATCAGTGTTTGCAATCACATAATTGGATTGGTGCTATTTTGGTGTCTACAGATGCCCCTTTTTGGGAAGCGCTGTGCATGGTGCAGTACTGAGCAAAAACAAATAACCAAAGCACTAATTATTAGGGTTTCTCAGTAACCTAACCAAATTTTGATGCCCCAAGTATGGAAAGGGCATGCATTCTTGAATCCTTGCTTCTGACGAGCGAAGGAACTTAATTCAAGTGTTAACCTTTTTTAGTGAGGTGTTACTTGATCTTGGACATTGATCAATCATGAATAGGCAAAGGGCGCAACCTTTTGTCTGTGGGAACCTTGAGTTCATGATTCACGAATGCCAAGTGTTTGATCAACTTGTGATTATTGCTTGTTTGCTACCCAAAGCAGGAGCATGATTGTCTTTGTCAATGATTCTTTGAATGCGTGTCATTTCCTTGATTGGGTGTGTGTTTGTTGATTGGTGACTAAGTGTGACTACCCCCTCAAGCGACGAATTGATGAGGGAATTACCTACATGAGAAAAGCGACGAGTCGCTTGACCCAAGATGACTTAGGTAAGGGTGCCTTCAGATGTTTTTCTTTGAATGCTTATGCAGTTTCCCAACATTTGGACCTGTTTTTGGTGGGTGTTAACCCTTTTTGTGACGCCCTTTGGGGTTGAAATTGTCAAAAATCCATCTTCTCGTGGAGCGGTCTAGCTATGGTAGCCTTCTTAGGGAGTAGGATAGTGACAATTTGTGACCTCGACGTTGGTTTTGTATGCCATTGAATGTCAGGCGCAAAGGCACCTTTGTTCAGCAAGTTTATTGCTATTTTTGGTGGGTTTTGACCCTTTTTGTGACGTCGTTTAGAGATAAAATTGGCAAAAATTCGTCCTCCCGAGGAGCAGTCCGGCTATGATAGCCTTCTTAGGGAGTAGGATAGTGACAATTTGTGACCCCGACATCAATTTTGTAAGCCAATTATATCAGGTGCAAAGTCCCCTTTGTTTGGCAGATTTATTACAAATTTTGGTGCATTGTGGACGCAGTTTTTGTGTTGCTGTTGATTTTTTGTGAGGTCATAGGACCGGTTTATTGTAGCCTGAGGGCATTTTTGATGATATATATATATATAGATGACTTTATTTTTGTTTATACACGTGTCATGATTATATGTTATGCACAATGATTGATGTTGATGTATGCTTGTTAATTTATATTGATGGATGCATATGCTATGATGAATGCAAATGTTTCTAATTTATATGATATGCATATGGAACGGATGAGATGAGTTGTTGATATTTGGCGGTGGCACCATAGACTGTTTTGAACTTATGGCTTTTTTTTCTAGGAGATTGCTTTTGGTAAATGACTTTTCATGTATATATATGTTGTTTTTGTATTTTCTTATGGCGATGCAAGAATGAAAGATATCATAGTTGGTTTAGAATGTAGTTAAGGTTTTCTGAGACTCAGATGTTTTAATTAACTAGCCAAGATTGTACTTTTTTTTTACAAGACTTTTGAACAAGGTATAAATCTGACTTGACTTTGACCAAGTTATTTCACATCCCTGTGTGTGCAATCAAGTTTTTTTATGTGGTATTTGTTAGGATACCACCAGTGCCAGATAGGCTGTCAACCAAACCTGTATTGAGGATCACCTAATTAGATCCACTAACTCCTTTGTTGTATTTAGTCAGATTAATCTATGGTGCTATCTAGGATACCATAAGCTAGCTCATCCACATGCAAACATTGATCTGCACACAATTTAATGTGATAGATATATCATCATGCGGGAGGTTTGCCACTAGTGACCGAAAGGCTATCAACCAAACCGATACTGAGGTTCACCTCATGAAATTCGGAATACTGAGAGTTCCAGTGATTCAAGTTCGACTCCCTTCTTTTCTTCAATTTTTATTGGGATACTTGCTCTTGTATAGTGATTAAAATCACTGTTTATTTTTTATTTTTTTTCCTTTTGAGCAAGGGATTTGAATATTGAGTGATTAGAATCACTATTGCTTGTGCTTTTTGATGTATGCACTTTGTGGGATTTGATGTCAAATTTTGAAGTTTTGACTTTTGCAAATTTTGTGATGTTTTTGCAACCTTTTGAGAAATTGGGATTCTTGGGGAATTGGGTAGGGAAGATTCTTGTCCTTTTGCCAACTCTCAGCATTCTTGGGTTCATTCGCATAGGGGGATGAGCGAGATAGCTTTTTCGCTGTATGGTATCCTGAATTTCTTTACAGGTTTCATCTTTCATTCATACGACTTGGGAGTTTTTTTTTTGTGTTTTAACTTGTGTTGGGATGCTACGTAACAAGGTGTGATCCAAGCAGGACTCTACCTTTGTAAAATCTATTTGACTTTGTACAGTATTTGGCTAGAGATTTAAAGATAGCTGAATGATGAAAACTCTAGATACATTAGACGACAACTGACTTATGATATGGTGAAACGGTGGATGGTGTTTGTTTTTGTTGTATTGTTTACAAAATGGAAAATGTGAAAAATGATGGGTTTGCCAAGTAATGACAATCTATGGTGCCTTTGACTCGTATGACCAACAAATATGCAATGTATGGATGTGATGCTTAATGCAGCTATTATTTTTTTTTGTGTTTTTTATTGATTGACTTTTGAGCATTTTGAGTATGCATGGAAATAAGATGCAAAGAAAATGAGATGCAATTTTTTGTTATTTTTGATGATTTTGAGTATGCATGGAAATGAAATGTGATTTTTTTGTGATTTTTGATGATTTTGTTGTTTTTGAATTTTCTTTATGATTGATTCATTCCGCGTGAGTGTGGACCAAGTGATTATTTCGGATCCTTGGAGGGCTTTGACCAAAGGGATTATGGGCACCTTTGGGGCATTTTTAGGGTTGACCAAGTGATTATGGGAATCCTTGGAGCGTTTTTGTTTGACTAAAGCATTTATGGGCACCTTTGGGGCATTTTGGGGATTGACCAAGCGATTGCGGGAATCCTTGGAGCTTTTGGGGATTGACCAAGCGATAATAGGGATCCCTGGAGCTTTTAGGGATTGACCAAGCGATCATAGGGATCCTTGGAGCTTTTAGTTTGATCAAAGGGTTTATGGACACCTTTGGGGTGGTTAATTCAATGGAGATCATGTTGATGAAATGCTTTTGGTCTCCATTATTGTGGGTGTGGTATCTTGGACATCCTTGATGATATTTGTGCTTCGGATCTAGCTTTGGAGGTATGGGCACAAATGGATCGGCCCTATGTGCGGATAGGATGACATGGTCTACCCTCAGAACTGATAACTCTATAGGGTCTCTTGGCGAAGGGGCTATCTGTATGCCCAAAGTGGCAGATTCAACACTTGGTCCCACTGCACCGGGTTTAGGTGCCACTCATGCCCTGGCCCTATGTTTAGTTCATCAAATATGTCATCAATATCCATACGGTATTGTTGCTATCACATGTGACTGAGATAGGCCATCTTAGTTTCATCTTCGTAATCATTGTTAGAGATCCAAAAACCCTCGTTGGCTCTGACCACTATTTGCGACATGTGAGGCTCATATTGCTCGAGAAAATTGATGTGGTCCCATCGGAGTTGTTCCGCTCTCGATGGGAGGACCTAATTTTCTTGAGGTGGCACTTGCCTGATTGGAGCATCCAAAGGGAACATTGCCAAGAGACTTTCTTGATAATCATCCATAGGGGTTACCTGTGAATGATTGCTATCAGATTCGAAGGGGTCCCATGGTGCTACTTCATATTCTGACTCGTCTTCGGCCAGTGAGTTAGGCTCATCAAAATCTGGCGATTCTAAGACATGGAAGACCCCATAATCAGGTAGATCTATGATTAGAGGTTGATCCTCTTTGAGAGGAGCCTCACGTAAGTTGGGATTTTGGGGTCCCTAAATTTGGGTCTCTACAGACTCTAAGCGCTTTAGCAGTGCTCTGCATGTATCGGGGGATTTGATCTCATCCTCTTTGGTTTGTTCTCACCGTGAATTGTGAGGAACTTGAGGCCTATGGAGGGGTGGCCAGACAGTGCTCCCCCTGCCTTGGTAGGGCATTTCAGCCCGTTCTTCTTCTTGTTTGAACTCCTCATAAGCTTTTTGAGGGATTTCTAAGTAAGGCCTATAAACCTAGGTGGGTGCCCGAGGAAGGCACCCATCATTGATTCTAGGAGCGACCTCCCACTTAGGTCTAGGTGGCATTGGGGGAAACGCTTGATAAGGTCATGGAGACTTGTCTCGCACCCAAGGGTTGTGCCTCTCATAATGTTTTGTCTTATGCGTGCGAGGGGTTAGAGTCCTCGCCTGCATAGTGTTCTGGAGCAACTCACCCATCTAGCGTTGAATGCACTCTTTTTTTAGATGATACAGTTTCTCTAATTGTTGTCGATATTGCTTAAGTTGCATGAGTTACGCTTGGTGGGTGGCATGTTTGGCAAATGCCAAGTTGACTTGTTCCATCGTCCTATGTCTAGAAGGCCTAGATGCCTCCCCTACATATCTATCTCGGTCATGGTGATCCAAGATCTCTATACGTCACCTCCCTCTATTAAGGGTAGCAGCATTCCCCTAAGGCTTTGGCCTCCATAGGTGATCTTGATAAATAGCAGGTGTGGAGGTGCAATGCTCCCATGCTGTATATTGCTCTTGAGGAATGTAGTGGTCTTCCTCATTTTCCCTTTCATAAATGTGAAAGGGACAGGCGGAGTTGGATCACCCTGCCTGAAGACCCTTGTGCTCTGGGTTTGTCCTATTGTTTATGACAATAAGAGGGGGTAGAGGAGGGATGATGTAATCATGTGGCCCCCCCTGATGGACCCTACGTTGCCCTAGCGCTTCATCGCACGGTGGCCACTCATAACGGGCATCTAAGGGAGATTTCCCATCTATGTTGAGTGCCACATACCTTCCTTTTGGGGTGATCAGGACCCACTATGATCGCCACTGAAAGCACGAGGATACGAAAACAAAAATAAAATTCCAAGATGTAATGCAAAGGAAACTAAACTTAACGCTAAATCCTATGAATTGAAAGTGCATGAAAGGAGAGGAGCATAAACGAATCAAAACCAAATAGAAAGCAAATATGGAAGACAACTCTTTTTATTAATATGCTTCAGAACTCGGTTATGATCCGTCTCCTCCCTTTTTAGGTGCTAGGAGCGTTAAATATGTTCTTGTCACATCAATGGATGGTATTCCTTATTTTGCATGCCCACATGTAAAATAGGTGGACCAAACGTCACTGCCACTTGTTTTTATAAGTCTTGACTCCTTGATGCTCCTCTAATGTGGAGATTCTGCATTCAAGAAAACATGAAATAGTCAATAGCACCTGTAGATAAAATGAAGCATGCAATCCCCATGCCTACAATTAGGGCATGAAAAATATAAATAAAACGATAACTAAAATAGGTCCAAATGAACTAAAAACTTGATAGAGGCATGAGAACATCACCGAGAAGGCACTGCAAAAAGAACAATCAAAAAATTCATCGCGGATTTCTAATCGCCCCGAGGTGGGACGATTAGACCTGCAACAAAATGTCAGAGAGCACTGTCCCAAATCTCCCATCTGGGAGGCTCCCAGTCATCTGCAAATTTTGGGGTTAGGTAAAAGTTGGTATTTTGGGAAGACCCAGAGGGTTGGATTCTACCAATTCAGCCTCTATCACCAGGAATTTTATGATGCTACCTGCATGTTAGTAAAGACGAGAAATAACAAGAACATGATCAAAACTGCTCAAAGTGATGTGAAATTTGAATGACAACCTATCTAAGAAACCTATAATAAATGCAAAAAATACAGAACTGAAATCTACTATATATTTCTAATCCCTCCGGGGTGGGGCGATTAGGACTGCAGTAGTGCAGGGGGCACCCGGGGGTAGTACGCCCACCGTTTGGGGCCTGATTTTGGCACCAATCCACTTGGTATGGGTCCAAAACCTCTTGTGGGGTTTTGTCAGCAAATTTGGTAGGATGTTATGGCCAAATGTTGGATTTTGGGTCCAGATTTGCGCTTCCAATACTCACCCAATGACCTCCCTTCCAAAAGAGATCAAGGATGTGAAAGGCACAAATCAAAAGGTGTGAGGATGTAAAATGATAGCACTTCGTTGCTAAAAATGCTCCTTCTTTGTATCTTTGGGGTGAGAAGACTCACCATTTTATAGGCCTGACGGTCTCTTTGGATGAGCATGTAGAGGCGCCACTTGGCAATCATGCCTTCTTAGGGGGGAGAAGATTCCTCCCTAATTAGGAGCTCCATGACTGCCCCTGTAACTGCCTCTAGCGCTCAAAAACACTCCCATGCAATGACGAAAGAGTTAAGTGGTGGATCTGAACTGCCATTTGTCAAGATTTGACCTTTTTCTCGTCAAACCTGCTATTCACCCCACCCTGGAGCGAATACTGATAATCGTCCCAGGGTGGGATGAATACCAGTTCTCCTTTAGAACTATTCTCCTTTTGGGGTGAGAAGACTCACCATTTTATAGACCTAACGGTATCTTTGGATGAGAATGCAGAGGCGCCACTTGGCAATCATGCCTTCCCAGGGGGGAGAAGATTCCCCCCTGATTAGGGGCTCCATGACTGCTCCAGACCTGTTCTCATTTTGGGGTGAGAAGACTCACCATTTTATAGACTTGACGGTCTCTTTGGATGAACATGCAGAGGTGCCACTTGGCAATCATGCCTTCCCAGGGAGGAGAAGATTCCTCCCTAATTAGGGGCTCCATGACTACCCCTGTAATTGCCTCTAGCACTCAAAAATGCTCACTCATGCTCCCATGCAATGAAGGAAGAGTTAAGTGGCGGATCTGAGCTGCCATTTGTCAAGATTTGACTTTTTTCCTGTCAAACCTGCTATTCGCCCCACCCTAGAGTGAATACTGCTAATCGTCCCTAGGTGGAATGAATACCAGTTTGTAATCGTCCCTGGGTGGAACGAGTATGGAGCAAGGTGCCTAAAGATGCTAAATTGTCCTCTGACCTTCCAAAACTATTGTGTGAGTGGTTAGGACCACTATTTAACCTCTGGGGGCTGCCCTGGGGGCTATGTGTGTGTCAATGCGATCAGTTTTTGTAGTCACATAATTGGATTGGTGCTATTTTGGTGTCTATAGATGCCCATTTTTGGCATGCTTTGTGCGTGGCACAGTGCTAAGCAAAAATAGATAACCAAGGCACTAATGATTAGGGTTTCTCAGTAACCTAACCAAATTTTGATGCCCCAAGTATGGAAAGGACATGCATTCTTGAATCCTTGCTTCTAACAAGCGAAGGAACTCAATTTAAATGTTAACATTTTTCGGTGAGGTGTTACTTGAGCTTGGACATTGATCATTCATGAATAGGCAAAGGGCGCAACCTTTTGTCTGTGGTAACCTTGAGTTCATGATTTATGAATGCCAAGTTGTTTGATCAGCTTGTGATTATTGCTTGTTTGCTGCCCCAAGCAGGAGTGTGATTATATTTGTCAATGATTCTTTGAATGTGTTCCATTTTCTTGATTGGGTTTGTATTTTTTGATTGGTGACTAAGTGTGACTACCCCCTCAAGCGACAAATTGATGACGAAATGACCTACATGAGAAAAGCAACGAGTCGCTTGACCCAATATGACTTAGGTTAGGGTGCCTTCAGGTGTTTTTCGTTTAATGCTTGAGTAGTTTCCCAACATTTGGACCTATTTTTGGTGGGTAGTAACCCTTTTTGTGACACCCTTTGGGGTGAAAACTATCAGAAATTCGTCCTCTCATGGAGCGTTCCGGCTATGGTAGCCTTCTTAGGGAGTACGATAGTGACAATTTGTGACCCTAACATCGATTTTGTATTCCATTGAGTGTCGAGCACAAAGGCGCCTTTGTTCGGCAAGTTTATTGCTATTTTTTGTGGGTTTTGACCCTTTTTATGACGCTGTTTGGGGATAAAATTGGCAAAAATTCGTCCTCCCATGGAGCGGTCTGGCTTAGATAGCCTTCTTAGGGAGTAGTATAGTGACAATTTGTGACCCCGACATCGGTTTTGCAAGCCAATAGTATTATGTTCAAAGTCTCCTTGGTTTGGTAGATTTATTGCATTTTTTGGTGCATTTTTTTGCTATTTTTGATTTTTTTTCTTGCTCTATAATCGTCCCTGGGTGGGACGAATGCCAATCAGTAATCGTCCTAGGGTGGGACGAGCACTAACTAGAGCGCTCATCCTAGGTAAGAATGAATACAGGCCTAAAAGCCTATTTAAGGGCCAAAACTAGGGTTTGGGCTCATTTGCATTCAAGTTTTTTGGCAATTTGGAGCTCTGAGGAGGAGGAGGTCGATTCTACGAAGTGAAGTGCTGCCAAATTTTTTAGACATCATGAGTGCACAGACCGAGTCATCAAGTGGTGGGGCCGAAGCGATACCGGTGAGTGTGCCTCCTCATTTATTTTGCTTGTGTTTTATTTTACAATTTTTAAAATCACAATTATTTTGAGATTGTTTTTCCTTTAAACGAAGTAAAACCCTAGGCTAAAAGGAAATGTGTTTTATTTTTTGGTTGTTTGTATTTTCGTAAGGTTAAAAATCGTAGATTAAAATGCATGTGTTTGTGTTTTTTTTTGTTTTTAAACTAAAACCCTAGGTGAAACCCTAGTTTTAGAAAAAAATAATGTTTTAAGTAAAATTTTGTATTTTTGTTAAAGCTAAAAAAACCCTAGATTTAACTGTGTTTTTTTTTTTGTTTTTAAACTAAAACCCTAGTTTAAACTTGGAGCAAAATCGTAGTGGAAACCATGCTTATTTTGCGGTTGTTGTAAACTAAAAGAAACCCTAGTTTAACTAATATCAACAACTTAGCTAAAAAAACTTGTTTTTATTTTGTTTGTTTTATCTGTTTAGACGAAGGTGAAACCCTAGGTAACTGAAATCTTTTGTTTTTGTGTTTGTTTTTGTCAGTGTAGACTAGGATGAAAACCCTAGGTTAACTGTTTTGTATGTTGTAAAATTTGTATTTTTTTTGTCATTTTACACTATGATGTAAACCTAGGTTAGACTGCCTTTTTTCGTTTTTATTTGTTTTTGTCAGTATAGACTAGGATGAAAACCCTAGGTTAACTGTCTTTTTCTTGTTTTTATTTGTTTTTCTCAGTATAGACTAGGATGAAACCATAGGTTAACTGTATTTTTTTTGTTTTTATTTTTTTTTGTCATTATAGACTAGGATGAAAACCCTAGGGTAACTGTCTTTTTTTTTGTTTTTTTTTGTTTTTGTCAGTATAGACTAGGATGAAAACCCTAGGTTAACTGTATTTTTTTTGTTTTTATCTGTGATGTTCTTTTTTTTTTTTTTGGTTACTTGTTAGTTTAAACTATAAAGTTAAAAACCCTAAGTTCTGATAAATTTTTTTTTTTTTGGTTTTTGAATTTATTTGCATTTGTATTTTTGTGATTTGTCAGTTTAAACTGTAAAGTTAAACCATAGGTACTAACAAACGAATTTTTGAATTTATGTGCATGTTTTTTTGGTTATTTGTCAGTTTAAACTGTAAAGTTAAACCATAGGTACTGACAAATGAATTTTTGAATTCATTTGCATTTGTTTTTTTTTTTTTTTTTGATACTTTTCAGTTTAAACTGTAAAGTTAAAAACCCTAGGTAACTGACAAACTGTAATTTGAATGCATTTTTTTTTTTCTATCAGTTTTAAACTTAAAGTAAAAACCCTAAGACTAACAAACTGTTTTTGAATGTTTTTTTGTTTTTATTTTTTCTGTCAGTTTTAAACTTAAAGTAAAAAAACCCTAAGACTGACAAACTATTTTTGAATGTGAATATGTTTTTATTTGTCAGTTTAAACGTAGAGTTAAAAACCCTAGCTACTGACAAATGGTTTTCTCTTGACTATGATTTTGCTTGTGATGTGTCTGTTTTATGTTTTTATCCATTGTTGTATATTCATTTTATTGTTGTACATTTTATCATGTTTTTAATGTTTTTGTGTTTTTGTTTTGCAGGTGGTGAAGATCCGGTACCATCAACCGATGGTGTTTTTTGACACTCGGGAGGCATTGACTTGGGCAGACTGGGAGTGGCTTGACGCCTTTGGGCTCAAGCATGTGACTCGGCTAGAGCCGGTGGTGGGGGATCGGGCATACCTGACCACACTGATCAACCTGTGGGATCCTCGTACTAATACCTTCCATCTCCCAACAAGGGAGATGACAGTTATGCTTGAGGACATTTATTGGATTTTGTGGATTTCGATAGATGGGTTGTCAATCAGGACTATGCCACAGGATCAGCGGATAGTAGTTCTAATATGCTGCTTTGGGCATGGGGAGGAGTTGGGTGTGGATAGCCCAGTGGAACCTTTTTTCTGTGGGAACCTTGAGTTCATGATTCACAAATGCCAAGTGTTTGATCAACTTGTGATTATTGCTTGTTTGCTGCCCCAAGCAGGAGTGTGATTGTCTTTGTCAATGATTCTTTGAATGCGTGTCATTTCCTTGATTGGATGTGTGTTTTTTGGTTGGTGACTAAGTGTGACTACCCCCTCAAGCGACGAATTGATGAGGGAATGACCTACATGAGAAAAGTGATGAGTCGCTTGACCCAAGATGACTTAGGTAAGGGTGCCTTCAGATGTTTTTCTTTGAATGCTTATGTAGTTTCCCAACATTTGGACCTATTTTTGGTGGGTGTTAACCCTTTTTGTGATGCCCTTTGGGGTTGAAATTGTCGAAAATCCGTCTTCCCGTGGAGCGGTCTGGCTATGGTAGCCTTCTTAGGGAGTAGGATAGTGACAATTTGTGACCCTAATGTCATTTTTGTATGCCATTGAATATCAGGCGCAAAAGCGCCTTTGTTCGGCAAGTTTATTGCTATTTTTGGTGGGTTTTGAACCTTTTTGTGAGGCCTTTTGGGGTTGAAATTAGTGAAAATTCGTCCTCCCGGGGAGCATTCCGGCTATGATAGCCTTCTTAGGGAGTAGGATAGTGACAATTTGTGACCCCGACATCAGTTTTGCAAGCCAATTATATCAGGTGCAAATTCCCCTTTGTTTGGCAAATTTATTGCAAATTTTGGTGCATTGTGGATGTAGTTTTTGTGTTGCTTTTGATTTTTTGTGAGGTCATAGGACTAGTTTATTGTAGCCTGAGGGCATTTTTGAGGATATATATACAGATGAATTTATTTTTTTTTATACACGTGTCATGATTTTATGTTATGCACAATGATTGATGTTGATGTATGCTTGTTAATTTACATTGATGGATGCATATGTTATGATGAATGCAAATGTTTCTAATTTATATGATATGCATATGGAATGGATGAAATGAGTTGTTGATATTTGGCGGTGGCACCATAGACTATTTTGAACTTATGGCTTTTTGTTCTAGGCGATTGCTTTTGGTAAATGACTTTTTATGTATATATATGTTGTTTTTGTATTTTCTGATGGCAATACGAGAATGAAAGATATCACAGTTGGTTTATAATGTAGTTAAGGTTTTTTGAGACTCAGATGTTTTAATTAACTAGCCAAGACTGTAATTTTGTTTTACAATACTTTTGAACAAGGTATAAATTCGACTTGACTTTGACCAAGTTATTTCACATCCCTGTGTGTGCAATCGAGTTTTTTTATGTGGTATTTGTCAGGATACCGCCAGTGCCAGATAGGCTATCAACCAAACCTATACTAAGGATCACCTAATTAGCTCCACTAAATCCTTTGGTGTATTTAGTTAGATTAATCTACGGTGCTATCTAGGATACCATAAGCTAGCTCATCCACATGCAAGCATTAATCTGAACACAATTTAATGTGACAGATATATCGTCATGCAGGAGGTTTGCCACCAATGACTGATAGGCAATCAACCAAACTGGTATTGAGGTTCACCTCATGACATTCAAAATGCTGAGAGTTCTAGGGATTCAAGTTTGACTCCCTTCTTTTCTTCAATTTGTATTGGAATACTTGATCTTTTATAGTGATAAAAATCACTATTTATTTTTATTTTTATTTTTTTGAGCAAGGGATTTGAATTTTGAGTGATTAGAATCACTATTGCTTGTGCTTTTTGATGTATGCACTTCGTGGGATTTGATGTCAAATTATGGAGTTTTGACTTTTGCAAATTTTGTGATTTTTTTGCAACCTTTTGAGAAATTGGGATTCTTGGGGAATTGGGTAGGGAATATTCTTGTCCTTTTTCCAACTCTCAGCATTATTGGGGTCATTTGCACAGGGGGATAAGCGAGATAGCTTTTTCGATGTATGGTATCCTGAATTGCTTTACAGGTTTCATCTCTCATTCCTACGACTTGGGAGTTTTTTTTTTTTTTTTTAACTTGTGTAGGGATGCTACGTAACAAGGTGTGATCTAAGCAGGACTCTACCTTTTTAAAATATGTTTGACTTTGTACAGTATTTGGCTAGAGATCTAAAGACAACTGAATGACAAAAACTGTAGATACATTAGACGACAACTGACTTATGATATGGTGAAACGGTGGATGGTGTTTATTTTTGCTGTATTGTTTACAAAATGGAAAATGTGAAAAATGATGGGTTTGCCAAGTAATGACAGTCTATGGTGCCTTTGACCTGTATGACCAACAAATATGCAATGTATGGATGTGATGCTTAATGCAGCTATATTTTTTTTTGTGTTTTTGATTGATTGATTTTTGAGCATTTTGAGTATGCATGGAAATAAGATGCAAAGAAAATGAGATGCAATTTTTTGTTATTTTTGATGATTTTGAGTATGCATGGAAATGAAATGCGATTCTTTTGTGATTTTTGATGATTTTGTTGTTTTTGAATTTTCTTTATGATTGATTCATTCTGCGTGAGTGTGGACCAAGTGATTCTTTCGGATCCTTGGAGGGCTTTGACCAAAGGGATTATGGGCACATTTGGGGCATTTTTACGGTTGACCAAGTGATTATGGGAATCCTTGGAGCGGTTTGGTTTGACCAAAGGGTTTATGGGCACCTTTGGGGCATTTTGAGGATTGACCAAGTGATTGAGGGAATCCTTGGAGCTTTTGGGGATTGACCAAGTGATCATAGGGATCCTTGGAGCTTTTGGGGATTGACCAAGCGATCATAAGGATCCTTGGAGCTTTTAGTTTGATCAAAGGGTTTATGGACACCTTTGGGGCATTTTTAGGGTTGACCAAGCGATTATGGGAATCCTTAGAGTTTTTTGGTTTGACCAAAGGGTTTATGGGCACCTTTGGGGCATTTTGGGGTTGACCAACCGATTACGGGAATCCTTGGAGCTTTTGGGGATTAACCAAGTGATCATAGGGATCCTTGGAGCTTTTGGTTTGAAAAAAGGGTTTATGGACACCTTTAGTGCATTTTAGGGTTGATCAAGCGATTATGGGAATCCTTGGAGCATTTTGGGGATTGACCAAGTGATCATAGGGATCCTTGGGTCTTTTGGTGTAATCAACTTGCTCTTCAGGGGATAGGGGTACCCCCAGCTTGATAATCTATGGATCCATTACATCAGAGCCAATGTCTATGTTGGTCATCTCCTCGACTGACATGTGGGATCCATCCTCCAACTAGTGTGGAGTTGGGATCAAGTGGATATCATTTGCTGAATTGAGATCTGCATTGGGAACCTCAGGTTCCTCTTCAGCATGGAAGATATCCTGAGTTGGTCCTGGGGTGAAATGAAGCATCTCATCGAAAGGCCAGTACTCTGATGGGGACAACGATGAATTAGCATGATCCCAGCCTATGGCATCTTGGTCTAGATACAATGGTTGTGTTGGATCGACTAGATTGTGTATGGGGGCAGTTAAGTCGATGGAGATCATGTTGATGAAATGATTTTGGTCTCCATTATTGTGGGTGTGGTATCTCAGACATCCTTGATGATATTTGTGCTCTAGATCTAGCTCTGGAGGTATGGGTAAAAATGGATCAGCCCTATGTGCGGATAGAAGGATAGGGTCTACCCTCAAAACTGATAACTCTATAGGGTCTCTTGGCGGAAGGGGCTCTCTGTATGCCCAAAGTGGCAGATTCAACACTTGGTCCCACTGTGTCGGGTTTAGGTGCCACTCATGCCCTGGCCCTATGTTTAGTTGTTCAAATATGTCATCAATATCCATAGGGTATTGTTGTTGTCGCATATGATTGAGATAGGCCATTTCAATTTCATCTTCATAATCATTGTCGGAGATCCAATAGCCCTCGTTGGCTTTGAGCACTGTTTGTGACATGTGAGGCTCATCTTGCTCAAGCAAATTGATGTGGTCCCATTGAGGTTGTTCCGCTCTCGATGGGGGGACCTGATTTTCTTGAGGTGGCACTTGCTCAATTGGAGCATCCAAAGGGAACATATCCAAGAGACTTTCTTGATAATCATCCATGGGGGTTACCTGTGAATGATTGCTATCAAATTTGAAGGGGTCCCATGGTGCTACTTCATATTGTGACTCGTCTTCGGCCAGTGAGTCAGGCTCATCAGAATCTGGCGATTCTAAGACATGGAAGACCCCATCATTGGGTAGCTCTACGGTCAAAGGTCGATCCTCTTCGAGAGGAGCCTCACGTAAGTTGGGCTTTTGGGATCCCAAAATCTAGGTCTCTACAGACTCTAAGTGCTTTAGCAGTGCTCTACATGTATCGAGGGATTTGATCTCCTCCTCTTTGGTTGGTTATCGCTATGAATTATGAGGAACTTGAGGCCTATGGAGGGGTGTCCGGACAATGCCCCCCTGCCTTGGTAGGGCATTTCAACCTGTTCTTATTCTTGTTTGAACTCCTCATAGGATTTTTGAGGGATTTTTGAGTAAGGCCTATAAACCTGGGTGGGTGCTCGAGGAAGGCGCCTGTCATTGGTTCTAGGAGTGGCCTCCCACTCAGGTCCAGGTGGTGTTGGGGGCAATGCTTGATAAGGTCACGAAGACCTGTCTCACACCCATGGGTTGTGCCTCTCATAATGTTTAGTCTTATGTATGCGAGGGGTTGGAGTCCTCGCCTGCATAGTGTTCTGGAGCAACTCACCCATCTGGCGTTGAATGCACTCTTTTTTTAGATGATACAGTTGCTCTAACTGTTGTTGATTTTGCTCAAAATACATGAGTTGTGCTTGGTGGACGGCATGTTTGGCAAATGCCAAGTTGATTTGTTTCGTCATCATATGTCTATAAGGCCTAGATGCCTCCCCTACATATCTATCTCGGTCATGGTGATCTGAGATCTCTATAGGTCACCTCCCTCTGTTGAGGGTAGCAGCATTCCCCCGAGGCTTTGGCATCCATAGGTGATCTTGATAAATAGCAGGTGCGGAGGTGCATTGCTCCCATGCTGTATATTGCTCTTGAGGAATGTAGTGGTCTTCCTAATTTTCCCTTTCATAAATGTGAAAGGGGTGGGCATAGTTGGATCGCCCTGCCTAAAGAGCCTTGTGCTCTAGGTTTGTCCTGTTGTTTTTGACAATAAGAGGGGGTAGAGGAGGGATGATGTAATCATGTGGCCCCTCCTGATGGACCCTACGTTGCCCTAGTGCTTCATCACACGGTGGCCACTCTTAGCGGGTGTCTAAGGGATATTTCCCATCTATGTTGAGTGCCACATGTATGGACTCTTCTTGAAAGGGGTTGTGATGAGTGGGCATGCCCCTCAAATGGGTGCCTCTATAGTACCATTCTGTCGAGGTACGATGTGGACTATCTTGTGGGTCAGGCCACCAAGGTGGAATGACCAAGTCCTTGGGGCTGTAGTAAAGGTGACTTGTGCCCCCTTGTACACTCTCCATAGCTTCCACCCTTGATTGGGCTTGGCTACGGGTGTACACCATGGTGGTGTCTCCCTACAAGATGCGTAGATTTTTATTTCTTTTTATGATTTTTATGCTACACTAAATAGAAAATATCACACACACACAAAGCAATTATTATCTCATTTAAATATTAAAGGTGTGCCCTAAACCTGGTTTAGTGTGTTTTGATTTTTGTTTTGACAGTTTTGTAAAGAACGTTTTGTAGCAAATGCAATATGATGGCTCTTATGACTCCCAAAAATGGTCGCCCCTTCGATATACCATTGCCAGACCATTATACGAAACCTCTCTATATACCTGCCATTACGTGAGGGAAACTATTAGTACATGAGAGCAGAATGGTACATGGAACATAGGCGGTACGAAAGGGGGATCACCCTGTTTTTGACACCTACCATAGAAGACTTATCCTCATGCACTGGGAATCACCCCAGCTACACTTGGTCAGCTTTCATCAGGATTTATGTCTAGCAACAGTAGCAATCGGGGTTATGGATGCAAATATTCAAGCCAAGGTGGTGATGAAATCCACCGTTGGTCTTGATCAAGGGCTGGGGTTTTACGACCAGCTCCTTGGTGTTTAAATTACCACATGATGTGTGGGGTTATTTTTATTTTGCATAAAAGAAAGCAAACATGCAGTAAAAACTTTCCTTAAGCAAGCAAATAACCATAAAATAGAAAATAGAAAACAAAAAATGACAGAAGGTGTTTAAGAACCCTACCTTTTCTCTGCCCAAATAGGATGCCTCTGAGTTTCTGCTCTGAAACTGCATAAAGAGCTATTGGTCCCTGGGTGGGATGAATAATAGAACTATATTAATCACTGGGTGGGATGAATGCCCATTCACCCCTAGGTGGCATGAATTCCAGCTCTGTACTCATCACAGACTGGAACGAACAACAGTCCAGCATTTGAAAAGTTGGTACTTGCAAGCAAAAAAAAGCAAGTTTTGATTATATTTTTTATCTCAAAAATAGAGGACAAGCTCCCACCATGATCTCCATTGAAATTACAAGGATATAGAAACAAAAAGTAAATGCCAAGATGCGATGCAAAGGAAACTAAACTTAACACTAACTCCTATGAATTGAAAGTGCATGAAAGGAGAGAAGCATAAATGAATCAAAACCAAATAGAAAACAAATATGGAAGACAACCATTTTTATTAATATGCTTCAAAACTTGGTTACAATCTGTATCCTCCCTTTTTAGGGTCTAGGAGCGTTAAATATGTTCTTATCACATCAACGGATGTTATTCCTTCTTTCGCGTGCCCACATGTAAAGTGGGTGGACCAAACATCACCGTCACTTGAATTCATGAGTCTTGACTCCTTGCTACTCCTCTAATGTTGATACCCTACATTCAAGGAAACAAAAAATAGTCAATAACACCTATAGATAAAATGAAACATGCAATCCCCAGGCCTTTAATTAGTGCATGCAAAATATAAATAAAACGATGACTGAAATAGATCCAAATGAGCTAAAAACTTGACAGAGGTATAAAAACATCATCATGAAGGTAGTTCAAAAAGAATAGTCTAAAAATTCACCACGGATTCCTAATCGCTTCGGGGTGGGACGATTAGACCTGTAACAAAATGTCAGATAGCACGGTCCCAAATGTCCCCTCTAGGAGGCTCCCAGTCACCTAAAAAGTTGGGGGTTAGGTAAAAGGGGATATTTTGGAAAGACCCAGAAGTTAGGATCCTACAAATTTGGCATCTATCACCAAAAATTTTATGATGCTACCTGCACATTAGTAAAGGCGGGAAATAACAAAAACATGATCAAAACAACTCAAAATGATGTGAAATTTGAATGACAACCTATCTAAGTAGCATAGAATAAGATGCAAAAATAACAAAAAGGAAATCTACCACAAATTTCTAATCATTCTGGGGTGGGACGATTAGACCTGCAGTAGTGCAGGGGGCGCCCGACGGCAAGATGTCCACCGTTTGAGGCCCTTTTTCGGCACCAATCCACTTGGGATGGGTCCAAAACCTTTTGTGTGGTATTTTTGGCAAATTTTGTAGGATGTTATGGCCAATATCAGGTTTTGGGGTTTGGGTTGTACTTTCAATGATCACCCAATAACCTCCCTTCAAAAATGGAGATTAGGGATGTGAAAGCACAAGCAAAAGGGGATGAGGACGTAAAAATGATAGCACTTTGTTGCTCCAAATGCTCTAGACCTGTTATCCTTTTAGGGTGAGAAGACTCACCATTTTATAGACCTGAAGGTCTCTTTGGATGAGCATACAGAGGTGCCACTTGGCAATCATGCCTTCCCAGGGGGGAGAAGATTCCTCCCTGATTAGGGGCTCCATGAATGCCCCTGTAACTACCTCTAGCGCTAAAAAAATATCACTCATGCTCCCATGCAATGAAGGAAGAGTTAAGTGGTGGATCTAAGTTGCCATTTGTCAAGATTTGACTTTTTTCCCGTCAAACCTGCTATTCACCCCACCTTGGAGTGAATACTGTTAATCGTCCTTGGGTGGAACAAATACCAGTTTGTAATCATCCCTGGGTGGAATTAGTATGGAGCAAGGTTCCTAAAGGTGCCAAATTGTCCTATGACCTTCCAAAACTATTGTGTGAGTGGTTAGGACCACTTTTTAACCTCTGGGGGCTGTGTGTGTCAATGCAATCAGTGTTTGCAGTCACATAATCGGATTGGTGTTATTTTGGTGTCTACATTAGGATTTTATAGTTTTCATTTGCATTAAAAATAGGCCTCACAGAGTGGAGGCTCTTCATGTGCTATTGACCATTTTTTGTTTACAATAATATGTGTACAAGTGACAGATTTTTTAAACAAATAAGATCGTTGACACCCACCATCCGTTTGATTTGCAAAAGGGGCTTTTCCCCTTTGTGCCCATTGTACTCAAAACAAGAAATTCATTTGTAATTAGACCCCTACAATTCAGGGTATATCATTATTGTAAAAATAGGAGACCAAGGATCCCATACAAATCCAATACAAATACAAAGTTTATTTATTTTGCATATTGCTTGTCTCGTGCTTTCATTGTTTGGGTGTTATCTTATTCTCTTAAATATTCAAATATGATAATGATAATTTTCTAGATTTAAATAATTAAATGTTTATAATTATTTGTTGTTGTTACTCCCCACCCCTGCCATCAAAAAAGGATCCTATATTTTATAGTATTAACCAACTATGTAGCAACTTTCGCATAGCATGATAATATTGATTTCAATTCCATGGACTCACTTATTAAAGGATGACCAAAAATAAAAGTATCATCAAAAAATTGGAAAAAAAAAATTAAGGGATCATTTGTTACAATCTAAATACCATTAGTCTTACCTTCCATTTTTTCTATTATAAAAGTTCTCTTCATTGCCTTTGCACCAATAATAAATACATAAGAAGATAGTGGGTCATACTTGTAGAATCCATGAGATGATTCAAAGTATCTAGTAAGTGATTTATTGATCAAATTATAATATTTTGGAGTGTTATAACAATATTTAATCTATTCATACAACCTTGATCAAAATTAATTTTTTAAAATACCATGTAGAAAACTCCAACAAACCCTATCATATGCCTTGTTTATATCTATTTTTTCAAGCATGCTTAGATTTCCCATGGAATAAAAAGAATGCATAACATCTTGTGCAATGATTACACCATCAATAATTTGTTTACCATGGAAAAAATCATTTTGTTCCTTTGAGGTAATACAATCTAAAATATTTTTCAATACATTTTTCATAATTTATGAAATTATATTATAAATCATATTAGTAAGACTTATTAGACAAATATTATCAAAATATTTTGTGTCACCTTCCTTAAAAACTAATGCAATAAAGGTGTATTGAACTCATTTATTGTTACTTTATTTTTCTTGAGCTAATCAATAATAGTAAACATACATTATTATTTAAAAAAACTTAAATATTATTTACAATTTTTTTTTTGTGTCGAGGACTAGAACGATGTGGTACTCTGGAGCGATGTCTATTTTTGGTGAGAATGAGGTGATGGAGATTGTTGTGGAGGATCCATTTTGGGTAGGTAAGTCCTCGACCTATGGTTCTTGCCCTTGGTGGGACCCTGGGGTTTCTTGTCGGGGGTTTGCCGATTTCGACATCGAGAAGAGCTCTCTGTCCTACGCGAGTGTGGTTTCGGGAGCTCATAGTGTGGGTGAGTTCCCTCCTTTTTTTGGTAGATGGTAACTCTTTCAAAATACACGTCCCGGATGCTACTGTGGACTCTTTGCTCAAAAATGGGACTTGGGATTTGATTGGAAAGTTGGCAGGGGGCATCCTGATTTAGACTCTCTGAAATGGTGGGCCCTTTCTAAATGGAAGCCAAAGGGTTCCCTGGATTTAGCATTGCTTCCCCATAATTTTTTTCTCATTAGGATTTCGTGCGAGGAGGATTCGAGGAGAATCCTTGAAGGTGGCCCTTGGTTTTTTGGGAGGCGTATTTTTTTAAGAAGATGGAGTCATAATTTCAATCCTGCCACCCAGAGAGTTAATATTGTACCAGTATGGGTTTGTCTTCCTGAGTTCCCGACTCACATGTGGCATGAGAGTGTTTTTCATGGTGTTGTTGAAGTGATCGGGGATTTTGTTGCTTTCGATAAAACCTCTTTATCTCATTCTTGTCGCCAGTTTGTTCGGATGTGTCTACTGGTTGACATTGAGAAATCTCTTCCCACTTCCGTGGAATTGGTTTCTCAAGTTGATACTGTGATTCAGACTATTGTTTATGAAAATAAACCTCAGGCTTGTCATTCTTGTGGTATGGGTGGCCATCACCAGAACTTATGTCCTAAGAAATGCAAAGTTGATCCCTCTAAATCTGGTAGTGTGGATAAGTCTGGTCCTCCCCCCTCTAATGGGTCCTTTCAGGGAAAGCAGAATGAATGGCAGACCCCAACAAAAAAGAATAGAATTTGGAAAAATAAGACTCCTTATGCTTCCCAAGGTTCGAAAGGAAAGAAGATTATGTCTTCTGGTCCGGCGGTTGGTGGTTCTAATGTTGCTTCTTTGATTGAGAATTGTCATTCTCCTCCTCCTAAGTCCCCTCCTTGTGGGGAAAATTTAGATATTGTGTTGGCAGGGGACTCTGTTGAATTGGGGAAGGATATTCCTTTTTCAAACTCTTTTTAGAGCCTAGAATATTTTGAGACAGAGGAGGCTCCTATTCAGAAAACTCCTTTGAAGGTGGCTTCTCCCATTGCTTTAGAATCCTCTCCGATTGGGAGTATTCCGGAGTCGACTGGGTCTCCTAAGCATGTTATTGAAAAGGGTTCTCCGGGCCAAAAACAAGAAGCCTTCGTAAGAGACCTGTGGATGTCGGTTTTCCTAAGAAGGTTGGTAGGCCACCTTCTAATTTCGGTAGGAAGAGGTCCACCGATGTGGCGTTGGCAGATGGTGGTCAAGCCTATCTTATTTTTGAAGGCGATAATGGTGAAAAACAGCTCATATTGGAGGGATACATTTCCCCACAAGCTGGGGGAATTGGTAAGAAACTTTCCTTTTAACTGGCCATGAATATTTTCTCATGGAATGTTAGGGGGCTTAATAGTGCCTCCAAAAAATGTCTTCTTGCATCCTTACGTAAGGAGAAACTCCCTGATATTTTATGTATACAAGAGTCGAAACTCGAGGCTTCGACTTGGGATGTCACCCATAAGTTAGTTTGGAAAGATGCCGGTTTTATGGCTTCGAAAGCGGTTGGTTCTGCAGGAGGTCTCCTCTTTTTTTGGGATGCATCCAAGTTTGAGGGCCATGTTATTTCGTCGTCCAGTAGAATTATCAATATTCTTTTTTGGTGCAAATCCTCTCGCAGACGTTGGGTGATGTCAAATATCTATGCGCCTAATTCCTATTCTGATAGACACAGATTTTGGTCACTCCTGTTGGATATGAGGGCTTCTTTTCTGCATGAGTCTTGGCTAGTGGTGGGAGATTTCAATTCTCCTATTTTCCCTTCTAAAAAGTGGGGAGGCAATGCCATGGATGATAGAAGCATTTCAGATTTTCATGATTTCATAAATCAAGTTGTTCTTCGTGACATTGACCTCATGGGTGTGAAGTTTACATGGAGTAATCGAAGGACAGGTAATGGTCTTATCTTGAGTAGATTAGACAGAATGTTAGCTTCACATTCTTCTGTAGACTTATTCGGGGATGCCTCCTTACATGCTCTTCCTCGTATTGGATCGGATCATAATCCTTTGTGGCTTGTTGTTCCTGAGGGGCTTCCTTTTCTTCCTCGACCATTCCGATTTGAAGTGATGTGGTGTTCCCATCCAGAATTTGAAGCTAGAGTGTTAGAATGGTGGTGGGAGCCCGCTCCTAGTGCTGGTATTTACAAATTGCTTTTTAAACTGAGAAAAATTAGAGAAAATCTTAAGTTATGGAACAAATTCTCTTTTTGAAACTTGTTTCGGGAAAAAGAAAGGCTAAAGTCTCTCATGTCTTCCATTGAATCGAATATTGAAGGTCAGGGTCTCTCTGAGGATTTACTCTCTGAGGAGAGGTCGGTTCTATGTGCTATTCATGACCTGCAAGCAAAAGAGGAACTTTTTTGGAAACAGAAGTCCAGGGAGTTGTGGCTCAAAGAAGGAGATAGGAATACGTGATATTTTCATTCGTCTACTCTTCGACGTAGAGCCCGAAATAGAATTAATGAGATTGATAAGTCTGATGGAGGTAGATCTTCAGATATTTTGGAAATTAGGCAAGAGGCGGTGGATTTTTTTAGTTCATTGTTGTGTTCTTTGCCCCCCCGTGATCAGGTGGCCGAGGTTAAAATGTTGGAGGCCATTCCCTGTCTGGTCATGAGTGAAATGAATGATTCCCTTCTTGCCCAACTCTCAGATGATGAAATTATTTCTGCTACTAAGTCTTTGGGCCTGTTAAAGGCCCCTGGTCCTGATGGTTTTCTGCCTGTTTTCTTCCAAAAATACTGGCACATTTGTGGGAAGGATGTGTGTGAGGCCATTAGACATATCCAATCCTCGAAGACTTTTCCTAGGGCGTTGAATTCTACCTTTTTGGCTTTGATCCCCAAGAAGGAGTCTTCGTCTTCGTTCAATGACTTTAGGCCTATTAGTCTGTGCAACACTATTTATAAAATCTTCTCTAAGGCTATGGTAAATAGACTAAAACCTATTTTGTCATCCATTATTGATGCTACTCAGAGCGGCTTTGTCTCGGGAAGACAGATTTTGGATGGGGCGATTGTTATCCATGAGCTTCTTCATTCGGCTCAAAAAGCGGTCGGGCGGTGTTCTTTCTCAAATTGGATGTTAATAAGGCTTATGATAGGGTTTCTTGGCCCTTTTTATTTTTGGTCCTCAGGAAGTTTGGCTTCAGCGATGCATGGATTAGTTTAATGGAGGCCGCTATTTCATCTGCTTGGTTTTCGATCCTGATAAATGGGTCCCCGACCGGTTTTTCAACTCGCAAAGAGGATTACGCCAGGGTGACCCAATTTCTCCTTTTCTCTTCATAATTATGGTGGAGGCTCTCATGCATGCCATCAAGGTGAGAAGTGTGGAGTTTTATGTTAGGCCGACTTTGCAGATCCCCCTATTTTGCACCAATAATTTGTTGATGACACGATGATTTCCTGCCTGGCATCTATTTTCCATGCTAGAGACATTAAAAGCATTTTGGATTGCTATGGGAGAGCATCTGGTCAGTTGATCAACTTCCTCAAAAGTAGCATTTTCTTCACTAATACTCCTAAAATTCACCAAAATAGGATTGCCTCCTTATTGGGTTGTTGGATTGTTTCTCTCCCAGTTACGTATTTGGGTCTACCCTTGTTTTCTGGGCATTTGAAAACTGAATTATGGAATCCGGTTGTGGAAAGGGTCCAAAAGAAGCTTTCTTCATGGAAGGGTGCTCTATTAAGTCAGGTTGGTAAAGTTACTCTCGTTCAGAGCACTCTTCAAAGCATTCCGATCTATTTTATGTCCATTTTTAATGTTCCTGCTAAAGTAGCGATGAAGTTTGATAGTATTTGTAAGGCTTTCTTATGGGCGGGTCCGGAGCTAAAAGGTAAGATTCATCTCTGTTCCTGGGAACAAGTTTGTCTCCAAAAAAATATGGGGGTCTCAATTTGAAGAATGCCTCACTTATGAACAGGGCCCTGGTATCTAAACAAGCATGGAGAGTCGCTTTCGGGGTGGATAGTCTTTGGTGTCGTATTTTGGCCGCCAAATACCAATTCACAAATTTTCTTTCCGATCCTCTCTCATTAGATGGTTCTGCTTTCTGGAAAAGCATTAGCAAACATAGGGAGTTCATCAAATTAAATAGTTCATGGGTGGTTGGAAATGGCAGATCAGTTTTATTCTGGGATGATCAATGGCTTAGGGATCGGTCGTTGGTGGAGGATCAACGTTACGGTGAAATATGTGCACTTTCTAAAGAAGTTGGTTTTGTTAGAGTGGAGGATTTCATTCTTTTCCAAGACAATCAAAGGACCTGGTTGATGGACCCTCCGTTTATTCAAACGAGTCAGAATCACAGGGATTGGAGTTCTATTCTGGAGGAGCTCCACCGCTATGTGTTGTGTAGAGAGGAAAGGGGAGATAGGTTGGTCTGGAACAATGATAGTGAGGGCAATTTTACTGTGAGATCTGCTTATTCTATTTTATGCCCTCAAGGAAATGATGCTTGGCCATGGAATAAAATCTGGGTGAAGCATCTGATGCCCAAAATCAATATTTTTTTCTGGCTTGTTGTCCAAAATAAAATTTTAACGATTGACAATCTTCTTAAACGGGGATTCCACTTGATCAATCATTGTTTTTTATGTAAACAAGAATGGGAATCTGTTACTCATTTGCTTCTCAGATGCAGGGTGTTTCAAAAAATGTTATATCTATGCCTTCATCATATGGGGTTATCTTGGGTGCTTCCCAATTCGATCATTGATTTGTTCAATCAGTGGTCATCTCCTTTTCGGTCTCCTCATATGAAATGTTTTTGGAATTTTTTATTGCCTCATATTTTATGGGGAGTGTGGAAGGAATGAAATGCCAGAGTGTTTAAAAACGTTGAGGGAGACCTGAATCATATTTGCTATAGAATTCTTTGGAAGGTTAAGGAGAACGTTACTGCTGCTCTAAAGGAGACCCTCCCTTCGATTCCAAAGGACCATCCTGACTATTTTGTGGAGTTGAATTTGGGATTTTTTCTAGACCTGAGACCTCCCTCGGTGCCCAATATTCGTAATTCCATTAAGTGGTCCCCACCCCCTCCTGGGTGGCTAAAGCTGAATTTCGACGGTGCATCGAAGGGAAATCCTGGCAGAGCCGATGCGGGTGGTCTTATTAGAGATCATCTTGGTGAAATTATTTTGGCCTTCTCTGAAGACTTAGGCATGCAGTCCTCCCATTTTGCTGAGTGTAGAGCTGCCTATAAGGGTATTTTTTTATTAAAGGATTTGGGAGGTCGTAGGGTTATCATTGAAGGAGATTCATTGAATGTTGTGAATTTGTTGAAGGGTGTGTGTTGTTTGGGATGGCATCTTTCTAATCTCATTGATGAAGCCAAGGCCCACCTTTCTTCGTTCGATGAATTTTCCATTTGCCATGTGTACCGGGAAGGTAACGCGATGACAAATTTTCTGGCTAACTTGGTCATTGGTAGTCAGGGGTTTAAGATTTGGTGCTCAGATTTTTTGATGGAATTGGTCAATCTAGTTAATGATGATAAGCCACCAAGTTGATTGCTATTGTCAGGGGTCTCTGTTGGAGGTATGGCATTCATTGAAGATATCGGGTGAGAAGATCGAAGGTGCGGTCTGTGGGCTGTCGTTGCTTTGTTTTATGGCCTCTCTTCTCTTACTGGTTTTCAAATTTCAAATTCAAATTTCTAATGAGTGCCTTGGATGGGGATGTTTAGTGGCCTCATTTAATGTTGCTTTAATGGGGGAGATATTCGATTCAAATTTCAAATATTGTCCCATTCTTAATCCTGTGAAGATTTGGTGGTTGGTCCTATACGCTGTGATGATCACTTCCATTTATGATGTTAGGTGGCAGAAGTGGTGTAGCCTGCTGAAAGGTCCCATATGGAGGGGTTGCTTTTTAAATTCTTGTTCCTCTTCACTCTGTTCTTGGCTCGTTGGAGATTGGAGTTCTTCGGGTGATGTGCTGATGATGGTTGTTCAGGGTACTTTGGGGGAATTTAGTCCTTCCTATGTCAGACGGAGCCAAGGTTATGGAATGTGTGTTTGTATTGTCCATGTCAGATGGTTTTATGGGCCCCCTCTTAGGTGTTTTCTGCCCATGCACTTCTTGGATTTAGGGATTGATGATCTGCCTTCTGGAACGTTTGAAAGTATGGGTTCGAGGTTTGGTAATCAACACCCCATTTTTGAATTGGGTGCCTCGTGGTCTGCATTGTATGATGGTTCCTTCCTCATTATTGTTGTTGGTGATTCTCCCAAGCTCGAACGGAGGTGGCGATTGGGAACTTTCTTAATGACCAGACTTGTCATTATTTTGCTCACATCTGTCCCTCTTTTTCTTCGGGATATGACAGCTGGTCTCTATGGTGCTGCCTATTGTTTCATTCACTATTGGGTTCTATTTTCTTCTAAGTGGAGCCCTCTCTTTTTCTCAGTTGGAAATCGGCTTTGATGCTAACATTGTGTTAAAGTCTATTGCAGATCCTTCTGGTCAATTGGTTCATGGCCCTAAGCAGAGTGTTGTTTCCCCCTCCTTGGAGGGTGGTTCTCGGTTTACTTCTAGATCAAACTCTGATGAGAGTTTGGACTCTCTCTCCTTCTCTTTTGGTGTCGGCCCGAAGAGGATTTCTAAAAAGATTCAAATTTCTTTGAAAGGGGTGTGGGGTGGTGACCCAAAGGTGAAAGAGGTTCTTTCCTCGGGCCCCAATGCTAATGCTATTGTTGATTTGGCTCCCAAGGAGAGCATGGCTGATCTTGGTGGTTTTTTCCGATGTCGGAGGGTTCTTCTGTAGTAGATCATCGTCTTTCGAAGTGGCTTCAGAGCAATTTGGTGGAGGAGGACTCTCCTTTAGTGAAGGCTTCTTCTGATATGGATATTCTCCCATGGGATTTTCCCCGAGAAAAGTCTATGGAGGAAATTCTTTCTTCGAGAGAGTTGGAATCTTCTAAAGATGTAGTTCTCAAAGACTTATTGCTTATTGATGTTAATCAACGTAAAATTTGGAGCACGCTAAAACTTGCCCTTGATTTAACGGAGAATGTTTCTAGTCTGGCGGCCAATGTCTCTCAAGGTGTGCATAAGTTAGGGTAGAACCTCCTCAGTTCTCTCTTCTTTGCCGCCTTTTGGTCTGGTTTCCTCCTTTTTTCTGGTTTACCTTTGGTTTTTCCAGGCTTGTTGGGTTTTCACCCATTTTTTTTCTCCTTGTAGTGGTTGTGGGATCCCGTTAAAACCCTCTGCTTTTAATAGTACCAAAAAATAAAATCTTAAATATTTTAAATGAAAATATCTTAAATAAATACTAGAAAATAATGTTGAGCTAATAATTAATTAATATTAATATAAATAATAAATAATAAATAATAATTACCTGGAAATGCTATCATTGAAGGCTATTCCTTGTTGGTGATTAACTATAAATATAATATTACATTTGTTTTATCCTTAGATTTTTCTCATTGTAAATAAAATAGAAGTATTCTTTCTAATTAGAATTTCTCTATCTTATTTAATTTAATTATAAGATATAAAAAATTATTCTAAAGTAATTGATAAAAAAAATTATATAAATATTTTTTTAAGAGATGATTTTGTTTTTTTTTAATTATTCCTTTACAAATATTAAACATACAATATTAGAGAACCCTTAGAATGCAACCAAATAGGAATTATGGAGTGACCTGGGTACTAAGGTATTTACAAGAATCACAATGTGGAGGAGTGGATTCACATTCCATAATCACTAGCAGTTTATGGAGGACGACATAATATTTCATTTGATATGCTTTCTTTGATCAATGATGATTGGTAAACTCATATTTTATTGATAGTTTTGTTTCCTAACCCTTGTCACCGAGGGTTAATTTGATTCCCCATGAGGTGTGTTAACCCATCCACTTTTTTTATTGTAAAGGTTGTTATTTTAATTTAATGTAAATAGCTTTTTTCATAAAAAAAAAAAAGAATGATTTTGAATTTTTTGAAATAAATATTAAGTTTATTTTATACATGTAAAAAGTATATATTATTTCTATATAAAATTTGAATTAGTAAATTATTTTCGTCAATTATTATTTTTAAATTATAAGCATTTTAATAGATTTTAATTATGTATAAAGAAATTATATAAATAAACATATAGAACTATTAAATTTGAGCCTTAAAAAAGAGCAGTTAAAATATTTTTATGGATTCTTATGTTTATAATATTTTAGTTGGTTTAATATAATTATATACATGACCCAATGATTGAAAGAATTCAACATCGCCTTGCCAGTTGGAAAGGCACTCTTTTAAGCAAAGCCGAAAAATTAATGCTAGTCAAATATATTTTATAAAGTATACTAGTGTTTTTATGTCCTTATTCAATATGCATGTGAAAGTCTTATCTAAACTTAAAAGGATACAAAAATATTTCTTATGGGTGGGACCGCAAGACCACAAAAAATTTCACTTAGTCTCTTGGAGCCAAGCCTGCTCTAGGAAAGAGAATGGGGGTATTGGTCTATGTAATCTTCGACTGATGAATGAAGCATTGATTCTCAAACAAGGATGGAAGATCCTAAAAAATCATGAATCTGATTGGATCAAAATTATTTTTGCTAAATACCTTTTTCGATCAGATAATCTGCTAGCTGAACATGTTCCTAAGGAAGGTTCCACTTTCTGGCAGAGTGTGAGTAAATTTAGAATGGATCTATTGTTTGGAACAAGGTGAGTTTTGGGGAATGGTTCTTCTATTTGGTTCATTGAGCACTCGCTTATTCACAATGCCACTTTGGTCCCTATTGAAAATCTCACTCGTAGATTGGGCTGGGCCAAAATTGAGGATTTTATCACCAGAGAGGAGAATAAGAGAGTTTTTAATATAATTCCTCCGAAATTTTTTGGGAGTAGGGAGGAAGCTAAGGCTTGGGAAGCTACCACTATTCTTCTCAAACTTCATGTCTTATCGAGCCAAGAGAATGAAGATACTCTTATTTGGAAAGGGAAAGCAAGGGATTATTTTCTATTAGATCAGTCTATCATTTAGTTGACTCAGACCCTCCGCATTGGTTTCTTCCCAAGAAAGTTTGGTTAAAAAATTTAACCCCGAAAGTGAATATCTACTTTGGTTGACCATTCAAGAATAAATGTTTAACCATTGAAAATATTTGTAAAAGGGGTATGGTTTTAATCAATAGGTGATACCTCTTTGAAGCCTCGAAGGAATCATGCCATCATATGTTCTTTCATTATTCCTTCTCATCTTTAGTGGTCTCTCATGCATTATTTTTTTATTGGTATTTAATTGGGTGTTATCGCATGCTATTCTTGACATCTACCTATAGTGGACTTCACCATTCAAGTCTCCCTATTTGGCAAAATTTTGGTCTTTCTTGCTTCTTCATAGTTTTTGGGGTATTTGGTGGGAACGTAATCAGAGAGATTTCAAAAATTCTAAGCATGATCATATGATTATCTCATCCAGGGCTCTTAGTGCGACTATGGAGAATGTGTACTACTACTTCCCATATTTAAAGGCTAGCCTTATGGATGAGTCTATTTTGGAGAGAAATATTGGTTTTTGTACTCATTGTTAGATGGATGGTCCTCCTTCCTCTTTGTGCTCTTCCATAGCCTAGTCCCCTCCCCCCTAAGGATGGGTTAAGCTAAATTTTAATGGTGCTTCAAAAGGCAACCCGAGACCTGCTACTTCTGGTGGTGTGATTCGTAACTCCAAAGAGGAGATAATTGGTGCATATACCAAAAATATCTCCACATATATATCACATTTTCTGAAGCAAGGGGTCTTCTTCAGGAAATTTTATTTGTGGAATCCCTTGACCTTCATAAGATCATTGTGGAGGAGTACTCTTTGAATATTATGAATATTTTCAAATCCTCTAGCAAACCCCATTGGAGCATAACTAATTTCATAGTTGAATCCATCAAAAATTTAAATTTGATAAGGCGATAAAGAAACAAATTTGATGGTAAATTTAGGACTTTATCAACATGATCTTTAGGTTTGGATGAATAATTTTCCTCAAAACCTTTAGAATATGAATTGATGATCATGGATAGCTATGATTTTCTAGGTTTGACCTAAATTCTTCTTTGTCCCCTCCTTCGATTTCTTAGCTAATGTTGTGTGACTGTGTTGCTACACTATGGGTATCCCCCTCTTGTTGGTGTTCCAAAGTGTGATTCCTTTTGACAATCCCCATATATTCATGCCAATCTCCTCCTTGTGGTTGATGCCAGACTATTGGTCAAATTTTGGTGGATATTAATCAAATTTAGTGGATGGGCTCCTAGCTAAAAAAGTGTTCAAAGGTAAGATTAAACCTGACAATGTTTTTGCTGCACATCCTTCGATGTTCTTAGCCAAGTATTTTTTCAATATCGTTGGTGATCTAACTGGTGTTTCTATAACCTATCATTTGGCATCCCTTGATTCCTCGAACATGCCTTCTCTTTTATCAATTCTAGATGAGAAGAACTCTACTCTCCTCGGGTCGCTTCAAGTAGTGTTTTCCTTCATCATCAAAATTCGAGAAGTGGTGAATCAACAGATGGATCTGATAAATCCAAATTAGCTTTGTAAGAGAGTGCCCTTTTGGTTTTTTGTTTTTTTCAGCTAATAGTCCTTTGTGTCATTTATGCCTTTTTGACACTCTTATTTTTGTTATCTTGGAGTTGAGTCTTTGGTTCATCTTGTTAGATGTTTTTTTATGTGTGTTTTTGATTTTGGTGCATTCTCATGCCCTATCTCAGTTTTGTTGTAATAGGTTTGGGGACCCTTAAAACCCCTTCGTTTACCTAATAAAAAAAATTATATACGTGAGAAAATAATTTAATGATAAAAATAAATTTAATATAATATAAGATTAATATTATCTCATGAATTATATTATACAATTATTATTGTAGTATTTTAACAAACCAATATTTATTTGTTTATTATATATGGATTATTTTTTAATAAGTTGTGTATGACTTCTATTGGAGCCACTTCCATTACAAAAACAAATCATTATATTTATAGCAAGTTAATTAAAACATATCCAACTTTTCCTTTTTATCAAAGATATTCTTTATTTGCCTTTCTATCAAAAATATTCTCCATCTTCCTCAAAAAACTAAGTTTTCACAATCAACTCCTTTATATCATATGCCTTTCAAAATTTAAATTTTATCAAGATGAAATTCAACACAATAAATGGCTAAAATATTTGTTGCCCATATTCTATATCTATAAATATCTTGTCAATAACAACCTCGCAATTTCTTAATACCTTTTATTAGGGTTCTTATTCATTTCCATAATATTCCAAGATATTATTTTCACTGTTATTTTTCCTTTTTATTTGTGGGTTTAGCCCAACTTCTTGTTAACACTTGTGATATTATTTATTTTTTCCAATATCAATATCTCTTGAGGTTTCTTTTTCTCTTTGTTTTTGTTTATTGGGTCTTCCTCTATTTTGTTCATTCCTAGTAATACTTCTATATTCGTCAATCTCTTCAATATTCTCACACTACTTAGAAGTGCAAAGAATAGTCTCAAAAGCATAATCTTCTTTAAGTTGCCCTAGAAACCTAAAGTGTAAGAATACTCTTTATGTAGCAATTACCTTCTTATTCTGCTCTAAAGCCCCTAAATTATTATGGGTTTCCTCCATCCTCATTTCTTTTTTATGTTTCTCTTGAAACCTTAAAGTGCAAGGGATGACATTTTCATAACTTTTACTTTATTGCTTGAAGATGATTCTATACTACTTGAGTAAAAAGAAGATTATTTACTAGAATAAACTTGACCTCTTTTGTCATCTTTCTTTTAGGATTTATATCCACATCTTCTTTTGCACCTTTAATTCCTTGTGAGCTTGTCAAACGATATTGTAGATAGACTTTCTTTACCTCATAATTTGGAGTGGAATATCCTTAATATGATCTTAGCTTCTATCATTATATGATTTCCTTGCTTTATCTTGAAGTTTATCTCATGGCTAGGATTTTTTCTCTTTTTTCATAGTTTTCACTTTGTAAACTCTTTCCATGTTTCCAATATCATAACAATTATGGATTTGAAATATGATATTTTCATAATCTACTTGTTGACCCCATTCTCTTGATTCAAATTTAATCATAGTGGATTCTGGCAAAGGTTTTAAAATATCCATAGCAACACATATTCAACTATATAGTATGCTTTCACTCCTTATTAGTTAGTCCTTCCTTGATGAATTTCATTAGGGTATTTCCAATATTATTTAAAACATACATATTTATAAGCTAATATAGAAGTCCAAAAAGCCTAACCCACATTAGAAGCCTTTTAATAGTTTTTGTCTCAACAAAAAAAATTCATTCTATGATCTCAAATAAAGTGCATCTCTTCCCTTAAACCATGGACCACCAACCATTATTTTACCCCTAATTTTTGAACTAGAAAAAATGATGAGGGAAAAACCTTTAGGAAGAAAATTCATAGAGTAATTTGAATTAAATTTCCACTTACACTTGATCCAATTTGAATCTAAAAAAAAAATTGACCATGATCTATGGAATTTACATATTAATGCTCTATTTTTAAGAACCATTACACCATTCTCAAGAATCTCATCCTTGATACTTACTTTTGGTGTAACATATCATACTTAGATCAAAATTGTCATATATTCACTTTTTAGCTTATCTCTAACTTGGGTCTCTATACTTACAACTACGGCATCCTAAATTCCCATTAGGGATTTCAAATATGAATTTCCTTCCATACTATCTAATGGGACTCACTCTTGGCTTGCACTCCCTCTTGGTTTGCACTCCCTCTCGACTTACACTCACTCTTGGCTTACACTCACACTTACTCCTAGCTTGCACTCCCTCCTGGCTCATAATTGCCCCTCTCTCTTCAATTATTTTTTGAAAATAATGTTCCACATAGTCATGGTGAGAGTTTGAAGCATTGATGCACTTTGGATGAACCTAACACTCTCCTAGCTCACACTCCCTCTCAATTCACACTTGCTCCCATCTTGTACTCTCATCTGCCTTGCACTCACTCTCGACTTGTACTCCCTCCTAGATAACAATTATTCCTATCTCTTTTTTTTGTTGGTGTTCCTTCACTTTAGCAATTTTTTGAATTATATTCAACTAAATTCATTAAATTCTCCTAAAATATAGAACAATAAGTGGTATTTTTTTCTTGATCACACATTATTTTCTACTTCTCACTTCCTTCTCGTACTTCCTCCTCACTCCTAGATGGCATGTGCACTCACTTTTTGTTGCACTCTATTATGTATGACTTATTAGTTAAGATTTGATTTTTTTTTTTTTAATATTATATTTTTTGAAGAAAAATTATAATATTCACCTTACTATAATCATATAAGAAATACATATTATGGTAGTAATAGTTATGAGAACATATTATTTACCTCAAAATTAGTAATATATAATTTCTCTTTTTTTTTAATTTACATGGTGGAATTGAAAGCACGAGATTTCGAAAGATTTGAAAGGAAAACTATTGCGATGCATTCAAAATCAAACAAACGCTTAAGTCCTAAAATGTGAAATGCATGAAATGAAAGAGACGAATTGAAATGAGATAAAAGAAAGTATAGAAAGCACAACCCTTTTTATTTAACTCTCTTAATCTCGGTTACAAAGACGCCTCCTCCCTTTTCAGGGGCTAGGAGCGTTAAATGAATTTTGGTTACAATCATGACTTAGTATTCCTCCTTCCGCATGCCCACATTTGAAATGGGCGGGCCAAAGTGTTGCCACCGCTTGTGTTGATGAATCCTTGATCCTTGCTGCTCCTCCTGCATTCAAAGAAACAACAAGTCGTTAGTAGCACCTGTGACAAAAGATGAAGCGTTTGATCTTAAAAACCAATGGAGGATGCATGCATAAGATTAGCTAAACCGATGAATAAAATGACTCCAAATAACCTGCAAATTTGATAGAGACCAGAGAACATTACCAGAGGGCCACTGCCATCAAAACAGTCGAGAAAATGCCACCAATTTGCATTCAAACCGTAATTCGTCCCTGGGCGGGACGAATTCTACTGTAATTCGTCCCGGGTAGGACGAATTCGCCTGCGACAAAACGCCGAAGTGATGCTGCCCAAATGTCACGTCTCGGGATCTCCAAAATACCTGCAAACATAGGGGTTAGCTAATTGGGGGCATTTTGGGATGACCCAGATGGTCGGATTTCCCCAATTTGACCTCCATCAATGGGAATTTGACGTCGCTACCTGCAAGTTAGTGGGGACAACAAAAGCGACAAAAACATGATGAGATCTGATCAAAACATTATGAAATCGAAGTTATAAACTATCTAGACAGCATAAAATGGAATGGAAGATAAACAAGTGATAAAAGAACAAATTAAAATGAAACTAAGAAGTGCGGGGCACCCGAGCGGGCCGCCCACTGTTAGAACTTGATTTCGGCACCAATCCACTTGGGATGGGCCCAAAATATCTTGTAATGGGTTGTCGGCGAATTGGTAGATCAATGTGGTCAAATGTCGGGTTTTGGGTCCGGATTCACACTTCCAATAGCCACCCAATAACCTCTCTTGCGAAAGAGATCAAGGATGTGGAAGAGGTGAATCAAAAGGGTAAAATGTGGTATTCAATTTGGCAGCACTTCGTTGCTTGAAAATGCCTCCAACTTGTCTTTTTTTGGGTGGGAAAGTCCACCATTTTATAGACCCAGGGGGTCTCTTTGGAGGGGCATGCATGAGCGCCATGTGGCGGCCATGCCTTCCCATGAGGGAGGAAAGTCCTCCATGACTTGGGCTTCCATGACTGCCCTTGTGACAGTCCTCTAACGCCCAATCTGCCCACCTACACGCGCATGCAAGGCAGGAGGCAATAATTGACTGTCCTCGGCTGCCACTTGGCGCCATTCTTCTTTTTGCCCGTTGAACCTGGAATTCATCCCGACCTAGGACGAATTCAGAATTCGTCCCTGGGTGAGACGGATCCCAATTTGAATTCGTCCCTGGGTGGGACGAATATTGAGCAAAGTGCCTGAATGTGCCAAATTGCCTTTTGACCTTACAAAATTGCTACAAAAGTGGTTAGGACCACTTGTTTAACCTCTGAGGGCTGCCCTGGGGGCTGTGTGTGTCAAAGCGATCAGTGTTTGCAGTCACATAATCGGATTGGTGTTGTTTTGGTGTCTACAGATGCCCCTTTTTGGGATGCGTTGTGCATGGCGCAGCGCCGAGCAAAAATAGATAACCAAAGCACTAATGATTAGGGTTTCTTGGTAACCTAACCAACTTTTGATGCCCCAAGTATGGAAAGGGCATGCATTCTTGAATCCTTGCTTCTGACGAGCTAAGGAATTTGATTTCAAGTATTAACCTATTTTGGTGAGGTGTGACTTGAGCTTGGACATTGATCGGTCATGAATAGGCAAAGGGCGCAACCTTTTGTCCATGGGGGAACCTTGTGTTCATGCTTCGGGAATGCCAAGTGTTTGATCAATTTGTGATTATTGCTTGTTTGCTGCCCCAAGCAGGAGCGTGATTGTCTTTGTCAATGATTCTTTGAATGCATGTCATTTTCCTTGATTGGGTGTGTGTTTGTTGATTGGTGACTAAGTGTGACTACCCCCTCAAGCGACGAATCGATGAGGGAATGACCTTCGTGAGAAAAGCGACGAGTCGCTTGACCCAAGATGACTTGTGCAAGGGTGCCCTTAGATGGTTTAGCGTTAAGCATGTGCAATTTTTCCGACATTTAGACCTATTTTTGGTGGGTAAAATCCCTTTTGGTGATGCCATAATGGGGTGAAATCGTCGAAAACCCGTCTTCCCGTGGAGCGGTCCGGCTATGGTAGCCTTCTTGGGGAAGTAGGAGAGTGACAATTTGAGCCCCGACATCGATTTTCTATGCCAAGAGGTTAAGTGCAAGAGCACTTGTGTCCGACAATGCTTATTGCTTTGTTTTTGTGTTGCATTTTTTTGTTGTTTTTGTTGTTTTTGTTTTTTGTTTTTTTGTTGTTTTGATTTTTTTTTTGTGACGCCATTTGGGGATTAAATTGTCGAAAATCCGTCCTCCCATGGAGCGGTCCGGCTATGGTAGCCTTCTTAGGGAGTAGGATAGTGACAATGTAAACCCCGACATCAGTTTTCTATGCCATTGAATGTCAGGCGCAAAGGTGCCTTTGTTCGACACTTTTATTGCTATTGTTTGTGGATATTTGTTGTTTTTGTTGTTTTGATTTTCTTGCTTTGTGTATATGTCATAATTTCATGTTATGCACAATGATTGATGTTGATGGATGCATGCTACTTTATATTGATGTATGCATATGGTATGATAAATGTGAATGTTGTTGATTTATATGATAGGTAATGGAATGGATGAAATGATTTGTTGATAACTTTGCATTGGCACCATAGACTATACAGGACTTATGGCTTTGTGTACTGGGTGATTGTTGTGGTAAATGACTTTGTATGTATACATGTGGTTTTTTGTATTTTTTGATGGTATTTGTGAGGATGAAAAGTAGTGCAGTTGGTTTAGAAATGTAGCTAAGGTTTTCTGAGACTCAGACGGTTTTAACTCACTAGCCATGACTGTACTTTATCTTACAAGACTTTTGAACAAGGTATGAATCGGACTTGTTCTTTGACCAAGTTATTTCACATCCCAGTGTGTGCAATTGAGTTCGTTTATGTGGTATTTGTTAAGATACCGCCGAGTGCCGGATAGGCTGTCAACCAAACCTGTACTGAGGATCACCTAATTAGCTCCACTAACTCCTTTATTGTATTTAGTCGGATTAATCTATGGTGCTATCTAGGATACCATAAGCTAGCTCATCCACATGCAAACATTGATCTGTACACGAGTTAATGTGACAGATATATCGTCATGCGGGAAGTTTACCGCCAGTGACCGATAGGCTATCAACCAAACCGATACTAAGGCTTGCCTCATGACCTATCGAAATGCTGAGAGTTCCAAGGATTCAAGTTCGACTCCCTTATTTTCTTCAATTGTATTGGGATACTTGCTCCTTTGTAGTGATAAAATCATTGTTTATTTTTATTTTATTTTTTTCTTTTGAGCAAGGGATTTGGATTTGGAGTGATAAGAATCACTATTGTATGTGCTTTTTGATGTATGCACTGTGGGATGTCAAATTTTTGGAGTTTTGACGTTTGCAAATTTTTGATGTTTTGCAACTATTGAGAACTTTGGGATTCTTGGGGAATTGGGTAGGGAGGATGCTTGTCCTTTTGCCAACTCTCAGCATTCTTTGGGTCATTCGCACAGGGGGATGAGCAAGATAACCGTTTCGCTTATGGTGACCTGGATTGCTTTGCAGGGTTCATCTTTCATTCACACAACTTGGGAATTTTTTATGTGTTTTAATTTGTGTTGGGATGTTACGTAACAAGGTGTATTTCAAGTATGACTCTACCTTTGTAAAATTTGTCTGACTGTGTACAATTCTTGGCTAGAAATTTAACGACATCTAAATGATGAAAACTCTAGATACATTAAATGACAACTTGACTTATGATATGGTGACTCTATGTATGGTGTTGTTTTTGCGATATTGTATGGAAAATGTGAAAAATGGTATGCTTGCTAAGTAATGACAGTCCATGGTGCCTTTGACTTCTATGATCAACAAATGTGCGATATATGGATGTAATGGTTAATGCAGATATTATGTAGTGCTTTGATTGATGAAGTATGCATGAGAATGAGATGCAGATTTCTTTTTGAGATTTTGATGGTTTTTGTTGTTTTTGAATTTTCTTGATGGTGACCAAGGGATTTCGAGAATCCTTTGGGGCCTTTTTGGGGTGACCAAGTGATTGCGATAATCCTTGGAGCTTTTGGGGTGACCAAGTGATTGCGATAATCCTTGGAGCTTTTGGGGTGACCAAGTGATTGCGATAATCCTTGGAGCTTTTGGGGTGACCAAGTGATTGCGATAATCCTTGGAGCTTTTGGGGTGACCAAGTGATTGCGATAATCCTTGGAGCTTTTGGGGTGACCAAGTGATTGCGATAATCCTTGGAGCTTTTGGGGTGACCAAGTGATTGCGATAATCCTTGGAGCTTTTGGGGTGACCAAGTGATTGCGATAATCCTTGGAGCTTTTAGGGTTGACCAAGCGATTGCGATAATCCTTGGAGCTTTTGGGGTGACCAAGTGATTGTGATAATCCTTGGAGCTTTTTGGTTTGGACTATGGCTCTTCAGGGGATAGAGGTACCCCCAACTTGATGGTCTTTGTGCTTCGGATCTGGCTCTGGAGGTATGGGCATGAATGGATCGTCCCTATGTGCGGATAGGAAGATAGGGTCTACCCTCGACACTGATGTCATTAATATGTGTCTCTGGGTGGAAGTTGCTCATCGTGCCAAATTGGAGCCATGGATCCAACACTTGGTCCCACCCCATTGGGTTAACGTGCCACTCATGCCCTGGCCTTATGTTTAGTTGTTGAAGTGCGTCATCAATATCCATGGGGTGTTGATGTTGTCGCATGTGATTGTTGTGGGCCATCTCTATTTTATCCTCACCTTTGGCCAGTGAGTCCAGCTCATCAAAATCTGGTGATTCTGAGACATGGAAGACTGCATCATCAGGTAGCCCTACGGTTAGAGGTTGATCCTCTTCGAAAGGAGCCTCATGTAAGTTGGGCCTTGGGAGCTCCAAAATCTTGGTCTCTATCGACTCTAAGTGCTCTAGCGCTTTGCATGTATCGAGGGATTTGAGCTCCTCCTCTTTGGTTGGTTCTTGTTGAGGAACTTGGGGCCTATGGAGGGGTGGCCGGATAGCACCCCCCATGCCTTGGTAGGGCATTTCATCCCGCTCTTCTTCTCGCTCTGATTCCTTAGAGGCTTCTTGATGAATTTCTAAGGGTGGCCCATAAACTTGAGTGGGTTCCTGAGGAAGGCGCCCATCATTGGTTATAGGAGTAGCCTCCCGCTCATGTCTAGGAGGCATCGGGGGTGGTGCTCGATAAGGTCACAGAGACTTGTCTCGCACCCAGGGGTTGTGCCTCTCATAATGTTTTGTCTTATGCGTGTGAGGGGTTGGAGTCCTCTCCTGCATAGTGTGTTGGAACAACTCATCCTTCTAGCACTGAAGGTGCTCTTTGTTAATATGGTACAGTTCCTCTAACTGTAGTCGCTCTAGCTCAAGTTGCCTGAGTTGCACCCGACAGGCGATATGTTTGGCAAATTCTAAGATAGTTGGTCCCACCGTCTCATGTCTAGAAGGGCTAGATGCCTCTCCTACATATCTATCTCGGTCATGGTGATCCGAGATCTCTATAGGCCGCCTCCCTCTGTTGGGGGTAGCGGCATTCCCTCGGGGCTTTGGCCTCAGTGAGTGGTCCTGATAGATAGCAGGTGCGGAGGCGTATTGCTCCCACACTGTATATTGCTCTCAAGGAAGGTAGGGGTCTTCCTCGTGCTCTCTTTCATAAGTGAAAAAGGGATGGGCGAAGTTGGCTCGCCTTGCTTGAAGAGCCGTGCGCTCTGGATTTGACCGGTTGTTGCTAACAATGATGCGAGGTGTAGGAGGGATGGCATAGTCATGTGGCCCCCCCTTATGGACCCCCTGCCATTCTAGCGCTTCATCGCGCAATGGCCACTTATAGCGGGTGTCCAAGGGAGTTCTCCCATGGGTATACCTCTCCTGAACGGGTGTGTGCTGGGTGTTGTGCTGGCAGGGAGTGCCCCTAGAAGGGGTGCCCTTATAGTCCCATTCTGTCAGGGCACGGAGGGGTCTGCCTTGTGTGTCAGGCCGCCAAGGTGGTATGACCAAATCCTTGGGGCTATACCGGAGGTGACTTGTGCCTCCTTGGATATTCCCCATAGCGTCCACCCGTGATTGGGCTTGGCTGCGGGTGAGCACCATGACGATGTCTCTCTAAAAACCCTAAAATTGAAAATGAGTCAGATGGGGCCCAAAATTGGGGTGCGCATCCCTCTTACAATAGATAAGCCATAAATAAAGTTTCAAGTCCTAACTCTAAATACATTAGGAGAGATTAACCTTCGAACAACTCAAAAAGCATAAAAAATTAGGTGAGCAATTTTAAAACCTAATTTCGGGGCACTAGATGATGGAATTTGGCCCCAAAAACTGGTTTTCTGGGGAAATACAACTCTAGAGTTTATTTGTTTAAAAATCTCCCAACTAGCTCCCTGTCAAATTTCACGTCAATCGGAGCTACGGTTGAGAAGTTATGGCCCCGACAAAATGCACTAAAATTTAGGGAAAAAAAATAAGATTTCCCATATTTTGTTGGATGCTCCTGCATCACTTATGGGCACCTTTGGGGCACTTTTGGGTTGACCAAAGGGTTCATGGACACCTTTGGGGCATTTTGGAGTGACCAAGCGATTGCGGGAATCCTTGGAGCTTTTGGAGCGAGTGACAAAATGCGTAGATTTTTATCTTTTGTTTATGATTTTTCTGATTTTTTTTTGTTACACTAAGCAGAAATGAACACACACATACACAAACGGTGATTATCTCTTTTAAAGATTAATGGTGTGTCCTAGACTGGTTTTAGTGCGTTTTGATGATTTTGTTTTTTTTTTTGAAAGTTTTGAAGAACGTTTAAATGCATAATGAAGGCTCATATGACTCCCATAAATGGTCGCCCCTTCAATATACCATTGCCGGACCGATATACCAACCTCTCTATATACCCGCCCTTACGAGAGGGAAACTATAGGTACGTGAGAGCAGATGGTACGTGGTACGTAGGCGGTACGGAAGGGGGATTGTCCTGTTAATGACACCTACCATAGAAGACTTATCCTCGCACGTTGGGAATCACCCCAACGACACTCGGTCAGCTTTCGTCAGGATTTACGCCTAACAACAGTGACAATCGGGGTAAATGGATGCAAAAATCAAGCCAAGGTGGTGATGAACCCACCGTTGGTCTTGATCAAGGGCTGGGGTCTTACGACCAGCTCCTTGGTTTAAAAATGCCACGTGATGTGTGTGTGGTTCTTTTTATTAAAAATTAAAACAGGCAGAAGCAACTACTTTCCTTAAGAAGGCAAAATTGACAGAAAATAGAAACAAAAAAGCAGAAAATGATAGGAACAGTTTAGGACCCTTACCTTTTCTCTGCCTAGACTTGTTGTTTCTGATCCTCGGCCCTAAAAATGTATAGACAAAAATTCGTCCCTAGGTGAGACGAATTCCAGAACAGAATTCGTCCCTGTCTGAGACGAATTAGAATTCGTCTCAGGGTCAGACGAATTACAGTAAGGTATTCGCCACAGGCAAAGACGAATAACAGTCAGAGTTCGAAAAATGGTACCTGTAAGCACAAATCACAAATTTTTGATCAGTTTCTTGATCTTAAAAAATCAGGGGACAAGGTCCCACCGTGATCGCCACTGAAAGCACGAGATTTCGGAAGATTTGAAAGGAAAACTATTGCGATGCATTCAAAATCCAAAATAAACGCTTAAGTCCTAAAATGTGAAATGCATGAAATGAAAGAGACGAATTGAAATGAGATAAAAGAAAGTGTAGAAAGCACAGCCCTTTTTATTTAACTCTCTTAATCTCGGTTACAAAGATGCCTCCTCCCTTTTTAGGGGCTAGGAGCGTTAAATGAATTTTGGTTACAATCATGACTTAGTATTCCTCCTTCTGCATGCCCACATTTGAAATGGGCGGGCCAAAGTGTTGCCATCGCTTGCGTTGATGAATCCTTGATCCTTGCTGCTCCTCCTGCATTCAAAGAAACAACAAGTCGTTAGTAGCACCTGTGACAAAAGATGAAGCGTTTGACCTTAAAAACCAATGGAGGATGCATGCATAAGATTAGCTAAACCGATGAATAAAATGACTCCAAATAACCTGCAAATTTGACAGAGACCAGAGAACATTACCAGAGGGCCACTGCCATCAAAACAGTCGGACAAAACGTCACCGATTTGAATCCAACTATAATTCGTCCCTGGGCAGGACGAATTCGACTGTAATTCGTCCCCAGGTGGGACGAATTCGACTACGACAAAACGCCGAAGTGATGCTGCCCAAATGTCACATCTCGGGATCTCCAAAATACCTGCAAACATAGGGGTTAGCTAATTGGGGGCATTTTGGGATGACCCAGATGGTCGGATTTCCCCAATTTGACCTCCATCAATGGGAATTTGACGTCGCTACCTGCAAGTTAGTGGGGACAACAAAAGCGACAAAACATGATGAGATCTGATCAAAACATTATGAAATCGAAATTATAAACTATCTAAACAGCATAAAATGGAATGGAATATAAACAAGTGACAAAAGAACAAATTAAAATGAAACTAAGAAGTGCGGGCCACCCAGGCGGGCCGCCCACCGTTAGAACTTGATTTCGGCACCAATCCACTTGGGATGGGCCCAAAATCTCTTGTAATGGGTTGTCGACGAATTGGTAGATCAATGTGGTCAAATGTCGGGTTTTGGGTCCGGATTCACACTTCCAATAGCCACCCAATAACCTCTCTTGCGAAAGAGATCAAGGATGTGGAAGAGGTGAATCAAAAGGGTAAAGTGTGGTATTCAATTTGGCAGCACTTCGTTGCTTGAAAATGCCTCCAACTTGTCTTTTTTTGGGTGGGAAAGTCCACCATTTTATAGACCCAGGGGGTCTCTTTGGAGGGGCATGCATAAGTGCCATGTGGCAGTCATGCCTTCCCATGAGGGAGGAAAGTCCTCCATGACTTGGGCTTCCATGACTGCCCTTGTGACAGTCCTCTAACGCCCAATCTGCCCACCTACACGCGCATGCAAGGCAGGAGGCATTAATTGACTGTCCTCGGCTGCCACTTGGCGCCATTCTTCTTTTTGCCCGTTGAACCTGGAATTCGTCCCGACCCAGGACGAATTCAGAATTCGTCCCTGGGTGAGACGGATCCCAATTTGAATTCATCCCTGGGTGGGACGAATACTGAGCAAAGTGCCTGAATGTGCCAAATTGCCTTTTGACCTTACAAAATTGCTACAAAAGTGGTTAGGACCACTTTTTAACCTCTGAGGGCTGCCCTGGGGGCTGTGTGTGTCAAAGCGATCAGTGTTTGCAGTCACATAATCGGATTGGTGTTGTTTTGGTGTCTATAGGAATCAGTAGCCACCACGAATCTGCGTAGGTTGTCTGGCTGTTATGGCCACCATAGTATTTTGTACTGTCTGCCTTGAAAGCCATCACATAGTTCTTTGCACTGATCTTATATATATATATATATATATATATATATATATATATATATATATATATATATATATATATATATATATATATATATATATATATATATATATATATATATATATATATATATATTATTGTGAAACTCACACACATATTGTCAGTATTAATTAAAAAAAAATTATTAGGTAAAATAGGGGTTTTGAGGGTTCCCAAACCTTTAACAGCAATAGTGGATCTCAAAAAAATGGTCCCAAAAAAAGCAAGGACAAGGAAATCAAAGAGATCCAATAGTAGGAACAAGAGACCAACGTCTAGGTGAACAAACAAGATTTCTCTAAATCCAAAAAGCCTTTAAGAACAAAACTTAAAAATGAGCACAAATCTCAGGCAGATATTTGGAGCCCGACCAACAAACCAAGTGCCAAAGATAATATTTGAACATTAAAAAGGATCGCTCAATAATTAAAACCCATTTTTTTAATTCTTCCTACCCAACCAAATATGATGCTACTTAAAACTAGATGGAAACCGCTAACCACCAGTGCATCACTTAAATTTAAAATTAAAAGTGATTTTCTCGCTCAGTAAGAAGAAGATGGAACCTAAATCTAACTAACAAAGAAGATCCGATAAGTCAGGACAAAAACCATGATCCAGAATCCCCTTATAGGTAGAAGAAACTAGTCCTTGTGAATATTTTAAACCTAAAGCCCAAACACTAAAATTTTCCCTTCAATATGAGAAACCAAAGGAAAATAATTTCTTCCAAATGAGCCAAATTCGATAAATAATTAAGTTACAATATGGGAAACTATAGAGAAGGTAATTCTTCCAAGCAAGCCTTTCATAACCATATCCTTGAACTTTCTTAAATCAAGCAAAAAATAAATTATTCCCATGCTAGGGACTAGAGCACAACTCTCCTAAAAAGGATATCCCAATGTCCAAAGGCATAAATGAAGTTGACTTCAACTCAATGATATCAAAATCCATACATTTTTTCACTAAGAAATTAGAATACAAAAATCATGCAAAACAACTCAAGACCCACAAACAAAGGATCCATAAGCTTAGGAAGAACACCTTCAGGAACAAAAACAGAGTCCCACACATCCAAATTTCATTTGGCATAAAAAAGACAACATCAATATAGGAGTCCAAGAGAGTAAGATTTACAGCTAAAACCTAGTTAGCAACAATACAAAATATTGGAATCTCCCTCCAACTCAACAAAAGGTACTCTTAAAGAGAGAATTTCAAACCTAAAAATATTGGATCCATGACCTCAACCAGGATAGATCCAAGAACAACTATTGGACACCCTTTCTCAAAGATTATATTTGCATTAATAAAGATATAATAACCACTAGTCATGGATGCTAAAACCATGGGCTCAACCAAATCACGAGGAATAGCTAAAAATCCCCACATAGCCAAAATCCTATCGACAATAGCTGTTAAAATTTACATATTTCTCTCTCTCAACACCATGAAGGAAATGGCCTGCATGAACCTCAAAGGATCCACAACTGAATTTGTGTTCTTAGGTAGAATAGATCTAGGACCAACCAAAAAACAAGGAATGGTTGGAAACTTGTTTACTTCAACCAAATATATTTGAAACATTTTTCCATAAAACTCCAAAGTAGCCGATGAGGAGACTCATAAGAATATTAATAGACCCTCAAACCGAGGACCCATATTCTTACACCAAGAAGTTCTAGGATTTGTAGAGATCTTGAGCACAACAAAAATATATCACCAAGAAAAACCTTTATAGACAACAAGCTTGCTACCTAAAACCAAAGGAAAATCTAAAAACTTGACCCAGAGAAGAGCATCTATCCCTCCTAAAATAGATTGTAAGGAAAGAAGATCTAGAAACACCTTGCCAAGAAATTTTAGGGCAACAAAAACCAAAGAAACACTAATCTCTATAGTATCCAAGCCCACTAGAATTGCAAACACCACCCTAGGAACAAAGCTCCAAAGAAAATCCCAAATACCTCCACGCAACCACTCAATACCTCCATCACTCAATTCACCATCTCTCAAGCCCTCTCCAGCTCTCTCTTCCTAAAAATTTAGGTTAGAAAGAAACCTCTAAAACTGCTCTTAGGTGGTCGATAATATCATCCCATTTGGGTATACCACTATCTAAAACAAAACCACAAGATATTATTTTATGTCCCCTTTGCATCATAGATATTAGAACCATGGACCTCTCATTCAATAGGGTCAAGCTTACCTTCTCCACTTACGCTACAAAGGTAAACATTAACTAAAAGAAAATGATTAATATATATATATATATATATATATATATATAATTAATTTATATTATTACAAATAATGGTAGGTGAAAATTGATTGGATGATTGGTTTTTTTAATTAAATTTATAATTTTTTAATGAAACCTAAATTTTAAATTTTTATTTCTTTTTGTCGTTAAACTCGCTCACACACACCCCATCATGGTCTAAACCAAGTATAATGTTTTTTTTCTTTAGAAAAAAAATGAACTTTTTAAATTTTATTATAAATTCTTGGCTAATTATTTGTTAAGTCTTTCTTACTCTTAAACTATTGTTTTTAATTTTAAAAAATTTTAAGTTTAAATAATTTTTTAATATTGTAATATTAATTATAATTTACATGTTGTCTTTTAGACTTGGGGTAAGCTATTAGAATTGACTAGTTTTACATCCAAACAAAAAATTCAGGGTAAATCTCAAAAAAATTAAATAGTATTTTAATTAAGTTTTTAGATTAAATTAATTAAAATTTGTTATAAATTTAGATGACTATTATTTTTAATAATTAATCAACAAAAGTACATTTTTATTAATTCTATATAAATAAAATTCAAAAAAAAATATAATTACATAAAAAATTAATTTGGAATAAATTTTAAATTACTATATTCATATAAACTTCAAACATAAAACTATGTAAGTTTTTATTAAAATTTAAATATATTTCAATTGAAATGATTCACAAATTATCATTAATGATATAAATAAAACTAGATGTATAGATTGGATAAATTTAATTTTATTATTTTATTACTAATGTTCATATTTGACAACAAATAATTTAACCAATTATGATATTGATCTTATTTTTGTGAAATTTAAATTTTAAAAAGCAATTGGCTAAGCAAAATTTTATATCTAAAATAAATAATACCAAAGAGAAACATAACAATATGAGCAAGATAAAAAATATATTTAATAAGAAAAAATGAAAGATATATTGATGAAATAAACAAGCTAAATATAATTAAATTAATATAATAACAAATGTAATAATTTTAGCTTTTCAATCCAAACTAAACTACATATAACTTATTAAAAAATTAAAAAAATTAAATAAACAAAAATATTTTAATTTTTTTATAAAGGTATTATAATACTATTAAAATATTGAAAAAGGTTAAATATAAACTGATTTTGAAAAATAATATTATATAAAATTTTAATATAAATGGTATGTTATAATAAAATTTATAACTTGATTTTTTCATAAAAGCTGTTAAAATTCAGTCTCCGTGATGTGGTCTCTACCGGCAAGGACGCCACGCCACTTGCATTATCGGTAATGTGAACCGAGTTCAATCTCCACGGCAGATATGTATATGTATAAAAAATATTTACTCAATAAAAAAATTGTTAAATTTATCAAGAGAAAGCTTAATACATGTATATATTTTAAACTTATTATTTAACCAATAATTTCTATTAACATAATATAAATGAAAATTTGTATTTATATTTATAAATAAAATATATATAATTATTAAAATAAAACATGATTGCTGCTCTTATGTTTTCTAATAGCTGATTCTTGATATTATGTACAGAGATATGCTAGGTGATATGTTTGTTGCACTTAGTGTGACTTTTTTTCCTAGTTGTAATAGTTTCTCTTGGTTGATTGGGGTGTGTTAACCCCACCCACATTGTTTTGTATATGATTAAGCTTAATTAATACAATTTTGGCTTTTTCATTCAAAAAAATAAAAAATAAAATGTCTTAGATTGAAATTAAATAATTTTTATAGTCTATAAACATAACCTACGTTAAACGAGTTTATATATATTTAATATATAATAAATATTTAAAATCATATATTTGTATTTAGATTGTGATTCCCGTATATGTAAGCAGAGATTTCAACAAAGTGGCTGATTTTCTGGCTAAGATGGGTGCTACGAAAGAGGTAGGGGTGCAGCTGCACAATGACATGCCTATTGCAGATGAGGTGATTAGGCAGGGCCTTGAAAGATCCTTGAGACAATGATCATTGAAAAAGCTAAGTATGGTTTTTGTCACGATTTCGCGACCTGTTGCGACATCGCGGCCATTGGTAGAAAGCTATCGCAATATCACGACATGTGTCATTGCGGCTGCTGGAGAAATGTTGTCACGATATCGCGACATGTTGCACCGTCGCTGCCACCGAGGGAAAGTTTTCACGATATCGCGACATGTTGCGCTGTTGCAGTCGATGTGAGAAAGTTGTCGCGATATCACGACATGTTGTGCCGTTGTCGTCGTCGAGGGGAAGTTGTCGTTAAAATATCCTTAAGACAAATGATCAATGAAAAAGCTAAGTATGATTTTTGTTGCAATTTCGTGACCTGTTATGCTATCGCGGCCATTGGAGGAAAACTGTCATGATTTCGTGACATGTTGCACCGTCGCGGCCAAGGGAGGAAAGTGGTCGCGATATCGTGACATGTTGCACCGTCGATGTCGTCGAAGGAAAGTTGTCACGATATCGTGACATGTTGCGCTGTTGCGGCCAATGTGGGAAAGTTGTCGTGATTTCGTGACATGTTGCGTTGTCGCTGTTGCCAAGGGGAAGTTGTCGTTGACATATCCTTAAGACAAATGATCAATGAAAAAGCTAAGTATAATTTTTGTGACGATTTCGCGACCTGTTGCCCCATCGCGGCCATTGGAGGAAAACTGTCATGATATCGTGACATGTTGCGCCATCGCTACCAAAGGAGGAAAGTGGTCGCGATATCGTGACATGTTGCACCGTCGCTGCCGTCGAGGGAAAGTTGTCATGATATCGCGACATGTTGCGCTGTTGCGACCGATGTGGGAAAGTTGTCACGATATCATGACATGTTGCACCGTCACTGCCATCGAGGGGAAGTTGTCGTTGAAAGATCCTCAAGACAAATTATCAATGAAAAAGCTAAGTATAATTTTTGTCGCGATTTCATGACCTGTTGCACCATCGCGGCCATTAGAGAAAAACTGTCGTGATTTCGTGACATGTTGTTCCGTCACTGCCAAGGGAGGAAAGTGGTCGTGATATCGTGACATGTTGCACCATCGCTGCCGTCGAGGGAAAGTTTTCGCGATATCGCAACATGTTGCACTGTTGCGACCGATGTGGGAAAGTTGTCGCGATATCGCGACATGTTGCGTCGTTGCCGCCGCCGAGGGGAAGTTGTCGTTGAAAGATCCTTCAGAAAAATGATCAATAAAAAAGCTAAGTATGATTTTTGTCACGATTTCGCAACCTATTGCGCCATCGCGGCCATTGGAGGAAAACTGTCGCGATTTCGCGACATGTTACGCCGTTGCTACCGTCGAGGGGAAGATGTCACGATTTTGTGACATGTTGCGCCGTCACCGCCAATGATGGAAAGTTGTCACGATTTTATGACATGTTGCGCCATCGCTATCGTCGAGGGAAAGTTGTCACAATTTCATGACATGTTGCGCCGACGCGACCAAGGGAGGAAAATTGTCGTGATTTCGTGACATGTTGCGCCATCGCGGCCAAGGGAGGAAAGTTGTCGCGATTTCACGACATGTTACGCCATTGCGGCTGCTGGTGGAAAGTTGTCGCGATTTCGTGATGTGTTGCGTCGTTGTGGCTGCTGCTGGATTTTTGTCACGATTTTGTGACATGTCACGATTTAGCCCCAGGTTGACTTTTTTGCGGTCAGAGGTGTCTTGTGTCATGATTTCGTGACTTGTAGCTTTTTTGCGGACAGAGGTGAAGTTGGTGTTTGCTGCGTGTTTTCACGATAAGTTGTTGTAACTGACCTATCAGCTCTCTCAGCTAGCTTGGTATTGGTTCAAGAGATTTGGATCCAGTGCAAATCTTCCTCTTCTCTTGTAATCATGTGCTTTCATGGTTTTCGGCTGGGATGTATCTTATCCCAATTATAACTGATCAATATTTTAATACAATTTTTTTAATTTTTTTCAAAAAAAATAAATTAAATAAAGGTAACTTAATTAAAACCATTGAAAACACTAGTGGTAATTGAGAGTAATAATCTATGTCCATCATCTACGTTTCAAAAGTAGGTATGTAATCTATGTGGTGATTGAGAGTAATAATCTATGTCCATCATCTACGTTTCAAAAGTAGGTATGCAATCTATGTGATGGTTGTAAAAAAAAAAAAAAAATTGTTTATAGTTTTAATTTTTAGAAAAATGGTTAGTTTTATGTTTAGTTGTTAAAGATAAAAAGATGTTATTGATTTTTTTGATATCAAAAATGAATAAATAAATAAAAGTTTTGGAGGGCTAGGTGGATTGGTAAGTGTTTGTCAGGCATTTACTAAGAAGATGCTCAGGTTCAAACCTTTGGGGCAGCCTGTTTGTAAAGGTAGTAGTCTGATCTAAATATTTTAAGTGTGCACCAATCCGATGATGACGATACATTTCATGAGTGACCAGTGGTTCCTTTCATAGTGGTTCAACAATAACGAAGCGAAAAAGACTTGTTAGAATCAGCCTTTGTGGTTTGATCAACGATGACGATATAAATCCTGAGCAACCGGTGGTTCCCTTCACAGTGGGTCAACAATAACAAAGCAAGATAGGCTTGGTGGAAGCAGCCTCTGCTACCGGTGGTCCCCTTCACGGTGGGTCAACAATAACAATGTAATATAGACTTGATGGAAGCGGCCCATGTGGTTTAAACCCTACGCTTGTCCATTACTAAAATAGTGTGGCTTAAATCCTACACTTGTCTGTTATTAAAAATAATATGATTGTGATTGAACTAAATAAATAAATAAATAATTTAAAAAATATATGTTTACGCGTAAGAAGAAACATACAATCTTATCATTGTTTAAAACACATTTACGGTAGCAATGATGGCCCACGCTGAACTAAATAAATAAATAATTTAAAAAATATATGTTTACACGTAAGAAGAAACATACAATCTTATCATTGTTTAAAATACATTTACGGTGGCAATGATGGCCCACGCTGATTTTTCTTTCGAAAGCATTTGTTTTCCTGTCGAATGTGGTGGTTCTTGAAAACAAACAAATTATGTCATATATGACTTTTCGGTGCATGAGTTCAAAGATTTGAAATAGACCACTCAACACCCCAACCATTTTTTTTTTGGAAAGGAATGACACTTTTGTAAGAGTTAGGATGAGGCTATTGGATAGGTAGTTGTTTGTTTAGTTAGGCACATGCATTTATTAAGAAGAGATTTGGGTTCACATATTAAGGGTGTCAATTTGTAAAGGTAGTAGTCTGCTTTGAATCCTCTGAATGTGTGTTAAACCAACGATGATGATATAAATCTCGAGAAACTAATGGTCTCTCATGTTAGTCAACAACAACGAGATGGAATAGGCTTGAGAGCAGCCCCGTAGTTTGAACCCTACACTTGACAATTACTAAAAATAGTGTGGTTGTAACCAGCTCCCTGTGTATCTTAAAAAAATAGTTTTAGATTGGTTGTGAGTCCCCAATATACTTACCTCATATCATGACACTAGCATTTATGAGTTGTATAGGTTGTACATAAATTAGAGTGAGAAAAAAATAAGTGTTTAATGTGGAAAAACACATTTGTAAGAAAAAATAATTTTAAAAATAAAAAAATAATTGAAAGATAGGTTTGAGGGTTTTGGTCCAGTGGTCGAAGCATTTCATAGAAGCATAGATACCACGATTTCAATTCCTCAAACCTCTTAGTATCGAAGGGTGCCTGTTAGTATCGAAGGGTGTGTTGCCAACATCGTTAATGAATTTATATGCTTTTTAACATGTATGAAATAATTTACATGTTTTTTATAATATTTTATAGTATTTAATATAACAAAAAAGATAATTTATTTTTTTAATCTTATTTAATATAATAACAATTTAAGTATCACAGAGTGCATGATCTTGAATAGATTATAAGATAATTTGCATGTTTTTATAGTAATTGATATAACAACAATTTAGGTATTGCACACTGTATGCTCTTGAATAGATTACAAGGAATAGTGCATACATTATCCATAATTGAATTAAACTATATAGAGTAAAGTGAGATAACTATAGATTGTAAGGAGTGTTGTGAAATTGAATGGTAGCAAATGTGTCTCATTTATTAGTGATATAGTTTCACTTATTAGTGATATAGTTGAATGGTGTAATTACATCCAAATCTCGAGAATATATTTAATGTTATGAAATATTTTATTTATTATAATTTATATAAAAAAAATATGAAATTGTAAGATAATTGTATATTTACATAGCATTAAACAAAAGAGGAATTTAATTATAATGATTTGATATAAAAAGATATGATTATGACAATTGGTATATTTGGATGGACCATCCAATCATTGTACTATCTATCCATTCAATTTAACTTGGATAGATTATTCAACTAGCAAATGTGTCTCACTTATTAATGATATAATTGAATGATGTAATACATCCAAATCTCACGTATATGACTAATGATATGAAATATTTTAATTATTATGATTTATATAAGAAAAATATGAAATTGTACATAGTATTAAACAAAAAGAATTTAATTATTAAAATATTTGATATAAAAATATATGATTATAACAATTGGTATATTTTGATGGACCATCGAACCTCTATACTATCTATCATCCAATTTTGCTTGCATAGATCATTTAACCATGATTTATGATTGAAATAATTATATGAAAGGAGTGAGACGGCCGCATAATGTATGATTATAAGATATACTGAAAAATATTATATAAGAGTGTATGGCAACAGATCTACAATAAACATTATTAATTCAATAAAACAACTACAAAATTCAATTTACATCCAAATTAAACATAGGATTGGTTTTGATTTGATATTGTGAAATATTTTATATATTATAAAAATGAATTTACATGTTTCTCTAGTTAAATAGCCCATATGTTCGGTATGGAATATCCTTCATGACTGGATTAAAGATTGTCTCATCTTACTATGACCTATGCCCAGAACGGCATCAGCTATTGCGTAAAAAAAAACATCTCGTGCGACTGATAACGATTTTTACACTCTGCCCAGCTTTTTTGTTCTTTCATACAACCAAGTTCAGTTGATGGATTAGTGATATATCTACGCGAAGCTTTCCTCTCCTGAGAATGATGACTTTCGCAAGCGTAGCCGCTCTTCCGGTAAGGGAGATTCCGGGGTCATACGGCCTCCCTTCCCGTGGTCGGACCCCTAGTCGACCAGTTCGACTACTTCGTAACGGAGGGCGCGCGGATAACTAGGTGTTGAGAAGCAAAAACACTTTGATAATGTGAAACAAATACTTTGACAATGTCTAAAAGATCTGTAAATTTTATGTCCATCAATTTGAATGGCTTGAAACTAAGAATGTTGAGCAAGGCGCTGAAAAAATTCTTTGGTCACTCTGTCCTCCACTTTGAGCCAATGCATTCGAGCACGTAATTAAGTTCCATTGGCTTCATACAAATCAACCTTTTTTAGCTCATGCAGAACGGAAGAAATTTGGGATTGAGCAACAGAGTTGAAAGGAGAGGCTTCAAACCTGAGACAGGCTTTGGATAGCTCACTTTGCAAGGCAGACTATGATCCAATCTATACATAGTTCATACTTCAATTATAATTGTATGAAGTGGGAAAGATGGTGCAAAGCCTTGATGTAATAAAGAATATTGATATAGTTAAATGGTGTAAGTTGCATCCAAATAATTGAATATATGGGTTTTATTATGAAATATTTTGTGTATGAATGAATTTTTATGTTTTTATAATATTTCATATAACAACAATTTAAGTATCTCGATCTTGAATAGATTATAAGGAGTAGTATATAAATCATCCATAATTGAATTAAACTATATAGAGTAAAGTGAGATAACCATAAACTCTAAGGAGTATTGTACATAATATTATATGAAATTGAATGACAACAAATGTCTCTCACTTATTAACGATATAGTTGAACGGTATAATTACATTACATCCAAATTGAGAATGTGATTAATGTTATGAAATATTTTATTTGTTATGACTTATATAAGAGGTTTATGAAATTGTGAGATAATTACATATTTCTATAGCATTAGACAGAAGAGGAATTTAATTATTAAAATAATTAATTTAAAAGGATATGGTAAAGGTTATGATTCTAACAGTGGGACCATCTACTCTCTATACTATATATCCATCCAATTTCACTTGAATAGATCAAGTAACTATAGTTTATAATTAAATCAAATTATATAAAGTGGAGTGAGATGACCACATAATTTATGAAATATAGTAAAAAATATTATATAAAATGCATAACAACAAATCTACCATAAACATTATTAATTAAATAAAATAACTACATAATTCAATTTACATCCAAACTAAACCATATCATTTGATATTGTGATATATTTTATATATTATAACAATGACTTTACATGTTTCTCTAGTTAAATAACCCACGTGTTCGGAATGGAATATCCTTCATTAATGGATTGAAGATTGTCTCATATTACTATGACCTATGCCCAGAACGGCATCGGCTATTGCGAAAAAAAAAGGCATCTCGTGTCACTCATAACGATTTGACTCTCTGCCCCGCTTTTTTGTTCTTTCATACAACCAAGTTCAGCTGCTGGATTAGTGATATCTCTACACGAAGCTTTCCTTTCCAGAAGAAGAAAAGGATGCTGAGAATGATGACTTTCGCAAGCGTAGCCCCTCTTCCGGTGAGGGAGATTCCGGGGTCATACGGCCTCCCCGTGGTCGGACCTCTGGTCGACCGGTTCGACTACTTCGTGACGGAGGGCGCGGAGAACTTCTTTAAGACTCGGATCGACAAATACAAGAGCACGGTGCTCCGGGTGAATATGCCTCCCGGCCCGCCCATCGTATCAGACCCGCGCTTCATCATGCTCCTCGACGCTAAGAGCTTCCCCACGCTCTTCGACCTCACCAAGGTCGACAAGAGAAACGTCCTTACGGGCGCTTATATGCCCAGCACAGACTTCACCGGCGGCTACCGGACCACCGTCTATCTCGATCCCTCGGAGGAAAAACACGGCAAGGGCAAGAAGTTCTGTTTCGAGGTCCTCAAGTTGAGCCGTGCCCGGCTCTTCCCGGAGTTCGGCCGCGCCTTCAACGAGGCATTCAATCAGATCGACAAGGAATTCGACTCGGATGGGAAGGGCTCGTTTACGGCCCAGGCGGACGATCTCATCTTCAATTTTGTACTCCGAGCGCTCGTTGGGTCGGACCCCGTGGCGCACGGCCCGGCAAGCCTGGGGACCAATGGCCCGACTTACGTCAAGGCGTGGCTTGCACCCCAGCTCGCCCCGATCGCGAGCGCCGGCGGCGTCCTGCCGAGGGTTCTGGAGGAATTTACTATCCATTCCATCGAGCTTCCGTTTGGGCTGGTGTCGGGTTTCTACTAGAAGCTCTACGACTTCGTGTGGACGCGCGGCTCCGCGCTGCTTGATATTGCAGAAAAGGAGTTTGGGCTTCGGCGGGAAGAGGCCTGCAACGACCTGCTTTTCAACATCGGCTTCAACGCCTTCGGGGGGATGTTGATCTTTTTCCCGGCTATCGTCCAATATATCGGCAAGGCCGGCGCAGATCTGCACCGCGACCTGGCGGAGGAGGTGCGTGGGGCGGTGAGCACCCACGGGGGTTTGAACATGGGGGCGCTGGAGAGCATGACTCTGGTGCGTTCTGCGGTGTACGAGGTGCTCCGGATGGACCCGCCAGTGCCGCTGCAGTACGGGCGGGCTAAGCGGGACTTCCTCGTGGAGTCGCACGACGCCCGATATGCCGTCAAGGAGGGGGAGCTGCTGGGCGGGTACCAGCCGCTGGCGACGAAAGATCCCAACGTGTTTGACAACGCCCAGGAGTTTAACCCCCGGCGGTTCTTGGGGGAGGGAGAGAAGATGCTGCAGTACGTGTTGTGGTCCAATGGGCGGGAAACGGAGGAGACGACGGTCGATAATAAACAGTGTGCCGGGAAGGATGTTGTCGTGATGGTGGCGCGCCTGCTGGTGGCGCATCTGTTTCTGCGCTACGATTCGTTCGCCGTCGACGAGGAGTCCCCTTCTGTGATTTTTACGTCGCTTAGTAAAGCTTCTTGAGTTTTACTGGAAGTGTATATGCCCTTTTACATGGTTGCTTTTCTAGTTGTACTTGTGTCCTTTGGGTGTTACTTTCGGCTTATTTTGTTGAAACGTCCATGGGATTATGTATTGTGTGGCTTAACCTTTGAGACGGCCTGTTTTACTGCCGAGACTTGCCGAATGAGTCCGTTTAATAATTCTGTTAATGAATGTGGTGCATTTTCGAGGGATCTTACGGAATACTTAGTTCAAATGGTAACAAATCCAATTCCTCTTTTATTTGAGGAAGGATAACGTCTTTAAATGACCGATTATTTTTCATGAAATAAAAAAATTCAAGAAAGACTATTACTAAATTTATGGGTATCGTATAAAAAGCTTAGGTAATATTAATTAAACTTTTAAACTACGATATATCAAGATAGATATATTATACCGACGTCCATGCTCCGATATTAACGCCACCTTGGAAATTAAAGCTCAGTATGTTGCCATATATTTCTCTTCAATAATGATTTTTTCTCTATTTACCGCCCATGGGTGCACCATGTGATTTGGAGAAGGCGATGCTGACGCTTTACCGCCCATGGGTGCACCATGTGATTTGGGGAAGGCGATGCTGACGCTGTGAGAGAGGGCGAGAAGGAACCAGCGTTCGAGATCCTTTGCTTTCCTGTTCATTTCTTTCTTTTCCCCTGTTAATTAAGTTCGCTACCTGTCAACTCTCAGTCATTTCAGTCATTTTGATTACTATCACATGCAGTAATTGTCCTTCCGCTAGAATTTTGATAGGATTTGAAAGGCCACTTCTCTTAATTACTTCAGTTAGAGTTTTGGAGTTTCAAATAAAAGTTAAAATATTTAAATATAAATGAATAGGGTTATATTGTATATTAATAACTTAAACATAAATAATATATTAAATAAACACTATGTTATATAATCATTATTTTTAAAAAATTTAATGACAATATGAAAACATTATCGAATATCCATAAACTTCTTCACATAAAGCACTCCTAAAACTTTGTGATTAACTTCTACTTTTTCCAAATCTTCATCGCATATTTTATTGGTAAGTTTCCTCAATCCTGGGAAGAAGGTTCAAGGAGGTTCAAGCTTGGGGCTTGTGCTAGATACAAAAAAACCTTCTAGTTGGCCTGAGGGGTATCTCCTAAAACTTTGTGATTAACTTCTACTTTTTCCAAATCTTCATCGCATATTTTATTGGTAAGTTTCCTCAATCCTGGGAAGAAGGTTCAAGGAGGTTCAAGCTTGGGGCTTGTGCTAGATACAAAAAAACCTTCTAGTTGGCCTGAGGGGTATACCCGGATGGCACAAGCCTGTGAAACGGAATGTCCTGGCCAAGGGGATACGGGGAATGGTTTTCCTTAACATAAGATTTTACCCCCAAAAGTTAGGTGGATTCGTAAGTGCAGGTTTGGTTGGGCACTTACCAAAAAAAGACCTAAATTCGAACCTTGGGGGAAGCCAACCCTTGCAAAGGTAGTAATTTAATTTGAATCCTCTTAATGCATATCAAATCGACAATGATGATACGAACCTCGATAAATCGACTAACCCCATCTCACATCGGATTATCCAAAAATGAATAGGTGGGTTTGTTGGTGCAGTGCCTGTGGTTTAAACCCTTCCAGTTACTAAAAATAATAGTTGTTACTAACTATCCTATGTACAAACAAAAAATAAAAACCTTCTAGTTACTAAAAATAATAGTTGTTACAAACTATCCTATGTTAAGAAAAAAACCCTTTACTATTGCCAAAACTTTTACTTTTTCCAAATTAGTTTAAAGCAATGTACATTTTGAAGTTTGTACCAGCTACTTATTTTTAATATTTTATTAAAAAAATGTTCTTTCTTTTTTGTTTTAAACTATTTTAAAAATAAAGTTTTGAAAGGTGTCTTTTCTTTTTTTACTTTATTAGAGAGTAATCTATTTATTGTTGTTGAGATTTGAATCTTGGTATAGATTTCATCTATCACCATACAGATAATATTAAAAATATATTAAAAAAAACTATCATACTCTCTAAATAAAGATATCGTAGTTATAAAATTGTAATAATATTTGAGCATAGATTTCAAAAGGAATGGAATTTCAAAATTATAAATAATAATATAACACAAATAAAATATCTAATTATATAAATAGAAACATTAAATAAATAAAAATATTCAAGATATAAAATTGTGATAATATTTTAGTATAGGTTTCAAAAATAATGAGAGTTCAAAATTAGAAATGAGAATAGAACACAAATAAAATATTTATTCAAGGAAATTTCATGGTTTATCATATCCGTAGAGTCTGGAATCTAGTTCCTAGATTTATTGAAGAGTTTGGTTGAATAGAATAGTGGAATGATATCTTTTTTCATATAACTGTCTTGCTCCGCACTTTAGAGAAAAATGTGGCATAGTTTAGAAGACATTCCAATGCTATTCTTCATGATGAGTTTGTTAAAGCTTCTCTCAAGATTGAGGCCTGTCCATTTAATCTTGAACTTCAGTCTCATGTTGTCCAACTGAGGCATGAACTTAAATTTCCTGAAATTTATGAGGCTCGGGAAGCTTGAATTAAAGCCCATCTTCATTGGCTTAAATTTGGTCATAGGGTCACTAAAGAATTTTTTTGAAGGCTTCACCCTTCCAAGTAATCTACTCAATTCAAGGCCATTCAAGACAATGGAATAAGGCTTACTATTCTTCCTGAGATGATTGATACTTTTGTCAAGCACTATACTAATATTTATGCCGCTCAAGCTTATTCTCCTAAGTGAGAGCAAGCACTGGAAGCTTGTATGACAATTGTGTTAGTTAAGTTTTTAGAGTCTCAAAGAGTAGGGTGTGACAAAATTTCTCTCCCTTAAAGATCTAGAGGATGCATTATCTCAAATGGCAAATGACAAAGAACCAAGTGTGGATGGATTTCTCTGTGAGTTCTACAAAGGTATTTGGAACTTAGTTGATCCTGATTTACATAAAGTTTATTTAGAGGATCTTCAAGTAGGCTCTTTGGGAGAAATTATTAATAGGAGCAATATCAAATTAATACCCAAGAAAGGGGACCCAACGTTGATCACTAATTGGAGGTCTATTACTTTGTTGAATGTTAGTTACAAGATCATTGCCAAAGGTTTACCTCTTTGCCTTAGGTCTCTTCTTCCTTTGTTAGTCAAATCAGAACAAAATTGCTTTATTTAAGGGAGGTACATCCTCGATAATGTTTTGGTTTTCTGGTAGGGCATGGAATGGGTCCAGATGTTAAACTAGAGCATACTTTTTATCAGGATTAATTTTGAGAAAGCTTATGATCTCATTGAATGGAGATTCATTCTTGCTATGCTCAAAGCTTTAGGATTCAGGCCAGTTTTCATTCAGATAATTATTATGCTATTCAGAGATGTTTTGACTATTCTCAATATGAACATTTCATAATTCTGAAGTAGTGGACCTTTTTAGATCTGTTCAACAAGGGTGTCCTATTCCTTCCTCTTTATATGTGCTTGTTGATGAAGCCTTCGGCTATCTTTTAGCTGCTCAAACTTTTGTAGGTCTTATTAAAGGAATTGCTCTTCCAAATGATCAAGGACAACTTATTAATTATCACTTTGTTGATGACTCCTTTCTTACTATAAGGTAAAAGGAGAAATTTTTTTCTAATGCTCTATCTTATTTGAACACCTTTTACAAAGCCTCTTGTTATAGCATACAATGGAAGAAGACCTTATGCTTCAAATAGTCTCCCTTGCCTATGCCACCTTGGATTCAAGGGTTTCATTGGAATTAGATCCCTCCTGGAGAATTTTTTAAGTTTCTTGGTATTCCTTTTGGCTTTCAAGGCTCCCCTGCTCAACTTTGGAATTATGTGCTTCAAAGAGTTGAAAAGAAACTTGAATTCTAACTTACTAAGAAGCTATCATTAGCAGGTAAATTTTATATTTGCTCTAAAGTTTTAATTGTCACTCATGTATACTATTATTCTTGTTGGTTTCCTTCATAGGTTTGCTATAAAAATCTTAAAAAAATCCTTCAAAATTTTCAAATTAAACGAAGAAAAAATTAAAATTATATCTAAAAAATTATAAATTATTTCTAAAGTATGTTAAGTGTTTATATCAATTATAAAAATGTAACCAAATAATAAATTTTATGTTAAATAATAAACTTAAAAATGTAACCAAATAAATTTAAATGATAATAAAAATTAATCAATATTATTATTTTGTTTTAAAATATCAATAAATTGAATTACAAGTATTATAAAAAATAAAATAAAATAACTCTTATTTTTTAATATAATTTATATAATAACATTATATTTTATTAAAATGATATATACAAATAAATTATATAAAATAGTTTTTAATATTGGTAAGTTTATTTCATCCTTATCCAACCATACTCTAATTAATTATTTTTTTTTTTAAATTTGAAAAAACTTGTATTAAAAAAAAGATCAATTACAAAAAGGGAAGAGATTCTTCCCATCCGAACTCAGAGAGAACACAATCTTACAATAGAAGAAGCAGCTTGTCATGAAATCGCGACACAAATCTTCTCCTTAGGCCACGAACAAGCAACATGTCACGAAATCGCGACACCTTTCCCCTTTGGCCGCGAAAAAGCAACATGTCACGATATCGCGACATTTTCCTCCTTTGGCCGTGAAAACTCAACAAGTCGCGAAATCGTGACACTTTTCTCCTTTGGGCACGAAAATGCAACATGTCACGAAATCGTGATACCTTTTCTCCTTTGGCCGTGAAAAAGCAACATGTCGCGAAATCGTGACACCTTACCTCCCTTGGCCACAAAAATGCAACATGTCGCAAAATCGCGACACCTTTCCTCCCTAAGCCGCGACGAAGCAACATGTCACGAAATCGTGACAACTTCCCTCCCCTGGCCGCGACGAAGCGACATGTCACGAAATCATGACAAATTTTTGCCCTTGGCCGTGACGGAGCGACATGTCATGAAATCGTGACAACTTTCCTCCAACGACCGCGACGGTGCATCATGTCACGAAATCGTGACAACTTTCCTCCAGCGGCCGTGATGGCACAACATGTCGCGATATCGCGACAACTTTCCTCCAGCGACCGCGATGGCGCAACATGTCACGATATCGCGACAACTTTCCTCCAGCGACCGCGACGGTGCAACATGTCGCGATATCGTGACAACTTTCCTCCAGTGACCACGACGGCGCAACATGTCGCGATATCGTGACAACTTTCCTCCAGCGACCGCAACGGCGCAACATGTCACGATATCATGACAACTTTCCTCCAGCGGCCGTGACGGTGCAACATGTCACGATATCGCGACAACTTTCCTCCAGCGGCCGCGATGGCGCAACATGTCGCGATATCATGACAACTTTCCTCCAGCGGTCGCGATGGTGCAACATGTCGCGATATCGTGACAACTTTCCTCCAGCGACCGTGACGACGCAACATGTCACGATATCACGACAACTTTCCTCCAACGACCGCGACGGTGCAACATGTCGCGATATCGCGACAACTTTCCTCTAGCAACCGCGACGGCATGACATGTCGCGATATCGCGACAACTTTCCTCCCTTAGATTTTTCTTTGATCATTGGCTCAAGGACCTTTCAAGACCCTGCCTAATCACCTCATCCTCAATAGCCATGTCACTGTGAAGCTGGACCCCTACCTCCTTCTCAAGCACCCATCTTAGCCAGGAAGTTGGTCGCTTTGTTTAAATCTCGACTCACATAAACTGGAATCACATCATCTAATTCCTTCCATAATTCCTTAATTTGAGTGACAAGAATCCTCAACCTCCATGCTTTCAAAGCAAAGTTCCTCATGCAATCAAGAGCTCCAACCATTATTTGAGAATCTGATTCAAGAATGATCCTCCTGTGGCCCTGTTTCACAGCCCAAATAGAAGCGGATTTGATAGCAATGGCTTCAGCTTCATTGTTTGTGGCTCTTCCCAAGCCTTGCAGTTCCCAATAGAGCACTGATCCATCATGATTCCGGCAAACCACTCCAATTTTGGCACTACCCGGATTGCCCTTTGCAGCTCCATCAGTATTAATTTTAATCCAGCCTTCTAGTGGTGGTTTCCAACTAGCTCTGTCCTGTCCCTCTTGCTCTTCAACTCCCTCTTCCATTGGCCCAGTAACAACCTGAGTTTCCTCTATAGCATAGACAACTACAGTTTCTGTGACTTTGCTCCAGATGACCTGCCAAACTCCATCTAACGAGGAAAAAATTTCTCTAAAAATTCTAGCATTTCTCTCCAACCACACTTGCCACCAAATGAAGTTTAATCCAAGCTCCCAACCAATTCGAAGAGCTTTAGATTTAAATCTACCACTCTTCCATATTTTCCAGATATTAGTCCGATTCAAGTCACCATTAACTTGAATTTTATAGTAAGAAAGCCATCGCTTCCAAATCCGACGCGTGAAAGGGCACTCAAACATCAGGTGATCAACTGTTTCCTCGTTCTTGTAGCATAATACACATTGAGATGGACCGATGATTCCTCTACATCTGAGATTTTCAAAAGAGAGAATTTCGTTGTGCATAAACTGCCAGGAAAAAAAGTTTACTTTTGGCCAGCCCTTGGAGTGCCAAATCTTTCTCCAATCCTCAACCGGGAATGAATGGGGGGGAGGCTCTGGGAGGATCTTCTCATATCCGTCCTTCACTGTATAGACACCAAGGCTTCCATAGCCCCAAGCTAATTCATCCTCCTCGTCTCTACCTGTGAGAAATATTTTTGACAAGATTTTAGTCATGATAGGTGCCAACTCCGAAGGGATTGAAATTGGCCACTCCTCCAACTTCTTAAACTGCTTAAACTTATACTCCCCCAGCTGACTAGTGATGAAATAACTTTCAATGTGGACCCATCCCTTGGTTTCTATGGTTGTTTTTATTGGTTGCAATTCAAGAAATTCAACAATGATGGGTGGGTATTGATCCCATGAATCTATCCAAAAACGTGCCTTCTCCCCTCTCCCCACTTTCCAAAACAATCGATCTTTAACAACCTGAGAACCTATCTTGAGAGCTTGCCACACTAGGGATCCAGGACCATCCAAAGGGAAACGACCCACCTCATTGGGGTTAACATGACCCAAATATTTACTAGTTAGGATTCTACTAAATAAGGAGGTTGGTTGGGAAATCCACCTCCAGTACAGCTTTCCAGCCAAAGCTTTATTATTTAGCTTGGATCTTCTCAGTCCCAGCCCTCCTTTTTCCTTGGGCTGGGTTACTTTATCCCAACCAACTAAGGCCCATTTCCTCTCTCCTTTTACTCCTTCCCATAAAAATATTCTAGCCATATTGTCCAGCTCTTTCCATATAGTATGTGGGGCAGCTAGGATAGAGAATTTATAAATTGGCATGGCCTGAATGACTGACTATAAAAAAGTTAATCTACCCCCATAGCTTAACCATTTGTGAGACCAATGATTCATTCTATCTTTGATACCATCCAAAAGATCCTTCCAGATATCTATTTTTAGTTTTTTGAAATGCAAAGGAACCCCCAAGTAAACCACTGGAAGAGAAGTCCTTGTGAATCCCAAGATCTCTAGAACTCTGTCCTGTAGCCTTTGATCAAGATTGAAAAAGACCACTTTGGATTTTTTATCATTGATGACTTGGTTTGAAGCCCTAAGGTAGACATTAAGAGTATCTCTGATAACTCTAGCTTCCCTGAAGCTGGCCACTCCAACCAATCCTCTATCATCCACAAACTATAAGTGAGTCAAAAATTCCTCACCCACCTTGATACCTGTTAGCAAGCCTTGATGTCTTCTCCTCAAGAAAAGTCTACCTAATCCTTCAACCAAAATGAGGAAAAGATAGGGAGAGCAAGGGTCCCCTTGACGAAGACCACGAGTGGCTCCAAAAGGTTGCGAGGGAAGACCCTTGATTAACACAGAATAAGACGGTGTAGATACACAACTCATGACCCAATCTATCCAAATCCTGAGAGAAACCAAAGGCTGCCATCATATTTGACAAGAAACTCCACTCCACCCTATCATAAGCCTTTGACATATCTAATTTAATGAACATTCCTTTATTACCAGATTTTTGCATTGTATGGATTGCCTCCCGAGCAAGAACCACCCCATCCAAGATCTGCCTACCCTCTACAAAACCCCCTTGCTCTGAGGAGATAATGTTATGTAAAAGAGGTTTTAGCCGTTCAGCCATTACCTTTGTGATTATTTTATAAATCACATTGCATAAGGCAATAGGTCTATAATCTGAAATATGAACCCCCTCCTCCCCTTTTGGAATTAAAGTGATGAAGGTATGATTTAATGCCTTAAGCATTCTTTTATTACCTCTCGGACTCCTCTATGATAGCCAAAACATCCTCCTCCAAAGTATCCCAAAAGGCTTGAAAAAACTCAATTGGAAAGCCATCTGGTCCTCGAGTTTTTTCGGTGCTCATTCCAAAGACCACATTCTTCAGTTCTTCTCTATCAATGGGTTTAAGAAGGGTCTGATTTTCTTCTTTAGAGATAACAGAGGGTATGACATCAATAACTTCGTTTTGAGCCTCTACATCTTGCTCCATACTTTCCTTAAAAAGTTTAGAAAAATAATCCATTGAATGGGAATGCATACCAGGAAGAGTATCAAAGGAGTGTCCATTCTCATCTTGAAGAGCTTCCATGTTATTCATCTGTCTCCTAGCACAAGCTGACCGATGGAAAAATTTGGTATTTCTATCACCTTCTAATAACCAAGTGGTTCTTGCTCTCTGTTTCCAGTAGGTCTCCTCTTGGTTATCAATTTCCTCAATCGCTTTACGCAAGGCATCATCCTCGGCTTTGAGCTGCTCTATAATTGTTCCTTCCCTAAAGTGTTTTTGAACCTCATCCCATCTGGCCACCAAAGGAGCTCTTTGGAGCTAGAAGTCTGTCTTGTTAGCTTGCCTCCATTGTTTCAGTTGAACTTTGACAAAATGAAGTTGTTTATGGAATCTAAACATTGTTGTCCCAAAAGGTAGATGACCTTCTTCCCACCACTGTGGAATTTTATTTCGAATATCCTCTTTTTGTAACCAAAAATTCTCAAATTTAAAAGGTTTGTGATGATGCCCTGTCATAATCCCTCCCTCCAACAAAATGGGAAAGTGATCTGAAACTGGACCCTCCAAAATCTGGAATTTTGTATTCCATTTTACAAATGCCTCCTCTGAAACCATAAAATGGTCTAGCTTTACCTTCTTGCTATGTGGCTCCCTCCTCTTGTTAGTCCAAGTAAAGTTGGTTCCAAGGCCTTTAATATCCACTAAGTGAAAAGCCTGGACTTGGGCAATCATAAGTCGATCCCCTGGGTCCAAAATTGGGGTTCCCCCTTCCTGATATCTAGAAGATAATTTAGCATTAAAATCCCCAACAATAATCTAGTCTAAATCTTCCCTTGAGGTCCTCATGTTATGCACAGCTTTCCATTGGAGCCACTGGCCATCAAGGTTTTGAGCCCCATAAAAATTTGTGATTAAAACATGTTCAACTGTGACATTATTCCTAAAATGAGATGTGAGAACACCCCTCCAAGCTATATGTTCTATTGCAGTCCATTCCAGAGAGTTCCAAAGAGTAACAATCCCCCCTGAGGCACCTTGGGCAGCCACATCCATATGACCAATGCCCCTCCAGATTCTGTTAACTATTTTACACATAAGATCTAATGACATTTTTGTCTCCTGGATAAGCAAAAAAATTGTTTTGCATTTTCCTAAGAGTCTTTGAATAGCAAATTGATGGGTTCTACTGTTTAAACCCCTAACATTCCATGATTGTATAATCATTGAAAACCTTGAGAGTAGTAAGAATCAATTGTCCTCACCGATCCTCCAGTGATCAGTTTGTCTCCTTGAACTGCTAGCAGGTCCTTATTTGATTTTCTACCCACTCCTTGAGAAATGCTATTTTTTGTCTTTTCCACCTCTATCCCTAGGGTGCCTCTCTCCCCCCATGCCCTGCTTGGGTGTGCACTATCAATGCCGTTGCATTCTCTGACAGCGGTAACTCAGTGTACTCAATTACCTATTCTATGACGGTGGGAGATGAAGGAGAAGCTTGAGCGTGGATGTTATTGTCTTCAATATTCGCATCCACTCCTTCCATAACTTGATCCTCTTGGTCCACTAGTGTCTTAAATATTTCATACCTATTGGCTGGCTTGAGTTGTGTTTGCTCCTTACCATTTTTCTTTTGCTTTCTCTTTCTTTTGGGCTGTTCAAAGCCATCTTTCTGAACATCTTTACCCTGAGGAGTATTGGTTGGTTCTTTGGTTAGAGTTGACTTACCCTCCCTGGGACGATTTGGCATTCCAAGCGGGGCCTCCATTTTTGTGTTCAAATTATTTGGACAAAATCGGGCCAAATGCCCATATTTGTGGCAAACTCTGCATCTGAAGGGTAGAGCCTCATAATCTAGCTATTGAATCCAAGATAGTCCTGCCAGTTCAAGTTCCACCTCTACCGGTAGAGGCTGGCTAATATCCATTTCCACACAAATTCTTGCAAAAATAGTTGTGTTTCCTTCTATGGTGTCTTTGGAGACACCCAAATGTCTTCCAAGGGAGTTATCGATCATTTCCAGAACCTGCTCACCCCAAAACTCCATTGGAAGAGCATACAGACGGATCCAAACCGGGACAGCCATGGGTTCAATACGAGGATCGAAACCCACTCTCCAGGGTTGAACAAATAACCCTATCGGACCATGGTTCCTCTTTTTCGATTCAAAAGCCCTATTTCTATCGACTAGAGAAGAAAAACTAACAATGAAATACCCATTGCTAATAAACCATAAGGAGTACTCACCATGAGGCTCCTAGTTTTGCCTGACCCAGGTATGTAAGAAATTTAGGGTAGGGTGAATACCCATGAATTTATAGATCAGATCGTGGTTGGCTCTATATAAGATTGTGTCTTCGACCATCTTTGGCTCGATGACAATCTTGGGCCTTGATTCGGACTGCGAAAGGCATCCATTGACTCGTTGGGTTTTTGATCTCTTTCTAGCATTCTTGAAGAGCATATGAAGAGAATTTCTCTGAGCTTCGTCATTAGAAGAAGGAGAATTATCTTTTAGCATGTCTACAAAAGAGCTCTTTCTCCCTATGAGAGGATCCGGAGGAGTCCCCATTGGACCCTCCTGGGACAGCAGACTTGCCTTTAGATCCATAGTAACCAGAAAAACACTACGGCAACCCACCTGATGCCCAAGAATTTTTGAAGTTCCAGAAACCCTAGTTCAGAGGAAAAAATCGCCAAAGCTCATTTTCCCACTAAAAAAATCCACCAACCCTAGGTTTTCCTACTCTAATTAATTATTAAAACATGATGTATGAAATAAATTATATAAAATAGTTTTTAATATTGGTAAGTTTATTGCATCATTATCCAACCATACTCTAATTAATTATTAAAACATGATGTATTAAATAAATTATATAAAATAGTTTTTAATATTGGTAAGTTTATTTCATTATTATCCAACCATACTCTAATTAATTATTAAAACATGATGTCTGAAATAAATTATATAAAATAGTTTTTAATATTGGTAAGTTTATTTTCATCCTTATCCAATCATATTCTAATTAATTATTAAAACATGATGTAAGAAATAAATTATATAAAATAGTTTTTAATAATGGTTAGTTTAATTCATCTTTATCTAATCATACTCTAATTAATTATTAAAACATGATGTATGAAATAAATTATATAAAATAATTTTTAATATTGGTATGTTTATTTTATCTTTATCTAACCATACTCTAATTAATTATTAAAAGATATTGTATAAAATAAATTATATAAAATAATTTTTAATATTTATCCTTATCCAACCATACTCTAATAAAACATGATGTATGCTATCCTATAAAATTCAAATCATGTAATCCCTACCATAAAACCACTCAAATTATACTATTTATAAAATAAATCGCTCTTTTTTGTTAGATCAATCACCTTTTCATTGATACTCCAATAATTTCATCGTCTATCCAAAACGATAAAGATGTTTGTTCGCCTACAACTGTCTTCATCAGCTTCAAATCATACCAGCCTTGCATTGTAATTTAAAATAGTCCTGAAAACCACTCAAATTATACTATTTATAAAATAAATCGCTCCTTTTTGTTACATCAATCACCTTTTCTTTGATACTCCAACAATTTCATCGTCTATCCCAAAAAGATAAAGATGTTTGTTCACCTACAACTGTCTTCATCAGCTTCAAATCATACCAGCCTTGCATTGTAATTTAAAATAGTCCTGAATAAGAAACAAAATCTGGACAGTACAGATAATTAGAAGGGGAATATTTTCATAGTTGTCTCCTTTTCAATGGTCGTAGTTACAAATGTGGAAAATTTCTCTTCAATAATGATTTTTTCTCTATTTACCGCCCATGGGTGCACCATGTGATTTGGAGAAGGCGATGCTGACGCTTTACCGCCCATGGGTGCACCATGTGATTTGGGGAAGGCGATGCTGACGCTGTGAGAGAGGGCGAGAAGGAACCAGCGTTTGAGATCCTTTGCTTTCCTGTTCATTTCTTTCTTTTCCCCGTTAATTAACTTCGCTACTGTCAACTCTCGGTAATTTCGGTCATTTTGATTACTATCACATGCAGTAATTGTCCTTCCGCTAGAATTTTGATAGGATTTGAAAGGCCACTTCTCTTAATTACTTCAGTTAGAGTTTTGGAGTTTCAAATAAAAGTTAAAATATTTAAATATAAATGAATATGGTTATATTGTATATTAATAACTTAAACATAAATAATATATTAAATAAACACTATGTTATATAATCATTATTTTTAAAAAATTTAATGACAATATGAAAACATTGTCGAATATCCATAAACTTCTTCGCATAAAGTACTCCTCACAACTGGTACTCAATGTTGTAAAACTTTGTGATTAACTTCTCCTTTTTCCAAATCTTCATCGCATATTTTATTGGCAAGTTTCCTCAATTCTGGGAAGAAGGTTCAAGGAGGTTCAAGCTTGGGGCTTGTGCTAGATACAAAAAAAACCTTCTAGTTGGCCTGAGGGGTATACCCAGATGGCACAAGCCTGTGAAACCGAATGTCCTGGCCAAGGGGATACGGGGAATGATATTCCTTAACATAAGGTTTTACCCCCAAAAGTCAGGTGGATTGGTAAGTGCAGGTTTGGTTGGGCACTTACCAAAAAAAATACCTAAATTCGAACCTTGGGGGGAAGCCAACCCTTGCAAAGGTAGTAATTTAATTTGAATCCTCTTAATGCATATCAAATCGACAATGACGATACGAACCCCGATAAATCGACTAACCCCATCTCACATCAGATTATCCAAAAATGAGTAGGTGGGTTTTTTGGTGCAGTCCCTGTGGTTTAAACCCTTCCAATTACTAAAAATAATAGTTGTTACCAACTATCCTATGTACAAACAAAAAAAACCTTCCAGTTACAAAAAATAATAGTTGTTACCAACTATCCTATGTTAAAAAAAAAAAAACCTTTACTATTGCCAAAACTTTTACTTTTTCCAAATTAATTTAAAGTAATGTACATTTTGAAGTTTGTACTAGCTACTTATTTTTAATATTTTATTAAAAAAATGTTCTTTCTTTTTTGTTTTAAATGATTTTAAAAATAAAGTTTTGAAAGGTGTCTTTTCTTTTTTCACTTTCCCTAGAGAGTAATCTATTTATTGTTTTTGAGATTTGAATCTTGGTATAGATTTCATCTATCACCATACAAATAATATTAAAAAAAAAAAAACTATCATACTCACTAAAGAAAGATATCATAGTTATAAAATTGTAATAATATTTGAGCATAGATTTCAAAAGGAATGGAATTTAAAAATTATAAATAATAATATAACACAAATAAAATATCTAATTATATATATAGAAACATTAAATAAATAAAAATATTCAAGATATAAACTTGTGATAATCTTTCAATATAGGTTTCAAAAATAAAGAGGGTTCAAAATTAGAAATGAGAATAGAACACAAATAAAATATTTATTCAAGGAAATTTCATGGTTTATCATATCCGTGGAGTATGGAATCTAGTTCCTAGATTTATTGAAGAGTTGGGTTGAATAGAATAGTGGAATGATATCTTTTTTCATACAACTATCTTGCTTCGCACTTTAGAGAAAAATGTGGCATAGTTTAGAAGACATTCCAATGCTATTCTTCATGATGAGTTTGTTAAAGCTTCTCTCAAGATTGAGGCCTGTCCATTTAATCTTGAACTTCAGTCTCATGTTGCCCAACTAAGGCATGAACTTAAATTTCCTGAACTTTATGAGGCTTGGGAAGCTTGAATTAAAGCCCATCTTCATTGGCTTAAAGTTGGTCATAGGGTCACTAAAGAATTTTTTTGAAGGCTTCACCCTTCCAAGTAATCTACTCAATTCAAGGCCATTCAAGACAATGGAATAAGACTTATCATTCTTCCTGATATGATTGATACTTTTATCAAGCACTATACTAATATTTATGCCGCTCAAGCTTATTCTCTGAAGTGAGAGCAAGCACTGGAAGCTTGTATGACAATTGTGTTAGTTAAGTTTTTAGAGTCTCAAAGAGCAGGGTGTGACAAACTTCTCTCCCTTAAATATCTAGAGGATGCATTATCTCAAATGGAAAATGACAAAGCACCAAGTGTGGATGGATTTCTTTGTGAGTTCTACAAAGGTATTTGGGACTTAGTTGATCCTGATTTACATAAAGTTTATTTAGAGGATCTTCAAGTAGGCTCTTTGGGAGAAATTATTAATAGGAGCAATATCAAATTCATACCCAAGAAAGGGGACCCAACATTGATCACTAATTGGAGGTCTATTACTTTTTTTAATGTTAGTTACAAGATCATTGCCAAAGGTTTACCTCTTTGCCTTAGGTCTCTTCTTCCTTTGTTAGTCAGATCAGAACAAAATTGCTTTATTTAAGGGAGGTACATCCTCGATAATTTTTTGGTTTTCTGGTAGGGCATGGAATGGGTCCAAATGTTAAACTAGAGCATAATTTTTATCAAGATTAATTTTGAGAAAGCTTATGATCGCATTGAATGGAGATTCATTCTTGCTATGCTCAAATATTTAGGATTCAGGTCAGTTTTCATTCAGATAATTGTTATGCTATTCAGAGATGTTTTGACTATTCTCAATATGAACATTTCATAATTCTGAAGTAGTGGACCCTTTTAGATTCGTTCAACAAGGGTGTCCTATTTCTCCCTCTTTATATGTGCTTGTTGATGAAGCCTTCGGCTATATTTTAGTTGCTCAAAATTTTGTAGGTCTTATTAAAGGAATTGCTCTTCCAAATGATCAAGGACAACTTATTAATTATCACTTTGTTGATGAATCCTTTCTTACTATAAGGTAAAAGGAGCAATTTGTTTCTAATGCTCTATCTTATTTGAATACCTTTTACAAAGCCTCTTGTTATAGCATACAATGGAAGAATACCTTCTGCTTCAAATAGTCTCCCTTGCCTATGCCACCTTGGCTTCAAGGGTTTCACTGGAATTAGATCCCTCCTAGAGAAGTTTTTAAGTTTCTTGGTATTCCTTTTGGCTTTCAAGGCTCCCCTGCTCAACTTTGGAATTATGTGCTTCAAAGAGTTGAAAAGAAACTTGAATTCTAACTTACTAAGAAGTTTTCATTAGAAGGTAAATTTTATATTTGCTCTAAAGTTTTAATTGTCACTCATGTATACTATTATTCTTGTTGGGTTCGTGTAATTCTACGCTCAATGTGGACCCAAGATTAATTGACACAGCAAAAATAAATTAACCAGGGCTTTATTAATTAAATAAAACAACATTATTAACCTTACAAATATTAAGCCTTTATATAGGCTTAGTAGATGCGGAAGAGTAGGGAAGGGAGGTTGGAAAAATTTTGGGAGGATGAGAGAACGAAGGAGTAGGAAGTGGAGAGGAAGGTGGTAGTGGGCGTGGGGAGAGGAAGGGAGTGGAGTGATAAGGGAAAATGGACGGCAGGGAAGGAGAAAGAACATTGGAGGGAAAAGGAGAAGAATAAGGCAAAGGATAGAAAAATAAAATAAGAAATCATGCCAACCATCACACTTGTTTAGCCGACAATATAGAAGAGAATTCACACTTTCTTAGAAAAACTGGATTTTTTTCTAAGCCTTTTGAAGATAATCTCGGTTCACACTTGCTACATTCTCCCCCTTAAAGTTGAGAGGACTCACTATATAGTCTCTCAGCTTTACAAATTGAGCTTTGGCCAGCACCATGGTGAAGATGTTTGCGATGTTCTCCAAAGTGTGGCAATAGTGAAGCTCAACAATATCAGTTTCCACCATATCTCCGATGAAGTGGTACTTCATATCAAAATTCTTGGATCTACTATGGTGGATAGGATTGTATGCCAACTGAATGGCACTAATGTTGTCACAGAATATTCTATTTGGACCACTTTACTACTCTCCAATCTCTTCTAATACCTTTCATAGCCATATACCTTGAGTACTAGCATGAGTGACCGCTATATACTCAGCTTTTGTTGAAGATAGCGCTACTACTGTCTACTTATTGGAACTCCAAGTTATTAGTCCCGAACCAAGATTAAAATAGTTACTCGATGTGGAATTTTTATCATCAACATTGCTGCCCCAATCACTATCACTAAATCCTTCAAGCTTGATAGTATCACTTCTGTAGTGCTGGATTCCAAAATCCAATGTACCCTTCACATATCTCAAAATTCTTTTAGTTGCCTATAAATGCAACTCAGATGGATTAGACATAAATCTAGAAACAAGAGATACAGCATACTGAATGTCTGGTCTGGTGTTGGTGAGAAACATCAAACTCCCAACAATGCTTCTGAAAGTGGTCACATCAACTTTCGATGCTCCATCATCCTTGCTTAATTGGATCCCATGTCCAATTGGAGTTGCAACTCGATTTGCATTTCTCCATAGCAAACTTCTTAATCATATCTCGAGCATACTTAAGTTGACAGATGAAGATCCCTAAATCTGTCTGATGGACTTCCATTCCAAGGAAGTATCACATTAAGCCAAGATCCTTCATCTCAAATTCCTACATCGTTGAGTGCTTGAACTCCATATTGACTTTTTCATTACTACCCATAAAAATGAGATCATCCACATACAAACAAACCATGAGGATGTCATTACCTTGATTCAGGTAGTAGAGCGTGGGTTCATTTTTGCTTCTGATGAACCCAAAATCTTTAAATTACCCATCAATGTGTGAGTACCAAGCTCTTGGTTCCTGCTTGAGGCCATAAAGTGCCTTCTTCAGTTTGTAAACAAGATGTTCCTTGTCTTTCTCTTCAAATCCCTATGGTTGCTCAACATACACTTCTTATATCAAGTAACCATTGAGAAATGCACTCTTTACATCCATGTGTTGGAATTTCCATCCCTTATGTGTAGCTAAGGCAAGAACTGTTTTGATAGTCTCCTATATGGCTACAGGAGCAAAAGTCTCTTCATAATCAATTCCATATTTTTGAGTGAATCCCTTTGCAACTAATATCTCATTGTGCCTCTCGATGCTACCATCAACATTAAACTTGGTCTTGAAGACCCACTTACATCCAACACATTTCTTTCCTTTAGGAAGCTTCACTAGCTACCAAGTGTCATTTTTTATAGAGGTTATCTCCTCTTTCATGGCATCTTGCCAAATATTTTGAGTACAAGCCTTCTCATAGCTAGAAGGTTCAAGCTGTGAACTAGTTAACAAAGCATAGTTAACTAGATCTCCCCTAGGTTCCTGCTGGGAAACATCATCACCATACAAGTGCATATTTTCTAATCTTTGTAGAATAGAATTCATTTCACTAGCTTGACTCCTAGTGTATCTCTTTGAAAAAAATTTATCCAGCATCTGATATGATGGATGATTCTTTAGAGTTCTCTTACCTCTGTATGGAGAATCGATTGCCATTGGTGAGGAACTTACTAATCTCTGTGGAGAAGGACATGGTGAAGAAGTTGAATTAGAAGATGAACTTGGGCTTATGGGAGGAGACTTATTACCTTTTTGTGGTGTCTGTTGTTGCACCTACTTAGAAACTACATCATTGGATTCATCATCACTGAATATTTGGGGCTTACCCCATTCTCCCTCTTCATCGAAAATCACATCCCTAGAAAACAGAAAAATTTTCTAGTCTTGGGATTGTAGAGTCTGTAAGATTTTGTATTCTCACAGTACCCTACAAATATGCATGCTTGAATATTTGGATTGAGCTTCTTTCTCAGGTCATCAGGAATGTGATAATATGCCAATGAACCAAACACTCTGAAATACTTAACATTTGGCTTCTTACCATACCAGGCTTGGTAAGGCGTTTGCCCTTCCAAACTTGAAGTAGGACTTCTGTTCAAGATATGTACACTGGTCCTGGCTACATCTACCCAATATGAATTAGTCAAATGCTTCATCTGAAGCATAGACCTTTCCATATCCACAATGGTGTTATTCTTCCTTTCTGCCACACCATTCTGCTGTAGAGTGTAGGCAGTTGTGAACAACCTCTTAATGCCATGTTGCTTACAAAAATTCAAAAACTCATTAGAGGAGTATTCACCTCCCCTATTTGATCTAAGACATTTTACAAAATATCCACTCTCATTTTCAACTCTTGTTTTGAAATCGACGAAGCATTCAAATGCTTCATCCTTATGTTTCAAAAAATATATCCAGCACATTCTTGTAAAATCATCAATGAAAATTAGGAAGTAAGAGTTGTTACCAAGACTCTTGGTCTGCATCGGACCACAGATGTCTGTATGCACTAACTAAAGTGGATGACTGGCCTGCCATGCTTGTCCATGAGGAAATTTTGATCTAGCATGCTTCCCTAGAGCACACCCTTCACAAAATTCCTTACTATCCTGAACTTTAGGAAGTCCGATTACCATCGCTTGTGAGGTTAGCATTTTCAAACTGGCTGAATTCAAATGACCATATCTCAAGTGCCATAAGACACTTGGATTGTAAATAGCAACATTTTCTAACTTATCTCCCCCTGGCTGGCCAAACTTTAAAGGAAACAATATTTTTTTTGACATTGACACTTGTGTAATGATTCTATTACTATTATTTTTATCAAAAATAGTGCATTTACCCTCATCAAAAAGCAACTTGTAGTTATTTTCTAACATTTTACCAACACTTAAAAGATTATGTTGGAGATGGGGTGTGTAATAGATATCACTTACTTGTTTGACGCCTTCTTTAGTTGGAACTGCCATGGCTCCAATGCCTTCAACTGCCAATGATTTATCATCTCCCAATTTGATGCTGGATTTGTATAAGGAGTTTAGAGTAGCAAAGAGTTCTTCTTTATCGCTCATATGGTTTTAACACCTAGTGTCCAAGATCCATGTATCATTCATGTTCTGATCTTCCTGACCATATGAGAGAAAGAGATTTGTGGCCTCTTCCTCTTCTCCAAAATTTCCAAACTGACTGCTCTGGCTGCTACTGCTTCCTTATGAAGGCTTTGACCAAAATTCATGAGCATAATGGCCAAGTTTTCCATAATTGTAGCAGGTTTGTTTTGATTTATCTCCTCCTTTGCCAATGCCTGATTATTTCCCTCTGTTTTGCTTTCCTCCTCTATTCTATTTTTCACCTCTGTTTGAGAATCCTCATTTGTTCTGATTTCCTCCTCTGTTATGAGTTCCACCTCTCTGATTATTTTTGCCTCTACCTCTATATTGTCCTCTGCCACGGCCTCTACCTCTACCTTCATGAGAAGCAAAGGCTTTATCATCACCTCCATAACTTGTGGAAGGAGTTTGTTGTAACCTCTCTTCATGTGAGAGAAGTGAGCCAATGAGGGCTTCAAAAGATAGAGAAGTTAGGTCTTTGGATTCTTCTATAATTATGGTAACTGAATTCCACGTAGGAAGAAGTTTCCTTAATAGTTTCTTCACTATAACTTCAGGCTTTACTTCTTCTCCTAAATTGACCATCTTATCTACTACGACTTTCACACGCACGCAGTAATCACCAAAATTTTTACTCTCTTGTATTTTAAGAGTTTCAAACTCTCGTTTCAAGGTTTGTAGTTTAACTTTTTTGACTTGGTAACTACCCCTATAACTTTCTTTTAAATCAATCCAAGCAGATTTAGCATTTATAAAAGAAGCTATTCTAGGGAAAATACTTCTGTCAAGGGTAGATTGGATGTGATAAAGGGCAGAATAATTATTCTTCTGAGCTTCCTTTTTAGCCCTTTTATTAGCAACATTCAAATCTGCCCAATCAACAGCAGTAGGTTCAATATATCCCTCTTCAATCACATCCCAAAGACCTTTTCCTATCAAAAGAGTTTTCATTTTAATTGACCAATACTCGTAATCACCACCATTGAACTTAGGGATTGGTAGACTAGTATTGGATGCCATTTCAGAAAGCAAACTTTATTTCAATTTCAAACAAGTAGTACAAAGAAGTACAAAATAGATCACTAATTTAAATCAAATCTATCCTTTTTAATATGCTCACTGATTTGGCGTTCTTCTTCTTGAGGATCACCCAAAACTGGAAAGGCAAAGTTGTCTGCTTCGTCGTCACTAATTACAATGACTTTTGGTGTTGCTTTTGGCTCAGAACTTCTGTTGATAACATCTCATTCTTCAGTTTTAGGTTTCACCTCCACTAGTTCTTCTTCCTCTTCTTCTTGTTGTTCTTCTTCTACTACTGGTTATGAATCAGGAGAGTGTGGTGTATAGCTCTCACTTGTTTCTACTTCAGGCACTGCAGGTGTATAACTTTCACTTAATTGTCCTTCAGGTACTATTTCAACCATCTTGAACTCGTTTATCCTTTTCCCAAAGATATTATCTTCAGAATCCGCCTCGTATCCAGAGTCTGATTTCCTCAGATGAGCAATCACTTGGTTTTCTAATTTGCAAAACACTATATGAAGTTCGTACCACTAGACTTTCTCGTCAAAGGAATCAGGTGTCTCTCTTCTCAATAGAGAGAGTAATGCATTATAACATACGGTTGACCGAATCATCTACTCATAATCACACCGCATGAACTGGGTTACAACTTAATTTTTATGATGCCAAAAAAAAACTTTTATCTCAAAATATCTTTTCACTTTTCAAAAAAAAAATTCAAAATTTGTTTTAATAAAGGCCTTTTTTTTTTTAAATTAACAACTTCCTATATATTTTTTAATTATTATTTTTAAATAAATGTATATTTAAAAACATAATCAAAAAAATATAAATAGAAATTATTAAATTAATTTCTAAAACCTTAAAAAAACTAAATAATAAAAAAAAAATTAAAAATATAAAATAAACCTTTTTTTTTTGTTTTATTCCCCGATGAGATTCGAACCGCTGACCTCCGCCGTCTACCCGGGAGTCTTAGCCGCTGCACCACGCGACTTTTGTGGTAGAAAAGTGTCCCTCTTTGTTATAAACCCTTAATTTTGGCGATGAAACAAAAAAAATATAAAAACTTTGTGTTTTGACCCCGGTAGGATTTGACCCCAGGTCTCTTCTCTACAAGCGGGAGCTTTAACCGCTAGACCACACTAGCCAAATGGGAGGAAGGAAGAATCACACAAATTTAAATTGAAGCGGCTAAACAATTTAAAAAAAAAAAAAAATTGTCCCACATGCAGTGAGAGGTGGGCGTGTTCAGGTTTTATCAAAGCCTGTGAACATAATGAAAGTTGATTGCCTTTGGGTAATCGACCAATCGAACCTTTTTCCCAACTTCGACCAGTTAACCTCCGCCACGTGGCTGTGCCATGTCAAATTTGCTCGACTCGATCCACGTGCTTCCCAGTCAGCACTCTACCAGTCACCTCGATCCATGTGGACCTCCTTGCCAACTCAACCTACCACATCACTGCTTGCCACATCACTGCCTGCCATGTCATCACCTAGCTCTGTTGCTTCGTCAGCTCCTTAAGCTACGCACCTCAATGCCACGTGACACTGTTGTTGTCTATGCCCAGTCAATGTTCCTCGGGATCCATGCATTCCTCGAGATCTATGTGCTCCTCGAGATCCATGCACCCAGTCAACGTTCCTAAGGATTCGTGCCCCGTCCCTGACCAGTCTACTACGCTCGATTTTCGTGCCTCACCTTAGCCCTCGACTTTTGTGCCCCCCTGGAGCTCTAATACCAGTGTAAGTCTACGCTCAATGTGGGCCCGAGATTAATTAACCAGGGCTTTATTAATTAAATAATACAACATTATTAACCTTACAAATATTAAGCCTTTATATAGGCTTAGTAGATGCGGAAGAGTAGGGAAAGGAGGTTGGAGGAAGTTCGGGGTGATGAGAGAACGAAGGAGTAGGAAGTGAAGAGGAAGGTGGCAGCGGGCGTGGGGAGAGGAAGGGAGTGGATTGATAAGGGAAAATGGACGGCAGGGAAGGAGAAATAACATTGGAGGGATAAGGAGAAGAATAAGGCAAAGGATAGAAAAATAAAATAAAAAATCATGTCGACCATCACACTTGCTTAGCCAACAATATAGAAGAGAATTCACACTTGCTTAGAAAAACTGGATTTTTCTAAGCCTTTTGAAGATAATCCCAGTTCACACTTGCTACATCCTTCACAGGTTTGCTATAAAAAGCTTAAAAAACTCCTCTGAAATTTTCTAATTAAACGAAGAAAAAATTAAAATTATATCTAAAAAATTATAAATTATTTCTAAAGTATGTTAAATGTTTATATCAATTATAAAAATGTAACCAAATAATAAAGTTTATGTTAAATAATAAACTTAAAAATGTAACCAAATAAATATAAATGATAATAAAAATTAATCAATATTATTAGTTTGTTTTAAAATATCAATAAATTGAATTACAAGTATTATAAAAAATAAAATAAAATAACTCTTATTTTTTAATATAATTTATATAATAACATTATATTTTATTAAAATGATATATACAAATAAATTATATAAAATAGTTTTTAATATTGGTAAGTTTATTTCATCCTTATCCAACCATACTCTAATTAATTATTAAAACATGATGTATGAAATAAATTATATAAAATAGTTTTTAATATTGGTAAGTTTATTTCATCGTTATCCAACCATACTCTAATTAATTATTAAAACATGATGTATGAAATAACATAAATTATATAATATAGTTTTTAATATTGGTAAGTTTATTTCATTATTATCCAACCATACTCTAATTAATTATTAAAACATGATGTATGAAATAAATTATATAAAATAGTTTTTAATATTGGTAAGTTTATTTTCATCCTTATCCAATCATATTCTAATTAATTATTAAAACATGATGTAAGAAATAAATTATATAAAATAGTTTTTAATAATGGTTAGTTTAATTCATCTTTATCTAATCATACTCTAATTAATTATTAAAATATGGTGTATAAAATAAATTATATAAAATAATTTTTAATATTAGTAAGTTTATTTTATCTTTATCTAACCATACTCTAATTAATTATTAAAAGATATTGTATAAAATAAATTATATAAAATAATTTTTAATATTGATCTTTATCCAACCATACTCTAATAAAATATGATGTATACTATCCTATAAAATTCAAATCATGTAATCCCTACCATAAAACCACTCAAATTATACTATTTATAAAATAAATCGCTCCTTTTTGTTAGATCAATCACCTTTTCATTGATACTCCAATAATTTTATTGTCTATCCCAAAAAGATAAAGATGCTTGTTCGCCTACAACTGTCTTCATCAGCTTCAAATCATACCAGCCTTGCATTGTAATTTAAAATAGTCCTAAATAAGAAACAAAATGTGGACAGTACAGATAATTGGTAGGGGAATATTTTCATAGTTGTCTCCTTTTTAATGGTCGTAGTTACAAATGTGGAAAATTTCTCTTCAATAATGATTTTTTCTCTATTTACCGCCCATGGGTGCACCATGTGATTTGGAGAAGGCGATGCTGACGCTTTACCGCCCATGGGTGCACCATGTGATTTGGAGAAGGTGATGCTGACGCTGTGAGAGAGGGCGAGAAGGAACCAGCGTTTGAGATCCTTTGATTTCCTGTTCATTTCTTTTTTTTCCCCTATTAATTAAGTTCTCTACCTGTCAACTCTCAGTCATTTCAGTCATTTTGATTACTATCACATGCAGTAATTGTCTGAACAAAATAAGGCTTATGGATGACTAGTGAAAAGGTCTGAACAAAATAACAGCCACGTTTTAACGCTCCAAAACTTGTAACTTTTCTCCTTAAGCTCTATAATCTAAGCTATTTGAACTTGTATCTCTTTGAAGCATACAAGTGCAAGGGAGCTTCTAGGTATAACCTGGCTCAGATATGATAGAATAACAAGGTATGGGCCTACAAGAATGGTGGTGGGTAAACTACAAAAATGACTATTCATTTAAAATAGATATGTGAATGCTCGCATCAGATATCATAAATCACGTGAAAAATTCCTCGAGACAAATCTTTTCAGAGGCCTTCTCTATGATGTACAAGCAGAGCGCACGCGATCAGGTGAAGCAACAACAATCTTCATTATTTTCGCGACTCGCATGAATTGAGTAACCACTAGGCCAGAAAAAATGGATGCCATGGGTGTGTTGAACAACACTAATTTTCTCCATAGCAGGAATGGCCAAGTTAGGAGCCGTAGATTCCTTGTGTCCAATCCAGATGCCTGGTGTGAAGGATAAATGGCGATTTTCTTTTCAAACTTCATCGAAGTCCGAGCGTCGAAGCTTGGAATTGCGTAGCGGGCACGGCAGGGGAGGAAGACGGACAAGCATAGAACAAGCTTCACCGCTTCACCAGCCGAAGTGCGGATGTCATAGAGCAGTGCACACTTCGCACGTTCTGTGCCGAAGTGCGACAGTCGCTGCGCAGTGTGCACTTCGCACGTTCTATGCCGAAGTGCGGTAGTCGCTACGTAGTGCGCACTTCACACGTTCTGTGCCAAAGTGCGACAGTCACTGTGTAGTGTGCACTTCACACGTTCTGTGCCCGAAGTGCGAGCTTCGCAGCGAAGTGCGAGCTTCGCACTTATTGCTGCCGAAGCGCGACCTTCACAGCGAAGTGCAAGCTTCGCACTTTTTGCTGCCAAAGTGCGACTGTCACAGTGAAGTGACAAACTTCGCTTGGTGACCAACTTCGCACGGCGACGACTTACAAGTTTCAGACTTGGCCAACTCTGGCCTTCAAGTTCTTCGTCTTCCGCGGATGCCGCTAGGTTTGCCTGGCTTGGCAAGACCCGAATGAGAGGAGAGAAACGCCGGAACAGAGAACAACAAACTGCAAACCCTAAAGATGCCTAACACAAATAGCAAACTTTATTTATCTGAAACAAGGGTTACAGTATTCCTCAACCGAGGAAATAACAACATCTACAGGCTACGCTGCAGGATAAACTAAATAGGGGAAATGTCGAGTCTGTAGCTCAGACATTTCTCAGCTGAGCCACACTGCTCACTGAATCGCTCTGCTTTCTTTCTCTGCTCACTTTCACGAACTTCTCTCACACCCGCTCTGCTTCTCTTCTTTGCACTAGTTTGTCTGTAGACCCGAACCACCTTTTATAGCCACGGGGAGAGGAGGATAAGGGTTATCCTCTGACAACTTCGGATAAGGGTTATCCTCGGACCGACCCTCGTCTAGGGTTTCTGACAAACGCCGACTTGGCATTAACTCCTACGGAGATCGGATTTGTCAGGTGTCAAATCTGTCAGAAGATAAGTGTGACGTCATGTCACACTTTTGCCGGGATCCTGGACTGCGGCAGCGTAGTCCGACTTTGCCCATGTCTGGAGCACAGTCCGGTTTCGCCCAAGGTTCGTAGCGTAGTTGGGCATAGGCGTGAAATTTGGGTTTATTTTTCTAACACCCTCATTTAAACCTGATTTCACAAGCTCTTTGACTCCAATCTGTTCTCGCAATCTGTTGAAGTCTTCCTCCTTCAAAAGCTTCATGAAAATATCTGCCAACTGCTCCTTGGATCTGCAAAACTGTAGATGAATTTCTCCATACTTCACCAACTCTCTGATGAAGTGATAACGAATATCAATGTGCTTCGATCGGCCATAGAACACGGGATCCTTCGACAATGCAATGGCCGAATTGTTGTCACAAAAAATTATTGTCGCGCCTTTCGAAGGATTGAACAGTTCGTTCAGAACTCTTTGCAGCCATATTGCCTGGCATGCGGATGTCATGGCGGCGACATATTCTGCTTCGGCTATGGACAACACAACAATGGGTTGCTTCTTGGATGCCCATGAGACTGCCCCTAATCTAAGATGGAAGGCATACCCAGAGGTGCTCTTCCGATCGTTAGTACTGCCAACACAGTCACTATCTATGTAGCCCACCAGTTCCAACTGGTCCCGTCTGGTGTAAAATAGGCCATGGTTCTGCGTCCCGCTGACATAGCGCAAGATCCTCTTACCAACTTGCCAGTGCGTGTCCTTCGGAGTCTCAATGAAACGACTGATCAGACTGACTCCAAACATCAGATCTGGTTGAGTTGCAGTCAAGTACATCAGACTGCCAACTAGCCTTTTGAACAAGGTTGGATCTACAGACCTCCCCGTATCCAACTTGCTCGACTTCAAACTCGTGGCTACAGGTGTGATGGCGAGTTTACTGTCCTCCATCTTGAAGTGCTTCAGGACATCCTTCGCATACTTGCCTTGAGAAATGAAGATGCCATCTACTGATTGGTCAACTTCAATGCCGAGAAAATATTTCATCAGCCCCATGTCAGTCATTTCAAACTCGAACTTCATGGCTGTTCTAAACTGCGCAAATAGGCTGCTGCTATTGCCAATAAATATCAGATCGTCTATGTACAGGCAAACGATGATGAGCTCACCTGCTGCATTTGTCTTCATGTACAGGGAGTGCTCATATGGGCATTTCTAAAACCCATTCTCCTGAAAATAGCCATCAATACGACTGTACCATGCCCTGGGTGCTTGCTTCAACCCATACAGGGCCTTCTTAGTTTCAGGACTTTGCCTTCTTGCCCTTGTATTTCATAACTAGGCGGCTGGTCTATGTAGACCTCTTCTTCCAACACTCCGTTGAGGAAGGTAGACTTGACATCCATCTGGTACATGCTCCATCCTTTCTGAGCTGCAAGTGCCAGAATCATTCTGACTGTGTCAAGTCAAGCTACAGGTGCATACACCTCATGATAGTCAACTCCTGACTTTTGCTTGTAGCCTTTCGCCACTAATCTGGCCTTATGCCTGTCAACTTCTCCTTGGGCATTAAACTTTGTTTTATATACCCACTTGACCCCAATGGTCTTCTTTCGTGCTGGAAGATCTGTTAGCTGCCATGTCTCATTCTTCTCAATGGCTACTATCTCCTCATCCATCGCATTCACCCATTTGCGATTCTGACTTGCCTCTTCAAACTCCACTGGATCACATTCAGTAAAGAGAGCAAAATTAGAATAATCTTCATCTAATTGATTACGGGTTACCTCATAGATGTCTTGCAAGCTCCAAGTCTTTGCAGGAGTCCTCAGGTTTTGAATTTTGCTTGCAAGTGGAGGTGAACGGGATGATGAGGGTGTGCTACTGCTGGCACCACTGTTGTTGCTTGAAGGCACAGGTGGTTGGACTCTGTCTTCCTCCAAGTCTACAGATTCAATAGTTGCTGGTTTAGACTGACCAGTCTTTGACTTCCCGTTCCAGACTTCATCCTCCAGGAACTTCACGTCTCGGCTGATGACAAGTTTCTTTGTCACAGGGTTGTATAGCCTGTATGCCTTTGCTGGTTCACTGTACCCTGTGAAGATGCACTTTTCAGATTTGTCATCCAGCTTCTGTCTTTTCTCATCTGGAACATGTGCATATGTTATGCACCCAAAAACTCGCAAATGAGCCACACTTGGCTTCAACTTGCTCCAGGCTTCCTCTAGAATTTTGTCCCTCACACTCTTGGTGGGACACCGATTCAACAGATAAACTGCACAACTTACAGCTTCTGCCTAGAACTCATGTGGCAAACTTTTTGCCTTCAGCATGCTCCGTGCCATCTCCATGATTGTTCTGTTTCTTCCTCTCGCCTACACCATTCTCGTCGCGGTGTATATCCGGCGATGAACTGCCTCCAAATTCCATGCTGCTTGCAGAAGTTGTGGAATTCGTTGGAGATGTACTCTCCACCTCCATCAGTTCTGAGAGTCTTCACATAATAACCGCTCTGTTTCTCAACCAGAGCCTTGAACTCCCTAAACCTCGCAAATGCCTTTGACTTCAACTTGATTGGATAAATCCAAGTCTTCCGGCTAAATTCATCAATGAAGGTCAGGAAATACTTATTGCCGGCATATGAGGTGGTCTGCATGGGACCACAGATGTCTGAGTGCACCAGCTCCAAAGGCCATGATGCTCTCCAAGACTGCCCTACAGGGAATGCATCCCTGTGCTGCTTGCCGACCAGGAAACCTTCACAAACTTGGTTCGGTTGCTCTATAAGGGGTAAACCCTTCACCATCTGCTTCTTGTGCAGCAGATTCAGGCCACTGAAACTCAGGTGACCGAATCTGAGATGCCACATCCAGGTAGCATCCTTCTCAACTGCACTCAGAGACATCAAAGATTCATTCTAAATCTGCAATGGAAACATCTTGTTTTTCGTCATGGACACAGTTGCAATTTGTCCATGGACTTTGTCTCTGATGGAACAGACTCCATCTTTGAACAGTACAGTGTGCCCCTTCTGCACAAGTCGTCCAACACTTAGCAGATTGTGCTTCAACCCGGGCACATAAAAAACATCTTGAATTGTTTTTCTATCACCGTTTTGGGTGCGGATGAGGATCTTTCCTTTCCCCATCACAGGAACTTTAATGTTGTTCCCCATCTTGACTTCGGACTGGACTGTTTCATCCAGTTGTGAGAACATCTCCCTGTTCCCAGTCATGTGGTTGCTGCAACCACTATCAAGATACCAGATGTTTTTCTTGCTCTCCTCTTCAATACTGCAAGTCAGCAACACATTTCCTCCTGTCACATTTTTGGGTTCCTCCAAATAATGGGCTTGCTGCTGATTCTAGTTCGCCATCTTCTTTTTGCACTGTGTGGCATAATGGCCGAACTTGCTGCAGTAGTAGCATTGGACCTTTGACATGTCCTTCTTCTGCTGAGAGCCACCTTGCTAATTTTTGCAAGTGCCTCTTCCTCCTTGCTGATGAAAGTTGCAACTTGGCTCAGCATCCTGAGGGTTTGAACTCCCTCCTTGCTTGTTCCTTCTCCCAAACCTGCTTCTGCCTCTTCCTCCTTGAGAACTAGAAGCGTTGTGGTGGGAGTCTTGTCTACCATTATCTCGGACTGAGACTTGCGCTTTGAAGGCTTGCTCCAAAGAAGACTGAGTTGAGCGACTCAGCCTCTGTTCATGGATCTGTAGGGAACCAATGAGTTCGTCTGTCGAGAGGGTTGTCAAATCCCTCGACTCTTCGATTGCTATCACAACCGAGTCAAACTTCGTAGGTAGACTTCTGAGAATCTTCTCCACGATTCTCTGGCTCTGGACATTTTCTCCGTTCAACCGCATCTGGTTGATAATGTCCATCGTTCGGGTGAAGAAGTCGCTCATCGACTCGGACTCGCTCATCTGCAGGTTCTCGAACTCTCTCCCGAGCATCTGCAGCTTCACCAACTTCACTTTGTCGGTGCCCTGATACGAACTCGCCAGGGTTTCCTAAGCCTGCTTGGCCTTGGTAGCTGATGCAATCCACGGGAATATGGTCTCCTCAACCGCTTGCATTATGTAGAAGAGGGCCTTCTGGTCCTTCTTCTTATGCTCTTTCAATAGATCCTTATCTGTTTGAGAGAGGGCGGCCAGTGCTGCTGCATCTGCCGATTCTGGGTAGTCGTTCTCGACTAACTCCCATAGCTCCTGAGATCCGAATAGGATCTTCATCTGGATGCTCCAGTAATCGTAGTTCTTACCGTTAAATCATGGGATCTGCAACTACAACGAGTTTCTCTCAGAAGCCATGCTTCTATCTCCGTGTCGCGGCACTATCAGCTCTGATACCAATTTGAAGGATAAATGGCGATTTTCTTTTCAAACTTCACCGAAGTCCGAGCGCCGAAGCTGGATTGCGTAGCGCGCACAGCAGGGGAGGAAGACGGACGAGCGCAGAACGAGCTTCGCCGCTTCACCAGCCGAAGTGCGGCTGTCGCAGCGCAGTGCGCACTTCGCACGTTCTGTGCCGAAGTGCGACAGTCGCTGCGCAGTGTGCACTTCGCACGTTCTGTGCCAAAGTGCGGCAGTCACTGCGCAGTGTGCACTTCGCACGTTCTGTGCCGAAGTGTGATAGTCACTGTGCAGTGCGCATTTCGCACGTTCTGTGCCTGAAGTGCGAGCTTCGCACTTATTGCTGCCGAAGCGCGACCTTCGCAGCGAAGTGCAAGCTTCGCACTTTTTGCTGCCGAAGCGCGACTGTCACAGCGAAGTGACGAACTTCGCTCGGCGACCAACTTCGCACGGCGACGACTTACAAGTTTCAGACTTGGCCAACTCTGGCCTTCAAGTTCTTCGTCTTCCGCGGATGCCGCTAGGTTTGCCTGGCTTGGCAAGACCCGAATGAGAGGAGAGAAACACCGAAATAGAGAACAACAAATTGCAAACCCTAAAGATGCCTAACACAAATAGCAAACTTTATTTATCTGAAACAAGGGTTACAGTATTCCTCAACCGAGGAAATAACAACATCTGCAGGCTACGCTGCAGGATAAACTAAACAGGGGAAATTTCGAGTCTGCAGCTCGAACATTTCTCAGCTGAGCCACACTGCTCACTGAATCGCTCTGCTTTCTTTCTCTGCTCACTTTCACAAACTTCTCTCACACCCGCTCTGCTTCTCTTCTTTGCACTAGTTTGTCTGTAGACCCGAACCGCCTTTTATAGCCGCGGGGAGAGGAGGATAAGGGTTATCCTCTGACAGCTTTGGATAAGGGTTATCCTCGGACCAACCCTCGTCTAGGGTTTTTGACAAACGCCAACTTGGCATTAACTCCTGTGGAGATCCCATCTGTCAGGTGTCAAATCTGTCAGAAGATAAGTGTGACATCATGTCACACTTTTTCCGGGATCCCGGACTACGGCAACGCAGTCTGACTTTGCCCATGTCTGGAGCACAGTCCGGTTTCACCCAAGGTTCGCAGCGCAGTTGGGCACAGGCATGAAATCTGGGTTTATTTTTCTAACATGGTGTTTGCGGGGTGAAATACCAAACCCAGCTGGCCACTGCCCTCTCCATTTATTGAAAAATAAATCCTCTCTCCTAAGATCAAGGAAAGGCAACAGAAACTTTGCCTTCAAAATAGCCATCCCTCACCCAGAAACGTCTACGCTAGAGGAGGCCCCTGATGATTACTATATTAATGGAGAAGTTGTATTTCAGAAGGTGTCTCTTCTCAACTTGACGGATTACTCTGCAACCCTACTTGATGAGGCATCTGAGTTGATGGGCAAAAGAGTTTATCTCTAGCTTGTGAGCGGCGACCAAATTGATCCAGGTAAGGTAACTATTGCTGTGAGATATAAGTAAACTTTTTATTATATTTGGAGTCGATGAATTATATTATCATTTTGGCGTAGAAACGTGTATGCTTTGTTACATTGTTATTTGCATACGAATACTGATATTTGGGAAGTTACGTGTAGAAATGGGATCAGGGAAAACAGCTAGCGAACCAACTTATTTGGAGTGGAATCCCTGGGACGGCCCCGTTGCCGGTGACACACATTATCCAATCAAGTTCAAATGGAACGCCAGCCTTGGGTTTTTGGGAGCATTTCTGATGAAAAATATGTTAGAAAAATTAACCCATATTTCACGCCTGTGCCCAACTGCGCTCCGAACCTTGGGCGAAACCGGATTGCGCTCCAGACATGGGCGAAGTCGGACTGCGCTGCCGCAGTCCGGGATCCCGGCAAAGGGCTGACATGACGCCGCACCTACCCTCTGACAGATGTGACGCTAGTGCGGCGATTGGTCAGAAACCCTAGTTGAGGGCTTGTCAGGACCTGTCTGAGGACAAACCCTAATCCTCCCCTTCTGCGGCTATATAAGGCGTCTCGGGTATTTCAGAAGAAGAAGAAGAAGAGGAGGAAGAGCAGTGCAAGAGGAGCAGAGGCAAAGAAAAGTATCTCAGTGAGCAGTTTGACTCAGCTGATTAATGTCTGAGCAGCCGACTCGACATTTTGTCTGTTTAACTTATCCCGCAAAGACGACTCGCAGATGATTGTAATTTCCTGGTTGAGGAACTTGTAAACCCCCGTTTAATATAAATAAAGTTTGCTGTTTGTTTCTCGGCATCTTTTAGGGTTTGCGCTTGTTGCTCTCTGCTTCTGCGTCTCTCTCTTCTCATACAGGTGTTGCAAGCTGGAAACCCAACGGTAGCCGCGGAAGAAGAACAAGTCTAAAGCGGCTTTCCAAGTTTGCTTCCAAGTTCGCGGCTAAGACCGGAGCAGCTCGAGTGCACGAGAAGTCCGGTTGGCCTCGCTCCCTCTTCACCCCCGCACGCTCGTTGGCTGCTCGAGTTCGAACTTCGCCCAATTTCGGCGAAGTCCGTCGCAGCTCGTGAGTTCGAACTTCGCCCATTTCGGCGAAGTCCGTCGCAGCCGCGAGTGCGAACTTCGCCCGCTGGCGAAGTCCGTCGCGCTCGAGTGCGAACTTCGCCCAATTTGGCGAAGTCCGTCGCGCGCCGAGTTCGAACTTCGCCCACTTCGGCGAAGTCCGTCGCGCGCCGAGTTCGAACTTCTCCCAGTTCGGCGAGTCCGTCGGTGCGGCCGACGTTCGCACTTCGCCCTAGTTTGGGCGAAGTCCGTCTGGCCTCGACTTCGCGCATCGCGCTGTCCGCCCTCGACTTCGCGACGTACGACTTCGGCGTGTTTAAAAAAAATTTAATTCTTCAAATTGGTATCAGAGCTGATAGTGCCGTGACACGGAGATAGAAGCATGGCTTCCAAGCGAAACTCGCCGCAGCTTGCGCATCCCACGATTTAACGGCAAGAACTACGATTACTCGGAGCATCCAAATGAAGATCCCGTTCGGATCTCGAGAGCTATGGGAGTTAGTCGAGAACGGCTACCCGTAACCGGCAGATGCAAAGAAGATCGGCCGCCCTCTCTCAGTGCAGACAAGGATCTCGTTGAAAGAGCACAAGAAGAAGGACCGGAAGGCCCTCTTCTACATCATGCAAGCGGTTGAGGAGACCATCTTCCCGCGGATTGCATCAGCCACCAAGGCCAAGCGTGCCCCGGGAAACCCTAGCAAGTTCGTATCGTGGCACCGACAAAGTGAAGTTGGTGAAACCGCAGATGCTCAGGAGACAGCTTTGAGAACCCGCAGATGAGCGAGTCCGAGTCGATGAGCGACTTCTTCACCCGGACGATCGACATTATCAACCGGATGCGGTTGAATGGAGAAAATGTCCAGAGCCGGAGAATCGTGGAGAAGATTCTCCGAAGTCCGCCTCGCGAAGTTCGACTCGGTTGTGATAGCAATCGAAGAGTCGAGGGATCTGACAACCCTCTCGACAGACGAACTCATGGGTTCATTGCAGACCCATGAACAGAGGCTGAGCCGTTCATCTCAGACCTCTCTGGAGCAAGCGTTTCGGGCTCAAGCCTCAGTCCGAGACAGCGGCAGACAAGACTCCCACCACAGCGCTTCTAGTTCTCAAGGAGGGAGAGGCAGAAGTAGGCGTGGGAGAAGTAACAAGCAAGGAGGGAGATCAAACCCTCATGACGCTGAGCCAAGTTGCAACTTTCATCGACAAGGAGGAAGAGGCACTGGCAGAAATCAGCAAGGAAGCTCTCAGCAGAAGAAGGACATGTCAAAGGTCCAATGCTACTATCGCAGCAAGTTCGGCCATTATGCCTCACAATGCAAGAAGAAGATGGCGAACGAGAATCAACGAAGAAGCCCATTATACGGAGGAACCCGAAAATGCGGCAGGAGGAAATGTACTGTCGACTTGCAGTATTGAAGAGGAGAGCAAGAAAAACATCTCGGTATCTTGACAAGTGGTTGCAAGCAACCACATGACTCGGGAACAGAGAGATGTTCTCACAACTCGGATGAAACATCCGGTCCGAAGTCAAGATGGGGAACAACAACAAAGTTCCCGTGATGGGGAAAGGCAAGATCCTCATCCGCACCCGACACGGTGAAAGAAAAACAATTCAAGATGTTTTTTATGTGCCTGGGTTGAAGCACAATCTGCTAAGTGTTGGACAACTTGTGCAGAAAGGGGCACACCGCACTCGTTCAAAGACGGTGTCTGCTCCATCGGAGACAAAGTCCATGGACAAATTGCAACCGTGTCCATGACGAAAAACAAAATGTTTCCGCTGCAGATTCGTAATGAATCATTGATGTCTCCGAGTGCGCTTGAGAAAGATGCTACCCGGCCGTGGCATCTCGTATTCGGTCACCCGAGCTTCAAGTGGCTCGAATCAACCGCACAAGATGCGAATGGTGAAGGGTTTACCCCTGATAGAGCAACCGAACCAAGTGTGTTAAGGTTTCCTAGTCGGCAAGCAAGCACAGGGATGCATTCCCCGTAGGACAGCTCTTGGAGAGCATCACGGCCATTGGAGCCGGTGCACTCGTACATTTGCGGTCCGATGCGTACCACCACGTTTGCCGGCAACAAATACTTCTTGACATTCATAGATGACTTCAGCCAGAAGACTTGGATTTATGCCATCAAGTCAAGTCGAGGCATTTGTCGGATTCAAGGAGTTCAAGGCTCTGGTGGAGAAACAGAGCGGTTATTATGTGAAGACTCTCAGAACTGATGGAGGTGGAGAGTACATCTCCAACGAATTCCACAACTTTTGCAAGCAAGACGGAATTCGAAGGCAGTTCATCGCAGATACACGCCACAGCAGAAAGGCGTAGCTGAGAGGAAGAACCGAACCATCATGGAAATGGCAAGAAGCATGATGAAGGCGAAGGGATTGTCGCATGAATTCTGGGCAGTAGGCCGTAACATGTGCGCCTACTTGCCGAACGGATGTCCCACCAAAAGCGTGAAGGACAAAATCCCTCAGAGGCCTCCGGAGCGGAGTGAAGCCAAGTGTGGCTCACTTGCGTGTGTTCGGGTGCATTGCATATGCACATGTTCCGTAAGAGAAGAGGCATAAGTTGGATGATAGAGCCGAGAAATGCATTTTCACAGGGTACAAGTGAGCGTGCGAAGGCATATAGGCCGTACAACCCCATGACGAAGAAGCTCATCATCACCGTGATGTGAAATTTCTTGAAGATCAATCCTGGAACGGGAAGTCCGAGACTGGCCAGTTAAAGCCAGCAGAAGTTCAGTCTGTTGACTTGGAAGAAGGAAGTGTGCAGCCACCAGCAACTTCCAAAGATCAACAACGGTGCCAGCAGAGCACGACCCACTCCATCCCTGGCCACCTCCACTTGCAAGCGGAATCCAAAACCCGAGGACACCCGCGAAGACTCCGGAGCTTGCAAGACATTTACGAGGCAACCCAAACCCACATAGATGAAGAGCACCCGACTTTGCATTCTTTACCGAAGTTGATCCAAAGAGAGTTCGAAGATGCAAGTCGAATCGAAGTGGGTGCAAAGCGATGGATGAGGAGATAGCAACCATTGAAAAGAATGAAACATGGCAACTGACCGATCTTCCAAGCAGGGAAGAAGACCATTGGGGTCAAGTGGGTGTATAAGACAAAGTTCAACGCCCAAGGAGACGTTGACAAGCATAAAGCCAGATTGGTGGCGAAGGGTTACAAGCGTAAGTCGTGCATCGATTACCATGAGGTATATGCGCTCGTAGCCCGACTTGACACAATCAGGATGATCCCGGCATTAGCAGCCCAACAGGGTTGGAAGATGTACCATATGGATGTCAAGTCAGCCTTCCTCAACGGAGTGTTGGAGGAAGAGGTCTACATAGACCAGCCATGAGGTTACAAAATTGAAGGCCAGGAGGGCAAAGTCCCGAAGTCGAAGAAGGCCCCGTACGGTTTGGAAGCGTGCGCCCGAGCTTGGTACAACCGGATTGACAGCCTATTTTCAGGAGAATGGGTTTCAGAAATGCCCATATGAGCACACCCTGTACATGAAGACAAATGCAGCAAGGGAGCTCATAATCGTCTGCTTGTACGTGGATGATCTGATTTATACTGGCAACAACAATGTCTTGTTCGACCAGTTCATAACAGCCATGAAGAAGGAGTTCGAGATGACGGACTTAGGGCCGATGAAGTATTTTCTTGGCATTGAAGTTGACCAATCGGCAGATGGCATCTTCATTTCTCAGGGCAAGTATGCGAAGGATGTCCTGAAGCGCTTCAAGATGGAGGACAGTAAACTCGCCATCACACCCGCAGCCCACAGGTTTGAAGTCGAGCAAGTTGGATACAGGGAGGAATGTCGACCCAACCTCGTTCAAGAGGCTAGTTGGCAGTCCGATGTATTTGACCGCAACTCGGCCGGATCTCGATGTTCGGAGTCGGCCCGATCAACCGTTTCATGGAGACTCCGAAGGACACGCACTCATAAGCAAGGAAGAGGATCTTGCGCTATGTCAACGAGACACAAAACAATGGCCTATTTTACTCCATACAAGACCAGTTGGAACTAGTGGGCTTCACTGACAATGGATCGGGTCGGGCAAGATCGACGATCGAAAGAGCACCTCCGGTATGCTTTCCATCTCGGATCGGGCGTGATCATGGGCGTCCAAGAAACAACCCATCGTTGCGTTGTCCACAGCCGAGCAGAATATGTCGCCGCCACGTCGCCCGCATGCCGTGCAGCTTTGGTCGCGAAGAGTTCCGAGTGAATCGAACTTTCCTCCGGATGGTGCGACAACAATTTTCTCGTGATAACAATCCGGCCATTGCACTCTCAAAGGATCCCATCTTCCACGGCTGGATGAAGCACATAGACATCCGGTATCATTTCATCAAAGAGCTGGTGAAATTTGGCGAAGTACAACTGCAGTTTTGCAGGTCCAAGGAGCAACTGGCTGACATCTTCACGAAGCCTTTGAAGGAGGAAGACTTCAGCAGATTGCGAGAGCAGCTTGGAGTCAAAGCGCTCGTGAAATCAGACTTAAAGGAGGGTGTTAGAAAAATTAACCCAGATTTCACGCCTGTGCCCAACCGCGCTCCGAACCTTGGGCGAAACCGGATTGCGCTCCGTACATGGGCGAAGTCGGACTACGCTGCCGCAGTCCGGGATCCCGGCAAAGGGCTGACATGACGCCGCACCTACCCTCTGACAGATGTGACGCTTGTGCGGCGATTGGTCAGAAACCCTAGTTGAGGGCCTGTCGAGACCTGTCTGAGGACAAACCCTAATCCTCCTCTCCCCGGGGCTATATAAGGCGTCTCGGGTATTTCAGAAGAATAGAAGAAGAAGAGAGGAGGAAGAGCAGTGCAAGAGGAGCAGAGGCAAAGAAAAGTATCTCAACGAGCAGTTTGACTCAGCTGATTAATGTCTGAGCAGCCGACTCGACATTTTGTCTGTTTAACTTATCCTGCAGCAAGCACTCGCAGATGATTGTAATTTCCTGCTGAGGAACTCCGTAACCCCCGTTTAATATAAATAAAGTTTGCCGTTTGTTTTCGGCATCTTTTAGGGTTTGCGCTTGTTGCTCTCTGCTCCGGCTTCTCTCTTCTCATACAGGTGTTGCCAAGCGTGCAAACCCAACGGCAACCGCGGAAGAAGAACAAGTCTAAAGCGGCTTTCCAAGTTTGCTTCCAAGTTCGCGGCTAAGACCGGAGCAGCTCGAGTGCACGAGAAGTCCGGTTGGCCTCGCTCCCTCTTCACCCCCGCACGCTTCGTTGGCTGCCCGAGTTCGAACTTCGCCCAAATTTCGGGCGAAGTCCGTCGCAGCCGCGAAGTTCGAACTTCGCCCAAATTTCGGGCGAAGTCCGTCGCAGCCGCGAGTGCGAACTTCGCCCAGTTTCGGGCGAAGTCCGGCTGCGGCCCGAGTGCGAACTTCGCCCAATTTCGGGCGAAGTCCGTCGGCGCGGCCGAAGTTCGAACTTCGCCCTAGTTCGGGCGAAGTCCGTCGGCGCGGCCGACGTTCGCACTTCGCCCTAGTTTGGGCGAAGTCCGTCGGGCCCCCGACTTCCGCACTGCGCTGTCTGCGCTGCGGCGTTCGGACTTCGGCGACAGACAGACTTCGGCGTGGTTTAAAAAAATTTAATTCTTCAAAATATGCATGCACGAGAGTTTTTTTGTGAAATCTCTCACTCTTTTCATTCCTGGCCAAGGCGATGTACGTTTTCACTGCAATTCGTGGATATCCCCGTCTCGAGACGAACAGAAAGACCGTGTTTTCTTCTCTAATAAGGTATGGCAATTACTACTATTATTATATTCAAAAGCCCTACTTGTAATTGAAGTTTAATCTTTGGAAAAACAGAGCTTTCTTCCCGAGCAAACACCAGTAGGTCTAAGAAGATTAAGAGAGCTGGAACTCGTCGAAAAACGAGGAGACGGAAAGGGAGAGAGGAAGGTGTCGGATAGAATATACGACTACGACGTGTACAATGATATTGGAGATCCTGATAAGGATCCAAAGCTCAGAAGAGAAGTCCTGGGTGGATCTAAGGACTTTCCCTACCCCAGAAGATGTAGAACTGGTCGTCCGCCTACTAAAACAGGCATGTATATGTATATGTACGAGGGAAGAACAGCCATAAATCTCGAGGATATTTAATTTCAGTGTTAATAAACTTTCTCCAGTACTAATCTGTGTGTGTTTTCCTTTTTTCTTCCAATAATAAAAGTTTATTGAATAATTTTCATAGTATATGAGTATGGAAAATAACATGATGAATCTGTGCAGCTCCTGAATTCGAAAGCCGAGTAAGCTTTCCGGGCGTGAACTTCATTCCCCCTGATGAAAGGTTTCCCCACACCGATTATTCCGACTTTGGAGCTCACATAATAATGGCGTTTGCAAATATGGTTATTCCAACCCTGTCCTCTCTGTTTGACTACGCCTATCAATCCTTTCTTGAAATCGAGGAGCTCTATATTAAGGGGTTTGATAGTCCCCTTAACTCTCGCAAGCATCTCCATTCACAAAAAAGTCCTCTTCAAATTATCCAGGGGATTGTCGATGCTGCGGACGACAGTCCGATTATAAAATTCTCACGTCCTCAAATTATGCAAGGTCAGATTAATGTGAGCATTATTTGTAAAGGGTGTCATGCTTGTTGAGAAATGTAATGTTGTGTCTTACAAAGGAATGAATCTTGCCTTTTCGTCACAGCTGATGAGTACGCATGGAGAAAAGACGAGGAATTTGCACGCCAAACACTTGCGGGCGTGAATCCGATTGTGATTGAGTGCTTACAGGTATATCAGATTCAAATGTTGAAATTCTTTTACCACTCTTTAAGATCTACAAGCGTTGCACTTGATGTTTTAAGCATTAGATGATAACATTTCGTATGATAGTAGTAATTTCATTTCTGTCACAGAAATTTCCTCCATCCAGTAGTTTGGACGAAAAGGTGTACGGCCCTCAGCAAAGTACTATAACTGCGCAACACACAGAAAAAAACCTCAAGGGCCTTTCTGTGGATCAGGTCTCTGCTTAAATACGTTCTTCCAAAATACAAATTATATATGTGTTTGCTCAGTTTATTAATATCCATGAAATATCCACATTTTTCAGGCCGTAACAACAAAGAGGCTCATTCTTGACTATTACGATGCGTTCATGCTCTATATTGAACACGTCAATAAGCTTTCAGACGACGTTAAAATGTATGCAAGTCGCACCCTATTCTTTCTCACCAGTGAGGGAACCCTAATCCCAGTGGCCATAGAATTGTGTTTGCCTCCCACGGATGGAAAAGAAGCCGTAAGAAAGGTCTTTACTCCGGGGAGAGATGGAACAGAGGAAGAAGCATTGTGGAAACTGGCAAAAGCCCATGCGAAAGTGAATGATGCTGGTTTCCATCAGCTGGTCAGCCATTGGTAAGCTTAATAATTTTATAATTGTTCACTTTGAATTTAGTCAATTGCTGTCTGCTCTCCCAAGATTTGTATAAATCAGTATTAAAACACTATCACGTTGGCATACGATTATATACTTTTTCATCCACAACTGATTTTCGACTTTTTGTGGATTGTAGGCTAAGAACTCATTGTGTAACAGAGTCTATCATTATAGCTACCCACAGGCAGCTAAGCACAATGCACCCGCTTTTCAAATTATTGCACCCACACTTCCTAGCCACCATTTGAAGGAGCGATTTTTATTTCAATCGCCGAAGTCCGACAGTTCGGACTGCGCAGCGCACACGGCCAGCTCCCAGCTTCGGGAGCGAAGTGCGGACGGTGCCTACCCAAGGGCGAAGTCCGTCACTCGCGAGCGCAGTGCGGACTGCGCTGGAAATGCTGGCGAAGTGCGCACTTCGCGCGCAGTGCGGACTGCGCTGAAAAAACTGGCGAAGTGTGGACTTCGCGCGCAGTGCGGACTGCGCTGAAGAAACCGGCGAAGTGCGGACTTCGCGCGCAATGCGGACTGCGCTGGAAAACGAACTTCATCGAACGTAGGAGGGAAGTCGGCAGCGAAGTGCAAACTTCGCTGGCTGACGAACTTCGCTCAGCGCAGACTGACAAGCTTCAGACTTGGCCAACTTTGGCCTTCGACTTCTTCTTCTTCCGCGGCTGCCGCTGGGTTTGCCTGGCTTGGCAACACCCGTATGAGAGGAGAGAATCACCGGAACAGAGAACAACAAACTGCAAACCCTAAAGATGCTTAAAACAAACAGCAAACTTTATTCATATGAACAACTAGGGTTACAGAAATTCCTCAACCGAGGAAATAACAACATCTGTAGGCTACGCTGCAGGATAAACTAAACAGGGAGAAATGTCGAGTCTGCTGCTCGAACATTAATCAGCTGAGCCACACTGCTCACTGAATCGCTCTACTTTCTTTCTCTGCTCTATTCTCCACTTCTTCTTTCACAAACTTCTCTCACACACGCTCTGCTTCTCCCTTTTTGTCTAAAGAATCGAACCGCCCTTTTATAGCCGCAGGGAGAGGAGGATAAGGTTTATCCTCTGACAGCTTCGGATAAGGGTTATCCTCTGACCGGCCCTCATCTAGGGTTTTTGACAAACGTCAACTTGGCATTAACTCCTACGGAGATCGGATGTGTCAGGTATCAAATCTGTCAGAAGGTAGGTGTGACGTCATGTCACACTTTTGCCGAGATCCTGGACTGCGGCAGCGTAGTCCGACTTCGCCCATGTCTAGAGCGCAATCCGGTTTCACCCAAGGTTCGGAGCGCAGTTGGGCACAGGCGTGAAATCTAGGTTTATTTTTCTAACACCCTCCTTTAAACCCGATTTCACAAGCACTTTGACTCCAAGCTGCTCTCGCAATCTGCTGAAGTCTTCCTCCTTCAAAGGCTTCATGAAAATATCTGCCAACTGCTCCTTGGATCTACAAAATTGCAGATGAATTTCTCCGAAATTCACCAACTCTCTGATGAGTGATAATGAATATCAATGTGCTTCGTCCGGCCATGGAACACGGGATCCTTTGAGAGTGCAATGGCCGAATTATTATCACAAAAAATTGTTGTTGCACCTTCTGGAGGATTGTATAGTTCACTCAGAACTCTTCGCAGCCATACTGCCTGGCATGCGGATGTCATGGCGGCGACATATTCTGCTTCGGCTGTGGACAATGCAACAATGGGTTGCTTCTTGGACGCCCATGAGACTGCCCCTGATCCGAGATGGAAAGCATACCCCGAGGTGCTCTTCCGATCATCGATACTGCCAGCCCAGTCCATCGTCTATGAAGCCAACCAGTTCCAACTGGTCCCATCTGGCGTAAAATAGGCCATGGTTTCGCGTCCCACTGACATAGCGCAAGATCCTCTTGCCTGCTTGCCAGTGCATGTCCTTCGGAGTCTCCATGAAATGGCTGATCAGACTGACTTCGAACATCAGATCTGGCCGAGTTGCGATCAAGTACATCAGACTGCCAACTAGCCTCTTGAACAAGGTTGGATCTACAGACCTCCCTGTATCCAACTTGCTCAACTTCAAACCTGTGGCTACAGGTGTGATGGCAGGTTTGCTGTCCTCCATCTTGAAACGCTTCAGGACATCCTTCACATACTTGCCCTGAGAAATGAAGATGCCATCTGCTGATTGGTCAACTTCAATGCCAAGAAAATATTTCATCAGCCCCATGTCAGTCATTTCAAACTCGAACTTCATGGTTGTTCTAAACTGCGCAAACAGGCTACTGCTATTGCTAGTAAATATCAGATCGTCTATGTACAGGCATATGATGATGAGCTCACCTCCTGAATTTGTCTTCATGTACAGGGAGTGCTCATATGGGCATTTTTGAAACCCATTCTCCTGAAAATAGTCGTCAATACGGTTGTACCATGCCCGAGGTGCTTGCTTCAACCCATATAGGGCCTTCTTTAGTTTCAAGACTTTGCCTTCTTGCCCTTGTATTTCATAACCGGGCAGCTGGTCTATTTAGACATCTTCTTCCAACACTCCATTGAGGAAGGCAGACTTGACATCCATTTGGTACATGCTCCATCATTTCTGAGCTGCCAGTGCCAGAATCATTCTGACTGTGTCAAGTCGGGCTACAGGTGCATACACCTCATGATAGTCAACTCCTGAATTCTGCTTGTAGCCTTTCACCACTAATCTGGCCTTATGCCTATCAACTTCTCCTTGGGCATTAAACTTTGTTTTACATACCCACTTGACCCCAATGGTCTTCTTTCATGCTGGAAGATCTGTTAGCTACCATGTCTCATTTTTCTCAATGGCTGCTATCTCCTCATCAATCGCATTCACCCATTTGTGATTCTGACTTGCCTCTTAAAACTCCACTGGATCACATTCAGTAAAGAGAGAAAAATCATAATAATCTTCATCTAACTGATTACAGGTTACCTCATAAATGTCTTGCAGGCTCTAAGTCTTCGCAGGAGTCCTCAGGTTTTGAATTCTGCTTGCAAGTGGAGGTGACCATGATGATGAGGGTGTGCTACTGCTGGCACCACTATTGCTGCTTGAAGGCACAGGTGGTAGGACACTATCTTCCTCAAAATCTATAGATTCAATAGTTGCTGGTTCAGACTAACCAATCTTTGACTTCCCGTTCCAGGCTTCATCCTCTAGGACCTTCACATCTCGGCTGATGACAAGTTTCTTTGTCACAAGATTGTACAGCCTATATGCATTTGATGGTTTGTTGTACCCTGTGAAGATGCATCTTTCAGCTTTGCCATCCAGCTTCTGCCTTTTCTCATCTGGAACATGTGCATATGCTATGCACCCAAAAACTCGCAAATGAGCCACACTTGGCTTCAACTTGCTCCAAGCTTCATCTGGAATTTTGTCCCTCACACTCTTGGTGGGACACCGGTTCAGCAGATAAACTGCACAACTTATAGCTTCTGCCCAAAACTCATGTGGCAAACTTTTTGCCTTCAGCATGCTCCGTGCCATCTCCATGATTGTTTTGTTCTTCCTCTCAACTACACCATTCTGCTGTAGTGTATAGTGCCTTCGAATTCCATGCTGCTTGCTGAAGTTATGGAATTCATTGGAGATGTACTCTCCACCTCCATCAGTTTTGAGAGTCTTCACATAATGTCCACTCTGTTTCTCAACCAGAGCCTTGAACTCCTTAAACCTTGCAAATGCCTCTGAATTCAACTTGATTGGATAAATCCATGTCTTCCGACTGAAGTCATCAATGAAGGTCAGGAAATACTTATTGTCGGCATATGAGGTGGTCTGCATGGGACCACAGATGTCTAAGTGCACCAGCTCCAAAGGCCATGATGCTCTCCAAGACTGCCCTACAGGGAATGCATCCCTGTGCTACTTGCCGACCAGGCAACCTTCACAAACTTGATTTGGTTGCTCTATAAGGGGTAAACCCTTCACCATCTGCTTCTTGTGCAGCAGATCCAGGCCACTGAAACTCAGGTGATCGAATCTGAGATGCCACAACCAGGTAGTATCCTTCTCAACTGCACTCAGAGACATCAAAGATTCATTCTGAATCTATAGCGGAAACATTTTGTTTTTCATCATGGACACAATTGCGATTTGTCCATGGACTTTGTCTCTGATGGAATAGACACCATATTTGAACAGTATAGTGTGCCCCTTCTACACAAGCTGTCCAACACTTAGCAGATTGTGCTTCAACCCAAGCACATAAAAAACATCTTGAATTGTTTTTCTATCACCGTGTCGAGTGCGGATGAGGATCTTTCCTTTCCCCATCATAGGAACTTTGATGTTGTTCCCCATCTTGACTTCGGACTGGACTGTTTCATCCAGTTGTGAGAACATCTCCTCGTTCCCGACCATATGGTTGCTGCAACCACTATCAAGATACCAGATGTTTTTCTTGCTTTCCTCTTCAATACTGCAAGTCAGCAGCACATTTCCTCCTACCACATTTTCGGGTTCCTCCGTATAATGGGCTTGCTACCGATTCTCGTTTGTCATCTTCTTTCTGCATTGTGTGGCATAATGGCCGAACTTGCTACAGTAGTAGCATTGGACCTTTGACATGTCCTTCTTCTGCTGACAGCCACCTTGCTGATTTCTGCCAGTGCCTCTTCCTCCTTGCTGATGAAAGTTGCAACTTGGATCAGCATCCTGAGGGTTTGATCTCCCTCCTTGCTTGTTCCTTCTCCCACGCCTGCTTCTGCCTCTTCCTCCTTGAGGACTAGAAGCGTCATTATGGGAGTCTTGTCTGCCGCTGTCTCGGACTGAGACTTGCGCTTTGAAGGCTTGCTCCAAAGAAGACTGAGTTGAGCGGCTCAGCCTCTTTTCATGGGTTTGTACGGAACCCATGAGTTCATCTATCAAGAGGGTTGCCAAATCCCTTGACTCTTCGATTGCTATCATAATCGAGTCAAACTTGGTAGGCAGACTTCTAAGAATATTCTCCATGATTCTCTGGCTCTGCACGATTTCACCATTCAATCGCATTTGGTTGATGATATATGTTGTCTAGGTGAAGAAGTCGCTCATCGACTTGGACTCGCTCATCTGTAGATTTTCAAACTCTCTCCTGAGCATCTGCAGTTTCACCAACTTCACTTTGTTGGTGCCCTGATACGAGCTTGCTAGGGTTTCCCAGGCCTGCTTGGCCTTGGTGGCTGATGCAATCCGTGGGAAGATGGTCTCCTCAATCGCTTGCATGATGTAGAAGAGGGCCTTCTGGTCCTTCTTCTTGTGCTCTTTCAATAGATCCTTGTCTGCTTGAGAGAGGGCGGCTAGTGCTACTACATCTGCCAGTTCTGGGTAGCCGTGCTCGACTAACTCCCATAGCTCCTGAGATCCGAACAGGATCTTCATCTAGATGTTCTAGTAATCATAGTTCTTACCGTTAAATCGTAGGATCTGCAACTGCAGCGAGTTTCTCTCGAAATCCATGCTTCTATCTTCGTGTCAAGGCACTATCAGCTCTGATACCAAATTTGAAGGAGCAATTTTTATTTCAATCACCGAAGTCCGACATTTCGGACTGCGCAGTGCGCACGGCCAGCTCCCAGCTTCAGGAGCGAAGTGTGGATGACGCCTACCCATGGGTGAAGTCTGTCACTCACGAGCACAGTGCAGACTACACTAGAAATGTTGTCGAAGTGTGCACTTTGCGCGCAGTGCGGACTACACTGAAGAAATCGAAGAAGTGCGGACTTCGCGCGTAGTGCGGACTGCGCTGAAGAAACCGACGAAGTGCGGACTTCGTGCGTAGTGCGGACTGCGCTGAAGAAACCGGTGAAGTGCGAACTTCGCGCGCAGTGTGGACTACGCTAGAAAACGAACTTCACCTAATGCAGGAGGGAAGTCGGTAGCGAAGTGCGAACTTCGTTGGCTGACAAACTTCACTCAGCGCAGACTGACAAGCTTCAGACTTGGCCAACTTTGGCCTTCAACTTCTTCTTCTTCCGTGGCTGCCGCTGGGTTTGCCTGGCTTGGCAACACCCATATGAGAGGAGAGAATCACCAGAACAGAGAACAACAAACTGCAAACCCTAAAGATGCTTAAAACAAATAGCAAACTTTATTCATATGAACAACTAGGGTTACAAAAATTCCTCAACCGAGGAAATAACAACATCTGCAGGCTACGCTGTAGGATAAACTAAACAGGGAGAAATGTCGAGTCTGCTGCTCGGACATTAATCAGTTGAGCCACACTGCTCACTGAATCGCTCTGCTTTCTTTCTCTGCTCTATTCTCCACTTCTTCTCTCACGAACTTCTCTCACACACGCTCTGCTTCTCCCTTTTTGTCTGAAGAACCAAACTGCCCTTTCATAGCCACAGGGAGAGGAGGATAAGGTTTATCCTCTAACAGCTTCGGATAAGGGTTATCCTCTGACCGGCCCTCATCTAGGGTTTCTGACAAACGTCGACTTGGCATTAACTCCTACGGAGATCGGATCTATCAGGTGTCAAATCTGTCAGAAGGTAGGTGTGACATCATTTCACAATTTTGCCGGGATCCCGGACTGCAGCAGCGCAGTCCGACTTCTCCCATGTCTGGAGCGCAATCCGGTTTCGCCCAAGGTTCGGAACGCAGTTGGGCACAGGCGTGAAATCTGGGTTTATTTTTCTAACACCATGGACATCAATCAATCTGCCCGTAGCAGTTTGATAAACGCAGAAGGAGTTATTGAGCAAGGATTTACTCCAGGCAAATATTCCATGGAGATATCATCTAAAGCATACAAAAACTGGAAATTCAATGAGCAAGGCTTGCCCGCTGATCTTCTCAAAAGGCAAGTAAATCTCTAGTTTCGCAAGTAGTTTTCTCAGTTTAGTTTCATTGAACATATTTTCTTAGAGTAGTATGTTTAATAGATGTAAATGAAATAAGCGGCCTCTAGAGTGAAGTCGAGAATTAAATAGACCTGTAATTTACTTTTGCAAGCGAGTTTTCCTTCGACCAACTTGAATTAAAAATTGATTTATAATTACAATAAAAGAGATTTATAAAATCTGTCAGTCAAAAACTACTGTCTGTGTGGCAAATAGAGGCTTGGAACTCATACAGGCTGCTTCCATCACGTATTAAAGCTTTGAAGTAAACGTTGTATCGATTTTTATATTCATTAGTGTCTACATAACATTGTTTGAAGCTGTCTGTTTGTTTCCCTTTCTTCTTTATTTGTCCAAAAGTAGAAGCAACTTTTATATGATTTTATGGTTTCTAAATTTATACTCTTCAGATGTTAATATCATTATATTGTGCAGGGGAATGGCTGTTCCAGACCCAACGGCTCTTACGGTTTGAGACTTCTGATAGAGGACTACCCATATGCCGTAGATGGCCTGGAAATATGGTTTGCCTTAAAAGAATGGGCTTCAGACTACCTTTCTTTGTTTTACAAGGACTTCGAGGCAATTAACAGAGACAAAGAATTGTAGTCTTGGTGGGATGAAATCGTGAACGTTGGGCATGGAGACCTCAAAGACGATCCCACTCGACGATCCCACTCGATGGTACAAGATGGACTCATTCGACGCCCTTGTGGAAACAGTCACCACTATCATCTGGACTACATCGGCTCACCATGCAGCCGTCAACTTTGGGCAATATTCCTATGGAGGATACATGCCCAATATGCCCACCATGAGCAGACGCTTTATTCCAGAAAAGGGAACACCAGTGATAAATCCAGATGCGTATTTTCTCGATACTGTGTCCACTCCAACACAGGCCACCCATATCATGGCTGTTTTGGAAATTTTGTCAAAGCATGCCAACGATGAGGTATACCTGGGACAGGTGCAGGGATCCACCATGGATGCCACTGATGACAGTGGAGTAGAAGAAGCTTTTGAAAAATTTGCCGCCAAAATGGTAAAGATTGAGCAGGATATTTTGGAAAGAAATAATAAGTGTGAAGTTTATAAGAATAGGCATGGACCTGCAAAAATTCCTTATACCTTGCTCTACCCCAACACTTCTGATTTGTCAAAAGAGGGTGGTCTCACAGGCAAGGGAGTCCCTAATAGCATTTCCATTTGATCCTTTGTATCTCAACGCTAGCTTCACCTCAGCAGTCACATACAAAGGTATCCAATCACAAAGTCAAGCTCAATTATATTGCAGAGATTTTACTGTATAAGAATTGCAATTAACATCGCAATTTTAGTGTACACATAGAGTGCACCCTCACGTGGACGATTGACAGTGAGTCTATAGATGCACTTCCAAACTTTCAGAGAGTACACTCCCATATGGATGGTTTTCTAATTTGTGGGCTGGAGAGTATAAGAAATATTCCTATAATGCATCATTTTAATTTTGATGGCAATATATATATATATATATATGCATTTTAAATAATTTATAGGAAAGTTGGTTATTATCAAGAATAGTTAAATTGTAAGTTATTTTAATTAACAGAATATTATCTTTTATGTAAAGGAGTTGGAGAACAAATGAGTAGTTAAAACTTTTTAGTTAAAATTGAAACCCAAGTTCAAATCTCTCCTCTCACATGTTGCTAATATACTATGCTATATAATAAATATATAACCACATAATAATATTTACTTTTTAAAAATATATATTTAAATATTCTAACATTTAAAAAAACAATAAAGTATTTCATATGGTTGTTATTTAACTCGTAAAAACAATGTAATATCATGTGCAACATATTTGTTTCACTTAAATTGTATATCTCAATGACAGGACCCATTTTATTAAAATTGATTAACATGTGGAATAAGGCACTTTTGCTTTTCCTCTAAAAAGTTTGAATAATAATATTAAAAAATTAAGATGGTTATTTTATATGAGTTTTATTAAATAATTTTATTAAAAAAAAAAATTAAATTTTCATTTAAAAATTTATTTTAGTATTATAGAATTATCATTTTGATATTTTAGTCTTTAAATCATTAGATATTTTATAGATATGATTTTAATTATTAATAGGGTCTGGAAAAAAAAATTGTCTTAAACCACATCTTCTTTAAAATAAAAATAAGTATAATAAAGATATAAATTATAACAAAATCACAATGGCACACACTACTTCTTTTAACCAAGTACCAATTAAAATATCCAAGAAATCTTTTACATAGACCATCCTTTACATCATATTCTCTTCTATAAATATGATTATAAGATATCTCTACAAATAAAGCTTCTAGCAATTTCACTTGCTCATAATATGATCTAAGTATCAAATTTTGCATCCCCATTTTGAAACCCAATCCACTATCAATTTTGAGTTACCATAAACTGGAGTTTTGTTGTTATTACATATTCCACTATCATTCTTAACAAAAGTATCAAAGCATTCCACTCTACCACATTGTTGGTGCCTTCACCAAGACCTATTTTGAAAGTGTATTTGTGATTTTCACTTTTCATACCCCTCATCTACTTAGACTGCCTTGACAAGATCCATTCAAAAAAGCCCAAAACATTGTAGTTATATGAATAAATTTTAATATAATTTTCATCATTTTCATCTAAGCTAATATAATTTAAATCAGCTACAAATATAATCCTAACAAATACAAATGAAAAATAATTTTTTTATTAAAATAAATACAGATGAAAACTAAAAAAATTATTAAAATGAATACATATCTCCTTAGAAGGTGTCATTTATTAGATAAATAGACTACTCCTATTTTATTTGTCTAAACTAATATTTATACTAATTGACCTCATTCATTTTAATCTATTAAATAAATTAACTTCAATAGTTCTTAATTTAAAAGCTTAAGAGAAGAATAATGATATATCATTAAAAAATAGATTTTCAAAGATAAAATTTTAGTTTAAGCACTCCTTTGGGAGGGTGGAGATCACGGTTAAAATCCCTCAAACCTTGTAGAACAACTACCTAAAAATTTTACCTTATTCAACTAGAGATTATAATAGTAGCTAGAAGTAGGAATAGAACCCACGAAGAGGGGTAAAAATATAAGGATTTGCTACTTCCTTAAGTAAGCAGAGAAAAAAAAAATTAAGTTTAAATAATATATTTATACAATTAATAATGATTTAATTATGATATAATATAGATAAAATAGACTAAATTTTTACAACAATTAAAAATATTTTAAAAAATAATACTCATACTTTTAAATATTAAATTATATTTATAAATAGTTTATATTCATAATAATTAATTATAATTTAAATATTTATATTAAATATAAATATTATTATATTTACATTTAGATTTACTTATTAATTATTTTTTAATTTTTATTTTAATTGATTAAATTAAAAAAAATTGAGTCATGCTTGGGCATTTAAGGTTTATTGTGCTTCTTTTTTTCAAAGTATAATTTTTATTAGATTTTTTAACGGATTAACTCATAGTAAACGTATTTCATGATCAAGAATGAAATAAATAAATGCTACTAACAATATCAACAATCTTTCGCCGAACTAAACGCTTGTCCCTTTCCTGGTGCTTTTAGCAGCGTAAAAGGTTTAAAATGATTGTGGCATGGTGGTTATAGGGGCGGATTGCACGAAGATCTGTGTGGTGGCTTCTGGGGCGGACAGCATAGATTACTGTGGCGGCCATAAAATCTGGACAGCCTACCCGGATTCGTGGCGGCTACCCGATTCCACCATGTAAATTATAAAAAAAACAATATCAACAATCTTTCATAACAATAAATAATAATATCTCACATAATCTAACTCAAAAATGCACAATTAACAAAGATTGCATTAATGATACAACTTAGTTACAATGCATGGAGTTTTACCTCCAATATATCCATTTTTATATATTGAATATATGAAAATGGATATATGCCTAGTTGTCTTATTCAGGGATAGAGGAGGGATAGGTGAGTGAAAATTAATTCAAAAATCTGAGCAGAAGGGAAGTTTTTGATCGCCACCTCCATCCAAACTTGGGAAGACCACCAACAACCGTTCTTAGGAATAAACCATCAAAACATACTCCTGAACGTTCCAGAAGTCAGATCTTCCAACCCAAAAGTATGAAAATGCTTAATCAGAAGTATCAAAAAAGATGGCCCATAAAACCGTCTAACATGGGCAATCCAAAGAAACATACTAAAATTGAAGCTCCCCCTGACGTAGAAAGGACTAAAATCCCACCAAGTACACTGAGCAACTGCCATCAGCACAACTCCCAGAGAAATCCAATCCCCAACAAATAGATAGTGGAGCAAAGGAGAACTAGAATTTAAAAAACAACCCCTCCAAATGGGACCCTTCAGAGAACTACACCACGCCTGCCATATAACATCATAAATGGAAGTAATCATCACAATGTCTAAGGCCAACCACCAAATATTAGTAGAATATAGAATGGGACAACATTTAAAATTTGAATTGAAGCTCTCCCCCATAAAAGCATAATTAAATGAGGCCACCAAACTCCCCATCCCGAAATACTTGTTTAAAATTTGAATTTGAAATTTGAAAATCGTCAAGAGAAGATAGGCCATTAAACAAGACAATAGTTTCCCACTGGCCGTGTCTTCGAACTTATCAACCGATATTATCAACAAACATCGAAACATCATCAGAGTCCCAAGACTAAGGCAATCAACTTGGTGGCTTATCATCATTAACGAGTCTGATCAACTCTGTCGAAAAGTCCAAGCACCAAATCTTAAACCCCTAAATTCTAACAGCCAAATTAGCCAAAAAATTGGTCATCGTGTTACCTTCCATATACACGTGGCTAATAGAGAAATCATCGAACGAAGAAAGGTGGGTCTTGAATTCATCAATGAAATTAGAAAAATGCCAACCCGAACAACATGAACCTTTCAGTAAATTCATTGTGTTCAACGAATCACCTTCAATGATGACCCTATGCCCTCCCAGATCCTTTAATAATAAAATACCCCTATAGTCATCTCTACACTCAGAAAAGTGGGAAGATTGAAAACCTAGGTCTTCAAAAAATGCCAGAACGATATCATCAAGATGATCTCTAACTAAACCACCCGCATCGACTTTTCTAGGATTTCCCTTCGATGCGCCGTCAAAATTCAATTTTAGCCACCCAAGAGGAGGTGGGGACCACTTAACATATTTGCAAATATTGGGCATCGGGGGAGGTCTCAGATCTGGACAAAAGCCCAATTTTAACTCCACGGAATAGTCAGGATGATCCTTTGGAATAGAAGGGAGGGTCTCCTTGAGAGCGGCAACAATATTTTCACCAACCTTCCAAATAATTCTATAGCAAATATGAGTTAGGTCACCCTCTTTATTTGAAAACTCAAGAATTTTTTTCCTTCCACACTCCCCATAAAAGATGAGGAAATAGGAATCTCCAGAAGCATTTCATATGAGGCGACCAAAAAGGAGACGACCATTGATTGAACATATCAATAATGGAATTCAAGAGCACCCAAGATAACCTAATTTTTTGAAGATAAAAATATAAAATTTTTTGAAACACCCTGCATTTGAGAAGCAAATGAGAAATAGACTCCCATCCCTACTTACACAAAAAATAGTAATTGACCAAATTGAATCCCTGCTTAATAAGATTGTCAATCGTTAGAATTTTATTTTGGATAGCCAGCCAATAAAAGATGTTGATTTTAGGCGTCATATTCTTCACCCAAATTTTATCCTAGGGTCAAGCATCATTTCCTTAAGGGCATAAAATAGAGTAAGCAAATCTCACTGTAAAACTGCCCTCACTATCACTATTCCAAACCAACCTATCGTCTTTCCTCTCTACAAAGCACATAATGGTTAAGTTCCACCAGAATAGAATTCCAATCCCTGTGATCCTGAATAGTTTGAATAAAAGGCGAGGCCAGCAACCAGGTCCTTCGATTATCTTGGAAAAGAATGAAATCCTCCACTTTGATAAAACCAACTTCCTTAGAGAGCGCACATAAATCACCGTAACGTTGATCCACCACCAAGGGACGATCCCTAAGCCACTGATCATCCCAGAATAAAATTGATCTACCATTTCCAATCACCCAAGAACTATTAAATTTAATGAAGTCCCTATATTTGATGATGCTTTTCTAGAAGGCAAAACCATCCAAGGGGAGAGGATCAGATAAAAAATTATGAATTGGTATTTGGCACTTCTCTTAATTACTTCAGTTAGAGTTTTGGAGTTTCAAATAAAAGTTAAAATATTTAAATATAAATGAATATGGTTATATTGTATATTAATAATTTAAACATAAATAATATATTAAATTAACACTATGTTATATAATCATTATTTTTTAAAAATTTAATGACAATATAAAAACATTATCGAATATCCATAACTTCTTCACATAAAGTACTCCTCACAACTTGTACTCAATGTTATAAAATTTTGTGATTAACTTTTACTTTTTCTAAATCTTCATCGGATATTTTATTGGCAAGTTTCCTCAATCCTGGGAAGGAGGTTCAAACTTGGGGCTTGTGCTAGATAGCAAAAAACCTTCTAGTTGGCCTGATGGGTATACCCGAATGGCACAAGCCCTGTGAAATGGAATCCCCTAGCCAAGGGGATATGGGGAATGGTTTTCCTTAACATAAGGTTTTATCCCCAAAAGTTAGGTGGATTGGCAAGTGCAATTTTGGTTGGACACTTACCAAGAAAAGACCTAAATTCGAACCTTGGGGGGAAGCCAACCCTTGCAAAGGTCGTAATTTAATTTGAATCCTCTTAATGCATATCAAATCAACAATGACGATACAAACCCTGAGAAATCGACTAAACCCATCTAACATCGGATTATCCAAAAATGAGTAGGTGGGTTTGTTGGTGTAGTCCCTGTGGTTTAAACCCTTCCAGTTACTAAAAATAATAGTTGTTACCAACTATCCTATGTACAAAAAAAAAAAAACCTTCCAATTACTAAAAATAATAGTTGTTACCATCTATCCTATGTACAAAAAAAAAAAAACCTTTACTATTGCCAAAACTTTTACTTTTTCCAAATTAATTTAAAGCAATGTACATTTTGAAGTTTGTACCAGCTACTTCTTTTTAATATTTTATTAAAAAAAATTCTTTCTTTTTTTTTTAAATGATTTTAAAAAGAAAGTTTTGAAAGGTGTCTTTTCTTTTTTTACATTCTTTATGTAATCTATTTATTGTTGTTGAGATTTGAATCTTGGTATGGATTTCATCTATCACCATACAAATAATATATATAAAATATATATAAAAAAAAAACTATCATACTCTCTAAAGAAAGATATCATAGTTATAAAATTGTAATAATATTTGAGCATAGGTTTCAAAAGGAATGGAATTTCAAAATTATAAATAATAATATAACACAAATAAAATATCTAATTATATATATACAAACATTAAACAAATAAAATATTCAAGATATAAAATTGTGATAATCTTTCAGCGTAGGTTTCAAAAATAATGAGAGTTCAAAATTAGAAATGAGAATAGAACACAAATAAAATATTTAATCAAGGAAATTTCATGGTTTATCATATCCATAGAGTCTGGAATCTAGTTCCTAGATTTATTGAAGAGTTGGGTTGAATAGAATAGTGGAATGATATCGTTTCTCATACAACTGACTTGCTTCGCACTTTAGAGAAAAATGTGGCGTAGTTAGATGAGTTTGTTAAAGCTTCTCAAGATATTGAGGCCTGTCCATTTAATCTTGAACTTCAGTCTCATGTTTCCCAGCTGAGGCATGAACTTAAATTTGCTAAACTTTATGAGGCTCGGGAAGCTTGAATTAAAGCCCATATTCATTGGCTTAAAGTTGGTCATAGGGTCACTAAAGAAATTTTTTGAAGGCTTCACCCTTCCAAGTAATCTACTCAATTCAAGGCCATTCAATACAATGGAATAAGGCTTACCGTTCTTCTTGAGATGATTGATACTTTTGTCAAGCACTATACTAATATTTATGCCACTCAATATTATTCTCCTAAGTGAGAGCAAGCACTGACAGCTTGTATGGAAATTGTGTTAGTTAAGTTTTTAGAGTCTCAAAGAGCGGGGTATGACAAACTTCTCTCCCTTAAAGATCTAGAGGATGCATTATCTCAAATGGCAAATGACAAAGCACCAAGTGTGGATGGATTTCTCTGTGAGTTCTACAAAGGTATTTGGGACTTAGTTGATCCTGATTTACATAAATTTTATTTAGAGGATCTTCAAGTAGGCTCTTTGGGAGCAATTATTAATAGGAGCAATATCAAATTCATACCCAAGAATGGGGACCCAATGTTGATCACTAATTGGAGGTCTATTACTTTGTTGAATGTTAGTTACAAGATCATTGCCAAAGTTTTACCTCTTTGACTTAGGTCTCTTCTTCCTTTGTTTGTCAGATCAGAACAAAATTGCTTTATTTAAGGGAGGTACATCCTCGATAATGTTTTGGTTTTCTAGTAGGGCATGGAATGGGTCCATATGTTAAACTAGAGAATACTTTTTATCAAGATTAATTTTGAGAAAGCTTATGATCGCATTGAATGGAGATGCATTCTTGCTATGCTCAAAGCGTTAGGATTCAGGCCAGTTTTCATTCAGATAATTGTTATGATATTCAAAGATGTTTTGACTATTCTCAATATGAACATTTCATAATTCTGAAGTAGTGGACCTTTTTAGATCTGTTCAACAAGGGTGTCCTATTGCTCCCTCTTTATATGTGCTTGTTGATGAAGCCTTCGGCTATCTTTTAGCTGCTCAAACTTTTGTAGGTCTTATTAAAGGAATTGCTCTTCCAAATTATCAAGGACAACTTATTAATGATCACTTTTTTGATAACTTCTTTCTTACTATAAGGGAAAAGGAGCAATTTTTTTCTAATGCTCTATCTTATTTGAACACCTTTTACAAAGCCTCTTGTTATAGCATACAATAGAATAAGACCTTATGATTCAAATAGTCTCCCTTGCCTATGCCACCTTGGCTTCAAGGGTTTCATTGGAATTAGATCCCTCCTGGAGAAGTTTTTAAGTTTCTTGGTATTCCTTTTGGCTTTCAAGGCTCCTCTGCTCAACTTTGGAATTATGTGCTTCAAAGAGTTGAAAAGAAACTTGAATTCTAACTTACTAAGAAGCTGTCATTAGCAGGTAAATTTTATATTTGCTCTAAAGTTTTAATTTTCACTCATGTATACTATTATTCTTGTTGGGTTCCTTCACAGGTTTGCTAAAAAACTCCTTTGAAATTTTCTAATTAAACGAAGAAAAAATTAAAATTATATCTAAAAAACTATAAATTATTTCTAAAGTATGTTAAGTTTTTATATCAATAATAATAAAAATAAATCAATATTAGATATATAACCAAGTAATAAAGTTTATGTTACATAATAAACTTAAAAATGTAACCAAATAAATATAAATGATAATAAAAATTAATCAATATTATTAGTTTGTTTTAAAATATCAATAAATTGAATTACAAGTATTATAAAAAATAAAATAAAATAACTCTTATTTTTTAATATAATTTATATAATAACATTGTATTTTATTAAAATGATATATACAAATAAATTATATAAAATAGTTTTTAATATTGGTAAGTTTATTTCATCCTTATCCAACCATACTCTAATTAATTATTAAAACATGATGTATGAAATAAATTATATAAAATAGTTTTTAATATTGGTAAGTTTATTTCATCATTATCCAACCATACTCTAATTAATTATTAAAACATGATCTATAAATAAATTATATAAAATAGTTTTTAATATTTCATCATAATCCAACCATACTCTAATTAATTATTAAAACATGATGTATGAAATAAATTATATAAAATAGTTTTTGATATTGGTAAGTTTATTTTCATCCTTATCCAATCATATTCTAATTAATTATTAAAACATGATGTGAGAAATAAATTATATAAAATAGTTTTTAATAATGGTTAGTTTAATTCATCTTTATCTAACCATACTTTAATTAATTATTAAAACATGATGTATGAAATAAATTATATAAAATAATTTTTAATATTGGTAAGTTTATTTTATCTTTATCTAACCATACTCTAATTAATTATTAAAATATATTATATAAAATAATTTTTAATATTGATAAGCTTATTTCATCCTTATTCAACCATACTCTAATTAATTATTAAAACATGATGTATGCTATCCTATAAAATTCAAACCATGAAATCCCTACCATAAAACCACTCAAATTATACTATTTATAAAATAAATCGCTCCTTTTTGTTAGATCAATCACCTTTTCATTGATACTCCAATAATTTCATCGTCTATCCCAAAAAGATAAAGATGCTTGTTCACCTACAACTGTCTTCATCAGCTTCAAATCATACCAACCTTGCATTGTAATTTAAAATAGTCCTAAATAAGAAACAAAATGTGGACAGTACAGATAATTGGAAGGGGAATATTTTCATAGTTGTCTCCTTTTTAATGGTTGTAGTTACAAATGTGGAAAATTTCAACTGGTATGTAATTCACAATGGTCTTGAATATGAAACAAAATGTGAACGGTATGCATAATTGGAAGGGACTAGTCCCTATTATGAATATTTGCTTGGTTGTCTCCTTTTTAATGGTCGTAATCACAAAGTGGAAAATTTCAACTAGGACATTTTTTTCTATATAGAGAACAAATGTGTAGTTTTCAGTCATGTTGAATGTATGGTAAGTAACTAAATGCATAGTTTTTAGTCATGTTGAATGTATGCTAATGAAAGCACGAGGATACAGAAACAAAAAGGAATATGCCACAAGAATAAGAAATAACGTATGCAAATCGACACAATATAAAAGCAATACGAAATATAGTAATCTCTTTTATAGATACGCTTTACAAATTGTGTTACAATACATCTCCTTCCTTTTTAGGGGATAGGAGAGTCAAATGTGTTTCTTGTCACAAGATCCATGGCTAACAATCCTTCTTCTGCGTGCCCACATGTAATATGGGCAGACCAAAAAGTCACCACCATTGTTGTACGTGATTCTTTGCTCTTTCTTGCTCCTCTTCTGTTGAAAACCTGCATTCAAAGAAACAGAAAATATTAATAATACCTACAGACCAAATGAAACATGTATTTCCCAAGGCACACTGTCAATAAAAGCATGAAAATAATAAAATGACTATCATATGACCTTTGATTGACCTGAAACTTTGACAGAAGCATAAAAATATCATCAGAAGACCATTGCAAAAAGAACAGTCTGAAAATTCCTCACAGATCTGTACTCGTTCTAGGGTGGGACGAATAGGACTGTGTGAATTAGCCAGAAAGCACCCTGTTCAATGTCCTACTTAGGAAGCTACAAAATACCTAAAAACTTGGGTTTAGCTAATTGGGGGAATTTTGGGAAGACCCAAATGCTCATATTTCTCTAATTTTTCCTCTAGAACCCATATTTTGAAGATGGTATCTGCAAGTTAGTGAAAGCGGGAAATAGCAATAACTTGGTCAAAAAATATCAGAATGACATGAAATTTGAACTGTAACCTATTTAACCTATATAGAATCATATGCAATCTATCATAGATTTCTAATCATCCTGAGGTGGGGCAATTAGCACTGTGATAATTTGGGAAGCGCCCGGGGGCAGGCCGCCCACCGATTGAAGCACTGTTTCGACACCAATCCACTTGGGATGGGTCCAAAACTGGTTATGGGGTGTTTTCAAAAAATTTGGTGGATAGTTGTCATCAAAATTCAAGTTTTTGGTATGTATTTGCACCTCCAATAGTCACCCAATAACCTCCCTTTCGAATGAGAGATTAAGGATGTAAAAGCACAAATCACGGTTAGGTATGAAATGGGCAGCACTTCGTTGCTCAAATGCTTCTTCTCTGTATATATTTTGGGTGGGAAAACTCCCCAATTTATAGACCTTAGGGTCTCCTTGTTTGAATTGTGCATGTGAGGGCGCAACTTGAGTTAACTGTCCTATTTTTCAGAGAAAAGCTAACTCCTTGCTAAAAAAGCTTCTTGCATGAGATTTCTAAAATAAAGACACTCATCACTAAAGTCTCTCTCCTTGAATAAAAGCTACTCCTCACAATTGCATGGCCTGAAGCCTCAGTTAACTGGTGGAGTTACCAAGGTTTGAATTTTTTGCCAGTCAAACCTGCTATTCGTCCCACCCTGGAGCGATTGCTTAATCATCCTTGGGTGGGACGAATACCAGTCTGAATTCGTCCCTGGGTGGGATGAGTAGAGAAAAAGGTTCCAAAAAGGTGCCAAATTGACCTCTGACCTCTAAAACTGATTTTGGAAGTGGTTAGGGCCACTGTTAACCTCTGGGGGATGCCTTAGGGGTTGTTTTTGTCAATGTGATCAGCGCTTATTGTCACATAATCAGATTGGTTCTGTTTTGGTGTCTACAGATGCCCCTTTTTGGGAAGCACTGTGCAAGGCATAGCATCGAGCAAAAATAGATAACCAAAGCACTAATGATTAGGGTTTCTCAGTAACCCAACCAACTCTTGATGCCCCAAGTATGGAAAGGGCATGCATTCTTGAATCCTTACATCTGACAAGCTAAGGAACTTAATTCAAGTGTTAACCTTGTTTAGTGAGGTGTTACTTGAGCTTGGACATTGATCAGTCATGAATAGGCAAAGGGCGCAACCTTTTTTCTATGGGAACCTTGAGTTCATGATTCATGAATGCCAAGTGTTTGATCAATTTGTGATAAATGCTTGTTTGCTGCCACAAGAAGGAGCGCGATTGTCTTTGTCAATGATCCTTTGAATGCGTGTCATTTCCATGATTGGGTATATTGTTGTTGATTGGCAACTAAGTGTGACTACCCCCTCAAGCGATGAATCAATGAGGGAATGACCGACATGAGAAAAGCGACGAGTCACTTGACCCAAGATGACTTAGGTAAGGGTGCCTTCAGTTGTTGTACCATTGAATGCAAAAGCTGTTTTCGAACATTCTAACCTATTTTTTGTGGGTTTTAACCCTTTTTGTGACGCATTTTGGAGCTGAAATTGACAGAAATCCATTTTCCCGTGGAGTGGTCTGGATATGGTAGCCTTCTTAGGGAGTAGGATAGTGACAATTTGTAACCCCAACGTCTGTTTTGGATGCTAAAAATTTCAGGCGCAAAAGCGCCTTCGTTAGGCAATGTTATTGCTATTTTTGGATGGGTTGTGACCCGTTTTAGTGACACCGTTTGGGGATGAAATTCTCGAAAATTCAGCTTCCTATGGAGTGGTCCGGCTATGATAGCCTTCTTAGGGAGTAGGATAGTGAGTATTTGTGACCCCGACATCGGTTTTGCATGCCCGAAATGTCCAGTGCAAAAGCATTCTGATCGGACACTTTTATTGCTATTTTTTTTGGTACATTTTTGTGTAGTTTTCATGGTTTGTTTTTATGTACATGTATTTACATTGATGCATGCAAATGCTATTATGAATGCGATGTTTCTAATTTGTATGATGTATGCATATGGAATGAATGGAATGAGTTGTTGATAACTTGTCGATGCACCATAGACTGTGCAATATTTGACTGACTTGCTGTACTAATGGGATGACTTTGTGGAATGACTTTGCATGTGAAAACTTTGTTTTTGTAGTTTGCATATTTTTTGATGGTGATAGACGGAATGAAATGTGACAGTCGTTTGAAAATGTAGTAAGCTTTTCTGAGATGCAGATATTTTAACTAACTAGCCAAGACTGTACATGTATCTCACAAGAATTTTGAACAAGGTATAAATCCGACTTGAATTGAACCAAGTGATTTCACATCCCTGTGTGTGCAATTGAGTTTGTTTATGTGGCATTTGTCAGGATACCGCCAGTGCCAGATAGGCTATCAACCAAACCTGTACTGACGATCACCTAATTAGCTCCACTAACTCCGTTGTATTTAGCAAGATTAATCCACAGGACAATCTAAGGTACCATAAGCTAGTTCATCCACATGCGAACATTGGTCTGCGCACATGCAAAGCTAATGTGATAGACATATCGTCATGCGGGTAGGATACCACCATTTCCAGGTAGGCTATCCACCAAACCTGTAATGAGGATCACCTAGATGGTTTGTCGAATGTTGAGAATTCCAGAGATTCAAGTTCAGGTTGTGTGTTTGCTCAATGATTTGGATACTTACTCGTTTATAGAGTGATGAAAATCACTGGTTATTTTTCTCTTTTTTTGTTGTTTTTTTTTTTTTGATCAAGGGTCTTGAATAGTGGTGATAACCACTGTTATTTGATTTTGTATTTTAAGCTTTGTAATGTTGAGCTTGTGGATGGCCTTGATCCTATTGGCCTTGGGGATGACTACCCATCTTATTCAGGGATGTGTAGTATGAATCCTTATGACTTTGGGAAACAAGGGGATAATGGAGATTATGATGTAAGGGCATTGATCTTTTAGGCCTTGGGGATGACTACCCATCTTGGTTAAGGGCGTGTAGTACAAATCCTTACAACTTGGAGACCAAAGGTGAGTGGAGATGGTTGTGATGATGGTTTGTTGGAATTGTGTTTTTGAATAGCATTAATCCTTTTAGGTCTTGTGGACAACTACCCATCCTTGGCAGGGACGTGTAGTACGAATCCTTACAACTTTGGGGACCAACTATGAGTGGGATTTGTGGAAGTGGTGAAAACCACTATTTATTATGGGGAATGGATAGGGAAGAGCTCGTCCTTTTGTCAATTCTCAGCATTCTGGAACCATTCGCAAAGGGGGATGAACAGGCTAATATTTCACCTATGGTACCCTAGACTGCGTTGTAGGTTGTTCTTACATTCACACAACTTAGGAATTATTTTATGTGTGTTAATTTATGTTGGGATGCTACGTAACAAGGCGTGATCCAAGTAAAAATTTCCCATGTAAAATCTGTTTAATTGTCTACAATTTTTGGCTAGAAATTTAAAGACAGCTGAATGACGAAAACCCAATATACATTAGGAGACAACTGACGAATGCTAAAAATGGCAATGGTGTTATTTTGGATGTATGCATTTATGAAAATGGATTTGATGTGGAAAATGATGGAATTTCCAAGTACTGATAGTCTATGGTGCTTTTGACTTGTATGACCTAGCAAATATATAATATATGGATGCAATGCCTAATGCAACCTATATTTTTGTATTTTGATTTTTATAAGTATGCAGGGAATTGAAATGCAATTTTTTTTGTTATTTTTGATGATTTTATTGTTTTTGTTTGTTTTTGAATATGTATTTTGACCAAGCAGTTATGGTAATGCTTGGAGCTTTTGGGTTGACCAAGCGATTGCGAGAATCCTTGGAGATTTTGGATTGACCAAAGGGTTATAGATACCTTTGGGGCATTTTGGTTTGACCAAGCGATTGCGAGAATCCTTGGAGCTTTTTAGGTTGACCAAGAGATTACAAAAATCCTTGGAGCTTTTTAGGTTGACCAAAAGATTACAGAAATCCTTGGAGCTTTTTAGTTTGACCAAGAGATTACGGAAATCCTTGGAGCTTTTTGTTTGACCAAGAGATTATAGAAATCCTTGGAGTTTTATGTTTCACCTCCACTAGTTCTTCTTTCTCTTCTTCTTCTTATTCTTCTTCTACTATTGGTTATGAATCAGGAGAGTGTGGTGTATAGCTCTCACTTGTTTCTACTTTAGGCACTACAAGTGTATAACTTTCACTTGATTGTCCTTCAGGTACTATTTCAACCATCTCTAACTCATCTATCCTTTGCCCAAAGATATTATCTTCATGATCCGCCTCGTATCCAGAGTCCAATTTCCTCAGATGAGCAATCACTTGGTTTTCTAATTGGCAAAACATTGTATGAAGTTCGTACCGCTAAACTTTCTCGTCAAAGGAATCAGGTTTCTCTCTTCTCAATAGAGAGAGTAATGCATTATAGCATCCGGCTGACCGGATCATCTACTCATAATCACACCGCATGAACTGGGTTACAACTTAATTTTTATGATGCCAAAAAAAACTTTTACCTCAAAATATCTTTTCACTTTTCAAAAAAAAATTCAAAATTTGTTTTAATAAAGGCTTTTTAAAAAAAAAAATTAACAACTTCCTATATATTTTTTTAATTATTCTTTTTAAATAAATGTATATTTAAAAACATAATAAAAAATATATATAAATAGAAATTATTAAATTAATTTCTAAAACCTTAAAAAAACTAAATAATAAAAAAATATATATATATATAAAATAAACTTTTTTTCTTTGTTTTATTCCCCGATGAGATTCGAACCGCTAACCTCCATCGTCTACCCAGGAGTCTTAGCCACTGCACCACGTGACGGATATGGTAGAAAAGAGTCCCTCTTTCTTATAAAACCTTATTTTTGGCGATGAAACAAAAAAAATAAAAAAACTTTGTGTTTTGACCCCGGCGGGATTCGACCCCGGGTCTCTTCACTACAAGCGGGAGCTTTGATCGCTAGACCACACTAGCCGGACGGGAGGAAGGAAAAATCACACAAATTTAAATTGAAGTGGCTAAACAATTTTTTTTTTTTAAATTTAGTCCCACATGTAGTGGGAGGTGGGCGTGTTCAGGCTTTATCAAAGCCTGCAAACACAATGAAAGTTGATTGCCTTTGGGAAATCGACCAATCGAACCTTTTGCCCAACCTCAACTAGTTAACCTCCACCACGTGGTTATGCCATGTCAAATTTTCTTGCCTCGATCCACGTGTTGCCCATTCAACACTCTGCCAGTCACCTTGATCCACGTGGACCTCCTTTCTAACTCAACCTACCACCTCACCGCCTGCCACATCATCGCCTAGCTCTGCTACCAGTTTGTCACTGCCTACCATGTCATCGCCTAGCTCTGCTGCTTCGTTAGCTCCTCGAGCTACGAACCTCAACGCCACGTGACACTGTTGCTGTCTACGCCCATTCAATGTTCCTCGGGATCCATGTGTTCCTCGGGATCTATGCACTCCTCGAGATCCATGCACCCAGTCAACGTTCCTCAAGATTCATGCCCCGTCCCTGACCAGTCTGCTACGCTTGACTTCCATGCCTCACCTCAACCCTCGACTTTTATGCCCCGTGGAGCTCTGATACCAGTGTAAGTCTATGCTCAATGTGGGCCCGAAATTAATTGACACGACAAAAATAAATTAACCAGAGCTTTATTAATTAAATAAAATAGCATTATTAACCTTACAAATATTAAGCCTTTATATAGGCTTAGTAGATGCGAAAGAGTAGGGAAGGGAGGTTGGAGGAAGTTCGAGAGGATGAGAGAACGAAGGAGTAAGAAGTGAAGAGGAAGGTGGCAGCGGGCGTGGGGAGAGGAAGGGAGTGGAGTGATAAGGGAAAATGGACGGCAGGGAAGGAGTAAGAACATTGGAGGGATAAGGAGAAGAATAAGGCGAAGGATAGAAAAATAAAATAAAAAATCATGTCAACCATCACACTTGTTTAGCCAACAATATAGAAGAGAATTCACACTTGCTTAGAAAAACTGGATTTTTCTAAGCCTTTTGAATATAATCCCAATTCACACTTGCTACATCCTTCACAGGTTTTCTATAAAAAGCTTAAAAAACTCCTCCAAAATTTTCTAATTAAACGAAGAAAAAATTAAAATTATATATAAAAAATTATAAATTATTTCTAAAGTATGTTAAATGTTTATATCAATTATAAAAATGTAACCAAATAATAAAGTTTATGTTAAATAATAAACTTAAAAATGTAACCAAATAAATATAAATGATAATAAAAATTAATCAATATTGTTAGTTTGTTTTAAAATATCAATAAATTGAATTACAAGTATTATAAAAAATAAAATAAAATAACTCTTATTTTTTAATATAATTTATATAATAACATTATATTTTATTAAAATGATATATACAAATAAATTATATAAAATAGTTTTTAATATTGGTAAGTTTATTTCATCCTTATCCAACCATACTCTAATTAATTATTAAAACATGATGTATGAAATAAATTATATAAAATAGTTTTTAATACTGGTAAGTTTATTTCATCGTTATCCAACCATACTCTAATTAATTATTAAAACATGATGTATGAAATAAATTATATAAAATAGTTTTTAATATTGGTAAGTTTATTTCATTATTATCCAACCATACTCTAATTAATTATTAAAACATGATGTATGAAATAAATTATATAAAATAGTTTTTAATATTGGTAAGTTTATTTTCATCCTTATCCAATCATATTCTAATTAAAACATGATGTAAGAAATAAATTATATAAAATAGTTTTTAATAATAGTTTAATTCATCTTTATCTAATCATACTTTAATTAATTATTAAAACATGATGTATGAAATAAATTATATAAAATAATTTTTAATATTGGTAAGTTTATTTTATCTTTATCTAACCATACTCTAATTAATTATTAAAAGATATTGTATAAAATAAATAATATAAAATAATTTTTAATAGTGATCCTTATCCAACCATACTCTAATAAAACATGATGTATACTATCCTATAAAATTCAAATCATGTCATCCCTGCCATAAAACCACTCAAATTATACTATTTATAAAATAAATCGCTCCTTTTTGTTAGATCAATCACCTTTTCATTCATACTCCAATAATTTCATCGTCTATCCCAAAAATATAAAGATGCTTGTTCGCCTACAACAATCTTCATCAGCTTCAAATCATACCAGCCTTGCATTGTAATTTAAAATAGTCCTGAATAAGAAACAAAATGTGGACAGTACAGATAATTGGAAGGGGAATATTTTCATAGTTGTCTCCTTTTTAATGGTCGTAGTTACAAATGTGGAAAATTTCTCTTCAATAATGATTTTTTCTCTATTTACCGCCAATGGGTGCACCATGTGATTTGGAGAAGGCGATGCTGACGCTCTACCACCCATGGGTGCACCATGTGATTTGGGGAAGGCAATGCTGATGCTGTGAGAGAGGGCGAGAAGGAACCAGCGTTTGAGATCCTTTGCTTTCCTGTTCATTTCTTTCTTTTCCCCTGTTAATTAAGTTCGCTACCTGTCAACTCTCAGTCATTTCAGTCATTTTGATTACTATCACATGCAGTAATTGTCCTTCCGCTAGAATTTTGATAGGATTTGAAAGGCCACTTCTCTTAATTACTTCGGTTAGAGTTTTGGAGTTTCAAATAAAAGTTAAAATATTTAAATATAAATGAATATGGTTATATTGTATATTAATAACTTAAACATAAATAATATATTAAATAAACACTATGTTATATAATCATTATTTTTAAAAAATTTAATTATAAACTTCTTTACATAAAGTACTCCTCACAACTCGTACTCAATGTTGTAAAACTTTGTGATTAACTTCTACTTTTTCCAAATCTTCGTCGTATATTTTATTGGCAAGTTTCCTTAATCTTGGGAAGAAGGTTCAAGGAGGTTCAATCTTGGGGCTTGTGCTAGATACAAAAAAAACCTTCTAGTTGGCCTGAGGGGTATTCCCAGATGGCACAAGCCTGTGTCAAAAGGAATGTCCTGGCCAAGGGGATATGGGGAATGGTTTTCCTTAACATAAGGTTTTACCCCCAAAAGTTAGGTGGATTGGTAAGTGCAAGTTTGGTTGGGCACTTACCAAGAAAAGACCTAAATTCGAACCTTGAGGGGAAGCCAACCCTTGCAAAGGTAGTAATTTAATTTGAATCCTCTTAATGCATATCAAATCGACAATGACGATACGAAACCCGAGAAATCAACTAACCCCATCTCACATCGAATTATCCAAAAATGAGTAGGTGGGTTTGTTCGTGCAGTCCCTATGGTTTAAACCCTTCCAGTTACTAAAAATAATAGTTGTTACCAACTATCCTATGTAAAAACAAAAAAAAACCTTCCAATTACTAAAAATAATAGTTGTTACCAACTATCCTATGTAAAAAAAAAAACCCTTTATTATTATTTATTTTTTTTTTTTTTTTTTTTTTTTTTTTTTGGTATATAGAAGCAATGGTTACAATCACGATTTTTAGTAACTATTAGCACAGCTGGTAGGGTTCAAACTATCTATGAAGGCTCCCAGGACTTCCACCGTCTCGGACATGGTAACCGGCGTGAGATGGGGACCGCCGGACGCACAGGGGTTGCACCGTCGTCATCAATCTGGCGCACCACTCAGAGGAATTGGATCTGGGCTACTGTCTGTGCATGGGCAAGCCCGTGGGATTGGAACCTAGGTCTCCTCTTCGTAAGCGCCCCAACTTACCAATCCACCTAGACCCACGGACGGAAAAAACCCTTTATTATTGCCAAAACTTTTACTTTTTCTAAATTAATTTAAAGCAATGTACATTTTGAAGTTTGTACCAGCTACTTCTTTTTAATATTTTATTAAAAAAATGTTCTTTCTTTTTTGTTTTAAATGATTTTAAAAATAAAGTTTTGAAAGGTGTCTTTTATTTTTTTACTTTCTTTAGAGAGTAATCTATTTATTGTTGTTGAGATTTAAATCTTGGTATAGATTTCATCTATCACCATACAGGTAATATTAAAAATATATAAAAAAAAACTATCATACTCTCTAAAGAAAGATATCGTAGTTATAAAATTGTAATAATATTTGAGCATAGATTTCAAAAGGAATGGAATTTCAAAATTATAAATAATAATATAACACAAATAAAATATTTAATTATATAAATAGAAACATTAAATAAATAAAAATATTCAAGATATAAAATTGTGATAATCTTTCAGTATGGGTTTCAAAAATAACGAGAGTTCAAAATTAGAAATGAGAATAGAACACAAATAAAATATTTATTCAAGGAAATTTCATGGTTTATCATATCCGTAGAGTTTGGAATCTAGTTCCTAGATTTATTGAAGAGTTTGGTTGAATAGAATAGTGGAATGATATCTTTTTTCATACAACTGTCTTGCACCGCACTTTAGAGAAAAAGGTGGCATAGTTTAGAAGACATTCCAATGCTATTCTTCATGATGAGTTTGTTAAAGATTCTCTCAATATTGAGGCCTGTCCATTTAATCTTGAACTTCAGTCTCATGTTGCCCAACTAAGACATGAACTTAAATTTCCTGAACTTTATGAGGATCAGGAAGCTTGAATTAAAGCCCATCTTCATTGGCTTAAAGTTGGTCATAGGGTCACTAAAGAATTTTTTTGAAGGCTTCATCCTTCCAAGTAATCTACTCAATTCAAGGCCATTCAAAACAATGGAATAAGGCTTACCGTTCTTCCTGAGATGATTGATACTTTTGTCAAGAACTATACTAATATTTATGCCGCTCAATCTTATTCTCCTAAGTGAGAGCAAGCACTGGAAGCTTGTATGGAAATTGTGTTAGTTAAGTTTTTAGAGTCTCAAAGAGCAGGGTGTGACAAACTTCTCTCCCTTAAAGATCTAGAGGATGCATTATCTCAAATGGCAAATGACAAAGCACCAAGTGTGGATGGATTTCTCTGTGAGTTCTACAAAGGTATTTGGGACTTAGTTGATCCTGATTTACATAAAGTTTATTTAGAGGATCTTCAAGTAGGCTCTTTGGGAGAAATTATTAATAGGAGCAATATCAAATTCATACCCAAGAAAGGGGACCCAACGTTGATCACTAATTGGAGGTCTATTACTTTGTTGAATTTTAGTTACAATATCATTGCCAAAGGTTTACCTCTTTGCCTTAGGTCTCTTCTTCCTTTGTTAGTCAGATCAGAACAAAATTGCTTTATTTAAGGGAGGTACATCCTCGATAATGTTTTGGTTTTTTGGTAGGGCATGGAATGGGTCCAGATGTTAAACTAGAGCATACTTTTTATCAAGATTAATTTTGAGAAAGCTTATGATTGCATTGAATGGAGATTCATTCTTGCTATGCTCAAAGCTTTAGGATTCAGGCCAGTTTTCATTCAGATAATTTTTATGCTATTCAGATATGTTTTGACTATTCTCAATATGAACATTTCATAATTCTAAAGTAGTGGACCTTTTTAGATCTGTTCAACAAGGGTGTCCTATTGCTCCCTCTTTATATGTGCTTGTTGATGAAGCCTTCGACTATCTTTTAGCTGCTCAAACTTCTGTAGGTCTTATTAAAGGAATTGCTCTTCCAAATGATCAAGGACAACTTATTAATTATCACTTTTTTGATGACTCCTTTCTTACTATAAGGTAAAAGGAGCAATTTGTTTCTAATGCTCTATCTTATTTGAACATCTTTTACAAAGCCTCTTGTTATAGCATACAATGGAAGAAGACCTTCTGCTTCAAATAGTCTCCCTTGCCTATGCCACCTTGGCTTCAAGGGTTTCATTGGAATTAGATCCCTCCTGGAGAAGTTTTTAAGTTTCTTGGTATTCCTTTTATCTCTCAAGGCTCCCCTGCTCAACTTTGGAATTATGTGCTTCAAAGAGTTGAAAAGAAACTTGAATTCTAACTTACTAAGAAGCTATCATTAGTAGGTAAATTTTATATTTGCTCTAAAGTTTTAATTATCACTCATGTATACTATTATTCTTGTTGGGTTCGTGTAAGTCTACGCTCAATGTGGGCCCGAGATTAATTGACACAGCAAAAATAAATTAACCAGGGCTTTATTAATTAAATAAAACAACATTATTAACCTTACAAATATTAAGCCTTTATATAGGCTTAGTAGATGTGAAAGAGTAGGGAAGGGAGGTTGGAAAAATTTTGGGTGGATGAGAGAACGAAGGAGTAGGAAGTGGAGAGGAAGGTGGCAGCGGGCGTGGGGAGAGGAAGGGAGTGGAGTGATAAGGGAAAATGGACAGCAGGGAAGGAGAAAGAACATTGGAGGGATAAGGAGAAGAATAAGGCGAAGGATAGAAAAACAAAATAAGAAATCATGCTAACCATCACACTTGTTTAGACGACAATATAGAAGAGAATTCACACTTGCTTAGAAAAATTAGATTTTTCTAAGCCTTTTGAAGATAATCCTGGTTCACACTTGCTACATTATCCCCGTTAAAGTTGAGAGGACTGACTATATAGTCTCTCAGCTTTACAAATTGAGCTTTGGCCAGTGCCTTGGTGAAGATGTCTGCAATGTTCTCCAAAGTGTGGCAATAGTGAAGCTCAACAATATCAGTTTCCACCATATCTCTGATGAAGTGGTACTTCATATCAAAATGCTTGGATCTACTATGGTGGATAGGATTGTATGCCAACTGAATGGCACTAATTTTGTCATAGAATATTCTAGTTGGACCACTTTGCTGCTCTCCAATCTCTTCTAATACCTTTCATAGCCATAGACCTTGAGTACTAGCATGAGTGACCGCTATATACTCATCTTCTATTGAAGATAGTGCTACTACTGTCTACTTCTTGGAACTCCAAGTTATTAGTCCCAAACCAAGACTAAAACAGTTACCCGATGTGGATTTTTTATCATCAACATTGCTGCCCCAATCACTATCACTAAATCCTTCAAGCTTGATAGTATCACTTTTGTAGTACTGGATTCCAAAATCTAATGTACCCTTCACATATCTCAAAATTCTTTTAGCTGCCTGCAAATGCAACTCAGATGGATTAGACATAAATCTAGAAACAAGAGATACAGCATACTCGAATGTCCAGTCCGGTGTTGGCGAGAAACATCAAACTCCCAACAATGCTTCGGAAAGTGGTCACATCAACTTTCGATGCTCCATCATCCTTGCTTAATTGGATCCCATGTCCAATTGGAGTTGCAACTGATTTGCATTGCTCCATAGCAAACTTCTTAATCATATCTCGAGCATACTTAAGTTGACAAATGAAGATCCCTGAATCTGTCTGATGGACTTCCATTCCAAGGAAGTATTGCATTAAGCCAATATCCTTCATATCAAATTCTTGCATCATGGAGTGCTTGAACTCCATATTGACCTTTTAATTACTACCCATAAAAATGAGATCATCCACATATAAACAAACTATGAGGATGTCATTACCTTGATTCACGTAGTAGAGCATGGGTTCATTTTTGCTTTTGATGAACCCAAAATCTTTAAATTACCCATCAATGCGTGAGTACCAATCTCTCGATGCCTGCTTGAGGCCATAAAGTGCCTTCTTCAGTTTGTAAACAAGATGTTCCTTGTCTTTCTCTTCAAATCCCTATGGTTGCTCAACATACACTTCTTCTATCAAGTAACCATTGAGAAATGCACTCTTTACATCCATGTGTTGGAATTTCCATCCCTTATGTGCAGCTAAGGCAAGAACTGTTTTGATAGTATCCTGTCTGGCTACAGGAGCAAAAGTCTCTTCATAATAAATTCCATATTTCTAAGTGAATCCCTTTGCAACTAATCTCGCCTTGTGCCTCTCGATGCTACCATTAGCATTAAACTTGGTCTTGAAGACCCACTTACATCCAACACATTTCTTTCCTTTAGGAAGCTTCACCAGCTCCCAAGTGTCATTGTTTTTTATAGAGGTTATCTCCTATTTCATGGCATCTTGCCAAATCTTTTGAGTACAAGCCTTCTCATAACTAGAAGGTTCAAGCTATGAACTAGTTAACAAAGCATAGTTAACTAGATCTCCCCTAGGTTCTTGTTGGGAGACATCATCACCATACAAGTGCATATTTTCTAGTCTTTGTAGAATAGAATTCATTTCACTAGCTTGAATCCTAGTGTATCTTTTTGAAAAAAAATTATCCAACATCTGATATGATGGATGATTCTGTAGAGTTATCTTACCTTTGGATGGAGAATCGATGTCCATTGGTGAGGAACTTACTAATCTCTCATGGAGAAGGACTTGGTGAAGAAGTTGAATTAGAAGATGAACTTGGGCTTGTGGGAGGAGACTTCCTACCTTTTTGTGGTTTCTGTTGTTGCACCTGCTTAGAAACTACATCATTGGATTCATCATCACTGAATATTTGGGGCTTACCCTATTCTCCCCCTTCATCAAAAATCACATCCCTGGAAAGCACAAACTTTCTAGTCCTGGGATTGTAGAGTTTGTAAGCTTTTGTATTCTCACAGTACCCTACAAATATGCATGCCTAACTCTTTGGATCGAGCTTCTTTCTCAGCTCATCAAAAATTTGAGAATATGCCAATGAACCCAACACTCTGAAATACTTAACATTTGGCTTCTTACCATACTAGGCTTGGTAAGGTGTTTGCCCTTCCAAACTTGAAGTAGGACTTATGTTCAAGATATGTACATTGGTCCTAGCTGCATCTGCCCAATATGAATTAGTCAAATGCTTCGTCTAAAGCATAGACCTTGCCATCTCCACAATGGTGTGATTCTTCCTTTCTGCCACACCATTCTGTTGTGGAGTGTAGGCAGCTGTGAACTGCCTCTTAATGCCATGTTGCTTACAAAAATTCAAAAAATCATTAGAGGAGTATTCACCTCCCCTATCTGATCTAAGACATCTTACAAAATATTCACTCTCATTTTCAACTCTTGTTCAAATCGATGAAGCATTCAAATGCTTCATCCTTATGTTTCAAAAAATATATCCAACACATTCTTGTAAAATCATCAATGAAAAGTAGGAAGTAAGAGTTGTTACCAAGACTCTTTGTCTGCATCAGACCATAGATGTTTGTATGCACTAACTGAAGTGGATGACTAGCCCACCATGATTTTCCATGAGGAAATTTTGATCTGGCATGCTTCCCCAGAGCACACCCTTCACAGACTTCCTTACTATCCTGAACTTTAGGAAGTCCGGTTACCATCACTTATGAGGTTAGAATTTTTAAACTGGCTAAATTCAAATGACCATATCTCAAGTGCCATAAGACACTTGGATTGGAAATAGCAACATTTGCTAACTTATCTCCCCCTGGCTGGCCAAACTTTAAAGGAAACAATCTCTTTTTTGACATTGACACTTGTGTAATGATTCTATTACTATTAATTTTATCAAAAATAGGTCCAAGGTTCAAATCTCGGGCCTCATCAGACTGAACACTTGTCCCTTTTCTGGTGCTTTCAGCGGTGTAAAAGGTTTGAAATGATTGTGGCATGGTGGTTATAGGGGTGGACTACGCAAATATTTGTGTGGCGACTTTTGGGGTGGACAATGTAGAATACTGTGGCGGCCATAAAAGTTGGATAGCCTACCCGGATTCATGGCGGCTACCGATTCCACCATGTAAATTAAAAAAAAAAATTGACCAACACTTAAAAGATTGTGTTGGAGATGGGGTGTGTAATAGATATCACTTACTTGTTTGACGCCTTCTTTAGTTGGAACTGCCATGGCTCCAATGCCTTCAACTGCCAATGATTTATCATCTCCCAATTTGATGCTGGATTTGTATGACGAGTTTAGAGTAGCAAAGAGTTCTTCTTTGCCGCTCATATGATTTGAACACCCAGTGTCCAAGATCCATGTATCATTCATGTTTTGATATGCCTGACCATATGAGAGAAAGAGATTTGTGGCCTCTTCCTCTTCTCCAAAATTTCCAAACTAACTGCTCTGGCTGCTGCTGCTTCCTTGTGAAGGCTTTGACCAACAGTCATGAGCATAATGGCTAGGTTTGCCATAATTATAGCAAGTTTGTTTTGATTTATCTCCTCCTTTGCCTCTACCTGATTGTTTCCCTCTATTTTGTTGTCCTCCTCTATTCTGTTGTTCACCTCTAATTGATAATCCTCCTCTATTTTGATTTCCTCCTCTGTTAAGAGTTCCACCTCTCTGATTATTTTTGCCTCTACCTCTATATTGTCCTCTGCCACGGCCTCTACCTCTACCTTCATCAGAAGTAAAGGCTTTATCATCACCTCCGTAACTTGTGGAAGGAGTTTGTTGTAACCTCTCTTCATGTGAGAGAAGTGAGCCAATGAGGGCTTCAAAAGATAGAGAAGTTAGGTCTTTGGATTCTTCTATAATTATGGTAACTAAATTCCACTTAGGAAGAAGTGTCCTTAATAGTTTCTTCACTATAACTTTAGGCTTTACTTCTTCTCCTAAAGTGACCATCTTATCTACTACGGCTTTCACACACATGCAGTAATCACCAACCTTTTCACTCTCTTGCATTTTAAGAGTTTCAAACTCTCGTTTCAAGGTTTGTAGTTTAACTTGTTTGACTTGGTAACTACCCCTATAACTTTCTTTTAAATCATTCTAAGTAGATTCAGCATTTATAAAAGAAGCTATTCTAGGGAAAATACTTCTATCAAGGGCAGCTTGGATGTGATAAAGGGCGAAAGAATTATTCTTCTGAGCTTCCTTTTTAGCCCTTTTATCAACAACATTCAAAGCTGCCCAATCAACAGCAGTAGGTTCAGTATATCCCTCTTCAATCACATCCCAAATACCTTTGCCTATCAAAAGAGTTTTCATTTTAATTGACCAATACTCGTAATCACCACCATTGAACTCAGGGATTGGTAGACTAGTATTGGATGCCATTTTAGAAAGCAAGCTTTATTTCAATTTCAAACAAGTAGTACAAAGAAGTACAAAATAGATCACTAATTTAAATCAAATCTAGCCTTTTTAATATGCTCACTGATTTGACGTTCTTCTTCTTGAGGATCACCCAAAACTGGAAAGGCAAAGTTGTCTGCTTTGTCGTCACTAATTACGACTTCTGGTGCTGCTTCTAGCTCAGAACTTCTGTTGATAACATCTCATTCTTTAGTTTTAGGTTTCACCTCCACTGGTTCTTCTTCCTCTTCTTCTTCTTATTCTTCTACTATTGGTTATGAATCAGGAGAGTGTGGTGTATAGTTCTCACTTGTTTCTACTTTAGGCACTATAGGTGTATAACTATCACTTGATTGTCCTTCAAGTACTATTTCAACCATCTCGAACTCGTCTATCCTTTGCCCAAAGATATTATCTTTAGAATATGCCTCGTATCCAGAGTCTGATTTCCTCAGATGAGCAATCACTTGGTTTTCTAATTGGCAAAACACTGTATGAAGTCCGTACCACTGGACTTTCTCGTCAAAGGAATCAGGTGTCTCTCTTATCAATAGAGAGAGTAATGCATTATAGCATACAGCTGACCGGATCATCTACTCATAATCACATCGCATGAACTGGGTTACAACTTAATTTTTATGATGCCAAAAAAAACTTTTATCTCAAAATATCTTTTCACTTTTCAAAAAAAAATTCAAAATTTGTTTTAATAAAGGCTTTTTTTTTTTTTTAAATTAACAACTTCCTATATATTTTTTTAATTATTCCTTTTAAATAAATGTATATTTAAAAACATAATCAAAAAATATATAAATAGAAATTATTAAATTAATTTCTAAAACCTTAAAAAAACTAAATAATAAAAAAATATATATATATATATAAAATAAACCTTTTATTTTATTTTATTCGTCGATGAGATTCGAACCACTAACCTCCGCCGTCTACCCAGGAGTCTTAGCCACTGCACCACGCAACTATTGTGGTAGAAAAGAGTCCCTCTTTCTTATAAACCCTTATTTTTGGTGATGAAACAAAAAAATTAAAAAAACTTTGTGTTTTGACCCCGGCGGGATTTGACCCTGGGTCTCTTCTCTACAAGCGGAAGCTTTAACCGCTAGACCACGCTAGTCGGATGGGAGGAAGGAAGAATCACACAAATTTAAATTGAAGCGGCTAAACAATTTTATTAAAAAAATATTTAGTCCCACATGCAATGAGAGCTGGGCATGTTCAGGCTTTATCAAAGCCTGTGAACATAATGAAAGTCAATTGCCTTCGGGTAATCGACCAATCGAACCTTTTGCCCAATTTTGACCAGTTAACCTCCGCCACATGGCTGTGCCATGTCAAATTTGCTCGACTCGATCCACGTGCTGCCTAGTCAGCACTCTACCAGTCACCTCGATCCACGTGGACCTCCTTGCCAACTCAACCTGCCACATCACCGCTTGCCACATCATCACCTGCCATGTCACCACCTAGCTCTACTGCTTTTTCAACTCCTCGAGCTACGCACCTCAATGCCACGTGACACTGCTGTTGTCTACGCCCAGTCAATGTTCCTCGGGATCCATGCATTCCTCAGGATCTATGCGCTCCTCGAGATCCATGCACCCAGTCAACATTCCTCAGGATTCGTGCCCCATCCCTGACCAGTCTGCTACACTCGGCTTCCATGCCTCACCTCAGCCCTCGACTTTCATGCCCCCTGGAGCTCTGATACCAGTGTAAGTCTATGCTCAATGTGGGCCCGAGATTAATTGACACAGCAAAAATAAATTAACCAAGGCTTTATTAATTAAATAATACAACATTATTAACCTTACAAATATTAAGCCTTTATATAGGCTTAGTAGATGCGAAAGAGTAGGGAAGGGAGGTTGGAGGAAGTTCGGGAGGATGAGAGAACGAAGGAGTAGGAAGTGAAGAGGAAGGTGGCAGTGGGCGTGGGGAGAGGAAGGGAGTGGAGTGATAAGGGAAAATGGATGGCAGGGAATGAGAAAGAACATTGGAGGGATAAGGAGAAGAATAAGGTGAAGGATAGAAAAATAAAATAAAAAATCATGTCGACCATCACACTTGTTTAGCCGACAATATAGAAGAGAATTCACACTTGCTTAGAAAAACTGGATTTTTCTAAGCCTTTTGAAGATAATCCCAGTTCACACTTGCTACATCCTTCACAGGTTTGCTATAAAAAGCTTAAAAAACTCCTCTGAAATTTTCTAATTAAACGAAGAAAAAATTAAAATTATATCTAAAAAATTATAAATTATTTCTAAAGTATGTTAAATGTTTATATCAATTATAAAAATATAACCAAATAATAAATTTTATGTTAAATAATAAACTTAAAAATGTAACCAAATAAATATAAATGATAATAAAAATTAATTAATATTATTAGTTTGTTTTAAAATATCAATAAATTGAATTACAAGTATTATAAAAAATAAAATAAAAACTCTTATTTTTTAATATAATTTATATAATAACATTATATTTTATTAAAACGATATATACAAATAAATTATATAAAATAGTTTTTAATATTGGTAAGTTTATTTCATCCTTATCCAACCATACTCTAATTAATTATTAAAACATGATGTATGAAATAAATTATATAAAATAGTTTTTAATATTGGTAAGTTTATTTCATCGTTATCCAACCATACTCTAATTAATTATTAAAACATGATGTATGAAATAACATAAATTATATAAAATAGTTTTTAATATTGGTAAGTTTATTTCATTATTATCCAACCATACTCTAATTAATTATTAAAACATGATGTATGAAATAAATTATATAAAATAGTTTTTAATATTGGTAAGTTTATTTTCATCCTTATCCAATCATATTCTAATTAATTATTAAAACATGATGTAAGAAATAAATTATATAAAATAGTTTTTAATAATGGTTAGTTTAATTCATCTTTATCTAATCATACTCTAATTAATTATTAAAACATGATGTATAAAATAAATTATATAAAATAATTTTTAATATTAATAAGTTTATTTTATCTTTATCTAACCATACTCTAATTAATTATTAAAAAATATTGTATAAAATAAATTATATAAAAAAAATTAATATTGATCCTTATCCAACCATACTCTAATAAAACATGATGTATACTATCCTATAAAATTCAAATCATGTAATCCCTACCATAAAACAACTCAAATTATACTATTTATAAAATAAATCGCTCCTTTTTGTTTGATCAATCACCTTTTCATTGATACTCCAATAATTTCATCGTCTATCCCAAAAAGATTAAGATGCTTGTTCGCCTACAACTGTCTTCATCGGCTTCAAATCATACCAGCCTTGCATTGTAATTTAAAATAGTCCTGAATAAGAAACAAAATGTGGACAGTACAGATAATTGGAAGGGGAATATTTTCATAGTTGTCTCCTTTTTAATGGTCGTAGTTACAAATGTGGAAAATTTCTCTTCAATAATGATTTTTTCTCTATTTACCGCCCATGGGTGCACCATGTGATTTGGAGAAGGCGATGCTGACGCTTTACCGCCCATGGGTGCACCATGTGATTTGGGGAAGGCGATGCTGACGCTGTGAGAGAGGGCGAGAAGGAACCAGCGTTTGAGATCCTTTGCTTTCCTGTTCATTTCTTTTTTTTCCCCTGTTAATTAAGTTCGCTACCTGTCAATTCTCAGTCATTTCAGTCATTTTGATTACTATCACATGCAGTAATTGTCTGAACAAAATAAGGCTTACGGATGACTAGTGAAAAGGTCTGAACAAAATAACAATCGCGTTTTAACGCTCCAAAACTCGTAACTTTTCTCCTTAAGCTCTATAATCTAAGCTATTTGAACTTGTAAAGGGGATTGTCGATGCTGCATCTCCAAAACTCGTAACTTTTCCCCTTAACTCTCGCAAGCATCTCCATTCACAAAAAAGTCCTCTTCAAATTATCCAGGGGATTGTCGATGCTGCGGACGACAGTCCGATTATAAAATTCTCACGTCCTCAAATTATGCAAGGTCAGATTAATGTAAGCATTATTTGTAAAGGGTGTCATGCTTGTTGAGAAATGTAATGTTGTGTCTTACGAAGGAATGAATCTTGCCTTTTCGTCACAGCTGATGAGTACGCATGGAGAAAAGACGAGGAATTTGCACGCCAAACACTTGCGGGCGTGAATCCGATTGTGATTGAGTGCTTACAGGTATATCAGATTCAAATGTTGAAATTCTTTTACCACTCTTTAAGATCTACAAGCGTTGCACTTGATGTTTTAAGCATTAGATGATAACATTTCGTATGATAGTAGTAATTTCATTTCTGTCACAGAAATTTCCTCCATCCAGTAGTTTGGACGAAAAGGTGTACGGCCCTCAGCAAAGTACTATAACTGCGCAACACACAGAAAAAAACCTCGAGGGCCTTTCTGTGGATCAGGTCTCTGCTTAAATACGTTCTTCCAAAATACAAATTATATATGTGTTTGCTCAGTTTATTAATATCCATGAAATATCCACATTTTTCAGGCCGTAACAACAAAGAGGCTCTTTATTCTTGACTATTACGATGCGTTCATGCTCTATATTGAACACGTCAATAAGCTTTCAGACGACGTTAAAATGTATGCAAGTCGCACCCTATTCTTTCTCACCAGTGAGGGAACCCTAATCCCAGTGGCCATAGAATTGTGTTTGCCTCCCACGGATGGAAAAGAAGCCGTAAGAAAGGTCTTTACTCCGGGGAGAGATGGAACAGAGGAAGAAGCATTGTGGAAACTGGCAAAAGCCCATGCGAAAGTGAATGATGCTGGTTTCCATCAGCTGGTCAGCCATTGGTAAGCTTAATAATTTTATAATTGTTCACTTTGAATTTAGTCAATTGCTGTCTGCTCTCCCAAGATTTGTATAAATCAGTATTAAAACACTATCACGTTGGCATACGATTATATACTTTTTCATCCACAACTGATTTTCGACTTTTTGTGGATTGTAGGCTAAGAACTCATTGTGTAACAGAGCCTATTATTATAGCTACCCACAGGCAGCTAAGCACAATGCACCCGCTTTTCAAATTATTGCACCCACACTTCCTAGCCACCATTTGAAGGAGCGATTTTTATTTCAATCGCCGAAGTCCGACAGTTTGGACTGCGCAGCGCGCACGGCCAGCTCCCAGCTTCGGGAGCGAAGTGCGGACGGCGCCTACCCACGGGCGAAGTCCGTCACTCGCGAGCGCAGTGCGGACTGTGCTGGAAATGCTGCCGAAGTGTGCACTTCGCGCGCAGTGCGGACTGTGCTGGAAATGCTGCCGAAGTGTGCACTTCGCGCGCAGTGCGGACTGCGCTGAAGAAACCGGCGAAGTGCGGACTTCGCGCGCATTGCGGACTGCGCTGAAGAAACCGGCAAAGTGCGAACTTCGCGCGCAGTGCGGACTGCGCTGAAGAAACCGGCGAAGTGCGGACTTCGCCCACAGTGCGGACTGCGCTGGAAAACGAACTTCACCGAACGCAGGAGGGAAGTCGGCAGCGAAGTGCAAACTTCGCTGGCTGACGAACTTCACTCAGCGCAGACTGACAAGCTTCAGACTTGGCCAACTTTGGCCTTCGACTTCTTCTTCTTCCGCGGCTGACGCTGGGTTTGCCTGGCTTGGCAACACCCGTATGAGAGGAGAGAATCACCGGAACAGAGAACAACAAACTGCAAACCCTAAAGATGCTTAAAACAAACAGCAAACTTTATTCATATGAACAACTAGGGTTACAGAAATTCCTCAACCGAGGAAATAACAACATCTGCAGGCTACGCTGCAGGATAAACTAAACAGGGAGAAATGTCGAGTCTGCTGCTCGGACATTAATCAGCTGAGCCACACTGCTCACTGAATCGCTCTACTTTCTTTCTCTGCTCTATTCTCCGCTTCTTATTTCACAAACTTCTCTCACACACGCTCTGCTTCTCCCTTTTTGTCTGAAGAACTGAACTGCCCTTTTATAGCCACGAGGAGAGGAGGATAAGGTTTATCCTCTGACAGCTTCGGATAAGGGTTATCCTCTGACCGGCCCTCATCTAGGGTTTCTGACAAACGCCGACTTGGCATTAACTCCTGCAAAGATCGCATCTGTCAGGTGTCAAATCTGTCAGAAGATAAGTGTGACGTCATGTCACACTTTTGCCGAGATCCCGGACTGCGGCAGCGCAGTCCGACTTTGCCCATGTCTGGAGCACAGTCCGGTTTCGCCCAAGGTTCGTAGCGTAGTTGGGCACAGGCGTGAAATCTGGGTTTATTTTTCTAACACCCTCCTGTAAACCTGATTTCACAAGCTCTTTGACTCCAAGCTGTTCTCGCAATTTGCTGAAGTCTTCCTCCTTCAAAGGCTTCATGAAAATATCTGCCAACTGCTCCTTGGATCTGCAAAACTGTAGATGAATTTCTCCGGACTTCACCAACTCTCTGATGAAGTGATAACGAATATCAATGTGCTTCGACCGGCCATGGAACACGGGATCCTTCGATAATGCAATGGCCGAATTATTGTCACAGAAAATTATTGTCGTGCCTTCCGGAGGATTGAACAGTTCACTCAGAACTCTTCGCAGCCATATTGCCTGGCATGCGGATGTCATGGCGGTGACATATTCTGCTTCGGCTATGGACAACGCAACAATGGGTTGCTTCTTGGACGCCCATGAGACTGCCCCTAATCTGAGATGGAAAGCATACCCGGAGGTGCTCTTCCGATCGTTAGTACTGCCAGCCCAGTCACTGTCTATGTAGCCCACCAGTTCCAACTGGTCCCGTCTGGCGTAAAATAGGCCATGGTTCTGCGTCCTGCTGACATAGCGCAAGATCCTCTTGCCAGCTTGCCAGTGCGTGTCCTTCGGAGTCTCAATGAAACGGTTGATCAAACTGACTCCAAACATCAGATCTGGTCGAGTTGCAGTCAAGTACATCAGACTGCCAACTAGCCTTTTGAACAAGGTTGGATCTACAGACCTCCCTGTATCCAACTTGCTCAGCTTCAAACCTGTGGCTACAGGTGTGATGGCAGGTTTGCTATCCTCCATCTTGAAGTGCTTCAGGACATCCTTCGCATACTTGCCCTAAGAAATGAAGATGCCATCTGCTGATTGGTCAACTTCAATGCCAAGAAAATATTTCATCAGCCCCATGTCATTCATTTCAAACTCGAACTTCATGGTCTGTTCTAAACTCGCGCAAATAGGTCGCCGCTATTGCCGATAAATATCGGATCGTCTACGTACAAGCAAACGATGATGAGCTCACCTGCTGCATTTGTCTTCATGTACAGGGAGTGCTCATATGGGCATTTTTGAAACCCATTCTCTTGAAAATAGCTGTCAATACAGCTGTACCATGCCCTGGGTGCTTGCTTCAACCCATACAGGGCCTTCTTCAATTTTAGGACTTTGCCTTCTTGCCCTTGTATTTCATAACCAGGCGGCTGGTCTATGTAGACCTCTTCCAACACTCCGTTGAGGAAGGCAGACTTGACATCCATCTGGTACATGCTCCATCCTTTTTGAGCTGCAAGTGCCAGAATCATTCTGACTGTGTCAAGTCGGGCTACAGGTGCATACACCTCATGATAGTCAACTCCTGACTTACGCTTGTAGCCTTTCACCACTAATCTGGCCTTATGTCTGTCAACTTCTCCTTAGGCATTAAACTTTGTTTTATATACCCACTTGACCCCAATGGTCTTCTTTCGTATTGGAAGCTCTGTTAGCTGCCATGTCTCATTCTTCTCAATGGCTGCTATCTCCTCATCCATCGCATTCACCCATTTGCGATTCTGACTTGCCTCTTCAAACTCCACTGGATCACATTTAGTAAAGAGAGCAAAATCAGAATAATCTTCATCTAATTGATTACGGGTTACCTCATAGATGTCTTGCAAGCTCCAAGTCTTTGCAGGAGTCCTCAGGTTTTGAATTCTACTTGCAAGTGGAGGTGAACGGGATGATGAGGGTGTGCTACTGCTGGCACCACTGTTGTTGCTTGAAGGCACAGGTGGTTGGACTCTGTCTTCCTCCAAGTCTACAGATTCAACAGTTTCTGGTTCAGACTGACCAGTCTTTGACTTCCTGTTCTAGACTTCATCCTCCAGGAACTTCACGTCTCGACTGATGACAAGTTTCTTTGTCACAGGGTTGTACAGCCTGTATGCCTTTGCTGGTTCACTGTACCCTGTGAAGATGCACTTTTCATCTTTGTCATCCAGCTTCTGTCTTTTCTCATCTGGAACATGTGCATATTTTATGCACCCAAAAACTCGCAAATGAGCCACACTTGGCTTCAACTTGCTCCAGGCTTCCTCTAGAATTTTGTCCCTCACACTCTTGGTGGGACACCGATTCAACAGATAAACTGCACAACTTACAGCTTCTGCCTAGAACTCATGTGGCAAACTTTTTGCCTTCAGCATGCTCCGTGCCATCTCCATGATTGTTCTATTCTTCCTCTCAGCTACACCATTCTACTACGGTGTATATCTGGCAGTGAACTGCCTCCAAATTCCATGCTGCTTGCAGAAGTTGTGGAATTCGTTGGAGATGTACTCTCCACCTCCATCAGTTCTGAGAGTCTTCACATAGTAACTGCTCTATTTCTCAACCAGAGCCTTGAACTCCCTAAACCTCGCAAACACCTTTGACTTCAACTTGATTGGATAAATCCAAGTCTTCCGGCTAAATTCATCAATGAAGGTTAGGAAATACTTATTGTCGGCATATGAGGTGGTCTACATGGGACCACAGATGTCTGAGTGCACCAACTCCAAAGGCCGTGATGCTCTCCAAGACTGCCCTATAGGGAATGCATCTCTGTGCTGCTTGCTGACCAGGCAACCTTCACAAACTTGGTTCGGTTGCTCTATAAGGGGTAAACCCTTCACCATCTGCTTCTTGTGCAGCAGATTCAGGCCACTGAAACTCAGGTGACCAAATTTGAGATGCCACAGCCAGGTAGCATCCTTCTCAACTACACTCAGAGACATCAAATATTCATTCTAAATCTGCAACGAAAACATCTTGTTTTTCATCATGGACACAATTGCAATTTGTCCATGGACTTTGTCTCTGATGGAACAGACTCCATATTTGAACAGTACAGTGTGCCCCTTCTGCACAAGCTGTCCAACACTTAGCAGATTGTGATTCAACCCAGGCACATAAAAAACATCTTGAATTGTTTTTCTATCATCGTGCTGGGTGCGGATGAGGATCTTTCCTTTCCCCATCACAGGAACTTTAATGTTGTTCCCCATCTTGACTTCGGATCGGACTGTTTCATCCAGTTGTGAGAACATCTCCCTGTTCCCGATCATGTGGTTGCTGCAACCATTGTCAAGATACCAGATGTTTTTCTTGCTCTCCTCTTCAATACTGCAAGTCAGCAGCACATTTCCTCCTGTCGCATTTTCGGGTTCCTCCGAATAATGGGCTTGCTGCTGATTCTCGTTCGCCATCTTCTTTTTGCACTGTGTGGCATAATGGCCGAACTTGCTGCAGTAGTAGCATTGGACCTTTGACATGTCCTTCTGCTGAGAGCCACCTTGCTAATTTATGCCAGTGCCTCTTCCTCCTTGCTGATGAAAGTTGCAACTTGGCTCAGCATCCTGAGGGTTTGAACTCCCACCTTGCTTGTTCCTTCTCCCACACCTGCTTCTGCCTCTTCCTCCTTGAGAACTAGAAGCGTTGTGGTGGGAGTCTTGTCTGCCGTTATCTTGGACTGAGACTTACGCTTTGAAGGCTTGCTCCAAAGAAGACTGAGTTGAGCGACTCAGCCTCTGTTCATGGGTCTGCAGGGAACCCATGAGTTCATCTGTCGAGAGGGTTGTCAAATCCCTCGACTCTTCGATTGCTATCACAACCGAGTCGAACTTCGTAGGCAGACTTCTGAGAATCTTCTCCACGATTCTTTGGCTCTGGACATTTTCTCCGTTCAACCGCATCTGGTTGATAATGTCCATCGTCCGGGTGAAGAAGTCGCTCATCGACTCGGACTCGTTCATCTGCAGGTTCTCGAACTCTCTCCTGAGCATCTGCAGCTTCACCAACTTCACTTTGTCGGTGCCCTGATACGAACTCGCCAGGGTTTCCTAGGCCTGCTTGGCCTTGGTAGCTGATGCAATCCGTGGGAAGATGGTCTCCTCAATCGCTTGCATTATGTAGAAGAGGGCCTTCTGGTCCTTCTTCTTGTGCTCTTTCAATAGATCCTTATCTGTTTGAGAGAGGGCGGCCAGTGCTACTGCATCTACCAGTTCTGGGTAGCCGTTCTCGACTAACTCCCATAGCTCCTGAGATCCGAATAGGATCTTCATATGGATGCTCCAGTAATCGTAGTTCTTATCGTTAAATTGTGGGATCTGCAACTGCAACGAGTTTCTCTCGGAAGCCATGCTTCTATCTCCGTGTCACGGCACTATCAGCTCTGATACCAATTTGAAGGATAAATGGCGATTTTCTTTTCAAACTTCACCGAAGTCCGAGCGTCGAAGCTTGGAATTGCATAGCATGCATGGCAGGGGATGAAGACGGACGAGCGCAAAACGAGCTTCGCCGCTTCACCAGCCGAAGTGCGGCTGTCACAACGCAGTGTGCACTTCGCACGTTCTGTGCCAAAGTGCGACAGTCGCTGTGCAGTGTGCACTTCGCACGTTCTGTGCCGAAGTGCGGCAGTCGCTGCATAGTGCGCACTTCGCACGTTCTGTGCCGAAGTGCGGCAGTCGCTGCATAGTGCACACTTCGCACGTTTTGTGCCGAAGTGCGATAGTCACTGCGCAGTGCGCACTTCTCACGTTCTATGCCCGAAGTGCGAGCTTCGCACTTATTGCTGCCGAAGCGCGACCTTCGTAGCGAAGTGCAAGCTTCGTACTTTTTGCTGTCGAAGCGCGACTGTCACAGCGAAGTGACGAACTTTGCTCAGAGACCAACTTCGCACGGCGATGACTTACAAGTTTCAGACTTGGCCAACTCTGGCCTTCAAGTTCTTCGTCTTCCGCGGATGCCGCTAGGTTTGCCTGGCTTGGCAAGACCCAAATGAGAGGAGAGAAACGTCGGAACAGAGAACAACAAATTGTAAACCCTAAAGATGCCTAACACAAATAGCAAACTTTATTTATCTGAAACAAGGGTTACAGTATTCCTCAACCGAGGAAATAACAACATCTGCAGGCTACGCTGCAGGATAAACTAAATAGGGGAAATGTCGAGTCTGCAGCTCGGACATTTCTCAGCTGAGCCACACTCGCTGAATCGCTCTGCTTTCTTTCTCTGCTCACTTTCACGAACTTCTCTCACACCCGCTCTGCTTCTCTTCTTTGCACTAGTTTGTCTGTAGACCCGAACCGCCTTTTATAGCCGTGGGGAGAGGAGGATAAGGGTTATCCTCTGACAGCTTCGGATAAGGGTTATCCTCGGACCGACCCTCGTCTAGGGTTTTTGACAAACGTCGACTTGGCATTAACTCCTGCGGAGATCGGATCTGTCAGGTGTCAAATCTGTCAGAAGATAAGTGTGACGTCATGTCACACTTTTGCCGAGATCCCGGACTGCGGCAGCGCAGTCCGACTTTGCCCATGTCTGGAGCACAATCCGGTTTTGCCCAAGGTTCGCAGCGCAGTTGGGCACAGGCGTGAAATCTGGGTTTATTTTTCTAACATGGTGTTTGCGGGGTGAAAGACCAAACCCAGCTGGCCACTGCCCTCTCCATTTATTGAAAAATAAATCCTCTCTCCTAAGATCAAGGAAAGGCAACAGAAACTTTGCCTTCAAAATAGCCATCCCTCACCCAGAAACGTCTACGCTAGAGGAGGCCCCTGATGATTACTATATTAATGGAGAAGTGGTATTGCAGAAGGTGTCTCTTCTCAACTTGACGGATTACTCTGCAACCCTGCTTGATGAGGCATCTGAGTTGATGGGCAAAAGAGTTTATCTCCAGCTTGTGAGCGGCGACCAAATTGATCCAGGTAAGGTAACTATTGCTGTGAGATATAAGTAAACTTTTTATTATATTTGGAGTCGATGAATTATATTATCATTTTGGCGTAGAAACGTGTATGCTTTGTTACATTGTTATTTGCATACGAATACTGATATTTGGGAAGTTACGTGTAGAAACGGGATCAGGGAAAACGGCTAGCGAACCAACTTATTTGGAGTGGAATCCCTGGGACGGCCCCGTTGCCGGTGACACACATTATCCAATCAAGTTCAAATGGAACGCCAGCCTTGGGTTTTCGGGAGCATTTCTGATGAAAAATATGCATGCACAAGAGTTTTTTGTGAAATATCTCACTCTTTTCATTCCTGGCCAAGGCGATGTACGTTTTCACTGCAATTCGTGGATATCCCCGTCTCGAGACAAACAGAAAGACCGTGTTTTCTTCTCTAATAAGGTATGGCAATTACTACTATTATTATATTCAAAAGCCCTACTTGTAATTGAAGTTTAATCTTTGGAAAAACAGAGCTTTCTTCCCGAGCAAACACCAGTAGGTCTAAGAAGATTAAGAGAGCTGTGAAGAATTAAATTTTTTTTTTTTTGATGTCGCGCCGAAGTCTGTCTGTCGCCGAAGTCCGAACGCCGCAGCGCAGACAGCGCAGTGCGGAAGTCGGGGGCCCGACGGACTTCGCCCAAACTAGGGCGAAGTGCGAACGTCGGCCGCGCCGACGGACTTCGCCCGACCTAGGGCGAAGTTCGAACTTCGGCCGCACCGACGGACTTCGCCCGAAATTGGGCGAAGTTCGAACTTCGGCCGCGCAGCCGGACTTCGCCCGAACTTGGGCGAAGTGCGCACTTCGGGGCCGCAGCCGGACTTCGCCCAAAACTGGGCGAAGTTCGCACTTCGGGGCCGCAGCCGGACTTCGCCCAAAACTGGGCGAAGTTCGCACTTCGGGCAGCCAACGAACTGTGCAGGGTGAAGAGGGGACTGAGGCCAACTTCGGACTTCTCGTGCACTCGAGCTGCTCCAGTCTTAGCCGCAAACTTCGGAAGCAAACTTGGAAAGCCGCTTTAGACTTGTTCTTCTTCCGCGGCTGCCGCTGGGTTTGCCTGGCTTGGCAACACCCGTATGAGAGGAGAGAATAACCGGAACAGAGAACAACAAACTGCAAACCCTAAAAGATGCCGAAAACAAACAACAAACTTTATTTATATTAAACGGGGGTTACAGAGTTCCTCAACCGAGGAAATTACAATCATCTGCAGGCTGTGCTGCAGGATAAGCTAAACAGACAAAATGTCGAGTCGGCTGCTCAGACATTAATCAGCTGAGTCAAACTGCTCGCTGAGATACTTTTCTTTGCCTCTGCTCCTTCTTGCTCCTTTTTTTTTTCTTCCTCTTTTTCTTCTTTTTTTGAAATACCCGAGACGCCTTATATAGCCGCGGGAAGAGGAGGATTGGGGTTTGTCCTCTGACAGGTCCTGACAAGCCCTCAACTAGGGTTTCTGACCAATCGTCGCACAAGCGTCACATCTGTCAGAGAGTAGGTGCGGCGTCATGTCAGCCCTTTGCCGGGATCCCGGACCGCGGCAGCAGCAGTCCGACTTCGCCCATGTCTGGAGCGCAATCCGGTTTCGCCCAAGGTTCGGAGCGCAGTTGGGCACATGCGTGAAATCTGGGTTAATTTTTCTAACACCCTCCTTTAAGCCTGATTTCACGAGCGCTTTGACTCCAAGCTGCTCTCGCAATCTGTTGAAGTCTTCCTCCTTCAAAGGCTTCGTGAAGATGTCAGCCAACTGCTCCTTGGACCTGCAAAACTACAGTTGTACTTCACCAAATTTCACCAACTCTCTGATGAAATGATACCGGATGTCTATGTGCTTCGTCCGGCCATGGAACACAGGATCCTTTGAGAGTGCAATGGTCGAATTGTTATCACAGAAAATTGTTGTCGCACCATCCGGAGGAAAGTTCAGTTCACTCAGAACTCTTTGCAGCCAAACTGCCTGGCATGCGGCTGACGTGGCGGCGACATATTCTGCTTCGGCTGTGGACAACGCAACGATGGGTTGTTTCTTGGACGCCCATGATACTGCCCCTGATCCGAGATGGAAAGCATACCCGGAGGTGCTCTTCCGATCGTCGGTACTGCCAGCCCAGTCACTGTCCGTGAAGCCCACTAGCTCCAACTGGTCTTGTCTGGCGTAAAATAGGCCATGGTTTCGTGTCCCATTGACATAGCGCAAGATCCTCTTGCCTGCTTGCCAGTGCGTGTCCTTCGGAGTCTCCATGAAACGGCTGATCAGACTGACTCCGAACATCAGATCTGGCCGAGTTACGATCAAATACATCGATCGCCAACTAGCCTCTTGAACAGGGTTGGGTCGACATTCCTCCCTGTATCCAACTTGCTTAGCTTCAAACCTGTGGGTGTAGGTGTGATGGCAGGTTTACTGTCCTCCATCTTGAAGCGCTTCAGGACATCTTTCGCATACTTGCCCTGAGAAATGAAGATGCCATCTGCCGATTGGTCAACTTCAATGCCGAGAAAATACTTCATCAGCCCTAAGTCCGTCATCTCAAACTCGGACTTCATGGCTGTTCCGAACTGGTCGAACAGGACATTGTTGTTGCCAGTATAAATCGGATCGTCCACATACAGGCAGACGATAATGAGCTCACCTGCTGCATTTGTCTTCATGTACAGGGTGTGCTCATATGGGCATTTCTGAAACCCATTCTCCTGAAAATAGCCGTCAATCCGGTTGTACCAAGCTCGGGGCGCTTGCTTCAAACCGTACAGGGCCTTTTTTAGCTTCAGGACTTTGCCCTCCTGGCCTTCAATTTTGTAACCTGGTGGCTGGTCTATGTAGACCTCTTCCTCCAACACTCCGTTGAGGAAGGCTGACTTGACATCCATCTGTGTATATCTTCCAACCCTATTGGGTTGCCAATGCCAGCATCATCCTGACTATGTCAAGTCGGGCTACAGGCGCATATACCTCATGGTAATCGATGCCTGACTTCTGCTTGTAACCCTTCGCCACAAGTCTGGCCTTATGCTTGTCAACATCTCCTTGGGCGTTGAACTTCGTCTTATACACCCACTTGACCCCAATGGTCTTCTTCCCTGCTGGAAGATCTGTCAGCTGCCATGTTTCATTTTTTTCAATGGCTGCTATCTCTTCATCCATCGCCTGCACCCACTTCTGATTCTCGACTTGCATCTTCGAACTCTACTGGATCAACTTCAGTAAAGAATGCAAAGTCAGAGTGCTCTTCATCTATGTGGGTTCGGGTTGCCTCGTAAATGTCTTGCAAGCTCCGAGTCTTCGTAGGTGTCCTCAGGTTTTGAATTCTGCTTACAAGTGGAGGCGATCGTGATGGAGTGGCTGTGCTACTGCTAACACCGCTGTTGATGCTGGAAGTTGCAGGTGGCTGCACACTTCCTTCTTCCAAGTCAACAGACTGAACTTTGGCGGCTTTAATCGCCGGTCTCGGACTTCCCGTTCCAGGATTGATCTTCAAGAAATTTCACATCACGGCTGATGATGAGCTTCTTCGTCACAGGGTTGTACAGCCTATATGCCTTCGCCTGCTCACTGTACCCTGTGAAAATGCACTTCTCCGCTCGATCATCCAACTTCTGCCGCTTCTCTTCTGGAACATGTGCATATGCTATGCACCCGAACACACGCAAGTGAGCCACACTTGGCTTCACTCCGCTCCAGGCATCCTGAGGGATTTTGTCCTTCACGCTTTTGGTGGGACATCCGTTCAGCAAGTAGACCGCACATGTTACGGCCTCTCGCCCAAAATTCATGCGACAATCCCTTCGCCTTCATCATGCTTCGCGCCATTTCCATGATGGTTCAGTTCTTCCTCTCAGCTACGCCATTCTGTTGTGGCATGTATCTGACAGTGAACCGCCTTCGAATTCCATGTTGCTTGCAAAAGTTGTGGAATTCGTTGGAGATGTACTCTCCACCTCCATCAGTTCTGAGAGTCTTCACATAATAACCGCTCTGTTTCTCCACCAGAGCCTTGAACTCCTTGAATCTGGCAAATGCCTCTGACTTCAGCTTGATGGCATAAATCCAAGTCTTCCGGCTGAAGTCATCTATGAATTTCAAGAAGTATTTGTTGTCGGCAAACGTGGTGGTCTGCATCGGACCGCAAATGTCTGAGTGCACCAGCTCCAATGGTCGTGATGCTCTCCAAGACTGTCCTACAGGGAATGCATCCCTGTGTCGCTTGCCGACTAGGCAACCTTCACAAACTTGGTTTGGTTGCTCTATCGGGGGTAGACCCTTCACCATTCGCATCTTGTGCAGTTGACTCGAGCCACCGAAGCTCGGGTGACCGAATCTGAGATGCCACAGCCAGGTAGCATCCTTCTCAACTGCACTCGGAGACATCAATGATTCATTTTGAATCTGCAGCGGAAACATTTTGTTTTTCGTCATGGACACAGTTGCAATTTGTCCATGGACTTTGTCTCTGATGGAACAGACACCGTCTTTAAATAGTACAGTGTGCCCCTTTTGCACAAGCTGTCCAACACTTAACAGATTGTGCTTCAACCCAGGCACATAAAAAACATCTTGAATTGTTTTTCTTTCACCGTGCCGGGTGCGGATGAGGATCTTGCCTTTCCCCATCACAGAAACTTTCGTTGTTGTTCCCCATCTTGACTTCGGACCGGATTGTTTCATCCAGTTGTGAGAACATCTCTCTGTTCCCAGTCATGTGGTTGCTGCAACCACTGTCAAGATACCAGATGTTTTTCTTGCTCTCCTCTTCAATACTGTAAGTCAGCAATACATTTCCTCCTGCTGCATTTTCGGGTTCCTCCGTATAATGGGCTTGCTGCTGATTCTCGTTTGCCATCTTCTTCTTGCACTGTGAGGCATAATGGCCGAACTTGCTGCAGTAGTAGCATTGGACCTTTGACATGTCCTTCTTCTGGCTGAGAGCTTCCTTGCTGATTTCTCGCCGTGCCTCTTCCTCCTTGCCGATGAAAGTTGCAACTTGGCTCAGCGTCATGAGGGTTTGATCTTCCTCCTTGCTTGTTACTTCTCCCACGCCTGCTTCTGCCTCTCCCTCCTTGAGAACTAGAAGCGCTGTGGTGGGAGTCTTGTCTGCCGTTGTCTCGGACTGAGGCTTGAGCCCGAAACGCTTGCTCCAGAGAGGTCTGAGATGAACGGCTCAGCCTCTGTTCATGGGTCTGCAATGAACCCATGAGTTCGTCTATCGAGAGGGTTGTCAGATCCCTCGACTCTTCGATTGCAATCACAACCGAGTCAAACTTCGCAAGCAAAATTCTGAGAATCTTCTCCACGATTCTCTGGCTCTGGACATTTTCTCCGTTCAATCGCATCTGGTTGATAATGTCAGTCGTCCGGGTGAAGAAGTCGCTCATCGACTCGGACTCGCTCATCTGGAGGTTCTCAAACTCTCTCCTGAGCATCTGCAATTTCACCAACTTCACTTTTTCGGTGCCCTGATACGAACTTGCTAGGGTTTCCCAGGCCTGCTTGGCCTTGGTGGCTGATGCAATCCGCGGGAAGATGGTCTCCTCAACCGCTTGCATGATGTAGAAGAGGGCCTTTTGGTCCTTCTTCTTGTGCTCTTTCAACGGATCCTTGTCCGCTCGAGAGAGGGCGGCGCGCTGCCGCCGCATCCGCCGGTTCTGGGTAGCCGGTCTCGACTAACTCCCATAGCTCCTGAGATCCGAACAGGATCTTCATTTGGATGCTCCAGTAATCGTAGTTCTTGCCGTTAAATCGTGGGATCTGCAACTGCAGCGAGTTTCTCTCGGAAGCCATGCTTCTATCTCCGTGTCACGGCACTATCAGCTCTGATACCAATTTGAAGAATTAAATTTTTTTTTTTTTTGATGCCGCGCCGAAGTCTGTCTGTCGCCGAAGTCCGAACGCCGCAGCTGCAGAGCAAGCAGCGCGAAGTCGGGGGCCCGACGGACTTCGCCCAAACTAGGGCGAAGTGCGAACGTCGGCCGCGCCGACGGACTTCACCCGAACTAGGGCGAAGTTCGAACTTCGGCCGCACCGACGGACTTCGCCCGAAATTGGGCGAAGTTCGAACTTCGGCCGCGCAGCCGGACTTCGCCCGAACATGGGCGAAGTGCGCACTTCGGGGCCGCAGCCGGACTTCGCCGAAGGGGCGAAGTTCGCACTCGAGCCGCAGCGGACTTCGCCGAAACTGGGCGAAGTTCGCACTTCGGGCAGCCAACGAACTGTGAAGAGGGGACTGAGGCCAACTTCGGACTTCTCGTGCACTCGAGCTGCTCCAGTCTTAGCCGCAAACTTCGGAAGCAAACTTGGAAAGCCGCTTTAGACTTGTTCTTCTTCCGCGGCTGCCGCTGGGTTTGCCTGGCTTGGCAACACCCGTATGAGAGGAGAGAATAACCGGAACAGAGAACAACAAACTGCAAACCCTAAAAGATGCCGGAAACAAACAACAAACTTTATTTATATTAAACGGGGGTTACAGAGTTCCTCAACCGAGGAAATTACAATCATCTGGCAGGCTGTGCTGCAGGATAAGCTAAACGGACAAAATGTCGAGTCGGCTGCTCGGACATTAATCACTGAGTCAAACTGCTCGCTGAGATACTTTTCTTTGCCTCTGCTCCTTCTTGCTCTTTTTTTTTTTCTTCCTCTTTTTCTTCTTTTTTTGAAATACCCGAGACGCCTTATATAGCCGCGGGAAGAGGAGGATTGGGGTTTGTCCTCTGACAGGTCCTGACAAGCCCTCAACTAGGGTTTCTGACCAATCGCCGCACAAGCGTCACATCTGTCAGAGAGTAGGTGCGGCGTCATGTCAGCCCTTTGCCGGGATCCCGGACTGCGGCAGCGCAGTCCGACTTCGCCCATGTCTGGAGCGCAATCCGGTTTCGCCCAAGGTTCGGAGCGCAGTTGGGCACATGCGTGAAATCTGGGTTAATTTTTCTAACAAGCTGGAACTCGTCGAAAAACGAGGAGACGGAACGGGAGAGAGGAAAGTGTCGGATAGAATATACGACTACGACGTGTACAATGATATTGGAGATCCTGATAAGGATCCAAAGCTCAGAAGAGAAGTCCTGGGTGGATCTAAGGACTTTCCCTACCCCAGAAGATGTAGAACTGGTCGTCCGCCTACTAAAACAGGCATGTATATGTATATGTACGAGGGAAGAACAGCCATAAATCTCGAGGATATTTAATTTCAGTGTTAATAAACTTTCTCCAGTACTAATCTGTGTGTGTTTTCCTTTATTCTTCCAATAATAAAAGTTTATTGAATAATTTTCATAATATATGAGTATGGAAAATAACATGATGAATCTGTGCAGCTCCTGAATTCGAAAGCCGAGTAAGCTTTCCGGGCGTGAACTTCATTCCCCCTGATGAAAGGTTTCCCCACACCGATTATTCCGACTTTGGAGCTCACATAATAATGGCGTTTGCAAATATGGTTATTCCAACCCTGTCCTCTCTGTTTGACTACGCCTATCAATCCTTTCTTGAAATCGAGGAGCTCTATATTAAGGGGTTTGATAGTCCCCTTAACTCTCGCAAGCATCTCCATTCACAAAAAAGTCCTCTTCAAATTATCCAGGGGATTGTCGATGCTGCGGACGACAGTCCGATTATAAAATTCTCACGTCCTCAAATTATGCAAGGTCAGATTAATGTGAGCATTATTTGTAAAGGGTGTCATGCTTGTTGAGAAATGTAATGTTGTGTCTTACAAAGGAATGAATCTTGCCTTTTCGTCACAGCTGATGAGTACGCATGGAGAAAAGACGAGGAATTTGCACGCCAAACACTTGCGGGCGTGAATCCGATTGTGATTGAGTGCTTACAGGTATATCAGATTCAAATGTTGAAATTCTTTTACCACTCTTTAAGATCTACAAGCGTTGCACTTGATGTTTTAAGCATTAGATGATAACATTTCGTATGATAGTAGTAATTTCATTTCTGTCACAGAAATTTCCTCCATCCAGTAGTTTGGACGAAAAGGTGTACGGCCCTCAGCAAAGTACTATAACTGCGCAACACACAGAAAAAAACCTCAAGGGCCTTTCTGTGGATCAGGTCTCTGCTTAAATACGTTCTTCCAAAATACAAATTATATATGTGTTTGCTCAGTTTATTAATATCCATGAAATATCCACATTTTTCAGGCCGTAACAACAAAGAGGCTCATTCTTGACTATTACGATGCGTTCATGCTCTATATTGAACACGTCAATAAGCTTTCAGACGACGTTAAAATGTATGCAAGTCGCACCCTATTCTTTCTCACCAGTGAGGGAACCCTAATCCCAGTGGCCATAGAATTGTGTTTGCCTCCCACGGATGGAAAAGAAGCCGTAAGAAAGGTCTTTACTCCGGGGAGAGATGGAACAGAGGAAGAAGCATTGTGGAAACTGGCAAAAGCCCATGCGAAAGTGAATGATGCTGGTTTCCATCAGCTGGTCAGCCATTGGTAAGCTTAATAATTTTATAATTGTTCACTTTGAATTTAGTCAATTGTTGTCTGCTCTCCCAAGATTTGTATAAATCAGTATTAAAACACTATCACGTTGGCATACGATTATATACTTTTTCATCCACAACTGATTTTCGACTTTTTGTGGATTGTAGGCTAAGAACTCATTGTGTAACAGAGTCTATCATTATAGCTACCCACAGGCAGCTAAGCACAATGCACCCGCTTTTCAAATTATTGCACCCACACTTCCTAGCCACCATTTGAAGGAGCGATTTTTATTTCAATCGCCGAAGTCCGACAGTTCGGACTGCGCAGGGCGCACGGCCAGCTCCCAGCTTCGGGAGCGAAGTGCGGACGGCGCCTACCCACGGGCGAAGTCCGTCACTCGCGAGCGCAGTGCGGACTGCGCTGGAAATGCTGGCGAAGTGCGCACTTCGCGCGCAGTGCGGACTGCGCTGGAAAAACTGGCGAAGTGCGGACTTCGCGCGCAGTGCGGACTGCGCTGGAAAAACTGGCGAAGTGCGGACTTCGCGCGCAGTGCGGACTTCGCCGGATCACGAACTTCGTCGAACGCAGGAGGGAAGTCGGCAGCGAAGTGCGAACTTCGCTGGCTGACGAACTTCGCTCAGCGCAGACTGACAAGCTTCAGACTTGGCCAACTTTGGCCTTCGACTTCTTCGTCTTCCGCGGCTGCCGCTGGGTTTGCCTGGCTTGGCAAGACCCGTATGAGAGGAGAGAATCGCCGGAACAGAGAACAACAAACTGCAAACCCTAAAGATGCCTAAAACAAACAACAAACTTTATTCATATGAACAACTAGGGTTACAAAAATTCCTCAACCGAGGAAATAACAACATCTGCAGGCTACGCTGCAGGATAAACTAAACAGGGAGAAATGTCGAGTCTGTTGCTCGGACATTAATCAGCCTGAGCCACACTGCTCACTGAATCGCTCTGCTTTCTTTCTCTGCTCTATTCTCTGCTTCTTCTTTCACGAACTTCTCTCACACACGCTCTGCTTCTCCCTTTTTGTCTGAAGACCCGAACTGCCCTTTTATAGCCGCAGGGAGAGGAGGATAAGGTTTATCCTCTGACAGCTTCGGATAAGGGTTATCCTCTGACCGGCCCTCATCTAGGGTTTTTGACAAACGCCGACTTGGCATTAACTCCTACGGAGATCGGATCTGTCGAGTGTCAAATCTGTCGAAGGTAGGTGTGACGTCATGTCACACTTTTGCCGGGATCCCGGACTGCGGCAGCGTAGTCCGACTTCGCCCATGTCTGGAGCGCAATCCGGTTTCGCCCAAGGTTCGGAGCGCAGTTGGGCACAGCCGTGAAATCTGGGTTAATTTTTCTAACACCCTCCTTTAAACCCGATTTCACGAGCGCTTTGACTCCAAGTCGCTCTCGCAATCCGTCGAAGTCTTCCTCATTCAAAGGCTTCGTGAAGATATCTGCCAACCGCTCCTTGGATCTGCAAAACTGCAGATGAATTTCTCCGGACTTCACCAACTCTCTGATGAAGTGATAACGAATATCAATGTGCTTCGTCCGGCCATGGAACACGGGATCCTTTGACAGTGCAATGGCCGAATTGTTATCACAAAAAATTGTTGTCGCGCCTTCCGGAGGATTGTACAGTTCACTCAGAACTCTTCGCAGCCATACTGCCTGGCATGCGGATGTCGTGGCGGCGACATATTCTGCTTCGGCTGTGGACAACGCAACAATGGGTTGCTTCTTGGACGCCCATGAGACTGCCCCTGATCCGAGATGGAAAGCATACCCGGAGGTGCTCTTTCGATCATCGGTACTGCCAGCCCAGTCATCGTTCTGTGTAGCCGACCAGCTCCAACTGGTCCCGTCTGGCATAAAATAGGCCATGGTTTCGCGTCCCGCCGACATAGCGCAAGATCCTCTTGCCTCGCTTGCTGCTGCGTGTCCTTCGGAGTCTCCATGAAATGACCGATCGGACCGACTCCGAACATCGGATCCGGCCGAGTTGTCGTCAAGTACATCGATCGCCAACTAGCCTCTTGAACAAGGTTGGATCTACAGACCTCCCCGTATCCAACTTGCTCAGCTTCAAACCCGTGGCTACAGGTGTGATGGCAGGTTTGCTGTCCTCCATCTTGAAGCGCTTCAGGACATCCTTCACATACTTGCCCTGAGAAATGAAGATGCCATCTGCTGATTGGTCAACTTCAATGCCGAGAAAATATTTCATCAGCCCCATGTCAGTCATTTCAAACTCGGACTTCATGGCTGTTCTAAACTGCGCAAATAGGCTGCTGCTATTGCTAGTAAATATCAGATCGTCTACGTACAGGCAGACGATGATGAGCTCACCTGCTGCATTTGTCTTCATGTACAGGGAGTGCTCATATGGGCATTTTTGAAACCCATTCTCCTGAAAATAGCCGTCAATACGGCTGTACCATGCCCGGGGTGCTTGCTTCAACCCATACAGGGCCTTCTTCAGCTTCAGGACTTTGCCTTCTTGCCCTTGTATTTCATAACCGGGCGGCTGGTCTATGTAGACCTCTTCTTCCAACACTCCGTTGAGGAAGGCAGACTTGACATCCATCTGGTACACGCTCCATCCTTTCTGAGCTGCGAGTGCTAGAATCATTTTGATTGTGTCAAGTTGGGCCACAGGTGCATACACCTCATGATAGTCAACTCCCCGACTTCTCGCTTGTAGCCTTTCGCCACTAATCTGGCCTTATGCCTGTCAACTTCTCCTTGGGCATTAAACTTCGTTTTATATACCCACTTGACCCCAATGGTCTTCTTTCATGCTCGGAAGATCCGTTAGCCGCCATGTCTCATTCTTCTCAATGGTCGCTATCTCCTCATTCATCGCATTCACCCATTTGTGATTCCGACTTGCCTCTTCAAACTCCACCGGATCACATTCAAGTAAAGAGAGCAAAATCAGAATAATCTTCATCTAACTGATTACGGGTTACCTCATAAATGTCTTGCAAGCTCCGAGTCTTCGCAGGAGTCCTCAGGTTTTGAATTCTCCTTGCAAGTGGAGGTGACCGGGATGATGAGGGTGTGCTACTGCTGGCACCACTGTTGCTACTTGAAGGCACAGGTGGTTGGACACTGTCTTCCTCCAAGTCTATAGATTCAACAGTTGCTGGTTCAGACTGACCAGTCTTTGACTTCCCGTTCCAGGCTTCATCCTCCAGGAACTTCACATCTCGGCTGATGACAAGTTTCTTTGTCACAAGATTGTACAGCCTGTATGCCTTTGATGGTTCGCTGTACCCTGTGAAGATGCATCTTTCAGCTTTGTCATCCAGACTTTCCGCCTTTTCTCATCTGGAACATGTGCATATGCTATGCACCCAAAAACTCGCAAATGAGCCACACTTGGCTTCAACTTGCTCCAGGCTTCCTCTGGAATTTTGTCCCTCACACTCTTGGTGGGACACCGGTTCAGCAGATAAACTGCACAACTTATAGCTTCTGCCGAGAACTCATGTGGCAAACTTTTTGCCTTCAAAGCATGCTCCGTGCCATCTCCATGATTGTTCTGTTCTTCCTCTCAGCTACGCCATTCTGCTACGGTGTGTATCTGGCAGTGAACTGCCTTCGAATTCCATGTTGCTTGCAGAAGTTGTGGAATTCGTTGGAGATGTACTCTCCACCTCCATCAGTTCTGAGAGTCTTCACATAATGACCGCTCTGTTTCTCAACCAGAGCCTTGAACTCCTTAAACCTTGCAAATGCCTCTGACTTCAACTTGATTGGATAAATCCAAGTCTTCCGGCTGAAGTCATCAATGAAGGTCAGGAAATACTTATTGTCGGCATATGAGGTGGTCTGCATGGGACCACAGATGTCTGAGTGCACCAGCTCCAAAGGCCGTGATGCTCTCCAAGACTGTCCTACAGGGAATGCATCCCTGTGCTGCTTGCCGACCAGGCAACCTTCACAAACTTGGTTTGGTTGCTCTATAAGGGGTAAACCCTTCACCATCTGCTTCTTGTGCAGCAGATTCAGGCCACTGAAACTCAGGTGACCGAATCTGAGATGCCACAACAGGTAGCATCCTTCTCAACTGCACTCAGAGACATCAAAGATTCATTCTGAATCTATAGCGGAAACATTTTGTTTTTCGTCATGGACACAGTTGCGATTTGTCCATGGACTTTGTCTCTGATGGAACAGACACCATCTTTGAACAGTATAGTGTGCCCCTTCTGCACAAGTCTGTCCAACACTTAGCAGATTGTGCTTCAACCCATGCACATAAAAAACATCTTGAATTGTTTTTCTATCACCGTGCCGGGTGCGGATGAGGATCTTTCCTTTCCCCATCACAGGAACTTTGATGTTGTTCCCCATCTTGACTTCGGACCGGACTCGTTTCATCCAGCTTGTGAGAACATCTCCCTGTTCCCGACCATATGGTTGCCGCAACCACTGTCAAGATACCAGATGTTTTTCTTGCTCTCCTCTTCAATACCGCAAGTCAGCAAGCACATTTCCTCCTACCGCATTTTTGGGTTCCTCCGTATAATGGGCTTGCTACTGATTCTCGTTCGCCATCTTCTTTCTGCACTGTGTGGCATAATGGCCGAACTTGCTGCAGTAGTAGCATTGGACCTTTGACATGTCCTTCTGCTGAGAGCCACCTTGCTGATTTCTGCCAGTGCCTCTTCCTCCTTGCTGATGAAAGTTGCAACTTGGCTCAGCATCCTGAGGGTTTGATCTCCCTCCTTGCTTGTTCCTTCTCCCACGCCTGCTTCTGCCTCTTCCTCCTTGAGAACTAGAAGCGTCATGGTGGGAGTCTTGTCTGCCGTTGTCTCGGACTAAGACTTGCGCTTTGAAGGCTTGCTCCAAAGAAGACTGAGTTGAGCGGCTCAGCCTCTGTTCATGGGTCTGTAGGGAACCCATGAGTTCGTCTGTCGAGAGGGTTGTCAAATCCCTCGACTCTTCGATTGCTATCACAACCGAGTCGAACTTGGTAGGCAGACTTCTGAGAATCTTCTCCATGATTCTCTGGCTCTGCACGATTTCACCATTCAACCGCATCTGGTTGATGATGTCCGTCGTCCGGGTGAAGAAGTCGCTCATCGACTCGGACTCGCTCATCTGCAGATTTTCAAACTCCCTCCTGAGCATCTGCAGCTTCACCAACTTCACTTTGTCGGTGCCCTGATACGAACTTGCCAGGGTTTCCCAAGCCTGCTTGGCCTTGGTGGCTGATGCAATCCGCGGGAAGATGGTCTCCTCAACCGCTTGCATGATGTAGAAGAGGGCCTTCTGGTCCTTCTTCTTGTGCTCTTTCAATAGATCCTTGTCTGCTTGAGAGAGGGCGGCTAGTGCTGCTGCATCTGCCGGTTCTGGGTAGCCGTTCTCGACTAACTCCCATAGCTCCTGAGATCCGAACAGGATCTTCATCTGGATGCTCCAGTAATCGTAGTTCTTACCGTTAAATCGTGGGATCTGCAACTGCAACGAGTTTCTCTCGAAAGCCATGCTTCTATCTCCGTGTCACGGCACTATCAGCTCTGATACCAATTTGAAGGAGCGATTTTTATTTCAATCACCGAAGTCCGACAGCTCGGACTGCGCAGGGCACACGGCCAGCTCCCGGCTTCGGGAGCGAAGTGCGGATGGCGCCGACCCATGGGCGAAGTCCGTCACTCGCGAGCACAGTGCGGACTACGCTGGAAATGCTGTCGAAGTGCGCACTTCGCGCGCAATGCGGACTACGCCGAAGAAATCGCCGAAGTGCGAACTTCGCGCGTAGTGCAGACTGCGCTGAAGAAATCGACGAAGTGCGGACTTCGTGCGTAGTGCGGACTGCTCTGAAGAAATCGGTGAAGTGCGAACTTCACGCGCAGTGTGGACTGCGCTGGAAAACGAACTTCACCGAACGCAGGAGGGAAGTCGACAGCGAAGTGCGAACTTCGCTGGCTAACGAACTTCGCTCAGCAGATCGACAAGCTTCAGACTTGGCCAACTTTGGCCTTCGACTTCTTCGTCTTCCGCGGTTGCCGCTGGGTTTGCCTGGCTTGGCAAGACCCGTATGAGAGGAGAGAAACGCCGGAACAGAGAACAACAAACTGCAAACCCTAAAGATGCCTAAAACAAATAGCAAACTTTATTCATATGAACAACTAGGGTTACAAAAATTCCTCAACCGAGGAAATAACAACATCTGCAGGCTACGCTGCAGGATAAACTAAACAGGGAGAAATGTCGAGTCTGCTGCTCGGACATTAATCAGCTGAGCCACACTGCTCACTGAATCGCTCTGCTTTCTTTCTCTGCTCTATTCTTCGCTTCTTCTTTCACGAACTTCTCTCACACACGCTCTGCTTCTCACTTTTTGTCTGAAGACCCGAACCGCCCTTTTATAGCCACGGGGAGAGGAGGATAAGGTTTATCCTCTGACAGCTTCGGATAAGGGTTATCCTCTGACCGGCCCTCATCTAGGGTTTCTGACAAACGCCGACTTGGCATTAACTCCTGCGGAGATCGGATCTGTCAGGTGTCAAATCTGTCAGAAGGTAGGTGTGACGTCATGTCACACTTTTGCCGGGATCCCGGACTGCGGCAGCGCAGTCCGACTTCGCCCATGTCTGGAGCGCAATCCGGTTTCGCCCAAGGTTCGGAGCGCAGTTGGGCACAGGCGTGAAATCTGGGTTAATTTTTCTAACACCATGGACATCAATCAATCTGCCCGTACCAGTTTGATAAACGCAGAAGGAGTTATTGAGCAAGGATTTACTCCAGGCAAATATTCCATGGAGATATCATCTAAAGCATACAAAAACTGGAAATTCAATGAGCAAGGCTTGCCCGCTGATCTTCTCAAAAGGCAAGTAAATCTCTAGTTTCGCAAGTAGTTTTCTCAGTTTAGTTTCATTGAACATATTTTCTTAGAGTAGTATGTTTAATAGATGTAAATGAAATAAGCGGCCTCTAGAGTGAAGTCGAGAATTAAATAGACCTGTAATTTACTTTTGCAAGCGAGTTTTCCTTCGACCAACTTGAATTAAAAATTGATTTATAATTACAATAAAAGAGATTTATAAAATCTGTCAGTCAAAAACTACTGTCTGTGTGGCAAATAGAGGCTTGGAACTCATACAGGCTGCTTCCATCACGTATTAAAGCTTTGAAGTAAACGTTGTATCGATTTTTATATTCATTAGTGTCTACATAACATTGTTTGAAGCTGTCTGTTTGTTTCCCTTTCTTCTTTATTTGTCCAAAAGTAGAAGCAACTTTTATATGATTTTATAGTTTCTAAATTTATACTCCTTAAATGTTAATATCATTATATTGTGCAGAAAAATGGCTGTTCCAGACCCAACGGCTTCTGATAGAGGACTACCCATATGCCGTAGATGGCCTGGAAATATGGTTTGCCTTAAAAGAATGGGCTTCAGACTACCTTTCTTTGTTTTACAAGGACTTCGAGGCAATTAACAGAGACAAAGAATTGTAGGCTTGGTGGGATGAAATCGTGAACGTTGGGCATGGAGACCTCAAAGACGATCCCACTCGATGGTACAAGATGGACTCATTCGACGCCCTTGTGGAAACAGTCACCACTATCATCTGGACTACATCGGCTCACCATGCAGCCGTCAACTTTGGGCAATATTCCTATGGAGGATACATGCCCAATATGCCCACCATGAGCAGACGCTTTATTCCAGAAAAGGGAACACCAGTGATAAATCCAGATGCGTATTTTCTCGATACTGTGTCCACTCCAACACAGGCCACCCTTATCATGGCTGTTTTGGAAATTTTGTCAAAGCATGCCAACGATGAGGTATACCTGGGACAGGTGCAGGGATCCACCATGGATGCCACTGATGACAGTGGAGTAGAAGAAGCTTTTGAAAAATTTGCCGCCAAAATGGTAAAGATTGAGCAGGATATTTTGGAAAGAAATAATAAGTGTGAAGTTTATAAGAATAGGCATGGACCTGCAAAAATTCCTTATACCTTGCTCTACCCCAACACTTCTGATTTGTCAAAAGAGGGTGGTCTCACAGGCAAGGGAGTCCCTAATAGCATTTCCATTTGATCCTTTGTATCTCAAAGCTAGCTTCACCTCAGCAGTCACATACAAAGGTATCCAATCACAAAGTCAAGCTCAATTATATTGCAGAGATTTTACTGTATAAGAATTGCAATTAACATCGCAATTTTAGTGTACACATAGAGTGCACCCTCACGTGGACGATTGACAGTGAGTCTATAGATGCACTTCCAAACTTTCAGAGAGTACACTCCCATATGGATGGTTTTCTAATTTGTGGGCTGGAGAGTATAAGAAATATTCCTATAATGCATCATTTTAATTTTGATGGCAATATATATATATATATATATGCATTTTAAATAATTTATAGGAAAGTTGGTTATTATCAAGAATAGTTAAATTGTAAGTTATTTTAATTAACAGAATATTATCTTTTATGTAAAGGAGTTGGAGAACAAATGAGTAGTTAAAACTTTTTAGTTAAAATTGAAACCCAAGTTCAAATCTCTCCTCTCACATGTTGCTAATATACTATGCTATATAATAAGTATATAACCACATAATAATATTTACTTTTTAAAAATATATATTTAAATGTTCTAACATTTAAAAAAACAATAAAGTATTTCATATGGTTGTTATTTAACTCGTAAAAACAATGTAATATCATGTGCAACATATTTGTTTCACTTAAATTGTATATCTCAATGACAGGACCCATTTTATTAAAATTGATTAACATGTGGAATAAGGCACTTTTGCTTTTCCTCTAAAAAGTTTGAATAATAATATTAAAAAAATAAGATGGTTATTTTATATGAGTTTTATTAAATAATTTTATTAAAAAAAAAATTAAATTTTCATTTAAAAATTTATTTTAGTATTATAGAATTATCATTTTGATATTTTAGTCTTTAAATCATTAGATATTTTATAGATATGATTTTAATTATTAATAGGGTCTGGAAAAAAAAATTGTCTTAAACCACATCTTCTTTAAAATAAAAATAAGTATAATAAAGATATAAATTATAACAAAATCACAATGGCACACACTACTTCTTTTAACCAAGTACCAATTAAAATATCCAAGAAAGCTTTTACATAGACCATCCTTTACATCATATTCTCTTCTATAAATATGATTATAAGATATCTCTACAAATAAAGCTTCTAGCAATTTCACTTGCTCATAATATGATCTAAGTATCAAATTTTGCATCCCCATTTTGAAACCCAATCCACTATCAATTTTGAGTTACCATAAACTGGAGTTTTGTTGTTATTACATATTCCACTATCATTCTTAACAAAAGTATCAAAGCATTCCACTCTACCACATTGTTGGTGCCTTCACCAAGACCTATTTTGAAAGTGTATTTGTGATTTTCACTTTTCATACCCCTCATCTACCTAGACTGCCTTGACAAGATCCATTCAAAAAAGCCCAAAACATTGTAGTTATATGCATAAATTTTAATATAATTTTCATCATTTTCATCTAAGCTAATATAATTTAAATCAGCTACAAATATAATCCTAACAAATACAAATGAAAAATAATTTTTTTATTAAAATAAATACAGATGAAAACTAAAAAAATTATTAAAATGAATACATATCTCCTTAGAAGGTGTCATTTATTAGATAAATAGACTACTCCTATTTTATTTGTCTAAACTAATCTTTATACTAATTGACCTCATTCATTTTAATCTATTAAATAAATTAACTTCAATAGTTCTTAATTTAAAAGCTTAAGAGAAGAATAATGATATATCATTAAAAAATAGATTTTCAAAGATAAAATTTTAGTTTAAGCACTCCTTTGGGAGGGTGGAGATCACGGTTAAAATCCCTCAAACCTTGTAGAACAACTACCTAAAAAATTTACCTTATTCAACTAGAGATTATAATAGTAGCTAGAAGTAGGAATAGAACCCACGAAGAGGGGTAAAAATATAAGGATTTACTACTTCCTTAAGTAAGCAGAGAGAAAAAAAAAAATTAAGTTTAAATAATATATTTATACAATTAATAATGATTTAATTATGATATAATATAGATAAAATAGACTAAATTTTTACAACAATTAAAAATATTTTAAAAAATAATACTCATACTTTTAAATATTAAATTATATTTATAAATAGTTTATATTCATAATAATTAATTATAATTTAAATATTTATATTAAATATAAATATTATTATATTTACATTTAGATTTACTTATTAATTATTTTTTAATTTTTATTTTAATTGATTAAATTAAAAAAATTGAGTCATGCTTGGGCATTTAAGGTTTATTGTGCTTTTTTTTTCAAAGTATAATTTTTATTAGATTTTTTAACGGATTAACTCATAGTAAACGTATTTCATGATCAAGAATGAAATAAATAAATGCTACTAACAATATCAACAATCTTTCGCCGAACTAAACGCTTGTCCCTTTCCTGGTGCTTTTAGCAGCGTAAAAGGTTTAAAATGATTGTGGCATGGTGGTTATAGGGGCGGACTGCACGAAGATCTGTGTGGCGGCTTCAGGGCGGACAGCATAGATTACTATGGCGGCCATAAAATCTGGACAACCTGCCCGGATTCGTGGCGGCTACCTGATTCCACCATGTAAATTATAAAAAAAACAATATCAACAATCTTTCATAACAATAAATAATAATATCTCACATAATCTAACTCAAAAATGCACAATTAACAAAGATTGCATTAATGATACAACTTAGTTACAATGCATGGAGCTTTACCTCCAATATATCCATTTTTATATATTGAATATATGAAAATGGATATATGCCTAGTTGTCTTATTCAGGGATAGAGGAGGGATAGGTGAGTGAAAATTAATTCAAAAATTTGAGCAGAAGGGAATTTTTTGATCGCCACCTCCATCCAAACTTGGGAAGACCACCAACAACCGTGCTTAGGAATAAACCATCAAAACATACTCCTGAACGTTCCAGAAGTCAGATCTTCCAACCCAAAAGTATGAAAATGCTTAATTAGAAGTATCAAAAAAGATGGCCCATAAAACCATCTGACATGGGAAATCCAAAGAAACATACTAAAACCGAAGCTCCCCTGACGTAGAAAGGACTAAAATCCCACCAAGTACACTAAGCAACCACCATCAACACAACTCCTAGAGAAATCCAATCCCCAACAAATAGATAGTGGAGCAAAGGAGAACTAGAATTTAAAAAACAACCCCTCCAAATGGGACCCTTCAGAGAACTACACCACGCCTGCCATATAACATCATAAATGGAAGTAATCATCACAATGTCTAAGGCCAACCACCAAATCTTAGTAGAATATAGAATGGGACAACATTTAAAATTTGAATTGAAGCTCTCCCCCATAAAAGCATAATTAAATGAGGCCACCAAACTCCCCATCCCGAAACACTTGTTTAAAATTTGAATTTGAAATTTGAAAATCGCCAAGAGAAGATAGGCCATTAAACAAGACAATAGTTTCCCACTGACCGTGTCTTCAAGCTTATCAACCGATATTCTCAACAAACATCGAAACATCATCAGAGTCCCAAGACTAAGGCAATCAACTTGGTGGCTTATCATCATTAACCAGTCTGATCAACTCTGTCGAAAAGTCCAAGCACCAAATCTTAAACCCCTAACTTCCAATAGCTAAATTAGCCAAAAAATTGGTCGTCATGTTACCTTCCCTATACACATGGCTAATAGAGAAATCATCGAACGAAGAAAGGTGGGCCTTGGATTCATCAATGAGATTAGAAAAATGCCAACCCAAACAACATGAACCTTTCAGCAAATTCATTGTGTTCAACGAATCACCTTCAATGATGACCCTGTGCCCTCCCAGATCCTTTAATAATAAAATACCCCTATAGTCATCTCTACACTCAGAAAAGTGGGAAGATTGAAAACCTAGGTCTTCAAAAAATGCCAGAACGATATCATCAAGATGATCTCTAACTAAACCACCCACACTGAATTTTCCAGGATTTCCCTTCGATGCGCCGTCAAAATTCAATTTTAGCCACCCAAGAGGAGGTGGGGACCACTTAACATATTTGCAAATATTGGGCATCGGGGGATGATGGTGGACCAAAAAATCACGCACACACACTCACGCAATTTTAGAATTTTCTCTTGCATTAATCTGAAAAACACATACAAACAGCCCGCAGGCTTACAATGACCAGCGCTCGGCTTGGTCTACGCACTTCCACACTCTGCGTGCATTTCCCGATCCACCACCATGACTAATACAATAAACTGGGTTTTTATAGAGGCCCCGACCCTCTGAAGCATCAACTCCCGCCTAAAAGGATTCACCAACCCGATTAATTACATTCACAAAAACCGGGACACCAACCCGATTAAAGACCCGCACTTTGCACGGCCCTGTTACGGCTGATCCCTATCAAAATACCCTGCATGCCCATCATTTTCGTCTCTCGCGCTTCTTGGTATTTTTTTGCCATTTATTGCACCCTAGGTGCCACGTGTCATTCTACAACAATTTTGAAAATACCGCCTGTCGCGGTTCCCGCCATCTCTTTTTCTTCCTGCGCCATCTTCTCTCTCCGTCGCAATATCGCGACATGTCATGATATCGCGACGTTTTTGCTCCTCTGCACCCTTTCCTCATTTTGGTCGTGATATTGCGACATGTCACGATATCACGACCTTTCAGCCTTCCTGTCTTCGTTCTCAAAATATGTCGCGATATCGCGACGTCGTGATATCGTGACCGTTTTGCTGCTTCACCTTCCGCTCTGAAATTCGTCATGACATCGCGATATCATGACCGTTACCTACCTTACCCTACATTTTCCAATGACATCATGATTTCGTGATGTCACGAAATCACGACGTCACGATTTCGCTACAAAAACCTCCGTCGTTGCCTTCGCCTTCCTGACGTCGCGATTTCACAACATCACAATTTCGCTACAGTTCTCCACTTTTCCTTCTGCCTCGCTGCGATGTCGCTGCTCTTCACTACTGCTTCTGCCTCCGCTCTGCTGTCGCGATTTCATGACATGTCACGAAATCATGACATTTTTCCTACTGCGCTTCCTTTGCCCTTTTCTGTCGTGATTTCGTGACACATCGCGACGCTCCTCTTCCTCTGCCTTAAGAAAATTTTTCCCATCTTCTTTTTCTGCTTCCTAAGCCGACTCTTCTAGAGTGGCTTTCCCGCAACTTGATGCTTCTACTACTGGTGCTACTGGATGCTCCTACATCAGGGGAGGTCTCAAATCTAAACAAAAGCCCAATTTTAACTCCACGAAATAGTCAGGATGATCCTTTGGAATAGAAGGGAGGGTCTCCTTGAGAGCGGCAACAACGTTTTCACCAACCTTCCAAATAATTCTATAGCAAATATGAGTCAGGTCACCCTCTTTATTTGAAAACTCAAGAATTTTTTTCCTTCCACGCTCCCCATAAAAGATGAGGAAATAGGAATCTCCAGAAGCATTTCATATGAGGCGACAAAAAAGGAGACGACCATTGATTGAACATATCAATAATGGAATTCAGGAGCACCCAAGATAACCCAATTTGTTGAAGATAAAAATATAAATTTTTTTGAAACACCCTACATCTGAGAAGCAAATGAGAAATAGATTCCCATCCCTACTTACACAAAAAATAGTGATTGACCAAATTGAATCCCCGCTTAATAAGATTGTCAATCGTTAGAATTTTATTTTGGACAGCTATCCAATAAAAGATGTTGATTTTAGGCGTCAGATTCTTCACCCAAATTTTATCCTAGGGTCAAGCATCATTTCCTTAAGGGCATAAAATAGAGTAAGCAAATCTCACTATAACACTGCCCTCACTATCACTGTTCCAAACCAACCTATCGTCTTTCCTCTCTACAAAGCACATAATGGTGAAGTTCCACCAGAATAGAACTCCAGTCCCTGTGATCCTGAATAGTTTGAATAAAAGGCGAGGCCAGCAACCAGGTCCTTCGATTATCTTGGAAAAGAATGAAATCCTCCACTTTGATAAAATCAACTTCCTTAGAGAGCGCACATAAATCATCGTAACGTTGATCCACCACCAAGGGATGATCCCTAAGCCACTGATCATCCTAGAATAAAATTGATCTGCCATTTCCAATCACCCAAGAACTATTAAATTTAATGAAGTCCCTATATTTGATGATGCTTTTCCAGAAGGCAGAACCATCCAAGGGGAGAGGATCAGATAAAAAATTATGAATTGGTATTTGGCACTTCTCTTAATTATTTCAGTTAGAGTTTTGGAGTTTCAAATAAAAGTTAAAATATTTAAATATAAATGAATATGGTTATATTGTATATTAATAATTTAAACATAAATAATATATTAAATTAACACTATGTTATATAATCATTATTTTTTAAAAATTTAATGACAATATAAAAACATTATCGAATATCCATAACTTCTTCACATAAAGTACTCCTCACAACTTGTACTCAATGTTGTAAAATTTTGTGATTAACTTTTACTTTTTCTAAATCTTCATCGGATATTTTATTGGCAAGTTTCCTCAATCCTGGGAAGGAGGTTCAAGCTTGGGGCTTGTGCTAGATAGAAAAAAACCTTCTAGTTGGCCTGAGGGGTATACCCGGATGGCACAAGCCCTGTGAAACGGAATCCCCTAGCCAAGGGGATACGGGGAATGGTTTTCCTTAACATAAGGTTTTATCCCCAAAAGTTAGGTGGATTGGTAAGTGCAATTTTGGTTGGACACTTACCAAGAAAAGACCTAAATTCGAACCTTGGGGGGAAGCCAACCCTTGCAAAGGTCGTAATTTAATTTGAATCCTCTTAATGCATATCAAATCAACAATGACGATACAAACCCTGAGAAATCGACTAAACCCATCTCACATCGGATTATCCAAAAATGAGTAGGTGGGTTTGTTGGTGTAGTCCCTGTGGTTTAAACCCTTCCAGTTACTAAAAATAATAGTTGTTACCAACTATCCTATTTACAAAAAAAAAAAACCTTCCAGTTACTAAAAATAATAGTTGTTACCATCTATCCTATGTACAAAAAAAAAACCTTTACTATTGCCAAAACTTTTACTTTTTCCAAATTAATTTAAAGCAATGTACATTTTGAAGTTTGTACCAGCTACTTATTTTTAATATTTTATTAAAAAAATGTTCTTTATTTTTTGTTTTAAATGATTTTAAAAAGAAAGTTTTGAAAGGTGTCTTTTCTTTTTTTACATTCTTTATGTAATCTATTTATTGTTGTTGAGATTTGAATCTTGGTGTGATAGATTTGTGATAGATTTCATCTATCACCATACAAATAATATATAAAATATATATATATATATAAAACTATCATACTCTCTAAAGAAAGATATCATAGTTATAAAATTGTAATAATATTTGAGCATAGGTTTCAAAAGGAATGGAATTTCAAAATTATAAATAATAATATAACACAAATAAAATATCTAATTATATATATACAAACATTAAATAAATAAAAATATTCAAGATATAAAATTGTGATAATATTTCAGCGTAGGTTTCAAAAATAATGAGAGTTCAAAATTAGAAATGAGAATAGAACACAAATAAAATATTTATTCAAGGAAATTTCATGGTTTATCATATCCATAGAGTCTGGAATCTAGTTCCTAGATTTATTGAAGAGTTGGGTTGAATAGAATAGTGGAATGATATTGTTTCTCATACAACTGACTTGCTCCGCACTTTAGAGAAAAATGTGGCGTAGTTAGATGAGTTTGTTAAAGCTTCTCAAGAGATTGAGGCCTATCCATTTAATCTTGAACTTCAGTCTCATGTTGCCCAGCTGAGGCATGAACTTAAATTTGCTGAACTTTATGAGGCTCGGGAAGCTTGAATTAAAGCCCATCTTCATTGGTTTAAAGTTGGTCATAGGGTCACTAAAGAAATTTTTTGAAGGCTTCACACTTCCAAGTAATCTACTCAATTCAAGGCCATTCAATACAATGGAATAAGGCTTACCGTTCTTTTTGAGATGATCGATACTTTTGTCAAGCACTATACTAATATTTATGCCACTCAATATTATTCTCATAAGTGAGAGCAAGCACTGATAACACAATTGCCATACAAGCACTGATAGCTTGTATGGCAATTGTGTTAGTTAAGTTTTTAGAGTCTCAAAGTGAAAGCATGAGATTTCGAAAGAAAAACAGTATTAAGATGTAATGAAAAGCAACCAAACATATGTAATCGAATCAACCAAACATAAAGGAGAAAAGCAGGAGCACAGCCCTTTTATATTAATTCCATTCGATTACAATACATCTCCTCCCTTTTTAGGGGCTAGGAGTGCTAATCTGTCTTGGTTACAGTCATGATCAATACTTCTTCTATCCGCATGCCCACATGCAAAGTGGGCGGGCCAACGTATTGCCGTCGCTGGTGTTTAGTGAGTTTTTGCTTGCTGCTACTTATCCTGCGTTCAACTGCTTATCCTGCGTTCAGAGACACAAGAAAGACGTTAGTAGCACCTGTAATAAGAGGACAGAACTTTTGACTTTGAAAATCAATGAGAAATACGTGCAAAGAGTGATCAAATACGTGAATAAAACAACTCAGGCTTACCCAAATAAACATTCAAGAAACATAATGCAAGATAATATTTAAGATACATGATTATGCAAAATGACAGAGATCTTCTGAAAACGTAATAATATTCGAGATACGTGAGAGCATAATAATATTCAACAGAAGTTTATAGCCACGACAGCATGATGATCTATTCGATAAACTGTTTAAGCCTGATAATACGTGATAACCATTTTCTAAAATCCAGATCGTGAACTACGTAAACAGCATAAAGTTTAACATACGATAAACATGCTATATAGAATAAATCAATATGAAGCTAGCAAAAGGCGTGGGGTGCCCAAGCGGGTCGCCCCCGTTAGAACTTGATTTTGATGCCAATCCACCAGGGATGGGCTCAAAATTTTAGAAAAATAATTGTCGTCGAATTGGTAGATTACGATGGTACAATGTCGGGTTTAGGTCCGATTCGTGCTTCTTAAAAACCACCCACCAACCTCTCTTTTGCAAGAGATTCTGGATGTAAAAATATGATTTGAAACAGATGCAGTCGGGTCTTGGTGGACAGCACTTCGTTGTGTTCACAAAATGCTTCCTCCTTTTTTTTTTCACATTGCATTGAGCTAGTTTTTATAGAGGATTTCGCCTCTGAAACATTAATTTCAAACCCTAAATCCGTAGGGGCCACTGAGATTTGACCCTTGTCAGAAGATTATGAGACATGGCTCGCACTGATATTATCGCTAGGAACTCACATCAGTAGTTATGAGGCATGGCCTCGGACCGGATTTGTTGTTGAAACTGCTCATCTCATTACTGCAGTTGGTGAAGTTCGTCGTTTTATAGACCCACGGGGTCTCTTTGAAAATGGTATGCAGTGACACCACGTGGCGGCCATGCCTTCCCGAGAGGTAGGAAAGTCCTCCGCGACTTGGGCTGCCATGACTGCCCCTGTGACAGTCTCCCAATGACCAGCCTACCCACCTACGTGCGCATGCAAGGCAGGAGCCATAAATGACTATCTTCGGCTGCCACTTGTCTCACGTCGGTCTTGATGGCTTCAATGTTGCCTCTGATTGGCGGAATGTCGCCTCTGATTAGTCGAATGTCTGCCTTGATGTCTGCTTTTGAATGTTGAAGTCCGCCTTTGAATGATTTAATGTCCGTCTTTAAGCGCCGAAGTGTCACGATATCGCGACGTCACGATATCGCGAAACTTCAGGCAAGTCGAGATATCGCGACACTTCGGCCAAGGCTCTGCCTTGGGCCCCGAAGTGTCGCGATATCACGACGTCGCGATATCGCGACGTCGTGATATCACGACACTTCGGCAAGGTTCCGCGATATCGTGACACTTCGGCCAAGGCTCTGCCTTGGGCCCCAAAGTGTCGCGATATTGTGACGTCACGATATTGCGACGTCACGATATCGCGACGTCACGATATCGCGACATCGTGATATCGTGACACTTCAAGCAAGGTTCCCCTTTGGGCCTCGAAGTGTCGCGATATCACGACACTTCGGGCAAGGTTCCCCTTTGGGCCCCGAAATGTCGTGATATCGCGACATCGCGATATCGCGACACTTCGGGCAAGGTTCCCCTTTGGGCCCCGAAGTGTCACGATATCGCGACGTCGCAATATCGCGACACTTCGGGCGAGGTTCCCCTTCGGGCCTTGGGTGTCGTGATTTCATGACATCGCGAAATCATGACACCCTCAACCGAAGCTCTCCTTCGGGCCTTAGGTGTCGTGATTTCATGATGTCGCGAAACCGTGACACCCTCGGCCGAAGCTGCCCTTCGGGCCTTAGGTGTCGCGATTTCATCGCGAAATTGTGACACCCTCGGCCGAAGCTGCCCTTCGGGCCTTAGGTGTCGCGATTTTGCGACACCTAAGGCCAAGGTTCCCCTTTGCTAGGTTTGCTTTAAAGTTTTGAAGTTTGCTTTATCTTAAAGGCTTGAAGTTTGTTTTAGCTTAAAGGCTTGTTAAAACGACCAACTTTGCCCTGCTCACTTTTCGACCTTCTAAACTATTGTGTGAGTGGCTAGGACCAATGTTTGACCTCTGAGGGCTACCCTGAAAGCTGTGTGTTTCAATGCGATCAGTGTTTGTAGTCACTTAATCGGATTGGTGTTGTTTTGGTTTCTACAGATGCCCCTTTTTGGGAAGCGCTGCAGGTGATGCAGTGCTGAGCAAAAATAGATGACCAAAGCACTAATGATTAGGGTTTCTTGGTAACCTAACCAACTTTTGATGCCCCAAGTATGGAAAGGGCATGCATTCTTGAATCCTTGCTTCTAACGAGCTAAGGAATTTGATTTCAAGTATTAACCTGTTTTGATGGGGTGTGACTTGAGCTTGGACATTGATCAGTCATGATTAGGCAAAGGGCGTAACCTTTTGTCCACAGGGGGAACCTTGTGTTCATGCTTCGGGAATGCCAAGTTTTTGATCAATTTAATGATTGCTTGTTTACTACCCCAAGCAGGAGCGTGATTGTCTTTGTCAATGATTCTTTGAATGCATGCCATTGCCCTGATTGGGTGTGTGCTTGTTGATTGGTGACTAAGTGTGACTACCCCCTCAAGCGACGAATCGAATAGGAAATGACCTTCGTGAGAAAAGTGATGAGTCGCTTGACCCAAGATGACTTAAGTTAGGGTGCCTTTAGATGCTTTACCGTTTAAGCATGTGCAATTTCCTGACATTTGGACCTATTTTTGGTGGGTGCTAACCCTTTTGGTGATGCCATAATGGGGTGAAATTATCAAAAACCCGTCTTCCCGTGGAGCGGTCCGGCTATGGTAGCCTTCTTGGGGAAGTAGGAGAGTGATAATTTAAGCCCCGACATTGATTTTTTATGCCAAGAGGTTAAGTGCAAGAGCACTTGTGTCTGGCAATGCTTATTGCTATGGTTTTTGTGTTGCATTTTTGTGATGTTTTTGTTGTTTTGATTTTCTTTCTTTGTGTATATGTCATGATATTATGATATGCATAATTATTGATGTTGATGGATGCATGCTACTTTATATTGATGGATGCATATGGTATGATAAATGTGATTGTTGTATGTTGATTTATTTTGATGGATGCATATGTTATGATGAATGCAAATGTATGTGATATGCAGAAATTAAATGGATGGATGGACTTTGTGGTGTTTGGCTATGGCACCATAGACTGTTTAGAACTCTATTATTTTGTCTTTTAGGCGATTGCTGTGGTGCATGATTTTGTATGTATACATGTGGTTTTTCTTTTCTTTTGTATTTTCCGATGGTATTGTAAGGATGAAAAATAGCGCAGTTGGTTTAGAAATGTAGCTAAGGTTTTCTGAGACTCATACGGTTTTAACTTACTAGCCATGACTGTAATTTATCTTACAAGACTTTTGAACAAGGTATGAATCATACTTGTTTTTGACCAAGTTATTTTACATCCCTGTGTGTGCAATTGAGTTCATTTATGTGGTATTTGTCAGGATACCGCCAGTGCCAGATGGGCTTTCAACCGAACTTGTACTGAGGATCACCTAATTAGCTCCACTAACTCCTTTGTTGTATTTGGTTAGATTAATCTGCGGTGTTATCCAGGATACCATAAGCTAGCTCATCCTTATGCAAACATTGGTCTACACACACGCAAAGCGAATGTGATAGACATATCGTCATGCGGGTAGGATACCACCATTGTCAAATAGGCTATCAACCAAACCTGTAATGAGGATCACCTAGATGGTTTTTCAAATGCTGAGAATTCCAAGGATTCAAGTTCAGGATATTTGTTGGTTGAATGCTTTAGAAGGTTGCTCGTCTATATAGTGATGAAAATCACTGTTTATTTTCTATTAATTCTTTTTGAGCAAGGATTTTGAATAGTGGTGATAACCACTGTTATTTAATTTTGTGTTTTGAGTATTGTGAATTGGCTTTGATCCTTTTAGGTCTTGGGGATGACTACCCATCCTTGGTAGGGACGTGTAGTACAAATCCTTACAACTTTGGGAACCAACTATGATTGGGATTTGGTAGTGGTGAAAACCACTGTATATGGAGGTGAATGGAGAGGAAAGAGCTTGTCCTTTTGTCAATTCTCAGCATTCTAGAACCATTCGCACGAGGGGATGAGCAAGATAGTTGTTTTGCTTATGGTGACCTGGATTACTGAGCAGGTTTCATCTTTCGTTCACACAACTTGGGAATTTTTATGTGTTTTAATTTGTGTTGGGATGTTATGTAACAAGGTGTATTTCAAGTGTAACTCTACCTTCATAAAATCTGTTTGACTTGATACATTACATGGCTAAAGAGCAAAATGATGACTGAATCACGAAAAACTCTTGATACATTAAAATACCACTGACTCTAGTGTGGAAAAAGAAATGCATGGTGTTTTTGTTGTTTTTGCAAAATGGAACAGTGTGGAACAAGATGGACTAGCAGAGCGATTATAGCCTATGGTGCCTTTGACCTGTGCGACCACAACTATGCAATGTATGGATGCAATGCTTTAATGCATCTATGTATTTTTGTATTTTTGATGGATTGATTTTTGTGAATATGAAGATGAAGTGCGAGAAGAGCTCTCTATTGATGAATTTGAGTATGCCTAGAAATGAGATGCAAATTTTTGTTGTTTTTTTTTTTTTGATGATTTTTGACCAAGCGATTGTGGAAATCCTTGGAGCATTTTGGGATTGACCAAGCGATTGCAAGAATCCTTGGAGCCTTTTGGGATTGACCAAGCGATTTTATGGATCCTTGGAGCCTTTTTGGGTTTTGACCAAGCGATTTTGACAATCCTTGGAGCATTTTGGGATTGACCAAGTGATTTTATGGATCCTTGGAGCATTTTGGGATTGACCAAGCGATTTTAAGAATCCTTGGAGCCTTTTGGGATTGACCAAGCGATTTTATGGATCCTTGGAGCCTTTTGGGATTGACCAAGCGATTTTATGGATCCTTGGAGCCTTTTGGGATTGACCAAGCGATTTTATGGATCCTTGGAGCATTTTTGGGGTTTGACCAAGCGATTTTGACAATCCTTGGAGCATTTTTGGGATTTGGCTCTCTTAGATATGAAATGGTCGCAAATGACTGATATTCAAGGGTTTTGTTTCCTTGATACCGTCAAGAGAAGCTAGCCGGTATGTCGCGGGTCCTATTTTGCTATCAATGACATATGGACCTAACCAATTTGCCGCAAACTTGTCCCTTAGGTGGGATGGCAAACTGGAATTTTGCTAGTTTTCCTTCAAAACCAAATCACCAACCCGAAAGTCCCTTAGGTGAACTTTCATGTTGTAAGATTTCTTAAGTCGCTCTTGATAAATACGTAAATGCTCAAGAGCATTAACGCGTCGTTCGTCAAGCAACGTAAGATGGTCTAACCGGGCCTACTATGCAGAATCATCATCGATGAACTCCTACATTGATATGTGCAAGGAAGGAATCTCCAACTCTAGAGGCATGACTGCCTCGGAGCCATACACGAGCGAAAATGGAGTGGCCCCAATGGGTGTCCGAATGCTAGTGCGATAGGCCCATAGAGCAAGTGGGATTTGAATGTGCCAATCCTTATGACTGTCTACGACGGTATTTTTAAGGATGGCAACTAGCGTTTTATTTGACGCTTTTGCTTGCCCATTCACCTACGAATAATAGGGTGTTGAAAAGTTGTGCTGAATCTTGTACTTTATGGTCAAAGCACGCACGTCTTTGTTCTTGAAAGGCGTCCCATTATCCGAGACTATTTTGGATGGAATACCAAAATGACATATGATGTTATGCAAAATGAACTCCATAATGCGGGGTCCTATCGTAGAGGTAAGCGGGATCGCTTCCACCCACTTGGTAAAGTACTCTGTGGCCGTTATGATAAATGTGTGACGGCCTGACGACGCAAGGGAGATCTTTCCAATTAGATCGAAGCCCCACTACGAGAACGGCCAAGCAGACTGGACTGTCTGTAAGGCCTAAGAAGGTACATGCATCAAATTGGCATGATGTTGACACTTCACGCACTTCTTGACATAGGTGCAACAATCTCGCTCTAAATATTGCCAATAATAGCCCATGCGAAGAATGCGCTTTGCGATGGCCATACCACTAAAGTGGCCACCACATGTACCATCGTGCGCTTGGGTGACTTCCCAAGTGGACTCTTGCTATTAATGGGAGTAGGGGAGAACAAGGACCCCCAGCTGGCACGTTTCAGACGATCTCGGATTCGAGAGAACTTATCCGAGGATGGTTCAATCTGGATCATGTGGATTCTTAGCGTCAAGTCTGAGTTTGCACGCCCCATCACAGATTGCGATAAGGTTTTGAATTGAATGGTTGTCATATCATCGGAAAGGTCTTGCGAGATTAGTGACCCCAAAGAGGCGATTGTGTCTGCAAAATGATTCGATGATTGAGGGAGTGCCTCGATGTCATACCACTCAAGTTTTTCCAGGAATTTGTCCATGAGGGCTTTATAAGCCTGCAGGACTGGGCATTTGCATTGATATACCCCTTTGACTTGATTGACTATTAACAGCGAATCACCAAAGATATTCAGTCTTTTGATGTTCATGGCGATTGCTGTCTGAAGACCTAGGAGCAAGGCTTCATACTCTGCATTATTTTTGGTGCACGGGAAGTTTAATTTAAATGACAGGGGCATTGGAGCACCCTGCGGTGTGAAGAATACAATTCCCGTGCCACCACCTTGCTCACATTTAGAACCATCGAAGAAAAGGGTTATGTCGGCCTGTGACTTAGGCTCATCAGAATCTGGCGATTCTGAGACATGGAAGACCCCATCATCGGGTAGTTCTATGACCAGAGGCTGATCGTCTTTAAGAGGAGCCTCTGCTAGTTGATCGGCTATGACTTGTCCTTTGATAGATTTTTGTACAATAAACTCTATGTCAAATTCCGTCAACAACATGATCCATTTTGCCGTGCGACTACTATGATAAGTGTGACTCATCATGTATCGCAATGGATTCTCGTTAGACACAACATACGTAGTGTTGCTCAGCATGTAGTGGCGTAGCTTTTTGGTAGCAAACACCACTGCCAAGCAGAGTTTCTCAACGTATGCATAGTTAAGTTCATAACTAACCAGGGTGCAGCTAAGATAGTAAGTAGCATGTTCCTTGTGAATTTCATTCTTCTGGGCTAACATGGCACCCAGTGCCACCTCAGTTGCTGAGATGTATAAGTAGAACGGCACTCCTGGTCTAGGTGGTGCCAATACTGGCAACGAAACCAGGTATTGTTTGATCTCGTCAAAGGTCGACTGGCACTCGTCATCCCAATGAAATGTAACCCCCTTGTGCAATAATTTGTTCATGGGTCGGCACTTGTCAGATAATTGCGCTATAAAGCGTTTAATCGACGCGACCTTTCCTTGCAGACTTCTGAGCTGCTTGATTATAGTTGGGGGAACCATTTCAATGATTGCCTTGACTTTATTTGGGTCCACCTCGATTCCTCGTTTTGAGACTATGAAACCCAAGAGTTTTCCAGATGTGACGCCAAAGACGCACTTCTTGGGGTTTAGTCTAACTTTATGCTCCATAAGGCGATCGAGGATCTTGCTTAAGTCATCGATATGATTTGAGCGCAAGAGAGACTTGGCTAACAAATCATCCATGTAATCTTCCAAATTTTTGTGCATGTAATCGTGGAAGATATATGTCATGGCACGTTGGTAAGTGGCACCAACATTTTTAAGGCCAAAAGGCATGACCTTATAACAAAATGTCCCCCAAGGCATTGTGAACTCCGTTTTTAGTTGGTCTTCAAGATTGATACGAATTTGATTGTATCCTGAGAAACCATCCATTAGGGAGAGCATTTCGTGACCTACTGTAGCGTCTACCAATGCGTCGATGCTTGGCAAAGGGAAATCATCCTTAGGACTCGCTTTGTTTAGATCTTGAAAATCGGTGCATATGCGAATCCTCCCGTCGGGCTTCTTGACGGGAACCATGTTGGACAGCCATGGCGGATAATCCACGTAGATGACAAACTGTGCATCCAATAGCTTTTGCAATTCTTCTTTGACCATCAAGGCCACTGTTGGGTGCATCTTACGTAGTTTTTGCTTTACTGGCTTGATTGTCGGATCAAGCATTAAATTATGCATGACTAGCTGCGGGTCTAGTCCTGGCATATCTTTATACGACCATGCAAAAACCTCCTTCTTCTCTTTGAGAAGGGCAATGTAGTCCACTTGCTCTTCGGGGGAAAGACTTACCCCCAGCTTAAGAATCTGTGGATTCATTAGATCTATGCCGATATCTACATCAGTCGTTTCCTCGACTGACATGTGGGATCCGTCCTCCAACTGATGTGGAGTCGGGATCAAATGGATATCATTAGCTGAATTTAGATCTACATTGGTAACCTCGGGTTCCTCTTTAGCCTAAAAAATATCCTGAGTTGTCCCTGGGGTAAAATTATGCATTTCACCGAAAGGTCAGTACTCCGCTGGTGATAAAGAAGAATTGACGTGATCCCAATCGATGGCATCTATGTCTAGATGCAATGACCGTGCTGGATCGGTCGGATTGTGGATGGGTGCGGTCAAATCAATGGAGATCATGTGCATGGAATGAATTTGGTCTCCATTACCGCGGGTATGATAACTTGAATCATACCAGCCTTGCATTGTAATTTAAAATAGTCCTTAATAAGAAACAAAATGTGGACAGTACAGATAATTGGAAGGGGAATATTTTCATAGTTGTCTCCTTTTTAATGGTCATAGTTACAAATGTGGAAAATTTCTCTTCAATAATGATTTTTTCTCTATTTACCGCCAATGGGTGCACCATGTGATTTGGAGAAGGCGATGCTGACGCTTTACCGCCCATGGGTGCACCATGTGATTTGGGGAAGGCGATGCTGACGCTGTGAGAGAGGGCAAGAAGGAACCAGCGTTTGAGATCCTTTGCTTTCCTGTTCATTTCTTTCTTTTCCCCTATTAATTAAGTTCGCTACCTGTCAACTCTCTGTCATTTCAGTTATTTTGATTACTATCACATGCAGTAAAGGCCACTTCTCTTAATTACTTCAGTTAGAGTTTTGGAGTTTCAAATAAAAGTTAAAATATTTAAATATAAATGAATATGGTTATATTGTATATTAATAACTTAAACATAAATAATATATTAAATAAACACTATGTTATATAATCATTATTTTTAAAAAATTTAATTACAATATGAAAACAGTGTAGAATATCCATAAACTTCTTTACATAAAGTACTCCTCACAACTCGTACTCAATGTTGTAAAACTTTGTGATTAACTTCTACTTTTTCCAAATCTTCGTCGTATATTTTATTGGCAAGTTTCCTTAATTCTGGGAAGAAGATTCAAGCTTGGGGCTTGTGCTAGATAAAATAAAAACCTTCTAGTTGGCCTGAGGGGTATTCTCGGATGGCACAAGCCTGTGTGAAAAGGAATGTCCTTGCCAAGGGGATACGGGGAATGGTTTTCCTTAACATAAGGTTTTACCCCCAAAAGTTAGGTGGATTGGTAAGTGCAGGTTTGGTTGGGCACTTACCAAGAAAAGACCTAAATTCGAACCTTGGGGGGAAGCCAACCCTTGCAAAGGTAGTAATTTAATTTAAATCCTCTTAATGCATATCAAATCGACAATGACGATACGAAACCCGAGAAATCAACTAACCCCATCTCACATCGGATTATCCAAAAATGAGTAGGTGGGTTTGTTCGTGCAGTCCCTGTGGTTTAAACCCTTCCAGTTACTAAAAATAATAGTTGTTACCAACTATCCTATGTACAAACAAAAAAAACCCTTTATTATTGCCAAAAATTTTACTTTTTCCAAATTAATTTAAAGCAATGTACATTTTGAAGTTTGTACCAGCTACTTATTTTTAATATTTTATTAAAAAAATGTTCTTTCTTTTTTGTTTTAAATGATTTTAAAAATAAAGTTTTGAAAGGTGTCTTTTCTTTTTTTACTTTCTTTAGAGATTAATCTATTTATTGTTGTTGAGATTTGAATCTTCGTATAGATTTCATCTATCACCATACAGGTAATATTAAAAATATATAAAAAAAAACTATCATACTCTCTAAAGAAAGATATCGTAGTTATAAAATTGTAATAATATTTGAGCATAGATTTCAAAAGGAATGGAATTTCAAAATTATAAATAATAATATAACACAAATAAAATATCTAATTATATAAATAGAAACATTAAATAAATAAAAATATTCAAGATATAAAATTGTGATAATCTTTCAGTATGGGTTTCAAAAATAACGAGAGTTCAAAATTAGAAATGAGAATAGAACACAAATAAAATATTTATTCAAGGAAATTTCATGGTTTATCATATCCGTAGAGTTTGGAATCTAGTTCCTAGATTTATTGAAGAGTTGGGTTGAATAGAATAGTGGAATGATATTTTTTTTCATACAACTGTCTTGCACTGCACTTTAGAGAAAAATGTGGCATAGTTTAGAAGACATTCCAATGCTATTCTTCATGATGAGTTTGTTAAAGCTTCTCAAGAGATTGAGGCCTGTCCATTTAATGTTGAACTTCAGTATCATGTTGCCCAACTGAGACATGAACTTAAATTTCCTGAACTTTATGAGGATCGGGAAGCTTGAATTAAAGCCCATCTTCATTGGCTTAAAGTTGGTCATAGGGTCACTAAAGAATTTTTTTGAAGGCTTCACCCTTCCAAGTAATCTACTCAATTCAAGGCCATTCAAAACAATGGAATAAGGCTTACCGTTCTTCCTGAGATGATTGATACTTTTGTCAAGAACTATACTAATATTTATGCTGCTCAAGATTATTCTCCTAAGTGAGAGCAAGCACTGGAAGCTTGTATGGCAATTGTGTTAGTTAAGTTTTTAGAGTCTCAAAGAGCAGGGTGTGACAAACTTCTCTCCCTTAAAGATCTAGAGGATGCATTATCTCAAATGGCAAATGACAAAGCACCAAGTGTGGATGGATTTCTCTGTGAGTTCTACAAAGGTATTTGGGAGTTAGTTGATCCTGATTTACATAAAGTTTATTTAGAGGATCTTCAAGTTGGCTCTTTGGGAGAAATTATTAATAGGAGCAATATCAAATTCATACCCAAGAAAGGGGACCCAACGTTGATCACTAATTGGAGGTCTATTACTTTGTTGAATTTTAGTTACAATATCATTGCCAAAGTTTTACCTCTTTGCCTTAGGTCTCTTCTTCCTTTGTTAGTCAGATCAGAACAAAATTGCTTTATTTAAGGGAGGTACATCCTCGATAATGTTTTGGTTTTCTGGTAGGGCATGGAATGGGTCCAGATGTTAAACTAGAGCATAATTTTTATCAAGATTAATTTTGAGAAATATTATGACCGCATTGAATGGAGATTCATTCTTGCTATGCTCAAAGCTTTAGGATTCAGGCCAGTTTTCATTCAGATAATTGTTATGCTATTCAGATATTTTTTGACTATTCTCAATATGAACATTTCATAATTCTAAAGTAGTGGACCTTTTTAGATCTGTTCAACAAGGGTGTCCTATTGCTCCCTCTTTATATGTGCTTGTTGATGAAGCCTTCGACTATCTTTTAGCTGCTCAAACTTCTGTAGGTCTTATTAAAGGAATTTCTCTTCCAAATGATCAAGGACAACTTATTAATTATCACTTTGTTGATGGCTCCTTTCTTACTATAAGGTAAAAGGAGCAATTTGTTTCTAATGCTCTATCTTATTTGAACATCTTTTACAAAGCCTCTTGTTATAGCATACAATGGAAGAAGACCTTCTACTTCAAATAGTCTCCCTTGCCTATGCCACCTTGGCTTCAAGGGTTTCATTGGAATTAGATCCCTCCCGGAGAAGTTTTTAAGTTTCTTGGTATTCCTTTTATCTTTCAAGGCTCCCCTGCTCAACTTTGGAATTATGTGCTTCAAAGAGTTGAAAAGAAACTTGAATTCTAACTTACTAAGAAGCTATCATTAGCAGGTAAATTTTATATTTGCTCTAAAGTTTTAATTTTCACTCATGTATACTATTATTCTTGTTGGGTTCCTTCACAGGTTTGCTAAAAAACTCCTTCGAAATTTTCTAATTAAACGAAGAAAAAATTAAAATTATATCTAAAAAACTATAAATTATTTCTAAAGTATGTTAAGTTTTTATATCAATAATAATAAAAATAAATCAATATTAGATATAAAAATGTAACCAAGTAATAAATTTTATGTTACATAATAAACTTAAAAATGTAACCAAATAAATTTAAATGATAATAAAAATTAATCAATATTATTAGTTTGTTTTAAAATATCAATAAATTGAATTACAAGTATTATAAAAAATAAAATAAAATAACTCTTATTTTTTAATATAATTTATATAATAACATTGTATTTTATTAAAATGATATATACAAATAAATTATATAAAATAGTTTTTAATATTGGTAAGTTTATTTCATCCTTATCCAACCATACTCTAATTAATTATTAAAACATGATGTATGAAATAAATTATATAAAATAGTTTTTAATATTGGTAAGTTTATTTCATCATTATCCAACCATACTCTAATTAATTATTAAAACATGATCTATGAAATAAATTATATAAAATAGATTTTAATATTTCATCATAATCCAACCATACTCTAATTAATTATTAAAACATGATGTATGAAATAAATTATATAAAATGGTTTTTGATATTGGTAAGTTTATTTTCATCCTTATCCAATCATATTCTAATTAATTATTAAAACATGATGTGAGAAATAAATTATATAAAATAGTTTTTAATAATGGTTAGTTTAATTCATCTTTATCTAACCATACTTTAATTAATTATTAAAACATGATGTATGAAATAAATTATATAAAATAATTTTTAATATTGGTAAGTTTATTTTATCTTTATCTAACTATACTCTAATTAATTATTAAAATATATTATATAAAATAAATTATATAAAATAATTTTTAATATTGATAAGCTTATTTCATCCTTATTCAACCATACTCTAATTAATTATTAAAACATGATGTATGCTATCCTATAAAATTCAAACCATAAAATCCCTACCATAAAACCTCTCAAATTATACTATTTATAAAATAAATCGCTCCTTTTTGTTAGATCAATCACCTTTTCATTGATACTCCAATAATTTCATCATCTATCCCAAAAAGATAAAGATGCTTGTTCACCTACAACTATCTTCATCAGCTTCAAATCATACCAGCCTTGCATTGTAATTTAAAATAGTCTTGAATAAGAAACAAAATGTGGACAGTACAGATAATTGGAAGGGGAATATTTTCATAGTTGTCTCCTTTTTAATGGTCGTAGTTACAAATGTGGAAAATTTCAACTGGTATGTAATTCACAATGGTCCTGAATATGAAACAAAATGTGAACGGTATGCATAATTGGAAGGGACTAATCCCTTTTATGAATATTTGCTTGGCTGTCTCCTTTTTAATGGTTGTAATCATAAAGTGGAAAATTTCAACTAGGACATTTTTTTCTATATAGAGAACAAATGTGTAGTTTTCAGTCATGTTGAATGTATGCTAAGTAACTAAATGCATAGTTTTCAGTCATGTTGAATGTATTCTAATGAAAGCACGAGGATACGGAAACAAAAAGGAATATGCCACAAGAAAAGAACAAGAAATAACGTATGCAAATCGACACAAGATAAAAGCAATACGAAATATGGTAATCTATTTTATTGATACGCTTTACAAATTGTGTTACAATACATCTCCTTCCTTTTTAGGGGATAGGAGAGTCAAATGTGTTTCTTGTCACAAGATCCATGGCTAATAATCCTTCTTCCGCGTGCCCACATGTAAGATGGGCGGACCAAAACGTCACCGCCGCTGTTGTATGTGATTCTTTGCTCTTTCCTGCTCCTCTGCTGTCGGAAACCTGCGTTCAAAGAAACAGAAAATATTAGTAATACCTGCAGACCAAATGAAACATGTATTTCCCAAGGCCTATTGTCAGTAAATGCATGAAAATAATAAAACGACTATCAGATGACCTCTGATTGACCTGAAACTTTGACAGAAGCATAAAAATATCATCAGAAGACCATTGCAAAAAGAACAGTCTAAAAATTCCTCACAGATCTGTACTCGCTCCAGGGTGGGACGAATAGGACTGTGAGAATTGGCCATAAAGCACCCTATTCAATGTCCTGCTTAGGAAGCTCCAAAAGACCTAAAAACTTGGGGTTAGCTAATTGGGGGCGTTTTGGGAAGACCCAGATGCTCATATTTCTCCAATTTTGCCTCTAGAACCCATATTTTGAAGATGGTATCTGCAAGTTAGTGAAAGCGGGAAATAGCAATAACCTGGTCAAAAATGATCAGAATGACATGAAATTTGAACTGTAACCTATTTAACCTATCTAGAATCAGATGCAAAAGAAAAAAACAAGAAATATATCACAGATTTCTAATCATCCCGGGGTGGGGCGATTAGCACTGTGATAGTTTGGGGAGCGCCGGGGCAGGACGCCCACCGATTGAGGCACTTGTTTCGGCACCAATCCACTTGGGATGGGTCCAAAACTGGTTATGGGGTGTTGTCGACAAATTTTGTGGATAGTTGTGGTCAAAAATCAGGTTTTGGGTACGGATTTGCGCCTCCAATAGTCACCCAATAACCTCCCTTTCGAATGAGAGATTAAGGATGTAAAAGCACAAATCACAGTTAGGTATGAAATGGGCAGCACTTCATTGCTCAAATGCTCCTTCTCTGTATATCTTTTGGGTGGGAAAACTCCCCAATTTATAGACCTTAGGGTCTCCTTGTTTGAATTGTGCATGCGAGGGCGCCACTTGAGTTAACTGTCCTATTTTCAGAGAAAAGCTAACTCCTTGATAAAAAAGCTTCTTGCATGAGGTTTCTAAAATAAAGACACTCATCACTGAAGTCTCTCTTCTTGAATAAAAGCTACTCCTCGCAATTGCATGGCCTGAAGCCTCAGTTAACTGGCGGAGTTACCGAGGTTTGACTTTTTTCCAGTCAAACCTGCTATTCGTCCCACCCTGGAGCGATTGCTTAATCGTCCCTGGGTGGGACGAATACCAGTCTGAATTCGTCCCTGGGTGGGACGAGTAGAGAAAAAGGTGCCAAAAAGGTGCCAAATTGACCTCTGACCTCTAAAACTGCTTTTGGAAGTGGTTAGGACCATTGTTTAACCTCTGGGGGCTGCCCTAGGGGCTGTTTGTGTCAATGCGATCAGCGCTTGTTGTCACATAATCGGATTGGTGTTGTTTTGGTGTCTACAGATGCCCCTTTTTGGGAAGCACTGTGCAAGGCACAGCGCCGAGCAAAAATAGATAACCAAAGCACTAATGATTAGGGTTTCTCAATAACCTAACCAACTCTTGATGCCCCAAGTATGGAAAGGGCATGCATTCTTGAATCCTTGCTTCTGACGAGCTAAGGAACTAAAGTCAAGTGTTAACCGTTTTGGGGGGAGGTGTTGCATTGGGGGGGGACGTGGATAGGCAGGGGGGGGCACAACTTTTTTGGGGGGGGTAAGAGTTCATGATTCATGAGTGCAAAGGGTGTGATCAGCTTGGGTTAATTGCTTTTTTTTTGCCCAAAGGGGGGCGATTGTCTTTGTCAATGATCCTTTGAATGCGTGTCATTTCCATGATTGGGTATATTGTTGTTGATTGGCGACTAAGTGTGACTACCCCCTCAAGCGACGAATCGATGAGGGAATGACCGACATGAGAAAAGCGACGAGTCGCTTGACCCAAGATGACTTAGGTAAGGGTGCCTTCAGTTGTTGTACCATTGAATGCGAAAGCAGTTTTCGAACATTTTGACCTATTTTTGGTGGGTTTTAACCCTTTTTGTGACGCATTTTGGAGCTGAAATTGACAAAAATCCATTTTCCCGTGGAGCGGTCCGGCTATGGTAGCCTTCTTAGGGAGTAGGATAGTGACAATTTGTAACCCCAACGTCTGTTTTGGATGCCAAGAAGGTCAGGCGCCAAAGCGCCTTCGTTCGGCAATGTTATTGCTATTTTTGGATGGGTTTTGACCCATTTTGGTGACGCCATTTGGGGATGAAATTCTCAAAAATCCGGCTTCCCGTGGAGCGGTCCGGCTATGGTAGCCTTCTTAGGGAGTAGGATAGTGAGGATTTGTGACCCCGACATCGGTTTTGCATGCCCGGAATGTCCAATGCAAAAGCATTCTGATCGGACACTTTTAGGGCTTGTTTTGGTGCATTTTTGTGCATTTTTCATGGTTTGTTTTTATGTACATGTATTTACATTGATGTATGCATATGCTATTATGAATGCGATGTTTCTAATTTGTATGATGTATGCATATGGAATGAATGGAATGAGTTGTTGATAACTTGTCGATGCACCATAGACTGTGCAAGATTTGACTGACTTGTTGTACTAATGGGATGACTTTGTGGAATGACTTTGCATGTGAAAACTTTGTTTTTGTATTTTGCATATTTTTTGATGGTGATGTACGGAATGAAATGTACCAGTTGTTTTAAAATGTAGTTAAGCTTTTCTGAGATTCAGATATTTTAACTAACTAGCCAAGACTGTACATTTATCTCACAAGAATTTTGAACAAGGTATAAATCCGACTTGAATTTAACCAAGTTATTTCACATCCCTGTGTGTGCAATTGAGTTCGTTTATGTGGTATTTGTTAGGATACCGCTAGTGCCAGATAGGCTATCAACCAAACCTATACTGAGGATCACCTAATTAGCTCCACTAACTCCATTGTTGTATTTAGCAAGATTAATCCACGGGACAATCTAAGGTACCATAAGCTAGCTCATCCACATGCAAACATTGGTCTACGCACATGCAAAGCTAATGTGACAGACATATCGTCATGCGGTTAGGATACCACCATTGCCAGGTAGGCTATCCACCAAACCCGTAATGAGGATCACCTAGATGGTTTTTCGAATGCTGAGAATTCCAGGGATTCAAGTTCAGGTTGTGTGTTTGCTCAATGGTTTGGGATACTTGCTCGTCTATATAGTGATGAAAATCACTGTTTATTTTTCTCTTTTGTTTTTCTTTTTGAGCAAGGATTTTGAATAGTGGTGATAACCACTGTTATTTGATTTTGTATTTTGAGCTTTGTAAGGTTGAGCTTGTGAATGGCCTTGATCCTGTTGGCCTTGGGGATGACTACCCATCCTGTTCAGGGACATGTAGTACGAATCCTTACGACTTTGGGAACCAAGGGGATGATGGAGATTATGAAGTAAGGGCATTGATATTTTAGGCCTTGGGGATGACTACCCATCCTGGTTAGGGACGTGTAGTACGAATCCTTACAACTTTGAGACCAAAGGTGAGTGGAGATGGTTGTGATGATGGTTTGTTGGAATTTTGTTTTTGAATGGCGTTGATCCTTTTAGGTCTTGGGGACGACTACCCATCCTTGGCAGGGACGTGTAGTACGAATCCTTACAACTTTGGGGACCAACTATGATTGGGATTTGTGGGAGTGGTGAAAACCACTGTTTATTATGGGGAATGGATAGGGAAGAGCTCGTCCTTTTGTCAATTCTCAGCATTCTGGAACCATTCGCACAGGGGGATGAACAGGCTAATATTTCACCTATGGTACCCTAGACTGCTTTGTAGGTTTCTCTTGCGTTCACACAACTTAGGAATTATTTTATGTGTTTTAATTTGTGTTGGGATGCTACGTAACAAGGCGTGATCCAAGTAAAACTTTCCCATGTAAAATCTGTTTAACTGTGTACAGTTTTTGGCTAGAAATTTAAAGACAGTTGAATGACGAAAACCCTATATACATTAGGAGACAACTGACTATGCTAAAAATGGTGATGGTGTTATTCTGGATGTATGCATTTATGAAAATGGATTTGATGTGGAAAATGAGGGAATTTGCCAAGTAATGACAGTCTATGGTGCTTTTGACTTGTATGACCTAGCAAATATGCAATGTATGGATGCGATGCCTAATGCAACCTATATTTTTGTATTTTGATTTTTATGAGTATGCATGGAATTGAAATGCAATTTTTTTGTTATTTTTGATGATTTTATTGTTTTTGTTTGTTTTTGAATATTTATGTTGACCAAGCAGTTATGGTAATGCTTGGAGCTTTTGGGTTGACCAAGCGATTATGAATCCTTGGAGCTTTTGGATTGACCAAAGGGTTATAGATACCTTTGGGGCATTTTGGTTTGACCAAGTGATTAAAACCTTGAGCTTTATTGAAAAAAAAATTATTGACAAATTAAATCCTTGGAGCTTTAGTTGACCAAGAGATTACGAAAATCCTTGGAGCTTTTTAGGTTTGACCAAGAGATTATAGAAATCCTTGGAGCTTTTGGTTTGACCAAGAGATTACAAAAATCCTTGGAGCTTTTTAGGTTTGACCAAGAGATTACGAGAAATCCTTGGAGCTTTTAGGTTGACCAAGAGATTACAAACCATTTGTAAAAAAAATTTGGTTGACAAGAATTAAAAAATTTGAGCATTTGGTTTGACCAAAATAAAATCCTTGGAGCTTTTGAGGTTTGACCAAGAGATTACGAAAAACCTTGGAGCTTTTAAGGTTGACCAAGAGATTATGAAAATCCTTGGAGCTTTGGTTACCAAAATAAAAAATTTATTGAAAGATAAAAACCTTGGAGCTTTTGGTTTGACCAAGAGATTACAAATCCTTGGAGCATTTTGGTTTGACCAAGAGATTACAGAAATCCTTGGAGCTTTTGGACCAAAGGGTTTAGGGCACCTTTGGGGCATTTTGGGGTTTGACCAAGTGATTTTGGGAATCCTTGGAGCTTTTGGTTTGACCAATGTAGTCGGCTTGCTCTTCGGGGGATAGACTTACCCCTGGCTTGATGATTTGCAAATTCACTAGATCTGAGCCGATGTCTACGTCAGTCGTCTCCTCGATCGACATGTGGGATCCATCCTCCAACTGGTGTGGAGTTGGGATCAAATGGATATCGTTTGCTGAATTTAGATCATCGTTCGGAACATCAGGTTCCTCTTCAACATGGAAGACATCCTGAGTCTGTCCTGGGGTGAAATGGAACATTCCTCCGCAAGGCCAGTACTCTGATGGGGATGGTGGTGTGTCGACGTGATCCCAGTCGATAGCATCTAGATCTAGATACAATGACCGTGTCGGGTCGGCTGGATCATGGATGGGTGCGGTTAGATCAATGGAGATCATGTTGATGAAATGATTGTGGTCTCCATTACCATGGGTGTTATAACTCGGACATCCTAGACAATCTGTGTGCTCCGGATCTGGCTCTGTGGGCACTGGCACAAAGGGGTCAGCCCTATGCTTCGAAGATGAAGACAGGGTCCGCCCTAGGCACTGATGGTTTGATAGGGTCTCCAGGCGGAAGATGCTCTCTGTGTACCTGGAGTGGCGGGTGCAGTAATTGCTATAACTACGTCGGGTTGAGATGCCACCTATGTCTTGGACCTATATGTAAGTGTTCAAACATGTCATCTATGTCCAAAGGGTATCGTTGTTGCATTTGTCGCATGTGGTTGAGATAGGCCATCTCAGTTTCATCTTTCGAATCACTGTCAGAGATCCAAAAGCCTTCGTTAACTCCAACGGTTGCTTGCGACACATGGGGCTCACCTTGTTCGAGCAAATTGATGTGGTCCCATCTAGGTTGTTTCGCTCTCTATGGGGGGACCAGATTGTCTTGAAGTGGCATGTGCTCAAATGGAGCAGCCAATGGGAACATTGTCAGGAAGCTTTCCTGATCATCATTCATGGGATATTCTTGCGAATGATCGTACTCCGACTCATCTTCGGAAGACCCTTCTTGGTCTTGTCCATATCCCCCTTGTGGGTGAGTCCTTGAATTTTCTCCTTGTTCGGCCGAAGGGAAAGGGTTGTTGAGGTCAACAAGGTTGTTTGTTTGTAATGGGAAATAATCCCCCAATGTATAAGTTGTGTTTGGATTGGCATATGGATCCGATGCCAACCCATCCTTGTTGCCTATCCCTAGGCCTTGCATGTTTTCAACCAAGATGTCTAGGGGCAAGGGGTGGTTGAACCCTACTCCTGACTTGTCATATGGCATTTGATATCTCGGTTGGCAAAGAACCCGCACTCCTTGCTCATACCTACCCAACCCATATCCATGCCAATTGCATTGGCCTAGATATCTGAGAGCAAAATCGGGATTGGATAGATAGTTGACATCCTCCACAAAGGGCTCTTCATCTTCATCTTCTTGCATATGAATCTCAACGCCATTATCCAGGCCCCCATAAACAAAGTTTGTCTGATTGGGTGGGTAGCCTAAAGGAACCACTGAGCCGATGGGGAGTCGAGGCCTCCCCATGTCTTGCATGGACTCGAGTGTGGGCGTTGCTACAATGTTTCTCACTAGATACTCCCCCAGGCCCATGCTGGCCATTTCAACGGTGACCGTTGGCGGTTGAGGGGGAGCGAATGGGAGTCCTTCCTGAGTCCACTCCATGTGGGGTGAACTAGGCGTCTCAACTTCCATTCTACTAGGTATCTCTTCTATCGAGATGGTTGAGACTAGAGGTGGTTCTTCTTCTAAGGGTTGCTTTCCCTTGTCCTTGGATGTGGCCACCATAGGTGGCATCATTGTGGAAGGACTGGCAAAAGAAGATGGCCCCGACTGAGGACTCGATGGATTAATCACTGGAGATGCCCACGGAATCGAACCCTATTGAGATGGATTCAACTGAAAATCCAAATGTGTTGACGGAAGGGTTGATTGCGGCATGATTTGCACTGTATTATAGTATTTGAAAGGCTCCAAGTCCATCGGGACTACATGCACCTGCCCTTCAAATGTGTACTTTAGGCACTGATGCACGATTGAAGGGACACACTTCATGTCCCGAATCCAAGGCCGACCTAGCAGGATATTATAAGCCATCTCGCCTTCCAAGATATGGCACAATGTATGAATGGTCTTTTGTCCCACTTGGATAGGTAGGACAATTGTGCCAACTGTCGAGCAGATTGCATCGTTGAATGCTCGCAGTGTGTAAGTGGAAGCCACGATATGAGATGCTGGCAACTTCAAATGCTTTAGAGCTGCTGTAGTGATGATATTACTGGATGAGCCAGTGTCCACCAACACTCTCTTATAAGGAATCCCGTTGACCCGCGCGATAACATGCAGGGGTGGATCCGCTACATCACCAGTCACCATTTTCAATTCATCTTCCCTAAAGGTGATGACTGGTTCTGTACACTATTTTACATGCCCCACAAAATTGTTGAACGAATTTGCTTCATGGGGTGGCAGCTCTATTGCTTTCAAAATCTCCATGAGAGCCTCCCGATGGGGCGCTGATTGTTGAATTAGCTCATATATGGAGAGCCTAGCCGATGTGGTCCTTAGACTTTGAGTAAGTCTAGTTCGAATCGTGGCCACTGGTCTAGGCAGGGGAAGTTGCGTAGGGGGTTGTTGAGCCTGTGACGTTGACGGAACCTCTCTTGTGGCTGCTACGGGAGCAGCTCCTGGGTACTTCTTGTTCCTAGTCACTATGCTTATCATCCCCACATATCCTTGCATAGGGCAATTTTGTTGCACCTCATTAACCTGAAGGGGTTTTGCCTGTGCCTCATGGGTAGGCAAGGGGTCTCTGAATACTCCCATATGTTGATTATTTGGCGCTACGGGGTTGTCCACCGCCAATGTCTTATTGTCAATGAGATCTTGTATCAAACCTTTGAACTTCCAACATGCGTTAAGATCATGTCCTTTGCACCTGTGGAACCTACAATACAAGTCTTCTCTGTACCCTTTAGGCTTCGGTGCATTGGGATCTATAGTTTGGATCTCTGGAAGATTGATCAAATTCGCCGCTGACAAGCGGTCAAACAAAGAGTCCCTGGACTCTGTATAAGGAGTAAATTGTCGCCTAGGGCGACGCTACTGATTTTGCTCCTGTCTTTGATTTTCTCTCTCATAGTTGTTGGGAGGGACCACCTGATAATTAGCCTTTTGAGGCTGCGTTGCTTGTGCAGGCTTGGGGACATTGATGGCAACTTGATTAACCGCAGTAGGTTTTTGTTGCATGGTCCCTGGTTTAGCATTCTTTGTCCATTCTTTTTTCTTAGGTTTGGCGATTTCGCCATCCTGTATCTTAATCTCCTCAATAACTCTGGCTTGCGCCAGAGCTTCTTCTAAACTGGCATATTGTTGCAGCTGCAATAGCATGGAGATTGATCTCAAACAACTTTTAGAGAACATTTGAGTCAGATCTGACATGGGAGGAAGGTAAGGCAGCTTTGCAAGCAATGCCCTCCATCGGTTCCCGTATGCCACCATGGTCTCTTCCTCATACTGCTTGAGGCTAGCTAGGTCACTCAATGATGCCTTTTTCCTAGTGTTGAAGGCGAAACGTTCGAGGAACGCATCCACTAGCTGATCCAAATTAGTGATGCTATGTTTCGGTAATTGGGTGAACCAATCCGAGGCAGGGCCTACGAATGTGGTTATAAATGTTCTCAACAACAAAGCATCGTTATCTTGAATACCAAAACACTGACTTAAGAACCTGGTCACATGCTCTTGGGCATCCTCCTCCCCTCTAAAGAGTGCCAACTAGGGCAGCTTAAAGTGTTCTGGGTATGGAGGTGCCGACACTGACGGATGCACAGGATGGCTACGGAGTTGGCGTAGAGTGGGCTTTTGAGGCCCAGAAGTCTTGAGCTCCATAGACTCTAAGCATTCTAACAATGCTTTATATGCATCAGAGGATTTAATTTTGTCCTCCTTAGTTTGCTCCCGTTGTGGGTTGCGGGGAGCCTGAGGCCTATTGAGAAGTAGCTGGGTAGCACCCCCTCTGCCTTGATAGAGCATTTCAGCCCTCTCTTCTTCTTGTTCATATTCCTCATAAGCTTCCTGAGGAGTGGCTGGCCGAGTCCTATGCACATGGGTAGGTGCCCACGGAGGGTGCCCATCATTGTTTCGGGGAGTGGCCTCCCGCTCAAGTCTAGGAGGTCTCGGAGGCAATACTTGATAAGGTCGCGTGGACCTCTCTCGTACCAAAGGGTTATGCCTCTCATACACATCTACTTTGTGCGTGCGAGGGTTTGGAACCTTCGCAGGCACATTGTTATGCAGCAATTCGGCTATTTGACGCTGAATGCGCTCTTTGTTAAGCCGACAAAGATGCTCTAACTGTTCTTGATCTTGTCGAAGCTGCGTGATTTGCGCTTGGCGGGCGGCTTGTTTGGCAAATGCCAAGTCACTTTGTTCCGTCGTCTCTTGTTTTGGAAGCCTAGATGCCTCTCCTATATGTCTACCTCGGTCGTGGTGACCCGAGACCTCTATGGGCTGCTTCCCTCTATCGAGGTTGGCTGCATTAACTTGAGGCTGTAGCCTCGATGGGTTATCTTGATACAGGGTAGGCACGGAGGTACATCGCTCCCACGTTGTGTACTGCTCTTGAGGAACATGGTAATCATCCTCGTCCTCTCTTTCATATGCATAAAAGGTGTGGGCAGAATTGTCTTGCCCTGCCTGGAAAGTTTGATACTCTGGACACTGTCTAGTGTTTCTAACAACAATGCGAGGTAGAGAAGGGAGGACAAAATCCTGTGGCCCCTCCGTCTGGCCCCTTTGTTGCTCTAGCACTTCATCGCTAGGCCACCCATAACGGGCTTCTAAGGGAGGTCTCCTGTCTACATTAAGTGCTACATATAGGTTCTCTTCTTGGAAGGACCTATGTTGAGTAGGGGTGCCCCTCAAAGAGGTGCCTCTATAGTCTTGTTCTGTTATGGCATGATGTGGACTCTCTTGTGGGCCAGGCCGCCAAGGCGGGATGACCAGGTCCTCAAGACTATATCGGAGGTGACTTGTCCCCCTTGGTGCACTTTTTGGAGTGCTTGCCCTTGATCGGGCTCGGCTACGAGTGAACACCATAGTGATGTGCTCCTAAAGACGAATAGATTTTATCTCTTTTAGGATTTTTTATGCTACACTTAAACAGAAAAGAAACACACAATCAATGCAGTGGTTATCTCGTTTAAAGATTTAAAAGTGTGCCCTAAAATCTGGTTTTAGTGTGTTATGATGTTGTTTTGAAAGCTTTGTGAAAGAACGTTTAAATGCAAAAATGAGGGCTCTTATGACTCCCATAAAATGGTCGCCCCTTCGATATACCATTGCCAGACCGATATACCAACCTCTCTATATACCCGCCCTTACGTGAGGGAGACTATAGGTACGTGAGAGCAGATGGTACGTGGAACATAGGCGGTACTGAAGGGGGATCACTCTGTTTATGACACCTACCATAGAAGACTTATCCTCATGCACTGGGAATCACCCCCGCTACACTTGGTCAGCTTTCGTCAGGATTTACGTCTAGCAACAGTCACGATCGGGGTAATGGATGCAATATCTCAAGCCAAAGTGATAATGGAATCCACCTTTGGTCTTGCTCAAGGGTTGGGGTTTTACGACCAACGCCTTGTTGTTTCAGTTACCACGTGGTGTGTGGGGTTCCTTTTAAGTTGCATAAATGAAGCACGCAAGCATTCAAACTCTCCTATGCAAGCAAATAAACAGAGAACATAAAGCAAAGAATTGACAAAAGGTGTTTAAGACCTCTACCTTTTCTCTGCCCAAGTCGGATATCTCTGAATTTCTGCTCTGAAATAGTCCAATGTTGGAAAAATTGGTACCTGTAATCAAAAGAACAAGCAACTTTAATCAGAAATTTAATTTTAAAAATCAAGGGACACAGGTCCCACCGTGATCGCCACTGAAAGCACGAGGATACGAAAACAAAAAGGAATATGCCACAAGAAAAGAACAAGAAATAACGTATGCAAATCGACACAAGATAAAAGCAATACGAAATATGGTAATCTCTTTTATTGATACGCTTTACAAATTGTGTTACAATACGTCTCCTTCCTTTTTAGGGGATAGGAGAGTCAAATGTGTTTCTTGTCACAAGATCCATGGCTAACAATCCTTCTTCCGCGTGCCCACATGTAATATGGGCGGACCAAAATGTCACCACCACTATTGTATGTGATTCTTTGCTCTTTCCTGCTCCTCTACTATCGGAAACCTGCGTTCAAAGAAACAGAAAATATTAGTAATACCTGCAGACCAAATGAAACATGTATTTCCCAAAGCCTATTGTCAGTGTATGCATGAAAATAATAAAACGACTATCAGATGACCTCTGATTGACCTGAAACTTTGACAGAAGCATAAAAATATCATCAGAAGACCATTGCAAAAAGAACAGTCTGAAAATTCCTCACAGATCTGTACTCGCTCCAGGGTGGGACGAATAGGACTGTGAGAATTGGCCAGAAAGCACCCTGTTCAATGTCCTACTTAGGAAGCTCCAAAAGACCTGAAAACTTGGGGTTAGCTAATTGGGGGCATTTTGGGAAGACCCAGATGCTCATATTTCTCCAATTTTGCCTCTAGAACCCATATTTTGAAGATGGTATCTGCAAGTTAGTGAAAGCGGGAAATAGCAATAACCTGGTCAAAAATGATCAGAATGACATGAAATTTGAACTGTAACCTATTTAACCTATCTAGAATCAGATGCAAAAGAAAAAAACAAGAAATCTATCACATATTTCTAATCATCCCGGGGTGGGGCGATTAGCACTATGATAGTTTGGGGAGCGCCCGGGGCAGGACGCCCACCGATTGAAGCACTATTTTGGCACCAATCCACTTGGGATGGGTCCAAAACTGGTTATGGGGTGTTGTCAACAAATTTGGTGGATAGTTGTGGTCAAAAATCGGGTTTTGGGTACGGATTTGCGCCTCCAATAGTCACCCAATAACCTCCCTTTCGAATGAGAGATTAAGGATGTAAAAGCACAAATCGCAGTTAGGTATGAAATGGGCAGCACTTCATTGCTCAAATGCTCCTTCTCTGTATATATTTTGTGTGGGAAAACTCCCCAATTTATAGACCTTAGGGTCTCCTTGTTTGAATTGCGCATGCGAGGGCGCCACTTGAGTTAACTGTCCTATTTTCAGAGAAAAGCTAACTCCTTGATAAAAAAGCTTCTTGCATGAGGTTTCTAAAATAAAGACACTCATCACTGAAGTCTCTCTTCTTGAATAAAAGCTACTCCTCACAATTGCATGGCCTGAAGCCTCAGTTAACTGGCGGAGTTACCGAGGTTTGACTTTTTGCCAGTCAAACTTGCTATTCGTCCCACCCTCGAGTGATTGCTTAATCGTCCCTGGGTGGGACGAATACCGATCTGAATTCGTCCCTAGGTGGGACGAGTAGAGAAAAAGGTGCCAAAAAGGTGCCAAATTGACCTCTGACCTCTAAAACTACTTTTGGAAGTGGTTAGGACCACTTTTTAACCTCTGGGGGCTGCCCTTGGGGCTGTTTGTGTCAATGCGATCAGCGCTTGTTGTCACATAATCGGATTGGTGTTGTTTTGGTGTCTACAGCTAAGTAACTAAATGCAACTCTCAAGACACTCGAGATGTCAGGATCGTATACTCTCTCATTTTTTAATTGTTTGTTCTTATCTAAAATAGTGTAGAACTATATAAACTATTGTAAATTTGTCTATACATGTTTAATTTGACATAACTATCTTAATATTCTTAGTTTGTCTTGTTGTTTGTCGTCACATAAAATTATCTGAGAGTACACAATAGATTTTATAATTTCGTCTTGGTTTCTATTATATCATGAGTTTAAGGAGTGCTCTAACTTTTGAGAAGATCGAGTACTAACAGATGACTAGTGAAAAGGTCTGAACAAAATAACAGCCACGTTTTAACGCTCCAAAACTCGTAACTTTTCTCCTTAAGCTCTATAATCTAAGCTATTTGAACTTGTATCTCTTTGAAGCATACAAGTGCATGGGGGCTTCTAGGTATAACCTGGCTCAGATATGATAGAATAACAAGGTATGGGCCTACAAGAATGGTGGTAGGTAAACTGAAGTTTTATTTTTTGATACAGTTGTCGGGAGTGCAGGGCAAAGGGGGGCCTAAAGTTGGGTGGCGCTCCCGAAGTCGGGTTGCGCTCCCGAATTTTGCGCAGTCGGGCTATGCACGGAATCTTGTGCGCAGTCGGGTTGCGCACAAAAAATGTGCGCAATCGGGCTACGCACGGAATAAAGTGCGAAGTCGGGGAGGGGGTGGTCAACGCCCGACTGCGCTGGTCAAAGGCAGCGAAGTCCGACTTCGCTGCGTAGTCGGGTGGACAGCTCCACACTTAGGCAAATTTTTGCCTATCGAACTTTGTTGTCCTGAGGCTCGCGCGGCTACAACGATGGTTTGCTTGGCTTGGCAAGAACTGTACGGGGAGGAGAGAAACACCGAATCTGAATGCAATGTTTGGGATCTGAGTTCAAACTTATAGAACACGAAAAAAATGCTTCGAGGCGATTGTACAAAGAACAACAATAGATTTTATGCAGACAGAGATAACCGCAAACCCTACAGATGCCTTAAACAACAACAAATTTTATTCTTATAAGACGAGGGTTACAAAAGTCCTCAACTGAGGAAAAACTAACATCTATAGACTAAAGCTGCAGGATAAACTGAGAGGGAAAACAAATGTCGAGTCTGCTGCTCGGACATTAAACAGATGAGCTACACTGCTCACTGAAACGATCTCGTCTGCTACTCTGCGAATGACTGCTTTTCTCTTGCCTGTTTCTCCAAATTTCCCCCACTCTCCACACTTTGTCTGAAGACCCGAACTGCCTTATATAGCCACGGGGAGAGGAAGATAGAGGTTATCCTCTGACAAGTTCTGATAGACCCTGAACTAGGGTTTTTGACCAATCATCGAACTGGCATTAACTTATGCGACGATCGGATCTGTCAGACGTCACATCTGTCAGAAGGCACGTGCGACGTCAAGTCAAAAATTTTGTCGGGATGCCCGACTTCGCGAGCGCAGTCCGGCTTCGCCCAAGTTCGGAGCGCAGTTGGGTGGAGGCGTGAAATCTGGATTAATATTTCTAACACCCTCCTTTAAGCCTGATTTCATGAGCGCTTTGACTCCAAGCTGCTCATGCAATCTGCTGAAGTCTTCCTCCTTCAAAGGCTTCGTGAAAATATCTGCCAACTGCTCCTTGGATCTGCAAAACTGTAGTTGAATTTCTTCGGACTTCACCAACTCTCTGATGAAGTGATAACGAATATCGATGTGCTTCATCCGGCCATGGAACACGGGATCCTTTGATAGTGCAATTGCCGAATTGTTATCACAAAAAATTATTGTCGCGCCTTTCGAAGGATAGTTCAGTTCACTCAGAACTCTTCGCAGCCAAACTGCCTGGCATGCGGTTGACGTGGCGATGACATATTCTGCTTCAGCTATGGACAATGCAATGATGGGTTGCTTCTTGGATGCCCATGAGACTACCCCTGATCCGAGATGGAAAGCATACCCGAAGGTGCTCTTTCGATCGTCGGTGCTGCCAGCCCAGTCACTATTTGTGAAGCCCACTAGTTCCAACTGGTCCTGTCTAGCATAAAATAGGCCATTGTTTCATGTCTCATTGACATAGCGCAAGATCCTCTTGCCTGCTTGCCAATGCGTGTCCTTCGGAGTCTCCATAAAATGGCTGATCAGACTGACTTCGAACATCAGATCTGGCCGAGTTGTAGTCAAATACATCAGACTGCCAACTAGCCTCTTGAACAGGGTTGGATCTACATTCCTCCCTGAATCTAGCTTGCTCAGCTTCAAACCTGTGGCTATAGGTGTGATGGCAGGTTTGTTGTCCTCCATCTTGAACCGCTTCAGGACATCCTTCGCATACTTGCCTTGAGAAATGAAGATGCCATCTGTCGATTGGTCAACTTCAATGCCGAGAAAATACTTCATCAGCCCTAAGTCCGTCATCTCGAACTCCTTCTTCATGGTTGTTCTGAACTGGGCAAACAGTGTTGTGTTGTTGCCAGTGTAAATTAAATCATCCACATACAGGCAGACGATTATGAGCTCACCTACATCATTTGTCTTCATGTATAGGGTGTGCTCATATGGGCATTTTACAAACCCATTTTCCTGAAAATAACTGTCAATCCGGTTGTACCAAGCCCGAGGCGCCTGCTTCAAACCGTACAGGGCCTTCTTCAGCTTCAGGACTTTGCCCTCCTGGCCTTCAATTTCGTAACCTGGTGGCTGGTCTATGTAGACCTCTTCCTCCAACACTCCATTGAGGAAGGCTGACTTGACATCCATCTGGTACATCTTCCAACCCTGTTGGGCTGCCAATGCCAGGATCATCCTGACTGTGTCAAGTCGGGCTACAGGCGCATAAACCTCATGGTAATCGATGCCTGACTTCTGCTTGTAGCCCTTTGCCACCAGTCTAGCCTTATGCTTGTCAACGTCTCCTTGGGCGTTGAACTTTGTCTTATACACCCACTTGACCCCAATGGTCTTCTTCCCTACTGGAAGATCTGTCAGTTGCCATGTATCATTCTTTTCAATGGCTTCAATCTCCTCGTCCATAGCCTGCACCCACTTCTGATTCTGACTTGCATCTTCGAACTCTACTGGATCAACTTCAGTAAAGAATGCAAAGTCAGAGTACTCTTCATCTACATGGGTTTGGGTTGCCTCATAGATTTCTTGCAAGCTCCTTGTCTTCGCTGGCGTCACCAGGTTCTGGATTCTACTTGCACATGGAGGCGACCGAGATGGAGTGGTTGTGCTACTACTGGCACCGTTGTTGCTATTGGAGGTTGCAGGTGGCTGCACACTTCCTTCTTCCAAGTCAACAGACTCTACTACTGTTGGCTCTGACTGGCCAGTCTCTGACTTCTAGTTCCAGGCTTCATCTTCAAGAAACTTCACATCACGGCTGATGATGAGCTTCTTCGTCATAGGGTTGTACAGCCTATATGCCTTCGCCTGCTCACTGTACCCTATGAAAATGCACTTCTCAGCTCTATCATCCAACTTCTGCCGCTTCTCTTCTGGAACATGTGCATATGCAATGCACCCGAACACACGCAAGTGAGCCACACTTGGCTTCACACCGCTCCAGGCCTCCTGAGGGATTTTGTCCTTCACGCTTTTGGTGGGACATCTGTTCAGCAGGTAGACTGCACATGTTACAGCCTCTGCCCAAAATTCATGTGGCAATCCCTTCGCCTTCATCATGCTTCGTGCCATCTCCATGATGGTCCGGTTCTTCCTCTCAGCTATGCCGTTCTACTGTGGCGTGTATCTGGCAGTGAACTGCCTTCGAATTTTATGCTGCTTGTAGTAGTTATGGAATTCATTGGAGATGTATTCACCTCCGCCATCTGTCCTGAGAGTCTTGATCTGATATCCGCTCTATTTCTCCACCAGAGCCTTGAACTCCTTGAATCTGGCAAATGCTTTTGACTTCAGCTTGATGGCATAGATCCAAGTCTTTCGGCTGAAGTCATCTATGAACGTTAAGAAGTATTTGTTGTCGACAAACGTGTTGGTCTGCATCGGACCGCAAATGTCTGAGTGCACCAGCTCTAGTGGCTGTGATGCTCTCCAAGACTGATCGAAAGGGAATGAATCCCTATGTTGTTTGTCGACTAAGCAGCCCTCACAAACTTGATTTTGCTGCTCTATCAGGGGTAAACCCTTCACCATCTGCTTCTTGTGCAGTTGATTCAGGCCACTGAAGTTCAGGTGACCAAATCTGAGATGCCACAACCAGGTAGCATCTTTCACAACTGCACTCAGAGACATCAATGATTCATTCTGAATCTATAATGGAAACATTTTATTCTTCGTCATGGACACGGTAGCAATCTGCCCATGCGACTTGTCTCTGATGGTGCAAGCTCCATCTTTGAACTGGATCGTATGTCCCTTCTGCACGAGTTGTCCAACGCTCAGCAGGTTGTGCTTCAGGCCAGGCACATAGTAGACGTCATAGATCTGCTTTCGTTCACCGTGCCTAGTGTGGATGAGGATCTTTCCTTTCCCCATTATGGGAACCTTGTTGTTGTTCCCCATATTCACCTCAGACTGGACTATTTCATCCAGTTGGGAGAACATCTCCTTGTTCCCCGTCATGTGGTTGTTGCACCCGCTGTCTAAATACCAGACATTCTTCTGGCACTCCTCCTCAATGTTGCAAGTCAACAACACGTTTCCTCCTACCGCATTTTTGGTTTCATCCATGTAATGGGCTTGCTGCTGGTTCTCCTTGGCCATCCATTTTCTGCACTGTGAGATGTAATGGCCGAACTTCTTGCAGAAATAGCACTGGACCTTTGACATGTCCTTCTTCTGACCAGATCCAACTTGCTAATTTTTTGAGCTGCCTCTTCCACCTTGTTGATGGAAATTATAGTTGGTCTCTCCTTCGCTAGGGTTTGACCATCCTCCTTGCTTGTTGCCTTTCCCATGCCTGCCTCTGCCTCTTGCTCCATGAGAACTAGAGGCGCCATGGTGGGAATCTTGTCTATCGCTGTCTCGGAATGAGACCTGAGCCTTGAATGCTTGCTCCAGAGAGGTCTGAGATGAACGGCTCAACCTCTGTTCATGTGTCTGCAATGAACCCATGAGCTCATCTATCGAGAGGGTTGTCAGATCCCTCGACTCTTCGATTGCTATCACAACCGAGTCAAACTTGGCAGGCAGACTTCTGAGAATTTTCTCCATGATTCTCTGGCTCTACATAATTTCTCCATTCAACCGCATCTGGTTGATAATGTCCATCGTCCGGGTGAAGAAATCACTCATGGACTCGGACTCACTCATCTACAGATTTTCAAACTCCCTCCCGAGCATCTGCAGCTTCACCAACTTTACCTTATTGGTGCCCTGGTACGAGCTGGCAGAATCTCCCAGGCCTGCTTCGCCTTGGTGGCTGATGCGATCCACGGGAAGATGGACTCCTCGACCGCTTGCATGATGTAGAAGAGGGCCTTCTGGTCCTTCTTCATGTTCTCTTTCAATAGGTCCTTGTCTGCTTGAGAGAGGGCGGCCAGTGCTGCTGCATCTATCGGTTCTGGGTAGCCATTCTCGACTAACTCCCATAGCTCCTGAGATCCGAACAGGATCTTCATCTGGATGCTCCAGTAATCGTAATTCTTCCCATTGAAGTGCGGGATCTGCAACTGCAAGTTGTTGCTACTGGAAGCCATTCTGCTTCGGTCTCCGCATCAAGGGATCAGTGGCTCTGATACCAATTTGAAGTTTTATTTTTTTATCGGGAGCATAGGGCGAAGGGGGGCCGAAGTCGGGTCCTCCCAAGTTGGTCGCACCCAAGTCGGGTTGCGCTCTCATTTATGAGTTTGAATCGGTCGCATAGAATTGTGCATCGGGTTGCGCACAGAAAATGTGCGCAATCGGGCTACGCACGAAATAAAGTGCTAAGTCGGGAGGAGGTGGTCAACGCCCGACTATGCTGGTCAAAGGCAGCGAAGTCCGACTTCACGTAGTCGGGTGGACAGCTCCAGACTTAGGCAAATTTTTGCCTATCGAACTTTGTTGTCCTGAGGCTTCGCAGCAACGATGGTTTGCTTGGCTTGGCAAGAACTGTACGGGGAGGAGAGAAACACCGAATCTGAATGCAATGTTTGGGATCTGAGTTCAAACTTATAGAACATGAAAAAAATGCTCCGAGGTGATTGTACAAAGAACAACAACAAATTTTATGCAGACAGAGATAACCGCAAACCCTACAGATGCCTTAAACAACAACAAATTTTATTCTTATAAGACGAGGGTTACAAAAGTCCTCAACTGAGGAAAAACTAACATCTGCAGACTAAAGCTGCAGGATAAACTGAGAGGGAAAACAAATGTCGAGTCTGTTGCTCGGACATTAAACAGATGAGCTACACTGCTCACTGAAACGATCTCGTCTACTGCTCTGCGAATGACTGCTTTTCTCTTGCTTGTTTCTCCAAATTTCCCCCACTCTCCACACTTTGTCTGAAGACCCGAACTGCCTTATATAGCCACGGGGAGAGGAAGATAGAGGTTATCCTCTGACAGGTTCTGACAGACCCTGAACTAGGGTTTTGACCAATCGTCGAACTGGCATTAACTTATGCGGCGATCGGATCTGTCAGACGTCACATCTGTCAGAAGGCACGTGCGACGTCAAGTCAAAAAATTTGCCGGGATGCCCGACTTCGCGAGCGCAGTCCGGCTTCGCCCAAGTTCGGAGCGCAGTTGGGCGGAGGCGTGAAATCTGGATTAATATTTCTAACATAAACTACAAAAATTACTATTCATTTAAAATAGATATGTGAATTTTGGCATCAGATATCATAAATCACATGAAAAATACCTCGATATGAATCTTTTCAAAGGCCTTCTCTATGAGGTACAAATAGAGCGCACGCGATCAGGTGAAGCAACAACAATCTTCATTGTTTTCGTGACTCGCATGAATTGAGTAACCACTAGGCCAGAAAAAATGGATGCCATGGGTATGTTGGACAACACTAATTTTCTCCATAGCAGGAATGGCCAAGTTAGGAGCCATAGATTCCTTGGGTCCAATCCAGATGCCTGGTGTTTGCGGGGTGAAATACCAAACCCAGCTGACCACTGCCCTCTCCATTTATTGAAAAATAAATCCTCTCCTAATATCAAGGAAAGGCAATAGAAACTTTACCTTCAAAATAGCCATCCTTGAAACCCAGGTGTTGTAGGTGAGTTGGAGAGGAGAGGGAAATCCTCCAAGAGAGGTCCCAGGTTCAAATCTCCACCCTACCAAAAAGCTGAATTGGGTATCAAAAATCCAATTGATAATGTTGGTGCGGGCAGGATCGGGTGCGACTTCCGAGTGACTTTGACGGTGTAGAACCCCTGTTCGTGGTCTCTCAGACCAAGGCGGCCCCGCAAGAGGTTTTTCGCTTAAAAAAAAAAATAACCATCGCAAGGGTTTTTTCGCTTTTAAAAAAAAAAAAAATAGCCATCCCTCACCCAGAAACGTCTACGCTATAGGAGGCCCCTGATGATTACTATATTATTGGAGAAGTGGTATTGCAGAAGGAGAAGTGGTATTGCAGAAGGTGTCTCTTCTCAACTTGACGGATTACTCTGCAACCCTGCTTGATGAGGCATCTGAGTTGATGGGCAAAAGAGTTTATCTCTAGCTTGTGAGCGGTGACCAAATTGATCCAGGTAACTATTGTTGTGAGATATAAGTAGTTAACTTTTATTATATTTGGAGTCGATGAATTATATTATCATTTTGGCGTAGAAACGTGTATGCTTTGTTACATTGTTATTTGCATACGAATACTGATATTTGGGAAGTTACATGTAGAAACGGGATCAGGGAAAATGGCTAGCGAACCAACTTATTTGGAGTGGAATCCCTGGGACGGCCCCGTTGACGGTGACACACATTATCCAGTCAAGTTCAAATGGAACGCCAGCCTTGGGTTACCAGGAGCATTTCTGATGAAAAATATGCATGCATGAGAGTGTTTTGTGAAATCTCTCTCTTTTCATTCCTGGCCAAGGCGATGTACGTTTTCACTGCAATTCGTGGGAGAGATGGAACAGAGGAAGAAGCATTGTGGAAACTTGCAAAAGCCCATGCGAAAGTGAATGATGCTAGTTTCCATCAGCTGGTCAGCCATTGGTAAGCTTAATAATTTTATAATTGTTCACTTTTAATTTAGTCAATTGCTGTGTGCTCTCCCAAGATTTGTATAAATCAGTATTAAAACACTATCACGTTGGCATAGGATTATATACTTTTTCATCCACAACTGATTTTCGAATTTTTGTGGATTGTAGGCTAAGAACTCATTGTGTAACAGAGCCTATCATTATAGCTACCCACAGGCAACTAAGCACAATGCACCCGCTTTTCAAATTATTGCACCCACACTTCCTAGACACCATGGACATCAATCAATCTGCCCGTAGCAGTTTCATAAACGCAGGAGTTATTGAGCAAGGATTTACTCCAGGCAAATATTCCATGGAGATATCATCTAAAGCATACAAAAACTGGAAATTCAATGAGCAAGGCTTGCCCGCTGATCTTCTCCAAAGGCAAGTTAATCTCTAGTTTCCCAAGTAGTTTTCTCAGTTTAGTTTCATTGAACATATTTTCTTAGAGTAGTATGTTTAATAGATGTAAATGAAATAAGCGGCCTCTAGAGTGAAGTCGAGAATTAAATAGACCTGTAATTTACTTTTGCAAGCGAGTTTTCCTTCGACCAACTTGAATTAAAAATTGATTTATAATTACAATAAAAGAGATTTATAAAATCTGTCAGTCAAAAACTATTATCTATGTGAAAGCACGAGGATACGGAAACAAAAAGGAATATGCCACAAGAAAGGACAAGAAAGAACATATACAAATTGACACAAGATAAAAGCAATATGAAATATGGTAATCTCTTTATTGATACGCTTTTTAAAGTGTGTTACAATACGTCTCCTTCCTTTTTAGGGGATAGGAGCGTCAAATATGTTTCTTGTCACAACATCCATGGATAACAATCCTTCTTCCGCGTGCCCACATGTAAGATGGGCGGACCAAAACGTCGCCGCCGCTTGTGTATGTGATTCTTTGCTCTTTCCTGCTCCTCTGATGTCAGAAACCTGCGTTCAAAGAAACAGAAAATATTAGTAGCACCTGCGGATAGAATAAAGCATGTATTTCCCAAGGCCTACTGTCAGTAAATGCATGAAAATATTAAAACGATTATCAAATGACCTCGGATCGACCTAAAAATTTAACAGTAGCATAAATATGTTATCAGAAGACCACTGCAAAAAGAACAGTCTAGAAATTCCTCATAGATTTGTATTCGCTCCAGGGTGGGACGAATAGGCCTACAAGAACTTGTCAGAAAGCACCCTCTTCAATGTCCTGCTTAGGAAGCTCCAAATGACCTGCAAAGTTGGGGTTAGCTAATTGGGGGTGTTTTGGGAAGACCCAGATGGTCAGATTTCTCCAATTTTGCCTCTAGGACCCAGATTTTGCTGGTGCCATCTGCAAGTTAGTGAAGGCGGGAAATGACAAAAACCTGGTCAAAATTGCTCAGAATGAAATGAAATTTAAACTGTAACCTATTTAACATATCTAGAATAAAATGCAAAAGAAAAACCAGAGAAATCTATCACAAATTTCTAATCATCCCGGGGTGGGGCGAATAGGACTGTGACAGTTTGGGGAGCGCCGGGGGCAGGACGCCCACCGTTTGAGGACACTGTTTTGGCACCAATCCACTTGGGATGGGTCCAAAACTGGTTATGGGGTGTTGTCGACAAATTTTGTGGATTGTTGTGGCCAAAAATCAGGTTTTGGGTCCGGATTCGTGCTTCCAATAGTCACCCAATAACCTCCCTTTCGAATGAGAGATTAAGGATGTAAAAGCACAAATCGCAAGTAGGTATGTAAATTGGCAGCACTTCGTTGCTCAAATGCTCCTTCTCTGTATATCTTTTGGGTGAGAAAACTCACCAATTTATAGACCTTAGGGTCTCTCTGTTTGAATTGCGCATGCGAGGGCGCTACTTGAGTTGTTTTCCTATTTTCAGAGAAAAGCTAATTCCCTGATTTAGAATCTCCTTGCATGAGGTTTCTAAAATAAAGACATTCATAACTGAAGTCTCTCTTCTTGAATAAAAGCTATTCCTCGCAATTGCATGGCCTGAAGCCTCAGTTAACTGGCGGAGTTACCGAGGTTTGACTTTTTTCCAGTCAAACTTGCTATTCGCCTCACCCTGGGGCGAATGCTGTATTCGTCCCTGGGTGGGACGAATGCCAGTTTGTATTCGTCCCTGGGTGGGACGAGCAGAGAGCAAGGTGCCAAAAAGGTGCCAAATTGACCTCTGACCTCTAAAACTACTTTTGGAAGTGGTTAGGACCATTGTTTAACCTCTAGGGGCTGCCCTAGGGGCTGTGTGTGTCAATGCGATCAGCGCTTGTTGTCACATAATCGGATTGGTGCTGTTTTGGTGTCTACAGATGCCCCTTTTTGGGAAGCGCTGTGCAAGGCGCAAGCATCGAGCAAAAATAGATAACCAAAGCACTAATGATTAGGGTTTCTCAGTAACCTAACCAACTCTTGATGCCCCAAGTATGGAAAGGGCACGCATTCTTGAATCCTTGCTTCTGACGAGCTAAGGAACTTCATTCAAGTGTTAACCTTGTTCGGTGAGGTGTTACTTGAACTTGGACATTGATCAGTCATGAATAGGCAAAGGGCGCAACCTTTTGTCTATGGGAACCTTGAGTTCATGATTCATGAATGCCAAGTGTTTGATCAGCTTGTGATTATTGCTTGTTTGCTGCCCCAAGGAGGGCGCGATTGTCTTTGTCAATGATCCTTTGAATGCGTGTCATTTCCATGATTGGGTATGTTGTTGTTGATTGGTGACTAAGTGTGACTACCCCCTCAAGCGACGAATCGATGAGGGAATGACCGACATGAGAAAAGCGACGAGTCGCTTGACCCAAGATGACTTAGGTAAGGGTGCCTTCAGTTGTTTACCATTGAATGCGAAAGCAGTTTCCGAACATTCTGACCTATTTTTGGTGGGTGTGAACCCTTTTTGTGACGCATTTTGGAGCTAAAATTGTCAAAAATCCATCCTCCCATGGAGCGGTCCGGCTATGGTAGCCTTCTTAGGGAGTAGGATAGGGACAATTTGTAACCCCAACGTCTATTTTGGATGCCAAGAATGTCAGGCGCAAAAGCGCCTTCGTTCGGCAATGTTATTGCTATTTTTGGATGGGTTTTGACCCATTTTGGTGACGCCGTTTGGGGATGAAATTCTCAAAAATCCGTCTTCCCGTGGAGCGGTCCGGCTATGGTAGCCTTCTTAGGGAGTAGGATAGTGAGGATTTGTGACCCCGACATCTATTTTGCATGCCCGAAATGTCAAGTGCAAAAGCACTCTCATCGGACACTTTTAGGGCTTGTTTTGGTGCATTTTTGTGCATTTTTTGTTGTTTTTGAAATTTTTGCTCTGTATTCATCCCTGGGTGGGACGAATTCCTATTTAGTATTCATCCCAGGGAGGGACGAGCGCTAACTAGAGTGCTCATCCCAAGGGGAACGAGTACAGGCTCAAAAATCCTTTTTAAAGGCCAAAACTGAGTTTTGGGCTCATTTGCATTTGTTTTTCTTGGCGATTTGGAGCTCTGAGGAGGAGGAGGTCAATTCTGTGAAGCGAAGCGCTGCAGAATTTTTCTTGCGACCATGAGTGCACACACCGGATCGAGTGGAGCCGAAGCGATACCAGTGAGTGCCCTTCCTCTTTATTATTTTGTGTTGCAATTGGAAAACTGCAATTTGTTTATTTCTTGTGTTTTTGTTTATTTTGTTGTTTAAGGTTAAAAATGAAACCCTAGTCTATCAAAATTAACACTTAGTTTAAAACTTAGTATAACCCTAGTCAAACAAAGATCAAAATTTAGTTGAAAACTGAGCTAAAAAACTTAGTTTATAACTTAAAATCTCGTTGAACCGGAATTGAACCAAATTCAAAACTTAGGTGAGAAACGTAGGGTAAAACTGAACGTAAAAACGTAGCTCAACCCTAGTTAGTTGTTGTTTTTGTGTTTTTAATTTTCTAGTTTAAAGTTAAAAACCCTAGGTCTAAAAATTATTTTGTGACTTTTTTTGTTTTTTTAAGTGATCAGTTAGAGTTAAAAACCCTAAAACTGACCAATGATTTTTAATTTTTTTTTTTTAATTTATCGTTAGAGTTAAAAACCCTAGATCTGACAAATTACGTTTTTGAATTTTGTTTTTTTTAATTTATCGGTTAAATTAAAAACCCTAAACTGACAAATGATTTTTTTTTTTTAATTTTTTTTTGTTAATTAATCAGTTAGAGTTAAAAACCCTAGATCTAACAAATTAATTTTATTTTTTTTTTATTTTTTTTTTGTGCTATACATTTTGATGCATTGTTGTATTATTCGTGGTTAATTATTTTTTATTGTTTTAATGTTTTTATGTTGTTTTCTTTTGCAGGTTGTGAAGAGCCGATACCGGGTGCCTACTTTTACTGAAGCGCGTGCAACGCTGACTTTGGCTGACTGGGATTGGCTTGACGCCCTTGGGCTCAAGCAGGTGACTCAACTGGAGCTGGTGGTCGGGGATCGGGCCTATCTGATGGCCCTGATCAATCTATGGGATCCTCGGACCAACACCTTCCATATCCCAATAGGGGAGATGACGGTGACCTTGGAGGATGTCTATCGAATTCTTTGGATTCCAATAGATGGACTGCCGATCCGGACGACGTCACGGGATCGGAGGACAATAGTACTGATACGCTATTTTGGGCATGGGGAGGAGTTGGGTGTGGAGAGCCCCATGGAGAGGGGGAGAGCGATCCAGATTGGTGGCATACTGGTTCGATGGTGGTTAGAGAAGGGTGTGTTGGGAGTGAGGCACGCATTACTCATGGGCCTCATTTCCAACATGTTGCTTCCCGACTCGTCGGGTGCGAGGTTCCCGTGGAACCTGCTAGAGGTGGTGTTCAGGTTGGTGGAGTGTCCGATAGATGCACCGATGATTATGAGATGGGGACAGACTCTAGTGGCATAGCTCTATGATGAGTTGTACGAGGTCCACTGAAAGCGGAAGGGGATCAGTTGCAGCTACTTGTTGCTGTGGGCTTGGCAACACATAGCAGATGGAGAGGCCGACGGGGCTGCCTGGATGACACGGGAGAGATGGCAGACCGAGAGATCGGATACGGGGTACTATGGTGGAGGTCGAAGGAGCAGGGTCAGAGTCGATGATGGGCAGGTGTCGTAGGGCACTATGTCGATGCCTTCGCTCGGCTTACTCCAGGGGAGGTGTTCTGGAACCCCTACCGGGACTGTCCAGCCTGGCCTGAGGTGGAGAGTGGCTCCGATGGGTACGGAGGGGGCGATGGCTGATTGGGAGCATGGGACTGAGCAGGAGTTCTTCCCATATGGTCGGGTGACCCGACAGTTTGGGGTGCACCAGGGGATGCCTGGTGAGCCCATGGTCTATCGACATCGAGGGGATGAGAGGACGTTGGACCGGCCATCATTGCGCCACTTGGCGAGGATTCAGATACGGCTATTGACGTCCCAGATGTGGATGACATTGGGGTTACTACCGAGTATGAGCAGTGGTGGACTCTATGGCAATGGCGAGGTGAGGGGCCTCTAGGGGGTGAGCAGGGGATGAGGGTACAGAGGCACCAGATGAGGGTTGGGGTGTTTCACGTGATGATGCAGACATGGTGGAGGTTGAGGATGTTGGAGGGGAGTTTGGGGTACCGGATCAGCCAGAGATGCAGGACGTCCCGAAGCAGTGGGAGCCAGAGTGCTATCCTAGATTCGCCTATGCCTCAGGCAGGTTCGAAGGATGTGGAGGCAAGACATGGCGCTGAGATAGCATGATTGGAGGACCTGCTATAGAGACGAGATGGGGAGCTAGGAGAGGCTTTGTAGGAGAGAGATCTCCTACGGACTCAACTGGTAGAGCGAGAGAATGCATGGGCTCGTCCCACCGATAGGAGGGGGATACCGATGCTGCTCGAGAGAGGGATCTCCTACGGACGTAGCTAGCATACGCGATGACGTAGTAGCTTACTACCATCGATGGGAGGTAGAGTGGGTTTAGCATAGATGGATATGGAGGGAGAGATTATCCACCTTGGTGGGTGGATACCTGAGCCCCATGGAGGTGGCTCTTCACGATGGATGAGAGACAGCGATATCAGTCAGCATCGTCCCTTCATCGATGGCTAGATGAGGGGGGCACTAGTGGGCGTGATGTAGGGGCGAGCAGCAGCTGCCCTGAGAGGTCCCATAGGACCCACACCACAGGGGGTAGTTCCCGTCACACCGATCCTGCATGATCATGGTGGCCGACGCCCTAGGCTTGGGGGTTTTTGAGTTTTTGGCTTTTGTTGCGAGGTCAGAGGACCGGTTCATTGTAGCCTACGGGCATTTTTGATGATATATATACAGATGACTCTTTTTTTGGTGTTTATGCACTTTTCATGGTTTGTTTTTATGTACATGTATTTACATTGATGTATGCAAATGCTTTTATGAATGCGATGTTTCTAATTTGTATGATGTATGCATATGGAATGAATGAAATGATTTGTTGATAACTTGTCGATGCACCATAGACTATACAAGACTTGACTGACTTGTTATACTAATGGGATGACTTTGTGGAATGACTTTGCATGTGAAAACTTTATTTTTGTATTTTGCATATTTTTTGATGGTGATGTATGGAATGAAATGTACCAGTTGTTTTAAAATGTAGTTAAGCTTTTCTGAGATTCAGATATTTTAACTAACTAGCCAAGACTGTACATTTATCTCGCAAGACTTTTGAACAAGGTATAAATCTGACTTGAATTTAACCAAGTTATTTCACATCCTTGTGTGTGCAATTGAGTTCGTTTATGTGGTATTTGTCAGGATACCGCCGATGCAGATAGGCTATCAACCAAACCTGTACTGAGGATCACCTAATTAGCTCCACTAACTCCGTTGTTGTATTTAGCAAGATTAATCCATGGGACAATCTAAGGTACCATAAGCTAGCTCATCCACATGCAAACATTGGTCTACGCACACGCAAAGCTAATGTGACAGACATATCGTCATGCGGGTAGGATACCGCCATTGCCAGGTAGGTTGTCCACCAAACCTGTAATGAGGATCACCTAGATGGTTTTCGAATGCTGAGAATTCTAGGGATTCAAGTTCAGGTTGTGTGTTGGCTCAATGGTTTAGGATACTTGCTCGTATATATAGTGATGAAAATCACTATTTATTTTTCTCTTTGTTTTTTTTTTTGAGCAAGGATTTTGAATAGTGGTGATAACCACTGTTATTTGATTTTGTATTTTGAGCTTTGTAAGTTTGAGCTTGTGAATGGCATTGATCCTGTTGGCCTTGGGGATGACTACCCATCCTGTTCAGGGACGTGTAGTACGAATCCTTACGACTTTGGGAACCAAGGGGATGATGGAGATTATGAAGTAAGGGCATTGATATTTTAGGCCTTGGGGATGACTACCCATCCTTAGCAGGGACGTGTAGTACGAATCCTTACAACTTTGAGACCAAAGGTGATTGTAATGATGGCTTGTTGGAATTTTGTTTTTGAATGGCATTGATCCTTTTAGGTCTTGGGGATGACTACCCATCCTTGGCAAGGACGTGTAGTACGAATCCTTACAACTTTAGGGACCAATAGTGATTGGGATTTTGGTAGTGGTGAAAACCACTATTTATTAGGTGGAATTGATGGGGAAGAGCTCGTCCTTTTGTCAATTCTCAGCATTCTAGAACCATTCGCACAGGGGGATGAACAGGCTAATCTTTCACCTATGGTACCCTAGACTGCTTTGTAGGTTTCTCTTGCATTCACACAACTTAGGAATTATTTTATGTGTTTTAATTTGTGTTGGGATGCTACGTAACAAGGTGTGATCCAAGTAAAACTTTCCCGTGTAAAATCTGTTTAACTTTGTACAGTTTTTGGCTAGAAATTTAAAGACAGCTGAATGACGAAAACCCTATATACATTAGGAGACAACTGACTATGCTAAAAATGGTGATGGTGTTATTCTAGATGTATGCATTTATAAAATGGATTTGATGTGGAAAATGATGGAATTGCCAAGTAATGACAGTCTATGGTGCTTGTGACTTGTATGACCTAACAAATATGCAATGTATGGATGTGATGCCTAATGCAACCTATATTTTTGTATTTTTGATTTTTATGAGTATGCATGAAATTGAAATGCAATTTTTTTTGTTATTTTTGATGATTTTATTGTTTTTGTTTGTTTTTGAATATTTTATTTTGACCAAGCGGTTATGGTAACCCTTGGAGCTTTTGGTTTGACCAAAGGGTTTATAGATACCTTTGGGGCATTTTTGGGTTGACCAAGCGATTATGAGAATCCTTGGAGCTTTTGGTTTGACCAAAGGGTTTATAGATACCTTTGGGGCATTTTGGGTTGACCAAGCGATTGTGAGAATCCTTGGAGCTTTTGGGTTGACCAAAGGGTTTATAGATACCTTTGGGGCATTTTGGGTTGACCAAGCGATTATGAGAATCCTTGGAGCTTTTGGTTGGACTATGGCTCTCTAGATGTGGAATGGCCTCAAATGAATGATGTTCAAGGGTTCTAGTTCCTTGATTCCTTCAAGAGAGGCAAGCCGGTATGTTCCAGGTCCTATTCTACTATCAATGACATAAGGACCTAACCAGTTTGCCATGAACTTGTCCCTTAGATGGGATGGCAAATTAGAATTCTGTTGGTTCTCTTTTAAGACCAAGTCACCAACCTAAAATTCCCTTAAGTGGACCTTCATGTTGTATGCTTTCTTAAGTCGCTCTTGATAGATACGCAAATGCTCGAGAGCATTAACGCGTCGTTCATCGAGCAACGTCAGTTGGTCTAACCGGGCCTGCCATGCAGTGTCATCATCGATGAACTCTTGCATTGAAATGCGTAGGGAAGGGATTTCCAACTCAAGAGGCATGACTGCCTCGGAGCCATACACCAACGAAAATGGAGTTGCCCCAGTGGGCATCCGAATGCTAGTGCGATAAGCCCATAGGGCAAGCGGGATCTGAATGTGCCAATCCTTATGATTATCTGTGATGGTATTTTTGAGGATGGCGACTAGCATTTTGTTTGATGCCTCTGCTTGCCCATTTGCCTATGGATAATAGGGTGTTGAAAAACTGTGCTGAATTTTGTACTTTGTGGTCAAAGCACGCACATCTTTATTCTTGAATGGTGTCCCATTATCTGACAGGATCTTGGATGGAATACCAAAATGACATATGATGTTATGCAAAATAAACTCCGCAATGCGGGATCCAATCGTAGAGGTTAGCGGAATTGCTTCCACCCACTTGGTGAAGTACTCTGTGGCCGTGATGATGAATGTGTGATGACCCGACGACGCAGGGGAGATCTTTTCGATTAGATCGAAGCCCCACTATGAAAAAGGCCAAGCCGATTGGATCGGTTGCAAGGCCTGAGAAGGTACGTGTGTCAAATTAGCATGGTGTTGACACTTCACGCACTTCTTTACATATGCGCAACAATCTCGCTCTAAAGATGGCCAATAATAGCCCATGCGAAGAATGCGCTTTGCGATGGCCATACCGCTGAAGTGGCCACCACATGTACCATCGTGTGCTTGGGTGATCGCCCAAGCGGACTCTTGCTGGTCCAAGCAACGGAGGAGGATTCCTTCATAGCTCCGACGATACAAAATGTCTCCTAACAAGACATGTTTTGCCGCTTTCTATTTAAATGATCTTTTCGTGGCTTGTGTCAATCCAAGTGGGAGGTTACCTAGCTTGAGGTAATCCCTAATGGGTGTGTACCAATCCTGCTGATCAGAAACCTCGATGGTATGAACGGCCAATCCCTCTTGAAGTTCATCCCTAGCAAAAGCTGAGCGGGAAAGAACTTGTAAAAATAGCGTTGTGTTGCTATTAAGAGGGGTCGGGGAGAACAAGGACCCCCAGTTGGCTCGAGTCAGACAATCGTGGATTCGAGAGAACCTATCCTGAGATGGTTCAATCTGGATCAGGTGGATTCCTGGCGTTAGATCAGAGCTTGCACGCTCCATCATGGATTGCGATAATGTTTTAACCTGAATGGTTGTCATTTCACCAGAAGGGTCTTGCGGGATTAGTGACCCCAAGGAGGCCATAGTATCCGCAAAATGATTCGATGATCGAGGGAGTGCCTCGATGTCATACCATTCAAGTTGTGCCAGGAATTTGTCCACAAGGGCTTTGTAGGCCTGCAGAACTGGACATCTACATTGGAATATCCCCTTTACTTGATTGACAATTAACAACGAATCACCAAAGATGTTTAAACGTTTAATGTTCATGGTGATTGTTGTCCGAAGACCTATGAGCAAGGCTTCGTATTCTGCATTGTTGTTGGTGCACGGGAAGTTTAATTTAAATGACAGAGGCATTGGAGCCCCTTGTGGAGTGAAGAATACAATTCCCGTGCCACCTCCTTGCTCACATTTAGAACCATCGAAGAATAGGGTCATGTCAGCCTGTGACTCAGGCTCATCAGAATCTGGCGATTCTGAAACATGAAAAACCCCATCATCCGGTAATTCTACGGTCAGAGGCTGATCGTCTTCAAGAGGAGCCTCGCCAGCTTGATCGGCGATGACTTGACCTTTTATGGATTTTTGTCCAATGAATTCTATGTCAAACTCCGTCAACAACATGATCCATTTCGTCGTGCGGCTACTATGATAAGTACGACTCATCATGTATCGCAATGGATTCTCCTTAGACACAACATACGTCGTATTGCTGAGCATGTAGTGGCATAGCTTTTTGGTAGCAAACACCACTGCCAAGCAGAGCTTCTCAACGTATGCATAGTTAAGTTCATAACTGACCAGGGTGCGGCTAAGATAGTATGTAGCCTGTTCTTTGTGTAGTTCATTTTTCTGGGACAGCATGGCGCCCAGTGCCACCTCAGTAGGCTGAGATGTATAAATAGAATGACACTCCTGGTCTAGGTGGTGCCAATACCGGTGGTGAAGCCAAGTATTGTTTAATGTCATCAAAGGCTGACTGGCACTCGTCATCCCAGTGAAATGTTACCCCCTTGTGCAATAATTTATTCATGGGTCGGCACTTGTCAGATAGCTGCGCTATGAAGCGCTTGATCGACGCGACCTTTCCCTGTAGACTTCTGAGCTGCTTGATGGTAGTTGGGGGAAGCATTTCAAGGATTGCCTTGACTTTGTGTGGGTCTACCTCGATTCCTCATTTAGAGACTATGTAACCCAAGAGCTTTCCAGATGTGACGCCAAAGACGCACTTCTTGGGGTTTAGTCTGACTTTATGCTCCATGAGGCGATCGAGGATCTTGCTTAAGTCATCGAGATGATCTGGGCGCAAAAGAGATTTGGCCAACAAATCATCCATGTAATCCTCCAAAGTTTTGTGCATGTAATCATGGAAGATGTACGTCATGGCACGTTGGTAGGTGGCGCCAGCATTTTTAAGGCCAAAAGGCATGACCTTATAACAAAATGTCCCCCAAGGCATTGTGAATGCCATTTTTAGTTGGTCCTCGGGATTGATACGAATTTGATTGTATCCTGAGAAACCATCCATGAGGGAAAGCATTTCATGGCCCGCTGTAGCGTCTACCAATGCGTCGATGCTCGGCAAGGGAAAATCATCCTTAGGACTCGCTTTGTTTAGATCTCAAAAATCGGTGCATATGCGAATCCTCCCATCAGGCTTCTTGATGGGAACCATGTTAGACAACCATGGCGGGTAATCCATGCAGATGACAAACTGTGCATCCAACAACTTTTGTAGCTCATCTTTGACCATTAAGGCCATTGTTGGGTGCATCTTACATAGTTTTTGCTTCACTGGCTTGACTGTCGGATCAAGCGTTAGATTATGCGTGACTAGCTACGGGTCTAGTCCCGACATGTCTTTGTATGACCATGCAAAAACCTCCTTCTTCTCTTTGAGAAGGGCAATGTAGTCGGCTTGCTCTTCGGGGGATAGACTTACCCCCAGCTTGATGATTTGCAAATTCACTGGATCTGAGCCGATGTCTACGTCGGTCGTCTCCTCGACCGACATGTGGGACCCGTCCTCCAACCGGTGTGGAGTTGGGATCAAATGGATATCATTTGCTGAATTTAGATCATCGTTTGGAACATCAGGTTCCTCTTCAGCATGGAAGACATCCTGAGTCTGTCCTGGGGTGAAATGGAACATCCCACCGCAAGGCCAGTACTCTGATGGGGATGGTGGTGTGTCAGCGTGATCCCAGTCGATAGCATCTAGATCTAGATACAATGACCGTGTCGGGTCGGCTGGATCATGGATGGGGGCGGTTAAATCAATGGAGATCATGTTGATGAAATGATTGTGGTCTCCATTACCATGGGTGTTGCTCGGACATCCTAGATGATCTTTGTGCTTTGGATCTGGCTCTGTGGGCACTGGCACAAATGGATCAGCCCTATGCATGGAGATGAAGACAGGGTCCGCCCTAGGCACTGATGGTTTGATAGGGTCTCCAGGCGGAAGATGCTCTCTGTGTGCCTAGAGTGGCGGGTGCAGTAATTGCTATAACTACATCGGGTTGAGGTGCCACCTATGTCTTGGACCTATGTGTAAATGTTCAAACATGTCATCTATGTCCAAAGGGTATCGTTGTTGCATCTGTCGCATATGATTGAGATAAGCCATCTCAGTTTCATCTTCGTAGTCACTATCAGAGATCCAAAGGCCTTCATTGGCTCCAACAGCTGCTTGCGACATATGAGGCTCATCTTGTTCGAGCAAATTAATGTGGTCCCATCGAGGTTGTTCCGCTCTCTATGGGGGGACCTGATTCTCTTGAGGTGGCATATGCTCAATTGGAGCATCCAAAGGGAACATTGTCAGGAAGCTTTCCTGATCATCATCCATGGGATATACTTGTGAATGATTGCTATCAGACTCGAAAGGATCCCAAGGTGCTACCTCGTACTCCGACTCATCCTCTGAAGACCCTTCTTGGTCTTGTCCATATCCCTCTTGTAGGTGAGTCCTTGAATTTTCTCCTTGTTCGACCGAAGGGAAAGGGTTGTTATGGTCAACAAGGTTGGTTGTTAGCAATGGGAGATAATCTCCCAATGTATAGTTTGTGTTAGGATTGGCATATGGATCTGATGCCAACCCATCCTTGTTGCCTATCCCTAGGCCTTGCATGTTCTCCACCAAGATGTCTAGGGGCAAGGGGTGGTTGAACCCTACTCCTGACTTGTCATACGGCATTTGATATCTCGGTTGGCAAAGAACACGCACTCCTTGCTCATACCTGCCCAACCCATATCCATGCCAATTGCATTGGCCAAGATATCTCAAAGCAAAGTCAGGGTTGGATAGATAGTTGACATCCTCAACAAAGGGTTCTTCATCTTCATCTTCTTGCATACAAATCTCAATGCCATTATCCAGGCCCCCATAAACAAAGTTTGTCTGATTGGGTGGGTAGCCTAAAGGAACCACAGAGCCGATGGGGAGTCGAGGTCACCCCATATCCTGCATGGACTCAAGCGTGGGCGTTGCTACAATGTTCCTCACTAGATACTCCCCAGGCCCGTGTTGGCCATTTCAACGGTGACCGTTGGCGGTTGAGGGGAAGCGAATGGGAGTCCTTCCTGAGTCCACTCCATGTGGGGTGAACTAGGCGTCTCGACTTCCATTCTGCTAGGCATCTCTTCTGTCGAGATGGTTGAGACTAGAGGTGGTTCCTCTTCTATGGGTTTCTTTCCCTTGTCCTTGGATGTGGCCACCATAGGTGGCATCATTGTTGAAGGACTAGCGGAAGAAGATGGACCCGACTGAGGACTCGACGGATTAATCACTGGAGATGCCTATGGAATCGGACCCTGTTGAGATGGATTCAACTGAAAATCCAAATGTGTTGATGGAAGGGTCGATTGCGGCATGAATTGCATTGTATTGTAGTATTTGAAAGGCTCCAAGTCTACCGGGACTACATGCACCTGTCCTTCAAATGTATACTTTAGGCATTGATGAGCTATTGAAGGGACACACTTCATGTCCCGAATCCAAGGCCGCCCAAGAAGATATTATAAGCCATCTCGCCTTCCAAGATGTGGCACAATGTATGAATAGTCTTTTGTCCCACTTGGATAGGTAGGACAATTGTGCCAACTGTCGAGCAGATTGCATCGTTGAATGCTCGCAGTGTGTAAGTGGAGGCCACAATGTGAGATGTCGGCAACTTCAAATGTTTCAGAGTTGTTGTAGTGATGATATTACTGGACGAGCCGTGTCCACCAACACTCTCTTATACGGAATCCCGTTGACCCATGCAATAACGTGTAGGGGTGGATCCGCCACATCACCAATCACTATTTTCAATTCATCTTCTCTAAAGGTGATGACTGGTTCTGTACATTGTTTTACATGCCCCACAAAATTGTTGAAAGAGTTTGCTTCATGGGGCTGCAGCTCGATAGCTTTTAAAATCTCCATTAGAGCCTCCCGATGGGGCGCCGATTGTTGAATTAGCTCGTATATGGAGAGCCTAGCCGACGTGGTCCTTAGACTTTGGGTAAGTCTAGTCCGAATCATGGCCACTGGTCTAGGCAGGGGAAGTTGCGTAGGGGATTGTTGAGGTTGTGACGTCGATGGAACCTCTCTTGTGGCTACCATGGGGGCAGCTCCTGGGTACCTCTTGTTCCTAGTCACTATGCTTATCATCCCTACATATCCCTGCATAGGGCAATTCTATTGTACTTCATTAACTTGAAGAGGTTTTGTCGATGCCTCATGGGTAGGCAAGGGGTCTCTGAATACTCCCATATGTTGGTTGTTTGGCGCTACGGGGTTGTCCACCGCCAATGTCTTGTTGTCAATGAGATCTTGTACCAAACCTTTGAACTTCCAACATGCGTTAAGATCATGTCCCTTACGCCTGTGGAACCTACAGTACAAATCCTCTCGGTACCCCTTAGGCTTCGGTGCATTGGGGTCTATAGTTTGAATCTCTGGAAGGTTGATCAAGTTCGCCGTTGACAAGCGGTCAAACAGAGAATCCCTGGACTCTGTGTAAGGAGTAAATTGTCGCCTAGGGCGACGCTGCTGATTTTGCTCCTACCTTTGGTTTTCTCTCTCATAGTTGTTAGGAGGCACCGCATGATAGTTAGCCTTTTGAGGTTGTGTTGCTTGTGCAGGCTTAGGGACGTTGATGGCAACCTGATTAACCATAGCAGGTTTCGGTTGCGTGGTCCCTGGTTTAGTGTTCTTTGTCCATTCTTTCTTCTTAGGTTTGGCGATCTCGCCATCCTGTATCTTAATCTCCTCAATGACTCTGGCTTGCACCAGAGCTTCCTCTAAACTGGCATATTGCTGCAGCTGCAATAGCACGGAGATTGATCTCAAACAACTTTTTGAGAACATTTGGGTCAAATCTGACATGGGAGGGAGGTAAGGCAGCTTCGAAAGCAACGTCCTCCACCGGTTCCCGTATGCCACCATGGTCTCTTCCTCATACTGCTTGAGGCTAGCTAGGTCACTTAATGATGCCTTTTTCTTAGTGTTGAAGGTGAAGCATTCGAGGAACGCGTCCACTAGCTGATCCAAGTTACTGATGCTATGTTTTGGTAATTGGGTGAACCAATCCGAGGCAGGGCCTACGAATGTGGTTATAAATGTTCTTAATAACAAAGCATCATTGTCCTGAATGCCAAAGCACTGGCTCAAGAACCTAGTCACATGCTCTTGGGCATCCTCCTCCCCTCTAAAGAGTGCCAACTGGGGCAGTTTAAAGTGTTCAGGGTATGGAGGTGCCGACACTGACGGATGCACAGGATGACTACGGAGTTGGCGTAAAGTGGGCTTTTGGGGCCCAGAAGTCTTGATCTCCATAGACTCTAAGCGCTCTAGCAACGCTTTATATGCATCAGAGGATTTAATTTCTTCCTCCTTAGTTTGCTCCCGTTGTGGGTTGTGGGGAACTTGAGGCCTATTGAGAGGTAGCTGGATAGCACCCCTCTGCCTTGATAGAGCATTTCAGCCCGCTCTTCTTCTTGTTCATACTCCTCATAGGCTTCCTGAGGAGTGGCTGGCCGAGACCTATACACATGGGTGGGTGCCCGCGGAGGGTGCCCATCATTGTTTCTGGGAGTGGCCTCCCGCTCAGGTCTAGGAGGTCTCGGAGGCAATACTTGATAAGGTCGCGTGGACCTCTCTCGTACCAAGGGGTTAGGCCTCTCATACACTTCTACTTTATGCGCACGAGGGATTGGAACCTTCGCAGGCACATTGTTATGAAGCAATTCGGTTATCTGACGTTGAATGCGCTCTTTGTTAAGCCGACAAAGATGCTCTAACTATTCTTGATCTTGCCTAAGCTGCGTGATTTGCGCTTGGTGGGTGGCATGTTTGGCAATCGCCAAGTCAATTTGTTCCATCGTCTCTTGTTTAGGAAGCCTAGATGCCTCTCCTACATATCTATCTCGGTCATGGTGATCCGAGACCTCTATGGGTTGCTTTCCTCTATCGAGGTTAGCTGCATTAACCCGAGGCTATAGCCTCAATGGGTGATCCTGATACATGGCAGGCACGGAGGTACATCGCTCCCACGCTGTGTACTGCTCTTGAGGAACGTGGTACTCTTCCTCGTCCTCTCTTTCATATGCATAAAAGGTGCGGGCAGAATTGTCTTGCCCTGTCTGGAAAGCTTGATACTCTGGATATTGTCTAGTGTTTCTAACAGTAATGCGGGGTAGAGGAGGGATGAAGAAATCCTGTGGCCCCTCCTTTTGGACCCTCTGTTGCTCTAGCACTTCATCACTAGGCCACCCATAACGAGCTTCTAAGGGAGGTCTCCTATCTACGTTGAGTGCTACGTGTAGGTTCTCCTCTTGAAAGGACCTATGCTGAGTGGGGGTGCCCCTCAAAGAGGTGCCTCTATAGTCCTGTTCTGTTATGGCATGATGTGGACTCTCTTGTGTGCCTTGCCGCCAAGGCGGGATGACTAAGTCCTCAGGACTATATCGGAGGTGACTTGTCCCCCTTGGTGCACTTTCTGCAGCGCTTGCCCGTGATTGGGCTCGGCTACGAGTGAACACCATGGTGATGTGCTCCTAAAGATGAGTAGATTTTTATCTTTTTTAGGATTTTTTTATGCTACACTTAAACAGAAAGGAAACACACAATCAATGCAATGGTTATCTCGTTTAAAGATTTAAAAGTGTGCCCTAAAATCTGGTTTAGTGTGTTTTGATGTTGTTTTGAAAGCTTTTTGAAAGAACGTTTAAATGCAAAATGAGGGCTCTTATGACTCCCAAAAAATGGTCGCCCCTTCGATATACCATTGCCAGACCGATATACCAACCTCTCTATATACCCGCCCTTACGTGAGGGAAACTATTGGTACGTGAGAGCAGATGGTACGTGGAACATAGGCGGTACGAAAGGGGGATCGCTCTGTTTATGACACCTACCATAGAAGACTTATCCTCATGCATTGGGAATCACCCCCGCTACACTTGGTCAGCTTTCGTCAGGATTTACGTCTAGCAACAATCGCGATCGGGGTAATGTATGCAATATCTCAAGCCAAAGTGATGATGGGATCCACCTTTGGTCTTGCTCAAGGGTTGGGGTTTTACGACCAACTCCTTGTTGTTTTAGTTACCACGTGGTGTGTGGGGTTCTTTTTAAGTTGCATAAATGAAGCAAACAAGCATTCAAACTCTCCTATGCAAGCAAATAACCAGAGAACATAAAGCAAAGAATTGACAAAAGGTGTTTAAGACCTCTACCTCTTCTCTGCCCAAATCGGATGTCTCTGAATTTTTGCTCTGAAATAGTCCAAGCGTTGGAAAACTTGGTACCTGTAAGCAAAAGAACAAGCAACTTTAATCAGAATTTTAATCTTAAAAATCAAGGGACAGAGGTCCCACCGTGATCGCCACTCGAAAGCACGAGGATACGGAAACAAAAAGGAATATGCCACAAGAAAACAAGAAAGAACATATACAAATTGACACAAGATAAAAGCAATATGAAATATGGTAATCTCTTTATTGATACACTTTTTAAAGTGTGTTACAATACGTCTCCTTCCTTTTTAGGGGATAGGAGCGTCAAATGTGTTTCTTGTCACAACATCCATGGATAACAATCCTTCTTCCGCGTGCCCACATGTAAGATGGGCGGACCAAAACGTCGCCACCGCTTGTGTATGTGATTCTTTGCTCTTTCCTGCTCCTCTGATGTCAGAAACCTGCGTTCAAAGAAACAGAAAATATTAGTAGCACCTACGGACAGAATAAAGCATGTATTTCCCAAGGCCTACTGTCAGTAAATGCATGAAAATATTAAAACGATAATCAAATGACCTCGGATCGACCTAAAAATTTAATAGTAGCATAAATATGTTAACAGAAGACCACTGCAAAAAGAACATTCTAGAAATTCCTCACAGATTTGTATTCGCTCCAGGGTGGGACGAATAGGCCTACAAGAACTTGTCAGAAAGCACCCTCTTCAATGTCCTACTTAGGAAGCTCCAAATGACCTAAAAAGTTGGGGTTAGCTAATTGGGGGTGTTTTGGGAAGACCCAGATGGTCATATTTCTCCAATTTTGCCTCTAGGACCCATATTTTGATGATGGCATCTACAAGTTAGTGAAGGCGGGAAATGACAAAAACCTGGTCAAAATTGCTCAGAATGAAATGAAATTTAAACTATAACCTATTTAACATATCTAGAATAAAATGCAAAAGAAAAACTAGAGAAATATATCACATATTTCTAATCATCCCGGTGGGGCGAATAGGACTGTGACAGTTTGGGGAGCGCCCGGGGGCAGGACGCCCACCGTTTGAGGCACTATTTCAGCACCAATCCACTTGGGATGGGTCCAAAACTGATTATGGGGTGTTTTCGACAAATTTTGTGGATTGTTGTGGCCAAAAATTGGGTTTTGGGTCCGGATTCATGCTTCCAATAGTCACCCAATAACCTCCCTTTCGAATGAGAGATTAAGGATGTAAAAGCACAAATCGCAAGTAGGTATGTAAATTGGCAGCACTTCATTGCTCAAATGCTCCTTCTCTGTATATATTTTGGGTGAGAAAACTCACCAATTTATAGACCTTAGGGTCTCTCTGTTTGAATTGCGCATGCGAGGGCGCCACTTGAGTTGTTTTCCTATTTTCAGAGAAAAGCTAATTCCCTGATTTAGAATCTCCTTGCATGAGGTTTCTAAAATAAAGACACTCATAACTCGAAGTCTCTCTTCTTGAATAAAAGCTATTCCTCGCAATTGCATGGCCCGAAGCCTCAGTTAACCGGCGGAGTTACCGAGGTTTGACTTTTTGCCAGTCAAACTTGCTATTCGCCTCACCCTGGGGCGAATGCTGCTATTCGTCCCTGGGTGGGACGAATGCCAGTTTGTATTCATCCCTGGGTGGGACGAGCAGAGAGCAAGGTGCCAAAAAGGTGCCAAATTGACCTCTGACCTCTAAAACTGCTTTTGGAAGTGGTTAGGACCACTGTTTAACCTCTAGGGGCTGCCCTAGGGGCTGTGTGTGTCAATGCGATCAGCGCTTGTTGTCACATAATCGGATTGGTGCTGTTTTGGTGTCTACACCGTGTGGCATATAGAGGCTTGGAACTCATACAGGCTGCTTCCATCACGCATTAAAGCTTTGAAGTAAACGTTGTAAAGATTTTTATATTCATTAGTGTCTACATAACATTGTTTGAAGTTGTTTGTTTGTTTCCCTTTCTTCTTTATTTGTCCAAAAGTAGAAGCAACTTTTATATGATTTTATAGTTTCTAAATTTGTACTCCTCAAATGTTAATATCATTATATTGTGCAAAAAAATGGTTGTTCCAGACCCAACAGTTCCTTACGATTTGAGGCTTTTGATAGAGGACTACCCATATGTCGTAGATGGCCTAGAAATATGGTTTGCCCTTAAAAGAATGGGCTTCAGACCACCTTTCTTTGTTTTACAAGGACTTCGAGGAAATTAACAGAGACAAAGAATTGCAAGCTTGGTGGGATGAAATCGTGAACGTTGGGCATGGAGACCTCAAATATGATCCCACTCGATGGTACAATATGGACTCATTCGACGACCTTGTGGAAACAATCACCACTATCATCTGGACTACATCGGCTCACCATGCAGCCGTCAAATTTGGGCAATATTCCTATGGAGGATACATGCCCAATATGCCCACCATGAGCAGATGCTTTATTCCAGAAAAGGGAACACCAGAGTATGAGAAACTGCTGATAAATCCAGATGCGTATTTTCTCGATACTGTGTCCACTCCAACACAGGCCACCCTTATCATGGCTGTTTTGGAAATTTTGTCAAAGCATGCCAACGATGAGGTATACCTGGGATAGGTGTCGGGATCCACCATGGATGCCACTGATGACAGTGGAGTAGAAGAAGCTTTTGTAAAATTTGTAGCCAAAATGGTAAAGATTGAGAAGGATATTTTGGAAAGAAATAATAAGTGTGAAGTTTATAAGAATAGGCATGGACCTACAAAAATTCCTTTTACCTTGCTCTACCCCAACACTTCTGATTTGTCAAAATAGGGTGGTCTCTGTTGGAAGTATTAAACCAAACAACACGCCCGCATGTGCTTCGCCGTGAAGCACGAATTATTTACCTCCGAAAGGTGCTTCGCTGCAAAGCATAAACAAACTGCTCTTGGAGGACGCTTCGCTGCGAAGCAAAAATAATTTGCACCTTGAAAGTGCTTCGCTGCGAAGCAGCAAATATTTGCCCCCCAAAAATGCTTCGCCATGAAGCAACTCAAACTCGGCAGTTCGCATTTCAAATTGCCGAAGCGAAAATCAAGCGTGGGAATTGGGGCATTAATTTTCCAAGCGTGCGAGTAGTTGGGGTCGCTCGGCGATTGGACAGAAACCCTTCTTCGGTATTTATTTTTGTCAGTTGGTTGGTGATTTAATCATGCCTTTTGTCCTCATCTCCCACCTATAAATACCGGGTCATTTGTCATTTTGTGTGTTGGAGGATAGCGGAAGGAGGAGAGCAGCAGATAGGAATAGCGAGCATAAAGCAGTCGCAACAACTAGGGTTTTGACCAGTAGAGTCACAGAAGAGCAAAAGTAGCAGCCCCCAATCGTGGAAGTGTGGAGCAGCAGTCTCTAAGTAATTTGTGTGTTTATCCTGCAAATTTTTATCTTGCAAAATTCTGTAACCGCTTCAGAAAGAAGCTTTGTAAATCTGACATTATTTTCAATATATAAAATATTAGTCTTGCAAATTTGGGTCCCTATGTGTTTGTCCTCTGCCACGAAGTATTGTGTTTCTGAAGACGTACTTTAGTGAGGGTTTGCCCCGAAGCGATAAAACACTCGTTCGATCCAGAAGGGAAACTTGTTTATTTGTTTGTGCCGAAGAAGCATTTCAAGACTTTGTCTCCCCGAAGTGGGACCCTGGAGCCATTTTGCCAAAGCTGCCAAATTGCCGAAAACTGTCGTTCTTCGTAGCTTTCCTGTCCGAAGCAGTCACTTCGGCTTGAAAATTCCTGAAGTGATTTTACTTCGGAAGCAAACTACGCAAAGCAGCTGCTTCACTTGGAAATTTCCCGAAGCAGTTTTACTTCGGGATTTTATCCCCTGAAGTGCTTACTTCGGGAGTATTTTCTCCGAAGCTCCTCCCTCGCTCAACTTCTTTGCGAAGCATTTTTTTTGTGATGTGATTTGGAACTTTTAATTTAAATTTCCTTCAAATTGGTATTAGAGCTTGTGGTGTCATGACGCGGAGATAGAAGCATGGCTTCCAGAAACAATTCCCTGCAGTTGCAGATCCCGCGATTTAACGGCAAGAACTACGATTACTGGAGCATCCAGATGAAGATTTTGTTTGGGTCTTAGGATTTGTGGGACTTCATCGAGAATGGTTACCCAAAACAGCAGATGCAGCAGCACTGGCCGCCCTCTCCCAAGCTGACAAAGACCTTCTGAAGGAGAACCGGAAGAAAGACCAAAAAGCCCTGTTCTATATCATGCAAGCGGTTGAGGAGACCATATTCCCGTGGATTGCATCAGCCACCAAGTCCAAGCAAGCCTGGGATATTTTGTCCAGCTCGTACCAGGGCACCAACAAAGTGAAGTTGGTGAAACTGTAGATGCTCAGGAGGGAGTTCAAGAACTTGCATATGAGTGAGCCTGAGTCCATGAGCGACTTCTTCACTAAGACAACTGATGTCATCAACCAGATGCAGTTGAATGGTGAGATTGTGCAGAATCAAAGGATTATGGAGAAAATTCTACGGAGTCTGCCAGTAAAGTTTAACTCTGTGGTAATTGCAATAGAGGAATCGAGGGATTTGACAACCCTCTCAATGGATGAGCTCATGGGTTCCTTGCAGACACATGAGCAGAGGTTGAGCCGCTCAACTTAGTCCTCTTTGGAGCAAGCCTTCAAAGCGCAAGTCTCATTCCGAGACAATGACAGACAAGACTCCCACCATGGAGCCTCTAGTTCTCAAGGTGGAAGAGGCAAAGGCAGGCATGGGAGAGGAAACAAGCAAGGAGGGAGATCAAACCCTAATAACAGTGAGACCAGCTGCAACTTTCATCAACAAGGAGGAAGAGGCACTAGCAAAAATCAACAAAGTGGATCTTATCAGAAGAAAGATATATCTAAGGTCTAATGCTATTACTATAAAAAGTTTGGACATTATATCTCACAGTGTAGAAAGAGGATGGCGAATGAGAATTAGCAGCAAGCCTATTATACGGATGAAGCCGGAAATGCTGCAGGAGGAAATATGCTGCTGACTTGCAGTGTTGAGGAGGAGAGCAAGAAAAACACTTGGTATCTTGACAGTGGGTGCAGCAACCACATGACTGGGAACAGAGAGATGTTCTCACAACTGGATGAAACAGTCCAATCCGAAGTCAAGATGGGGAACAATAGCAAGGTTCCCATGATGGGGAAAGGTAAAATCCTCATCCGCACCCGACACGGTGAAAGAAAACAAATTTGTGACGTGTATTATGTGCCTGGGTTGAAACACAACCTGCTAAGTGTTGGACAACTTGTGCAGAAGGGACACACTGTTCAGTTCAAATATGGTGTTTGTTCCATCAGAGACAAAGTGCATGGACAAATCGCAACCGTGTCCATGACGAAAAACAAAATGTTTTCGCTGCAGATTCAGAATGAATCATTAATGTCTCTTAGTGCAGTTGTGAAGGATGCTACTTGGCTGTGGCATCTCAGATTCGGTCACTTGAGTTTTAGCGGCTTGAATTTGCTGCACAAGAAGCAGATGGTGAAGGTTTTACCCCTTATTGAGCAACCGAACCAAGTTTGTGAAGGTTGCCTGGTCGGTAAGCAGCACAGGGATGCATTCCCTATAGGACAGTCTTGGAGAGCATCTCAGCCATTGGAGCTGGTGCACTCAGACATTTGTGGTCCCATGCAGACCAGCTCATATGCCGACAACAAATTCTTCCTGATCTTCATAGACAACTTTAGCCGGAAGACATGGGTTTATCCCATTAAGTCGAAGTCAGAGGCATTTACAAAGTTTAAGGAGTTCAAGGCTCTGGTTGAGAAACAGAGCGGCTATCAAGTCAAGACTCTCGAATCGATGGAGGAGGAGAATACATCTCCAACAAATTCCACAACTTCGCAAGCAACATGGAATTCGAAGCATATGATCGCAGATACACACCGCAGCAGTAATGGTGTAGCCGAGAGGAAGAACAGAACTATCATGGAGATGGCACGGAGCATGTCGAAGGCGAAAAGTCTGCCACATGAGTTCTGGGTAGAAGCTGTAAGTTGTGTAGTTTATTTGTTGAACTGATGTCCCACCAAGAGTGTGAAGGACAAAATTTCGGAGGAAGCCTGGAGCAATCTGAAGCCAAGTGTGGCTCATTTGCGAGTTTTTGGGTGCATTGCATATGCACATGTTCTAGATGAGAAAAGGCGAAAGCTGGATGACAAAGCTGAAAAGTGCATCTTCATAGGGTACAACGAACAAGCAAAGGCATACAGGCTGTACAATCCGGTGACGAAGAAACTTGTCATCAATCGAGATGTGAAGTTCTTGGAGGATGAAGCCTAGAACTGGAAGTCAAAGACTGGTCAGCCTGAACCAACAATTGTTGAGCCTGTAAACTTGGAGGAAGATAGTGTGCAGCCACCTATACCTTCAAGCAACAATAGTGGTGCCAGCAGTAGCACAACCTCATCATCCCGGTCACCTCCTCTTGCAAGCAGAATTCTAAACTTGAGGACACCTGTGAAGACTCGGAGCTTGCAAGACATTTATGAGGTAACCCAAAATCTGACAGATGAAGAATATTTTGACTTTGCTTTATTTACTGAGTGTGATCCAATGGAGTTTGAAGAGGCAAGTCAGAATCGCAAATGGGTGAATGCGATGGATGAGGAGATAGCAACCATTGAAAAGAATGAGACATGGCAACTGACAGATCTTCCAGCAGAGAAAAAGACCATTGGGGTCCAGTGGGTGTATAAAACGAAGTTCAACGCCCAAGGAGAAGTTGACAGGCATAAATCTAGATTAGCGGCAAAAGGCTACAAGCAGAAGTCAGGAGTTGACTATCATGAGGTGTATGCACCTGTAGCCCAACTTGACACAGTTAGAATGATTCTGGCACTGGCAGCTCAGAAAGGCTGGAGTGTGTACCAGATGGATGTCAAGTCTGCCTTCTTGAATGGAGTGTTGGAAGAAGAGGTCTACATAGACCAGCCACCCGGATATGAAATACAAGGGCAAGAAGGCAAGGTTCTCAAGCTGAAGAAGGCCCTGTATGGGCTGAAGAAAGCACCCCGGGCATGGTACAGTCGGATTGACGGCTATTTTCAGGAGAATGGGTTTCATAAATGCCCATATGAGCACACCCTATATTTGAAGACAAACGTAGAGGGTGAGATGATAATCGTCTGCCTGTACGTGGACGATCTGATATATACTGGCAATAGCAAGAACCTATTTGAGGAGTTCAGAACAGCCATGAAGACCGAGTTTGAAATGACAGACATGGGGCTGATGAAATTTTTTCTTGGTATTGAAGTTGACCAATTAGCAGATGGCATCTTCATTTCTCAGGGCAAGTATGCAAAGGACATCCTGAAGCGTTTTAAGATGGAGGACAATAAACCTGCCATCACCCCGATAGCCACTGGCTTGAAGTTGAGCAAGACTGACAACAACAGAAGCGTTGATCCAACTCTCTATAAAAGGTTAGTTGGAAGCCTAATGTACTTGACTGCAACCAGGCCAGATTTGATGTTTACCATGAGTTTAATCAGTAGGTTCATGGAGTCACCCAAAGACACTCACTGGCAAGCAAGCAAGAGAATTTTGCGATATGTTAATGGCACGAGGAACCACGGACTCCACTATGCCAGACAAGACCAACTTGAGTTGATTGGCTACACTGATAGCGATTGGGCTGGTAGCATAGATGATTGAAAGAGCACTTCTGGATATGCCTTCCATTTTGGATCCGGAGTTGTCTCTTGGTCCTCAAAGAAGCAACCAATCGTTGCTTTATCTACAGCAGAGGCAGAGTATGTTGCTGCCCGCCTGCCAGGCAGTCTGGCTGAGAAGAGTTCTGAGTGAACTACATCATTCGCCGGAAGCAGCAACAACAATCCTTTGTGACAATAACTCTGTCATCGCCCTCTCGAAGGACCCAATCTTCCATGACCGAAAAAAGCACATCGATATCCGGTATCATTTCATCAGAGAACTGGTGAAATTCGATGAAGTACAGTTGCAGTTTTGCAGGTCCAAGGAGCAGCTTGGCTGACATCTTCACAAAACCTTTGAAGGAGGAGGACTTCACCAGACTGCGAGAAATTTTGGGCGTCAAAGAACTCATGAAATTTGGTTTAAAGGAGGGTGTTGGAAGTATTAAACCAAATAACACGCCCGCATGCGCAATTATTTACCTCCGGAAGGTGCTTCGCTGCGAAGCATAAACAAACTGCTCTCGGAGGACGCTTCACTGTGAAGCAAAAATAATTTGCACCCTGAAAGTGCTTCGTTGCGAAGCAGCAAATATTTGCCCCCCGAAAATGCTTCGCCATGAAGCAACTCAAACTTGGCAGTTCGCATTTCAAATTGCCGAATCAAAAATCAGGCGTGAGAATTGGGGCATTAATTTTCCAAGCGTGCGAGTAGTTGGGGTCGCTCGGAGATTGGATAGAAACCCTTCTTCGGTATTTATTTTTGTTAGCCGGTTGGTGATTTAATCCCGCCTTTTGTCCTCATCTCCCGTCTATAAATACCGGGTCATTTGTCATTTTGTGTAGTTGGAGGATAGCGGAAGGAGGAGAGCAGCAGAGAGGAATAGCGAGCACAGAGCAACCGCAGCAGCTAGGGTTTCGACCAGCAGAGTCGCAGAAGAGCAAAAGCAACAGCCCCCAACCGCCAGAGTGTGGAGCAGCAGTCTCCAAGTAATTTGTGTGTTTATCTTGTAGATTTTTATCTTGCAGAAGTCTGTAACCGCTTCAAAAAGAAGCTCTGTAAATCCGGCATTATTTTCAATATATAAAATATTAGTCTTGCAAATTTGGGTCCCTATGTGTTTGTCCTCTGCCACGAAGTATTGTGTTTCTGAAGACGTACTTTAGTGAGGGTTTGCCCCGAAGCGATAAAACACTCGTTCGATCCAGAAGGGAAACTTGTTTATTTGTTTGTGCCGAAGAAGCATTTCGGGACTTTGTCTCCCCGAAGTGGGACCCTAGAGCCATTTCGCCGAAGCTACCAAATTGCCGGAAATTGTCGTGCTTCGCAGCTTTCCTATCCGAAGCAGTCACTTCGGCTTGAAAATTCTTGAAGTGATTTTACTTCGGAAGCAAACTGTGCGAAGCAGCTGCTTCGTTTGAAAATTTACCGAAGCAGTTTTACTTCGAGATTTTATCCCCGAAGTGCTTACTTCAAGAATATTTTCTCCGAAGCTCCTCCATCACTCAACTTCGTTGCGAAGCGTTTTTTTTGTGACGCGATTTGGAATTTTTAATTTAAATTCCTTCAGTCTCACAGGCAAGGGAGTCCCTAATAGCATTTCCATTTGATCTTTTGTATCTCAACGTTAGCTTCACCTCAGCAGTCACATACAAAGGTATCCAATCACAAAGTCAAGCTCAATTAAATTGCAGAGATTTTACTGTATAAGAATTGCAATTAACATCGCAAATTTTGTGGACTCATAGAGTGCACCCTCACGTGGTCGATTACTAGTGAGTCTATCGATGCACATTCAATCTTTCATAGAGTACACTCCCACATGGGTGGTTTTCTAATGTGTCGGGTGGCCTTTTATAATAAATATTCCTTATAACGCATTATTGTAATTGTGATGGCAACGTAATATCAGCTGCTGCTTTAATTTTACCCCACACACACATAAAGTGCACCCTCACGTGGTCGATTTCAAACTTTCAGAGAGTTTGTGGGCTGGAGAGTATAAGAAATATTCCTATAATGCATCATTTTAATTTTGATAATTCAATTTTAATAATTTATAGGCAAGTTGGTTACTATCAAGCACAGTTAAATTGTAAGCTGCTCTAACAATACTTAAATATCACGTGCAACATATTTGTTTCATTTAAATTGTATCAGTCTCTATGACAGAACCCATTTTATTAAAATTGATTAACATGCGGCATAAAGCACTTTTGCTTTTCCTTTAAAAAATCAAAAGAAATAATTTTTATTTTAAAGATTGAATAATAATATTAAAAAATAAGATAGGTATTTTATATTTTTATATGAATTTTATTAAATAATTTCAATAAAAAATCTTCTAAAATTTTATTAAAAAGTTTATTTAGTGTTATAGAATTATCATTTTGATATTTTAATCTTTAAACTATTAGTCATCTTATACATATGACCTTAATTAGCAATACGGGTACAAAAAGAAAAGAAAAATGTCTCAAACCAGATTTTCTATAAATTAGAAACAAGTATAGGAAAGAGACAAATTAAGACGAAATCACAATGGCACACTACTTCTTTTAACCAAGTACCAATTAGAATATCCAAGGAAGCTTTTTGATAGACCATCCCCTCCATCATTCAATTCTCCTCTATAAATATGATTATAAGAGATCTCTACAAATAATGTTTCTAGCAATTTCACTTGCTCATAATAAAATTTAAGTATCAAATCCCCATTTTTGAAGCCCAATCCACTATCAATTTAGCTTGAAGTTTTGTTGTTATTTCATATTCCACTACCATTCTTAACAAAAGTATCAAAGCATTCCACTCTACCACATTGTTGGTGCCTTCACCAAGACCTATTTTGAAAGTGTATTTGTGATTTTCACTTTTTATACCCCACATCTACCTAAACTGCCCTGACAAGCTCCATTAAAAAAAAAACCAAAACATTGTAAATTTTAATATAATTTTCATCATTTTCATCTAAGCTAATATAATTTACATCAACTAAAAATAAAACCCTAACAAATACAAATGAAAAATAGAAAATTTTATTAATATAAATACATGATGAAAACTAAAAAAATTATTAAAACAAATACATATCTCCTTAGAAGGTGTCATTTATTATATAAATAGACTACTCCTATTTTATTTTTCTAAACTAAACTTAACACTAGTTGACCTCATTCATTTTAATCTTTAAAATAAATTTACTTCAATAGTTCTTAATTTAAAAGCTTAACAAAAGAATAATGATATATCATTAAAAAATAGTTTTTCAAAGATAAAATTTAAGTTTAAGCACTCCTTTGCAAGGGTGGAGACCACGGTTCAAATCCTTCAAGCCTCGTAGAACAACTACCTAAAAATTTTACCTTACACAACTAGAGGTTATAGTGGTATTCGAACCCAGAAGATGGGGTAAAAAATGTAACTTTTTACTGATTTCTTAAGTATGCAGAAAAAAAAACTTAAAATATAAGTTTAAATTATATATTTATACAATTAATAATTATTTAATTATGATATAATATAGATAAACTATACTTAATTATTACAACAATTAAAAATATTTTAAAAAATTAATACTCATACTTTTAAATATTATTATATTTATAAATAGTTTATATTAATAATAATTAATAATAATTTAAATCTTTATATTATATATAAATATTATTATATTTACATTTATATTTACTTATTAATTATTATTTTGATAAACACAATAATAAAAATAGATTATTTTTTAATTTTTATTTTAATTTATTAAATAAATAAAAAAATTGAGTCATTCTTTGGCATTTATGGTTTATTGTGCTTCCTTTTTTCAAAGTATAATTTGTATTATATTTCTTAATGGATTAACTCATAGTAAACTTATTCCATGATCAAGAATGAAATAAATCAATGCTACTAACAATATCAACAATATCTCATAACAATGAATAACAATATCTCATAGAATATAACTCAAATATGCACAATATACAAAGATTACATTAATGATACAACTTAGTTACAATGCATGGAGCTTTACCTCTAATATATCTATTTTCGTCACTTTTCAGTTCTCTAACTATTGCTCTCCTCTTTTCTCTAGGATATGCAACCTTTCATATTCCTCTTATAAAGACAAAGCTCTCAACTTGCCACATATTATGTGACTCTTCATACTCCTTGAAACTTTGCACTTTCTCTCATATTGATACATACATTATACAAATATAAATCATCTACCAAAACTAATATTGTAAGGGGCACCAAATAATGTAATATCTCCAACACCCCCCTGTATTATATTATTTGGTAGGAAGGCCTTTGTCTTAGTTCTCTGATTTTTCTTTCTCTTCAATGTTTAGCTTTGACTCTGTCATGACTAGATAAATAATTTGTGTATGCCTTTGTATGAATGTATCTGAGTCACCCCTAGGTCACTATCATTGAATATTCCTTAGGGTCACTACCTCTAGGTTTCTACCTCTTGGTCACTTCCACTAGATCATTACCTCTAGGTCACTACCTCTAGAACTTTACCTCTGGGTTATCATATAGTCATTGTATCTGGGCCATCTACTGTAAAACCATAAAATATGCAGTATCATCACTACAAATGCTTTCTCTATAATCCATATTCTAAGCTATGCTTGGGTCTTCTTTCTCTTTATCTGCTATGGGACCTCTTTCCCCAGGTCTCCTTAATATATTTTTCAATTTCTTATAGATTATATTCTATTCCAAATTGGAATAGGTAAACTCAATATAACTTGTACTTTTATTGAATTGATTATTTCTCAAAATTCTAAAACTTATTCTTAATTGGTTGTTCTTAAACCTAGTGGTATTAATCCTTATATTCACTAATTTTCCTTCAATCTAATGGTAATACTTATCTTTTATAACTTTCAAGTTTTATGCAAGCAAACTTTGACTATACTTGATTTCCTTCTATAGAAACCATACAATATTCCTTTCATCTTATCCCATTCATCTATGCTTATCCATCCACAATCCACTTTTACTTTGTAGTCTTTCTTTTTATTTTGTAGATAAAATATTTGTGAATGATTATGTGCTCCACATATTTTACAACTATGGAGATTCCAACATCTCTCTATCTTATGTCCATATCTACTATAATGACTACATTTATTTTCTATTACAAATTATTTTGACCATTCTGTCCTTTATTGCAATTGATCCTATCAATCCCTATCATATATTTGATGTCATTATTTCTTGTTATAAATGTAGTTCCTTTCTCATTACTTCTAGACTGACATGTGTATCCAAGACCTTCATATTTTGGTCTTATTTTTGGTACAATTGGTTCTTTCATTCCTTGTTCATTTTTTTCTAAACCTATATCTTTATATCCCATTTTCTTCATAAAATTTAGGCCAAATCCTTTAGTATGTTATTCAAAATACCCTATACAATAATGATACTGATATATATCAATATAAACATAGCTATGAGCATAACTATCTCTATCACCATTTAAATTCATATCTACATCAATTCTAATAGCATTGACCTTTTTGAAACAATCACGAACTGTATTCAAATCACTTGTATCACATGTAGCATCCTTTCTTGTAACAAGTTTTTCTATATTTTTCATGAATTTTAAATCACTACTGTCATTGCTTACATCACAATATTTTCTTTCATTTTGATAAGAATCATAATTTGCATATTTTCCTTTTTGAAGAAGATCACTAGTATCACAACATGCATCTATCATCAATGGTTTTACTTCTATAGAATCACAACATGAATTTATCATTATGGGCCTTAAGTCATTTGTATCACAAGAAGCATATTTTATTACTAATTTGTTCCCTATTTCTTCAACCTTTTCTTGTTTTCTCATCTTAGAAATATTTAGAGTGATAATTCCTTTGTAGATTATTCTCCATAGACTAATAGGTATAGTAATAAAATCTTCATAACAATCATTGGTATCATTAAGTATACTTTGCATGCATTGTTGAAGAATTGAAAATTCTCCTTTTTCTACTTCACTTGTAATATCAACAAGTCTATTCTTCAATGTATCATCAATGAACTTGTTTTTCAAATCTTTAATCATTTCTTCTTGTCTTTAAGGACTTCATTAGAAATAAATACCATAAACATCATTTTTCCTATATCAATAGGCAATATAAAATTACTTTTAGACTCTCTATATGCCTCATCAACCTTAGAATTTATATAATTGTCAAGTATTAAATACTTTTCATCTTTGACTTCTCTCAACAAGATATTCTTTTTAATTATTGATATATTCTTTTGTTCTTAAATTTCTTCTATCATGTGTTGTGTATGGCATTTTAATATTTTCAACCTTTTTGAAATATCTTGAATGTCTATTTGTTTTTCTTGGAAACAAAATTTTTCTACTTTAATTATTTTTAAAATTTTATAACTTTGTATTTCTATTTTTTATCATTTATTTTATTTTTCACTTGATTTTTCTTTGACATGTACCTTTCAATTTGACTACCTTATAACTCCCTAGGTTTTGAATGATAAAAAGTTTCAATTTTCAAAAACCTTTTAGAATTCCTTATTTCTCCCTAGTTGTAAATATATTAAAAAAAAAAGCCTAATTTTTGGTGTTGAATACCTTTTGACTCCTAAATTATAAATTTAAAAATTTTGTAACATATATTTACAAAATTCAATGTTCCAATTTTATGTATTATTCCTTATCCCTCCAAGATTTCTAATTTGCAAAAATTAAAATCTGATTTACAGAATCTAATAGATTAATTACAAAACTTGAAATTAATTTCCCAAAAATTTTCAAAAAAATCTCAAAATTCCAAATTGAGACTCCTAAGCTTTTTCAGATCTTTTCAAAAGTATCATATATCAATTAAATATTTTAATATTTCCTTCAAATACCTTCTCTCCATAAATTTAATTAAACCCTAAAATATTTAATTAATTTATCAATACCTTAGAAAATATTAAATTAATTGAATCTTATTCCTTCAAAACCTTAGTATAGAGCAATTTAAATTTAAATTTTACTTTACCTCCAAAAATGGTGTGTGATAGTTGTGATCAAAGACGTTTGACCTCCTCCTAAAAAGTCCTTATTTTGCAGCACTCAGCCACGTGGATACCTTGGCACTCTCACTAGAGATTATCAGGAAGGCTCGTTAACAGTCATTTTGAATTGGAAAAAGTATGCCCCATTGATAGGTAAATGCTATCATTGCATATGATAGGTGAAAACAACTCTTATTGTTGCATCAAAAAATGTACTAGTCTATGTTAGTAGGTATTATGGCAATAATGATCGATATATTTAATCCAGCCCCAAGAATTTTACTGCATCTCCATCACAAGTGAGCAACCGAACATCATGTATAATGTGTATCCACATCATTTTCATACTCCTTTATGGAACTACCTCCACCATTGCACTTAACTCACAAATTTGACATCGTTGTTCTTAGATACAACTTATTGTTCCATAGATTTTTACATGCATATGTAAAAGCGAATATTGTTTTCAATTGAAAATAATATATTCTTTTCTTTTTGGGGTGTAGTATAGTATTCTATAGAATACCACAGTATGATTTCAAAGTTGCTATGTTCATTTTTACCTCCTTCCTGCTTAATATCTCACCAAATTGGTGTCAATATCATGTCATAGAAAAACCTTATTCATCAAAAGTGTTACTCCATGCACTGTCCAAATGTTATCATTCTACCTCTCACAAAGTGGTATTATAATAGCGAGTGTAAGTTTACATACAAACTTGGATCATGAATTTCCCTTTCCTCTCTTACCAAACATGGCACTTGAGCACTCCTTTGTAACACTTGTCTTTCTCTTTGCTTGATACTTAGGTGTACTCACTCAACCTTTATATTTTTTCTAGACAATTCAAACTTTCTATCCTTTCAATTCTTTGTCACTTCACTTCAACTCTCACATTTCAGCTTCTCCTTGACACTTGGTTCTTTGACACTCGACTCCTGCTCGCTTCTCATTTCAACTCGATAGATTTTTCTCGACTCTATGTTCTAGAGATGTATTTGCTCAACGTCCTATTTTGGTCTATACTCAATGTTCTGTTTGCATTCAACTTTATTGCTCAAATTCTTAAACACCTTAGTTATTTCTCCTATCCTAAAATGTTATGCTCCTAGATTGCTTAGCTACTGCATCTCTGCTATGTTCTTAGGCTTCTTAGAAGCTTTGTACTTAGATACTTCCCCTTAGATTTTTAAAAGCTATGCTACGTCTTGTCCTAATTACTTTAATTGGACATATCTTATATCTATGTAGGTTTCTCTCTACTTGCATTACATACTTGACCTTGGCTTCTGCTCGAAATTTGCTTTTACTATCATAACCTGCCTTAGCAAAACTTTTTCATATTAAACTATGTATTGGACTAGGTACACTCAAGAGTGACAAGGAGGTCGACCACCTAGATTTAGGCACCAAATAAAATGAAATGTATTCCTTTGTTTAAATTAATTAATTGGGAAAATTAATTCATTATTATAATATATTTTGCTTGAATTAATTAATTATTATAATATCCTATGATTAAATTAATTAATTGGTGAAATTTATTAATTAGAATTATATTCTATATTGTGGAATTATAATTTAGAACTTACTTTATTGTGGATCAAATTATAAAAGGAAATATTCTTGAAAAGAATAATATTTATTTAAAATATCTTACCTTGGTTGCCTTATGTAGGTGAACAATAAATTTTGGTGGGTGAATTTTTATTTTTATAATGGTAAAAAAGTATTTCTTCTTACCTCTTGGAAGAGACAGGATGTCTTATATAAAAAATGAATATTATAATATATAGTGGTGGTCAAAGATCTATGAAAAAGGGGGTGACAGATGATGTTGGGAGAGGGCTTGAAGGGTTGAGGAGATCATTATTGTGGAAGAAGAAGAACGGAGACTTCCTATAAGGAGTAGGAGGGACACAAAGAGGAAGCAATCGAAGGAAGAATTTATCTAGATTATCAAGGAGCAGAGGGTAAACATACACATGTGATTATTATTGCTTTTAGATGTTTTGCTTTTGGTGGTCACCCAACTTGTTTACTCCCCTATATCCTGCACTTCTTCCCTCTATATCAAAGACCATCGATGCATCTAAAAGCATTGACTCCACACTCATGTGCATTCAATGTTGCATCTGCAACTTGTGTCATGATATAGGGAGTTTTCTAGCTAATTTTCAGATAAAACTTATCTAGTATAAAGAAAATAACCTCTAGGTGCTTAAAAGTCTAGGGAATCTGTCAAGGTGGTTTTTGTGTGAAAAATTCCATCCACCTAAATATCATTATATAAATATTTAAAACCACTTTTATTTACCTCTACTTTTTGACCCTATGTTTTATTTAAAATTTTGATTATACCTGTTAGAAGAATGGAGACTATGATGTTGGTTTAGATTATGATATTCAAAATATTGAATTTATTTAAACCCCTACAATTCACCAATGTTCTCCATCTCTGTTCATTACATGTTTTAATCTGCCATCATGCTTATATCCCTCCGTCGTTACTAGGTCACCCCCTAAGGTTGAACTTGGGGGGACTTTTAATATATTATCGCCCCACTAAGATTCGTCATATTATGTAGTATTCTCATGCTTAGAGAGGCACAAGCGAGGTGGGTTGCACAAGCCATTCCACATAATTATCCCATATGGTATGTGTGGTGGCCCACGTATACCCAAAAAGTAGGAAAATCCCCCTTTAGGGTTGACCACCACTAGGTGGTCAAGGGAGCCATTGAGTGGAGTTGCACTGCACCTGTGGAGGACACATTTGTTGATTCCCCCATGATAGGTGTCTTTGAGCATTGCCTGATAGATTTTTTTGACTCCACATTGATTGGTAGTGGTTTAACTTGTTCTTTGTTGCGCTCGGTTGTTGGATGATATTGAAAGCTTTTAAAACCCCATGGAAGATTTATCCTACATAATTTATAGTAAATACATGAATATTGTTCATAAGTTCTTATGCACTGAAGGCTTAATAGCCAAGAGCCTAGGCACCTAACTATTAACCAACCTCAATTGATGGTTGACAACTACCTATTGTTACCATTGCCACATGGATTGATGAATAAATAAATATATATATTATTAAAAGGGAGAAGGACTTATTACTATATATGAAAGATCATATTGATTTATTAATTTTTAAAGGATAAACTTATATTTGAAAGACGGAATTAATCATTAATTTTTAAAGAATAAACTTATAGTTGAAAGATAGATTTGTTTTATTAAGTTTTGAAGGATAAACTTATATCTAAAAGATCAGAATGGTTTATTAAGTTTTAAAGGATAAAATTATATTTGAAAGATAGATTTATTTGTTAAATTTTAAAGGATAAACTTATAGTTGAAATATATATTTGTTTTATTAAGTTTTGAAGGATAAACTTATATCTGAAAGATCAGACTGATTTATTACATTTTAAAGGATAAACTTATTTTGAAAGATAGATTTAATTATTAAATTTTAAAGGATAAACTTATAATTGAAAGATAGATTTATTTTGTTAAGTTTTGAAGGATAAACTTATATCTAAAATATTAGATTGATTTATTAAGTTTTAAAGGATAAACTTATATTTGAAATATAGATTTAATTATTAAGTTTTAAAGGATAAACTTATAGTTGAAAGATAGATTTGTTTTATTAAGTTTTGAAGGATAAACTTATATCTATAAGATCATATTGATTTATTAAGTTTTAAAGGATAAACTTATATTTGTAGATTTAATTATTATGTTTTAAATGATAAAATTAAAGTTGAAAGATAGATTTGTTTTATTAAGTTTTGAAGGATAAAATTATATCTGAAATATCATATTTGATATATGAAGTTTTAAATGATAAAATTATATTTGAAAGATAGATTTGATTATTTAATTTTAAAATATAGATAATTTTATGCATGTTTTAATAAAGGAATAACATTACATTTAAATCTAAAGAAATTAGTTTTGTATAAATATTTGATTTATTAGGAGTATGGGATCTTAATTAGTCAAAGAGAGTGGTTTTGTATAAGTATTTGATTGATTAGGAGTATGGGCTCTTAATTGGTAAAAGAAATTGGTTTGACAAGTATTTGATTATTTAGAAGTATGGGCTCTTAATTGGTCGAAGAAAGTGGTTTTATAAGTATTTGACTAGTTAGGAGCATGGGTTCTTAATAGGTCAAAAATAGTTGTTTTGATAAGTATTTGATTGGTTAGGAGTATGGGCCCTTAATTGGTCAAAGAAAGAGGTTTTGATACGTATTTGATCGATTAGGAGTATGGGATCTTAATTGGTCAAATAAAGTGGTCTTGATAATTAATTGATTGATTAGGAATATGGGGTCTTAATTGGTTAAAGAAAGTGGTTTGATAAGTATTTGATTGGCTAGGAGTATGGGCTCTTAACTAGTTAAATGAAGTGGTTCTTATGTATTTGTTGGATATTTTGAGTAATTAGTTGTCATTAATGTCAATATTAAGTGGTCATTGATGTCGAACTAACAACACCAGTCAGTGGCAGTTTCAGTTGGCAGCATCCGTTTCAGTTTCAGTTTCAAGACCCGGTTCCAGGAAGTCAGATGAGATCCAAAGTGCAAGAAAAAGCCCAAATGAATAATATTATAATATTCTTTTATAATATTATACAAAGGAAGTTTAAAATTAATTTTAAATTAATTTATTAGTTAATTTATTTAACTTATAAAGTTATTTAAATTAATTATTAATTAATTTAATTATTAATTATAAATTAATTTAAGCTAAGGTTAAATAACCCTAAGGTGGGTTATTAAAAATAAAATTTAAAATTAGATTTTGAATGATAGCACCGATGTGAGTGAAGTTTAAAAAATGTGTATATAAGAAGAAACTCTCACACTAACAAATATTACGATACCTTTGAAATACATTGCGAGCTTTATAATTTTCGTTGCGTCCAAGGAAGAAAGAATGTGTGAATTTGTGGAAAGACAAATGATGACAAGGGCATAAGAGGAATGGGTTCTACCTTCCTTCACGTGGGCCTTAGTAGCCCACACGGTGGGCTCCCAAGCGCTAAGGCGCTTAGGATAGAGGAGACGATGGATCGAATCTCGTTGAATCCCATTTTTGGGGAAGTAAGAGGTATGCTTTGATATTGGTCGCCAAAAATTTTGGGAATATAGTTTGGGCATTTAAAAATTAATTTTTGCATATTTTTAGTTGGTTCTAAGGTTGCAAGGGAGTTATAAGGGTTTTGCAAAATTAAATTTTTAATGTTATTTGCTCAAAGGTGTTGAAAGGATTGTAAGGTGTTTGGTTGATATTTTATGGTGTTGGATATTATTTTAAGTTGGAGTTTATAAGGAGTATCAAATAAATTATTTTTATGTATGTTATGATGAGTGTTATTTTTAAAAGGGAGAAATGAGGCATAAATTGAGTTGTGATTATTTTGTGTCTAAGGGAATATTTTTGAGAAAGTATTGAAGTGATATTGTTGTGTTTAACCATTGAAATTGGAAAGAAGGAAATTAAAATTAAGACAGATTTTTCTAAAGGCACTTTGACATCAAACAAAAGGTATGGGTATATTCTTCCTAGTGAGTGATTGTTGAATGTTGTGTATGAAAATTTGGAGTGAAAAGGATTGTTTGGTTAGCATTGTTGAGAGTGTTTTGATTTATTGCTTCAAGTTTTTCTAGAATTAAGAATTGTTGATAAAACCTTATTTTATAAGCATTGTTGTTGAAGTGAGTTGTTGAGTGAAGAACTTGAACTAGGGTTTGCAAAGAACATGAGTATCATTGTTATGTGAGAGTGGTTGATAAAGCATTGTGGAAATATTTGAGTGAGTATTCATATGCTTGGACTAGGGTTTGTGAGCAAGGATTATTTCATTGAGTGATTGGTTGAGTAGAGTTGGTTGAGCCTAATCAAGTGAATGTGTGAAGTGATTGTTCAAGTTCTGTGAAACAAATTAATCTATATTTTGAATTGAATTGAGAAAGTGTTTGAGTATTGAGGTGAATGTGAAGCATATTGAGTCTCTAACAATTCTCTATAATTTTCTAAGAGAGTGATTGAAAGTGATTGAGTATTGAGGTGAATGTGAAGCATATTGAGTCTCTAAAAATTCTCTGTATGTTTCTAAGGGAGTGATTGAAAGTGATTGAGTATTGTGATGAATGTGAAACATATTGAGTCTCTAACAATTCTCTATATGTTTCTAAGAGAGTGATTGAAAGTGATTGAGCATTGTGATGATGTAGAGCATATTGAGTCTCTAACAATTCTCTTTATGTTTCTATGAGATTGGACAAGTTATAGTGAGGACTTGTTGAGCATATTTGAGGCAAGTCTTTGAGAAGACTTCTAGATAGATTTGTGTGAGCTTTTGTGAAAGCTTACAATACAGATTGAGAGTAGATTTGGATAAGTTCTAGTGAGGACTTATTGAGCAGATTGGACAAGTTCTAGAGAGGACTTGTGGATAGATTAGTGTAAGATTTTGTGGAAGCTTACAAGGCATATTTGAGACAATTCTTTGAGAAGACTTGAGTGCAGAGTTGATTGATTGGTTTTTTTAAACCTTGAGTTAAGGTTTGGGGTAGATCCAGTAGAGTTGAGTTGATATTGAATCAAGCTTTGTGTTAAATCTTGAGACAGAGATTGATGACATATTTGTGCTAGACCGAAGGACTATGTTTAGTTCATATCAGAGGATATATTTGTGCTAGATCAAAGGACTGTGTTTAGTGTAGAGGATAGATATTAAGGACATATTTGTGCTAGACCGAAGGACTATGTTTAGTGTAGATTTGATATAGAGCTTTGAAGGTGACATAGTATAGAGGATGATAGTATCCAGTGGATAGATATCCATTAGCTAGGGTAGTGAGGACAAGAGTCTTCAGTGGATAGAGATCCATTATCTAGAGCAGTGGGGGAAATAGTTCTTCTAGAATATCACCAGTCAGAGCTAAGGAGAAAGGAGTTCTTCTATGGATAGAGATCCATGAACTTGATTAGGAGATTGGTGTCTCCTTTGGAAAGAGGTCCATAAACATTGTAATAGGGAAAGGATTCCCAAGATATTGATTGAGAAAATTTTAGTGAAATATTTTCTCCATGGAGTAGCCCACATTGGGTGAACCACGTAAATTTGGTGTCTCTATTGTGTGTGGTGATTTTTGCATTGCTTTGATTACTATTGTTGATATTGCTATCTATACATTGCATAATATTGATTGGGAAAGAAAAGTAAAAAGTGGTCTTATACTATTCACCCCCCATATCAGCTTGTGTTCTTCAATTGATATAAGAGTGGGTTCCTTCGAAAGAGTTTAACAGATTGAAAGAAAAGCTTTCAAGAACACAATGGATTCTAAGAATGTGTCCTCAGATAATTCAACACCAATATTTTATGGAAGTGACTACATATATTGGAGTATGAGAATGAAGGTTCACCTGATGGCACTTGGCAATGAAATTTGGGAAGCATTTGAAAATGGATACATACCACCAGTTGATCCACCTACATATAAGGAAGGTAAGCTTCTACAACATTACAATTCAAAAGCAATGAATGCACTTCTAAGAGGTTTGAATAGAACAAAATCAATAAAAGTTATGTATTGTAAAGATGCAAAAGGAATTTGGGATAAGTTGTAAAGCATATATGAAGGAGATAAGACTATCAAAAAGGCAAAGATACGAAATCTCAAAGGACAATTTGAAGAATTAAGAATGAAGAATTAGGAAGACATTAGTTCTTATTTACTTCGGTTAGATGAGGTTGTTAATGCTATGCAAGGACTTTGACTTAATGTGGATGAATCGGATGTTTGTGATAATATCTTAAGGTCTCTTCCAACAAGGTTTAGTGAAAATATTTCAACTATAGAAGAAGCAAAGGATGGTGATTCTTTGAAAAGAGATATGTTGCTTGGTATTATTACAACTTTTGAGTTAAGAACAAAAGAACCTAATCCCCAGAAGGAAGTAGCCTTCAAAGCAATTAAGAAGACAAAGGGTAAGAAGTCAGAATCAAGCAATGAGTCATCTAATGATGAAGAAGCAAATTATGGCAGAAGGAACAAGGATTCAAGAAAAATCAAAGATGTAAAATCTGTTAGATGTTTCAATTGTGGAAAGTATGGCCACTATGCAACTGATTGTCAAGAAGCTAAAAATAACAATGATGAAGAAAAATAGGATTATAGGAACAAGGAATCATAAAAATACAGGTACCAAAAGAAAGGCAAGGATGGATAAAGCAGACAAGGAAAGAAGTTATTTCAAAGACAAAAGAGGAGCTACTATGCAGACAAGGCAAGTAAGTACTCAAGTGATAGTGATGCTAGTTTTTCAGATAATGATAGAGATGAAGTCCTATTTATGATTAAAGAAAAAAAGAAGTCAAGAAAAGGTCACCAATAACTCTCAAGTGTTTTAGATGTGGTAACTTTAGACATATTGAAGATAGTTGTACAATAAATGGTTATATTTTTAGTGATGATGAATATGAGGATGCACTTAAGGACCAGAATAAAATATTCTAATGGCACTAGAAGAAGAAGGTGATCCTATAGTAGACAAGACAAAAGAAAATGAAGATGTAGACAAAGGCAAACAAATAGAGGAAGAATCAGATAAAGAAGGATTTGATCTTAAGACATAACTTATTTATGCTCTTGACACAGTAAAGAAGGTAAGAAAGCAAAACTCTAAACTTGAGTTTCAATTTCAAGAATGCGATGAAGAGAGAAGAAATCTTATAGAGGATCTAAAAAATTCAATGGCTAAGACAAAGAAGTTCAAGGATAAGTTAGAAGCAAAGGTCTTAGAATGTGAAAGGTTAGAACAAGAAGTAGCTCTACTAAGGGAAGATTTAGAAAAAATTTAGGATAAGCTACACAAGTTTGAAAAGAGGTCAAAGGTTGTGGATAAGATGATCAAAGTACAAATAAGGTCAACAAACAAAATAAGTCTTGGTTTTGAACAAGCTCAAAAGAAACAAGAAGAAGAGTCAACCTCAAGTTCTTTAGAAGAAGAAACTTCAGAAGAAGACAATGTAAGAGAAAGTGAGCCATCTAAAGATGAGTTGGATAATTCAACAAGGAAAGGAACAATGCACAAAGAAGAAACAAATGGAACAACAATCATAATAGGTTAAGAGAGACTAAGAGACCAATGAGGTCAAGACAAGGAAATTTCAATGGAAGGTGTTTCTCATGTCATAGGTTTGGACACATGGCTTCACAGTGCAAGACACGTGAAAGACAGGAAAATGGAATTTTAAAAACAGGCAGCTTTTCCATGGGTATTGCTACTCATGTAATCAGTTTGGTCACAAGGCAATGGATTGCAGGGTTCATGACATAAAAGGATATACCTTCACTAGGAGAAATCCTAAGACATTTTCACCTCTAAGGAATAATAACATTAAGTGTTATAAGTGAAATAATGATGGACATACAACAAAATGGTGTAGAGCAGACATTCCATAATCAAACATGAACAAGAACAGGAATAGGATCAAGAATAGGAATATGGGAATGAATAGGAGCAGGAACAGGAATATGGATAAGAACATAAACAGGAACACGAATATGGATATGGATATAAACAGGAACAGGAATATGGTCATGAACAGGAACAGGAACAGGAACAGTTAAAGAAATCAAAAGGATCAAATGAGAAGGAAAGAATATAAAGGTAAATACCAATGCTTGCTGGGAGTAGAAATACTCCCACCCTAGAATTAACCACCTCAAGAGGAAGTGGGGGAGGGGCTAAGCTAAGAGATTCATTCTTAGCCCCGAGCCCCAAAGGTGACCCTTTGCCATTGATGTCAAAGGGGGAGAGATTTGGTTTAAGGAGAGAGCATTGAGTCAGGGGGAGTAGAATAGGAAAAAGGTCAAGATTTGGTAAAAAGAATTTGGGTTGCCATCAATGAAAAATGGGGATATTGTTGGACATTTTGAGTGACAAGTTGTCATTGATGTCAAGAGCAATAGTGGCAGTTTCTGTTGGCAGCATCCGTTTTGGTTTCAATTTCAAGACTCGGTTCTAGGAAGTCAAATGAGGTCCAAAGTGCAAGAAAAAACCCAAATAAATAATATTATAATATTATACAAAGGAAGTTTAAAATTAATTTTAAATTAATTTATTAGTTAATTTATTTAACTTATAAAGTTATTTAAATTAATTATTAATTAATTTAAATATTAATTATAAATTAATTTAAGCTAAGGTTAAATAACCCTAAGGTGGGTTATTAAAAATAAAATTCGAAATTAGATTTTGAATGACATAGCACCGACGTGAGTGAAGTTTAAAAAATGTGTATATAAGGAGGAACTCCCACACTACCAAATATTACCATGCCTTTGAAATACATTGTGAGCTTTGTAATTTGCATTACGTCCAAGGAAGAAAGAATGTGCGAATTTGTGGAAAGACAAACGATAGCAAAGGCATAAGAGGAAGGGGTTCTACCTTCCTTCACATGGGCCTTAGTAGCCCACGCGGTGGGCTCCCAAGCACTAAGGCGCTTAGGATAGAGGAGACAATGGATCAAATCTCGTCGAATCCCATTTTTAGGGAAGTAAGAGGTATGCTTTGATATTGGTCGTCAAAAATTTTGGGAATATAGTTTGGGCATTTAAAAATTAATTTTTGCATATTTTTAGTTGGTTCTAAGGTTGCAAATAAGGGTTTTACAAAATTAAATTTTTAATGTTATTTGCTCAAATGTGTTGAAAGGATTGTAAGGTGTTTGGTTGATATTTTATGGTGTTGGATATTATTTTAAGTTGGAGTTTATAAGGTGTATCAAAGAAATTATTTTTATGTATGTTATGATGAGTGTTATTTTTAAAAGGTAGAAATAAGGCATAAATTGAGTTGTGATTATTTTGTGTCTAAGGGAATATTTTTGAGAAAGTATTGAAGTGATATTGTTGTGTTTAACCATTGAAATTGGAAAGAAAGAAATTGTGATTAAGACAGGTTTTTCCAAAGGCACTTTGACATCCAACAAAAGGTATGGGCATATTCTTCCTAGTGAGTGATTTTTGAATGTTGTGTATGAAAAGTTGGAGTGAAAAGGATTGTTTGGTTAGCATTGTTGAGAGTGTTTTGATTTATTGCTTCAAGGTTTTCTGGAATTAAGAGTTGTTGATAAAACCTTATTTTATAAGCATTGTTGTTGAAGTGAGTTGTTGAGTGAAGAACTTGAACTAGGGTTTGCAAAGAGCATGAGTATCATTTTTATGTGAGAGTGGTTGATAAAGCATTGTTGGAAATATTTGAGTGAATATTCATATGCTTAGACTAGGGTTTGTGAGCAAGGATTATTTCATTGAGTGATTGGTTGAGTAGAGTTGGTTGAGCCTAGTCAAGTGAATGTGTGAAGTGATTGTTCAAGTTTTGTGAAACAAATTATTCTATATTCTGAATTGATTTGAAAAAGTGTTTGAGCATTGAGGTGAATGTGAAGCATATTGAGTCTCTAACAATTATCTATATGTTTCTAAGAGAGTGATTGAAAGTGATTGAGTATTGAGGTGAATGTGAAGCATATTGAGTCTCTAACAATTCTCTTTATGTTTCTATGAGATTGGATAAGTTCTAGTGAGGACTTGTTGAGCATATTTGAGGTAAGTCTTTGAGAAGACTTGTGGATAAATTTATGTGAGCTTTTGTGAAAGCTTACAATAAAGATTGAGAGCATATTTGGATAAGTTCTAGTGAGGACTTATTGAGTAGATTGGACAAGTTCTAGAGAGAACTTGTGGACATATTATTGTGAGCTTTTGTGGAAGCATACAAGGCAGATTTGAGACAAGTCTTTGAGAAGACTTGAGTGCAGAGCTGATTGATTGATTTTTTCAAACCTTGAGTTAAGGTTTGGGGCAGATCCAGTAGAGTTAAGTTGAGATTGAGTCAAGATTTGTGTTAAATCTTGAGACAGATATTGAGGATAGATTTGTGCTATATCGAAGGACTATGTTTAGTGCAGATTAGAGGATAGAGTTTGAGGACAGATTTGTGCTAGATCGAAGGACTGTGTTTAGTGTAGAGGAAATATATTGAGGATAGATTTGTGCTAGACCAAAGGACTGTGTTTAGTATATATTTGAGACAAATATTTGAAGGTGACAGATTATAGAGGATGACAGTCTCCAGTGGATAGATATCCATTAGCCAGGGTAGTGAGGACAGGAGTCTTTAGTGGATAGAGATCCATTAGCATGAGCAGTAGGGGCAATAGTTCTTCTAGAAGATAACCAGTCAAAGCTAAGGATAAAGTGGTTCTCCTATGGATAGAGATCCATGAACTTGATTAGGGGATTGGTGTCTCCTTTGGACATAGGTCCATAAACATTGTAATAGGGAAAGGATTCCCAAGAGATTGATTGATAAAATTTTAGTGAAATATTTTCTCCATGGAGTAGCCCACATTGGATGAACCATGTAAATTTGGTATCTTTATTGTGTGTGGTGATTTTTCCATTGCTTTGATTACTGTTGTTGATATTTATATATAAAAATTGCATAACATTGATTGGGAAAGAAAAGTAAAAATTGGTCTTATACTGTTAACCCCCCTCTCAGTATAAGCTTAATTTCTTCAATTGATATAAGAGTGGGTTCCTTCGGAAGAGTTTAACAGCTTGAAGGAAAATCTTTCAAGAACACAATGGATTCTAAGAATGTGTCCTCATATAATTCAACACCAATATTTTATGGAAGTGACTACATATATTAGAGTATGAGAATGAAGGTTCACCTGATGGCACTTGGCAATGAAATTTGGGAAGCATTTAAAAATGGATACATACCACCAGTTGATCCACCTACATATAAGGAAGGTAAGCTTCTATAGAATTACAATTCAAAAGAAATGAATGCACTTCTAAGAGGTTTACATAGAATAGAATCAATAAAAGTTATGCATTGTAAATATGCAAAAGGAATTTGGGATAAGTTGCAAAGCATATATGAAGGAGATAAGAGTGTCAAAAAGGCAAAGATACAAAATATCAAAGGACAATTTGAAGAATTAAGAATGAATAATGAGGAAGACATTAGTTCTTATTTACTTCGGGTATATGAGATTGTTAATGCTATGCAAGGACTTGGACTTAATGTGTATGAATCAGATGTTTGTGATAAGATCTTAAGGTCTCTTCCAACAAGGTTTAGTGAAAATATTTTAGCTATAGAAGAAGCAAATGATGGTGATTCTTTGACAAGAGATATGTTGCTTGGTATTCTTATAGCTTTTGAGTTAATAACAAAAGAACCTAATCCCCAGAAGGAAGCAACCTTCAAAGCAATTAAGAAGAAAAAGGGTAAGAAGTCAGAATCAAGCAATGAGTCATCTAGTGATGAAGAAGCAAATTATGGCAGAAGGAACAAGGATTCAAGAAAATTCAAAGATGTAAAATATGTTAGATGTTTCAATTGTGGAAAGTATGGTCACTATGCAACTAATTGTCAAGAAGCTAAAAATAACAATGATGAAGAAAAACAAGATCACAGGAATAGGGAATCAAAAAAATACAGGTACCAAAATAAAGGCAAGGATGGACAAAGTAGACAAGGGAAGAAGTTATTTCAAAGACAAAAGAGGAGCTACTATGCAGACAAGGCAAGTAAGTACTCAAGTGATAGTGATGCTAGTTTTTCAGATAATGATAGAGATGAAGTCCTATTTATGATTGAATAAAAAGAAGTCAAGAAAAGGTCACCAATAATTCTCAAGTATTTTAGATGTGGTAACTTTGGACATCTTGAAGATAGTTGTACAAGGAATGGTTATAGTTTTAGTGATGATGAATATGAGGATGCACTTGAAGGACAAGAAGAAAATATTCTAATGGCACTAGAAGAATAAAGTGATCCTATAGTAGACAAGATAAAATAAAATGAAGATGTAGAAAAAGGCAAACAAATAGAGGAAGAATCAGATAAAGAAGGGTCTGATCTTAAGGCAGAACTTATTTATGCTATTGACACAGTAAAGAAGGTAATAAAGCAAAACTCTAAACTTGAGTTTCAATTTCAAGAATGCGATGAAGAGAGAAGAAAGCTTATAGAGTATCTAAATAAGTCAATGGCTAAGACAAAGAGAGGATTAGGGGAATTGGAAGAATTAATAAGGGATTAGGGAAGTTAGGTGAGGGTAGGGGGAATTTAAATAAAATAAGAGAAATTAGGAGGAATTAAGGGGAAATTGGAAGGAAATTAGGAAATTAGAGGAAAATAAGGTAATTAGAAGAAAATAGAAGAATTAGGGGAACTTTAGGGGAATTTAGAAGAATTAGGCAAGGGAATTAGGTGGAGAATTTAGTCAATTGATATGGATTAGAAAAAAATTGAGAGGAATTGTGAGGATTTATCAAAAATTGATAGTGGCCTTAGGTAGATTTAATGGATTAGCAATGGTTTTGGGGATGAATAAAGGGTTTTGGAGGATTTTTGAGTGAATTTGGGGTGAATTTGTGACAATTTTATGGGTTTGATGAAACAATGAGAACACTCTTGGATAGTGAAAATTTTGACTAATTTTTATGTCTATAGAATTTTTTTAATGAGATCTTATTGAATTGTTGCAAGAATTCAAGGTGTAGTGTGGGTTTTGATACACACACCTTGGATAAGCATCCTAAAACCTTATCTTATGCTAACTAATTTATTTTATTCTAGTTTTTAATTCTATCCTTATTGAATCTATTATGTATTAATCAGTTTACATTTTAGATTTTGGTAAAAATATTAATTTGATTGTTATGGTTTGACTTGTTTATTATGTATCTTCATGCACACCATTTTAGAATAATTTTATTGTAGACTAATCCTATTTTTCAAGTTTATACTAACATTAATTATAGATTGTGGCTTCAAAATTTTATCTAAGTTTGTGATAAGAAACATGAAGAACACAAGCTTATACTGAGAGGGGGTGAACAATATAAGACCACTTTTTACTTTTCTTTCCCAATCAATATTATGCAATGTATAGATAGCAATATCAACAACTAGTAATCAAAGCAATGCACAAATCACCACACACAATAGAGACACCAATTTTACGTGGTTCACCCAATGTGGGCTACTCCACGGAGAAAATATTTCACTAAAATTTTCTCAATCAATCTCTTGGGAATCCTTTCCCTATTACAATGTTTATGGACCTCTATCCAAAGGAGACACCAATCCCCTAATCAAGTTCATGGATATCTATCCACAGGAGAACTCCTTTCTCCTTAGCTCTGACTGGTGATCTTCTAGAAGAACTATTGCCCCCACTGCTCTGGCTAATGGATCTCTATCCACTGAAGACACCTATCCTCACTGCCCTAGCTAATGGATCTCTATCCACTAGAGACTATCATCCTCTATACTCTATCACCTTCAAAGCTCTATCTCAAATCTGCACTAAACACAGTCCTTCAGTCTAGCACAAATCTGCTCTGTCTCTGTCTCTGGTCTGGCACAAACCTATCCTCAAATCTGCACCAAACTCTATCCTCAAATCTATACTAAACATAGTCCTTCGGTCTAGCACAAATATATCCTCAATCTATATCCTTTGATCTGCACTAAACATAGTCCTTCGATCTAGCACAAATCTATCTCTGTTCTCAAGCCTTAACACAAAGCTTGAATCAATCTCAAATCAACTCTACTAGATCTACCACAAACCTTAACTCAAGGTTTGAACAAATCAATCAACTCTGCTCACAAGTCTTCTCAAAGACTTATCTCAAATATGCCTTGTAAGCTTCCACAAAATCTCACACTAATCTATCCACAAGTCCTCTCAAGAACTTGTCCAATCTCTCTCAACAAGTCCTTACTAGAACTTGTCCAAATATACTCAATAAGTCCTCACTAGAACTTATCCAAATCTACTCTCAATCTATATTGTAAGCTTCCACAAAAGCTCACACAAATCTGTCCACAAGTCTTCTCAAAGACTTACCTCAAATCTGCTCAACAAGTCCACACTAGAACTTGTCCAATCTCATAGAAACATAAAGATAATTGTTAGAGACTCAATATGCTTCACATTCATCACAAAGCTCAATTACTTTCAATCATTATTTTAGAAACATATAGAGAATTGTTAGAGACTCAATATGCTTCACATTCATCACAATGCTCAATCACTTTCAATCACTCCTTTTACCACAAAAACATATAGATAATTGTTAGAGACTCAATATGCTTCACACTCACTAAATCTCAATCACTTCCTCAACTCAATTTAGAATATAGAACAATTTGTTTCATAGAACTTGAACAATTCACTTTAACACATTCACTTGACTAGGCTCAATCAACTCTACTCAACCAATCACTCAATGAAATAATCCTTGCTCACAAACTCTAGTCCAAGCATATGAACATTCACTCAAATATTTCCAACAATGCTTATCAACCAATCTCACATAACAATGATACTCATGTTCTTTCCAAACCCTAGTTCAAGTTCTTCACTCAACCATTCACTTCAACAACAATGCTTATAAAACAAGGTGCATAGCATTCACTTCACAATAGCTCAACAACTCAATAAGGAAACCTAATCAAGTCCTTTTCACTCCAAAGTTATTTTCCAGAAAACCAACCAATCAACTCAACCAAGGAAGAATGTGCCCATACCTTTTTCTTGATGAGGAGTAGACCACACAAATCTGCCACAATCATAAACACTTCTTTGCCAAACTCAAGGAGGTTAGAAGATAATAATCTCTCTCAAGGAATCACAATACAAAATAATATCAAACACAAATACACCTTATCACTCCATATTTAAAATAACATCCAACACCTTAAAAATATTAGAACAATTACTTTCACAATAATCCCTTTGGCAAAAAGTCCTTTAAAATAAAATCAACACCTTAAAAGGCTTACTCCTCCAATATGCAAATATAACAATTAGGACTTTATTTTAAAATTAAGATCAAACTCCTTATAACTCCCTTCACTATTTTACCATGAAAAATCACCACAAGAAATTAACTTTAATTAATCCTTATGCCTCCCAACTACCTCACGTCAAACCTTAGGGCAATGAAAATTAAATTAAAAAATGTACCTTTGCCCTTAGTGGGTTTTGAACCCATGATGCTGCCTCCCCAAGTGCCCTAGCCGTAGCCTTGGCTGTCGCGTGAGCTAGGTGCTCACGTGGGAGCTAGAGTGCCCATGCACTCTATTACCTTCTCTCACTGCTACCGAAATAGAAATGCAAAAAGGGCTTCCAAACTTATTGTCATTAGGTTTTGAACCTGTAACCACTCTACCACAAGCGCCAAGCCAAATGCCACCTGAGCTAGCCACCGGATGGTGCTAGGAACTAAGCACCTCGACGTCTTAAACACACCGAATTTTGGATTTACGTAGCACATGAAAACTACTATGTTTCCTCCATGAGTTACAACACGTTTTTCAAAGGATATCACTCATCCTTTTTGGCCTTAGCAAAGGCAATATATATATATGCCTTTATTATCACTTCCATCACGTCAATGAGGGGGAAGTCTTCAACTTGCACGTCGGCAGAATAAACTTAGGTTTTGCCACTTCGAATAAATAAATAATATTTATTTATAAAATTTAAATTCAATTTGAATTTAAATATTTATAAATTAAATATTAAAACTTCCTTGGGCTTTCTAATTTGAAATTAAAGGCCTCCTTGGGTTTTTATAAAAAACCTTTTACATTGCTCATCCATGGTTTTAATAAAAACCTTTTATTTTGTTCCTTCATGGTTTTAATAAAAAACCTTTTAATTTGCTCCTCCATGGTTTTAATAAAACCTTTTATTTTGACTCACATAAAATTATGAAGCTCTTTTGGAACCAATCAATTGCATTTCTCCTTAGGACCTTTTGACATCAATGACAACTCACTCTTGACATCAATGACAACTTATCTACTCAAAATGTCCAACAATCTCCCCCTTTGTCATTGATGGTAACCCAAATTATTTTTACCAAACACTTGACCTTTTTCTTGTTCTGCTCCCCTTGGGACATTGCTCCCCTGACTCAATGCTCTCTCCTTAAACCAAATCTCTCCCCCTTACTCAAATCTCTCCCCCTTTGACATCAATGGCAAAGGGTCACCTTTGGGGCTCGGGGCTAAGAATAAGTCTCTTAGCTTAGCCCCTCCCCCACCTCCTCTTGAGGTGGTTAATTCTGGGGTGGGAGTATTTCTACTCCCAGCAAGCACTAGTCTTTACCTTTGTCATCTTTCCTTCTCATCTGATCCTTTTGATTCCTTTGACTGTTCATGTTCATGTCCATGTTCCTATTCCTATTCATATCCTGTTCATGTCCATATTCTTGTTCTTGTTCATGTTCATATCCATATCCATATTCATGTTCCTATTCCTATTACTATTCTTGTTCATGCTTGATTCTGGAATGTCTACTCTACACCACTTTGTTGTATGTCCATCATTATTGCACTTATAACACTTAATGTTATTATTCCTTGGAGGTGCAAATGTCTTGGGATTTCTCCTAGTGAAGCCATATCTGTTCCTATCATGAACCCTACAATTCATTGCCTTGTGACCAAACTGATTACATGAGTAGCAATACCCATGGAAAAGTTACCTATTCCTAAAATTCCCATATTCATATCTTTCATGTGTCCTGCATTCTGAAGCCTTGTGCCCAAATCTATGACATGAGAAACATCTTCCATTGAAGTTTCCTTGTCTTGACCTCATTGGTCTCTTAGTCTCTCTTAACCTATTCTGATTGTTGTTCCATCTGTTTCTCCTTTGTGCATTGTTCCTTTCCTTGTTGAACTTTCTATTGTCCAACTCATCCTCAGAAGTCTCACTTTCCCTCACACTATCTTCTTCTGAAGTTTCTTCTTCTTCAGAACTTGAGGTTGACTCCTCTTCTTGTTTCTTTTGAGCCTATTCAAAACCAAGACCTATTTTATTTGTTGACCTTCTTTGTACCTTGATCATCTTATCTACAATATTTGAGCTCTCCCCAAACTTGTGTAGCTTGTCCTTGGACTTTTCTAATTCTTCCCTTAGTAGAGCTACTTCTTGTTCTAACTTTTCACATTCTAAGACCTTTGCTTCTAGCTTATCCTTGAACTTCTTTGTCTTAGCCATTGACTTGTTTAGATCCTCTATAAGCTTTCCTCTTTCTTCATCACATTCTTGAAACTGAAATTCAAGTTGGGAGTTTTGCTTTCTTACCTTCTTTAAAGTTTTAAGAGCATAAATGAGCTCTCCTTCAAGATCAACTCCTCCTTTTTCTGATTCTTCCTCTATTTGTTTGCCTTTGTCTACATCTTCATTTTCTTTTGACTTGTCTTCTATAGGATCACCTTCTTCTTCTTCTAGTGCCATTAGAATATTCTCTTCTGGTCCTTCAAGTGCATCCTCATATTCATCATCACTAAAACTGAAACCATTCCTTGTACAACTATCTTCAAGATGTCCAAAATTACCACATCTAAAACACTTGAGAATTATTGGTGACCTTTTCTTAACTTCTTCTTTTTCTTCAATCAGAAATAGGACTTCATCTTTATCATTACTTGAAGAACTATCATCACTATCACTTGAGTACTTACTTGCCTTGTCTGCATAGTAGCTCCTCTTTTGTCTTTGAAAGAACTTCTTTCCTTGTCTGCCTTGTCCATCCTTGCATTTCTTTTGGTACCTATATATTTTTGATTCCTTGTTCCTGTGATCCTATTTTTCTTCATCATTGTTATTTTTAGCTTCTTGACAATCAATTGCATAGTGACCATACTTTCCACAATTGAAACATCTAACAGATTTTGCATCTTTAAATCTTCTTGAATCCTTATTCCTTCTACCATAATTTGCTTCTTCATCACTGGATGACTCATTGCTCGATTCTGACTTCTTACCCTTTGTCTTCTTAATTGCTTTGAAGGTTGCTTCCTTCCGAATATTAGGTTCATCTTTTGTTCTTAACTCAAAGGTTGTGAGAATACCAAGTAACATATCTCTTGTCAAAGAATCACCATCCTTTGCTTCTTCTATAGCTGAAATATTTTCACTAAACCTTGTTGGGAGAGACCTTAAGATCTTATCACAAACATCTGATTCTTCAACATTAAGTCCAAGTCCTTGCATAGCATTAACAACCTCATCTACCCGAAGTAGATAAGTACTAATATTTTCCTCATTCTTCATTCTTAATTCTTCAAATTGTCCTTTGAGATTTTGTATCTTTGCCTTTTTGACACTTTTATCTCCTTCATATATGCTTTGCAACTTATCCCAAATTCCTTTTGCATCTTTACAATGCATAACTTTTATTGATTCTGTTCTATGCAAACCTCTCAAAATTGCATTCATTGCTTTTGAATTGTAATGTTGTAGAAGCTTACCTTCCTTATCTATAGGTGGATCAATTGGTGGTATGTATCCATTTTCAACTGCTTCCCAAATTTCATTGCCAAGTGCCATCAGGTGAATCTTCATTCTCATACTCCAATATATATAATCACTTCCATAAAAAATTGGTGTTGAATTATCTGAGGACACATTCTTAGAATCCATTGTGTTCTTGAAAGCTTTTCCTTCAAGTTGTTAAACTCTTTCGAAGGAACCCGCTCTGATACCAATTGAAGAACACAAGCTTATACTGAGAGGGGGGTGAACAATATAAGACCACTTTTTACTTTTCTTTCCCAATCAATATTATGCAATGTATAGATAGCAATATCAATAACAGTAATCAAAGCAATGCATAAATCACCACACATAATAGAGACACCAATTTTACGTGGTTCACCCAATGTGGGCTACTCCACGGAGAAAATATTTCACTAAAATTTTCTCAATCAATCTCTTGGGAATCCTTTCCCTATTACAATGTTTATGGACCTCTATCCAAAGGAGACACCAATCCCCTAATCAAGTTCATGGATCTCTATCCACAGGAGAACTCCTTTCTCCTTAGCTCTGACTAGTGATCTTCTAGAAGAACTATTACCCCCACTACTCTGGCTAATGGATCTCTATCCACTGAAGACACCTATCCTCACTACCCTAGCTAATGGATCTCTATCCACTAGAGACTATCATCCTCTATACTCTATCACCTTCAAAGCTCTATCTCAAATCTACACTAAACACAGTCCTTCAATCTAGCACAAATATACTCTATCTCTATCTCTGGTCTGGCACAAACCTATCCTCAAATCTACACCAAAATCTATCCTCAAATATATACTAAACATAGTCCTTCGATCTAGCACAAATCTATCCTCAATATCTATCCTCTGATATACACTAAACATAATCCTTTGATCTAGCACAAATATATCCTCAATCTCTATCCTCAAGCCTTAACACAAAGCTTGAATCAATCTCAAATCAACTCTGCTAGATCTACCACAAACCTTAACTCAAGGTTTGAACAAATCAATCAACTCTGCTCACAAGTCTTCTCAAAGACTTATCTCAAATCTGCCTTGTAAGCTTCCACAAAATCTCACACTAATCTATCCACAAGTCCTCTCAAGAACTTGTCCAATATACTCTCAACAAGTCCTTACTAGAACTTGTCCAAATCTGCTCAATAAGTCCTCACTAGAACTTATCCAAATCTACTCTCAATATATATTGTAAGCTTCCACAAAATCTCACACAAATCTATCCACAAGTCTTCTCAAAGACTTACCTCAAATATACTCACAAGTCCACACTAGAACTTGTCCAATCTCATAGAAACATAAAGAGAATTGTTAGAGACTCAATATGCTTCACATTCATCACAAAGCTCAATTACTTTCAATCATTCTTTTAGAAACATATAGAGAATTGTTAGAGACTCAATATGCTTCACATTCATCACAATGCTCAATCACTTTCAATCACTCCTTTTACCACAGAAACATATAGAGAATTGTTAGAGACTCAATATGCTTCACACTCACTAACTCTCAATCACTTTCTCAACTCAATTTAGAATATAGAACAATTTGTTTCATAGAACTTGAACAATTCACTTTAACACATTCACTTGACTAGGCTCAATCAACTCTACTCAACCAATCACTCAATGAAATAATCCTTGCTCACAAACTCTAGTCCAAGCATATGAACATTCACTCAAATATTTCCAACAATGCTTATCAACCAATCTCACATAACAATGATACTCATGTTCTTTCCAAACCCTAGTTCAAGTTCTTCACTCAACCATTCACTTCAACAACAATGCTTATAAAACAAGGTGCATAGCATTCACTTCACAATAGCTCAACAACTCAATAAGGAAACCTAATCAAGTCCTTTTCACTCCAAAGTTGTTTTCTAGAAAACCAACCAATCAACTCAACCAAGGAAGAATGTGCCCATACCTTTTTCTTGATGAGGAGTAGACCACACAAATCTGCCACAATCATAAACACTTCTTTGCCAAACTCAAGGAGGTTAGAAGATAATAATATCTCTCTCAAGGAATCACAATACAAAATAATATCAAACACAAATACACCTTATCACTCCATATTTAAAATAACATCCAACACCTTAAAAATATTAGAACAATTACTTTCACAATAATCCCTTTGGCAAAAAGTCCTTTAAAATAAAATCAACACCTTAAAAGGCTTACTCCTCCAATATGCAAATATAACAATTAGGACTTTATTTTAAAATTAAGATCAAACTCCTTATAACTCCCTTCACTATTTTACCATGAAAAATCACCACAAGAAATTAACTTTAATTAATCCTTATGCCTCCCAACTACCTCACGTCAAACCTTAGGGCAATGAAAATTAAATTAAAAAAATGTACCTTTGCCCTTAGTGGGTTTTGAACCCACGATGCTGCCTCCCCAAGCACCCTAGCCACAGCCTTGGCTGCCGCGTGAGCTAGGTGCTCACGTGGGAGCTAGAGTGCCCACGCACTCTATTACCTTCTCTGCCGCCGCCAAAATAGAAACGCAAAAAGGGCTTCCAAACTTGCTGTCATCGGGTTTCGAACCCGTAACCACTCTGCCACAAGCGCCAAGCCAAATGCCACCTGAGCTAGCCATCGGATGGTGCTAGGAACTAAGCACCTCGATGTCTTAAACACACCAAATTTTGGATTTATGCAGCGCATGAAAACTACTATGTTTCCTCCACGAGTTACAACACATTTTTCAAAGGATATCACTCATCCTTTTTGGCCTTAGCAAAGGCAATATATATATGCCTTTATTATCACTTCCATCACGTCGGTGGGGGGAAGTCTTCGACTTGCACGTCGGTGGAATAAACTTAGGTTTTGCCACTTTGAATAAATAAATAATATTTATTTATAAAATTTAAATTCAATTTGAATTTAAATATTTATAAATTAAATATTAAAACTTCCTTGGGCTTTCTAATTTGAAATTAAAGGCCTCCTTGGGTTTTTATAAAAAAACCTTTTACATTGCTTATCCATGGTTTTAATAAAAACCTTTTATTTTGTTCCTTCATGGTTTTAATAAAAAACCTTTTAATTTGCTCCTCCATGGTTTTAATAAAACCTTTTATTTTTGCTCATCCATGGTTTTAATAAAAACCTTTTATCTTTGCTCACATAAAATTATGAAGCTCTTTTGGAACCAATCAATTGCATTTCTCCTTAGGACCTTTTGACATCAATGACAACTCACTCTTGACATCAATGACAACTTATCTACTCAAAATGTCCAACAATATCCCCCTTTGTCATTGATGGCAACCCAAATTATATTTTACCATTTCCTTCACCTTTTTCTTTTCTGCTCCCCTTGGGAAACTACTCCCCCTGACTCAATGCTTTCCTTAAGAACAAATCTCTCCCCTGTAAATGTGCGAACTAGTTTTCATTATTCACAGCAAGGTGTTAAATAATACAGCAACAACGGATTGTCGGAGGTTGCCAAACCAATCCAGCAAACAAAAGCAATTTGTTATAACGTAATAACAAATGCACAACAATATGCCTAAATAATGAACTACAGACAAAGTACGCTAACATCCCCCTTTATTACATTATTTGGGTAATGTAATAACTAATAGCTATACTAACATCCCCTTACATTATTTTGCAATACAAAGTGAGCTGCGAAACAATTCAAATTTGACACGTCCAAGTGCCTTAGTGAAAATGTCTGCAACTTGAGCATCGGTGGGAATGTGCTGAAGCTGAATTCGGTGTTTTGGAACTTCCTCTCGAATGAAATGACATTGTGTGTCAATGTGCTTTGTTTTTTCATGATGGACTGGATTCTTGACGAGGTTCAGAACACCCTGATTGTCGCAAAACAAGTGTATTGGAGATTTTGATGGATGGCCCATACTTGTTAGAATGCGACGTAACCATATCACTTCGCACACAGCTTCACGTGCGGCGCGATATTCTGCCTCTGTTGAAGAAATAGCAACCACCTGTTGCTTCTTGCTGTGCCAAGAGACAGGACCGGATCCCAGATGAAAAATGTATCCAGAAGTTGACTTGCGATCATCAAATGATCCGGCATAGTCGGAGTCCGTGTATCCTTGCAAGAAGAATTTGTTGTTCCTCTTGTATTCTAGGCCATATTCTATAGTACCACGGACATAGTGAAGAACACGTTTTTTTGCTTTCCAATGAGTAATCTTAGGCTCCTGCATGAACCTCGAAAGATAGTTTACAGCAAATACGAGATCTGGCCTAGTATTGGTCAGATATATGAGACTCCCAATCAACTGTCGATAGAGAGTGCCATCTACCTGGGGTGAGTCATCATGTCGCGATAATTGAAGTCCATTCTCCATAGGAGTTGCCATTGGCTTGCAGTCAGTCATGCGATATTTATCGAGCAATGTCTTGGCATACTTTTTCTGAGACACTTTGATGGTGTGCTCCTTCTGGCTGAATTCCAGACCAAGACAGTAATGGAGAAGTCCAAGATCTGTCATCTCAAAAGATTTGCACAAGTTTCTTTTGACAGTAGAGATCAAATCTTCTGAACTCCCTGTAATGAGCAGATCATCCACATAGAGTACAAGCAACACTATCTCAGAACCCTGTTTCTTGAAATAGAGGTTTGCATCTGACGGACATCTCTTAAATCCATGCTGCATTAGGTGATTGTCCATTTTTATATACCAAGCTCGAGGAGCTTGTTTCAGACCATACAAGGATTTAACCAATTTGCAAACTTTCTGCTGTTGGCCTTCCACTTCAAATCCTTCAGGCTGAGTCATATAGACTTCTTCTTGGAGATCACCATTAAGAAAGGCACTTTTGACATCCATTTGGTGAACTTTCCACCCATATTGTGCTGCCATAGCACACATAACCCGAATTGTGGTCATCCGAGCAGTAGGTGCAAAAGTTTCTTCATAGTCGATGCCTTCCTTTTGAGCATAGCCCTTTGCAACAAGACGGGCTTTATGCTTATCAATTGTTCCATCTGCCTTGTACTTGACTTTGTATACCCATTTGCAGCCAATAGGTTTCTTTCCATGAGGCAGATCAACAAGCTTCCAAGTTTTATTCTTCATCAGAGACTCATACTCTGTATCCATAGCGGCCTTCCACTGAGGCTCACTAAGAGCATCTTGCACTGATGCAGGTCCAAGACTATCTATGGTAGACATGAATGCCCTGTCATCATCAATATCCATATCCTCAACTTCTCTACTTGGAGTCACAGAAAGTTCCTCAAAAGATTGACAAAGATCATCAACCTCACCAGTTTCTCTGGCTTCTCTTTCCTGTTGAGCCATACTGCGTGTACGAGGTCTATCCAAATTCAAATTGGGAGGAGTGGATAAATTTGCATCTCCGATTGTATTTGTACACCATTTAGGATTCGCTCGGTGGTGGTGAAGAAGATGTAGAAGGACCTCCTGTCTGTGTTGACGAAGGAATCTCCTCTTCCTTTGGTTCCACAATATCCTGGTGTACTTGTAGATGTGCTCTGTGATGTGAAAGCTTCATCAAAGACAACATCTCTGCTGATATGAATTTTCTTGGTCAAAGGATCTATCAACCGATATCCTTTAGAGTGCTCAGAATATCCAAGAAAAATACATCTCAGTGTTTTCTCATCTAGCTTCTTCCTTTTTTCTTTCGGTATGTGCATGAAAGCTTGACACCCGAAAATACGTAGATGAGATATGGAGGGTTTTCGACCACTCCATGCTTCCTGTGGAGTCATTCCTTTTAGGGCCTTTGTGGGTGCCCTATTCAAAAGATACACTGCAGTGGTGACAGCTTCTGCCCAATATTGTTGCCCAAGAGTTGCACCTGTGAGCATACAACGAACCATTTCCATGATAGAACGATTCCTTCTCTCAGCAACTCCATTCTGTTGAGGAGTATAGGCAGTTGTTAACTGTCTCTTGATCCCATGTTTATCTAGGAATGCAGAAAATTCATTAGAGGTAAACTCTCCCCCTCGATCTGAGCGGAGGGTTTTAATAGAAGCCCATGACTCCTTCTCAACGGATTTCTTGAACTGTTGGAAGAATGCGAAAGCTTCAGATTTCAGTTTGAGAAAGAAAACCCACATCTTTCGTGAGTAGTCATCTACGAATAACTGAAAGTACCTCTTCCCTCCAACACTGTTGGGTGTGAAAGGACCGCATAGATCGGTGTGAATTAGCTCCAAGAGGTTTTCGTGCTCTTGTAGAGCTCTTCTCAAATGGTACTCTATGCTTGCTTTCCGCTAGCGATCGGAGCACAACGGCAATGTGGCAGAAAGGGAAGGAAGACCCTTTACCATCTCATACTTGCTGAGCTCAAGTAAGTAGCCGGAACTAAGATGCCCATATCTCTTGTGCCATAGGGAAGTTGCCTCCTTGGTAGAGACAGTCATGGCAACATGTGGAATAGAGATAGCATCTAGTGCAAATAAGCCATGCTTATATGAAGCTGTTGCAATCTGCTTACCCTTCCTGGTAATTGTACAACACTTCTTTCCATTCTCAACACGAAAGTTGACAACCATATTTCTGTCCGGGATTTGTGTCATCGACAACAAATTGTTGGCCAATCCCGGAACATAGAGGACCTTGTCAATCGACACTTGCCATCGGGAAGAGTGACCGAAACCGTACCCTCTCCACTGAACCCTGTAGGTTTTATCATCGGCAATGGTGACAGGTTTGCCCTCCTTGGCCACAAATGATTCAAACCACGATCCGTCGCCGATCATATGTTTACTAGCTCCGGAATCGACATACCAAATAGGATCCCTCCGAGTGGAATCTGTGGTAGTCATGAGCACCTTGTGTGCCCATTCGAATACGAGTCGGATTCTTCAACGAACAACATTCGCTCGGGGTTGCTTGTTTTTATTTTGTGGTTTGTTTTGGCCTTTTTGCTTGTTCTTATGCCAACACCTGTTGGTGTCATGGTTGTCTTTCTCACAGATCTTGCACCACCTCTTCTTCGGTTGAGGTTGCTTGCCTTTTCCTTTCGTATCCTGTTGAGAATTTCCTCCTTTCCGAAAGTTGCCTCCTTTTTGCCCATTACCTTTCTTCCTAGAACCCTGCTGGTTGGTGTATAGGGCTGTATTGGAAGAATCATCCTTGTGAAGTTGGCGTGCCTCCTGTTGTTGAAGCAGATTGACCAACTCGATGTAGGTAATTTGTCGTTGGGACACCTGGATGGAGGTTATCAACATGTCAAATGAAGAAGGTAAAGCTCTCATCACAAGTGAAATGAGAAGCTTTTCATCCACGGTATCTCCTAGAGAACTCAATTTCTCTTTCAACTCGGACACTCTGCACGTGAAAGAGTTCAAACTGTTTCACCCTGTCTCAAACTCAGGTTATGAAGTTGTTGTTGAAGATGAAGAATGGTGGATTCATTCTTCCCCTCATAGATGGTTCTAAGGGCATCCCATGCCTCTTTACCACTTGCTTTATCAGCTATATGAGGTTGCACTTCATCGAAAACAGCAAACAAAATGAGCACCTTTGCTCTACTGTCTTTCTTGTCAAAAGCAATCTGATCTGCTGAAGGACCTGTGGATCTCGCTGTTGGTGAAGGCCTTGTTGCTACTCCGGTAACAATATCCCACAAATATTCCATTTGGAGAATAGCCTTCATCTTATGTTTCCATGGTGTATAATTTGGACCTTTCAATAAGCGATGCGGATCAGTCATCAATTTTGCAACAGCGGCCATAGTGAAGGTTCCTTATATCACCAAATTGGTCCCCCTTTCGATATACCTTTTGCTAGGCCAATATACCGTACAAAATACCCGCCCTTACGTGAGGGAAACTATAGGTATTTAGAAAGATCAACAAAAATCACCCGCCCTTACGTGAGGGAGACTATAGGTGAAATTTAGAGATCATACGATACGTGGAACATAAGCGGTACTGAAAGGGAATCGCCTTGTTGATGGCACCTACCATAGAAGATTCTTCTCATGCGTGGGGCGTAACTTCCCCTAAACACTATGAAGAATACTTCGTCGGGATTTACGCCTAAACACAAGTGCGATAAAGGGTAGTGGATGGAGTAAAAAAATGCAAAAATGGCGTACTTATTCCTCCCCGACGATTTATAGAGAACAAGCTCAGACGTCGTTATAGCAGCTATATTAGGCGGCGGATACAGTAGCCAAATCACGACAACTTTACCTGTAAGTGCTGGCCAGAGGTATCGCAAATACCGAACACTGCAGTGCAAATAAATTGCACAGATGGGTTTTATATTCCGGGGACTTTAGGGAGTGTTTGATTTTAATTTTTAATGTTATAGTGCAAAAATGAAATATGCAACATACAACAAAAAAAATGCCCACTAGAATAACCCACAAGGTGTCGGTCACAGCCGAAAATGCACCTTTTACAATGCCAAATTGCTATTTTTCATAAAAAATTACTCTCAATCCCCCTTTGATTTTTTTTGAAAAAAAAAATCCCCCCTTAAAAGGCTTTCTTTAACAAAGCATTTTGATAATTATTATCAATTTTAAAATTAAAATAAATAATTTTAATTTCTATAGTTTTAAACTTTAGAAAAAATAAATTAAAATTAAATTTAATTTATTAAAGTTTATAAACTATATTAAAAAAAAATTAAAATTAAAAATTTTAATTAAAAATAATAATAATAAAAAAATAACTTTAAAAAAAAATATACCTTGGGGGAGTCGGCGGGATTCGAACCCCCGACCTGTAGGCTCCCTGAGCCTTACCGCACGGCTCACGACCACGTGAGCCAGCGGGCTGATCCGGAGGAAACAATGGAGCACCTCTCCTTTGTCCCTTCTCGGTCTGCCCAAGCCCTCTGCCACCTCCTCTGCTAGTCGCGGTCCGTCCCGCGTTCTACAGCCTCTTCCTCGTCGCAGTCTGCAACCTTCCCGGACGATGCGCTGCTTCGGCCTCCGGGGGGGGGGGCGGGCGGCGGGCGGGAAAAAAATTTAAAAAATCCCTGCCCGGAGGGTGGTCCCCCTCCAGCGCGTCGCGGAGCGTGGGCTGCGTCTCCTTCACGCAGGCCCGGGGCTGCGTCTAGAATGACGCGGGGGGGGGGGGTTTATACCCCTCCTGCCGCGGCGGGCGGGAAATTTGAATTTCCCCCGCGAGCGTCGGCCAAGGGGGAGGGGGCCTCCCCTCCTGTCGCACGGCCTGCGCGACAGTCTGTCGCACGGGCCTGCTGCGGCAGCGGGCTGCGTCTCCTTCCCGCAGGCCCGGGGCTGCGTCTAGAATGACGCAGTCGTTGGGGGGGGGGGGGTTTATACCCCTCCTGCCGCGGCGGGCGGGAAATTTGAATTTCCCCCCGCAGCGTCGGCCAAGGGGGAGGGGGCCTCCCCTCCTGTCGCACGGCCTGCGCGACAGTCTGTCGCACGGGCCTGCTGCGGCAGCTCCGGGAGCGCACGGGCCTGCTGCGACAGCTCCTCTGTCGCGCGGGGGAGCGGGCCCCTCCTGGTCGCGCGCACACGCGGGGAGTGGTCTCTCTTTCCCGTCAACCGCGCGCAACGGGGTCCGGGCCCTCCTGCGACGCAGCGCGCCGGCTGCGTCTGCTTCGACGACCGGTGGGGAGTGGTCTCTCTGTTAAACTCAATGTCTCTTTCTATCGCGACTGCGCGACAAAAAAAAAATTTAAAATTAACTGCACACCCGCCCAGATTCTCCAGCCTCGGCTTCTCGTCACGCCTCCCTGCACATCGCTGGCTCTGATGCCATGTAAATGTGCGAACTAGTTTTCATTATTCACAGCAAGGTGTTAAATAATACAACAACAACGGATTGTCGGAGGTTGCCAAACCAATCCAGCAAACAAAAGCAATTTGTTATAACGTAATAACAAATGCACAACAATATGCCTAAATAATGAACTACAGACAAAGTACGCTAACATCCCCCTTACTCAAATCTCTCCCCATTTGACATCAATGGCAAAGGGTCACAATTGGGGCTCAGGGCTAATAATAAGTCTCTTAGCTTAGCCCCTCAGAGTATTTCTACTCCCAGCAAGCACTGGTCTTTACCTTTGTCATATTTCCTTCTCATTTGATCCTTCTAATTCCTTTGATTGTTCATGTTCATGTCCATGTTCTTGTTCCTATTCATGTCCCTATTCATATCCATATTCCTATTCATGTTCGTGTTCCTGTTCATGTCCATATTCATGTTCCTATTCCTATTACTATTCGTTTTCATGCTTGATTCTAGAATGTCTGCTCTACACCACTTTGTTGTATGTCCATCATTATTGCACTTATAACATTTAATGTTATTATTCCTTGGAGGTGCAAATGTCTTAGGATTTCTCTTGGTGAAGCCATATTTGTTCCTATCATGAACCCTTCAATTCATTACCTTGTGACCAAATTGATTATATGAGTAGCAATACCCATGGAAAAGCTACCTGTTCTTGAAATTTCCATATTCCTGTCTTTCATGTGTCCTGCATTCTGAAGCCTTATGCCCAAATTTGTGATATGAGAAACATATTCCATTGAAGTTTCCTTGTCTTGACCTCATTGGTCTCTTAGTCTCTCTTAACCTATTCTTATTGTTTTTCCATCTGTTTCTCCTTTGTGCATTGTTCCTTTCCTTGTTGAACTTTATGTTGTCCAACTCATCCTTAGAAGTCTTACTTTCCCTCACACTATCTTCTTCTGAATTTTCTTCTTCTTTATAACTTGAGGTTGACTCCTCTTCTTATTTCTTTTGAATCTGTTCAAAACCAAGACCTATTTTGTTTGTTGACCTTATTTGTATCTTGATCATCTTATCTACAATATTTGAGCTCTCCCCAAACTTGTGTAGCTTGTCCTTGGACTTTTCTAATTCTTCCATTAGTATAGCTACTTCTTGTTCTAACTTTTTACATTCTAATACCTTTGCTTCTAGCTTATCCTTGAACTTCTATGTCTTAGTCATTGACTTGTTTAGATCCTCTATAAGCTTTCCTCTTTCTTCATCAAATTCTTGAAACTGAAATTCAAGTTGGGAGTTTCGGTTCCTTACCTTCTTTAACTTTTTAAGAGCATAAATGGGCTCTCCTTCAAGATCAACTCCTCCTTTTTATGATGCTTCCTCTATTTGTTTACCTTTATCTACATCTTCATTTTTTTTTTACTTGTCTTCTATGGGATCACCTTCTTCTTCTTCTTTTAGTGCTATTAGAAGATTATCTTCTGGTCCTTCAAGTGCATCCTCATATTAATCATCACTAAAACTGAAATCATTCCTTGTACAACTATCTTCAAGATGTCCAAAATTACCACATCTAAAACACTTGAGAATTATTGGTGACCATTTATTAACTTCTTTTTCTTCAATAAGAAATAGGACTTCATATTTATCATTACTTAAATAACTAGCATCACTATCACTTGAGTACTTACTTGCCTTGTTTGCATAGTAGATCCTCTTTTGTCTTTGAAATAACTTCTTTCCTTGTTTGTATTTTCCATCCTTGCCTTTCTTGTGATACCTGAATCTTTCTGATTCCATGTTCCTGTGATCTTGTTTTTCTTCATTATTATTATTTTTAGCTTCTTGATAATCAATTGCATAGTGAACATAATTTCCACAATTAAAATATCTAATTAATTTTACATCTTTAAATATTCTTGAATCTTCATTCCTTCTGTCATAATTTGCTTCTTCATCACTAGATGACTCATTGCTCAATTCTAAATTTTTACCCTTTGTCTTCTTAATTGCTTTGAAGGTTTCTTCCTTCTGAATATTAGTTTTATATTTTGTTCTTAACTCAAAGGTTATGAGAATAGAAAGTAACATATCTCGTGTTAAATAATCACCATCCTTTGCTTCTTCTATAGATGAAATATTTTCACTAAACCTTGTTGGGAGAGACCTTAATATCTTATCACAAACATCCGATTCTTCAACATTAAGTCCAAGTCCTTGCATAGCATTAACAACCTCATCTACCCAAAGTAGATAAGTACTAATGTTTTCCTCATTCTTCATTCTTAATTCTTTAAATTGTCCTTTGATATTTTATATCTTTGTCTTTTTGACATGTTTATCTCCTTCATATATGCTTTGCAACTTATCCCAAATTCCTTTTGCATATTTACAATGCATAACTTTTATTTATTTTGTTCTATGCAAGCCTCTCAAAATTACATTCATTTATTTTGAATTGTAATGTTGTAGAAGCTTACCTTCCTTATCTGTAGGTGGATCAGATGATGGTATGTATCTATTTTCAACTGCTTCCCAAATTGCATTGCCAAGTGCCATCAGCTGAACCTTCATTCTCATACTCCAATATATATAATCACTTCCATCAAAAATTGGTGTTAAATTATCTAAGGACACATTCTTATAATCCATTGTGTTCTTGAAAGCTTTTCCTTCAAGTTGTTAAACTCTTCCGAAGGAACCTGCTCTAATACCAACTAAATAACACAAGCTTATACTAAGAGGGGGGTGAACAATATAAGACCACTTTTTACTTTTCTTTCCCAATAAATATTATGCAATGTATAGATAGCAATATCAATAGTAGTAATCAAAGCAATGCATAAATCATCATACACAATAGAGACACCAATTTTATGTGGTTCACCCAATGTAGGCTACTCCACGGAGAAAATATTTCACTAAAATTTTCTTAATCAATATCTTGGGAATCCTTTCTCTATTACAATGTTTATGGACCTCTATCCAAAGGAGACACCAATACCCTAATAAATTTCATGGATCTATATCCATAGGAGAACTCCTTTCTCCTTAGCTCTTACTAGTGATCTTCTAGAAGAATTGTTGCCCCCACTGCTCTGGCTAATGTATATTTATCCACTGAAGACACCTATCCTCACTGCCCTAGCTAATGAATCTCTATGACATCCTCTATACTCTGTCACATTCAAATCTCTATCTCAAATCTACACTAAAAAAGTCCTTTCAGTCTAGCACAAATTTACTTTGTCTGTCTCTGGTCTGGAACAAACCTATCCTCAAATCTACACCAAACTTTGTCCTCAAATATATACTAAACATAGTCCTTCAGTCTAGAACAAATTTATCCTCAATATCTATCCTCTGATTTGTACTAAACACAGTCCTTCGGTCTAGCACAAATCTATCCTCAATCTCTATCCTCAATCTATGTCCTCAAGCCTTAACACAAAGCTTGACTCAATCTCAAATCAACTCTGCTATATTTGCCACAAACCTTAACTCAAGGTTTGAACAAATCAATCAACTCTGCTCACATGTATTCTCAAAGACTTATCTCAAATATGCCTTGTAAGCTTCCACAAAAGCTCATATTAATCTATCCACAAGTCCTCTCAAGAACTTATCCAATCTACTCTCAACAAGTCCTTACTAGCACTTGTCCAAATCTTCTCAATAAATCCTCACTAGAACTTATCCGCATCTGCTCTCAATCTATATTGTAAGCTTCCACAAAATCTCACACAAATCTATCCACAAGTCTTCTCAAATACTTGCCTTAAATTTGCTCACAAGTCCACACTAGAACTTGTCCAATATCATAGAAACATAAAGAGAATTGTTAGACACTAAATATGCTTCACACTCATCACAAAACTCAATTACTTTCAATCATTTTCTTAGAAACATATAGAGAATTGTTAGAGACTCGATATGCTTCACATTCATCACAATGCTCAATCACTTGCAATCACTCCTTTTACCACAAAAACATATAGATAATTGTTAGAGACTCAATATTCTTCACACTCACTAACTCTCAATCACTTCCTCAACTCAATTTAGAATATAGAACAATTTTTTTCATAGAACTTAAACAATTCACTTTAACGCATCCACTTGACTAGGCTCAATCAACTCTACTCAATTTAATCACTCAATGAAATATATCTTGCTCACAAACTTTAGTCCAAGCATATGAACATTCACTCAAATATTTCCAACAATGCTTATCAACCAATCTCTTATAACAATGATAATCATGTTATTTCCAAACCCTAGTTCAATTTCTTCACTCAACCATTCACTTCAACAACAATACTTATAAAACAAGGTGAATAGCATTCACTTCACAATAGATCAACAACTCAATAAGGAAACCTAATCAAGTCCTTTTCACTCCAAAGTTGTTTTTTAGAAAACCAACCAATCAACTCAACCAAGGAAGAATGTGCCCATACCTTTTTTTTTATGAGGAGTATACCACACAAATATGCCACAATTATAAAAAATTATTTGCCAAACTCAAGTAGGTTAGAATATAATAATCTCTCTCTCAAGGAATCACAATACAAAATAATATCAAACACAAATACACCTTATCACTCCACCCTAAAAAGATTAGAACAATTACTTTCACAATAATCTCTTTGGTAAAAAGTCCTTTAAACTAAAATCAACACCTTAAAAGGCTTACTCCTCCAATATGCAAATATAACAATTAGGATTTTATTTTAAAATTAAGATCAAACTCCTTATAACTCCCTTCACTATTTTACCATGAAAAATCACCACAAGAAATTAACTTTAATTAATACTTATGCCTCCCAACTACATCACGTCAAACCTTAGGGCAATGAAAATTAAATTAAAAAAATTTACCTTTGCCCTTAGTGGGTTTTGAACCCACAATGCCGCCTCCCCAAGCACCCTAGCCATAGCCTTGGTTGCTACGTGAGCTAGTTTCTCATGTGGAAGCTAGAGTTCCCATGCACTCTATTACCTTCTTTGTCGCTACTGAAACAAAAACACAAAATGGGCTTCCAAACTTGCTGCCACCGAGTTTCAAACCCATAACCACTCTATGATAAGCACCGAGCCAAATGTCACCTGAGCTAGCCATCGGATGGTGCTAGGAACTAAGCACCTCGACGTCTTAAATACACTGAATTTCAGATTTATGCAACACACAAAAACTACTATGTTTCCTCCACAAGTTACAACATGTTTTTCAAAGGATATCACTCATCCTTTTTGGCCTTAGCAAAGGCAATATATATATGCCTTTATTATCACTTCCATCACGTTGGTGGGGGGAAGTCTTCGACTTACACATCGACGGAATAAACTTAGGTTTTGCCACTTTGAATAAATAAATAATATTATTTATAAAATTTAAATTCAATTTGAATTTAAATATTTATAAGTTAAATATTAAAACTTCCTTGGGCTTTCTAATTTGAAATTAAAGGTCTCCTTGGGTTTTAATAAAAAACCTTTTATATTGCTCATCCATGGTTTTAATAAAAACCTTTTATTTTGTTCCATCATGGTTTTAATAAAAAACCTTTTAATTTGCTCCTCCATGGTATTAATAAAACCTTTTATTTTTGCTCATCCATGGTTTTAATAAAAACCTTTTATCTTTGCTCACATAAACTTATGAAGCTCTTATGGAACCAATCAATTGCATTTCTCCTTAGGACCTTTTGACATCAATGACAACTCACTCTTGACATCAATGACAACTTATCTACTCAAAATGTCCAACAAAACTTACTACCCTACTACTATGATTTTGAAAGTGTGATAGTAGATTTGTTAGCATAGATAGAGGCTAGTGCTTTTTTCTACAATTTTATAACTTTTCCATATAGGTCATTTTAGTATTTTAGTTTTAATTTTCTATTTAGTTATTATTATCTAATATCATTGTTAATTTTGATGTTTTGTTATTCTATATTTATTAATGACTTGTGTAAGTTGAATAAAATATTATAATTCTTATCCATTTCCTTTCAAAGTAAATTTATATTGTAGTTAGGTGTTTGCATGTTAATAGTTATTTTAGTCATTATTTCTACAAAATCTACTAACCTCTTTGTATACAAATTTGATTTTTTGGGTCTCATATTAGATTCTATAATTGTAGATTTAGTAGTGCTATACAATTATAGTGCTTTTGTTAACATTTTTATGTCGTCATTAACATTTATTAGTGGTAATGCTTTCAACTATTCTAAATTTACATAAAGTTAACTAACCATATTTATCTAGATTAGTCATGAATTTAATTAGATCTATCTTGTAGGTATACTATAGATTCTACATCATCATAATTAACCTTAAATTCAACAATAGAATTATTCATTTCTTTTTTGCTCTATTTCCTTTTTATATAACATATGAGTAAATGGATTGCTTTTGTTTGTTTCTACAATTTGGTGAGAATTCCAAAACAACTTTTATTATTTTCCTTCTTGACAACTATACCAACAACCCAATTAATTTTTTCTTCTATAAATTTTCTATACCATTTATATTTTTCCAATATTGTTGCATTACCTATGATAGTTCCTATAGGAGATATTTTCAAACAATCCCCCATCTTCTAATTTTTAATGAATTCATCCTTACATTCCTCACTAGTTAATTTTATTTATTGTATTAAAATAAAACCAAGTATATAACAAGCTATTAATTCCTAATTAACTCTTTATTTAGGGATCTTATGCATACCCCTAATATTCAAAGATGTCATTTTCTTCATGTCTTTTTTTTTTTGGTAAGTAGTGATTGTATTTACAGCGGGTTTTAAACAAGATCCCAAAACCTAATTACATAAGCGATGGCAGAAAACATGCCAAGAAAAAGCCATTACAATAAAGTTATGGGCCTAGGGCATCAATCCCTTGAAACTGAAAACCAAAACAGAAATCCCGCCCAACGGGAATAGAAAGCATGAAACAATCCCTCCAAGCGGGAAACAACCAGATATGAAAGAAAGTAGTTTTGGAGATCCCGCCCAGCGAGGAGTAGCCGAAAACCACCATCGAGTAGATCCCGCCTAGCAAGAAGGAGTGAAAAACCGTTACAATAAAATCCCGCCATGCGGGAAGCATTCAAAAACCACCAAAGAGAGAGTCCCGCCTAGCGAGAAGCATCAGAAACCCATCTCAGTGAAGATCCCGCCCAGCGAAAACCTTCAAAAAACCTCCACCAAGAGAATCCCGCCGTCCAAGAAATCAGCAAAAAAGAGAAAAGCCCGCCCAACGGGAAAACCAACGAAAAATGTGGATCCTGCCCTGAGGAAACACCATCCCGACCAGTGGGAAAACATCCCGCCCAGCGGGAAACACCAATAGAAATGGCAGATCCCACCCAGAGACAGGGGGATCCCGCCCTGCGGGAACACCAACGGATTTGGCAGATCTCGCCCAGAGATAGGGGGATCCCGCCCTACAAGAAGCCAAAATCCAGCAAGGAGGAGGAATAGCCCAGCGGGAAGCAACCAGAAAACTCCACCACGCAAGTCCCGCTCCGAGAAAATAGCAGGAAAAAAGCAGGTTAAGGGACCAGGGATCCAGGGACTGGGAATCCCGAGCGGGAAGAGGTAAACAGTCATAGATATGGGATCCCTAGGAGCAAAACATGTGGGATCTATGGTCTGCATGCATAGATCAGACCCCCCCAAGAATGAAACATGCAGTAGAAACCAAAGAAACCCAGCAACAGGGACCAAGAATCCTGTCTAAGCATAGAAGCAGCTTCAGGGAACTGGGACTGGGAATGGGAATAGCCCAGGCAGAGAAAAGCCCCCCCCAAGGCCAAACCAGATGCCCAGGGTGTCCACCAAGGAGCAGAACCAGCATGAAGAGCCTCCAAGCGGGAAGAACAATAGCCACAAGATCTCGTAGAGGATTCATAAGCAAAGGGGGAAAGAGGCCCCCCAGACCACCCCCAAAGCTGTGAGGACCTCAAGGGAGACCCCAGGAAGTTGTCCAAACCCTAAACCATCACACCCACCACCCAAAGAAACTTAGGGGACTGAATCCACGTGAATAACCTACAAAAAAACCCTAGGGGGAATCCTGAGGGAAAAAAGGGAAGGGATCCCAAAACAAACAAGGATCCCTAAGAAGCACCAGGCCAAAAAATCAACCAAGGAAACCCTAGCCGACTAAGAGGGGCATAGAAAGTGGAGAAGTATCTCCCCCAAGGAGATCATCTGCTACAACCACTCCCAGGGAGGGATGACCTAGGTTGAGCCAGGGACTGGGCAGGAACTAGGAGCCAGGGGAGGGGGAGCAGGGGAGGGACCAGAGCCCTCCCCTCTCTACTTTCTTCATGTTTTTTTTTATTTTATAGGCTTTTCCCCACTTTATTAACACCAATAATATTTATATTTAGATTCCCAAAATGATATTCCTTTGATTTTCCTTATCTATTTGCTCTTTTGTTGAAGGTTTTATTATCCTTTTTCCATTGCTACTTCCATCTCAATCAATCTCTTGAATTTTTCTATACCGTATAATGAGACTTATCTTATAAACAATTATGCTTCCCTATAGAATTTTAAATGCAAGGAATAGCCTCACAAACATTTTATTATTTATGTTTACCCATAAACCTTAAGGTACAAGGATGATCCTACATAATAATTACTTTCTTATCCAACTCCATAGACCTTGGATGTTGCCTTGGAAACCCTAAAGTACAACAATGATCCTCCATAATAATTACTTTCTTATGATCCCCTAAAAACCTAAACTACCATGGATAGCATCCATATGTTTCTTTATTATGCTACTCTTAAAACCCTAAAGTGCAAGGATAAAATCTATACTACTTTTATTTTTATTGCAAGAAGAGGATTTTATACAACTTGAGAAAAATTAAGATGATTTACCTAGATTAACCATAATCTCTTTTGCCTCATTTTATTTAAAATATGCATCCCCATTTTCTTTGCACCTTTAACTCCTTCATTATATGAACATATACGCTGTATTTTCTCATCCTTTTTGTTATATTTTCTTCTAGTGCTTGATTCAATTAAAATTTAGTCATTTTCATAATTTTATGATGCATAGTGGCTTTATTTGCTATACTTTTTTGAGAGGAAAATCCTTGAATTGACCCAAATTATACTATGATATGATCTCACTTATTTATAGTAAAGTTTGTCTCATGCCCAAAAGTTTTTATCACTTTATTCATCATTTCCACTTTGTAATTTCTTTCCTTATGTCTAGTTTGATCATATTTATAATATTAGAATACAATTTTTCATAATTTACTTGTTGATCCCACTCTTTTGGTTCAAATTTTATCCTAATGGATTGTATAAAAGGTTTTTAAATATCCATGGAAACATATATTTTGATTTATATAGCATGCCTTCACTCCTTAGTAGTTGATCCCTCCAATATGAACTCCCAGGAGTATTGACGATATTCTTCACAACCTTCTTACTAGTAAGTTGATTTGAAAGTCCAAAAAACCTAATCTATATCAGGATATTTTTAATAGTCTTTATCTCCATAAAATTTCTCAATACATGGTCTTAAATATAATGCATCTCTACCCTTAGAGCATTGGCCACCATAAATTATTTTGACCCTAAATTTTATACAACAGAATATGATGAGAAGAAAACCCTTTGGATGAAGAGTTATGGAGTAGTTTGATTCAATCCTCACTTCCACTTGATCCAATATTGATATCTAAAAACATTTTTTAGTATCTATAGAACTTACATATTAACACTCTACTTTTAAGAACCATTATGACATGCTTGATAATATAATCCTGATAATCACTTTTGGTATAATATTTGCTACCTAGATAGGGAATTCTATTTGTTTTTTAGTATCTTCCCAAATAAGGCATCCATAATTATAATTGTGACATCCTTATTCCCATTTGGACTTTCAAAAATTAATTTAATTCCATGCTATCTATATTTAATTCATAAGAATCCTTTAATGTTTTAATTTACCCAATGACCTAGAACAAGAAAAAATGATGCTCAATTCTTACACTTGATTCTTGCTTGCACTTGCAACACTTGCTTGATTTCTAAAACAAGAAAAGATGAGGCTCACTCCTATATTTCACTTGATACCCATAATTCATTAGTATTAATGAATACTAAAAATATAGTTATACACATAGACACACACACATGTATTTATAGTAAATTTTATTTTCTAGGATAATTTATTAAGTTAATAAGATATAGCATCATTTTAATATTCAATTTTGAGAAGATATCAAAGAATATTCAATAAAATTTGTATATATGATTATAATCCTCATAATAGATAATCATTAAGAATTTTTAAATAATCTATGGAGTTGAACAAGATATCAAGAACACATGGGATGCCCAATATATGTCTTTCCTAGAGGTAATTGGTATCGATACAAATTATCTTCCTCTTGATATCTTCTATCAATACTTTCCACATGTCAAAAATATATGTTCATGGAGTTACTACATATGGAATCTACAAAACCAACATAAAGTCAACTTGAACAAAATCAAGAGAACTATTGGAAAAGAAAAACTGTAGATTAAAGATACAACGCCAAACAAAAGATAAAGAAATCACGATAAAAAGTAATGCAGAACACAGTTGTACAAAACAAACGATTTTTATTAATCAATGGAGTTTAGAAAATCCTTTTGAGTACAACAGGGCCTGTAACCCTTTTCATGATACAAGATTACAATTTGTGCTAGGGTTCTCCGAAACCCTAGCTGGTACAATATGGTGGCGTCTCCAAGGAATGTATCCTTAACCTCAACAGAATGAGTGGGCTTCGTTGTATCCTTTGGCTCAGACCACTCTAGCTTAAGCAGCTGCTATCAACAAATCAGATCTACCACTAGAATCCTGCACACATTAAAATTATCAAAGAGTTAGAAACTAGTAAGAGGGCTCCACTGTGTGAACCCTCAAAAATAGTCTAAAACCATAGAAATGAAATAAATAGAATGCAAAATCTAACGATGGATTAATACATAAAAATATTACTTGCTTTAGAATCTATACCTCTTTTTCTGTTAATGCAACGAGACCAGGCGGCACCTGGAAGTGATGTAACTGTCAAATCGGCTGCGGAAGGCGCCCTGGTGCAATCGCTGAATGCCCGCATGCTTTTGGATCAGGGTTGCAGACGTCGGTCTACGTCTGTGGCTGCGGGTAAATGCCCATGGGCACTTGCGACAAGAATGGGGGATTCTGCAGAATGCTACAGAAGGGATGGCGGCGAAGTTGGCGACGGATGCGACAAAAAGGGACGACGATGGATGGGTAGGTTTAGCTAAAGAAGAGATAGATAGCGATAGATAACAAAAGAGAGATAGTAAAAGAGATAGGGTTTGAGCCATCAAGGTGACTCAATTTATAATCTACTCTTAGGGCACACTTTAGGGTTTTAACGACACTTTGAACGTGTGGCTAAGATTAAAGTGGATCCAAGGGTAGAGAATAAATCTAGGTTGTGAAATGGATTAAGATGGATGGACGGATGAGATTAAATGAAGGATGGACGGCTCAGATTAAATAACTTAAAGTATCTTTATATATATATTAAAATATATTAAAATATTAAAATATATATATAAATATTAATTTAAATAAATTTGGGAATGAAAAATTGCGAGAAAGGTGAAATTGGGCCAAATAATGGCGGGAAAAGGTGAAATTGGGCCAAATAATGGCGGGAAGGTGTGGATTTGGGCTAAATAATGGCGGGAAGGTGGATGACTGACACGTGGCTAACAGGAAGGTATAGATGACTTACAAGTGGCTGGATTTTGGTGTCTATAGATGCCCTTTTTTGAGCTGCTTTGTGTGAAGACACAATGCAGCACAAAAACTTAAGACACCTAAAAAGCTGGATCAGACGCAACTCTCTCTCAAGACTAAAGCACAACTTTGAAGACCAAATAATAAAAGAATATTTAAAATTTTATCAGCTTACCCCCTCAATTGGCGAGCGAGAATGGTTCTCACAAGCCAATTGGAAGAAATTTGGAAGAAAATGAACCGTTTTTGCCCCAACGGTGAAAAAAAGGGGTTGGTGTATGAACCATCTGTTTATGTCCCAACAAGAAAGGGGTTGGTGTACAAACCAGAAAATAATATGATTGAAGACGATATGAGTGATGTGAAAGATGGACCGTTTTCTGCCCCAACGATTATAAAGGGATTTTTGCCAAATTGTAATTTCCATGATCATGTAAGATGAATTCCACTATAGGAAAATTAGAAATTGATAACGGATGCCCCAACTCCTGTGTGTGAGTCCATACTGTTAATGAAATTGCCTTGTTGGCACCATTGATATGCAGAGATGAAAGATGCATGAAAAGAGTCCAAAACTCAGAGATGCTCCTAGTGACTGTATGGATAATTCCTCGAGTCGAAACCAATCAACCTAGGTAGCCTCAATCTCTAGCAAGACTCAAAATAATGATGATATTAAAGATTGTCCATGTTTAAGGCCCCATGAACTAGGCCATCAATGACAACTCGTTGAGCAAATTAATCTTGGTATGAGGTCACTTGAAAAGTAGAATACCCAAAATTGATTTCCAATTTTCAAAAAGTGAAATAATTGATGATGATAAATGGTAAGTGCCCTTATGGTGGTTTAATCCTCTTACCGAATTGCATGGATGCAAATCGCTGCAATCGCCAAGGTGATAGAATATACCACTAGATACGAGGTTTACTTTAATTTGATTTGGCAAAAATATGCATGATGAAAGAAGAATGAATGAAATTGATGATAGATCAGAAGAATTGATGAATGTGGTTAATTTTGTGAAGGTTTTGAATATTTTTAACCCAATTTGTAAAACAATGATGAATGATGCGCTTTTTGAGCGAAATGACAAAATTTGTGTCCAAAACTGTTGTAACCTTCACAAAATGTTTTATTATGATAAGAAGAATGGATGAATTGAATTTGATGAAATTTGAAGGAGGTAAGCTTCAATTTTGCAAGTTTTGTTCCTTTATTCAATACTGACACCAAACACCGATCTGCATTTGCGGTTGGCAGAGATGCCCACCGGTTTTTAGGCACTATGCAAACGCAAGACTGCGTCTAAATGCGCCATGAAATGCCCCACTGCATTTCAGGGCGCCAAAACAAGCTATTTAAACAGTTTCAGTGAGAATTTCGCTCATTTGTGCGTTCGAGCTTGAGAGAAGTGCGTCTGAGGGAGTGGAGTGAAAGGTTTGTGTGGGAGCTATGGCGGAGATAGGAGCGGATGCGCCAGTGTAGCCAGCTGAGGTATTTGTTCATTTAAGCAAGTACTTATTATGTGTTTTTTTTGGAAAAATTTGTAACAAATTTTTGTTTTGTTGTTTTGCAGCTTAGGGTGTTAGAGGCACGACACCGATTCTCCCCTATCATTCCGAGGATGAGGAGGTCGTTGTCCCAGGTAGACTGGGAGATATTGGAGGTAGTGGGACTAGCGGAAGCAGCCCGGTTGGAGGTAGTGAGTCTAGGCACACCACTAGGTCTAGGGCTCCTACTAGGTCTCAGGGGTCCTCTTTTGATGGTTAGCTTAGTGCTTAGGTGCACTCTTTATGAGCCTTGGTGCCCTATTGTATATTGTAGTCTTTTGGCATTCATTGTACAGTTTGACCTTTATACATATATATATATACATGGCTTTTATTTATTTGGTTTTTTACTCTCTTTTGTGTGAATGCCTATGTTTTTGTGATGCATGTTTTGATATGTTTTAATGTTTTTGATGCATATGTGATGGAATGGAATGCACGCCGCTCTGCATCTGCTGCATTTTCTGCAAACTCCTCAGAAACCCTAGTTCACTGGAACAGCGAATTTCATGATTTTTGGAACCTACAAAATAAAACAAAAAATAGGAATAGATCAGTAAAGCAAGTATTAAAAACATGAAACCCTAGGGGGTCCCACCGTGATCGCCATTTGTAGATTAAAGATACAACGCCAAACAAAAGATAAAGAAATCACGATAAAAAGTAATGCAGAACACAGTTGTACAAAACAAACGATTTTTATTAATCAATGGAGTTTAGAAACTCCTTTTGAGTACAACAGGGCCTGTAACCCTTTCCGTGATACAAGATTACAATTTGTGCTAGGGTTCTCCAAAACCCTAGCTGGTACAATATGGTGGCGTCTCCGAAGAATATATCCTTAACCTCAACAGAATGAGTGGGCTTCATTGTATCCTTTGGCTCGGACCACTCCAGCTTAAGCAGCTGCTATCATCCAATCAAATCTGCCATTAAAATCCTGCACACATTAAAACTACAAAAAGGTTAGAAACTAGTAAGAGGGCTCCACTGTGTGAGCCCTCAAAAACAATCTAAAACCCTAGAAATGAAATAAATAGAATGCAAAATCTAACGGCGGATTAATACATAAAAATATTACTTGCTTTAGAATCTATACCTCTTTTTTTGTTAACGCGGCGAGACCAGGCGGCACCTGGAAGTGATGTAACTGTCAAATCGGCTGCGGAAGGTGCCCTGGTGCGATCGTTGAATGCCCGCGTGCTTCTGGATCGGGGTTGCAGATGCTGGTCTACGTCTGTGGCTATGGGTAAACGCCCGTGGGCACTTGCGACAAGAATGGGGGATTCTGCAGAATGCTGCAGAAGGGATGGCGGCGAAGTTGGCGACGGATGCGATGATGGATGTGACGAAAAGGGACGACAATGGATGGGTAGGTTTTGCTGAAGAAGAGATAGATAGCGATAGATAACAAAAGAGATATAGTAAAAGAGATAGGGTTTGAGCCATCAAGGTGACTCAATTTATAATCTACTCTTAGGGCACACTTTAGGGTTTTAACGACACTTTGAACGTGTGGCTAAGATTAAAGTGGATCCAAGGGTAGAGAATAAATCTAGGTTGTGAAATGGATTAAGATGGATGGACGGATGAGATTAAATGAAGGATGGACGGCTCAGATTAAATAACTTAAAGTATCTTTATATATATATTAAAAAATATTAAAATATTAAAATATATATATAAATATTAATTTAAATAAATTTGGGAATGAAAAATGGCGAGAAAGGTGAAATTGGGCCAAATAATGGCGGGAAAAGGTGAAATTGGGCCAAATAATTGCGGGAAGGTGTGGATTTGGGCCAAATAATTGCGGGAAGGTGGATGACTGACACGTGGCTAACAGGAAGGTATAGATGACTTACAAGTGGCTGGATTTTGGTGTCTACAAAAACATAGCACTAGTTTCAAATAGAATATGGGAACATTGTTCCTCTAAAGTGTACTAGGTTATCTCTTGGTTTGATATTTCTTTAAGGCCAATTGTAGGTATGTTCTCATAAACTTCCTATAGGGTCAAAACACTTTATCTTGAGACAACAGTGCATGTGTAGTCCTTGTAACTATGATCTAAAATAAGAGGAATATTATTATATTTAGGTGTTTAGTGTCACTCTGATGTATTATGAGATCCATAGTATTTTTATTGCTTCTTTAGAGAAATTAAAGTACCTTTATGATGGTCATAAATGTGTAGCTCTATTAATTATATAGATGAATCAGTTCATATTCTTAAGAGTTATCAATATAATTCTATCTCAATTTTCACCTTTGGATTCCTTTCTTCAACCTCTAAAGGCATAAATGGTGATTATTCCTTATGATATGTCTTTATTCACCGTTTTTTTATTCCTTACAATACATATTTATTTTCTTTTATAATATTTATATAAAATAATGGTATTTTACCCTAGATCAAAGTAGATCTTCTATTTTGATGGCCTGTGAATAAGGGAAAATATGCAAATTTTTTGAACTCAAGTGCAAAAAAAGAGGTGGTAACAACCTTGTTATAGGATTTGAACATACATGGAAGAACCATTTGTGATAATGGCATAAAAAAAAAAGATCTACTTGATCTAGGGTGAAATAAAAATGTCCATAAATTGGGTTTATCAAAAAAATTAATGGTGCTTCTAAAGGAAATTTGGGAAAAGTTGGTGGAGGTGGTGTTTTTTGAAATAATAAAGGCACAATTCTCCTCACTTAGTCAAAATCATATGGAACTTAAACTAACAACTATGTAAAGGCTAGGTCACCTCTTAGAGGGATTAAAATTGTAATAAAGATAAGATGGAAATATATTCCAATTGAGAGGGATTAAAAATTATCATTAATGCTATCAACAAAAATAGATATGGGGATTAGATAAAAAATAATATTATTGTTGATGTTCATCATTTATTATTGGATGCAATCTCTTAGAAATGAGAGCATGTTTATAGAGAAATAAATTGGGTAGTAGATAATTTAGTCAACACAGTGTTGATCTTCATCTTGGTGAGATTCATATTTTAGAAGACAACTTGCTAAGTGAGATTTTATCTCTTAAAACGATGTCAAGGATTTTATTGTGGAAATATAGCACTTCAAGGAAGTTGAATATTATATTTGATAGAAAAATAAATAATGTGATAAAAAGGCATGTTGGATATGTTTTATTTTACCTGACAACAAATGTAATATTATGGTATTTTAAAGGGAGTGGCCCCTAATAGAAGTCACATACAACTTATAAAATAAAGTAAAAATAACTTGACTCCATAACATATAGACCTTTTCATGTTGTGGTCGTCAGCTCCATGGCATAGATTTTGAGTTTGTCATCCACTCTATCTCATACCCATAATTTCATGTATCTATGAATAAGAAATCTATGCAAAAACATTCTTGTGTTTTAGATTGAAATTCTTCCTATATGGAAGATCCAAGTTCAATGTAGCTTGAACTAGTAACATTTATTTCAAAATTGTTTTATTATAAAACCTTGAGATAAAGTAACACAAGGTCCAATAAGGTCATTATTAAAATGAAGATGCTACACATGAAGATAAAAAAATTTAAAATACAATAATATCCTAACTTTTTCACTTATCCATTGAGATAATATATTTTTATGGGAAGGAAGATGCCACATACCAAAATTTCTACTTCCTAATACTATAATTTTATTTTTTTTTAATTATTCATAGATAGCTTTTATTTTTTATTATAAAATGTTATTTATGACTACTAACAATTTTCCATATTGATAATAAATGTTTTATGAAGGAGAATTCTCTATTCCATGACTTATATATTTATGTTAGTTGGTGATAAGTTATAAATCTATATGTTATGCAAATAAGAGGTATGTGAGTCTATACTTTTGAAAGAAATCATTAGGTATAAATATTGAGAAAATCTCTTAAAACATGGAAACAAGCATGAGTTTATCATGCATTTATTATTTAATATATATTAGGTATTTATGCTTGAAAATGAGAATGCATGTTTATCATGTTTTCACATGCTTGAAAAGCAATCAAAGTGTTATATCAAGTTTGAAGGCATAAGATTTTACTTTGACACGGTGAATGCATTACAAGTATGACATCAAAAACTTAGTAGCTTGTATTACGAAGGGAAGACAATAAATTAATAGAAATAAGAAATGAATGAAATGATAAAGAGAGAAGTTAGAAAAAGAAACGTTGCTACCTCTACAATATTGACGGTGATATGATCATTTTATTGTATTCATCTTGTTTCTTTATATTTAAATAAATATGTTTGAGATAGAAGAGTAGAAAAAGTAAAATATAAATACATGTGTGTGAGTTATGTTTCTATGGTAAAGAAAATAAATTTTGTTTTAGAATGTTGATTTGAGAAAGCATTGATTTGAGTTGGGCATTTTTTTTACTTATTTTTCATAAGTAAGCTTTTGTTATTATTACTTTTGATTTGCCTTGTTAGAATTAAAGTGTACTATGCCTCTGTTTTGACACTTGTTAGTTTATATTGACACTTGTCAGTTTTGTTAGAATTAAAGTGCACTATGCCTCTGTTTTGACACTTGTCAGTTTATATTGACACTTGTCAGTTTATCATATAGGCCTTCTGCCTATATATGTAACTCATTTGTATCAATAATATAATCCCATCAATTTCAGTCCCAACATTTGGTATCAGAGCTCCAGGCGGTCTCCTGAGCTTGTGAGTTTGAGGGGAGATTTCCTTGGAAATCCCCCCCTCCCCTCATTTTTTCCCATCAATTTTTCCCTCATTTTTCCCTTTTTTTTTTAATTTTTTTACCGAGGGAGTATGCTCTTCATCCCTTGCTGGATGGATTAGAAACCAGAAGGTGAAGAAAAATACATTGAAGTTTTTTTTTTTTTTTTTGTTGTAGGAAAATTTTTATTGTGTATCCGTCCGTAGAAGTAGTTCCTCCACAAAGGAACGAAAAACGGGATACACTATTTTGTAGTTATTTTTTATTATTTGTAGGTCCATCTAAGTGGAGCGTCTATGGCTTATTTTTGGTGGAGGAGATATTGCACTGTTTTATAGCGTGGGCACAGGTTCAGCCATGAAGAAGCCCAAGGTAGAGCAGCAGGCGGTTCTCTACACGTTCGACAAAAATGGTGTTCAACATTATGCGGACGAGGGAATGCTCGTCGATCTCAAGGATGATGGATCTTCGGCTTTCGCCACGGCTATGAATTTGTCCTACAAAAAGGCCACCCACCCAAAGAAACCATCCAATTTTTGATATGGTAACCTGGGAAAAACTAAAAGCAGCTGTAACTGCTATTCATTTGAAGCAACTAGTGTCCTGCAGCCTTGAAGAACTTTATCAGGCTGTAGAGGATCTTTGCCTTCACAAAATGGTAGGAAGCCTTTACAGTCGACTTCAACAGGAATGTGAAGCACACATCGCTGGAACATTACAGTCTTTGGTTGGGCAAAGTCCCGATCCTGTGGTGTTTCTGTCACTTGTTGAAAAATGCTAGCAAGATCTTTGTGACCAGATGCTAATGATTCGAAGCATTGCTCTATATCTTGATCGTAAATATGTTATACAAAATTCAAATGTTAGGTCACTTTGGGACATGGGATTGCAACTTTTTCATAAGCATTTATCTCTATGCATAGAGGTTGAGCATAAGACTGTAACTGGCCTTTTGAGATTGATTGAGAAGGAGAGAATGGGTGAAGCGGTTGATAGGACTCTACTGAATCATCTTTTGAGGATGTTCACTGCTCTTGGTATATATGCGAAGAGTTTTTAAAAACCATTCCTTGAAGGCACTACAGAGTTTTATGCATCTGAGGGTGTGAGATACATGCAACAATCTGATGTTGACACCATTTTCCCCGATCTAGTCAGAATTAGAGCCCCGCTTCACCGCTGGGACCTGTTTCGAAGCGGTTTGGCCAAAAATTTTGGACCGATATTTCTTCGTCTACTAATTTGCCCTCTTGGAGAAACTGAAGGAGGGGAGCCTCGCCAACAGAGAGGGGGTCCTCCTCAAATAATTAGGATTCCTATTTTTCGTCCTTATCATTGTTGTTTGGACGCATGCGAGACATGACCAAAATGGTCTCGATGACGATATTCAGCAAGACAAAGAGCATAGTGGGGGTGAACCAGTTGCGTAGAGTATCCACCACCTGTGGAACAAATGCCATCTCAACCCCTACCTAATTGATAGTACACAATCGGCTAATTAATAGTACATCACATCATGTTCAGAAGAAGCTACAAATCTGATGCAGGACAGACGAGGTTGGAGAACAGTGGTGCGAAGTGTGATTTTGGCCACAATTTTTTTGTCGTCATTGCAGCACTTCAAATTGGGTTCTCGGGATCTCCGATTTGATTTTGCTATATTAGAGGAGTTTTCAAATTCGGTGCCACCTACCTCGACCACGTGGACGCATCCAATGCCACTTGTGATGGCAGAGTGATCTTACTAGACCACCACCACCGGTGATTGATGAGTGTATGCCCAGCCATTGGAGTAATATCCTGATTTCACACCCTTTTTATTAAACGATACGAATATGGAGGATTCATCACATAGAAGTTGCGGCATCCGTTTGGCTTCTAGTCCAATGTCATTGTCTTCACTGCCAGAGTATCGAAGTTAGAGAAAAGGCCAAATAAGTGGCTACTAAGTGGCTACTACCCTCGATACCGTAACCATTAATAATCATGCCCATTGTGAGATCATCTAGCTCTGGCAGCACACGTGCCAGTTTGGCAGAAGACTGCAATTTCCAATCATGGCTGGAATGACATTGTACTGCTTGATTGGCAGAAGACTGCTTGGCATTGAAGTTTTTTTTTTAAATTGGTTGTTGAAGTTTATATATATATATATATATGTATGTATGTATGTGGCAAATGGCCTTAATTAAAAAAATTTCAAAGCATGGGGGCATTAGTTTTTTTTTTTTCATGATTGTTTCCACATGGAATGTGGGATTGGAAGACTCTCATAGCCACTTTATTGTATTCAAATATGGATGGTCCAATAAATTTCGTGCGAGAGAAATTTGTATTAATGCTATTTTTTCCGCCTGAGAGCGATGCCGCCATTGAGCGATGTTGTCTATTTGCTGCCTTAGATAGGCATGATAGTTTTTTCACATGATGAAGGCCCCTTTGATGGTGGAATATAGGGGTATTTATAGTCGTTGGAAACGTTTTTCCGTGATAGACACATTAGTAGTGTCCATTTGTAATTTTGAGGCTATTTCATTTGATTTTTTTAAGCCTCAAAGTTTTCTACCTTGGAGTGCACTCTCGGTTGAACCCGACACTCCCAAGGTACTTGTAAGTGAACCTAGTATCCAGTATTCTCCTCTTTCTACTTGGCGGATGCAACGGTTGGTTACCCATGCATTTCGATAAGATGAGGTGACTATCATAAGGACACTTATTCTAGGGACTACATACATAGACACCCTAGACTCTATCCGAGGTTTTTTTGGATCTACTTTTGAAGACTACAGACAAAGACACTTTAGAAGATTCTCTTCTTTTCTTTTTTATTCTTCTCCTCCATATTTGGCCTCTATGGCTCATCTTATGGTATTTCATGGCTTGTTTTATCTTATGTATTAAGGTGCATTTTTGGTAGAGATCGACACCTTCTATATTGAGTTCACCATGATGAGGATTTGATATTCATGGAGGATCTATTCAGTGACCTACAAGAGGCAACATCCTCTGAGGATGACCTGCAAAGGCAACAGACCCACAAGTGGCTGACCCTGAGGCACCCATGATGACCTTGAGGCACTCAGACGGCTGAACCAATGGCAACAGACCATGGAAGAGGCTGACCCTAAGGCAACAAACCGAGATGTATACACAGTGAATCTAGCATTATTCATAGATGGATAGCCAAGAGCAAAGAGAACGATCCTAGACCAAATCAGCAATAAGAGAGGATGATAGGTTGTTTTAGAGAAGTCAACATTAAGGGGGAATGTTACCTAATGTTGACTTGTTTTGATTCTTCTTTAGCTAGGATAGTGCACTTTAAGGGGGAATGTTAGAATTAAAGTGCACTATGCCTCTGTTTTGACACTTGTTAGTTTATATTGACACTTGTCAGTTTATTATATAGACCTCCTGCCTATATATGTAACTCATTTGTATCAATAATATCATCATCTTGTTCATTGCATTGTAGTCCCAACAAGTTTATCATATAGGCCTTATGCCTATATATGTAACTCATTTGTATCAATAATATCATCATCTTGTTCATTGCATTGTAGTCCCAACATTTGGTATCAGAGCAGGCTTTCCCTGCCTGTGAAACCCCTTGAGGGGGGATTTCCCTCATGGAAATCCTCCCTCCTCCCCTCATTTTTTCCCCATTTATTTCTTCATGCGAGGGAGTATGCTCTCCATATTTTATGGATCAGAAACCAGAAGCTTGAGGAAATATTGATGGTGGTAAAATATGTTATTTCTTAAGTTTTTTTTTAGCAGATCTAGTTTTGTGGGCTATATCATTGCATTAGCTTTGTTTTTTTTTACCTGTCCTAGATTGGACCACGTCTACTTATTGACCCTAGTTGAAGGCGATCCAGTTTGTAGCAGGAAAAATCAATGGAGTCAATTTTTTTTTGGAGACACATCTGAGAAAAGCTCTGAAGCAAGATTGTGATGTTCTAAGGGGCCGTAGGCTATGTTTTCCATCTATGATAGTCCATCACGTATGCGGTGGCAAAATAGGAGGTTATAACTAGTGTGATACCATATTTTAGGATTGCCATGGATTTCGAATGGCAGGGGTCCTACATTACCATGGATTTCAAGGAGGAATAAGAAATGGTTACTCCTCAAGTTTAGATGCTTCAAATGCTTCAACCCCAATATCTACGCCAGAATTCTCCCCTTCAACGCGTTTTTGACAAAATCCAAAAATCAGAGCTCCTTGAGGGCGTCGATCATTCTCAGAATATTACCAATAATTTGATTCCCTAAAAAATCCAGTCGCATCATGCCCTTCAGCATGGAAATCAACGTCAGAATACCACCCCGAAGCCAGTTTCCAGACAGGTCCAGCCACCTGATGCTTCGCTCATTGTGAATCTCCAACATCCTCTCGGTAATCTTGTTGTTCACTAGGTTTATGAATTCTAGGTAGCCATCGATGGAAATTTAGGACTCAAAAATATTGTTGGAGAAGATATTATCCATCATGTCGTAGATTTGGTTGTCGGGTGAACAAGCGGCGGGACGACAGGAGGACTCCAATAGCTAAATGGATTTGATTTTGGAGACCTGGAGGACATGAAATTTGTCAGAGCGTTGTGCCGCCTGATATTTTTCATCTCCCTTGGATGAGATGCAGAAACATGGGTGCAATCCTGATGTAGAAATATTTAATACGATTCTGAGGGGGTTTTTTAATGGAGGCAAATAGGTTTTTCTAGGCGGTTGGATTTTCTTGGCATCGGTAACAATGGGTACTGAAACAAGGGCATCTCTTCCTACGCTATCTGTGATGAAGCTATTATTGTCTCCTTCTGCACCTGTGGCTTCCTGCGACTCGAAACTGTGACCCGACAAGAAGGACGAATCACCACATCCTCTCTCCATGAAATCTTTTCATCATCGTTGGCGTCAAATTTTTTGAAAACATCATCAAGGTCCTTGATAAGTTTGCTGGATGTCGCATGTGAGTCGCTACTGTCAGGATTCGATATGGTGTCGTGGACGTGGGGCGCCTGTGGTTATTGGTGGATTCGGGCATCAATGTGAATGCGCGCGACGCCTGGCATTCTGTGGGCCACCTGTACGCCGCTCGCATGCTTATGGAGAGCGACGCCATCATGTCTACCATTATTTATATTGGGAGACGCATCATTTTTGAGTTCTGCTACTACGGAGATCAGGCCGACGAAGATCTCGTCCATATTGGGTAGACTCACCTAGATGATAGAGATTCACAAATTTAAAAGTGCCTTATTTTTCAATAGTGGGGAGGGCCCACTCATTTGAAAAGTCAAATGGGAACGTGGGCATTTATAAAATGAAAGTTGTAAACATAATATTTTTATAAAGTGGAAAGGGGGAACATATTACTTTTGTATGAGGATTTGGGAAAATGCTCCATATAGCCTTTACAAAGAACGAGGTTGTGAGTTTTTTTAAAAATTTCAAAGATAGATAGCCATTGTAATTCCCTTGAATGGGAAAATTGAGAAGTCTATTTTTTCATTCTGCCTGAGAGCGATGCCGCTATTGAGCGATGTTGTCTATTTACTGCCTAGATAGGCATGGTATTGTTTTCCACATGTTGAAGGCCCCATTCACATACAAGTATAGGGGTATTTATAGTCGTTGGAAACAGTTTTCCACAACGGACATAATGGTGGTGTCATATTGTAATTTTGAGGCTGTTTCAATTGAGTTTTTTAGCCTCAAAGTTTTTCTACCTTGGAGTGCACTTTCGGTTGAACCCGACACTCCCAAGGCACTTGTAAGTGAACCTAGTATCTAGTAGTACCCTCTATCTACTTGGCGGATGCAGCGGCTGGTTACCCATGCATTTTGATAAGATGAGGTGACTACCATAAGGACACTTATTCTAGGGACTATAGACATAGACACCCTAGACTCTATCCGAGGTTTTTTTCGGATATACTTCTGAAGACTATAGACGAAGACACTTCAGAATATTCTCTTCTATTCTTCTTCTTCACCTCCATATTTGGATCTATGGCTCATTTTATTGTATTGAGTGCATTTTTTGACAGAGACCGACACTCATATGGCTCGTATTTCATTTGTATTAAGGTGCATTTTCGACAGAGATCGACACCTTCTAGATTGAGTTCACCATAAAGAAGGATTTGATATTTATGGTGGGACTAGTCAATGACCTACGAGAGGCAACATCCTCTGAGGATGACCTGCAGAGGCAACAGACCCAGAAGTGGCTGACCCTGAGGCACCCATGATGACCCTAAGGCACTTAGATGGCTGACCCAGTGGCAACAGACCCATGGAAGTGGCTGACCCTAAGGCAACATACCGAGATGTATACACAGTGAATCTAGCATTATTCACAGTTGGAGAGCCAAGCGAAAAGAGCACGAGCCTAGACCAAATCAGCAATAAGAGAGGATGATAGGTTGTTTTAGAGAAGTCAACAGTAAGGGGGAATGTTACCTAATATTGACTTGTTTTGTTTCTTCTTTAGTTAGGATAGTGCACTTTAAGGGGGAATGTTAGAATTAAAGTGCATTATGCCTCTATTTTGACACTTGTCAGTTTATATTGACACTTGTCAGTTTATCATATAGGCCTTCTGCCTATATATGTAACTCATTTGTATCAATAATATAATCCCATCAGTTTCAGTCCCATCATGCCTTAGCAAGAGGAGGAAAGGTCAATCAAATGATTCTAGAGAAATACCTTTGATAAATATTGGTGTGTGCAGAACCATTTCTATTTTTAGATAAGAAAATTTCAATAATCTAATCAACTTTATTTATTAATTCTCTTTTATGGTGCCCACCTTAGGTCAAAGAAAAATTTTACTTAAAATCTTATTCAAAATAAATACATTTGATAGTTTATCAAGGATGCGAGATTATATAATTAAGGATTTATATATTAGTAAGTGCCTATGTAATATCTATCTAAGACAGCTATAATATGATTATAAATTTTAGTTTTTAAAGGAGAATATTTGGCACTTCCTCTTGGCTAACGAGAGAAACTTAGACATAGTTTCAAGTTAATATCAGATTGAGGACTCAATGTATCAATAGATTATCCTTATTTTATCATAAGGATATTTCAACAAGCTATATAGCAATGCCACACCATAATTTTTTATAATTATGCTTTTATAGCATGACAAGATTCAAACCTAGGTAGCTACTTGAAGTTTTATATTTTATTAGATTCAATTGCTATGTTAAAACTTTCTACAATTCCCATATATAATATAATTATCTTTTGCATCTAAAAAACCAACTCCTTAGACATCTTAGATATATACGAGGTTATTGTTCACGCAAGGTCAAAGTTCCCTTATGGATAGGTTCATTTGGTGAAAACCAAATTTCCTTATGGAAAATTTCAAACAGTCATTATCCAAGTCCAAAATTTGGGTACCAAATACGACCAAAACTATAAGTTCTGTTCAATCTAAGCTGAACTTAGAACTTATCTATGCAAAAATCATTTGGTCAAATTTGAACTTTCCATGGCAAGGTTCATTCACACAAAGATAAACTTATCTAAGAGAAATTTTAATCAATCAATGTCAAAGTTAATTAAAGGAAGTTCATTTAATGGGTTGTTATTTAAAATTAAATCCACTTAATAAATAATGAATACAACTTATGCTTAGTTAACTTCTCGATTTTACCTACAAACGTTGTCAAAATTTGATTTTTAAATGAAATAATATCATTTTAAATAGTAATTTTTTAGTTTACTTTATTTTATTATTTATTATATATATCTATATATGTGTGTCAAGTAAGGGCATTACCCAAGTCCCACACTTGGGTACTAAATCCAAACAAAACCTACTAAATATCACTTTTGACATTATTATGATCCAAAGCCAAAATACCAAAGTCCGAAGTTTGAAGACCAAAGACCAAGAAATGAAGACTAAAGACTGAAAAACAAAGTCTAAATACCAAAGGCAGAAGACCAAAGCCTAAAGACCAAAAACCAAAGTCTAAAAGTGGAAAGTTCATTCTAACATTACCCAAATCCTATCTTGGGCACAAATTCTTGACCAAAATCCCTAATCTTATCTAAACATTGTTAAGATTATGATATCCCAAGATGGATTAAATTCTAAACTTCACCTTAGCTAAGTTCCACTCCTTAATGTTTTAATAGTAGTAGCTTTGGATTCTCATTATAAAAAAATATCACCAAAAGAGATAACAATGGTTATATATAAATTTTCTAAAGGTTATGTTTTATGTTTTGGAAGTGCGAAATTGATAAGGAATCCTCAAATGAAGTGTGTCTCAGTGTAGGCTCTCATAATAGACCTAATATATGTTTCTATCCGTTATTAAAGGATTTCAACTATGTTCTAATTAAAATATATATATATTATTAATATTTCAAATCAATCAAACTTAAATAAAATATGAAATATAAAATAATTTTCATTTTAGTTTCAATAACAATATTTTAATTCTTTCTTTTGTAGATACAAGGGACTTTTCTACCAAGAAACAAAACAACCATTTTAATAAAGTTATTATTATAAGATGATAAACCAATTGAATTTGATTAAAATCACTATTCGTTAATGGTGCAAAACTTACAATTCTCATTTCATTCATTTTAAATTAAGTTACAAAGTTTGCATAGGGTAAACACATGGTTTTTTTACACAACGATGCATAATTCTAAGGAGAACATACATTCTCATATTCATTTGGAACATAGGCTTTCGTATTAAAGGATCAATTGCAATGAAATAATTTGTTAAATATATTTCATTTAAATACAATTATATTCATTTGGCTATAAAATAAAGAATACATCACTAACCTAAAATAAAGTCTTGTTTTTTTTTTTTAATTTACATGGTAGAATTGGTAGCCGGCACGAATCCGAGCAGGCTATCCAGCTTTTTATGGCCGCCACAGTATTCTGCGTTGTCCGCCCTAGAAGCCGCCATACAGATCTTCGCGCACTCTGCCCCTATAACCACCATGCCACAATCATTTTAAACCTTTTATGCCACTGAAAGCACCACGAAAGGGTAAAATAAATTCTTGTTATAAGTGCACTCTACACCATTATTTCTAGGTACAATTCACAAAAAGCACTCCACTAACACATTTAGTTCTTGAATCTATGAACAAGCATCAAATACATCATGAAAGATATATGCAACATCAAACAACCATCATCTATTAATGAGGATCCTCCATTTATTTCATAAATAAGCATCTTCATCATTTCATCAATCCAATTAACTTAGAGTATTGACTCATGAATAATAATCTCATCTAATGCTATAAATGAAATGCAACCATAGCTTAGACAAACAAATTTTAGATAAAATAAAATCTAGTCAAGTGAAGGGGAAACAAGAACTACATATTTTTATGAATGGTTGGAATTTTTTTATTAATGGTCTTTTTATTAAACATTATAATAGATCAATAGCTTAATAGTATTGAATTTTATTTTCTATTAATGATTTGGTCTCTTTTCTTTACATTTATTTCATAATATTTGTGTTTCATGTCATAAGAGATAAATAGCTTAATAGGGTTTCTTTTCTATATTTAAATATATTACATCTTCTTTCCTATCTATAACAATTGTTCTCATTTTATGAACCTATTTGAAAAATAATTATATGCATGTAGTACATAAACATGATAAAATATCTTTATATTTGGCATGGCTTTTAAGCATAACTCATTTCATGTGTCTAATATAAGTTTGAGAATTTTAAGAAATATAAATTGACAATTTCCAAATATTGAATCTCGCTTTAAAGTAAAGTAGTCATTTAGGACTATATAGACCGTTTTTATTTATCATTAGCATATTCATGAAGGGCATTGTATGTGAGCTTATATTCATAATACAACTTTATTATTATTTCTTGTATGTGTGATGTGTGTTTATGAACTTTATACTATCTTTTAAAGTATTGACATTGAAAGTTTGATATTATTTTATCCCAAATTGTATGTGAATACAACTATAATTATGAGATAATATGCTTTGGTTTTAGAAAATAAAATTGTTAATACTTGAACTTAATATTTGCTATAATCAATTTTTTAAGCCAATATATAACTTTTTTTTTATTGATAGGAAGGGCCAAGAGTTTTGAAAGGGACCCCAAACATTTAACAAAGAGGAAGATCCCTCAAAGAGGGTCAACACTTAAAATAGAACAAGGGTCCCACAAGCGGGACACACAAATAGAACAAGTGTTCAAAGGAAACTAGGACCCACACAAGAGGCACCAAGGCAGGAAGGCCAAGACAAACAAGAAATAAAAAAATAAGGGTTCCTTCCTAAGCAAGGGAAACCCACTTAAAATAGAATTTGAAAATTTACCCCCTCAATGGGTTCTTAACAGCATGACCAACAAGCCACAAGCCACCAACCGGATCTGCAAGAATTTAAACATTGAAATTGTCCCCTCCATAATGGATCTCCCAAAGCACATCCAACCAGGAACACATCACAGCAAGAATTTGAACTTTGAAAATAACCCCTACATGAGGGGTCTCCAAAGCACATATAGTTGGGAATACCTTAGCAAGATTTTAAATTTTGAAATTAAACCCTCCATGAGGGGTCTCCCGAAGCACATCCATCCAAGAACATATTAGATTTTAAACTTTAAAATTATACCCTCCAAGATGGGTCTCTCAAAGCACATCCAGTCAATAACACATCCAGCAGAATTATAAAATTATACCAAGAACCCATTTGACCTCCCCCAAGCCATCCGGGACTCTAGCAGAGCCTCCAAAATATCACCTCCATGGTGAATTCAAACCAATTCTATCCCCCTCCAAACCTGCCCTAGAGACCCAAACCCCAACAACTCAGCATGCCAAGAACCCCTTCGGCCCTCCAAGTTGACCCCACCATTTTTAGACCCAAAACCAATGATCCCCCCAAAGCAAACCAGACTAGCACCACCTCTAGAACCTCTCCATAAATTCTAACCATGAACCCACTTAGCCCTCTCCCAGAGACCAAACGAGACCACAGAACACCTCCAAAACCCTTCGTAAATACCACCATGGACCCTCTTGCCCCCTCTCAAAGCTAATTGGATTCATAAAAAATTTCTTTTAGAGGAAATACACCTCCATAACCCTTCCATTAAGTACACCATGAATCCCTTTGGCACCTCCCCAAGACCAAATAGGACCACAAAAAACTGCTAAGATAGGAAAGGTGCTCAAGAGACCTTTCACAACAACCAAAACCTTTTGTGGCCATCTTCCAAAGTCTAGATTTGTCTAGAACAAGATAGGAACATGTCCTCTAGCCACGATGGAAAGTGAAGAAGAAATAGAAAAAGGATCTCTATCAAAGAAGCTCTATATCTTGCATCCAAAATAGATCCACCTGAAAGGACCCTCACCCAAAATAAAATAAAAAGATCTACCCAAAAATTGGACACCATCTCGAACTACCACAAAGAAAGACTCAGCCCAAAAATGAACACCAAATACCCAAAACTAACATAAAGAAGATATCTACCCAAAAATGTACACTATTTTCCTGGATCTTCCACAAAGAAGAGAAACGCCCAAAAAAAGGACACCAAATACCCAAAACTAACCTAGAGAAAAAATTACCTAAAATATGGACTCCACAGCCCACATCCATCATAGAGAATAGATTTTCCCAAACAAGGATGTCATTTATCTAGATCTATCATAGAGAAGAGATCTGCCCAAACAAAGGAACCAAATACCTTGAATTTTCATAGAGAAAAAATTTACCTGAAATATAGACTCTACAGCCCAAAACCACAATAGAGAATAGATCCACCCAAACAGATGATGCCATTTATCCAGATCTGTCATAGAGAAGAGATATGCCCAAAGGACACCAAATGCCTCAAACTATCACAGAGAGAAAAAAAATTCCTAAAGATGGAATCCATAGGCCCAAAATCATCACAGAGAATAGATCTACCCAAACAAAGGATGCCATTTTTCCAGGACCATAACAAGGTAACAAAAAAGAGATCTTACCAAAAATAAATTTGAAATATGGCCTCATGATCCTAAGATGATAGCGGGAGGCCTATTTTAATTACAAATATCTTTTATTTTTTCTTTGCAATCTATAATTTATACTTCAATTAAAATTTAAAAACCATTTAATCATATATAAGTTATTATAAATATAGCTTTACTAACTTCCACTAAATATATACCAACAAAAATTCTTTTGATTCTGTATAAGTCAATTTTTTTTAAATAGAAAAAGACTACGTTATTAACTTCCACTAAATATATACTAACAAAAATTCTTTTCTTTTGATTCTTTATAAATCAATTTTTTTTAATTACAAAAAGACTATGTTTTTTTTAAATTCATTTTATATTTTTGTTTCTTAAACATTAAAAAAATTTAAAAGATAATTGAGTTTTCTTTCAATTTGTTTTGTGGTTGCTTTAAAAATATTTTGAAATAAAATGAAATGAAATATTTTAATTACATTCGCGAGATCCAAACATGACCTATGGGATCCCCAAACATGGAAGCATAGTTACTCAAATTATATGACCATTAATATCCTTGAGAAGGTTGTTCTTTCTCCTGATAATTTGGGTTAGCAACTCCCCAACTTTTTTATTTTACTATCTTCAAATAACTCTGCTATAGAACCTTTTCCAAGCATTTCTTTGTATTTGCCACGGATGTCTAAAAACTTAGGCATTCATAGATGAAATTTTCCTCTATCTCTATTACCCTTGTACTGCATAGAGTACATATTCTTTCTTCCTATTGTTCCTTAGACATTGTCCACCTCATTGTTTCACATCTAAGCCTATGAGATCTAGTCCTTATATGAGGAATGAGGATTTTTCCCTCTACTTGATTTCAGCATCTATATACGTTTTTTCCTTGTGGTCATATGTTGGGTTAAACTTTGCAATATAGTATTATCTTTTCTTGCTTGCATTTTTTCACATTCCACTTCTAAACTTTTCAGTCACATAGTTTTTTATGTTTGTTAAAGTTTGGACATTCATTTATGTTGGTTTCCCAATGTTTCATCCAATTATGATGTTATTTCATCCATGTGTTCTTCTGCCTATGCAGCTTTTCATCCCAAGCTACCCTAGGCCATCTATTGTTTTTACGCTTTCTATTTTTTTCAAGTAACATAACAGCTTGGTCATAGCAATTATCTCTAAAGGGAAAATTTTATTTTCAGCTAGAATAATTTCATAAGGGACTGTGGCCTTAATTCTAAGAAAAATTGTGATTAGACATTTTTGAATCCTACCTTCATTTTGTTTTTTCATGCCACTAGCCCACACCTTGCAGCCATACAACACAACCGGTGTGACAAGTAGGCCAAATAAGACCTTGGTGGTCTTCCAATCCCACAACTCGGTATTCTACACCTATTTTGAAGTGCATATAGCTCTCTTCAACCACTTTGAGCTCTTTTCATACTACATGTATTCCAATTGATCTTGTCATGAAATTCTATGCCCAGGTATTTGTATTCTACCACTACCTCAAGAGGTTCTCCTACAAACTAGCATTTGATATGTTGCTTATTCTTTTTGGTTAAAAAAAACATGATTTTTATTTTTCTCATGTTCACCAACATCCCAAATTCCTTACAAAAGAGTTCTAGAGCCTGAATGTGATCTAGATATTTAGTTGTTTCAGTCACAATAATTACATCATCTACATACACGAGGAGTTTTACCATATATTTGGCTAAGTGCACACTCTTTCCTCCAAATTTGTTTATCCATTCTTCTAACTTGTCAATGTACAACCCAAATAAGGTCAATGATAGAGGGTAGCATTGTTTGGCACCTATGTCACTCCCAAAACATTCAGATAACCCTTTCTACATTATTATTCTAACCTTTACATGCTCATATAATCTATGAGTTGTTTCCCTGTAGTGAATTGGAACCTCTATCTCTTTCATTCTGCTCCATAATTTTTTTCTTGGCACTATGTCAAATGCCTTTTTGAAGTCTACAAAATAGCAAAAAAACTACTCTTTTTTATCTCATATTTTTTCCACTATGTATCTAAGCATGATACAGTGATCAATAAATGTAAGACTTTGGAGTGAGAATTTTTATTTGGACACAAAAACTATTAAAAAGCTTTTAGTATGGATTAGGTTTTGACTTCCTTATCAACTCATCAATAAGGAGGTTTTGAAGAATATTGATAATAATCTAGGTGAATCCATCCAAGAGGGACCAACTAATAGGGAGAGGAGGCATGTTGTATACACTCAAATATGTGTTGTCATGAATATTTCTAAACCTATACTATAGTTTATTAGGATTAAATCTGAACCAAGAAAATGGAATCAACAAGTGGATTATGAAAATATCGCATTCTGATGTTGCAAATGTCATGAAACTAGGCACATGGAAAGATACTACAAAGTGAATATGATTGAGGAAGGGATGAAATTTTTTGGTTATGAGGGTAGCTTCAATTTTAAATAAGGATATCATATCACAGGAGAGGCTGGGTCAAATCAAGGATTTTCCACTCCTAAGAAAGTGGCTAGAAAAATCCCTCTACATCATCAGATGAAAAAGGCCATTATAGTTCACTCGAATTAGCCATTAGAAGAAAAAAATGATATAGGGGATGAAGAAGTACAATGTGCAAGTTCTAATATAGAAGGAGCTAAAGGTGTGAAGGAAGAGGGGAAAGAAATTTTTAAATCAAAGGAATATGGGGAGATGAATTTGAAAGTAAATGAGGTGAAGTAGGTCAAGCTTAATCTAGGTAAATCACCTTTATTATCCTCAAGTAGCATAAAATATTCTCCTTACAATAGAATTAGTACGGAGTGTATTCCTTGTACTTTAGAATTTCAAGAGCTATTTAGTAAACAAAATCTTAAGGAGGATATCCAAGGAAATTTAGGGTTTCCAGGCCAACATAAGAAAGCAATGACTAGGGAGGATCATCTATGTAGTATATTTTTAGGGCAACATAAAGAAGAAAATGCTAATGAGGTTAGTCCTTGCACTTTTGACTCTTTAGGAAACATAAATCCTTAGAAGATAAGTCTCATTATGAATAATATGAAAAAATAGAAGAGATTTATGAATATGAGAGTGTTTATGGGAATAGAAGGAGAGGAAGGTCATTAAAGCAAGAACAAAGAGGAAAAATAAACTTAAAAGGATATTGATCAAGGAATCCAAATAAAAATATATTTGGTGTTAACAAGAAGTGGGACTAAGCCCACTAATAAAAATAAAAAGTGTTTATGATTAGAATGATATCATGGAATATTAGGGGTATGAATAAAACCCCTAGAAAAAAAGTTATTAATGAATTAATGGGTTGTTATAGTCCTGAATTTATTTTAATACAAGAAATAAATTAAGTAGTGAGAAATGTAAGGATGCTTTTAAGAATATTTGGAATATGGGTGATTGTTTAGCAGTTTCTTCTATAAGATCTTTAGGAGGTATTATAGTAATATGGGATAAATTCAAATGGGATAAACAACTATTAGAAGCAAAAAGTAACTGGGTTACTAGATTACTTTGTAGGAATACATTAAATTTGGGGTTATAGATGTATATGCTCCAACTATAGTTACTCCTCGTGAAAGATGTTGGAAGGACCTTAACATATTTTTATCAAATACAATGATGATTCATTGTGATCTATGGATTCTTGAGGGTGGTTTTAATATTGTTCTATATCATTTGGAAAAGAAGGGTGGCATTCCATGATGGTCTAAATCAATACAATATTTTGATTCATTTATCAATTCAAATGACCTTTGGGATGTTAGTCCCTCAAGAATTCAATATACATGGGATATTAAATGCATTGGAAAAAACCATATAGCAGAAATATTGGATAGATTCTTGTCATTCAATAAATGGTTGCAAATAAAGTATACAATCTCTTCATATATTTCATTGTGAGCAAGATCGGATCACAAACCCATTATTTGTAAGTTACCTAAAAAATGGTCATCCAAAGCCATTTGACTTCCAGTCTATGTGGCTCCAAGACCCTAATATTTTCCATATGTTTATGTTATGTTGGTATGAATCAAAATTTGAAGGATCATGTATGTATAGGTTTGTTCAAAAGTTGAAATATTTAAAGGAGCAAATGAAGATATGGAATGCCACATATTTTGGTAATATTTTTAAAGATAAGAAAGAAGTTGAATCCAATCTCAAAAATTTACAAGAGATAGTAGAAATTAATGGAATGGATCGTGATTATTATGTGAAAGAAAAACAAGTACTTTATGATTATCATAATGCATTGAAAAAGGAGTCATATTGTTTCTAAAAATCTAGAGAGAATGGCTCAAGGAAGGAGATAGAACTACAAAAAAAATCATGCTACAACAAAAATAAATATTTATGCTCATCATATCAAAAATATTATAACTCCAAATGGAATAAATTTTGAGTATCAAGAAGATATAAGGAAGGAAGCAATTAATTATAACAAAAATATTTTGTCATATTCTAGGCAAGATAAAGAGATGTAAGAAAAAATTGTGTAAAATATTCCATAAATTATCACTTAGGGGTAGAATGAAAGCTTGATGAAGAAGATATCTATGGAGGACCTCCATGAATCAATTTTCTCTTTCCATCCTAACAAGGCACCCAGCCCCAATGGATTTCCTACAATTTTCTTTCAACATTTTTGGGATTTTTTGAAGAATGATATGTTAGTTGAAGAGGCCTGTAAAAGGAAGGCTATAATAAGTGAGATCAATGCTACTTTTATTAACTTGGTTTCCAAAAAAGGTAACACAAAATATTTTGATATTTTTTGTCTAATAAGCTTTTGTAATATGATTTATAATATCATTTCAAAAATTATGGCAAACAAGTTGAGGGGTATTCTAGGGTGTCTTATCTCATAGGAACAAGGTGGCTTTGTTCATGGTAAAAAAATTCTTGATGGTATAATTATTGCACAAGAGGCCATAGATTCTCTTCATTCCATGAAAAACCAGGTATGCTTTTGCAATTATATATAAACAAAGCATATGATAGGGTTTCTTGGAATTTTCTAAATGTTATTCTCAGAAAGTTTGGCTTTGATTATAGTTGGTGTGAGTGGGTTCAATGTTGTTATAGCCCTGCAAAATTTTCTATTTTGATCAATGGTTCTCCTACTAGTTACTTCAAGTCATCTTGTGGACTTCATCAAGGTGATCCACTTTATCCTTATTTAATCATTATTCCAGTAGAAGTAGTAGGGAGGGCCTTTTCAAAGGCAAAAATGGAAGAAAAAATCGAGGGTATTCAAGTTGCATTAAATGGTCCCTCCAAATATCATCTCCAATTTTTTTATGTACTTTTCTTTTAGGCCATCCCTCATTTAGTGAGGCCATGGAGTTTAAATCAATATTATCATGCTATGAGAAGGTTAGTGGATAGTTGGTAAATACTACAAATTCTAAGATTTTTTCATTAATATTGCCCTATATTTACAACAAATTATTGTGAATATTTTAGAGTTTAAAATTGAAAAAATTTCATCAACCTACTTGGGTATTCCTTTGTTTGATAAAGGAAATAAAAAAGATCTTTGGATCTCTTTTTTGGATAGAATGAAAGCTTGTTTGGTAGGTTGGAAAGGTAAGTTCTTAACCATGGAAGGCTACAACTCATAAAGACTACATTGCAATCAATTCCTATTTATATGATGTCACTTTCAAGACTATCAATAGGTATTTCATCAAAGATTGATAAAATTTAAAGAGACTTTCTATGGAAAGGTTGTGAGGAAAAATTTAGGTTTTCTTTTTGTAAGTGGGATAGGTTTTGCAAAGGAAAGAATATTAAAGAAGTAGGTTTGTGAAATTGCAAACTTAAGAATTTGGCATTAGAAGCAAAGCTTGGGTAGATATTATTTAGAGATCAAAGAAAGAATTGGGCAAAAATATTACTTCAAAAATATAAAGGTTCTCTTGATGCAATGAAATTATTTAGGAAAAAACTTTACCCAAAGGATTGTCAACATGGACCTTCATATCAGAGAGTGTGTAATTGATAAAGAAATATTTTTTATGGTTATTCAATGAGAAGAGTTATGCAAATTTTTGGTCTAATGCTTGTTTGAAGCCTTATCCTCTTATCTCTAACTCAAAATGAAAACCATTGGCTCAACCCTTATTATAAAAAATCTAGATCATGGATTTCTTTTAGTAACCTAGTTGAAGGAGAGGAACTCAAACAAGTTGTAAATGAACTTCAAAATATGTTTCTAGAGTTTTATTTATCAATTTTTACATGAATGAATGATATGGTTTGAAATTTATCAAAGGATGGTGGATACTTAGTCAACTTGGGATATGGGAATTTAGAACAATCAAAATTTCCTCCTCCCAAATATTTTCATTGGAAGAATGTTTGGTCATTGGAGGCTCTCCCTAAGGCCTCAACATTTCTTTAGTTAGCAATTCAAAGTAAGATTCTCCAAAGAAGAGGATATTATGGACCCTTCAAATGTGTCTTGTGTGAGAAGGATTTAGAAACATCATACCATTTACTTCTTCATTGTTCATTTGCTCACACCATTTGGGGCTATTTTTTAAAAAATATAAAATTATATTGGGTAGCTCCATCAACATTGAAAGAGTTGATAAAATATTAGATTAATTATTTCAAAGCTAAAGCATTATGTATTCTTTGGATAATTGGCCCTATCATTATTTTTTGGAATTTATGGCTTGAAAGGAATTTTTTAAAAATAAATCTCAAAATCATGCCCAAGTTTGAAACCATATTATTGCCTCTTGTAAAATATCTACAAATATGGTGCTCATCATGGGAAGTCTTAATTGTAGAAAAAGAGGTGCTAATAACTTGGCTAGAGGATTTGAACATACATGGAAGATTCATCTGTGACAATGGAATTAAAATAAAGGATCTACTTTGATCTATGGTAAAATAGAAATTGGGTTTATCAAAATTAGTTTTGATGGTGCATCCAAGAAAAGTTGGTGGAGGTTCCCCTGGAATGTGATGGCGATGTTGTTGATTGTGAGTTATGCCTTACCAAATACTTCAAGGTTTGGGTTCCCTTGGAATGTGATTGATGTAGTACGAGATATGGTGAAGCACAAAATCCAATTTACATGGGTGCCAATATTGCTTTTATAGATATTTAGGGAGTTGCATGATTTGAAGAGGATGCAACGGTCAGGATTGAGTAGCAGCTTGTTGCTACAAGTTTTCACTTAGGAGCATATAGGTGGTGCAAGGCCAAGGTATTTGTCTCATGAGGCACACACACTAATCGGAGAGGATGTGTTGTATATTTTGTGATGGCATAATGACATGGAGGTGCAAGGTATATGGGCTAATGAGGGTGATGAGTTGTATTATCGAGGGAAGTTTGATGGCTTGGTTTCCTCAAATATTATTTGATGATCATGGAGATGGGGACCAATATGGATAGAGGATGCAATGGAGTTAACATGAGTTAGACAAGGCATATGGATAATTGAACGGTATGTGATTCAGGTAGAGTTCTTTTCATTATCGAGGGTGTTACGCCAATTTGGCCTATAATAGGAAGTATCAAATCCACCAGTTATGATTTGGAGAATGAGGGGATATCATGGAGCATGATGGAGGGGAGCCCCTTTGGATGATGTAGGTACCATGCTAGAGTTTTATGTATGGTGGTCACTCAAAGGTGGGAGTTGAGCATAGGAGTGGAGGATGGTTTTGGTGAGGCAATGAGAGGGGTAGCCTCAGGATTAGGATGGACCACATGTGACATAAAGGTGATAGCCAGTGATGCAAGGTTAGGAGGAGGGATTCCAACCATTGAAACCTATATTGATAAGGAGTCATATGAGGAGGAGAATGAGGATGAGTATGAGCAGTCGCTTAGGCATCACGTGCAACAGCGGATGGATAGTGGTTTAGGCCCATCTAGGGTGAGAGTGGATGAGGCAGAAGGTGTGCTATTAGGTGAGGCAACACCAATGCATTAGGGGGTAGGTTTATCTATGGATTAGGAAGTAGGTGTTTCTATGGATGAGTCAAGAGGTGTGCCTATGGATAAGGTAGCAAGTGTACCTATGGGTGAGGCAGTAGGACCACAGGTGCTAGATTGGGACTATAGTATTGGTTTGTGAGAGATGCTTGTTACTTTGGATGAGGCAACAATGCTCAGGGATAGGAAGCACTAGGTGGAGGTATGTATGGCTAATAGAGATATTTCTTGGACCACAAAGTGGCTAGCGATGGCAACAAAGAGGAATGTGGTGCTAGAAAATAGGCAATGCAAGAGTTAGAGGTAACAGTGGTAGACAGGGTTAGTGTATGTGTAAGAAGAGATGTTACAAAAGCCAATACAATGAGATTATTGGATGAGAGAGTGGATTGGAAGAGTCATCTTTCAATATGGATGATGGAGAGAGCCTCTCTAGTACTATATAGATATGGGTGATAGTTAACCGTATAGCAGCAATAGCTGAGAGACATGGGATTGTAGGAGAGATTACTCGATTACAAAGGAGTTAGAGGTAGCGAGAGCTATAGGAGAGAGGGTCATGGCTGATCATGTGGAAATAGTAGCCAAGAGGGATAGGGTCATAGGAGAGGCTACTCGATTATGATAATATTTGGAGGTAATGAGAGCTATAAGGGAGAGGGTCATGGCTGAGATGGTAAGTTTACATGAGGAGATTGAGTAGTTGAGGGTATAAGGTGTCGATATGTAAAGGTTGTAGTGAGTGCGGGATGACTTAGAGGAATTTTATGTATAAAATAACATAAAGAAGATTCAGTTGGATTTGGAGTTTTTGCAATATGGTATACCACTTTCGACATATTCAGAGTCACAGTCTCACTCTCTATCCCACACACAATCATGATGGAGTTAGAGGAGTGTATCATCTAGGGTTTTTATGGTACCTTTAGTAGTGGAGCCTACAGCATCATAGGTAGAGGGATTTTCCCCAATGCATAGTAAAGAGGGAGCAGAGAGAAGGGTTGAGGATCCTCCTGGAAATCATGAGGGGAGTGGAGATTCCTAGTGAGCAGCAAGGTTGATATTTTTTGGTGGGTGGTCTTGTATTTCATAATTTTATATTTTTGATGTATTGTATATATATGTATGCGATATGAGGCTGATATGTATGGTACAACATATATGGTAACCCATGGTCAATTTTGATATATGATATATAAGATGCAGTGTTGATTATATGTGTGAATGTGTTTGTATACCAATATAGAGTAGATATGATTATGTGTTAATGATTTATATTTTGATAGATGTATAAAATGATGTAAACATGTGATATGTTGTGAATATGTATGGAAAAAAATATATGTTGGTGATAATTGAATTATATGTATACTCATGAATGTGTAGGCATAACTTAGAATACATGCAATAAGATTTGGATAATCTTAAAGAGTGTGAATTAATCAATGACAAGTAGTCACGTAAAATACCATGAGAATATGAGACAAGCAAACATGCAGTGGATGTTATGAATGCAAAGCGAATAATAGGTCGATAGGTAATGCAAGTGATGGATGAAAATGTAGTGAGGGACTATGCATATTGATCCTAGTGATTTAAGCTAATAACTGGATGAAGATGATGTGAAGCACTAGTGAAGAGTACACTTGTATTTTGGTGAAACTAGTTGTGATGCTATTCATTCTGTTGTTCCAAAAATGTTGGATGTTAGAAGAATTTCAAGGGAGTCAAACACCATAGTTTGAACAATCAAACTCATCTAGTAGTCAATCAATATCCTATAAAAATCTTGACTATCCTGACTAAGCTCAAGTCAATCATGGACCAATGTGTGTAAAGTGATGTTCATTTATCCATTTTGAGTGAGGTTGGACTAACCAATTGTAAACTTAGCTGATTAAGCTAGCTCATCCACAAGTGCATAGTGGTCTATACAAAAGAAGGTCGCTAATGTGATAGACATGTCACCACTTGTAAGGCATGCTCCACTGCTAGACAAGCATCTATAGCCCCGATGGAGATTAGCCCCATGATCTATGGACCTGAGGACCTCAAGGATTCAAGATTTTTGATAATGTTCTTTTCTCTTTGTTTCTTTTTGTGGTGCTCTTTTTGCTTTTGCTTCTTTTCTTTTTTTGTAGCTTATCCTTTTATTGATCCTCAGGTTTGGATCATGCAAATGATAGGATGAGTGAGGTAACTTTTGCTAGGTGGCCAATGTATGCAAGGTGTTGCCTTTCCTATGCTCAAAATTTACTTAGTGTTTGATATGTGCTTTTGGCCATGAAAGAACTCAAGTCAACCAAGGGAAGCTTTGAAGTGCTTTAGAATTTGACAATATTGGATAAAGGTTGATTGAATTAACTAAAAATGGTCGAATCACAGAAATATTTCTATTACCAAGTATCCTAAAAATAGGATTGGACACCACAATAGTTGTGCTAACGAGTGTGTGTTTAACTCTTCATTTTTTCTTTGCTATGTGGGTATGTATGCACATGGAGGGGTGAGTATATGCACGCTATTTGTAACATGAGATAAGACATGAGAGTGTAATGATAATGATGGTGATATGATTTATAAAATGTGACTAGTTATGTAGAAACTTATGCGACTTAACATGTCATTGATTGAGAGATAATCTAAGCAAGATTACCCAATGATTATGTGCACAACAAAAAGGGTGACTGAAAAGCATATGAAGCTTTATTTATTGAGATGAGTGCAAAGCGAAGTTGCCAATGTTTGGCGGTATCAACATGAATTATGGATGTGAATTATGATGGAAGAGCATCAAAAGTGAGCATGTGAAATGGATGGAAAGTGGCAAGAGAAGGAGAAAAGAAAAGGAAAAGTAGAAGAGAGAAGAAGAAAGAAAGAAATGTAACCAATCAAAGGTATGTAGTCGCTTAAAGCATGACCATACAACATTGATAGGAAACAAAAAGAGGTAGAGAAAAGAAGGACAAGAAGAAAATAGGACCAAATCAAAGGTATGTAGTCACTCAAAGCATGACCATACAACATTGATAGGGGACCAGAAGGAGGAAGGAAGAAAATAGAAGGAATGAAGATAGAGAAAGATGAAGTGCAAGATACATCATTGATGGATGATTTTGATTTTATTTTTGTTTTTATTATTGTTGTTATTGTTTTTGAATTTTATATTTTTGTAATATCTAAAATGGAATCTATAGAAAGCTAAGAACCTTGATGGATGTTAATCAAGCATAAAATGCATGGAGGTGGATGATGTTGAGGGGTTTGGGTTCCTCAATTCCTTCAATATTGGCAAGGTGATAAGCTCCAAAACCAAATTTGTATGTGATGATATATGGTCCTAACTAGTTTGGTGCAAATTTATCGCAAAGGTGGCATGGTTGGCTTGTATTTTGTTGATTTTCTTTGAGGATCAAATATTCAATTTGGAATTCATGTTGATGAACCTTGTTGTTGTATGCACGTCGAAGACAATCTTGATAAACATATGTATGTTCGATAGCATTGATGTGATGTTCATCCAGAAGTGTAAGTTGGTCTAATCTTGCTTGGTGAGCAGTATCATCATCAATGAACTCTTGTAGTGAGATTCTCAAAGAGGGGATTTCGAGCTCTAAGGGTATGATGGCCTCTATGCCATAGACTAAAGAGAATGGTGTTGCCCTAGTGGGTGTTATGATGCTAGTTCTATAGGCCCAAAGTGCCAAAGGTATTTGATTATGCCAATCATGATGAGATTCTACAATGGTTTTGTGAAGAATGGTGCAAATGGTTTTGTTGGTAGCTTCTGCTTGGCCATTACCCTAGGGGTAATATGGAGTTGAGAAGCTATGTTGAATGTTGTATTTGTCACATAATGCATGAACATTCTTATTTTTGAAAGGTGTACCATTATCAAAGATGATCTTTGAAGGAATGCCAAAATGATAGATAATGTGTTGTGTGATGAAATCAATAATTTTGGGACCCATCATTTGGATAAGAGGAACTACCTCAACCCATTTTGTAAAATACTTTGTAGTAGTAATAATGAATTTATGATTGCTTGATGAGGCTGGGGTGATTTTACCAATGAGATCTAAGCCCCATTGGGAGAATGACCACATGGATTGAATAGGTTATAATGCTTGAGATGGTAGGTGGGTGAGATTAGTGTGTTGTTGATATTTGATGCATTTCTTAACATAGGTACAACAATCACACTCCATGGTGGGCCAATAATAACCCATGCATAGGATGCACTTAGTAATGGTCATGCCACTAAAGTGGCCACCACAAGTACCATCATGGGCTGTCATGAGAACATGGTTGGCTTCATGTGGCTCTAGGCAATGCAGGAGGATGTTATCATAGTTGCATTTATAAAGGATGTCCCCTAGTAAGGTATACCAAATTACCTTTTATTTGAATGTGTGTTTGTGGGCATGAGGCAAATCTATGGGAAGAATGCCTAATTTGATATAGTCCTTGATTTGAGAAAACCAAGGATCACAAGGTTTATCTTGGATAAAATTGATACCTGCATCACCAAGTAATGTTTACAATGAGATGGATGATTTACGAAGTGTTTGTACATGCATACGAGTGATTTTGTCATGTGGATTTTATGGTATAAGGAAACAAAGAGAGGCCATAGTATCTACAAAATGATTTGTAGAGTGCAAAGAAGCATCTATATCATACCACTCAAATTGAGAGAGCAATTGATCAATGACTTGCTTGTATTGTTTAAGAATGGGGTATTGACATTGATAAATTCTCTTTATTTGATTGATAATTAGAAGGGAATCACCAAAGATTTATAGTCATTTGATGCACATGGCAAGCATAATTTTAAGGCCGAGGATGAGTGCTTCGTATTTGGTATTATTATTCATGCAAGGAAAGTCTAATTTGAATGAAAATGGGAGTGGTGCCCCTTGTGGTGTAAAGAAGATAATTCTTATGCCTCCCCCTTGTTCATAATGAGAGCCATCGAAGAAGAGGGTCAGGTCTGCCTATGTTTTAGGTTCAATGTATTGTTCAACTTCAATAGTGTGGAACATTGAATCATCAAGAAGCTTGATGAGAAGTGGTTTATCATCATTTAGGGGAGCCTCTATGAGTTGATCGACAATGACCTAGCCTTTGATGGATTTTTGGCTAATAAATTCTAGATTAAATTTGGTTAACAACATAATCCATTTGGTTGTTCGATTGTTATTGTATGTTTTGCCCATCATGTATCGAAGCGGGTTTTCACGAGCTATGACATAAGTTGTATGGTTTAGCATATAGTGATGCAACTTATTTGTAGCAAAGACTACTACTAGGCATAGTTTTTCCATGTAGGCGTATCATATCTCATAGCTCACTAGCGTGCGACTAATGTAGTATATGGCCTGTTCTCGGCTAGCCTCATTCTTTTGGGCTAACAATATTCCTAGAGAAAAATCGATAGTGGATATATATAGGTGGAAAGGAAATCTAAGGTGAGGTGGAGATAATACTGGTGGTGATGTGAGATAGGTCTTGATGGCATCAAAAGTGGCTTGACACTCATGGTCCCAATTAAATATGACCCCCTTCTGTAAAATATGATTAAACGACTTGCACTTGTTTGACAATTGGGCGATAAAACGATGAATCGCTTGAATTTTTCCCTATAAGTTGTGTTATTGTTTCAAATTTGTAGGAGGAATATCAATGGTAGCCTTGATTTTTTTTGGGTCAACCTCGATGCCCCATTGAGAAATTATGAATCCTAGAAGTTTTCCTGAGGTCACACCAAAGACACACTTTTTTGGGTTTAAGTGTACGTTATGTTCTAGGAGATGATCAAAGATTTTGCGTAGGTCATCGATGTGTTGATGATGCTTCTTAGATTTTACCAATAAGTCATCCACATAGTCTTCCATGATTTTGTGCATGTAATCATGGAAAATGTAGGTCATGGCATGTTGGTATGTGGCACTTGCATTCTTAAGGCCAAATGGCATGACCTTGTAGCAAAAATTCCCCCAAGGAGTGGTGAAGGATGTTTTATGTTGGTCATCAGGGTTAACCTAGATTTGGTTATATCCTAAAAACCCATCCATGAGGGACAATATTTCATGACCTATTGTGGAGTCAACCAATGTGTCGATATTTGGTAGGGGGAAATTATCTTTAGGGTATGCTTGATTAAGATCTCTAAAGTCAATGCATATATGAATTCCTCCCTTTGGCTTTGCAATGGGGACCATATTAGAGACCCATTCAGGGTAATCAATTGGTTGAATGAATCCCACGTCTAGGAGTTTTTGTAACTCCTCTTTTACCATTAAAGCAATTGTAGGGTGCATCTTTTGAAGCTTTTGCTTAACGAGTTTGGTGCTATCATCGAGTGTAAGATTATGAATGACCAAAGATGGGTCAAGACTAGGCATGTCAGTGTAGGACCATGCAAAGACCTTTTTATATTCTTTGAGGAGCATGGTAAAGTTCTCTCTTTCTTCAAGGGATAGACCCTTGCCTAATTTAATGATATGGGGGTTGGTAGGATCATCACCAATGTCAACATCGATGGTGTCCTCCACAAGCATGTGGGAGCCATCCTTGAGTTGAGTGGGAATGGGAATAAGATGTAAGTCATATGCAACGTTAGGGATAAGAACCTTATCATCATGAGAGACTTTTATGTGATTGATGAAAGGAGCATGAGGTGGGATTGAGGAAAGGGGAGCACTAGCTAAGTGTAGCAAGTGTTTTTATGGGAGAAAGTCATATGAAGAAGGCTCAAAAGAGATGTGGTCAAAGTCAATGTAGTCAAGATTAGTATAGATGATTCGATCAAGATGGGCATTATAGCAAAGTGGGGCAAATAGATCTACGAAGATCATATTTATCAAAATAGTTGAGGGAAGCAAGGATGTAGAGTCGGTAGAAGAAATATCAGATGATGATGAAGGTAATGGTTGGTTTAAGTGAGGGTGCAAAACCACTAGTGGAGAGCGAGGGTGAGGTGAAGATCGTTGAACTCATCTTCTATTTTGCAAGTGGTTGTATGGGTTGATGGGTAATGAAGAAATGGGAATAGGGGCATCATCAGAGGTAGATGATGTAAGTGATAGTGTATCAAAGTTCTTGAATGAGATCATCAATAGCACAGGTGGAAGTAGTGAAATATGGTGAGGAGTCTTGAAATAAATTGGTAGGGATGTTCACCATGGAATGAGGAGAGAGACAATCGCTATGAAGATCGCACTCAGGCTCAGTGTCAAAATTATCCTCTATAGGGTCGAGGGTAAGGTGATGGAGTTCATCCTCTAAAATATTGATATGATCATGATGATAGCCTAAGCTTGATTTATCTTTAGGTTATTGAAAAGGTGGGTCAATAAGGGCTCTAGATCCTTGTTCATAATACCCCAAACCAAATCCATGCTAATTAAAGCATTGGAAATAGTGCATTGTAAAATCTAGATTAGACATGTGATCAAGGTTACCACAAAATTTATCTTTAGGTTGTTTGGGCTCAGGTATTTTAGAAGATGTATCGATACCCCCATAAATGAAATTTATGTAATTTGTAGGTGGACCAAGAGGAATGATGACACCAATAGTCAAGGGTGTATTATGAGGGTGACCAAAGTCACAAATGGATTGTATACTAGGAGGGGACACATGAGCATTATGAATGTTATACTCTCCTAGACCAAGATTTGTCATGAGTATAGAAACATGAGGTATTCCATGATGCTCTTGTTGGGATGATGACCCCTGGTGTGATGAGGATGATGATTGTGATTCTTGAGGAATTGGAATAGGGGAAGGAGAAATGGATGGAGCAGACTAGGTGAGTTGGGCATCAAGTCGGGTAGCATGTTTCTCCCAAGAATGATATTCTAGAGGGAGTGGATAAAATGGGATGGTTTGCATGTGGGAATTGTGAAGTGGGTTGAGAAGGAGGTTCATGAGAAGGGAGGTTAGTATGAGATATATTTTGAAATGGTTGTGTACGAGTGGGAGGAGTATTTGGAGTGGGTAGGATGGGGATGTTAGCAGTGGATTTGGGAGAAGGAAGAGGTCATGGTCATAGGGGAGTTGATTGTGAAGATGGAGGTGGAGGATGTGTGAGAGAAGAAGAAGAAGAAGAACTTGATGGTGGGTGTGAATTGTGTTATGAGTGAGCAGCAACACGAGTGTGAAGGTTAGATGATGTATTATAGGAAGATGAAGAGTTGGTCATTAGAGTGCTTGATTGATTTGTAGATGGAGGGGATGAATGCAAGGATGTGGTAGGTTGTATCATGGTAGGTGTGAATTGGGTAGAAGATAAGGGTGGACCTAGTGGAAGGGTGACCATATTGTAAAATTGAAAGGGATCATCATCAGTGAGAATGTGATGCACTTGGTCATCATGAAGATATTTCAAGCAATGGTGTAGTATGGAAGGAACACATTGCATGTCCCTAATCCATGGTCACCCTAGGAGAATATTGTATTGCATCTCCCCTTCGATAACATGGCATAGTGTAGAGATGGTCTTGACGCCTACTTAGATGGGTAGAATGATAGATCCTACTGTGGCATGCATAGAGCCATCAAAAGCCCATAAATCAAGGGTGGAAGTAGCAAGATGAGTGGGTGGAATGTGCAAATGATGAAGGGAAATTATGGAAATGATGCTAATAGATGAACCAATGTTGATCAAGACATGCTTATAGGTGACATCATTAATACAGGCCATGATATGCATAGGGGGATTGACCCCCTCTCCTTCAAGAGTGGTGATCTCATGATCATAGAAAATGATAGAAGGTTGCATACATGTTTGTATGTTACCAACAAAATTGATAAAAGTGTTAGTGTCACTTGTTTCAAGATCGATAGTATATAGAATATCATTTAAAGCCTCATGATGAGGTTGTGATTGTTGCAAGAGGTCGTATATGGATAATCGTGTAGGGGCGATGTAAAGTTGGTGTGAGAGACTACTCCTAATAGTAATAACATTACATGGTATGGAAGGAGGGGTGCTTAGTATTGGTGGCGTGTTAGAAGAAGTTGGTATGGTAGGAGGATTTCATTGTGGGTTAGCATGGGGAGGGTAGTGTTGGTTGTGTGTGGTAACATTGATCATGCCCATGAAACCTTATTGTGATGGGTTGCAATTTACATGATTGACTTGTCGAGGTCTAGTTTGTGATGTGGAAGTATCAGTTTGAGTGCATGGTATCCCATGTTTGGGCAAGGGGTTTTGATAAATATCCAAATTTTGATTTTGGGGAGCTAGAGGATTTGAGACATATATAGCTCCATGATCAATTAGGTCTTGTACCAGGTGTCAAAATATATGATAGGCATTGATGTCATGTCCCCTTTGTTGATGATACTCACAAAATGCATGCTCATTATAGCCTCTTGGTTTTGGATGATTGGGATCATCAGGTTTTATGTCAGGTAGAGCAATATGTCCAACATCATACAATTTTTAAAATAGATTAGGCAAAGGTTTGAACAAGGGAGTCCAATTACGGGGTTGGAAAGGAGGATGCGAAGTACGAGCCAATGGTTGATTTGGTGGAGGGGGTGGATTGGTTTGGTAAATCCCTTGTTGTGGTGATTGAGATTATTGGGGTGATGAGGCGGGTTGTTTATGAGCCAATGACCACTTGATTTATTTATGGTGGTTTAGGCATGTTAGGATTGGTAGGATTCCTATTGAATCTTATGGTGGGGTAATCTAATTTCTTGTGAAGTTTAATCTTCCTTGCTTGAACTTTGATGTCTTCAATCACTTTTTCTTGAGCGATAGCATCTTCAAATGTGCGATGTTGTTGGATTTGCAAAGTTGTCGATATGTGCTTGGTGCAACTCTTTACAAATAACTTGACCAGTTTCATAGGTGGTATGGAAAAGGTTAGGTCATGAATGACAACACACCACCTAGAAACATAATCTATAATAGGCTCTTCATCAAACTATCGTAAGCTATACAAATATGATAATGATATTTTCTTCTTGATATTGATCGAGAAGTGCTCTAAAAATAGATTGGCTAATTGCTCAAATGTGAATAGACTATGTCGGGGAAGATTATTATACCAATCTAGGGCCTGACCCCCAAGTGACAAAGGAAACATGTGAAGCATGAGGGGGTCACTACCATTGATTTGGTAGCAGGTAAACCTATAGTTACTGATGTGTTCTCTTGGATCTTCCTTTTGAATTTTTTAAATTTTGGTATTTCAAACCTGTAAGGATATGGGTGAACAACTATAGATGGGTTGATAGGATCATTGCACAATTGACTATAAGTGGGCTTTTGAGACCCATAACCACTTGTGCGCAGGTTTAATTTTTTTATATGTTCCCTCAAGATCTGGAACTCATCAGAAGGGGCATGTGGTATTTACATGAAATAAACCAGGGTGTCCAAAATGGGTGGTTATAATTGGTATGAGTAGAGTGGATTATAGGATTGCAATGTAGAAGGCAGATAGTTTGGATGAAGTGGATATTGTTGGTGTTGGTTGGCCCATTGATTATTGAAAGTGACTGGAGATTGATTTGGTGCCGACAATGATTGATATTGCATTAATAGATTATGAGATTGAATGATAGGAATGTGTTGATGTTGGATGAGAACCTGTTGTTGTTGAAAAATTTGTTGTTGCTAAACAGGCATTTGTTGTTGCTAAACAAGCATTTGTTGTTGCTAGAGAGGAATTTTTTGTTGTTGAGAAGAAGCAAGATGTTGAAGTGGAGGTTGTTGTTGCAAAGATGCTTGATGTTGCAATGAGATTTGTTTTTGAGGTGGAGTGGAGGCCCAAGAAGGGGGAGAAGTGAAGAAATAATTTTGATTTTTTTGTGGCGACAAGGGAGGTAGTTGATTAGAAGAAGCTTACCCATAGGATGATGAGGTGAATGAATTGAGTTGAGAAGAAGGAGATGGTCAAAAAATAGAAGTTTGAGGTAGAATGATGGATTTTGGAGATAAGGTAGATAGTTGGGATTGTAAGAAGAAAGAGTCAAAAGAGGTGGACAAAAGGGAGGAGGTTGGGGAAGATAGAATGCCAAGGAAGACGAAGGAGGTGGTTGGGTTGAAGGTAAAGTCCCATATGTAATGGTTTGAGAATAATTTGGAGGTAGAGGATGCAAGAAGGAAGACATGATATAAGGTATGGTTGATTGGGGAGGAATATTTGAAAGAGTGGATGTGAGAGGATAAGAGTTGAAGGTAGACATGAATTGTTGATGAAGTGGAATTTGTTGTTTTTGTGGAATATATTGTTGTTGCGGAATTTGTTGTTGTGGCATAATTTGTTGTTGTGGCAGAATGTATTGTCTCACTATGATAGTCAAAATGAACCAAGATAACTATTGTTTTGTAATTGATGGTGAAAAGGGGTTACAAGAATATCCTTTTACAAATTTGCCATTTTGGGGTACAAAATGGTGTCTTCCACAAAGGAAATCTTCTTTGAATAACATTGATCAAACATCTACAAATGTTCTTGTATTCCTTGATGTGAGTGGAGTCCTTGTTCGTGGGCCACCGTTAGCTATGTGGGTCATCTAAACCTGCATAAGCCTATAAAAACTTGTTAGAACATTTGGGGGCTTGTCTCAATCAGACCCCTTATAAATCTAGACAAAAATACTCTTAATCTAAGCTAAAACATGATGAAAATGCATGAAATGATTGAAATCTGGAAAAACAGATATGCTTACCTAGTTTTGTGAACTCTGGCAAAGTTTTAGTGCTAAAAAACTATATGTTCTATAGATTCGCACCCTAAGGTGCAAGTGCTTTGATTCGTACTCTTTTATGCGAATCCTACTGTGTTTTCTAGAAATTGAATTTGATGATGTAGAGGTCATATTGGTGTAGTTGGAACTTCTTATCCATGCTGAGCCACCTCCTGAACCTGTTACTTTGACAACCTACAAGGAAAAAAATTATGTTGACAAGTTCATGTGGGTCTCCATGAGGGATGGATGGTGAGTGATATTAAGTGATGGAGAATGATGGTGTAGTGCACTTGGTAGTCTAGGTGCATTCTATTTATAGATTTTTCCAATGTTAACGGGGGTTGAGATGTCTTGTGAGGTGTCTCCTAAGGTGTCCCTTATGAGGTGTCCCCTGAGGTGGCATAGGGTGGCATGTCTCATAAATGGATTAATGCTCAAAGTCTTCAAATTGCATTTATGATGTTTAATGCCCAAGAGAATGTGAAGTGGAGCAAGGGTTAAGTCCTAACCATAGTAGGATTAACCATGAGTTTAGTGTTGACTTGGGTGAGGTGGAAGATGACTCACCATGCCTCCCATGCTTTGAAAGACAAAAGTCTCCAAATATCATTTATGGTGTTAAATGCACATGGGGATTTGAAATGGAGCAAGGGTTAAGTCTTACTAGGGTTAGGTTGACCCTAGGTTAGATGTTGACTTTTGGGTGAGGTGGAAGGTGACTCACCATGCCTCCCATGCTTTGAAACACAAAAGTCTCCAAATATCATTTATGGTGTTAAATGCACATGGGGAGATGTGTGGAGCAAGGGTTAAAGTTAACCCTGATTAGGTTGACCAAGGTTTAGTTGAGGTCAAGTGGGTGAGGTGGAGGCTAGGCTAGTCAAAGAGTAGACTAGGTGAGATGGCCATGAGTTAGGTTGACCATGGTCAGGTTGACCATAGGTTGGGTTTTGACTATGAGGTGGATTTTGACCAAGGTTAGGCTAGGATGATGGTCGCATGGGGACCAAGGGTTAAGCATAGGAAAGGGCTTAAGTGGCCAAAGAGGGCTTATGAATAGTGCATGAATAGTGGTTTTGATAAATGAATAGTGTTTTGAGGTTAATATATGCAAATTTTATGAGTTTTGCAAATTGATCAGCCGTGATGATGGGAGAAATGACAATGTGAGACTTTTAGGTGTCTACACTACCTAACAAAATCTTAGTACACTTTGTAAGAATTATCAACTTAAAGGGCATCACAAACCGTAGTCACCTAATGCCATGGAAGTCTTATGCATTGCTTTTAAAAATTACTTGCCAAAGCTAATAGGAACAAACTCCTCTTGGAATCCACACACTTATTAATCAACATTTATCCACCATAACCTCTTCAACATTGCTAAAGGTAACTAAAATAGGGTTTCTACACAATCCCCTACCATCATAGTCCACAAGCCTTGCACTAAACTACACCACCAACCTATAGCATATGGGAATCTACTTCCCAAAAAAACAAGCTTTACATGTCACCAAACTCCTAGAGCACTACAAGATCACAAGCTTCACTCTTCCTCTTAGCTTGTAACTCTAAAAAACACAAAACCTAAGGAAGTCACCACCACCCTTGGTCAACACATGCACACTTGTCTCTTTCGCCACATGCTAGACTACATGCCAAACTACAACTTGTCGTGGGTGGTAACAACCTCTTCATGTCCTGCAACACTAATCAAATACACACTAACAGTTCAAGAGCCTAAAGTTTATTTCCTTCATTCTAATACCATGTTGCATTTCACAAGTGAAGAGAGCAAGGATTGAAAGTGAACTTCAAACATAAACCATCATCACAAGATCAAGAGAAATAAATCGTTGTGCAAGTGACACAAAAATATTGAAGATACCAAAAGGCACTACAACACTCAACTAGCTTTAAATAATTGAAATTATAGGTAAGAATACAATATACAAATGATCAGGGTAGGTAAAATTATTTATATACCCCAAATGAAAGATTACATAGATCCCAAAGATGTCCTATCATGGTAACTCATTTAACCATGTTACATATTTATAAATCAATACAATAGAACATAATATGATGAATCCTAATAGGCCCTAAAAGTTAAGTTTTCTCAAACTACTTACATTCCAACAGGAACAAGGTTGGCATACCAAATCATGTCCAAGTACAAACTACTTCATAAATTTCATTTCAAATTTAAACTAAAAATATATTTTATAAATTCCATTTCTACTTTAAACTAAAAATGTTGTTTTTGGTTGATGAGCAATAGGAGGGAAGGGTTGATATCCCATCTCCTTGCATCCTGTTGTAATAAATTCCCCTATCACACTACTTTGCCAAGCTTGTTAAGAACCTTTGCTTCTCATTAACATTAATTCAATATGCAAAAATATTACAACAAACCACAAAGTATATAATCCAAGAAGAAGCAAGATTGATAATATCCTTTAGATAGGGCAACACCAATGCTATTCCTTATGAATGGAATCACTCCACAAAATCTCCAAAGGTAAGAGACGCTCCATGAGCAAAGACTTACAATAATACTTGGATTGGATGGTTTATAATTAGTAGCTTCTTTCTTTATATAATCATCATCCAATGCTATTTTGGAAAAAATATAACCTCAAGCTTATCCTACTCACTATTATAATATAATATCCCAAAAACAAACCATGGGTTATTTATATTTTATTCAAGTACTTACTACAATAATGTTATTTATAGCTTATGCCAACTATACAATATCGTTGGTTTATTTATAGCTCGTGCCAACTATAGAATACAATCCCCTTTAAGAATATTTTGTCCTTGAAAGATGAGATAAAATCAAATAGTATGATCTTCTAAACGTTGTTGACAATTAGTACAATTTGTGATCACCCAACCATCAAGTGAAAACTTGATTGGTGGAGGTCTTCACTAATGCCATGCTTTTGTTGTCCTACTCTAACATCCATTAGTAATTCTTTGGTTCCATGTTTTGGCTGCTCTATTGTATTCTTTATAATGGCCATAAGTATCACTCTTTTTTATCCAAACTTACTTTTAATTGCAACTAGTTGCATATCCATAGTTTTTGCTCCTATGGTTCCACACAAGTCCATTGTAGTTCTTCCATTACTCTATGCCCTATCTCCATGATTGTTAACTCTCATGGTGACGTGAATGGTGAAATGCTACAACCTTAACCATGTGATCTAATTTGTTTGATGCTTCCTTATGCTCTTCTCTCTTGTTTCGATCATTTGGTTTGTCTTTGTGCTTCTAATTGTACTTTCTTAAACTTTGATTTGGCTTCTTCGCTGAACTCTATTACTACCTTCTTATACCATTTCAAGTTCTTTTGTTGGTTCTTCAATTTTTCCCCTAGAATAGCTTTTTGTTTTTCATGGGATCTTTATCCCTTAAGTTAAGAAAATACCCTGTAGTTTTATCTTCCTTTTCATGTACTATAACTTCATGAACTTCTTTTGCACATCAATGTTAAGAGTACCAAATGAATCCAAAAATAACCAAAAACAATATCAACATCATCCATAGATATACCATAAAAAATGGAATGTGAAACATATTTATCCGAGTTTTTTTTTTAAATCTTCAAAAATCTGAACATCCTCACCCTTAATATTCTTTGCTTGAACTTGTAATCTCTTAGCCAAATCAATATTAGCTATTAGGATTTATGCAAATAATGACCTTTTTCTTCTAATGCATCTAAGAACATGCAAAATAGACTTTTTAGATAGAAATTAACCCCTTTAACTATTTTGTTGCTTATTTGATGCCAAAGGTGTGCTTTGCTCAACCTTCACACTTTCATCCATATGCATTTCTTCCTTTTGTTCCTTGATATTTTGTAATTGCCTTTTCATTTCTTTATGTTCCTCTTAAAGCATGTTTATTTCTTATTTATAGTACTTGATGGCATTCTTCAAGCTATCAATTTTTTTTATCCCTACTCGTCAATTCCCATTTCTTCAAGAATGCACCTTCATAAATTTCCCAAGGGTAATTATTTTTCCTAAGGCATTCTCTATAAACTTTAGGAAGAGATAGCCACCAATTTAAAACTTCCTCTTCTAAAGAATTGTCAAAATCAATAATTTAAAGAACCTTACCAAAATATGAAAACTTGAATTTCATCAACTACTCTCTAGCATTCATATAATCCTCTCCATAAAAATTTTATAACTCCATGAGCTCAACACAAAATTTTATGAATCCAACTTGGGTTTTCTCACAAAGTAAATTCTTCTCACCAAATCCCATCACGTTTTCATATAAACAATTAAATCTGGTAAATTTTTTCAAAACAAAACAAACAACTAATTTGCTTACTCAAATTGAGAAAGATGAAATTTTTTTCTTTTTGATAGATTTTCATGCAGTCAAGAACAGCTCTAATAGCCCAACTTTAGATGACCATAACTCCTTCAATACTCCTTAAAATTAAGCATATGATCAGTCCTTTTTATAGTATTCGAAACAATTTACACAATAAAGTGAGAATATTCTGAATATGATGTTCTTACATAAAGATATGGCCCCAAAAAATTATGACAAATTTTGCACCTAAGAAGAATCACTCTATTTGCTCTATAACCAAAATTTGAACAGTCGTGGCTTCCTCATTATTGCTCAAAATTTCAAAAATACCAATCATTTTATAGTATTCAAAACAAGATATTTTATGGTGCAAGAATCTTTTGAATATGATAGTTGTGCAAAAAGATATAGCTCCTAAAAAATGACATTTTTTATTTTTTTCCTTCAAAATTCAGCAAATCTTGAAAATAATCTCTACAACTCTCAAATCCTATGAAAATTATCCACTTGTTAAAATCATTGCTCTGATACCAAGTGTTAAGAACATTTGCTTCTTATAAACATAGATAATTCAATATGCATGAATATTAAATTAAACCAAAAGAATATAATCACACAAAAGACAAGATTGATAATACCTTGTAGGTAGGGCAACACCAATGTTATTCCTTATAGAAAGAATCACTCCACGATATCTCCCAATGTTATTCCTTATAGAAAGAATCACTCCACAATATCTCCCAAACTGAAAGTTGCTTTGTGTGGAAAGACTCTAACAATAATACAAGACTTGGATTGGATGATTTACAATTACCAGCTCCATTCTTTATATAATTATCATCCAATGCTATTTTTGGAAAGGTATAACCCTAACCTTATCCCACTCGTTATAATAATATAATATCCCAAAAATAGACCTTGAGTTATTTATAGCCCATACTAATTACATACTACGATTGGGTTATTTATGGCTTATGCCAACTATACAATATAGAAGGTTTATTTATAGTTCATGCTAACTATGCAATACGATATTATACTATTAGCTACCTACCCCTAGGTACCCTTAACTCCCAGGTATCTTAGCTCCTTGCATCCTAATGAACTCCCCTATAACACTACTCCAAGCTTGAGCAAGAAAAAGCCTACAAGGTACTGCTACAATCTCCTTATTCTTGAAGACAATACAATGGAGAACTTTCTTTACATCAAGATAAATTTCATTACTAAAAATAATTTGCTCAGCAAATGTGGGATTTTGACCTATAAAACAATGAAAAAAAAGTATCCTCTAAGGCACAATGCAATTATTAGTTAGCTAACCTACACTGAAAGCCTTTGAAGGCTGCATCTTAGTACACATTTACAAAATTAGTGATGCAAATACACAACTAAATTACTAGGTGCTTTAGCTATTAGTTGTAATCTTCTAGAGGTCTAGGTGCTCTTTCCCACTGCTACTGGTTCCTTTCAAGCACTAAAACAATGTTTTTGAAGGATAAGTTAATGTTTGTTTTTTGTTGTATAGGGGAATCTGTAACTTCCTGTCATTGTATCCCACTAGTCTCATGTACAACTCTGACTGCTATCACTTTAACCCTCACCATTCTTGGATAAACAGGATGACTAGTCGCCATATAGGCATGAGGTGGACCACCGGCCTCCAGGGACTCAAACCGTGCTTGCAGGCTAGAAAACACTCAGGGTGCTTCTAGTTGGTCTACCCCATCAGGCAAAAGATACATTAACATTAAAAGATAATACAAATGGTAATGCAAGAAGGAAAGGGAAGATATACTGCCAAAGGAAAATGTAAAACTACTGATCCACGAAATTGTAGGTAAGGTAATCTAAATCAGAATTGGATGTAATAGAAAATGGGAACAATAGATTTGGTGCATATATTTTGATTAGTTTACAAGCCCATTAGTTTCTGATTCTCACATGTACTTCTATTCCAATCGACAAAATTGTGTGCCTATCAAAAGAATGATTAACAAAATGTACTAATGATTTGGATCAGGATTACACGGATGCATTCAAAAGGTTGGCAAACCTGTCCTCCACTTCACCAAGTACCTGTCCCCCCATTTCCTGCCATCTCAATACTGGAAATTTTGTCAAACATAAATAATTACCTTGTTTTCTATGGCAGCCATCCACTATCGCCACTGAAAAAATTGCATACCATCCCTCTTATCAGAATCTTTGTGAAACACAGATTTTGATAAATTAGATAAAATCACAGATGTGGGTTTCTTATCAGTTATCACAGTCAAGTTGCAGATAACAGTTCTCTTATGATCAACTTTGGTTCCAAGAAGATCAAATTTGCTATCTTTGGATTTCATTTAATATACAAAGATATTTCAAATTAAAAATCTGTAGATGACTCTGCTGAGTAGAACAAAAACTTATACGAAAGAAAGCAGAAAATGGGCCTCAAACTTTGAAAGCAGAGAAACCAAGCACAAGGTAGACAACTTTCAAATAAACAGAAAACCAAATAACCGAGCGCATTTCTCGTCTATTGAGTTTATACCCCATTAAGGCTTGAGATGACAAAATTAGATATAGTCATCAAATTCTCACCAAAGAAACTCATAGGCTTTCTATCTCAATCATTTGAAATCATGCTCCTATGCAGTCTGTCTCTGGAGCTTAAGCAGAATTCTTTATATCATGCTTGACAGAAGCATGGAATAACTGACTTGAATGAACTTTTAGATAATTATTGTCTGCGAACTCCTTACCTACTCAGGAAGTTGGATAACTGCATAACAGCATATGGAAGTCATCAATTCCTAGATAGCAATAATAGCATTAGATCAAAATAAGCCCCGTAAGTGATAATCATTGCATAGATCATCTTTAACCAATGAAAACATCCCGTACCTCTGAAAAGTGGTGCCAAAATGAAGAGAGGGCTGGAAATCCCATTAGCAGCAGAACAATTTCTTTAGGCCCAAAAATAAAAATACATCATGAGCAGGATGAATATGAAACTAAACTCAGAGAAATTTGTAATCAATCATATTCATAGATTGATGAAGTCCCTGATATGGAAATAATTCCCTCATCTGACAACCAGGTCACTTTTTAATTTGAAGTGCAAAAGTCAACCAGGCCTTCGAAGACAGCTTCCGGGAAGAAGGAACCTGAACTTGTCAGCATTTTGGATCAAATAAGATGGTAGATGCACTGCAGAAAATGAGCGGGGTATATTTCCCATCTTGTTGACTATTTCTCGAAAGGAATACTCCTCTGGTAACATATCAAACAGATCTTCTCCATGACAAATAACATGCTGAATTCTGAAAGGATCTAAATAGTAAGAAGACTTCACACGATCAACGTGACTGTATGCTTTCATTTTAAATATGAATTCACTTATGTGCCTAAAGCAGAAGCTGCAATGCCAGCCTGCATCTACAAAGAGCTTATCAGTTTGACGGGAATGAGCATAGTGCGTATGATGGTCGTAGAGGTGGATTGATGCCCGCCAACTATTGTAGCCAACAGGAAACTCAAAGGAGTACATATAATTGCGCATCTGCAGATGCATGATTGGCAGTATATTATCACACCACCTAAGAAGGTTTATAGTCTGTGGACTTGGAATCTCATCTACATCTGACATGATAAGCATATCTCCATACTGGATACCTGCCTCTCTTATGAGTCGGTCCAATGCTGCCCTGTGTTCAGTTTCTTGTACAAAGGGATTCTCTCCATGTAAAAGGTGCCGGCCTGGGTACATTCCATACACAACATTGGGTTCAGCAAATTCAAACCTTTTCCTATTGTTAGCAAAATACAATGGCTTCTGCAATCCAGTAAAGGTTTTATTCGACTCCAGAATTATAAACTTCGTCAGTAAAGGATGCAATTCCTGCCATCTGATCTCCAGTATGTCCAGCTCATTGCTAAATAGCACAGCATCGTAAACTCGTCGAGGAATCTTGCGAACTCGCCAACCATGAAGGTAACAAAGGTGTTCCATTGAAACATTTTCAGCATAATGATGAACGATATGGTGGAAGGGCTTTGGTGGAGTGTCCCATATGGGCCGCAATATGTAAGATAACTTTTGCCCATTCATATATATACTTAGAATACAAATAGGGGCAATAACAAACAAAAGGATTAATGCCTTGATGTACATTCTCCTTGAAGTACAACATTGTCTGGACCTGTATGACATAGTTTTCCTGCCTCGTATCATTACATCATATTCAGTAAGATTCTCCAATGCTTCTGCAACAAGAAATATAGAGCTTGTCAAAAGTGGGAAAATATAGAGCTTATTTCATGCTACCCATAAGAACCTGACAGGATTTTGTTTCTCTATTCTGTGCTTCATTATAATTGGCATGAATATTATTAAAAATAATTGGACATGCCATAAAAAATAATACATGTCCATAGATCTGCACACTGGTCTATGCAATCTAATATCACTATCTACTTTAATGACAAACAATTTTCACTTTACACTAACCAATCTTCCTGAAGAAAGAGGATACCCTCGTTTCTTTACTTGTTAATGTCAATTTTATTACAAACCTAGACAAAGCATGTAAAAATGAAATATTTTAAATAAACAGAATTTCACCCCATCATGGAAGGAATTTAAAAATGCCTTTCCCATACACATGCAGATTTTAGCACAAAAGAATTCAGAACACTACAGAATGCAAAAGTCCAATCCATCCTACAGGATTTATTTGAAGTACAAAAGAATAAAACTGTTACTACCAAGTAGGGTTCTTAAACAGCATGATATGGATGTGTCCAGCATGTAGACAAAGGTTTGTGCGATTTTTAAATCCATGCAAAGAAAGGCCGATGCCAAATGGTTGTGTTTCATTGCAGGGCCAAATAGTTACAAGCATGACAAAGAGCCAGCCAATGATTCAGTTGCAACTTCTTTGTACTAAACCTGTACTCTTGTCTGTGCCACAGAATTAGACTCAGCACTATGTCTCGTAGTTGACTGTGTAGGTTTCTTATGTCAGATTGCTTGTGGCCATCACTGCAGACATGGTGGGTTAGTCTACCATGAACTTTTGTGGTAAAATACGTGACAACTACAAACAAATAGAGTTACAAAATATGAGAGGAAATCAGAAAGCAAGATCTTCATTAATACTTCTATGGAAGTACAAGATGACATTTTGAAGAGGAGAAAAGGTCTCAAACCACCTGCATCCTATGAAACCATCCAAAATAAATCAGGACATGAATGGAGTTTCGACATAATCAATGTTTCTTTTACTATCTAAACATCTCCATCCCTAATACTAAAATGAGTAAAAATATGTCCATTAATAGAAGCATGAATATTTTAATAACCTTGCTTCACAATGATATAGAAAGTTCCACCAAGTTTGTCCCTAAATTAACAAGCATATCTAGACCAACAATCAGCAATTTGCTACTGCATGCTGCAACGCTACAGTTTAATTTCGCCACTCTACACAAGTTTCCAGAGTGGTGCTGCACATCCAAATGCCTTGTCCTTGCATGTAATTCTTGATGTTTTACTAGCTTTAGAACAGAATTATCACAGCAAAGAATCCTGCATGCAGTTGTTTCACTCACTAGGTAATCTTCTCAACAACACTACCTTCCAAGCTGTACTTGTTGCTGCTTATACTCCCCGCTTCTGGGGCGGGGTGGGGCAGGGGAAGTGCACTAATGAGATGAGCACAGAAAGGATTGTTAGAATTGTACAAGTTGTAGACTCATTTGTATTATGTATATATAGAGTACAAACGAAGCTTCTAAGAGAAGAAAGATGTACAGGGAAGCTTCTTGGAGAACAATGAGAAGGGAACTTCTAGAAAATTTCCATGAAAATGTGCAAAACATGTCAATATATGCAAACGAACTATACTTATTAAATTCAATAAACCATGTGACTATATCTCATTGTTTCATCATGTCACTATTCTCATCATTTCTTCTATTAAATACAATAATCCATAGCTACAAGGTTATGAGTTTGAGTCTATGCTTAGAGTTACTGCTCCAATTTTGTTTTAGATCTGGAAATTGGTCCTCAAATGCTGAATGGGAGATCCACTTAACTTGAGTTGCCAATAAGCCCTTGCAACCATGTGGCAATTTAATTGTGCCTAGTAGTGAGTGCACAATCTGTAGAAATAAAATGCAACACACTACAATATAATTCGATTATATATAAATAAACAAAAGTACGCAATGGGAAAAAATTTTAAATGCAGTGACTACATTGCGCACACAGCATTTATCCTTCACAACCTAGTTGTCTCTAATACATCATGGTCTGGTCAAGCATACAACAGACACAGACTTGACCAGAATCAACTAACATGCCCCCACAAGCATCTCCACCTCTACCTGATGATCGACATCCTCTAACGCTTCACACACCTCCTTTTTATCAACAAAGATGCATACATATAGGTATAGGGGACCAGTAGATGGTTGGCAACTACCTATCACCGAACTACCCGTATACATGGAACATTAAATACCCTATTACATTATATTGCAGCTACAAAGAGCACTTATTGCCATGTACACATACAACATTTAAAACAAAACTCCTACACCACATGACAAACTCTATTCACATGCATCATGCAACATGACTATGTTCAATCGTACATGCACTTATTTAGATGTGACCTTCAAGAGCCAATTCATATGCCTACACAAACATCAAGAATCCTTTCGAATGAGGATGAAAATATGGATATGTCTGAATATTTGGAAAGAGAACCATACCTCTTACCTCCATGAGGGTCATCTCATATGGTCTTTGACCTCGTGGACATTAAAAATTACTCTAGCCTTTTACGTTATGCTTTTTTTCCCTCCAAATGTGTTTATTCTTAAATGTTAGGTTGACTCTTATTCACTACATCATATATACCAAACTGAGAAAGAAGATATAGCCAAAAGCATTTTCTCCAAGCTACTGCAAAATGGTATATTGAGCTTAAAAAAAATTGTTTATCTAAGCAGAGCCAAACTTTATCACCAACCAAAGCTGCAAGAGTGGGAAGGGCTTGGGCCTCTCTTTGAGAGGTACTGAGTGGACCGGGACCCCTCATAAAAACCTGTGTAAACTCATTGGAAAAAAACTTTATCACCAACCTGAAAGAATTCAATGGGGATCATGAAGCTCTTTGTATTGCTCAATTCTCCAATAATGTATCATGAACCCATGCATGGACTCTAGGTGCCAATTTTTTATTTTGATCAAATAAGTCTTATCTTGCTGCTCAATTTGTTGATAAGATTAATTTGTAGGAAGAGCTACTGGAATCACATAAGAAGCAAGGAGTTGATACCTATAGCCAACGTAAAACAGAGAATGCCCTATATAGACATGGAGAGATCTATTGTAAGTTGCAACTATGCTACAAGAAATGAAGGTAAGTGCCTCACTATTTGTTCTAGAATCTAGCGATGATTGATATGAAGGAAATGAACCAAGGAGTGATTGACTTCCTCAAAATCAATGTCAGTGGAAGGATGTAGAAAATTTCAAATGAAAGCATACAAGATTCTCAATTTTTTTCCAAATGTGACTGAGAAATCTTGAGCCATGGTTGAAAACAACGAGCGATAAGCCAAAGTGACATCATATGTGCCCAAAATAGCAGCTTTGGGAGCATCTATTGCTTTTGTCCCCTCATGGAATGAATAAATCCAGCTTAAAAGATTGAAACACAAGAAAGATACAATCATACTTCAAAAACGTATTTGCCAATCCACCAATGAAGTCCATGGATATGGATTTCCAAAACCTACAAGGAATTGGAAGTGGCTAGTACAAGCCAAGCATTCTGTTAGAAGGCTAATTGATTACATATTCAAATAAAATCTCCTACATGCTATCTCACAAGAGGACAATGGATATATCGTTATAAACACTGCAAACTCTTCAATATGCCAAAATGACCACCATATTATGAAGAATGTGCCTCTTTTATGAGCATAAGATATGATGAACCAAATAGAGGACAATGTTGATTTGATTTGTACATCAAACCATCTTTTAAAGTATAATCAAGAAGAGCCTAATTTACCATTGTAAGTCGTTCGAACCATAGTGTCTAAACTCATTGCGAGTACTCATGAGTCGGTGATATGGATGACCCCTGACAAGCCGTTTTGGCTAGTCATGATGTGAGTTCTTGATCAGAATCGCAAGTCAAGGGCAAGACTCACATGTCCCAACCCCTGACTCGATGAGTCATGAGGGGACAACTACATCCCCCCAAAATTTAAAAAAATAAATAAATAGAAAAATAAAAATAGAAGTATATATTTCAAAAAAAAAACATTGCTAGGATGCTTGCCCTCATTCTCACTTTCAAAAGGGCTGCATTGTCCTCCTCCCCTCTCTCTCTCTCTCTCTCTCTCTCTCACACACACACACACACAAAGTTGAAGGCTTGGAGCTGACCTGATACAACAGCTACAAAGGGGTTGGAGGAAGAGCATTGTAAGTGCTTTTTTCGAGAAAGAGCAGCTAATGGAAGGGTTGAAAGAAGAGCCACAAAATTTGCTAAGCAATGGAGCTAGGGTTTGAGACTTGAGGTAGGATTTTTTTGTCTTTTCCTTTTTCATTATACTTCCTTCTTCCTCCAAGTCCAACATTCTTTTTTCTTCTTGGTTTGAGACCCTTTTTTTTCCTTTTCCCTTTTTGGTATAGCCAATTTACTAACTTTAAAATCCTTTTTCCATGCTCTTTACCCTAGAATGTCAAAAACACCAGGGAAAAAGGACCCTACATGGCAGTATTGCACTGCAACCTCCACAAAAGATAAGCTTATTCGCAACTTCTGCAAGGAACTGGTACAGGGAAGAATAAACTGCATGAAATATCATCCTACATGCATAAAGGATGCAATGTGAGGGCATGCAAAGCTGTTCATGCAGGAGGTGAAGAAAGATATGAATATTTACATTTGAGAATTTCTATGAGAACAAGGAGAAAACAGCAAGAGAGAAACAAGCAATGGGGAATTCTTCTGCTTATGAGTCTACAACTACTACTCCATACCCATTATCTTCTCCTACTATGGGCCCTAAGAAATGGTACCAGAATAATCCACCTTATAGGTTGGATTCATATATTGTCCGTCATTCTACGCTAGGATCCCAAACCTCAGTAATGGGTATTGCTTGGAACAAGGACAAGTATGAAGCAGCTAAAGTGCAATAGGGAACTTCTGGCTTTTCTCCAGCATTGAATTCAATGTGGCAAGGTAAGAATGTCTAAATTTGAATTTTTGTTTCTTTGCATTGTTTCTATTTTTCAAAATTTATGTTTAGATTCCTCCAAAAATTTCCCCTTATGTGCCTCATTTAGGTCTCCCTATTGGTCGTCATTGTTTGATATATTTATTTGGCTGGCCCAGGATATAGAGCCCCATCAATTCATTACCCTCAGGGCAGCATACTACAGGAGAAGGTCAATGACATCAAAAAAATAATTGACACAGAGCATGAGATATGGGAGAAAAAGGGCTGCACTATTATATCTGATGGATGGACAAATAGAAAAAAGTACAATGCTGGTAAACTTCCTTTTCTCTCCTTCAGAAGGCGCAGTTTTTCTGAAATCAATTGATGCTCCTAGAAAGATAAAAAGGATGAATACCTTTGCAATGTTTTGGAGCAGGTTGTATTGGAGGTGAGTGTCCAAAATGTTGCCTAGATCATCACAGACAATACTGCAAATTATATCACAGTGGCAAAACTGCTTATGCTCTAGTACCCCACCATTGTTTGGACTCCATGTGCAGCCCATTGCCTTGATTATATACTTGAGGACCTTGAGAAACTTGATATGGTGACCCCGATTTTGGACAAAGCAAAGATTTGCAAGTACATTTACAACCACACTTGGGTGCTCCATATGATGAGGAGATATATAGAAGGAAAGGAGCTTGTAAGATCTGGAATCACAAAATTTACAACCACCTTCATCACTCTGCCATCCTTATTGGAAGCAAAGCTCCATTGAATAGAATTTTGTTAGTGATGAATGGAGCAATTCAGAATATTCAAGGAAACCTAGGGCTGGTATGGAGATAGTTGATTGGGTTTTTGAGGAGACCAAGGCCAAGATAAGATAAGATAATTCTAGTAATGTTCACAGATGGCCAACGCAGGTCAATGGGACTCATTGAAAAGAGATGTTACAAACTACAATGCATTATAGTAACCAGAAAGTACTATGAAAATAAGCTAAACTCGAGTAAAGAATATAGTGTAAACTACTCTAAAGTGGAACAATTGTATGGCATAAAATTACAGCCTCAAGGATAACCCAAAATGGATAAACCCTAACATGCTAAAAGTAATGATCAATAGAGAGCTAGAACTCAAGGAACAACGAAGATTAAAAAGAGCTCTAGCGGATACAAGCACCAACATTAATCTATAGTGGGATGTAAAGTAGAAGCACAATTGTTGTCATCACCAACCATCCCAAAAGGACCAACACAAAATCTAATGATGCTCCCAGGAGAATGGTTAGGACTAAGAGAGCTTGGTTGGATAACCTAGGAGGACATGGAGTTCGACCCCTCAAGACTCTTTTAGCATCCATAATTGTGGAACCAATAGAAGAGGCCAAGAAACTCGCAAGTTGTGTATATCTAGAACTCCTCGGTATGTGAGGAGTACCCAAAACCCAACATCAAAGAACTGCAGTCCTGTACTATCACAAGCAAGAATAACAGACTAAAGCCCTAGTAGTGACTCTTATATGCAGACAAGGGCACACAAATCTATCACTAATGTTTTGGATAGTTGTAGCTTCAAATGAGTGTTTATTACTCTCAACTGCAAAGAGAGTGAAAGAATGAGGTGATTAGTCGAGTAGTAGTATGTCTCCCTTGTAATAATTGATGTCGAAGAGTGATAGCTTCCCTGAGGTAAAGAGCCAAGTATCTTTGATCAGGATAGCTAAAAGTGGTAAGCGATCTACTAAGGAAATTGTAATTGAGTCTCTTGTTTTCTTTTTATTTTATTAATACTTATTCTAATCATTTTAAAAAATCTTTTGGATTTTAATATCTATCTTTGGTGTTAATGGTTGGTGGAGCCTTTGGGAAGCTCCTTGTTGTGGTTGATGGAGAAAAGGTGCTAGTGGAGTATGTTACTATGTATATGAGATGGAGAGGGCCAAAAATGCCATCAAATCCTTCTACAAAGGGGTAAAGAATGACCATCATTCCATATAGGACATCATAAGGTGGCAAATTTAGCTCCGTAGGCCTTTGCATGCTCCTAGATACTTCTTGAACCCAAAATTCAAAGCTGATATGGAGGTTATGTGAGGCTTGTACAAGTGCATTGAGATGATAAAACCCCATCAAGCTATAACGGGACAAATTCGTAAAGAGCTACATATGGATAGGATGGGTGTTGATGAGCTTTTTTCATGTGCAACTGCAATAGACCAAAGACATTAAAGTATGTCAGAATATATTTTTTTTCTTTTTTCACCTTTATGCTTTCTATTAGATAGATAGATAGATAGATAGATAGAGTATGTAACTACAATTTTGTAGACGTATGGTGAGACTCTTTTGGTGTCAAACACCCACATCTTTAAAGGCTTGATATCTACAGGCCATGTCACACTTTTGGATGTGAGTGCATCAAGAGTACGTTTCAACACAGTTACTCCAAGAAGCTTATCAAGTTGACCCAAGAGATATTGAATGACCTAGTATTTGTACATTACAATATTCGCATTCACCATCAACAAATCAAAGGGATCGGTTTGGATCCTATAGAATTGGATGAGGTTGATCCACAATCAAAGTGGATCATTGAGCTTGAGAAACCCATATTTGATGAGGGCGATATAGATTGGATAAATCAAGTAGCTAGAGAGGAAGAGGCAATGGCCATTGAGGAAGAGGAGGAAAAGGCAGTAATGGATTGGGAGACTTAGTCTCAAAATAGAAGGATGGCACTTGAGGCTATAATGAGAGGCACAAAAGGGTTGTCGTTGCTCATGGGGAAGGATCAAGCCATGGAGGGGCTAGATAGTAGAGATCAATGGCGCATCTTCTAAAATATGGATTGCTGAAATACATGTAGTGTTTGATCTTCACTTGAGGCCACAACTGATTTTTTTGTATTGCATTTAGCACTATGGGCCCTTGTACAACTTATAAAGGTGAATTCAATGTAATATTTTAATAATAAACCTTAAGGTTGGTTCTTTAACCTTAAGGTCACTTGTAATTTGGGTATTCATACCCTTTGAGACCATTCATTTGGTCATCAAATGTGATACTCATTATTTCCTTTAGTACTACTGTTTTGGCGTCTATGGGGACCCTTTCTATCATATATCTATCTATATAATATCTTTTTTCTATAGGTAATGTACTGATTTAGTTCACTTCTGAAAGTGTTGTGAAGTTAAACATGGTATCAGAGTGGATGTAAATCTCCATAACTTGAACCTTCTTTAGAAAAAATTTCTTTTTGGTTAGGTCAGGAGAAATATTCAGTGACAAGTTCTTTTACCCTCTCTTATCTGAAATTCAATCCTTGTCTATGATCCTGGGATTCCTTGACTAGCAAATTGAGTTTTTTTTGTGCATAATTAGTTTTCTATGGATTTTAATGAAAATACCATTTCCTCTTCTCCTTTGGATTCATTTTCACCAATGAAGTAGAGATGAGAAGATAGTCTACATGGTTTTTGAGGAGGAAGACAAGCAGCTGAACTTTTTCCAACTACCCCAAATTGCAAGAAAAGTCTTGGACAAACTTCAGTGTATAGCAAAGACCTCCAAGCCACTTGAAAAAGTTATTAAATTGGTCCAATAATTATTTTGCTGCATTGACATGAGATGGCTTGATTGGTTGCATTCCATAAAAGGGTTGTAAAAGGTGAATTGTGACAAAAACGAATGAACCGTTAGGCTTTTTGGATTCTTTGCAAAATTTCAAGGGGTAGAGGGGTTCCCAATTCAACACTTTTTGCAATATCACCATCAAGTAGCTTTTTGGCATAAAAAAAAATTCCATATTTTCCACCATTTTTTAAATTGTTAAATTTAAATGGATGAATATTCAATAGAATATTCTCCACAATGGCACCAAATATTTTGGCACAAACGACATGGTAGGGATGTAGGATGTGCTCTTGCAAGGGATATGAAAGCTATTGAAGTAAAGGGAAAGCAGAATCTCCATTGCAACATGTGGCCCAATGGTATTTGACATGTAGGGTAGAGTCTATTTCAAACAAGGACAAAAGGTCGATCCTTGGTGCAAGCATTGTTTTTTATGTGCCATGTTGTAAACAGTGTGAAGGGTTGTGTTGGCATATGCATTCCCCCTACTACGCCAGCTCAAACATTGCTTCAAAAGGACCACTCAATCTTGCAGCCAAAGGCACTACTTCGGGGTTGGCCACTAGATGGGGCGTAAAATGCCTTCAACCCAAACGTCACAAGTTTAAACCCCAAACGTGCTCTTTTGTTGCTAACACGTTAGGATGGATGATTGGAAGGTAGAGGCGGCCAAGCCTTGCCTAACTCTCCTTCATTTCCTATACTACCTAGGAGCCTAGCATTGTCATGTGGCTTATGGGCCTTATCGCCAATTAGGCATGAGATATAGTTGTCGCACACAGATTAGTGGTTTGAATACCGCACTTTTGATAGGATTTGGTATTGCATCAAGAGAACGGTTGACATGGCAAGGTCCATAGCTGACGTGGCCTCCAGGTGGAGAAAAATAACTTTTTGGTATAAAAGACCAACTTGCAAATTGATTTGTCCTATCATTGGCCTGATTAGCAGCTGAGTCGATGCACAAGTAGTTTTTTCTTACTTGCCTAGTCAGCGACACATGGCAACAAACAATTTGGTCTTCTTATTCTTTGAAATCTTTCAAAGGTTTTAGTGGCATTGAGTGTATTTTTAGGGCTAAATTCCCAAAGCTCATAACATTTGCATACAGTAGTGTTTTGAAATTGCTCTTTTTCCAATTGCATGGTCTTTCAAACTCTTCATTGTGGCAGTATTATCTCTAGTAAGATTTGCATGCAAAATACTAATTTTTTTAAGGATTCGCTAGACCATTTGTCGCAAGAGACTTCATATGCACATGTAGCCATTCATTCAACTTATTGGACCTCCTCATCTTCGAAGAAATGGATTGTAGATTCAAGGGCAACAAGGCACATGATAAAGTATTGTCATCTTTTGACTAATTACAATGGACAGCATCGTGGTGAGCATGTAGTCATTAGTGATGATTCCTCCTTGCAGGCAGCAAGTAGTGGTGATGTGACCATTGGCTCCTCATCATTTGAGGAAGTTCTGCATGTATTAGGTGTGGGCCCTAATCTCCTTTATCACATACACTAATAAAAAAAGTAGAACTTTGGCAAGATAGATGGGTTATTAAGGATATTGATGATGATTTCAAAATTGTCGCCTCAGGATACTATGATGAAACTGATCAAATGTATAAACTTGGTGAGCACACTTCTCTTAGTAGGCACCCTCCTTCTTTGGAACTCTAAAGAAGATGTCCAAGGTTTGAATTCCTACAGGGTGTAGGGTTGTACACCATGCTTCAGTAACCAAAGTATGGTAACCATATATTGTGTAAACAACATCCTCCATGAGGATCATCCCATATGGCCTATGGCTTCGTGGATGTTAAAATCTACTTTACGTTTTTTCTTCTTCCTCCTACAAGAAGCAATGTTTTGTAGCTATGGTGGCCAAAACAAATGACATTAGTAAGCATTGGCATCTATTAGCTTTCTTAATAGATTAACTCACAGAAAGCTTCAACCAGGATCTAAAGATAAATCAAACTAATGCTTCTAACAATGAAACTTAATAGCAGTAAAATCACACAGATAATATCTCACGAAAATATAGCCAAAATGAATACAAAATACTGATATTTCATTAATGATACAACTTGATTACAATGGGAGGATCTTTACCTCCAATATATGCTTTTCCATGACTTTTCAGTTTCCTGATTGTTGCTCTTCCTCTTCCATCCGAGAGTTACAACCTTTCATATTCCTCATGAAGACAACTATCATTTAGCCACATGTCAATGTGACTCTTCATACTCTCTTGACACTTTGCAATCATCTACCAAACTAATATTACAAGGGGGACCAAATAATGTAATATCTCCAACACCCCCCCGTATTACATTATTTGGTAGGAAGGCTTTAGTCTTCAACTTTCAGCTCTGACTCTATCATGGCTGGATAAATAATATTATGTCTACCTCTGGATCAATGTATCTGAGTTGCCTCTGGGTTTCGATATCTGGGTCACTGCCTCTGGGTCACCTCTAGATAATCACTATCTCTGGGTCATCCACTAGAATACTCATAAGGCTATTGCCTCTATAGGATCATCACCATAAATGCTTCCACTGCTTTCATTGCTTTCACTGTAGGCTACCTTCCAAGCCATGCTTGGACCATGATCATTTATTTCATACTTCTTTATGCTAAGATCAATATCATTCTTTTCATTCAATGGACTTTGATTTTTCATTACACTTGGTTTTCTTTTGTAGAAACCATACAACATTTCTTTCATCTTATTCCATTCATTCATACTTATCCATCCATAATCTATTTTCAATTTTTGACTTTCCTTCTATTTATATAAACAATATTTTTGAGAATGATTATGTCCTCCACAAGTTTCACAACAATGGAGATTCCAGCATTTCTCTATCTTATGTCCATATCTACCACAATGACTACATTTGTTTTCTGCTACAAAATTCCTTTTACCATTCTGTCCTTTATTGCAATTGTTTCTATCATTCCCTATCACTGATTTGATGGCACTGTTTCCTGTTACACATTTAGTTCCTTGTTCATTGCTACTAGTCTGATCTGTATATCCAAGACCTTCATATCTTGGTCTTATTTCTGATATAATTGGTTCTTTCATTCCCTGTTCATGTTTTCCTAAACCTGTATCTTTATATCCCATTTTCTTCATCAACTTTGAACCAATTCCTTTAGTATGTTTTTCAAAATGACCAAAAGTATCATTAGACTGAACTCTATCAATATCAATACAACTCTGACCATCACTATCCCTGTCATTATTTGAACCTTTATCATCATCAATTTTAACAGCATAAGCTTTGTCTAACCAATCACGAACTGAACTCGAATCATCTGAGCTAGAATCTATATCTTTTACTTTTGCTAACAAACATACTTGTTTTGCAAAAACATTTTTATGTATAGATTCTGATTGTGCATTATACTCTAGTTGATTATTCTAATCTCTTTGATTTCCTTTAGGAGATTCTTCATCTTGACCTTTCCTTGTCAATGCATTATACTTACAAGATTTTGTATTATGTCCTTTCTCATAAATATGACAATACTTCTTTTGTTTTTGCTTTTGTGTTGAAGTGCAAAATCCTTTTGTAAGTCATGAGTCTCATTGGATGACTCACTTCTCAACTGATTTTCAAGTTCATATTTTTGAAGAATATTTTATTAATTCCTCAAATGACACCTTTTGACTTAATACTTGAAGAGATGTGACCAATGCCTCGAATGATTTAGGAAGTGCTCTAAGTACAACTGAGACTAGGAATTGATCTTCAACCTGTTCTCCTAAGTTGTGTAATTTTGACTTTAATTTTGATATCCTTCGAAGAAATTGTTCTATGTTTTCTCCATCATGAAGTTTTAGTGTATGCAACTATGATTGTAGATGTAGAATGGTTGCCTTATTCTTTCCTTCAAATATCATACACAATTTTTCCCATGCTATTTTTGATGTTTTTGCTTCACTAATGTGTGCTTGAATTTCATCAGATATGGCAAATAAAATTAACATCAAGGCTTTAGCATCATCATTTTTGAATTTTTGAATTCCTATTTTTGCTACTGGTACTTTTCTTTGTCCATTCACTACATCCCAAAGATTTTCAACAATAAGTACTGACCTCATTTTATTTTTCCATGGAGTAAAATTAGGTCCTTTTAATAATTGAGATTCGAAAAAGAAGATTCTTGTATATGCCATTTCCTTTGAAGTTGACTACCTTATGTCTCCCTAGGTTAAGTAATTAATTAAATTCTAAATTTCACAAGACTATGTTTTGATGTTGAATACCTTATGTCTCCCAAATTAGAAATTTAGAAATTTAGAAAAATAATATTTGCAAATTTAATTTCCTAATTTGAAGTAGAATGCCTTATTCCTCCAATCTTAAATTATTTGCTAATATTATATATATCCTTTAATTTCAAGAAATATAAAAAGTAAAAGCTTTCAAAACTTTAAATGATTTCAAACTCTTTATACTAAGTAATATTTATTTCTCCTTATCACTCCAACTATTAAATAATCAAATTTAAATAAAGGCTAAATAATCCTTATTACTCCTTTTTAACTTTTAACCTTTAAAAGAGAATTTACTCTAAAACAAGCATTCCATTCTCATGTGTCTCCCTTAAAAGAAAAGGATAATTTAATTTATTTTATTTACCCGTTATCTCTCCACTATAAATTTAGAAAGGGACTTTTAATGTACCTTGAAAGATTCGCGCTCCCTGTGACGACTTTGGCGGAAGCACAACCTGGAAAATTTCAACGCTCTTTCTCTGATGATTGATGTCTGTTACTGCTGCTCTCTGAAACGTCTGCCTGTGAAACTCAACCAGCGCTGCCCTTCTTTTGCACCACCTGTCAATGCTGCACTACAACACTTCCACACAGGCGGCTCTCTTCTTGTATCGTTGCTCTCTCGCACGAACAATGACCATGCAGTCAAAGATGACTCTTATGCTGCACCCAAACACGTGGCTAACTCTGGCTTATGGTTTCAACTGTAACAGGTAACTCAGAATTCTACTGGTTGCACAGTGCTGCCTTTTGCCCCTACTGATAGGCTTTCCTATAGATGAACGTCTTTGGGCAATGGCTATAACTAGATCTCGTTCGTCGCGATTTCCGGGCCACAACAAACGAAGTCTGCTCTTGGTAGAGCCTGGCTGATTCTTCTCTAGTTCAGACGGGAATCCCAGCAACGGCTGGCGTAATCCACTATCGCACACTAGTTGCGTACGACAAACGATGACAGGTAACAGGTTCTAACGTTTGGCTGTCACGTTCGCGTTCAGGTTAGAAAACAACACATTACTCAAAACGGCTATCTCCACTGGGTAGGTTCTCCCAACGTCAAGGCAGCAAGCACGCAATCGAATTGAAGGCAGAAGCGAATTCCCCAGCACTGTACGTTTGCAACTTCCGTCTCATCAAGAAAAGTAGGGCGGAAACACGTTTCTGCAATACGTTCTGGCCATCGCAGCTCTTCTCTTTTCGTCTCCTTGGTACAGCGCAAGCAAAAAGTCCTGATGACAGCTGGGAAGGTCACCTCCACGAGTATAAACAAAGCGAGGCAAAAATAGGATGTAGCCTAATAGAGCTCCCACGCACGGATGCAGTTGGCAAACATTCACGCTTCTAGTTCGTTCTCCAACACGCGCACTCGGCATGTTCTCTGTTCGTTTGCACGTCCAGAGGAAACTCTAACACATCTGGTGAGGAGGAAGCAACATCTCCCGCGTCTCCGGGGTGGAAAGTTGGCCCAACAACATGTAGCTATCTACCAGATATCTACTTGGCTTGTAACGACTATTTGTGCCTGTTACGTTAGCTGCACCCGGTATATTATGTCTTTCTACCTTGCAATCTTAAATCTTTTGCAGTTCTAATCTTTCTTATCTTGTTGCAGGTCCAAACAACAAGTTTCACTATGGTAAAGATTCAGATGGCTTCAAACTTTGATACAAGCTTCCATTATCACCATATACTGCAACTTTTGACGTCCAAAAGAACTCATGCAAATATAAACTTGCTGCCAAACAAATAATACTTAAATCGAATGCTTTCAAACCTTTCTTCAGGCACTTTTCTAAATAGAGCTTCTTTTCCTTTCACTTTCTTTAGCTTTCACTTTTGTTGATTTTCTTCCTCACTTGAACCTTGTTGCCCTTCTACTCCTCCAAATACTGCCCAAACTTCTTGTTCTTTTCTTCAACTTGTTGTCCTGTGTAAAACACTATTTGAGTTTGTCGTCGGATGGCGACGATTGTCCCAATACCTTCACTCAGACTCTCCGTAGCTCTGATATCATTGTTAGCTTTCTGAATAGATTAACTCCCATAAAGCTTCAACCAGGATCTAAAGATAAATCAACTGATGCTTCTAACAATGAAATTTAATAGCAGTAACAAATAATATCTCATGAAAATATAGCCAACATGAACACAAAATATTGATATTTCGTTAATGATACAACTTGGTTACAATGGGAGGATCTTAGCCTCCAATATGTGCTTTTCCATGACTTTTCAGTTTCTTGACTGTTGCTCTTCCTCTTCCATCCGAGAGTTACAACCTTTCATATTCCTCATGAAGACAACTATCATTTAGCCACATGTCAATGTGACTCTTCATACTCTCTTGACACTTTGCAATCATCTACCAAACTAATATTACAAGGGGGACCAAATAATGTAATATCTCCAACAGCATAATAGACTTAGGCACATTAGTTATATATCCTTAGGGCATATGAGCCAACTGCAAATGGCAAATGGTCTTCCTTTTTTTCTCCCCGTAGTGGATTTTGCGATGGGTGTGTTTTGGAGAAATATCATCATGAACCTTTTCCAAAAGGCAAAGCTAAGCGTGCCTCTCATCTATTGGAACTCAAACATAGAGATATTTGTGGACCAATAGATTGTCCTTCCTTTTCTAGAAACAAGTGCTTTCTCACATTTATGGATGATTTTTCCAAGTTTGTATGGATCTGCACTATTTACATTAAGGATGATATTTTTGGGAAATTCAAAACTTTCAAAGCTCTTGTGGAGAATCAATTTGACAAGAGGATCAAGTGCCTTTGAACTGGTGGAGTAGGTGAACTTGTCGATCGTGCCTTTGGTGACTTTCTAGCTCATGATGCCATATCACCTTTCAAAGGACTGACCACTATACTCCTGAACAGAATAAGGTTTTTGAATGAGAGAATAAAGTTATTGTAGAGATGACTAGATGATTGCTATACGCAAAGCAAATGAAGCCCAAGTTTTGGGATGAATCAGTAACTTGTGGAGTACATATAATCAATAGAGTCCCGACATGAGCGGTTCAAGGAATGACACCACTTGAGAGATTGACAGGGAAAAGGCCTGATGTTTCTTGGTTTCACATTTTGGTTCAGATGCATGGGCTCAAATTCCCAAAGAAAAAGGACATAAGACTAACCTGAAGAGTCGTTGTATCTTTGTGGGGTATTCTAACTCCTTGAAGGTTTATCGCCTTTATGACCCAATCAAACAGAATATTTTTATGTGCATGATGTGATCTTTGATGAGGTATTTCAACTAGGTGTTTTTGGACCCCTTCTTGCTCTTTTGGTTGAATACCCCCTCACGGGTCATTCTCCTCTACAGATTCCTACTGCTCCTGCTTCTATAGACATTCTTGTTGCTTCCATTCTAGTGGTTCTAGCTACTCAACCCAATTAGTGAGGGTCCTTGAAAGGATTCTAGTGCTTTGAATACTCCTACCTCTAATCCCACGTCGACACCTATTACGGACATGGAACCTGCACCAGATGAGCTTGATCTTCCTATGCACTATGCGACCATGTTGGATGCTGAGACGAATGGTGAGCATGGGTTGGATGCTTTAATTCCTTCTAACAATGTTTGTATGCAATATGTGCCACAACCTTCCACGGATAGTCCAATGCCAAAGTGGGCTTGGACCCTCATTCAAGATGCTCAACCCATTCTCTTTCAAAAGTGTCATCCAAAGGCCCCATCTCAAGCCTTGATCTCGAAGGTTGATGATTTTGGACATCTCATCACTTACTTGTAGGCCAAAGGTTGTCCAAAGTGGGAAGATGTCATGTTGGGAGAGTATGAATTGTTGTTGAAAAACTACAAATCTACACAATGAAACCCAGGACAAGGTGGCGTAGAGGACAACTCATAGAACCAGCTGATGACACCTATAACTTATGTTCAAAGTTGCACTGCAGGAAGCAAAGCGCAATGGAAGATTCCCCTTAAAAATTGATGAAGAAATGCACCTAATACAAAACAACAAACACAATTACAGACAATGATGCAAATGCACTACAAAATACAAGATTTTTGTATTAAATATGAAGCAACTGTATAAATGTTTAATACAAGGGTGCACCATTGCAAGGTGCAAGACACTTTGTTTTGCTAGGATGGCAAAGATAACTTACAAGAACTCCAAAAGCAAAGAAGAAAAGAAAGGAGTTCACACACTAAGCTATATACTAGATCTATACATAAGTTACAAGTCAATTGGAAGATGAATTGCTTCAGATTCCAACTAATCAAAAAACAGTTTCAAGAACAATTCATGAACTGCCTCTTCGACTTCCTTTGTGTCTGGCACTAGTGTGTTGATGGACAGGTGGCTGAACTGCTCCTGCACAAAGAGTTGTGCATCTAGCGTTGCAAAGTTTACTTTCTGTCTATCGCTAAATGATGACATGTGGAGTTTGCCCCTAAAGGGTTGTCGGCTTTTGAGTATTGGCACCACAAAGTTGACACAAAAGAAGTCATAATGCCACAAGAAGACTTGGCACTAACCCGTCTGGTAAAAAGTCTAGACAGACACCAAGATCTGCAAGTTGTGATGGCTTTGCTGCAATGATCCTTAGGACTCTAAGCAACCCCTGCTTTGCTTAGATCAGCTAGACATGGGAGCTTCTTCCCCTTCTTAAGGGTAAGAATTTTGTGGGTTGTTAATGGGTTTATAAGACCAAGTACACATCTGATTGTTAGGTGGACAAGAATATGGCATGCCTTCTTGCTAAAGGCTTTCTCAAAAGGAGGGTAGTGACTATTTGAAGACTTGCTCCTATTACATAGTTGGATTCTATTTGAACGATATCTCCCTATTGTCACTTCCTATGGATGGGAGGTAAATCATATGGACGTAAAGAGTTCCTCTCTTCATGAAGAGCTCCAAGAGGAGATTTCTACACAGCAACCACCTGGTTTTAAGCTTAATGGTCCCATCCCCTTGGTTTGTTGTCTGAATAAGTCCTTGTATGGTCTTAAACAGGCTCCTCGTGCTTGGCATGTAAGGATTCACTCATTCTTCCTCAATTGTAGCTTTAGGTGATGTGAGGCAAAGTATGATGTCTACATCAAGTATCAGGATGGTTTGAATTTGGTGATTGTATTGTATGTTGATAATCTTCTCATTACAAGAAGTTCAACATCATTGATCAAGAAGATGAAGTCGCTGCTTCGTGACAGTCTTGAGATGATCGATTTGTGTCTCCATTACTTTTTAGAGATTCAAATCAATTAGTCACCTATCGAGATCATTATTTCCTAGCCCAAGTATGCCTTGGATCTTCTACAGCATTTTTGGATGGAGTGTAAACCCACTCGGACCCCCTTTGCTTTTGGCTTGAAGCTTCATGCAAATTGTACTACTCCTTGAGTAACTGCCTCCCTATACCAATGTCCTATTGAGGGACTTCTCTATCTCACTCACACTCAACTGGACATTGCATTTGCTATCAATTATTGTTCTAGATATACACATGTACCTTGTGAGAGTCATTGAAAAGCAGCTAAGGAAATCCTTCAATACATCAGAGGTACCTACTAGATGGGTAATCATATCTAATTGAAGCACCCTTGATTTTGATAGGACTTTTTAAGGTGGATTAGGCTAGCAAATTTGACCAAAGGCACTCTACCACTAGGTTTGTCTTCCATCTTGGCTTTGAACAAGTCTCTTGGTGTTGTAGACAACGGTCCACCATATCCTAGTCTTCTATGGAAGTGAAGTATTGTGCTTCCAATAAGACCGCTAAACACCTTCGATGGATGCTCATGATTCTGGAACAGTTGGGTCTTCCTCAACATTTTTTGGTGATCCTTCATTGTGCTAATAAAAATTGCATCAAGCTTGTTCATGATCTAGTTTTTCATCAAAGAACGAAGCATATCAAGATCTAGATGCATTATGTTTGATGGATTCATGCTTGTGGGATGCTTGATCTAGACTATATACCTTCAATAGAGCAAACGGCTCATATCCTCACCAAAGTCATGCCCCAGGTACCTTTTGTGCGATTACAAGAGCATCTTGGAGCAGGAGAATGCCCCTTAAGGGGGGATGACTCATAATGGTCTCTCTTTGTGTCCCCCATTCAGCTTCAGGGCGAATGTTGAAATATGTGTAGTGTTTAATCTTCACTTGAGGCCACGGCCAACCCTTTTTGTATTGGATTCGTATAGCCCTATAAGCCCTTGTGCACTTTATGAAGGTGAGTTTAATGTAATATTTTGAAAATAAACCTTAAGGTCACTTGTAATTTGGGTATTAATACCCCTTCAGACCATTTATTTGGACATCAAGTGTGATATGAATTCTTTCCTATAGTGCTACTATTTTGGTGTCTACAAGCGCCCTTCACATCATGTGTCTATCTATAAAATATTGTTTTTGTCTAAGTAATATATTGATTCTATTCGTTTTTGTAAAGTGTTGTGAAATCTGACATGGATCTTTGATCACATCTCATCCTTCCTACCAAAAAAGAAATGTTAAATAAATTTACCATAGAAATTCATACCACCAGGAAAACGTTTTCCAATCTTTATCTGCACATACACCATTGTGGTCAATAACAAAACCTAGGAAACGAAAGGAAGTTCATCTTAATTATTTTAATGTAAGGGACCAAGAGCAATTTGGACATGTTTGAGATGGTATTCCCAACTCCAATGTCATCCAAATGTACTACTATGAATTCCTCCATATATGAGTGAAACATATTATCGATTAACCTCTAGAATGTTGTTGGAGCAGTAATAAGACCAAAAGACATGACTAGCTGCTCATTAAGACCATAGTTTTTAAAGTTGTTTTTCAGACATAGTTTTGGGACTTTGGTCCTCATCAGCTAGACACTGGTTTTCACTGTGTCTTTTTCAATGCCTACATAAATTGTGCACACTCTGTTCATTTTTTTTTTTTTCCCCAACACAATAAAGATTGAAGAACCACAAGTTGAAGTGCTAGGGCAAATATTATCATCCTTGAGAACTTCCTACAACTGATCTATTTCTACTCTCAAAAGGTGTCTTATGATACATAGAAAAACTAGGAAGGGAATTTGGCAACAAATCAATGTTATGTTGTATGGTTCTATGAGAACGCAATCTTTATTGTGTTGTATAGTTCCAAGCAGAAGCAATCTTGTGAGTTCTTCAAAAAACATCAAAATGTACATTGAGAATGGCCTGAAATTAAATACTCAAAGAAGGTAGCTTGCCTCTGTTATCTCCCATGGTTTACAACAGGCATGGTTAAGTATTTGACAAGATTCACCTGCCTCACTACTTGCATTCCACAAAGTAAAGGAGCATTAGGCAAGGAAAGAGATCTGAGCTTAAAGACTATAACACCTTAGAGTTTGCAAGTTTTGTGCCACCCATCATGAAAGGCATGCCACTGATGCTAGCAAGGATTCTCAAGGAGTGGTTTCACATAAAGTAGAAGAACATTGAACTAAAGGACATTATAAAGTGCAACAAATTGAAAAATATATACATATGAATTGTCCTTTTATGTTTTGTCTTCTTCTAATGTGTCAACATAGCTAGAGATGCATTTTGGCTATGAAAAACTAAATAGAAAATTACTATTTTTAGTAAACATTTTGTTTTGTATTTTTTAGGGCTGCTAGAACATTTTTTTCACAAAGTTGTCAACAACTATATCTATGATAGAGTTGCCTATTGAAATTATTGTTCTTCCTCTAATCTTTCCAACACTTCTTGAATGGATCAAAATGGAGTCCTACGCACAAAGTTATGAACTTGACAAAGTGGTTAAGATGAAAAAAAATTAAAAATAGACTTTTGAACATTTTGGGCATAAAGCCATGTGCCAAAAAGGTCACATGCTTGGATCATTCATCCCCCCTTGAAAAACAACGATCTCCATTATGTTAGCCTTTGACACTAGGTGCAAAAATGCTTCAACACATTAAGCCAACATAGAGAAATTGAACTATAATACCATCATAACATTATCATACCAAAAAATAGATGGATAATACATATATTTTATGCTTCAAGTGGAGCTATGATCTAACAATATTATAATCAAAACTCATCATTAAATAGAGTTTAGTGTAAAATTCCTAGCATCTTTGATCCAACCCTAGTGATAAGAAGTATAAGATGTAGTAGGAACTTGTAGCTTTGAAACAATTTTGTAAGAGACTAGGTTTCTACTAATGAAATTATTAATAATAGTAAAAAACCAAGTGTTCCTTTACTTGGCCATTCTAAGTGAAGAGTGCTTCTAATCTGCATTATGGGGGCCTAGGATGGGGCAAAGAGGACAAATTCCTAGGTCATCTGGTGAAGCTAAATAAGTTATAACACACAATGGTGTTGCAAAACAGAGAATCAAGGGAATGATGCTAAGACTCTATTAATAGGAACTCCTCTATGCTGCCAAAATGTTGGTACTAGGCTTAGAGAGTGGTATGCAATAGTGTTGGCATCAAGGGATATCAAGACTAGTTGGACAAGTACAAAATCAAGGGTGCTAGTAAATGACCAGTTGAGCACTAAGGCGGCAATGCCAAGGTCATTTGATGAGGACTGAGTGGGAACCTACTCAAATATACAAGCCCAACACAAGAATTTTGACACCTATGACATTTAAACTTGAAGGACTAAGACTGATGCTAATACACAGGAATAGTTTGGTGTTAATGATGCAATAGGCTCATACTATGGCATAATACATTAAGCAACACCTTGGCTTGCATCATATAGTGACATCTGAAAATCATACACACGAGAGAATACAAGTAGGTATCCATGAACACATAAACCTTATATTAATTGAGAATATTACAATGGATCTCTGGGAAGAAGAGAGATCTACTGAGCCATGGGCCTTATCTTTGAGAGGGGATGTGATATGACACAAGTCGTATCTTTGTGGAGATGGAGTGGTGCACACTATACTCTAAAGAAGGAATATGATGGCATAGGTCACATCCCCATGGAGAGATAAGTTGATGTAGGTTGGGTCCCTAGTGCACTAATACAAACATTGATCTCACTAGTGAGATATGAATTGATTTCAACTGCTCGATCTCTTAATTCTCTTCTTTCTATTATGTTTCCACAATCTTATGCCAAGTTGTGTTTAAAACAATTTCTCACACTTGTGGTTGTAAAAGAATATGAAGAGTCATCGTCGATAAGTGACATGGTTCTAATTTCGATGGTTACAAAATTTTAGTGTTATCAACTTTCTTCTCAAGCCAAGGTGGTGATAAATTGGTAAATCAAACAAACGATTGTTTTGTTACATTTCTTAGCATCAAGTTTGGTAGACTTTGACACTAATGACAGATGGATTATTTTCATGCTCAATCTTCTACATGCATGGATTGTATATACTGCATTGCAAGCCTTCACATGTTGTGTTCCATCTATGAGTTGGATGTGCGCCACATGAAGGTGTGTGCATGCCTTTTGGTGGAGTGCATGCATCTTGCAAAAGTGTGTGCACATTTTTCACATATGGCGTTGGTATTGGCACTTGGAACTAACATTAGGCGTTGGCTGTGCTATTGGATGTTGGTGACTGAGTTGAAAGCTAACATCTAAGATGGGTGCTAGCACCCAAGACGAATGCTAATGCTTGAGATATGCATTGGCACCTGAACATACAAGACAACTAATAACACTAGCGGTTGATGGAACTACCATCAACGAATGATGGTGCTATCATTGGTGATTGGGGTTGTTATAATATTTAGGCATTATACAAGATCCTCTCAAGCCAAAGTTGCAATAACATGATAGATATAAACAAGCGATTGTTTAGTTACATTTCTTAGCATCAAGTTTGGTAGACCCTAAATCTGATGAGTGATGACAAATGGAATGTTTTGACAGTTGGTGATGTTTGGTCTCAAGCATGTGTGTGTTGTCTAAGTTGCAATGTAAGCCTTCAAATGTCGTGTCATTTATAAGTTGGATGTGCGCCATGTGAAGGTGTGCGCACTCCATAGTTGAGAAAATCGAAACCGGATCAGAATCAGCATGGAAAAGAATCGGGAAAAATCAGGAATTGGCAAAAAATCGGAGAAAAAATCAGCAAAAAATCGGCATTTTTTCATTGGAAAAACCGAAGAAAATGCAAATTTTCATTAAAAAAAAGCTTTTTAATGCATATAAAAAAATTTCGGGAAAATATCGGAAAAAATCAGCTAGCCTATGAATCGGGAAAAATCGGATCGAATCGGGATTTTTTGAAGATTTTCTCAACTATGGCGCACTCCTTTTGGTGGTGTGCACGTCTTACAAAAGTGTGTGCACATTGTTGAAACAAGCGTTGGCACTTGGAACTAACAATGGGCATTGACACCGAGGATGGATGTTAATGCTTAAGATGGGAGTTGAAGCCTCAACATAGAAGGTAGTTGGCAATTGTGGTGGTCGACGGTGCTACCATTGATGGATGAATAGCTAATGGTAATGGTGGATGATGGTGCCACCACTAGCAACTGAGGTGGATGCAGTGTCCCTTTGATACTACAACTAGCACTTATGGCCAATGGTGACAGAGGCTAGACCTTATGGCTCACTAAGGGCTAGTGGCTAGTGTTGTGTCATGAAGGTGACTACGACTGGAACTTGTGATGTCCCATCTATGGCTAATGGATGGCACTTGCGCCCTGTTGGAAGCTTATTGCTAAAAGCAATAGAGTTGTAAGCTAATAGTATTGGTTGGTGACACCATCGCTGATGACAACAATCAAAACAATCGGTGTAGGTAGGCAAACTTCTATGTCTACATTTAGTGAATAAGTTTTGGTATTTTGTGTTATTTTGTAGTTGTCCACAAAGTGTTTGACGAACTTTTGCGTACATATATTTAATAATGTTATAAAGTGGCAATGTATGATGTACATGATAATGTAATGTTAAGTTTTAGTATGTTGGCAAAGTCATAAAGTGACTTATGAAATGAAATTTAAGACACATGCAAGTGAAATGTAATTAGGGAAATGATGAGGTGTCAAGTAGTTGGAGGGTTTAACTAACTCTTCTTTGTATAAATATGAACCATGCCTCATTCATTCATGCGTGTGTATGGGAGCAATGTATTGTATGTAGGGTTGTGCGTATGAGCTCATGGTCAGGTTGAGGACGTAGTCAAATGATTGTGGAGATGGCCTATACGTAGGCTATGATGCAGTTGGGTCATGTATGCAGTCATGTAATTGTGCAGTTGGCCGATGTGTGTGCAACAGTTGTAATGTGAGGGCTGAAGCATGTGGATGTTGTTGTTTGTTGTAGATGACTATGGGCCTGAAGAGTATTTTGCATAGGGTTTGCAAACTGTAATGTTATTATTGTACAATTGTTGTTTTACAAATCTACTCAATTATTTATCATATGCATTTGTTATTGTATGTTTTCCACATGTATTGTCATTGCTGATTGTTGTAGATCTATAGATTAATTAAGTGGAAATGGAATTGTGTGTAAGTATGTTAAATTTCATTTCTACATTCTGGCGTCGTTGCCTCTATAAAATTGGGTCCAACCTCATGACATGGAGTTGTAAGAACCAAATCACTTGGGAAGGAGACCAATAGCAATGGAATGCAGCCAAAGAAGTAGATGATGCAACAAATTTGTTTGTTGACGTAGACAAAGGGCTGTACAATGGGACGTGCATGGGAGAAGACAAGGCAAACTATCGTATAGGTGCAGATGATGGAATGACAAGAGGACAAGATCGTCGTTCAAATAGAGAGGTTTGTCGTACGAGTCAAGGAGAGGGCGACCAAGTTGTAGAACCCCTCGCCATACAAATATGTAGCCCTAAGGAAGCATCGTCTACGGTCAAAGGAAGTGCAGTCTACAACCTACAAGAAGCATCGCCTGCGGTCAAAGGAAGTGCAGTCGGCAGTCAAAGTTTGTCATCCAAAGGAAGTGTCGTCTAGAGCCATAGTCAAAAAGAAGACTGTCATCTAGAGCCACGGTCAGACAAGAACTACCATCTAGAGCTGCAGTCAGGAGAAAGACTGTCGTCCCAAAACCTACCATTCAAGGAGATTGCTATATGAATAGAGCTACCATTCTAGGGGCTACCATTAAAGGAGTCTACCATACTAACAAAGCTTGTTGTATAAGTTCAAGCAATCGTACATACAAGTTGAAGAGTCGTACAAGCCAGGTTCAACAAAAGTTGTCGAAATGGGTCAGTGAGGAGTTGCATGCCGACAAAGAATGTTTGGCGCTAAAGCAATTGCAAGTTGTGGTGCACCATGGTGTGCGGGACGGGAGTCCGACATCGGGGCGAATGAAAGATGATGTGTCCAACTGTGCATGAAACGGGAATCCAGCACTAGGAGAATTGCAGATTGTTGTGCTCAATAGTAAGCAGGACGAGAGTCCAAAATCGAAGCAATTGTAGGTTGGGATGTTTCATAGTGAGGACGGGAGGATAGTGGAAGAGCAATTGCAGGGTGATGAGCCTAATGCAATGCGTGAGAGAGAGAGACACAAACAATTGCTGCCAATGACAAGTCAACCTATCATACCAAAGGCCAATTTGGGCATATTGTGTAAATGTCCATTGTTTCATGGAGAAGCAACAGCAGACCCAAGTAGACATTGGATAATCTACCACACGATGTGGCGAGTGACTAGGTACAATAATGACGTAGACTGGAGGTGGTGGTTTGCTGCAACATTTCGTGGATTCGCAATAGATTGGTACATGAAATTACCCGAGGACAAGTACCAAACATGAGTTGCGTGATGCATTTGTGCAAGAATTTCAGTTGTTCGACAATGATGATGAGGTCATTACTGAAATTTATAGAATGAAACAAGGTGAGAATGAGTTTGTTCGTTCATACAACTGAAAGTTGAGTGGGTTGTTTAACCATTTGGAGGAAGGCCCATCAGGTGCACTGAAGAGATGTTTTATAGACGAACTTCTTGTGTATCGAAAGATCAAGATGAATCCTCCGAGATCATACCAAGAGGCTTTGGAACATGCCTTGCATTGGGAAAGTGATGCAAAAACATCACTAAAGTATTGGTGTCATGTTAATAGATACGAGAGTGACACTAATGATGAAAGTCGTTCTGATATTGAGAGTGACTCAGAGAGTGAGCATGATGATTTTAGGAATAAGAGTAGTTCATCGCTCAAGTGTTGGTGTCAAGGAAGGAAGTGACTCCAAAGAGAAGAACAATGAATCCAAGGATGAGTGTGACTCGAAGAGTGCAAGATCATCGCTACAAGTATATGCAACACAATGGGAGATTGTACAAAGGAGGGATCCCACTAGTGAAGCAATCTATGACAACCGTCGAAGAACTACAAGATGGAGAATTCAGTATGATACTGAGGGCAGACCCACTGTGCAATGTTGGCGATGCCATTTGTGGGGGCATTTTGCATGTGACTATCAAAGTGTTGCAGTCAAGATAAACCAGTGATGCGTACAAAGCTCAAAGAGTCGGAGCTATCAAAGTGTTGTGAGTCAATATAAACCAATGATGCGTACACAGCTCAACGCGTTGGAGAAGAGTTACAACCCTTACTAGGAAGCAAAGGAGATGAACCTACTTGCGGAGGTGAACTTGATGAACTTGATTGGAATTGAGGAAGTGAAATTAATTTTAATTGAGGCAACAGAAATCTAGCAAGTAGTTAATGCTGTGCAGGACGAAGTGGCAAAGTGCAATCAACAGAGAGGCCAGACGACAGGGTACCATCAAGAAGACAAATGGTAGAACATCGTCAAGAGGATGGTTAGATGGCAGATCACCTACGACAGATGGAGACCGCAGTCATAAGACAAAGTAGGAGAAAGGGTCGTCAAAGGAACTGCCATTTGAGAAAGTGTCGTTTAAGGTGGATCTGAGAAAGTGTTGTTTGAGGTGTCGTCTAAGAAAGTGTCGTCTAAGGTGTCGTTTGAGAAAGTGTCGTTTACGGAGTTGTCGTCTGAGGAGTTGTTGTCTGAGAGGTTGTCATTTGAAAAGAGGCCATCTAAGGAAATGATGTCTGAGGCAATGCAATCAAAGGAGCTACCGTTAGAGGTACTGTCCATGGAGAGGGATGTCTATCAGAGGCCAACAACTAGTTATCTAGAGCAAGAGAGGAGTAATTCGGAGTTGAGAGGAAGTTGTTCAAGTGGGTCGAGCGAAGGATACCAAAGTGCAAAACAAGATACAAATTCAATTCAAACAATGAAAATTTTAGTGGCTTTACCATTGAGGTTTCAAGGCGTTGCCCCTCAACCCCACCTTGTATCATGATAGGGTATGCGTGAAGGACAATGCACCTTGACGCCTGACATAGGTGGCGACAGGTGTTGCCTGTAATATTCGTCATGTTGGCTATGTTGATCAAGTTGATGATATGGCCGATTGCAAAAAGTGGAGTGAACAATCAGAGAATAATGGTCATGTTGATCAAGTTGATGTTATGATTGATTGTAAGCGGAAGGAGCGCGACAAGAGATCCCTATCCATTGTTCAATGTTTCTATTCCTAGTGTTTAGCTCATGTGCAGTCGAGGACGTTGACAACTTTAGAGGAGGGGATAGATGTAGGCAGCCAAACTACTATGTCTGCATTTAGTGAATAAGTTTTGGTATTTTGTGTTATTTTGTAGTTGTATGCAAAATGTTTGACAAAATGTGCATCCATATACTTAATAATGTTATAAAGTGGCAATGTATAATGTACATGATAATGTAATGTTAAGTATTAGTATGTCGGCAAAGTCATAAAGTGACTTATGAAATGAAATGTATGACACATCCAAGTGAAATGTAAGTAGGGAAATGATGAGGTGTCAGGTAGTTGGAGTGTGCAACTAATTCTTATTTGTATAAATATGAACCTTGCCTCATTCATTCATGCGTGTGTGTGGTAGCAATGTATTGTATGTAAGGTTGTGCGTATGAGCATATGGTCAGGTTGAGGACGTAATCGAATGGTTGTGGAGATGGCCAACATGTAGGGTATGATGCAGTCGGGTCATGTATGCAGTCATGTAATTGTGGAGTTGGGTCATGTATGCAGTCATGTGTGTGACGGTTGTAATGTGAGGGCCGCAACATGTGGATGTTGTTGGTTGTAGATGATTGTGGGCCTGAAGAGTATTCTGCACAGGGTTTGCAAACTATATATTGTCCAACCATTGTTAATACAAATCTACTCAATTATTTATCATCTACGTTTGCTATTGTATGTTTCCTATATGTATTGTCATTGCTAATTGTTGTAGATTAATTAGGTGGGAATGGAATTGTGTGTAAGTATGTTAAATTTCATTTATACAATCAGCACCCTAAATCAGTCATGGAATAGTTGGATATTGGTGTTAAGGTTGCATTCGCAGCAAGTGAAGGCACTAACACTAGAAGATGATGCTAGCACAATGTTGAAGGCTAGCGTTGATGTTGGTAGTTGGATTCAGTGCCAACGCAAAGGTTGGCATTGACACTAGAAGTTGATGTTGGTACCAACCTTAAAGGTTGGCATTGACATTGGCAGCCAATGATTATGTTGATGCCCACCTTCCATGCATGGGGCTACCTGTTTGTGCTCAAATCAATCACCCCTTCTTGAGAAGCAATGGTCCCCATCATGCATGCAATTTCAATCCAAAGAATCTAGTGCTTGATGTGTTGATGAGGCTTCTACATAGGAAGAAACTCCATGTCAATTTTCACATCCACTTCATTGTCAGACTTGAAAATGTCCGACTCATCAAAGGATGCAAGATTCTCTCTCCTAGACTAGTTTCTCAAGTTGATGATATACTCCTAACGTCTCTTTTTAAATGTGAGTCAGTCCTCCTCATTGTGATCGACCTTCACCAACTACAGATAGTCGTGACTCAACAAGGCATTGTAGGCTACCTTTTGAAAGGTGATCGCAATGAAGTCCAGGAGAAATGTTTGTTCAAAAATAGTGCCTCTTGTCCTATCATCACTCCCTTCATCTTTGTCCCATATTAGGTTGCTCCAAAATAAAAAATTGGGTGACTATTTAGGTTGGCACCCCCAACCCTTTCTAGGTCTTCTCTGGAAGCACATTCATTAACTCGACCCCCATTGATGATAACATGCATCAATGTATGTCCTAGTAGCTCTATGTGTAGCAACATCAATTGCTCCTCAGTAGCTATCATCAATACTATCATGTTAATGTATTGGTCCTTTATTGTGGTCTTCTCCTTTGGTGATGATGTCTTGTAGTCTCGTCAAACCCATATGATCACATCATTTTCGCCGATGGTGTCAAGTAGATCATGTATCACTTTAAATAGCATCGCCACATTCATAAGGATGCTAGAATGTAGGATTTGACATGCTAAATCTCTTAACATCGACACCTTGTCACATGTGGGTATGGTGGACATCCCCTCTTGGTCTTCTTGACTTTCATGTTCCTTCACCATTTCCTCCTTGACTCTAGCCGAACCTCCTACCACCGCTTTCTCTCAACCACTGTATTTGGATATTCAACCTTCTTCTTGGCCTAGGCCTACATGACTACTAAGACGTGTTTTGTCCCCAATTTTAGTATGCCAATGTCAATTAGGTTAACATTTTGGTTGTCCCCTTCATGCTTCTTAGGACAAGTCTTCCCCATGGTTGCCATGGTCGCACCATTTGCACATCATTTGTGCATTAGGATTGGTGGCATTTATGCTTTGGTGCGCAACATATCCCCACTTATCAAATTTGTGGCATTTGACAATTGGCCTCCTAGTTGTATTATATTATATGTAGTTGTCTTGGTTCCTATTCTTCATACTTCCTTGATTGTCATTTTGCTTCCCTTGGCAGTTGTTATGGTACCCATAACACCTCACATTACCCTTAGAGGTGCTAGGATTCTCACTGGCCTCCTTTTGGAGTGCCAACGTCTAATGTTTCTTACTCTTGTAGTGAGTGTTGATGACATGTTGCAAAATAAATGTTTAGTACAAATGGTGCAAATGTGTCCTTTAATTCAACATTTTGTGCATCATATACCCTTTCTATACTTTTTATCATCCTTTATTTTGTGGATCATTTGTATGTCTTTCTTAAGCGCCTTTACCAAATCTCCTCCCTCTCTATCACTATTGCTATCGGAGTCATTCATCAACTAACTCTAACTCTCGCCACCCATAATCTTGCATTCACTCTCCAAGTTAAGAGAATCGTCACTACTTGTTGGTATGTTGTGGGTGGGACCACATGCATCTTCTTTTGAACCATTATCTTTTTATGTCATTTGTTGCCTGAATCTTCGCTTTGCCAAGTAAGTCCTTAAGTCGATGTTTATAGGGATTTACATCCTTGTCTTTATTTTGCTTCATGTTGTATAGCTTTGCATCGATCTCATTATCATCTCTAGGAGACAAAACTTCTCAATTGCTTCCTTTGACTTGCCCTAAATGGCATATGGTCTCAACAGATGCGAATACCAATCAATTGTCACAACTTTAAGTGTCATAAGAAATGCTTGCTTCGACTTCACTTTGTCATGCTAGCCAGTGGCATGCTAGATGGTAATGCATGTTCCACAATGACGAACTAGATCTTCCTTACCGTTCCATGAAATTTTAGACATTTATGCTTTGCAATAGCCAATGGCCATTGTGTTGTACTTGAACTCGCCCTAACTTGTTTTGCCTTAGGTTGTATCGAGTTAACCTATGTTTGCGACATGCTTGTTGGTTCTACCTAACTCTTCAAGTTACTTGGCATCAAATGTCCTTCCAAGGTCAGCACTAAAATTTTGTGACCTTCGTCATGTGTAGACTTAGGTCAGATCTTATCAACTACCACTATTCTAGGCATCAGCAAATGCACTCCTCCATAGGTGCTCTTGTGTCAATCCCTCACTTGCATTTGTGTCTCTTGCATGGTTACTTGCTAATCTCTCGTCTCTTCTGAACTAATCACCCCCCTTAGCATGTTGTTTCGCTATGGACTCCCTTGTAATGCACAACTTTGTCATGAACCATATCATCTCACACGCCTTCATCACGTTGTGTCATCATGTATGCCTTCATCACATATCCCCTCATTGTGTTCCACATTGATGTTTGGATCTTATGCCATCAACATGGTTTCTAATCAAGCTTGATTTCTCAAGTATGCACTTCTCTCACTATAAAACAAGCCATCTAAATGAGGACTTCACTCTACTTGAGGGTGCCACATACACTCGATGTCTGGTGAAGATATTCCCTCTGCCAAGTGGCTCATTGTGATGGTGTCATCACTAGTCATTGTGTGTATTTGTTCAAATTGAATAGGTATAAGTGATTGTACACCTACTCTTCCCTCATCATGAGGGGGCTTTGGAAGGTCTACCTTCTACATTTCCTTTTAGATGTGGAAGCTGTTGTCATAGTTGACTATGACTACAATGTACCTCCATGCACGCATAATCATTACCATGTGTTTTTCATGGTTGTACACTGCACAATCCACTTGGACCTTTGAGTGGGTTCTCCCCACTACTTGTGTTTTGTTCACTCGCTTATGTTATGTGGATCGTAGGTCATCCACTCATGTGGGCTCAAATTTGATACAGCAATAGCACCAAATGTAGTTAGGTTTTACATACTTCATGTCACATGTAAAAAGTAATAGACAATACAAAAAGAAGAAACATGCAACAAAATAAATATACAGCAATGTAAATAAGATGTGGTCTATGTCAATATCTCTGCAAATAGTTACATGACAATCCAATCTCTCATGCATGAAGACAGCAATGACTGGACACAATACGCTAATGCATGCACCACAAACATACACACGATGATCCAAGATGATCGATGAAAACACCCTCATAACATATCCAAAGAGACCAGCATGAGATAATATACAGAGGAATTGTGCACTAGGCAGTAGTTGGCATAGGCAGACAATTTGACACATCAACAAATATCACCTCTAGAAGAGAGCACATCTGAATGAGTGCATGAAAGGATGCGTGCATGTATGCATGTGCCATGAATTGGTAGTATGTATAAATAAGAGTTGTTGTAAGTGTTGTGTCTGTACTTGGCAACATATGTATTTGTAATAAATATATTGTAATGTTATGAAGTATTTTTGTTTTTAATGTATAAGGGTAGTTTGGTGGTAGTTGGTCAGTTGTCAACTACCTACTAGTCCCCTTGTACCTATAGGTACATCATTTACCTTGGTGAAGGTATGTTGACTAGGGAGTTGTTCATCAAATATGATCTTGGACGATGCTGCTCAAGGCAAGTTTGTGTGTTGTACACTTGACTGTACCATAATGTATTGCAAATAACTGGGTTGTCCAAGATACATGATGTGTTCATAGTCTACCATATGTATCTGCAGGTTACTCCCATCGTGTACCTTTGTTTATATATTTATAATGAAATTATATTGCAGTGTGTTCCATTCTATTTCTGCAGTTGGCAACTACCTAACTACACAACAACTCGACACCCTTTTTCTAAACATACAAAATTAAAAACACCGCATGTAACATAAATTAATACAAACACGAAGCTTTCCATGCTCACACATCTGACAACTCATACAACAAAACTGACAACTATGTCCGTATGTAGCTCATTGGCAACTCATGTCTATGGTGGTGCTTATGTTGGCACCATGTCACCAAGTCTACTACCTACAAGTGTTATCTATCACACATAAGAGGGAACCATCATTCTGCAAGTCAAGTGACCACGGGGAAGTCTCTTTCTATAAAATGTAAAGTATGCTATATTTTTTCTAATGTGTTGATCTTGTCGATATTTCCCCCAAGTTTTGAGCTGATCCCAAGTCTAGGTCAAAAAAACAGGCTTGCCAACTTAGAGACGAGTCTGAGACTTGACACTATAACTACGACAGTTGCACACTATCCCACTTCTGCCCACAAGCCTACATGTGCACCTTGTCATCTGGTCTAGGAGATCAATCAATGTGTCAGTCATCATTGTACTCTCAACCAGGCCATTTTCTATGTTGCATTGGAGACTAGTTGGGAATGATAATTATTCATGCCCTGATCTACCTCAAATGTGTATTGCATAGTTAGGTGTGTATGTATGTTATCTATTATTGTCTTCATTTCCATAGCATAGTATTTTATTGTATATTACTTTATTGAATTACTGCGTCGTGCAATATGATGTTATACTACATGACCTGAGTACTTGCACATATTGTTGTTTATTGTTGAGAAAGAAGACATTCCAAATCAATAGATGATTCCTAACATAATAGAACCCATGAAGGAATGATGTGATTTGTGTCTCAATAAAAGCCATATTAACCAATATCCACATGCCAAATTTGGGAAAACTGTAAAGGACAAAGACAGGGATGAGAATGCTGAAATTAACACCAATACTAAAAATATATTTGCTGCAAACAGACTTTGCAAGATTAGAAAGGTTAAAATATATGCTCCAAGGGATTTCCTGCTAAAATAAAAATGTGGATACAGTTTTCCAGAATTCAAGATAAGCACTCCTATCTTAGAATTCTGAAGAAGAAGATGGTTTTGAGCTTTTATTGATACTTTTGAGACTATTTTTTCTTCCAACAGTCCTTGTCATTCTCTAAGAAGACTTGCTGATAGTCAAACTGTGGAAACCCATCTATGTTGAGAAAGTGGTTCGAATGGAAAACAAGGTTCGAGGAAAGAAAGATGTACGTTTGGAGGGATATGTCCATGATCATCTATCTAGAGATAGACAGTAGTCATTGTCTGTCCACAAGAAGAAATATGTTTGAGATCAAGAGCAATCGTTCTTGACAAGGAACATGCATGCCCATCAAATTGTCCAAGAGGGAGCAACCTATTTGCACTAGATTCGGGATCATCTATGTAACCATTTGAGGAAAAGGTCAGTCGGTTGAGCATCTAATCTATCCACCTAAGGTTGTGATCAAACAATTTGGGCAAAAGCATGAATTGCATTGCTATAAGCATGAACCATTCAAGCCTCTAAAACTCTTTGGGCATGACACTTGGCAATTGATTGATTTTACATTGTTTGAGGATGACATTGTCTTCAAAGATATTTACTTGAAGTACCATCTCAATACACATTATTCCCTAATCAAAAGAATAATGATAACTATCTATGAAATCTACAATGTCTATTACCTCAACATCAATAACTTAGATGTCAGTGATTCCTCCAACAATTGTGATCCCATAAATGTCAGTGACTCCTTTGACTCACACAGTTTTGATCCTCAAGGTCGAGCTGTGGAGGTTGGATGACCCCGATTTTAGTGGTGGTGACAATAACAACAATTATTGTTGCTCCCACATTAGTTCCAATTGTTATTTTTCTAATCACAAATCACAATATTCTTGTGCTTGCCACTACTCCTAAATCCACCCTTTAAACTTTAAGCCTTCTAACTCTTGTCATTGGGAAAGACATCTCCACAAGGGGGTAGATATGGGTACACACTTTCTCATTGTATATACCATAATAAATTTAGTATGACATAGGATTAATAATAAGTAGATTTGATACATTGAAATGAACTATTTCTATTTTTGTGTTGAATAAAGAATGGTTATTGACTGTTAGGAAAAACTCCAAGATTCCACACCTGCAAGAGGAAGCACAATAACAAAAATATATAACATGGAAACAGTAACACAAGTGACACAGAGATTCACGTGGAAACCTGCAATGTGCAGGAAAAACCACGGGGCAATGGCAACTTCTCTTCTTATTAATTTCAACAAAGATTACATTCACGTCCTTGGACGTTTTCAACAACTCATCTTACATTATGCAAGGGATCACATCCCTTTTATAGAGCAGAAGGAAGACTCCAAAACTGTTCGTTTCATCTTCCAACGCAAGCCTCCAAAGACTGTTCGTTTCATCTTCCGCTCCCAAGACTTTTCGTCTTCCGCGTACGTCTACCTAGGCCCAGACATCTACCAGTCCAGACGTCTGCTAGACCAGACGTCTGGTCCAGATGTCTGCCAATCCAGAGGTCTGGCAACCCAGACATCTGGCCCAGATGTCTGGCAACCCAGACATTTGGCCCAGATGTCTGGCAACCCAGACGTCTGCCAGGCAGCCCAGACGTCTGGCCTAGACGTCTGCTAGTCCAAACGTTTGGCAGCCCAGACGTCTGGCCTAGACGTCTGCCAGGTCAGACGTCTAGTGGCCATACGGACTTCACACTTAACATTCTCCCACTTGAAGTCAGTATTCAGGAACTCTTCTGCCAAAAGATTTTCAGCCAGTGCCAATTGCCCAATGTTGCCCTTGTTACTTTTTCAGCAAGCCCGGAGAAATTCTGCACCACTCAAACTTCTCTACCTTGACCGTCTTTGTAAGCATATCTACAGGATTCACTTTAGTGTCGATTTTCTGCAACAGGATCCTACCTTCTTCCACCACATTTCTGATAAAGTGGTACTTGACATCAATGTGTTTTGTGCGATCACGGAATGTTGGATTCTTCACTAAATGAATAGCACTCTGGCTATCACAATGCAGCGTAATTTTCTCCTGCATTACCTTGAAGTCACCCAACAATCGCTCTAGCCAAATTGCCTCTTTGCTGGCATGAGTTGCTGCAATGTATTACTCGCTTCAATGGTTGATAAGGCCACAACATACTACAACTTAGAAGCCCAACTCATCGCTCCTCCAGCAAGGGTGAAGGTATATCTTGTAGTGGATTTTCTCCCATCTCTATCTCCACCATAATCAGAATCCACAAAAGCTGTAACTTGCAAATCTGCCAATCCAAAGTAAATGGCAACATCTGAAGTGGCTCTTAAATATCTGAATATCCACTTCACCGCATTCCAATGCTCCTTAACAGGATTTGCCATGTACCGACTAACTACTCCCACTGCTTGGGCAATATCCGGTTTGGTGCTCACCATGGCATACATGAGGCTTCCTACTGCTGATGAATACAGTACACGAGACATGATTGTCTTCTCTGCTTTCGTTCTAGGACATTGGTTGGAAGACAACTTTAAGTGTGGAAGAAGTGGGGTACTAACTGGTTTAGCATTCTGCATATTGAAGCGATGTAGAATCTTTTCCACATGACTTTTGACTTAACCAGATCTTTCTTCCTTTTCTGTCCCTGTGTATCTTCATCCCTAAAATTTGGTTTGCTGCTCCTAAATCCTTCATTTCAAATGTTCTAGCCAATCGAGCCTTAAGATCAATGATTTTCTTCATGTTGGGGCCTGCAACCAACATATCATCAACATACAACAGCAAAATAATAAAACTGCCATCGTCAAACCTCTTGTAGTATGCACAATGGTCAGCTTCACTCCTGCTGAAACCTTGGCTCTTCATGAAGGTGTCAAATTTCTTGTACCACATCCTTGGCGCCTGTTTCAACCCGTACAGGTGATTTCTTCGATCCGCAAACCAAATGCTCTTTGCCTCTTTATTCATAGCGCTCGGGTTGATCCATATATATATCTCTTCCTCAAGATCACCATGCAAGAAAGCAGTCTTTACATCAAGTTGCTCCAGTTCCAAATCCTGTGTAGCTACAAGTGCAAGTAGAACTCTGATAGTAGTCATCTTCACAACTGGAGAGAAAATTTCATTAAATTCAACACCTGACTTCTGCACATAGCCCTTTACCACCAAGCGAGCTTTATAGCGTTCCAACAGCCCGTTGTTGTTCTTCTTCACTTTGTACACCCACTTGTTTCCAACAGTCTTTCTTCCAGGTGGGAGATCCACAAGTTCCCAAGTTTTATTCTTTCGAAGTGCCTCGATTTCCTCCTCCATGAATTTCCTCCACTTTGCTGCATTCTCAGACTCTCTAGCTTCCTAAAATGAACTAGGTTTACCATCATCAATTAACAAAGCAAAAGAGGACTGATACACATGAGAATACCTTTCCGAACACTTTTGTGGACGTGTAGATCTTCTAACCCAATGATCTGTCGGTTCTGGCTCTTGGTCTTATGACCGTTGTGGCTGCTCTACTTCCTGTTCTACTTGCTATTTTGCATGCTGATCAAAAACTTCAGCATGTTCATCTTCATAGTCATCTTCACTCAATTCTACTTCAACAAGTACAACATTAGGATTTTGTTGTACCTCCTTCCTTTGCATGGATTTTTCATCAACAATTACATCCCGGCTAATAATTACCTTGTGGGCAATAGGATCCCACAGTCTATACCCCTTCACTATATCTCCATAGCCGAGAAAAACACATTTTCTTGACTTCGGGTCAAGCTTGGACCTTTTTTCTTTGGGTACATGGGCAAACGTGTCACAGCCAAAAGTGCGCAAATGAGAGTAATCAACTGGCTTACAACACCAAACCTCCTCCGGAATCTGTCCATCCAATGCAACTGTAGGTGACCTGTTAATAAGATAAACAGCTGTATTAACAGCCTCCGCCCAAAACTTTTTCTCCAACATGGTTGCGCTAAGCATGCTTCTTGCACGTTCCATGATTGTGCGATTCATCCGCTCAGCCACACCATTTTGTCGTGGAGTGTATGGTACAGTCTTCTGGTGCTTAATCCCTTCCTGCATACAAAATTTATCAAATTCCTTGGAGCAATATTCACCCCCATTATCTGACCTGAGACACAAAATTGATTTGCCCAAATAAGCTCCAGGGTTCGGTTTCCTTGGTTTCGACTGACCCCCACTCCAGGTTTTTATGGATTAAAATCCTTCGTCACCCACCTCTTTGGGATATCTACATTGCCACTTGTTACTTTCCCCCCACCACGTCCAATTTTGTTATTCACACGAACGGGGACCCTTTCCAGGATCTCTATGAGGACATTACTAGATACTCGGCTTCAGGGGAGATACTTCTGTTGGGAGATTCCGGACCTATGCAAGTTTCTCTTCATGACCTCACAACCGATGAGATGCAGACTCGGGAATTGGATCTTGAGGACCTTGGTTTTGCTAGAAACCTCCAACAACACACAAGTGACTGCTTATGGTAAGCATCTTATTGAGTTGGGTGAATCCAACAGGCTAGTTTTTCTTAATGGTATATCTTGTTTTCCAGATTCTAGTGGGTTTACTTGCTTTCCTCATAGTGGTCGAGCCAATGTCGTCAACTATGCTATTTCCTCTACCACCCTCATTCCATTCATTTCCCGATTCAACGTCTCTGATCACCCTCCTCCCCTTATCGATCATTCAGTTCTTTCTCTTACGTTATCCACTGTTTCCCTTCCTGTTACTCCTCCCCCTCTTCCCTCCCCTTCTGTCCCTCGAGTCACTATAGACTTTGACTATTATTATTCCTTTACCTACATGGACCGGTTGCATCATGTTCTCCCCAAGGTGTCTTCTCTTTCCGATGTTTCCGATCATTCAGCTTGCTTGGTCCAAACTATTTGGAAGGCTGCTTTGGAATCATAACCCCACACTATTCGTCCTCCCCCTCATCCTCGTCCCCCTGGTCATTGCCCCATGAACATCTGGTATGATGAGGAATGTAAGTCTGCCCACCGAAGGTTGAAATATGCCATTCGAAATCCTTCCCAGCCCCATGACATTTCTCACAAAGACTATAGGATGCTTCTTCGAAAGAAGAAGCGTCTCTTCCTCTCTCGGCATCGACTTGATCTTATCCACTCCCTTCAGCAATCTCCTAAATCCTTCTGGCGCCTTATCCTCCCTCGTGATCGGATTATTCATGGGATCGATCTTTCCTCTTGGACCATCCATGCCTCTTCCCTTTATACCATCCCAAATCAGCCTCGTATTTCTGTTCCCTCCCCCCCCTCTTCGTGCCACCTCTTTTCTACTGGTCTTGTCCGGCAGGCTATCTGGAAACTCTGTACAAGCAAAGCAGCAGATTTGGATGGGTTACGGAGCGAAATTTTTGAAGCATGGTACTGACACTCTTGTTGGGCCCCTTGCTGATCTCTTTAATCTTGTTGTCTGCATTCGGGTTTCCTGATTCCTGGACTCAGGATATCATTCACCCCATTCATAAGGCGAGTGATCCCCATGAACCCAATAACTACGGGACTATCATGATCGGGCATATCTTTGCCAAGCTCTATGCCACAGCATTGGATGTGCTTCTCTCTCGAAGGTTGGAGGAGGGGGGTTTCAGGGCTCTTGGCCAAGCTTGTTTTCGGCAAGATCATCAGACCACAGATCACATTCTAGTCCTCAGAGCTATTATTGAGGAGGCACGTTCCGGGTCCTCGAAGGTTTATTGTTGCTTTGTAGACTTCAAGAAAGCTTTCGACACGGTGCCTCGACATTTACTTCTTGAGAAGCTTCGATCAATTGGCATCTCTGGGCAGCTTTTGACAGCGGTTACACGGTTATATGAGACTGTGAAAGGTCGGTTTCGCTCCCCTCAAGGGCTTTCAGCCAATATTCTTAGCACCATAGGAGTGAAACAAGGATGCCCCCTTTTGCCGACACATTTTGGGATCTTTATCGACGAGCTTGAGACTTTTATCAGGGAGAACGCTCACCCAGAGGATGGTTGCCTTCTTCACCATGTATTGATTTCTATTCTCCTCTTTGTTGATGATGTTGTTCTTTTGGCCTCATCCCCTGAGGGGCTTTAGCGTCATCTGGACACACTTGCCGCTTTTTGTGACTCGAGACAGTTGACGGTGAATCTTTCTAAGACCAAGGTTATGGTATTCAATACTATCAAAGAGGCTCTATCCCATCTCCACTTCCTTTTCTAGGGCCAAGAGGTCGAAATCACCACCTCTTATGTGTATTTGGGGGTTCTTTTCACTGGTCCCACTTTTAGTATGAAACCCGCCTCCCAAGTCCGGGTGTGTAAGGGGTATGCAGCTCTGTATTTTCTAGAGAGGAATTGCTTCAAAGCACATTTTCAGGATATACCTGTGAAGATGAGGATATTTGACGCTTTGGTCAAGCCAACTATTACTTATGGGTCAGTGGTTTGGGGCCCTAGTCTTGGCCTGACTGAGTGGTCACGGGTTGAACGAGTGCAGACACTCTTTCTTCGACGATTCATTCGTTGCAAGGGAACAGTCGCTCGTTCTATTATTTTGGCAGAGTTTGGGGCTTCTCCTCTCCAGCTTGAGATTATCTTACTGATTATTGGTTATCTTCACAGGATTCGTACTTTTGGAGATACCCCTGAGGGTTGCAAGCGGTACCCTTACCTCACCCTTCGCTCCTCGATGGAACTCTCTCCGAGTTCTAGGGGAGGCCGGAGGATCTAGTATTTTCAGGTTTCTACTCTCCTGGCCAGCATTCAGATATAGATAGACAGGCTGCCTCCTTATTCTTTGGGGGTTCTCCCCCCCTCTCGACTTACTAAGGAGAAGATGCTCCACGAGATTCGGAAGGATGTTAGTCTCCAGTACACCAGATGCACATGGATCTCTCCTGTTGCCCCTCTTTCCCCCAAGCTGTCTTTCTACCATGAGCACTTCTTACAGATACAGGAGGGCAGAATAGTTCCTCCACAATACCTTCAACAACACACAATGCATAGTCTTCGGATCACTATTGGACAACTTAGGGTGTGTTCTCACCAACTCCGAATTGAGTCAAATCACCATCTTCCGATGGAGGAGCGGATTTGCTTGTTTTGCTCCTTGGGTGAAGTTGAGACCCTGCATCACTTCATTTTTTGTTGTCCCATTTATTATGAGATCCGGGGTAGGTTCCATTGCCTTTTTAGGGACAACTCTCGATGTGTTTCTACCTTCTTCAGATACCCGGACCAGCATTGTCTCGCACTCTTTCTTAGGGAGATAACTCAGCTTCGATGACATAAAAGTTCTCCAAATGGATCTCACCCTCCTCAACATCGGCTCATCACAACATACTTCACCAACTCCGATGGACCAGGTGACTTCGACCGAAACGCCCCACACCATCCAGTTTGAACAGAAGTAGGGTCACTAGACAGTGCACCAACAGTTTGTTAGGGTTCCGAACTAGCAATGGGCAGAGACATATCATGGACTTCTTCAGCTCCGGTACTTCGGCCTCGACTGTTAGGAGAGATTAGTTTTTGGGGGATTCTCGGAGCTTGCCCCTCCTGGGCTGCTCCCTCCCCCCTCCTCTCTCTCCGTTCTTCTTGGCATGCACTTCTCTCTGTTGGACTGCAGCCCTCCCCCCTCTGCTCTCCCTTTTCTTTTCTTTTCCCTTTCTCTTTGGCCTGTTTGTCGGGTTTGATCTTGTATTTTTCTTAGTTCTTTTCTTTGTTGGACTTTTTAGCCTGCTAGCTGGCAGTCATTATTGTACTTCTTATAGTCCCTCGGGTCTTATTTTGGCCCACCGCGGACATTAATAATATTTCATTTCTACCCGTGCTTTGTACTCTTTAAATTTCTGCAAAGCTTCCGACTTCTTCTTCAGAAAATACACCCACACTCTCCTAGAATAATCATCTATAAAAGTCTGAAAATAGATGGCGCTATTCAAGGACTGAGTGGGGACTGGTCCAAATATATCCAAATGTATAAGTTGCAGAAAATCAGAACTCTTACCAGGACTTGCGATAAACCGAACCCTCTTCCGTTTACCAAAAATACAGGTGCTCACATAAGTCTAAATTGCAAGACTTAATCCCGGAAATCATACCTCTGTCATGCAGAATTTTCAGGCCTTTTTCACTCATATGGCCTAGGAGTTGATGCCATAGCATTATTGCATCTTGAACAGAAGTTGTTGCTGCTGCATGGTTTGTCACCGTATCACCGCATAAACGATATAAGGTCCCGTACGATTCTCCCTTTGCTACTACAAGAGCTCCTCTGGTAATCTTGCAGTAGTTGTTGCTGAAAGTGACAGAATACCCTAGCTTATCCATCATTTTGATTGATAGCAAATTCTTCCTCAAATCGGGCACATGTCGCACATCACATAGCATCCTTTCTCTACCATCATCCAACCTGATCCTTATATCCCCTCTTCCCACAATTTCTAAAGGATGATCATCACCCAAATAGACCTTTCCACCACAATATGGCTGTATTTGTCAAACCAGCCTCTATGGGGAGACATGTGGAAGGATGCACCTGAGTCCAAAACCCAGGTATATAAAATTGATCTATGCTATTACTGATACAGAAGGCTTCACATGTTGTCGTCTCTCCTAAATCTGCTGCACTGGCTTCAGCTGATGGCTAATTTTGCTTTTCACCATTCTTTAATTGCCAACGGTCCTTCTTGGAGTGTCCTGGATTCCCACAATGCCAGCACTTCCCTTTCTGCTTATGTCCTTTAGACTTAGATTTGGACTGCTTTCTACCTTGTTTACTCCCCTCGAACGATCAACCTCTTACAGATAGGGCTTCATTGGTTGAGAGTTCCAGAGACGTTTTTCGCCTCAACTCTTCTGCCAAAAAAGCGGCTACCACATCATCAAAATTGAGAGTTCCTGATGATGAATTACTGATGGTCATCACCATATGATGCCAAGTGTCCGGGAGGGAACAAAGTAGGGTGATAGCTCTAGCTTCATCGTCCATCTTCACATTAACTGAAACCAGTTTACTGATCAGAGTATTAAACTCATTCAAATGATCTCCCACGGATGAACTTTCCTTCATCCTCAAGCTACAAAGTTGCTTTTTCAGAAAAACATTGTTAGTTGCTGATTTTGTTTCATACAACTTTTCAAGCTTTTGCCAAAGGGCTTCCGCGGTCTTTTCTTCAGCTATATTGAACAAGACGGAGTCCGCTAGGCAGAGACGGTTTGTAGAAATCGCCTTCCTGTCAAGCGTTACCCACTCCTCATCTTTCATGCTGCTCGGTTTACTCGCGAACCCTTTCAAGGCTTGCGCTTGGTCATTCTAAACCAACAAATCCTCCACCTTCATCTTCCATAGAGCGAAGTTCCTACCATCAAATTTCTCAATCTCGAACTTGGTTACACCTTTTGTCATTGTTGCAGCTCCCACTCGCACAAAACCTTAGCTCTGATACTAGATGTTAGGAAAAACTCCAAGATTCCACACTTGCAAGAGGAAGCACAATAACAAAAATATAGAACACGGAAACAGTAACACAAGTGACACAGAGATTTTACGTGGAAACCTGCAATGTGCAAGAAAAACCACGGGGCAATGGCAACTTCTCTTCTTATTAATTTCAGCAAAGATTACATTCACGTCCTTGGACGTTTTCAACAACTTATCTTACATTATGCAAGGGATCACATCCCTTTTATAGAGCAGAAGGAAGACTCCAAAACTGTTCGTTTCATCTTCCAACGCAAGCCTCCAAAGATTGTTCGTTTCATCTTCTGCTCCCAAGACTTTTCGTCTTCTGCGTACGTCTACCTAGACGTCTGGCCTATAAGTCTACTAGTCCAGACGTCTGGCTAGACGTCTGCCAGGTCAGACGTCTAGTGGCCATACGGACTTCACACTTAACATTGACAAGACCATTGTCATCAACAATAGCATCCACTATTATCAACGGTCATGTATATGTTGCATGCGCAATGACATGGGATTAATAATAAGTGGATTTGTTATGCTGAAAGGCACTAGTTCATTTTTTGTGTTGAAAAAAGAATGGTTATTGACAAGACCATTGTCATCAACAACAGCATCCCCTCCTATCAACAATCATGTATATGTTGCATGTGCAATGGGTTGGGGCTCTTAGGCTTAGACCTTCGCACCCTATCATTAAATAGTTTGGCCTGACTTAAATCGTGCCAGAGATACATGCCATGTTGATGACAATAATATATTCCATTTGCACATATTGTATGTTGATATGATTATATGTGTGCTCGCTACCATTTTGTTCATTTGTGTTTAATGCTCATTCTAATTCTTTCTTCATATCTAATATTGCTTGTAAAAAAGAATAAACATATTCACTTTCCTAAGTTACTTTTGCTGCATTATTCCATCCATAGTCTTAAGTTAGTGATTCCAAAGGTTCAAGCAAAAAAATTATTTACATAAAATATTCAGGCTAATAAATGATGCCATAAATTGCTCAATACGATTGCCAAGTACATTCAAGCATCACTTCCTTCCATAATCCCTAAAATTTTCGGAAGTTTATAACAAACCATGGAATTGATTTCTTTTACATAGAATTCATTTTTTTTCAGATATATAACATTCATTTTTAGGTCCTACTAGGCCATTAACATCAATCGATGCTTATGACAACCAATTCATTTTACATAAAATTCATTAGTTTTTTATATATAACATTTTTTCTAGGGATCTAACAGATCATTAATGTCAATGGATGCTTGCGATGATCAAAAGGTGAACTTTGATGGACCAAACACATGTTGTGATGGCTTTTGGTTGACTCAAGCAACTAGAATTTAACTTATGGCAACTAAGAGCCAAGTTATGTGAGTAGGGGTTGGATTGGGCAGTTGAAAGTCCACTTCAAACAACCAAGGGTTTGTTTGGGTGAATGCATGTTAACCTATAAATGTTACAACTTTACTTGTGTACAAAGTGGACTTCTAATGGTTTGGGGTTTACTTGGCTAGTCCAAAGTCAGGTCAAGCAATCAAGGGTCTACCTCTAGAGGTTGAGAGGTTTTTCCTCTAGGCATGATAGTGCTAAGTTGTTACAATTGTGAGGGTAGCTCAAATGGCTAGACTATGTTAGAAAATTAAAAGCAAGCAAGCTAAAAACAACAATAACACAATACACGAAATTTATGTGGAAACCCTGTTGTGTGCAGGTAAAACCACGGGGTAATGGCAGCTATAATCTTTTATTAATCTCAAGGAACAATTTTACATTCACAGCCTTTCTTCTGTCTTTGCAAATGAAAGGGGCATTCTTTTTTATAGAAAAACAAGAGAAGATTCCAGAAAAGTCGAGGTACATCCAAAACGCGTTCATTAACAACCGCGTTTAATTAATTGCCGCTTATATTAATTGTGAGGGTCCCGCGCCGTACGGTTGTACTATTGTACGATCGCGCGCAAGAAAGGATCGTTATCAGTTGCACCACCATGCACCACTCTGCTGAAGAACATCGGAGATCTGAATATTGACTTCAACTCCTAACATTCTCCCACTTGAAGTCGATATAAAGGAATTCCTTTCCTCTCTTTTCCATCCAAATGCCAATTGCCCAACGCTGTCTTTATCACGTTTTCAGCAAGCCCATAGAAGTTTTGCACCAATCAAACTTCTCTCTCTTGACCGGCTTTGCAAGCATATCTATAGGATTCACTTCAGTATCAATTTTCTCCAACAAGATCCTACCTTCTTCCACCACATTTCTTATAAAATGGTACTAAACATCAATATGTTTTGTGCGATCATGGAATGTTGGGTTCTTTAGTAACTGAATAGCACTTTGGCTATCACAATGCAATGTAATCTTCCCTTGCATTATCTTGGAGTCACCCAACAGTCGCTCTAGCCAAATTGCCTCTTTGCCGACCTGTGTCGCTGCAATATATTCGACTTCAGTGGTTGATAAAGCCACTACCAACTGCAACTTAGAAGTCCAGCTCACAGCTCCATCAGCAAGAGTGAAAGTATATCCTGTAGTGGACTTTCGCCCATCTCTATCTCCACCATAATCAAAATCCACAAAACCTTTAACTTGCAAATTTGTCGATCTAAAGTAAATAGCAGCATCTGAAGTGCCTCTTAATATCTAAATATCCACTTCACTGCAGTCCAATGCTCCTTACCAGAATTCGCCATGAACCGGCTGACAACTCCCACTGCTTGGGCAATATCCGGTCTGGTGCTCACCATGGAGAACATGAGGCTTCCTACTGCTGATGAGTATGGTACATGAGACATGCTTGTCTTCTCTACATCTATTCTAGGATGTTGTTTGGAAGACAATTTGAAGTGTGGAGGAAGTGGGGTACTAACTGGTTTTGCATTCTGCATATTGAAGCACTGCAAAATCTTCTCTATATATGACTTTTGACATAACCAGATCTTCCTTCCTGTTCTATCTCTACGTATCTTAATCCCTAGAATTTGGTTTGCTGCTCCTAAATCCTTCATTTCAAATGTCCTAGATAACTGAGCCTTAAGATCAATGATTTTCTTCATGCTAGGGCCTGCAACTGCATATCATCTACATACAATAGCAAAATAATAAAACTGCCATCATCAAACCTCTTATAATATGCACAATGGTCAGCTTCACTCCTGCTGAAACCTTGGCTCTTCATAAAGGTGTCAAATTTTTTGTACCACATCCTTGGCCCGTGTTTCAATCCATACAAGGATTTCTTAAGTCTGCAAACCAAATGCTATTTGCCTCTTTCTTTATAGCTCTCAGGCTGATCCATATAGATCTTTTCCTCGAGATCACCATGCAAGAAAGCAGTTTTCACGTCAAGCTGCTCCAACTCTAAATCATGTGCTGCTACAAGTGCAAATAAAACTCTGACAGTAGGGGCTTGATAAAAACCATTTGTGTTTTTTTTAAATCAATAGGGTCCTTGGTCGAAATTAGTTTATTCGTTAATGTGTTAAGAGGCCTAATGGTTGTTTGAATATTTATTCTTAGGATCTCCGCAATTACATGAATAGTCCCCTAAATGTAAGAAAGTTGTACCTGTGGAATAACTAAATGTCGTTCGAAGGTATTAGGACATTTTCTTTTCTTTTCCAAATGCTCTTTTGATTTGGAAAATACGATAACCATTTTTTTAAAGACTTTGGTAAGATGAGACTTCTCTAATTCCAAATGCTCATCATAAAAAATTATGAGGATTAAATTGGCAAATCATTTGAAGTTGGCATCAAAAAGCATTGCATTAATTTAAAATGTAGTCATATGAGAGGTTGGCATTGGTGGAGAACCTGTTCAAAACTAAACACCTATACATGGAAGAAACAAAGATCTAGGCCACATTTGAATATCACACCAAAAGGTTATCAAGGGAGGCTACCAAAATAGAAACACAAAGACAAATTGAATAGAGAAAAGGATTGAGTATGTGCGCACGTGCGTGTGTATAGAATAACTTTTTCCATAACAATGTAGGCCAAATTTGTTTGCTTATTTCTTTAAAATATCTCCACATATAGGTATACTTCATCTCATGCATGGGTCATGGGGTTTGATTCGAATAGTGACAAATTCAGACATGGTTTAGACCAGAAACTATAAAAAAAGGGGGTGGGGGGAGGGTAACACCATGCACAAAAGTAGATGCTGCAGAAATACACAAAATCTTCATGTCTCGAGCTGTTCTAACTTCTTAGAGAGGTGGTTAATCTCGAGTTTTAGTCACTTTAGAGCTCTCCTAGCATAGTTACAAAATTTACCTCTTTTTCCATATATCTCAAGTATAGATTGAGTCAAACAACTTTAAAAAAATGATATTTCACATCATAACTATCATAGAAAGACCAGACACTAGCTTTCAATTCAAACTTCTTGGTAAACCACTCAAGTTAGGATCAGGATAAATATGAGGTTGAAAGTAATCATCAATGGACTCTTTGCAAAGTTAGAGGTTAGAGACATATAGCTGACTTTTCACCAATTTAAGGTTTCTGCAACCTCCGATATTGAAAGCACTTCTCCTTCAACTTTTTTGGCTCCCCTACAGGGTTCCATCAGTCCAGGGTATTCTTCAAGGAAATTCCTTGTTATCTTCTCAGTTTTAAATGAGGAAGTCTAGCTCTCTCCTTTGCTTCTAAGCCTGGAAACATGTTCTTTCTTTTCTATACCAATATTGTCTCAGAAGGCATTTTATCTATTTCTAAATATTATTTAATATTTTGCATACTGCTTTTATTTTTCTTTTTCCAGAGGAGCTGCACACTTGTTTTGAGAGCTGCTACTGGTTGTTATTCCTAGCATGCACGTCAGTTGTGTCCAACTACTTTGCTCCTTTGTGATCACTAATAAATTCAGTTTGAAATTTAATTTCTTCTAAAAAAAATCAAAGTTCTGTTTTGCAAGTCCAAAATGCAATTGATTACAATTAATGAAGTTTCTTTTCCTTAGTTTTTCATTTCACTAGATTCTTATTGTGTTTTCTTTTAATTTGAATGGAAACAAATATGAATATGTAGTCGATTTGCAGTTGTTTCTAGAAGCAACTATTTCTTGAGAAACAAGAACCGACCTAAAAAAATGAGTTGTCCAACCAAAAACAGGGCATCTCTTAAGCACAATTTTATCCATCCTCTTGTTGCTTCTGTCATTTTTCCAAAAACAGTAAGGGTTGTCCCATTTTTTGTAATAGCTTTGACCTTAGTTGTAACTCATGACATACAAAATTAAATATTTGTCTTTTTTAAAATTTTGATAATAAGTTTCCTACACAATAGCTAATAGTTACAATGTTTGGAAAGTGTGGTCTGGACAAAGAGCGAAAGCTCGGTGTTTTGAAAAAAGTTCGGTTTGGTTCGAGAAATTACAAATAAATAAAATAACATATTATATATATAAGAAATATATAGTTATGACCCTGTGAAGTCAAGCCATCCAAGACAAGGACAGTGAGGAATTTTTCAAAGCGCAAAAAGTAAAATTATAGATATCTCAGTTAGTCAGGGTAAGCAAATCAGTTGCAATTTAATTTGTTTTTGAAGAAAATCTACAGAATTATTTGTTGATCGCAAGGAATAGAGGAGATTTGAATTTTTTTTTTAAATTTCTAGTTTTGTTTCCCAAAATCCTAGCTGCTTTAAAAAAAAGGGGGGTTGAGATCATGGAGTTACCAATTTTCACTGGAAATGATGACATTGATGCTCAAGAATGGTGGAAGAAGTTTAGATCTCTATATTTTGGTGACCATTTTTGGCAAATCCAACTTATGAAAATTTTAAGAGAGGAAGCTTATGTTTGGTGGGCAAGTTTTGATAAGGAAAGGAATTATAATTACACTTGGGACGAAATGGAGCATGCATTCTTGAGTCACTAGGACCCATATAAAAAGATAGCTAGTTTCAAGGTTACCATCAAAGGATATGAAGAAGAAATAAAAAGGCTTCAGAGGGAATTGAAAGAAATGAATAAAGAGGATATAATAGAAGAAAAAAATACAAATGACAATGTGCAAATTCATGGATGCATTCAGAAGGAAAAGCTTAAGAAGCAAGGATCCAAGGAGAAGCAAGAAGCAGTTATGGCAAGGAACAAGTTGAAGAACCAACAAAAGACTCAAAAGTTGAATTTACAGTAGTAGCAGCAATAGAGTCCATGGAAGAAGCAGCAACAAAGTCCAAGGAAGCCCTATCATAAGTGCACAAGGACGCACCAAAAGAAGGGCATAAGAGAGAAGATTGTGAAGAAGAATTTAAAATAAAGAAACAAATTGTTAAAGAATCAAAGGAAACAAAAGTCAGGTTAAGGTTGTAGCATATTGGCACCCACACCACCCTGAGTGGCAACAATCTTGGAGGCATGGCTTAAGGCATCAATATTATAGATCTACATGGAGTCAGAAAGGCATCAAGTATGGTAATGTTTGGCAGAAAAAGCATAATGGTTCTAGATTTCAAAGGGGTGCAGCAACATCAGGGAACAACAAGACCAACTGTTCGAAATATCAGAGCAAAGCAGCAGAAACATGGAGCCAATAGAGCAGTTATGGATATTCAAGTGGCACAATGGCAACTTGGCATCATCAAAGACCACCACTAATCAAGATTTCACTTGGATGGATGGATGAACAAGATTGGAAAATGTCAAGAAGAAGGATGCTGAATATTTGTATTTACAAAGAAAATTAAAGAAGACCTAGAAAATGAATATCAAGAATTCAGACTTTTTTTTAAACAAGATGTAAGTATCTAGCTATAGCATCTCAATTGAGATGAGAATTGAATATGTTTGTAAACTCTCAAGGAGAGAGTTGTGATTTGTCAAGAGTGGGGGACCCGAGTACAACCCCTTTATGTATAAATGTGTCATGTTTCCTTCACAAATATAAATATCCATCATCATTAAGGATACATGTGCTACAAATTTTGAAAATTTTTACATAAAAAATATAAAAATTTTAAATTTTTAGGTGAAATTAAAAATATAAATATAAAAAATAAAAAATGGACAAACTGAACCAGACTAGTTTGGTTGGCCCCAAAGGTCTGAACCGGACCAGCCTTGGACCTGGCTTGGATGAACCTACTAACTATGCAATAACGTAATCTTAGGATGCCTCCAGAAGATGTATAGAATGAAGTAAACAAAATTGTTGTCATTGTAAAACTCTCCAGAGAAATTGCACTATAGGCAAGGCCCTAAAATAGCCAATTTGTTCTTTGAGATAGCACCAGTGGCATTTGTTGCAAGGATTATGACTGAATTGCAACCAGCAAGTGTTCAATTTAAAACTTGCAATGGTGAGGGCCAATATAAAATGATGAAATTGTGAAAATATAGAACATGTCCACGAAATTTAAGAACAAAAGAACCCCAAAGTTTTGAAAAATGAATTTGACCTTCACAAACAATAATCAACGCAGCAACAGCAGAATTAATGAGAATAAACCAAAAAAATTGTTTTCTTGATTCAAAACAGTCTTGTCCAAAACTATAAAATTTAGATCTAGATGATTGAGTGCATAATGATCTCCAAATTTGAGGTATATATAGGTGTATACTCATAAGGGCCTTCTATTGAATACTAATCAAACTTCCCAGTCACCCATAATCAGCAATCATAACCTCTAATTCAATCAACTCTCTTAACTAGAACATGCACATATGTAATGTAACTGTGTTTGACCTGTAAAGTCACGAGCCAAAGTTATCAAATCATATGACACACTTATATACATGGAAAACCTAATATATGCACTTGCTATATGATCAGGATATAATACACTGTTTTAGATTTACAGCATCATAAGTTTCGAATATATATAATGGGAAGTCTCAAGTGTGGAAAAAGAAGAGCTAGCCTCTCGGTTATAGAATTTGAATATACATGTAAGGGTATATTTGAGTCTTTCACAATGGAGTTAACGTAAAGGATCTGCATCAATCTACGGTAAGATGGACATGTCCAGAAGTTGGGTTCATCAAAATTAATTTTAATGATGCTCCCAAAGGAAATCCGGGAAAAGCTGGCAGAGTCAGTGTTTTCTGATATAATAAAGGCAAAATTCTCCTCACTAACTCAAAATCATATGGAACTTCAACTAACAACTATGCAGAGGCTTGGGTACTTCTTATAGGGATCACGATTGCCATTGAAAAAGGATGGAAAGATATTTTCATTGAGGGTGATTCACAAATTATTATTAATGATATCAAGAAAAATGGATGTGAGGAAAATAGCATTGTTTTCTATGTCCATCAACTATTGTTTGAGTTGATATATTGGAAATGTCAGCATATCTATAGAGAAGGAAAGAGGGTAGCAGATAATTTAGCCAATCGCGGTGTTGATCTTCATCTTGCTGAAATTGAAATTTTAGAAGGCCGCTAGCCAAGTGATATTTTATCTCTTGATGTAAATGATATCAAGGAGTTAATTGCAGAAACATAGCAGTTTAAAGAAGATGAAGAATGTCTTTGCTAGGAAAGCAAATGAAGAATATCTCTGATAAAAAGGTATGCTGGATATGGTTTATTTAACTCCAACAGTAAATGTGATGTTTTGTTATTTTGATGGGGTGACCCCCTCTAGAAGCCACACATAGCTTATTAAAAAAAAATAATAATGGTAACTCCAAAAAAATGTTGTAAAATTAGTTGTACATTCAAAGATCGAGAGGCTTAGGAGAATGTTGGAGTTTGCTTTACAGTGCTATTTTGATCCTAAAACAAACCGAAAGGCTAGAAACAAAATTCTAAATGTTGCTCACTATTGCCACCTTTTTAAGGCAAAGATTTCCCTTTTTGGCTACTCATGCACATTATGACCCAATCTAACTCTCGTATCCCCTTATATTTAATAGCTAACAGCAATAAATTTGAATACCTTTTGCTACCATCCTGCTGATTTAAGCAGGTGTTACTTTAGCCTGAAAGTGGCCTATGTCCTCTAAACATGACGGCATGATCCTTCCCTGGTTTAATAACTCATGTTTAAAATAACTCTATTGATATGAGTTATTTGGTATAATCCACTTAATAAGGCATGTTTAAGTCAAGTGCATATATGTTTTCTTGAAGTGGATATAATCAACACCAATCTTTACATTCATACTTGGCTTAAGCTTCATGCTTGTAATCTCGAACTTTGGAATTAGAGAACAAGTCAATGAAATGGCAATGCCCCACTCAAAGAGCATATACACGCTCACGGCTTTCAGAATTACCTATGTGTAACATGATTTTCAGACAAACAATGAGTAATGGAGTAGAAAAGGAGATTTTCAAATATTGCAAAAGCGACTATTAAAAATAAGCCAGAGTTAGTATGTTCGCAGGAAATTGATGGCATATTACAACGAACAGCAAAGATTCAAACTTTCCAACATCGCATAAAAACAAATTCAAGAGAATTGGTGCAAATGTACTCTGACGGCCAATCAGCTAAGGCAAACCCTTGCCAAGTATGCAAAAGTGAGATTCTTTGGCTTTTACGATTTACAGGGCTAGAGTGATTCCTTGCAGGATTAGGTCTAATTCCCATGCCATCAAGACCGCCTGGCCTCTATCACATGGCAGAGGTTAAATCTTGCCTATATGAGTAATTGCCAAGATGTTATAATTACCACGTTCGTAAGATGAGCTTGAAGATTTCTCTACATCTAGGCTTTGACCTTGTGCATCTAGTAAGTATCATTTAGCATTTCAGCCGAGTGTCACGAACTGAAAAATCAACCTATGTTTTCTGCCAAGTCAAATGACTCCATGGGATTAAAACCATGAGGTGATTAGCGATAAACAAACATACATCTATAACTGTGTGTATACACATAATATAAAAATTTAACATTCTCGACCGACATATTTCATTAGGATATAGACTGTGGATCTTAAGTTCTTCTCATCTCCATTTTGGAGATGCAGCGTACCAGTGTCTTTGAAGAATCTTGTAGGCTGTGCATATTTGAAACAAATTTGATCAATTATTTATGATTTCTTATGCCGTGGGTGAAAGCATTCAGTCATCCCCATTTCATGCGGTCCGATTAATAGATTAATATGCACCACTATGCATATACACACGTAAAACAAGGTCTATACTGCCTGTCCTCTGGATCATATCCAAATGCACCAATAAAGGAAAAACGGAATTGCAAAATAATAATATAAAAATAACAATTCAAGTAATAAGTAGCAAATTTAATAGTCAAAATAAAATTTGGGTTTATTAGGTAGAAATGAAATGAAAAGGGGAGCACACACAGAAGAGAAAGAAATTCCAGACTGAAATAAAAGAGGGGTATCACCTGATAGTGAATAGTTGCACTATGTTATTATGTTCAGATGGAAATAGAATTCCTGGTCCAGGGAATACAACATACCTAGAGGCCTGAACTTCATTCCAGGCTCTCCTCTTGCATGCGTTACTCATAATAGTACTGGAACACCCCAGAATGGTCAGCAACTTTCCTTTTCTGTCCAAAGCGAGGAATATAGGCTATGCTTTTATCCAGTGAAAGAGATAATACGGAGCACAAACCCATGTTGTATTATAATACAAGGGCAAGTAAAAATATTTAAGTTTAAATTTTAAAGTATGTTTGTTCGTAAGGGTGGTGTTTGTTTTAATTATATATCAGTTTAACAATAAGGAGGTGACATATACAAAAGTAGTATCTGTTTTAAGTGCGTGAACAATATTTGATAGTAAAAAAAATTAAAAAATTCAATCTTCAAAATAAATATATATAAAAAGTATTACTAAAAATAAAAACTGTAAATTTAACCGATTTGAGCGTAACCCATACTACACAATTTGCGTGTATTACAAGATAGGCTAATAAACTTAAGTTCCAACTTTGTTAATTTTTATCTTTTTGGGTTGAAGATTTGTTGCAAGTCTTTAGTCCAGGTGGTAGGTGCTAGTGCGAACGATTGAAGTTAGGCTCATTAGCTTAATCTTTGTGATTAAAGCCCACTGCAAGTTTGAAGTTGAATCGGACGAGTTATATCCTAAGGAGTCGTTTGTTGGATCTTTATGTTAAAATTTTTAATTGTAAAGGTTTTTATTTGAATGTTTAAAAAAATTAATTTTTTAAATAAAATTTAATTAATTAAGTTAATATTATTAAATATAATAAATATTATAATTATTAAATATTTTATTAATAATATAATAATATAAAATTTAAATAATTTTTAATTTATTTAAATATTTTGATTTATTTAAGGATGTTACTTGTATTATAGGTGATGTGACCCGGGTTGAATTCCCACGGGTTTATAAAAAGTATTCAAAACAATTATTAAAATTTAAATATTTAAAAGTATATTATGTAAATTTTAATTTAATTATAAAAATTTGTATTTTTATAGGAGTGTAATGATTAAAATTTTAAGTTGTTTTTTTAAAAACTTGTGTTCTAACCATAATTGTTTATATTTTTTATCAATAACCTTATAATAAAAATAAATAAATAATAAAAACTTGTCTGTAAAGTGATCCGATAAAAATACATGCAACAATAATATGTAAAAAAAACATACAACAAGTGATCTGATTTTAAAAAGATTAATCATTTCTTACATATTGCAACTTTGCATTAATAAATGTGAAATCCCGCATATTGTTCTTGCTAAGATACCAATAATATGTAAAAAAAATGCATAAAGTGATGTAATTTAAAAAAGAGTTAACAATTTCGCATTAACAAATGTGAAAAATTTCATATATTGTCTTTTTGGGTTTTGGCTTTTTTTTTTTTTTTTTTTTTGGAAGGTCTAAGGTATGGGCGAGTATGTGAAGGAGTTGGTGTGTATAGTTGTGTTTGTCCCTATTAATAAGTTCAGCTCTTTTTTTTATGAGAGGTTATGGTCGGGATGAGGATGCTTAGCCCTCAATCGTAAGGATTTCTCACACTAACCTCATATAAATAAAAATAAAAATCTCATATACTATTCTCGAGAAACATCAAGTTGTACGTCTTTGAACTTTTTGAAGTTTTATTAAGGAGATTCAAGGTTCACATTAGGTTGTATATCTTTGAAATTTTATTAAGGAGATTGTCCACATTAATAGGTGTAAAAAATTCCATTGTTCACATACACCCAAATTGTATGTTTATGGGCTCTTGTCAAGGAGACCCAAGAAGGAGATTCAAGGTTCACATTAAGTTGTATATCTTTGGAATTTTATTAAGGAGATTCAAGGTCCACATTAATAGATGTAAAAAATTCCATTGTTCAGGTACACTCAAATTGTATATTAATGGGCTCTTGTCAAGGAAACCCAAGATTATGGAAAGTACTTGTCTTTATGTTCCAATTATACTTCAAGGTTCAAACCGCAGCTTGGGTGAGTGTGTGAGGGTGTGAGTGTGTGTATAGTTGTGTGATTGTCCCTATTGATAAGTTCAACTCTCCCCCTATGAGAGGTCATGATTGGTATGAGGATGCTCTGCACGTCATAAGGATTTCTCACACTAACCTAATAAAATTAAAATTAAAAAACAAATATATTATTCTTGGAGAGGCATCAAGTTGTATGTCTTTGGACTTTTATTAAGGAGATTCAAGGTTCACATTAAGTTGTATGTCTTTGGACTTTTATTAAAGAGATTCAAGGTTCACATTAATGGATGTAAAATATTCCATACATTGTCCTTGTAGGTACATCCAAATTGTATGTTTATAGGCTCTTGTCAAGGAGACCCAAGATCATGAAAAGTACTAACCCTTGTGTTCCAATTATACTTCACATCCTTATTTTTTAAATCCCAAAAAAGTGAAAAGGGCGTGTACCTCTAACCCTACCACCAACAAGGTTGAAGTGCAACCTTTTGATTAAAAAAAAATCCATCTAACTTAAATTTCGATAGATATAATGTCCATAGAGTGAATTGATAATTCAATTTTGAATAAATGAAGAATGTGCTCAATTTTTTTTTGGTATTAGGTAGAGGTGGTTATAAGGTCCACAAACTTTTTACATAGTTAAAATGGGTTGGTTCTAGCTCCAAACCCGTAAAATCAAAATACAAAATGGATCTTCCCAAGACCCACATTAAGCCATACTTAGAGTCTGCAGTCCTATACTTACCGTTGGACTATTCAAGATAAAACAAAAACCAGACAACACCTAGCACTTACTAAACATAACACTAGGTTGTTGTATCGTACACTTGTCACTTCCCAAGCCCCAACAAATGGGTTGCCTTTTGTCCCTCTGCCTAATTCCATCTGTCGGATTACTCATCATCAACCACTCTGATCTATTGTTGTAACAGGTTTGATCTTAGATCTTCTTTAGAAGCCAACACTAGTAATTTTTTAGGGAAGTTATCCTTCTAAATTTGCATCTCCCCAGTAGAAACTGCAATATTTACCATTAGATCCGCCACCTGGTTCCCTTCTCTGAAGGTGTGTTGGATTCGAGCACTAACCAAATGGGATTTATGAATCTTTGCTTCTAGGATAAGCTCTAAGATGGTCTAGTTGGGGTCTTTATCCTCCTTAATTGCCTTTATTATATTAAGTGAATCCCCTTCAAATATTACTTCCTTATAACCCTATAATTTGGAAATTCTCATTGCCTGCATGTAGGCACAGGCTTCTGCAAAATGATTTGTTTGAGTTCCCAAAGGCTCCGCAAAGGCAAGGACCACTTTTCCTTCCTCATTTCTCATAACTCCTCCTACTCCTGCAGCCCCCAGATTTCCTTTGGCTACCCCTTAAAAATTGAACTTAACCCACTTTTGTGTGGGGGGTATCCACTTGATACCATCCCATGGGTTGGTTGTAATGTTTGGGTCTGGAGGTTCCTCTCCCCAGTTCTGCAGAATCCTCCTTTCCCTAAGAGACAAGGTCTCATTTTTGAAGTAAAAGGTTTTCCAATTTTCTTTCAAAGCTCTGATTATTTTATTACCACATAACCTGGGATCTTTCTTTCGTCCTTTAAATACTCTCTTATTTCTCTCATTCCATATCCCCCATAAAAAATGGGGTAAGCTGAGCTTCTAGAGCCAAGTCAAAATTTTCACCCGAAAGGGGGAAGCCCACTGTATGCAGAAGTTAGACATGCTATTTGGGCGGACCCAATCTATATGAAATTTGGACAAAATCATTTGGAAGATTGCACAAGAAAATTTACAAGTTAGAAAGATATGACTTACATATTTTGTCGCTTTCTCACACATGATACATAATTGAATGATATTAACTCCCATTTATTTGTTATCTATGTTACGTCGAATGTTCTACGGATATAAGGTTTTGGATGTCCCGAACCCTTATTTCACGGATTCTGGACCACGCGAAATTTTTATTTTGATATGTTTATTTCTACCAATAATAGGTATTGGTCTTTACCCCGATCTAGTTCTATTTTTATACAATGATAAGGTAGAAGCTATTTTAGCTCGATCTTTTTATGAATAGTCAAATTTTTCTTCCAGATGATTTGTCAGGTATCTAGTAGGTCCAGATATCTTCTTTTCTTTACGAGATATTAATAGAATTAAATAGAAATAATTTCTATTTCTATAGAATAAAATAGAAAGTTCAAGTTATTTCAAGTAGTGATTCTAGAATCGTAGAATCACTACTTGAAATAACTTGGAAAAACTAACTATTTATCTCACTTAGCAATAAAAAATAAATAAATAACTGAATTGGAAACCTCTCCTCTGTAGATTATCTGTTGTCAAAATCTTATTTTGAACTACCAGCCAAAAGAAGAAAGCTATTTTTGGGGTTAAATTCTTTAACCAAATAATAGAAGTCAGAGTCCAGCCATTAAATCCTGAGTGGATTAGTTTATAGACAGTTTTTACTGAATAGATCCCACTTGTAGTTTTGCCCCAAATCATCTTGTATCTTCCTCCCCTTGGAATGATCGGTAACACCCTTAAAGCATCATTGAGTTTGGTTAGGGCCACCTTCTCTTGCTCTAAAGGATTTTGAACTATGATTTTCTTCCAAGAGGAAGTTTCCTGTGCTACAGCAAGAAAATCCCCTTCTTTTCCTCCCATTACCTTTGAAATTTTGTGTTGGAGGACCCAAAGGTCTAAGTTATCTTGCAGAGAGGCTTCTTCCAACCACGGATCTTGCCAAAATTCCACTTGTCTTTCATTACCAATTCTCCATCTGATGTCTTTCTTGACTACCTCACGACATTCGAGCAAACAATTCCAAAAATAGGATCCTCTAGGGAGATTATCAGCTTTCGAGAAGTCCTGATTATTTTTGATATATTTTACCTTAAGAAGTTTTACCAATCCCAATTGATAATTATTGACAAATCTCCAGACCTGTTTGCCAATCAGAGCTTGGTTCATTTATTTCATTCTCTTCAGCCCCAGGCCCCCTTGGTATTTGCTTGCACACAGCCGATTCCATGCTACCAATGGAATTCTCTTTCTTTCCTCCGAACCTGACCATAAGAAGTTACGCTGAATTTGCTCTAGTGTAGCTCGAACCTTTACAGACATTCTAAATAGAGACATGCAGTATATTGGAATGCTTTGTAAAGTAGTTTGAACTAGTAAGGCTTTCCCTACGGAGCTAAGAAGGCTGCCCTTCCACCCTGCTAACTTTTTGGATATCCTATCAATGACTAAGTTCCATAATGTAGCCTTCATTCTTCCTTCGAACATAGGCATGCCTAGATAAGTCATCGATAAAAGCTCATTTCCACATCCAAAGAGGTTAGATATTCTTTCCTCCCTCCCACCAGGCATGTTAAATAAATAAATGCTACTCTTCTTATAGTTTATGTGTTGTCTTGCTTCCATCTCATACTTGGTTAGAATTCTCTTTAGCTTCCTAGCCTGAGACATCGAGGCTTTGGACACAATGATCGTATCATCCATGAACTATTGGGGAGACACTGGCTTTGTTGTTGAGGCTGGTTTGAAACCTCCCAATCGATCTGCTACCACAGCTTTTGAAATGTTCCTACCCAATACTTCTGCTAAAATAATAAACAAGTATGGAGACAAAGGACCTCCTTGTTGCAGGCCCCTTTCACTCTTAAAGTAATCGGAGGGCGACCCATTCACCATGACATAAAATATTTTGGTAGATATACAACTAAAAATCAACTTAATCCACTAGGGACATAAACCAAACTTACCCAAAATCTTGGTGAGGAAACGCCATGAGATTCGGTCATAGGCTTTATTCATGTCTAGCTTTAGTAACATACCTGCTTCCTTACTAGCCACCATTGAATGAATAACTTTATGAATTGTGATGATACCATCCAGTATTTTTTGCCCTTTCACAAAACCTCCTTGGTTCATATCAATGATGAATGGTAGGATAACCTTCAGCCTATTGGCAATTGTTTTCGTGAAAATATTTATCAGAGTGTTACATAAATTGATAGGGCAAAAACTGGAAAATTTTATTGCTCCCACTAGTTTAGGGATGAGGACTAAAAATGTAGCATTAACTGCTAAGATTTCCATGTCCTTTTGAGCCTCAATTATAGCTTCCACTACATCATCACCTAGGATATCCCAAAATTTTTGAAAGAAAGCAGCGGGGAAGCCATCCGGTCTTGGGGAGCTGTTACCATCCATGTCAAAAACCGCCTTCTTGATTTCCTCCTCTATAAAAGGGCTGAGTAAGAATCCATTAAGATTCTTAGTGACAAGGGGTGGAATGGCCGCCAACAGAGAGTCATCTTCTTCAATAGTAGGATTTACATATTCTAGCAATGATTTAAAGAACTCGATCGCTTCCCTCCTTATGTCTTCCATATATTTGGTGTTAGACCCATCGACCATCTTGATCTCCTTAATTTTGTTAGTACTCCTATGGTGAAGAGTAGAGACATGGAAGAACTTTGTATTTTTGTCACCCTCCTTCAACCAATGTAGTCTAGATTTCTTCCTCCAAAAGGTTTCTTCAAATCCCAACACCGTGTGGTATTCGACTAACAACTCACTCTCCTGGTTTCTCAGATCTTCTGTAAGATGATCTAACTTCAACTTCTCTTGTAGTTCATTGGTCTTGTCTTTTAGTTATGCTTTTTTTGTGAAAATATTGCCAAAGGAAGTTTTGTTCCACTCTCTAATGTTATCCTTCATATTCCTCAGTTTACACGCCACTTGGGCCAGTTTCGAACCATTATACTTTTTGTCCCACCATTGGGCAACCAGATCCTTGAGATCCTGGTTTTGGAGCCACATAAGTTTGAATCGAAAGGGTCTGATGTATTTTTTCTTAGAGTCCTCCCCAGTTTCCCATAGAATTGGATTGTGGTTAGACCTGATTCTTGGTAGTGCCATTAATGAAGAGTCCCCAAACCTTTCTAAGCATTCCTGAGAAAGAAGAAACCTATCTAATCTAATCTGAATTTGGATTTTCTTTAGTCTTTTTTTAGACCATGTATAAGAGAATCTACACAGGTCCACATCCATCAGCTCATGTTAATCAACAAAATCTCTAAACTTGTAGATATCAGTGGTTATTCTTTGAGATCCCCCAAATTTATCTGCAGGAGTAAGGTAGCAATTGAAATCCCCTACCACAATCCAAGGGTAGTTGGGGACCGTCCTTGTCTAACTAGAGCATATACATTCGTTAAGATCCACTCTTCCTACATGGTTTTATCCAAAAATAGGAGACAAATAAACCAACTAGACATCATAATCACTCTACTATCAATCACATTCTTGTTCCACAACCAACAACCATCCTACTATTCCATTGGCCTCCTGGGCTACTACTTCAACTTCTCGCCAAGTCCTATTCTTAAAAGGGATCACTCTACTCTCCTCCATTTTAGTTTCTTGTAGTAATATCATATATGATTTGTGTTCTTATCTAAGAGCATACAAAGCTCTCATTTTTGTAGGATTGCTCTCACATATATTCCATGATAGAATCTTAATTTATGGGGTTTGGATCCCCGAGCCTTCATCCCAAAGTGTAATACTGCTTGAGTGCCATCAACCACTCCTCGCTCTGCTTCTTTTTGCCTTAAGGCAACATTTCTAGGTTTCCATCTTCCTACCAAACCATATCCCCATACATCCACTTGGCTTCTGGTAACCATCTTGGATGGGTCAGTCTTGGCATTTGGGGGTACATTGATCTTGGTGGTTCACCTCTACCTGCTCAGTATCCTTGCTTGTATTATTAGTTTCCTGCTCCTTCCTTTGATTTTGTTCCTCTAAATCCTTCTTTTGGGTCTCCTCTACCTCAGATTCCACTTCTTGGCTATCCATATGATCTCCCTTCAGATGATTTAATGCATCAAAACTATTCTCCACTAGGATGTTTATCTCCTTGGAATTTCTTCCCATAAATTCCTTTGCAGTATAGGGGACCACTTTCGTCGAGCCTCCATAGGTCTCTTGTATTACCCAATTGAACTTACTTGCTCCAGGGTGTTGATCTATGTGGTTTTTTCCTTTGTGATTTGGTTCTAGGACCTGCTGCATCACCTTTGGAGTAGGTTGTACTTGAGGGTTCCCACCAGAGGGACCAGCTCCCCTGTGAGAGGATTCTGGGGCATAGGTATTTCTGGGAGGAGGGTTATAACATTACCTCTTTTTGACATTAGGTCGAATGGGGTCTTTAATATTTTGATTTCGAGCCCCAGGTCCTTGAGGCCCATGTTGGGCAGGAATGGAGACCTGTGGGGGAGGGTTATTATTCTGGGTTTATGGAACAATATTTTGGGGTGGGGGCTAGTTCTTGGAAAGGCAGTGGATACCCTGGTGCCCTACCTAACCGCAAACACTTCACTTAATCAACATATTTTCATGTTCAAAGTCCTGAGTATGAAGGCCATACATAGACGACAATATAATAGACTTAGGGAGTTATTTACTCAGGTCCGCCAACACACACATGTGAGCAGAAATAAGTCTTGTTATGCTCAAGGTTGTAGGATCGATAACTACCAGCTCCCCAATCTCTGCAGCTATCCCAAACAAGATTTGCTCATTCTAGAAAAGCAAATGTAATCCCAACATCTTAACCCAAATAGGAGCCAAATCCAACACTTGGATCTGGGGGTTGAAATTGGGGGTCCAACGCTTCAGATACAAGCCCATTTTCCCAAAAAACTAGGACCTCCTTGAAGAATCCTTTCCATGTCCTGGTTACATTGAAATATCACCAAAAGGAAACTCTTGGGTAAAGCCTTAATCATCATACCATCCCTTGGTCATCATTTCTGGATGGCCTATCTCCTTATGACTTCCAAGTCCGATCGAACCCCCATAAATTTTGCCACCAGAGATGTTATGTCCTCCATAGCCACCTACTGAGCTAGGGTATCTGATATGTCCAACCTACCATTGACGGGTTTTAAATTAAAACAAGATTCGGATAATTTTTTCTTACCACGAAGAGCATTAATATAAGATGATCTCCAGTTGTCAGGTTTCTCTTTGTCTCCTTCTTGGGTCTTCCCTTGATCCTGATGCACAGAGTCCTGGTTCCCATCAAAGATATCTTCGACCGCATCCGCCCAACGTGTTGGGTATGGTTTCAAAGGAATTTCCTTGTCCACATCCTTTGCCTGGGGCCCTGCTATCTTACCAGAGCCCCCACCTGTCGTGTCTGCTGTTCTGCCATCCGAAGCCCCACACCTAGGGTTTGTCGACCCTAGACCTCCCGCTCCTCCTCTTTGCATTGCTTATGAATAATGTGCTCAATTGATTTAAAATATAAATTTTAAATACAAAAACTTAGATTAAAATTTTGTCAAATAATTTATGATTAAGTGCTAAAATATTATTCTAATATATTATAATATGTTTTTCAATGAATTTACATAGTGTTTTTACAAGGGGTCTTGGTCTCCTCATATTGAGTGGGGTTTGAACCTTAGATCTCTTTAAGAGATGCCAAAGCCCTTACCATTATAGTAATCTTGAAGATTTAATATACTATAATATTTTTTTAATAAGCATATTCAACTTGTAGTTAATTAAAGCATAACCAACTTTGTCTTTCTATCATAGATATTCTTAGTTTACCCTTCTATCAAAAATATTTTTCATCTTTCTCATATTGTTAAGTTTTCATAGTCAACTCTTTCTATATCAAATGTCTTCAAAATTTTAAATTCTATAAGGATGAAAAATATTTGTTACCCAGATTTAATATCCAAAAATATTTTGTCTCTAACAACCTCACAATTTCTTAATTACTTTTTTAAGGGTTTTTATTTCCTTTAATATTCCAAGATATTATTTTCATTGTTATTTTTTTATTTTATTTGTGGGTTTAGCCTCATTTCTTGTTAACACTTATGATATTTCTTTTTGTTTTACCATATCAATATCTTTTTTTTTTGCTGCTTTGGTCTTCTTCTTTTTTCTTTTCATTTCCAGCAATACTTTCATCTTCATCAATTTCTTCAATCTTCTCACATTGCTCATAGTAAGACTCATCATCTTTAGGTTTACCTTGTTTTGAAGGATATGAAGTGTAAGGAATAACCTCAAAAGCACAATCTTCTTTATGTTGCCCTAGAAACCCTAAAGTGCAAGGATGTTCTTTTGTAGCTCTTACCTTCTTATTCTATCATAAAAACCCTAAATTGTTATGGTTTTCCTCCAACCTCATTTCTTTATTATTCTGCTCTTGAAACCTGAAAGTGTAAGGGATAACATCTTCACTACTTTCACTTTTATTACCTGAAGAGGATTCTAAACTACTTGAGGAAAATAAAGATGATTTACCTAGAATAAACTTGACCTCTTTTGTTGTCTTTGTTTTAAGATTTATCTCCACATCTTCTTTTGCACCTTTAATTCCTTCTAAACTTGCCAAATGATATTGTAGATATGCTTCATTTGCCTCTACTTTTGGAGTGGAATATCCTTGATCTGATCTAGATTCTATTATTGTATGATTTCCTTGCTTCATCTTGAAGTTTATCTCATGGCTAGAATTTTTTATCTCTCTCTTCATAGTTTTCACTTTGCAAATTTTTTCCATGTGTCCAAACTCAAAATAATTGTGGCAACGAAATGCAATATTTTTATAATCTATTTGTTGATCCCATTCTCTTGATTCAGATTTAATATTAATGGATTGTGGCAAAGATTTTGAAACATCCATAGCAACACATATTCAAGTATATATAGCATGCATTCGCTCCTTAGTGGGTGGTCCTTCCTTGATGAATTCCCCTAGGGTATTTCCAATATTCTTCAACACATCCTTATTTATAAGTTGATATGGAAGTCCAAAAAACCTAACCCGAACCGAAAGTTGCTTAATAGTTTCTGTCTCAACAAAAAACTTCGATTCCATGGTCTAAAATAAGGTGCATCTCTTTCCCTAAACCATGGACCACCAACCATTATTTTATCCCTAATTTTTGAACTACAAAAGATGACGAGGAAAAAACCTTTAGGAAGAAAAGTCATAGAACAATTTGAATTCAATCCCCACTTCCACTTGATCCAATTTTGAATCTCCAAAAACATTGGCCATGATCTATGGAACTTACATATTAACCCTTTACTTTTAGGAACCTTTATATCATGCTCAATCATCTAATCCTTGATACTTACTTTTGGTGTAACATTGCTACCTAGATCGAACTTGCCATGTATTTGTTCTTTTGCTTATCTCCATCTTGGGCCTCCATAATTCCAACTAAAACATTCAGATTTCTAGCTAGGGAATCCTGATTTCCCATTAGGGATTTTAAATATGAATTTCCTTCCACAATAGCTAATGGGACTCGCTCTTGGCTTGCACTCTTTGGTTCACACTCCCTCTATGATTGCACTTGCTCCCGCTTTCGGTTTACACTCTCTCTTGCCTCACACTTGCTCCCGACTTGCACTACCTCCTGGCTCACAACTACCCGTGTCCTATTTTTCTCGGCATTCCTTTGCTTCAATAATTTCCTGGAAATAATGTTCCACAAATTCATGGCAAGGGTTTGAAGCATTGATGCACTTTGGATGAACTTGTCGCTCTTTTGCCTTGATCGAATCCTGGCTTGCACCCTCTTATCTTGCACTCTCCTACGTCGCACTCTCTCCCAGCTTGCACTCCCTCTTGGCTCACAATTGCCTTTGTCTCTTCTTTTTCTCAACGTTCATTGATTTCAACAATCTTTTGGAAACAATGTTCCATGCATTCATGGTAAAGGTTTGAAGCATTGATGCACTCCGGATGAACCTGTAGCTCTTCTTCCATGACTGAATCTCAGTTTGCACTCCCTCTCGGATCATACTTTCTCCCAGATCTCATTTGCTCTTAGCTTGCCCTCGCACTTGTTTTTGCACTTACTCCTGGCTCGTGCTCGCACTTACTTTTGGCTGCACTTACTCACATTTGCTTCTGGTTGCACTCACTCTCAACTCGCACTCACACTTGCACTCACTTTTGGTTGCCCTTACCCACATTTGCTTCTGGTTGCACTCACTCCTAGCTCACACTCACTTCCTTTTAGTTCTAATTTACTCCCAGCTTACCCTCGCACTCACTATTGTACTTACTCATGGCTCACGCTCACACTCACTTTTGGCTGCACTTACTCACATTTGCTTCTGGTTGCACTCACTCATGGCTCACACTCACACTCGTTGTTACACTTACTTCTAGTTCGTGCTCGCACTCACTGCTATAGTTACTCTGACTTGCACTCGCACTCATTACAACACTTACTCTTGGCTCATGCTTGCCCTCACACTCACTACACTAACTCCCAGTTCACTACACTTACTCCCAGTTCACTACACTTACTCCCAGTTCACTGCACTTAATCCCAGCTCATTGCACTTACTCCTAGCTCACGCTCGCACTCGCTGCAACACTTATATATTGTAATTTTATAGTTGATATAAATTATATATTATTAGTTGTATTATATTATATTTTTTTTAAGCGAAAAACCTCTTGTGGGCCGCCTTGGTCTGAGATACCATGAATAGGGGGTTCTACACCGTCAAAGTCACCCGAGAGTCACACCCGACCCTGTCCGCACCAAAATTATCAATTGGATTTTGGATACCCAATTCAACTTTTTGGTAGGGTGGAGATTTGAACCTGGGACCTCCCTTGGAGGATTGACCTCTCCTCTCCAACTCACCTACAACACCTGGGTTTTTATAGTTGTATTATCTCTTACTATTTGAACATTATTTTCATTAAGGTCCACTTTTTAAACCTCTTTAATTTGTGTTATTTGATATAATTGTATATATGTTTTTCAATTAGTTATATCAGATTGAAATGGGTCACACCCGTATTACATCATCACCACATAGTGGTATTACAACAAAGCTTGGATATTATCCATGTATTGCTTGGCAAGATTTGAACCTTGGTATCCTCCTTAAATGTTGAGGAATCTAACCAGTTGAGCTAATGCCACTTGATATAATTGTATCAATTTTTATGACATACCCTTGATAGTATTTTTAAGGATTATTATCAACAAATACTATATATATTATTATAATCATATTAAATTATATGGTAAATATTGATAGATTTAGTAGGGGAGAATGAGGATAGAATTATGGAATTCAATTATAAGTAAAGTCCATAATAAACTAGTAGCATGGAAAGGTAGATGGTTATCATTAGTAAGAAGAGTGCAACTAATTAAATTAGTCTTACAGGTAATTCCAACTTATTATATGTCCTTGTATACTATGCCAAAATTGATAGAAAAAAGTTTAATCTTCATTATGTAGTTATTTTTGTGGTCAGGATTATATGATAAAAGGAAATTTCCTTTGGTGAAATGGAGCAAGGCGTGTGATGATAAAACTAGGGGAGGTCTCGGTTTAAGAGCTCTTATGGATGTAAACTTAGCCCTTAGGGGAAAATTAATTTGGAGATTGTACATAGAGAGTAAAAACAATGAGCAAGAATTCTTCTAAGTATGTTGAGCCCAATGACCCAAGCTCAATTTTTTAATACATTCTATCTACCAAATGGTTATGCACTATGGAATTGTTTAAAAAAATAATTTATATAGTAATTAAAGGTTTAATATGGGTGGTGCCAACTGGAGAAAAAATTCTATTTTGGTGGATAATTTATGTGATAACAAACCACTCAATCTAGATCCAGTTTCGAAACCATGGATGAAATTACTTCAAGACAAATATGGTGATAGGGTCTCAAACATTTTGTACAAGGATTAGGAAGGAAGATACAAATGGAAAGAATATTTTTTTACAAGTATACAAGACATTGATGTTAGGAGGCACTTGGGTAGAAAGATAACAAAAATGATTATTTTAAGGGGAGCCAAGGATAAGTTGATTTAGGAGTTGAATAGCTCAAGAGAATACACAAGAAGAAGTGGATATAATATAAAGCACCATCAAAATAGGAATATCACAAGAATATGCAGAGATATTTGGGATAGCCTGAGAATTCCTAATGTCAAAATGTTTGTTTGGCTAGTAGGTCATAGAAGAATTTTATCATGGGATAACCTTATGAAAAGGGGTTTTCATGGCCCGTCAAACTGTGTTCTTTGTAAAATAGAGGAGGAGAGTTTAGACCATGTCTTGGGATAATACTAAATAGTCAAGAAACTATGGCAATGGATTCTTAATATGTTTGGTACTTGCAAGGTGATGAATGATAAAATTAAGGAATGGTTAAAGCAATAACATAACACTTTTAAAAATGATGCTTTACAAACAATCTAAAATATATCAAAAGATACAATACTTTGAACTGTTTGGATAGAAAGAAATAGAAGAATATTTAAATGAAAGGAAATAAATTTAGAGCTGATGAAAAGAAATATTTTTTTAGCCATAGAGGAGTCTAAACCAACCCTATCAACTCACCCAATCCTTGATCTAGGAGAAGAGAGCCTTGATAGATAGATTTAAGTCACCAAATGGAATTGTGACGTTGGGGATCAGAGAAACAAAAAGAAGATAAAGAATATAAAGTGGAAATCACTAGATGTGGAGTCGGTCAAATTGAATTTTGATGGAGTGTCTAAAGGAAATCAAGGAACAGGAGGAGGAGGAATAATTAGAAATTATAGAGGAGAAATTTTGTCTTATTACACTTTCAATAGTGGATTTAAGACAAATATTAAAGTTGAAGCTTAGGTGGATTTGGAATGGTTAAAACTATGCAAACAAATGAAATGGAACAATATATGGATGGAAGGTGATTCACTCATAGTAATAAATGCAATTTTGAGAAAAGCAAAGGCTCCATGGAACATACAAGAGATAATTGTGGAAGTTCAAGACCTCGTTATAGAGTTTGAAGAAATCAGGTTTACACATACATTAAGGGAAGGAAACAAATGTGCAGATAGGCTAGACAATAGACAAGTTTTAATTGAGGATCATGAAGTTAAATTCTCTTTTCCTTGGTTAGAGGAAATAGTAAGTTTAGCTAAAGTTGACAAGAAAATGTTGATTGCTTAAATCAAATAATGATTAAGATTTATTTTAATGTTTTCCATTGGTAATATCTACTTCATTTTATAACATTAATGTGCTTTCATATATACTATTTATTATAATTTTTGTGGTTGCACTTGTGCTTCAAGAAGGAAACTAACAATCCAAATTTAGTAAAGCGGGCTATGATACTGCAATGTTTTGGAAATATTACTCTACTAGGATGCAATGCATAAATAGTAGAGGTGAGGTCAAATCCCCGCACGCAGGGCGCCAATAATTATTTTTAAAATAATTAAATTGAAAATCTTTGCAAAACACAAACAAAGCAAAACTGGAGCAATCACTTTATCTTGAGTGAAGGAGGCACATTGTAAAAGCCTTTAAGGCTTCATAACTGCCATTTTTTGCACTAAGGGGGGATAAAAAAAATTTCTCCACCATGATTTTACCCACAAAAAGGGGGGGATCACATTTACATGATTTTCCTTCATAGAATATTTTGCTAAAAAGGGAGGACAACTTAAAAAGGGTGCATTTTCGACAGCGATCGACACCTTAATCGAACTTCTTGCAACATTATATCAAATAATATTTTGCAACAAAGGAGGAAAAACTTAAAAGGATGCATTTTTAGCAAATACCGACACCTTAGTTATACTTCTTGAAAAATTACTTTGTAATAGGTGCATTTGCGACAGATACTAACACCGTCAAGTATGGGTAAATCAAAGAAAAAGCAAGCCCCAAAACAAACTGATGCATGTGCAAAATCAGTTAAAAGTCCCTACTTTCCACCAGAGATGGATGGGATAGATTTTTATGAGGATGGCACATTTCTCACACTACGTAGTGGTGTAGATGCCATACTCGATGATTATGTGTCTTGTGAAGACATTCAGATAAATGGTGTTCTAATCCCTATTGGCGTTATAATGGCAGTATACATGTCATTGGTTTCTCTTGATATTGCTCAATGTAAAGTGAAAAGGGACATTAGTGAGGAAATAGAGGTCAAACCCCTAATGGTCAATACTTGTTGTGACACAAGTGACCTTCAACCCATTGTGGCAAATGCTTGTTGTGATACAAGTGACCTTGGGCCCATGATGGCCAATGCTTGTTGTGATATAGGTGACCTCATACCTTCAATGGTAGATATCAGTTGTAGCACAAGTGATCTCATCACAGTAGTAGATTTTGCTTACGACACTAGTGAATTAAAAATTGAACCTCCTAAAAATGAGCTCCATAATATCATTAATAATGATAAATGCCATATTGTTAAAAGCATTGATGAAGATGACGAAATTGGGTTTTTTGAAAAACACACCAAAGGATTTGGATCCAAACTAATGAAGAAAATGGGATTCAATGGTGAGATATTAGGTAAACATGAACAAGGCATTAAAACTCTAATAATGCTAAATGTTAGGGAAAATAATGAAGGTCTTGGCTATTCTAGACATGCAAGTACCAGTATGACAATTTTTATAAAACCTAAATCTCCTACAACTCCTACAAAGCATTGTTGCAGTCATTGTAGTACAACAAGACATATATCAGCTAGGTGTTGGAAATTACATCCTTGTGACTCATGTAGATGTACAAATCACTCTTCTTCAAATTATTGGTACAAAATGAAAATGGCCAACAAGGTTCATATAGATTGTGGATGGACATATCACACACAATGGACCATGATGAAAGAAATTTTGTATGACTTCTACAAGAAAGGTAAAACCTATAGTAGACCAGAGGCAGATTCAGTGATAGACCAAGTGGCAGTACCAAAGGCAATAACCTAGAGACAGACCTAAAGACAGACCCAGAGACAAAGTTCTAGAGGCAGATCTATAGGCAGATCCAAAGGCAATGATCCAGAGGCAGATTCACAGGCAGATCCAAAGATAGACCCAGAGGTACTAATCCAATGGTAACCTTAGAGCCAGAGCCCGAGAAAACATCTTTCATTTCTCTTCTTCTTCATTGTATTGGGACATTTATATGTATTACCCAAATAATGTAATAAGGGGGGATGTTAGAGTACTATTACCTTATTTGGTAATATGTTAATTCTCCTAGGTTAGTTAATTTGTTTTCCCTAGGTTAGATATTCTACCCTAGGATAGATATTCGTTAACATCCTTTAGTTAACAAATATTATATTGTTAGTAGGTTAGCTATTGTTAGTTGTTAGCCTATTTTAATGTATTGTTAGCTACCTTCACGGTAGTAACGTGTTGGCTAGCTATCTATAGCCTATCGCAGTTGTATTTAACAATAGCATTATTATCAATATTATTAATCAATTATACCTAATCTAATAATTCTAAGGTAAGCCAAGGATAAGTTAGTTAAATATCTTAGGAGAATACAAAACAAGAAGAATATATAATGTAAAGCACCAACAAAATTGGAATATTGCAAGAATATAGAGATTTGGGATAGCCCAAACATTCCTAAAGGTAAAATGTTTGTTTGGCTAGTAGGTCATAGAAGACTTTTATCTTGGGATAACCTTATGAAAAGGAGTTTTTATGGCCCCTCACAATGTGTTCTATGTAAACAGGAGGAGAGTATAGCCCATATCTTGGGATACTTCTCAATAGTTTGAAAACTATGGCAATGGATTCTTAATATGTTTGATAAATGCATGGTGATGAATATCAAAATTGAAGAATGGTTAAAGTAATTGGGGAGCAAATTTAAAAATGAGGTTTTACAAACAATATGGAATATATCAAAAGATGCAATACTTTGGATTGTATGGTTGGAAAGGAATAGAAAAATATTTAAAAGAAAATAAATCAGTTTAGAGGTATTGAAAAGGAAAATTATGTTTAGCCATTGAGGAGGTTAAACCAACCCTACCAACTCATCCAATCCCTAATCTTGAAGCAAAGAGCCTTCATATGTGGAGTCAAGTCATCAAATGGAATTATTATGTTGGGCATAGGAGAAACAAAAAGAAGGCAACAAATATAAAGTGGAATCCACGAGAAGTGGTGTTGGTCAAATTGAATTTTGGTGGAGTGTCTAAAGGAAATCTAGGACCAAAAAGAGGAGGAAGAATAATTATAAGTAATAGGGGAGATATCTTGTCTCACTATGCTTTCAATAGTGGATTTAAGACAAATAATGAAGTTGAAACATTGGTGGCTTTGTCAAGGTTAAAAATATTTAGACAAATGAAATGCAATAGAGTATGGATGGAAGGTGATTCATTAATAGTAATAAATACAATTTTGAGGAAAGCAAAGGTTTCATAGAACATACAAGATATAATTGTGGAAATAAAAGACCTTGCTACAAAGTTTGAATAAATCAGGTAAGCTAGCCAATAGAGGGGTTTTAATTGAGGATCATGAAGTTAAATTCTATTTTCCATGGTTAGAGGAAGTAGTAAGTTTAGTTGAAGCTGACAAGAAAATGTTGACTAATTGAATCAAATAATGATTAAGATTTACTTTAATGTTTTCCATTGGTAATATTTGTTTTATTTTATAACATTAATGTGTTTTCATGTGAAAGACAAGGACAAACAAGGCCAAATATTTGAATAACTTATTAAAGGAATACGAAAGAGAATCAAGGTAAAAATTTAATAGGACAAAATATAAAATTTACTTCCTAAACACTCCAACTAAAATCAAAGCAGGGATATATGGGTTACTTCAAATGAAGGAGGTAAATTTAACAACAACTTACCTAGGGATATCTTTATTTGAGGGGAGAATGAGGATAGAATTATAGAATCCATTTATAAGTAAAGGTTAGAATAAACTATTGGTATGGAAAGGTAGATGGTTATCATTAGAAGGAAGAGTGCAATAAATTAAATTTGTTTTACACACCATTCCAACTTATTATATGTCCTTATATACTATGTCAAAATCAATAGAAAAAAATTTAATGTATATTATGTGATCATTTTTATGGTTGGGATTACATAAAATAGAATTTCCTTTGGTGAAATGGAGCAAGGCGTGTGATGATAAAACTAGGGGAGGTCTTAGTTTAAGAGTTCTTATGAATGTAAACTTAGCTCTTAGGGAAAAACTAATCTAGATATTATACAAGGAGAGTCAAAGACGATGGACAAGAATTCTTCTAAGTATATTGAGTCCAATGATCCAAGCTTAATTTTTACAACATTCTCTCTACCAAATGGTTTTGCACTTTGAAATAATTTAAAAAATCAATTGATATAGTGATTAAAGGTTTAAGATGGGTTTTGGATGGATACTTGGTGTTATAAAAAACCACTCAATCTAGATCCAATTTTAAAACCTTGGATGAGATTACTTCAAGAAAACTATGGTGATAGGGTTTCAAACATTTTGTACAAGGATTAGGAAGGAGGATACAAATGGAAAGAAGATTTTTATACAAGTATACAATATATTGATGCTAGGAGGACGTTGAGTTGAAAGATAAAAACATTGATTATTCTAAGGGGAGCTAAAGATAAATTGATTTGGGAGTTGAATAACTTAGGAGAATACTCAAAAAGAAGTGGATATAATATGAAGCACCAACAAAATAGGAATATCACAAGAATATGGAAAGATATTTGGGATAGCCCAATCATTCTTAAAGTCAAAATGTTTGTTTGGATAGTAGGTCATAGAAGAATTTTATCTTGGGATAACCTTATGAAAATGGGTTTTCATGGCCCCTCACAATGTGTTATTTGTAAAAAGGAGGAGGAGAGTATAGACTATCTCTTGGGACATTGCTCAATAGTTTAGAAAATGTATCAATGGATTCTTAGAATGTTTAATAAATGCATGGTGATGAATGGTAGAATTGAAGAATGGTTAAAGTAATGGTAGAGCACTTTTAAAAGTGAGGTTTTACAAACAATTTGGGATATATCAAAAGATACAATACTTTAGACTATTTGGCTAGAAAGGAATAGAAGAATATTTAAAGGAAAGGAAAACAATTTAGAGGTAATAAAAAGGAAGATTTGTTTATCCATAGAGAAGTCTAATCCAACCCTATCAACTCACCCCATCCCTAATATAGAACCAGAGAGCCTTGATAGATGGAGTCAAGTCATTAAATGGAATTATGATGTTGGGTATAGGAGAATAAAAGAAGGTAAAGAATATAAAGTGGAAACCACTAGATGTAGAGTTGGTCAAATTGAATTTTGATGGAGCATCTAAAGAAAATCCAAGACCAGTAGGAGGAGGAATAATTAGAAATAATAAAGGAGATATTTTGTCTCATTACACTTTCAATAGTGGATTTAAGACAAGTAATGAAGCTAAAGCTTGAGCAACATTAGAAGGGTTAAAAATATACAAACAATTGAAATAGAAAAGAGTATGGATGGAAGGTGATTCACTCATTTTAATAAATGCAATTTTGAGGAAAGCAAAGGCTCCATGGAACATACAAGAGATAATTATAGAAATTCAAGACCTTGTTATAGAGTTTGAAGAAATCAGGTTTACACATACGTTAAGGGAAGGAAACAAATGTGCAGATATGCTAGCCAATAGAGGGGTTTTAATTGAGGATTGTGAAGTGATATCCTCTTTTCCATGGTTAGAGGAAGTAGTATGTTTAGTTGAAGCTAACAAGAAAATGTTGATTACATGAATAAAATAATGATTAAGAGTTACTTTAATGTTTTCCATGGTAAAATGTGCTTTATTTTATAACATTAATGTGTTTTCATATAAACTATTTATTATAGTTTTTGTGGTTGCACTTGTACTTCAAGAAGGAAACTAGAAATCCAAATCTGGTAAAGTGGACTATGATAGTGCAATGTTTTGGAAATATTACTCTACTAAGATTCAATGTATAGATAGTAGAGGTGAAGTTTTGATATTGTGAGGGCTGTTGCAGGAAAATATCAAGAAAAAGAATGCTAAATTTTGAAATATTTATATTCACGCAAAAAATTGAAGATCTAGAAAATGAAAATCAAGAATTCAATATTTTTATGAAAAATGTAAGGATCTAGCTATAACAAATTAATTGAGATGATAATTGGATCTATTTGCAAACTCTCAAAGCTCTAATTAAGAGAGTTGTGATTTGTCAAGGGTGGGTGACCCAAGTACAACCCCTTGTTCTCCTACATCATTTTTCATAAAAAATTTAAATTCTTGATTTTCGTTTTTTGGATCTTCTTCAATTTTTTGTGTGAACACAAATATTCCAAAATTTAGCATTCTTTTTCTTGACATTTTCTTACAAATTTCACAATACCAAAACTCCACCTCTATTGTCTACTCATTGGACTTGAAGAGTCACATTACTATGGCTATATTATGGAGACAATACTCCATGAGAAAGCAATACAAGAAGGAGAAAAAAAAGAATAATCTATTTAAGAGATCTAGTTTAGAATAAAATGTGTATACATATTTGAGCAATTAATATTGTAAGTTTTCTTCATGCATAGTTCATGAATGATTTAGGCCATTTACATTCATATTTGATTATATAAGTGAATGTTTATTTTAGTATTATATAGGCCTTGATATACATATTAATTTTCTCATATATTATTCTACTCATTATATGATTATTTTGACCTTTAATATTGTGGCTATTTTATATTGGGACCTATGATATTTTGTGGTAGTAAGGCTTAAAAAACCAACATTTTTCAATCCCTCTAAATTGCTTTCCTTTCTTTTTAATATTATTTTATTCCTTTTTGTCCATATAGTATGTTATCATGTCTGATTGTACCAATCAAAATAATCACACCTCATGAGGAATGATATAGTCGGACCGCAACCGAGAGCATGAGGTTTGGCTCAATCGAGGGCCTCTGGGAGTTTTTTACAAGGCTAGCTCCTTGTTAAGACTTGATATTTAAGGCACACTTTAACTCAAGGGAGGAAACAGGACACAAGAGATAAAAATAAAACAACTCAACAAAAGAAAAAGGGGTGGCAATGCACCAAAATATATGCTAAGATATCCTTGTACAACAGGCCTAAACACTATGTGCCAACGATGAACTCTTCCTTTCTCCAACATGGTTAAGCATAGATGATATTCATCAACATAAGCATACATAAAGAGGTGGATCTACAAGAGAGCCACATATGGCTAGTCTAAAACTTGACTCAAGCCCCTCACACACACGTATATCAATAAATCCCAAAGCATGTAAAGACTACAAATACATACACACATATAGAAATAGGTCTGTAGGAGAGCCAATGATGGCTAGTCCAAAAGTTGACATAGGCCTCCACACACACACACACATATACATACAAATAGTTCATTACAAAGATTGTGCTAGAAGCAGGGGTTTTATTCACCCAAAAGTTGCTCAAGATCCAACTTTTATACAAAAAGAAATGAAGACATCCTACAAAAGAATACAATTGAAAACTTGTTGATCCTTTACAAAACTAGCACTACTATTTATAAATTACAAAGATGAGGATTTCCCTTGAAAACTCTTGCAAATATTTCAAGATGACTACTGCTTTTGATATCGGGTCATGTCTTGTTTGAGTTGTCAATACTTCCAAGGTTCTCTAGATATAGTATCTTAAATGCCAACTGGTTTAGAGCCTTTAGATGAGTAGCTACCACCATTATTTGCAACTACCTCTTCTTAGGAATTCCCATAATCTAGGTGTAAAATATTTTTTCATTTAATACTCCATTCAATAGTGGCTTTGTCATGGCTTCCTAGGGATATACAACATTTCTTTGATGAAGGATAGTACTTTCTAGAAGATTGTGCACCTCAACAACTCTTAGAGTTTTGGGATGTGGTTCATTTTCTTTAGAAGTTTTTCTCACCATCTGATCTTGAAACTTTTTTTACCTTGATTGTAGGACTTCCAATGTTAGAGCTTTTGCTTCATCCTTTTTTATCAGACCTAATAAAGGTTTGGCCTTTGGAATTTATCCTTGTTATCCCTCCAATCATTGAAACTTTCGATTAAGGGTTTCTCTTTAGTGTTTGTCTACTTTTGCACTTCACTCTTGCTACCAAAATATTATGTAGTGAGTAATCACTATAGTTTTAGCAACTCATAAGGGATATTTAGCCTGCTAAAGATAAGGAATATAGGGAGGTTGGTGCTTTAGCTCATTGGACATGGATTCAGGTAAATAATTCACCTAACGAAGGTGGAAAATTCAATAATTAGTTTGCATCTACAAGTATTTGTAGCTATTAGAACTTTCATCATCCCATGATTTTTGGACTATCATGCTACATATAATACATATGTACAAAGGTTTTAAGTGGGTAACATTTATCCATTGGGTATGGAATAAAAAAGGCCCCCACTAGCTACTCAAGTACATTTTCTTCATTTTTCTCTAGATTCTTGGGTGAAAGATCATAACCCTTATGAAACTAGGACTTCTCAGTAGTCCCCTTGCTACAAATAGTCTGGTACCATATATAAACACCCTTCTTGGTAAAGTGTTAATGGTACCAATATCGACTCCCTCTTTATTTTTTATCCTATTGGCATACAAATTCCACCTCCAACTCAGGTCCTTTACCTCTTCTTTGCTTTTGGAGGAGCATGTTGCTTCCTTCTAGCTTGGGAAAGTGTCCAAACTTATTTTCTTAAACACCTTTGAGGTAGCGGATTCTACTACCTTTGTTATCCTTTGGCCCATCTAATTGTTGATCTAGTTTTGGGGCCTATCAAGAACTACTACCTATGCCTCCACATACTTCTCTTTCTTTTTCTAGATTGGTGTAATATGTTTAGGACTAGTAAGTTGTTGCATGAGAGAGGACTATAGAGTAGCAGGTTGGATATCTAGGGTTGATTGCTTCATCTCCCTAAATTCATTTATGAATAGAACAACAAGCTAGTATCATTCACTGATTGAGTTCCAAGGGAGAGAGTAGAACCCCTTACAAAATCTTCCTTTGAACAAAGTCATGTGAAGCCTTAAAACCACATTCTACTTCATGATGTACAATTGGTAGCAGTAGAAAAAATCTTGCAAATGCTTTCATAGGGTTGATACTCCTTTGCCATCATAATATGATAGATTTTTATGTATGAACATTGTATAGTCATCCTAGACATTGGGTGACACTAGATGTTGCAAAGGGCTTGTTTTGATCCATTCTAAAAAGTTCACTAGGAAGGAAGCATTCATGTTCTAGCATACAATATCCATGGTGGAGCTTTCATAGTCTTCCAAGTTCTTTGGTTCAATTGTAATCTCCAAATTAATGCAATATTTTCTTTAAAGTAGGTAGATTGAGGCCTTCACCAAAACCTCAATCTAGTATCTTTAATAATAGCTTCTTTTGGTGTTCATTCTAGAGTAGAGTCACAAGGTGAGTGAGAGGCACTTCAATGATCTGGGATAGACCTAGACCCTCACCAAGTCTAGCCTAACTTATTGTTGTAATTATAGGGCCAATGATGTGTCACTGGGATCCCATCGGGTGTGCCATTAAACTGTTGTCATATTTGATTGTCCTAATTGAAACAATTATGCCTTACAAGGAGCAAAATAATAGGGCCACAACTAAGAGCATGGGGTTTGATTAAATTGGGGGTCTCTAGGAGTTTTTAAAAGGTTGAATCCTTGTTAAGATGTAATCTTTAAGGCTTACTTGAACTCGGGGGAAAATAGATGCAAGAGATAAAAGTAAATAATTCAACAAAATAAAAAGGGGCCACAATATGCCAAAATATCTTCTAAGATCTCCATACATAATATGTCTAAATGTTACGTGCCAAAAATGAATGATTTATCTCCCCAATATAGTTAAGCATAGATGAGAGTCATCAACATAAGCATACATAAAAAGGTGGGTCCATAAGAGAGCCAAAAGTGGCTAGTCTAAAAATTGATGCAGGCCCCTCACACACACATATATCAATAAAACCCAAAGCAGGTAAAGACTACAAACACATACATACATATAAAAATGGGTCCATAGGAGAGCCATAGATGGCTAGTCCAAAAATTGATGCAAGCCTCCATACATATATCTTCAAATAGTTCATTATAGAGATTGTGTCAGGATTGGGGGTTTAATTTACCCATAAGTCGCTTAAGACCCAACTTCTATATAGAAAGCAATGAAGGGAAAGTCTGCAAAAGAATACAATTGAAAAATTTTCAATCCTTTACAAAGCTAACACTACTATTTATATATTACAAAGAGGAGGATTTCCATTCAAAACTCATGCAAATATTTCAAGATGACAGTTGCCTTTGATACTGGGTCATGTCTTGTCTGAGCTGCCAATCATTCCAAGGTTCTCTAGATCTAGTATATTAAATGCCAAATTGTTCTAAGCCTTTAGATGAGTAGCTACAACCATTATTTCCAAGTATCCCTTCTTGGTAGTCCCCATAATCTAGGTGTAGAAAATCTCTACTTTTAAACTCCAGATTTGAAAGTGGCCTTGTTATGGCATCCTAGCTACTACTATCCTTTTTAAGCGATATGCAAAATTCCTTTAGGAAATTATAATACTTTATAGAATATTGTGCGCCTTAACAAATCTTATATTCTTGGGATGTGGTTCCTTTTCTTCGAAAGTTTTTCTCACCATTTGACCTTGGAAATTTTCTTGCGTTGGAACTTTTGACATGCGGACCTCCAATGTCAAAGTTTTTGCTTCCCATTTTTAATTAGACATAATAAAGGTATGACCTTCAAAATTTATCCTTTTTGGCCCTCCCATCCTTCAAAATTTTAATTAAATGTTTCTCTTCAATGTTTGTTTGCTTTTAAACTTTGCTCTTATTGCCAAAAAAATATAGTGAGGAATTACTACATAGTCCAAAGTATTGTATCTTTTGATACATCCTAGATTTTTATAAAGCCTCACTTATAAAAGTGCTCTACCATTGCTTTAACCACTCTTCAATTATCATTCATCACCATGTGTTTACCAAACATATTAAGAATCCATTGCCATAGTTTCTAGACTATTAAGCAATGTCCCAAGAGATGGTCTATACTCTTGTCCTCCTTTTTACATAGAACACATTGTGAGGGGCCATGCAAACCCCATTTTCATAAGGTTATCCCATGATAAAATTATTTTATGACCTACTAGCCAAAAAAAAAATTTACTTTAGAAATGCTAAGTCTATCCCAAATATCTCTCCATATTCTTGTAGATTTTCTATTTTATCGGTGCTTTACATTATATTTTCTTCCTGTTTTATATTCTCCTAAGCTATTCAACTCCTAATTCAACTTATTATCTTCTCCCCTTAAAAAAATTATTATTATCTTTTTGCTCAACTGCCTCCTAACATAAATGTCTTGTATACTTAAAAAAAAATTTCTTTCCATTTGTATCTTCCTTCTTGATCCTTGTACACAATGTTTGAAACCCTATCACAATATTTTTCTTGAAGTAATCTCATCCATGGTTTCAACATCCAAATATAATTTTTTTCTCCATCCCACCACCCATTTTAGACCTTTAATAACTAGATTAATTAATTTTTTAAAATTATTCCATAATGTAAAACCATTTGGTAGTGAGAATGTAGTAAATATTAAGCTTGGGTCATTAGGCTCAATGTACTTAGAAGAATTATTGCCCATTTTCTTTGAATCTCTTTGTACAATCTCCAAATTACTTTTCCCCTAAGAGCTAAATTTGCATCCGTGATAAATCTTAAACCAAGACCTCCTCTAGTTTTATCATCACACACTTTGCTCCATTTCACCAAAGGAAATTATATTTGATCATGTAATCCTGACAGAAAAAAATGACCATATATATATATTTTTTAAATAAAAAAACCCCTTGCGGGGCCGCCTTGGTCTAAGAGACCACGAACAGGGGGTTCTACACCGTCAAAGTCACTCGGGGGTCGCACCTAGCCCTGCTTGTACCAACATTATCAATTGGATTTTGGGTACCCAATTCAGCTTTTTGGTAGGGTGGAGATTCGAACCTGGGACCTCCCTTGGAGGATTGCCCTCTCCTCTCCAAATCACCTACAAAACCTAGGTAAATGACCATATAATTTAGATTAAACTATTTTCTATCTATTTTGGCATAGTATATAAGGACATATAATATGTTGGAATGGCCTATAAGATTATTTTAATTAGTTGTTCTCTTCTTGCTAAAGATAATCAACTACCTTTCCATGTTAGTAGTTTATTCTAAAATTTACTTATAATTGGATTCCTCATTCTCCCATAAAGTAATGGCATCCCTAGATAAGTTGTTGCTAATTTTCCCCCTCCATTTTAAGTAACTTGCATATCCTTGCTTTGATTCTAGCTAGAGTGTTTAGGAAGTAAATTTTGAATTTTGTCCTATTAATTTTTTTCCTAATGCTCTTTCATATTCCTTTAGCAAGTTATTTAAAACTCTAGCCGTATTTATCCCCACCATCCCAAAAAGGATAGTATCATCTACATACTATTGATGGGTGATATTGTCGATGTTATTACTAAGCCTTAAGTCCACTTATTAGTCCATCTTTGTTAGCCTTCTTCAAGTTCCTACCCAATACCTCTATCGTAATAATGAATAAATATGGTGATAAAGGAACTCCCTGTATAAGACCTTTCTTGGCTTTAAATGAATATGTTACTAACCCATTAACCAACACTAAATATGATATTGTAGAGACACAAGCTTTAATCCATCTAACCCATTTCTTCCAAAATCTAAAATAAACTAATTCTACAAAAAGAAAAACTCATTTAACCCTATTATAGGCTTTACTCATATCAAGTTCAAAGATCATTTCTCTCTATTTTCTTGAAATTTATGAATAAATAACTCCATGAGCTACTATGATCTCGTCCATAATATATCTCCCTTTCACAAATCCTCCTTGCTCTTCTAAAATAATTTTGTCTAACAATGGTCTTAACTAATTTGCCATAACTTTGAAAATTATCTTATATGGCATATTACATAGGCTTATAGGCCTAAATGAATCAAACAATTTTACATCCTTCTTTTTAGGAATCCAGGTAAGATATGTTGCATTTATTTATAAAGTATGTACTACTTTACCATAGATTGTTCCACTGCCACCAATAAAGAATCCTTCACTATATACTAGTTATGCTAATAGAATGTTGCAGAGAGCCCATCTAGACTTGGGGATTTATCCTTATCAAAAGAGAAGAGCTAAATGAACTTCTTCTAGAGTGATAGGCTTTGTTAATTTCCTATTATCTTCATCTGTTATAACTAAAGATACTTCTTCTAGTAGTTTATCATTAAGAACTTCAAACTCATTCAATCTATAATTTTTTGGTAAAAAAATCTTACCTCCTTTCTAATTTCACTCTGTTCTTCCATCCAAACCCATTCTACCAATTCTAGATGTTGATATCTATACTATTGCTATCCTATGAAAAACTTTATGTTTTTACCTCCTTTTAACAAAGTCTCTTGATTTTAATCTCCAAAATTTCTCTTCCTTACTCAAAATATTATGATATTCACTAAGCAACTCCCTTTCCTATAAGCTTGTATTATTATGCTCACCTTTTGGAAATTTTGAAGTGTTCTTGATTCATTCTTTAATCTAGATGTCATTGATTTAATTTGTTTTGGAAGTGTATACTATCCACCATTTCTTGAATAATTTCACGTTTATGCTATCGTATCAAGAAATTGAGGATGTTCTTTCCACATTTGCTCATATTTAAAATATGATATTTTTAAAATTTACTACCACCATTTTAACTCTTATTGGCTAGTGATTTGAACCAATCCTTGTCAAGGTATTAATTTTAGAATAAGTTCCTTCATCTAGCCAATGATCCGAGGGTATGCATCTATTTAGTTTTTATGCTATTAGGTTTTGACCTCTCCTATTGTTGGTCCATGTATAGTTATCCTCTTCAAACTCAACCTCCCATATATTGTTGTTTTGAGTAAAAGCTAAGAAATCTCTCATATTTGGGTTATTTTCCTAATTCCTTCAATTTTTCATCTAGCTTGGTTATGGCATTAAAATATCATATGATCATGAATCAATATTCTTGGTCTTTACTTCTCATAGAGGCTTCAATCCCACTTCATACTTCTAATCTGACTATTTGAGTTGTAGGTCCATAAACATTGATAAGGATGAAATGAATATCTGCAAAATAGCATGTGACTAATGAGGCTATTCAATATCTAGTTTTATGCATGGTTGCATAGGGGGTTATAACAAGATTCTAACATGTTAGAATCCCCCTATCACTCCTTTAAAATCCACAACATCCCATTCACATCTTGTCCATACGGTTTTTATTATTTTGTAAACTTATTCCTTTGTAATTTTAGTTTCCTGGATACAAAGAATATCAAACTTATTACTTAAATAGAAGTCCCTAATACACCTTTAATTTAAGAGGGTATTAACACCCCTTATATTTCATGAGATGGTAATCATGTCTCGTTAGGGGCTACTGAACCTGCTTGCAAATTATTGATATCATTTTATTGTTTGGTAAAGAGAAGTTCAACCAAATTAGATTGGGTTCCTTTCTTTGTGTTTGCTCTTTCTTCCTTGGCTCTCGCTTGATAATTTAAAGATTTTCCTATTTTTGCATTTCTTGCATCATGATTATGTCTTATTATTCTATTCCTCAATATTCTTTCACAATTTTCCTTTTCATTATATTTATCATCTCTTGGTTCTGCTACGAAAGCCTTTGACTTCTTTTACTCATTTTTTGGCATTTTATTATTAATTAGAGAGGTATTAACATCTAACACTACATCTCTACCATTTTTATTCTCCTCAATTGCACATGGTACAAATATTGATGAGGCACACTCCTTAGGTTCAATAAGAATTTTCATCCCTAAATAAGGATCATCCTAAATGGGTGATTCCTTGTTAATATTTTGATCTTGTTGTACCATGTCCTATAAAATATGATTATATTTTCTTCATAGGCTAAAGCCTCAAAATAATTGGTATTTCTTGCAATATCATTCCTTATTTCTCTCATTTTTTTATTAAATTCAATCTATTTGGACCTATTTTTTGGAAGTTGAAAACCATCCTCATCCATATGCAACTGTAAGTTTCTCTTATGGTTTTCTAAATATGTTTCTATTGGACTCTTCTTAGGGCATGATCTCTCAAAATTCCCCACATAATTATATATTCTATATCTAAAAGATATGTTTCTATAATCTATGGTTTATGTCCATAAATTACCTCCATACTTAAGAATAATTGACTCTGGTAAAGGTTTACTTATATTAGTCACGACCAATATTTGAACATAAATAGCAAATAATCTATCTTTTATAGTTTTTGGAATCTCGAGGAATTATACCAAATCTTTACCTATTGCCTTTAAGGTATCAATTTCTTAGAATTCATTAGGAAATCCATACATCCTAACCTAGACTAGTACTAGGGATATATTTACATATTTAGGTGCAAAGCCTTCATACCAATAGGTAAGGAAGAGTCCTGCTCTTTCCATAAACCAAGGAACCCCTTTTAGGATTCTATCTATTTCCTTCGTAGAATAAAAAATTGTCTAGGAAAAATTCTTTGGGAAGAAAGGATAGACCCACTTTTGGAGACTTTCAACTCCTATCAATCCATTTTCTAAAGGTTGAAGCCCTTGGCCAAGACTCATTAAATTTATCAATAATTATCCTATATTTGAGTAACAAGGATTGCTTCTATGTGAGGTCTTCACTAATGTCTACTACTAGGAATAATTCTAAGGATTTAGCTATAAACCAATCCATGGAAAGGAAATTATAACTCAAAATCTACTAATTTACCAATATATCCTATAGGAATTATATTTTTAAAAAATAAACCTATAATAATTTACAAATAAAACTTCTAAGATAATGAAGAGGAAAAAGAAACTCAGTTAAAAAATTGTATGTCTATATAGAATTTCCTACCTTATTGATTCCTTAGCCATTTTTTGCTCCTCCCATCATCTGAATCCTAGCTAACAGATATCTGCATTTCATTTTTTGCAACTTGAAAAATTGTCATTGCTCTTATTCTAGATAGCTGACTTCATAGGACCATATATCCCTCAATATTTCTTGGATTCATTCATATGACCACTCTAAAGCTCTTGAAATTCCTCATAAATTAATCTGGGAATCGTTTGAATCAGAAAATCCTTCACAAAGAAATAGCTCCTAAAAGATGAGATGTTTTTTAGGAAAAAATTACCCTAATGTTGTCCTAGTTTCAAATAGCTATCTTCACACGGTCATATCTCTCTCAATACAATTTGGATTATTTTTAATGACCAATCATTTCAAATATTTTCATAAAATGGCACAAGAATTATTTTAATCAGACAACTCTATGCAAAGATATGGCTCTTGAAAGGTGATTCATTTTTAAGAAAAAAATACCTTATGTTTGCTAAAGGGGTTATCCTTTATGATCTAATTTCAAAACATAATTTAGAATACAAAAGGTGATAATATTATGGTAATATATTTTCATAAAAATACAGGGGTTATAATAATTATAGGGAAAAAAGGGAAGAAACTTTGTGATCCTCAAGATGTCTAAAGGAGGAGTGATTTGTTCCCCTAGGTCTTTTTTTCAAGGAAGCTTTAATTAAGGGGAATTCTCTAGGGATAGGATTTTGCAAAAATAATTGAAGTGATATTCAATGAGATGTTAGAGTATATTACATTATTTGGTACATGCTAATGTACCACCTTGGGTATATAACTAGAGTAGAAGTCTACCGTAGAGTAAGGTTTGAGTAGTTACTTAATGTAATGTAATAAATGCACAAGTGTTAGAATGTGCAATGATGTAAATGTGCATGTAGTCCACATGTACATGAGGCATAGGTTTGGTAGATGAAAATCCAAAAGACTTATCTCCCTATATATGCCTTTGAGGTAGAAGAGAAGAGAGAGAGAGGGATAAAATATAGAACAACGACTAGTTGCTTTAGTAGTTAGAGTGAGTACAATGTAGCTCCTTAATGTATTTATGGAGTGTTCATGTCCTCCATTATATTGCATTGTACTATTTTTGTATTATTTTATTAATGACATATTATTGAGTTATTGTAGAAGTATCCCTTATAATTTTCTTGCATATTATAGTGCCATTATCATATAGTTATCATTGCTTGCTCATTTTAAATCTTGTGTTTGCATTTTCTTTAATATATATCATCAAAAGCTAACAGTTGTATTAGAGCACACGGTAGATCAATAGGAAATAGAAAGAGCCACAATAAAGATTGAGAGGAGATAGAAAATCTCATTTTTAGAATTTCTAAAATTATATTTGGCTAGTCTTTCTATAGAGTTGCAAAAAAACTTGTGAAGACTAGGACTCAACATTGATTCCACTAGATTAACAAATCAACTAGTGAAGTTTATTCTCTCTAGATTCAAAGAAATTTCTACTATAATTTTATAATACTTTATTGTAGAGAAGAGGAGATTCAAAGAAAGTAGAGAAGCTTTCTACAAAGATATAGGAAGAATACCTTCTTTGGAATCAATACAATGCCTAAAGCAACAAGTTGGAGATTAAAGATTTAGAGGCCTAAGAAAAATGTCCCATTGCTAGATTTGTAGATTGAATATCCCATTGAAGGAAGAAGAGACTCCAAAAAAAAGTCTTGGAGAAGATTGGATATTGGAGATCTCCAATGAAGATTGAATACTATAGATTACAAATTGAAAGAAGGAGAAAACAACTCAAGAAGGTGAAGATACCCACGAGATGTCCCATTGAAGAACTTTTAAATTTGAAAGATTGAAGATAGAGAAGGACTAGCAAAAGTCCTACTGTAGATTTTATAAGCTGCAAAAATTAGAGATCAAATAGAAGAGGTCTCAAGGAAGGATTGAAAGGAAAAAGAAGGAGAAAACTAGGTGTATCAAAAATCAAGCAACACCAATACAAAAAATATAAAATGATAATAAACACCATAACACATAAATATTGCATAAAAATAGATAAGCTCTTTATTGTTGTGGGTGGATCTCAAATGTTACAATCGATATGCCCCAAATATGGGGTTTTACAATGTTTATTTTTGATACAAAATTATAGAGTACTAGGGTTCTCCAAAACCCTAGTTGAAAATAATGGTGGTGTCTTCGTGCTTGATTCGATACCAACATATTTGTGGGTAGGCTTGTGTATCCTGAGTGGGGCCACCCGAGATTCAACAACTTCCAAAGAATGTAGTTCTTACACCTACACATAGCCAACAATAACAAGGATCAATAATATCTGTGAGGGCTCCACTACGTGAGACCCTTAGAAGAAATAAAATGACTAAACCCTAATATTGCAATGAAAGCTATAAACAAAGCAAAATAACATGAAATAAAGTGCACAAAACTGTTTACCTTGTCAAACAATGCTAACCTGTTATTTCTATCTTTGTCGATGATGCATATGATTATTATGCAAATGCCCTGATGGCATTCGAGGGTCATGTATCTATAGATATGGTACATAAAACACTTGTGGGTGCTCGAGGATGAGCAAAAATATCTAGAGGCACTCTGTTGGCTCTAATGGGTGCTCAACATGCTCTTGTTAATGCTTGATGGGCTTTTGTGGGTGCTCAATAAGCTCTGGAGGGTGTTTTGAGGTTGATGGAAGTGGATATGCCCTAATGGTACCTAAAGGTCATAGGTCTACAAATCTGGGATGGTAAACACTTGCAGGTGCTCGATGATGGTCAAAAATACCCAAAGGCACTCTGGAGGATGTGGAGGGAATTTTGGAAGCATTGGGGGATGCTCAGGAATCTCTAGAGGGTGTTCGACGGTTAAGGGAAAGGATGAAGAATAAAATATGGTTTGTGTGAAGTGGGTGGTGGTGGATACGGGCAAGGCGACATGGAGTGATGACAGATGAAAATGATGACGAGGATGCTTGAGAGCTTCAAGATCTCAAGGGGAATTCAAAAACTTAGGGTACTTGTTAGGGGTTCTAAGAACTTAGGGGTTAGAGAACTCAAAATTATTAGCGAACTTAAGGGTTGAGTCGTAAAAATGACTCCTCTTTATAATCTTCCCTTAGACATGTTAGGGTTTCAACGACACAATTTGAGCAACCGAGATTAAAACATGAGGAAGGGTGGAGATTAAATTTGGGCAAGTGGCATGGATTAAGGTGAATGGATGGCTAAGATTAAAACATGACGGATGGCTGGGATTAATTCATATATATATATATATATATGTATATATTAAATATATATAAATATAATATATAACATATTAGTATTTAAATATATTAAACAAATATATACACATATATATAAATAATAAATAATAAATAATAAATAATTATGGTGGGAGGTTAGGAATGGATGACAAGTGGCTAGATTTTGGTGTCTACAGATGCCTCTTTTTTGTACCATGTTGCGTAAAACACAATGTGGTGTAAAAATATGAGACACTTGGTTTGGCCTGATGACCTTGGAATACGAAGATTATCTTGAAGTCAAAAGAATTTGATTATATAATAATTTAATTATGTAGCTTACCACAATAATGTAAAATGACAATAAACACCATAACACATAGAGATTGCATAAAAAATAGATAAGCTCTTCATTGATGTGGGTGGATCTCAAATGTTACAATCGATATGCCCCAAATGTGGGGTTTTACAATATTTATTTTTTATACAGAATTACAGAGTACTAGGGTTCTTCAAAACCCTAGTTGAAAATAATGGTGGTGTCTTTGTGCTTGATTTATCCCAATAGATTTGTGGGTGGGCTTGTGTATCCTGAGTAGGGCCACCCGAGCTTCAACAACTTCCAAAGAATGTAGTTCTTACACATACACACATCCAACAATAACAAGGATTAGTAATATCTGTGAGGGCTCCACTGCGTGAGATACTCAGAAGTAATAAATTGACTAAACCATAATATTGCAATGAAAGTTGTAAATAAAGCAAAAGAACATGAAATAAAGTGCACACAATTGTTTACCTTGCCAAACAACGCTAATATACTATTTCTATCTTTGTCGATGATGATTACGCAGATGCCCTGATGGCACTCGAGGATCATGTGTCTATAGATATGGTGCGAAAAACATCCATGGGTGCTTGGGTATGACCAAAAATACCCAGAGGTGCTCTGCAGGCTCTAGTGGATGCTTGGTGGGCTCTAGTGGATGCTCGATGAACTCTAGAGGGTGTTTGGGGGTTGATGAAAGTGACAAAGAACCATATATGATTCGCAAGGGAATGGTGGTGGTAGAAACGAAGGGCTACGAGATACGGTGATGGGTGAGGATGGAAATGAAGGTGGGGCTAGGGTTTGGACTCCAAAAATTTCCTAAGAAACTTAGAGAATTCAGGAACTTAGGGATTCCAAGAACTTAGGGGTTAGAGAACTCAAAAATGTTAGTGAACTTAGGGGTTGAGTCATCAAAATGACTCCTCTTTATAATCTTTGCTTAGACATGTTAGAGTTTCAACGACACAATTTGAGAGTTTGAGATTAAAACATGAGGAAGGGTGGAGATTAAATTTGGGTAAGTGGCATGGATTAAGGTGGATGGATGACTAAGATTAAAATATGACAGATGGATGGGATTAATTAAAATATAACATATAACATATTAACATTTAAATGCATATTAAAGAAATATCTATATATATATATATATATATATATAATAAATAAATAATTGTGGTGGGAGGTTACAAATGGGTGACAAGTGGCTAGATTTTGGTGTCTACAAATGCCCCTTTTTGTACCATGTTGCATAAAACACAATGTGGTGCAAAAATACGAGACACCTGGTTTGGCCTGATGATGAAGCAAATTTCTTTCATTGGAATGAGAAGATGATCTTGAAGACAATAATTTGATTGTGTAGCTTACCCCCTCAATTGGAAAGTGAGTGAAGAATGAATCTCATGAGCCAATTGATAGAATTGTGCAATGAAAATGTAAGTGAATGGTGTAAATGTAGATGTATGATGTAAGTGTGGATGATATGAATGATGTAAATTGATACTGTTTTTTCCCCAACAGATAGAGGGGGTTGGTGTAAATGCAAGTGATTGATTCTATTTTTTTCCAAACAAAGAAAGGGTTTTTGCCAAGTGTAAATGCCATGATCATGTAAGATGTATCCCATTGTTTGAAATCAAAATTAAATGTGGTTACCCCAGTTTTGGGGTGATTCCATGTTGTTGAAGGAAAGTGTATTTTGGTGTCATTGAAATGCAAAGTTATGAAAATGCAAAAAAAAAGAAAATAGTCTTGCCCTCGGGGCCACTCATGATTGTAGCTAATTCCCACATGGAATTCCTAAATGGTTTCTCAATCACTTTACTCGACCTATATCCTTAGAGACTGATGTAATTGTAAATGAAAATGATGAAATTTATCCATGATGAGAACCCTATGGAAAAGGGCATCAATGACATCTGTTGAGTAAATTGGTCTAGGAATGGGCTCACTCTAAGGATGAGGGACCAAAAGTGATTTTATTTTTTAACAAGAAGATAGTAGATGATGAAGATGACCAAGTGTCCTTATGGTGATTTATTCATAGTATGGAATTGTATGGACAACCAATCACTGCAATCGTCAAGTTAATAGAATACACAACTAGATACAAGGTTCACTTGAAATTTGTATTTAAACTTGGAAAATGTGCAAATATAATGATTGGTGGATTTGATGGTGTTGAAATGTAAATGTTGAATGAAGGTGTAATGATGAATGAAATTGATGATGTTAAATGCGGATGATATGAATGATGTAAATTAATTTTTGTAAAGTGCAATGAATGATTTTGTTTTTGCCCCAAAAAATGAAGGGGTTTTTGATATGTGTATGTTTGATTATGTTTTTGCCCTAACAGAAAAAGGGTTTTATGAAAATGCAAATGATTGATTCTATTTTTTGTCCTAACAGAAAAGGGTTTTTTGAAAATACAAGTGATTGAGTCTTTTTTTGCCTCAACAGAGAAGGGGTTTGTGAAAATGTAAGTGTCCTTATGGTGATTTAACCATCCTATCAAATTGCATGGATAACCAGTCACTGCAATCGCTAGGTGACTAGGATAAACCACTAAATACAAGGTTCACTTGTACTTGCGAATGTACTTGGAAAATGTTGAATGAAGGTGTAATGATGAATGAAATTGATGATGTTGAATGCTAGTGTATGGATAATGCAAGGAATGACTCTATTTTTGCCCCAATAGATGAAGGGGTTTTTGACATGAGAAAATGCAATGACTGTGAAAAGTGTAATGATTGATTATGTTTTTGTCCCAACAAATGAAGGGGTTTTGACATGTGTATGATTGATTCTATTTTTGCCCTAATAGAAAAGGGGTTTTTGAAAATGTAGATGATTGATTCTATTTTTGCCCTAATAGAAAAGGGGTTTTTGAAAATGCAAGTGATTGAGTCTATTTTTGTCCCAACAGAGAAGGGGTTTGTAAAAATGTAAGTGTCCTTATGGTGATCTATCCATCCTAATAAATTGCATGGATAACCAATCACTGCAATCACTAGGTGACTAGGTAAAACCACTAAATACAGGGTTCACTTGTACTTGCAAATGTACTTGGCAAATTTTGAATGAAGGTGTAATGATGAATGAAATTGATGATGTTGAATGCAGATGTATGGATAATGCAATGAATTATTATGTTTTTTCCCCAATAGATGAAGGGGTTTTTGATATGGAAAAATGCAATGACTATGAAAAATGCAATGATTAATTTTGTTGTTGCCCCAACAAAAAAGGGGTTTGTGAAAATGCAAGTGATTGAGTCTGTTTTTGCCCCAACAGAGAAGGGGTTTGTGAAAATGCAAGTGATTGAGTCTGTTTTTGCCCCAATAGAGAAGGGGTTTGTGAAAATGTAAGTGATTGAGTCTATTTTTTCCCCAATAGAGAAGGAGTTTTTGACATGTGAAAATGCAATGATTGTGAAAAGTGCAATGATTGATTCTATTTTTACCCCAACAGAAAAGGGATTTTTGAAAATGTAAATGATTGATTCTATTTTTGCACCAACAGATGAAGGGGTTTTGTGAAAATATAGATAATTGATTCTATTTTTTCCCTGATAGAAAAGGGGTATTTGACATGTGTGATGATTGATTCTGTTTTTGCCCTAATATATGAAGGGGTTTTTGACATGTGTAAATGCAATGACTGTGAAAATTGCAATGATTGATTCTATTTTTCACCAACAAAAAGGGGTTTTTAAAAATGCAAGTGATTGAGTCTGTTTTTGCCCTAATAAATGAAGGGATTTTTGAAAATGCAAGTGATTGAGTCTATTTTTTCCCAATAGATGAAGGGGTTTTTGACATGTGTATGATGATGTGATGTGTATGTGACCAAAGGAGTTTGGTTCCTTTCAAATTGAAAATGAGACCAATGGGGTTAGGTCCTTTGGATGATTTTTTTGGACTAAAATTTGACCAAAGGAATTTGGTTCCTTTGGAACCTTTTGAATTTGATGTGTGTATGCGAGGCAAAGGGCTCAACCTTTGATAAAATGACACAATATTTTAAACCTAGCAATTGACTTGTTGAAGATGTGATGTGTATGTGACCAAAGGATTTTGGTTCCTTTGGAGCCTTTTGAATTGAAATGTGACCAAAGGGGTTAGGATATTTGGAGCTTTTTTAGATTTTATGTGTGTATGCGAGGCAAAGGGCTCAATTTTTGACAAAAGGACGTAACCTTTTGAACCTAGAAATTAACTTATTGATGATGTAATGTGATTGAGTGATTGAATTGGTTGTTGAATTGGTGGGAAAGGTGTGATACCTTGAACACCCCCAAGTTGTGCTATTGTTTGTTTTATTGGAGGAAGGTGTGATACCTTGAACACCCCCAAGTTGTGTGCTTGTTTGTTTGATTGGGGGGAAGGTGTGATACCTTGAACACCCCCAAGTTGTGCTATTGTATAGAAATTTCTAGCAATATTTGCATATGTGAATTATATATATATATATATACATGGATTTTACTTTTGTGTGGATGTTTTTGGTGTGAATGCATATGTATATGTGTGTGAATGCATGTGTATATGTGTGATGGATGCTTTTGATGGATGATAATGCAATGATAATGTGTATGAATGCAAATTAATTAATGCTCTAATGATCATTCATAGTTTAGATGTTTCTTGACCATGTATAGCATTGTTGTTTAATTAGGGGTACCAAACTGGTGGCATGTGAAATGGAAAACTCATGTAATGATATGGATGTTGATATGGAAGAATACATGGATATTGACATGGAAGATGATATGGAAGAAAATATGGATGTTGATATGGAAAACTGATTGTTTTGCAAAGACTCAAACATAATAGTGATATCAAAAAAACCTACTAAAATCTACCTAATTTATCTAAGACCAAATGTGTGTGCAATGAATTCATTTACCAAATCATGAGCATGGTAATGACTTGTGGCAATCAAGAACCAGTGTGTGTGCAAGTGAGTTCATTAACCCATCTTGAGCAAATTGAGATGAAAACCTATTATGGATGAGACCAAGAAGCTAGCTTGTCCTTATGTGTGGTCAGAGGTCTCTTTAAAAGAGACGTGTCACCATGCATGAGTGTACTCCACTATTAGTCAAGCGTCTATAGCCCCGATGGATATTTAGCTCCATAGTCCAAGAATTTGATCTCTAAGCTTTGGAGATGACTACCTAACCGTCTAATTGGAAATGTAGTACTATCCTTACAACTTGAGGATCTGTGGTGTGTGATGGAAGATTTAGAGTTTTGGAGAGTTGGATTCTCAACCAAAGTGTGATGAGAATGTTACCCTATCCTTACTAGTCTATCTTGTATTTGGAAACAATTGTGATAGTGGTGAAAACCACTATTTTTAATTTTTGGACTATGTGCATGATGGGAGAAGCAAGGATTACCCTTTTCACTTTGAGGTTCAACCCAAGTATGGTGTTATCCCTATTTGAAACAAGATGTTTTTAATATGTGTGATTGTGTTTGGTTCAAGAATATTTAGAGTCAATTCCCAAAACTCAAGATTTTCTTAGTGAAAATGTGTCTTGGTCCTAAAGAAAACTTGACATGTATTGGAGGTTGCTAGAAATACTAGGAGTGGCTGAGTGACCGAAAACACCTAGGAATTATGGCAATGTAGTTTGTAAATGATAACTTGAATTTGTGGAATGGTGCAATGAAATGGATGATGATTTGAAGGTGCCCTTGATTAAGGCAACATGACTATATTGGATCAATTAATATCTAAACTAAATAAATGATCCTTAATATGAAATGAAAATGTGTGAATATTGTTGTGAATGCAATGTATAAAATGTAGTTTGTGAAATGAGAGTTGTGAAATGAAATGTGTGCAATGCAATGTGTGAAATACGATGTGTAAAATGCAATGTTGTCCAGTGCAATATGTAAAATGTAATGTGTGAAATGCAATGTTGTGCAAAAAAATGTAATGTGTGAAATGCAATGTTGTTTTTGTGTATTAGCCATGTATATATACATATATATAAATCACAGTAAGCATGGAATGCTTTCAAGTGTATGATGTTCAGTGGCTCGGGTTCTTCTACTCCCCCTAGCCTGGTAAGCTTATGTGCTCCTTGAATCTTGTGAACTCGGATAGCAGCAAGCAACATATATAGATCCAAATGATAAAATTATGCAAATGCAATGCAACGATTTTTGTTTTTTTTTTTTTTGAAGTGTGACCAAAGGTGTTGAGTGCCTTTGGAGCCTTTTGAAATTGAGATGTGACCAAAGGTATTTTGGTTCCTTTGGAGCTTTTTGAAATTGAGATGTGACCAAAGGGATTAGGTACCTTTGGAGCCTTTTGAAATTGAGATGTGACCAAAGGGATTAGGTACCTTTGGAGATTTTTGAAATTGAAATGTGACCAAAGGTGTTAGGTACCTTTGGAGCTTTTTGGAAATGAGATGTGACCAAAGGGATTAGGTACCTTTGGAGCTTTTTGGAAATGAAATGTGACCAAAGGGATTTGGTACCTTTGGAGCTTTTTTTTATGAGGGAGGTGCGATACCTTAAGTGTCCTTCATTTACTTGATGATTGATGGTGTGAGTGACTGGGAGGATGTGATATCCTGAGAATCCTCAATATGCTTGATGATTGATGGTGTGAGTGACTAGGAGGATGTGATATCCTGAGAATCCCTAGTATGCTTGATGATTGATGATGTGAGTGATTGGGAGGATATGATGAAATGAAATTGAAATTGATGTGAAATGCAATGTGTGAAATACAATATGTGAAATGTAATGTTTAAAATACAATGTGTAAAATGTAATGTATGAAATGCAATGTTGAACATGGAATGTATGAAATGCAGTGTGTAAAATACAATGTTGAACGTGGAATGTGTGAAATTTAGTGTGTAAAATACAATGTTGAACACGGAATATGTGAAATGCAGTGTGTAAAATGCAATGTGTGAAATATAATTTTGAACATGGAATGTGTGAAATACAATGTGTAAAATGTAATGTGTGAAATACAATGTTGAACATGGAATGTGTGAAATGCAGTGTGTAAAATGCAATGTGTGAAATGCAATGTTTAACATGGAATGTGTGAAATGCAGTGTGTAAAATGTAATGTGTGAAATATAATGTTTAACATAGAATGTGTGAAATGCAGTGTTGAACATGGAATGTGTGAAATGCAATGTGTAAAATACAATGTTGAACATGGAATGTGTGAAATGTAGTGTGTAAAATGCAATGTGTGAAATACAATGTTGAACATGAAATGTGTGAAATACAGTGTGTAAAATACAATGTGTGAAATACAATGTGTGAAATGGAATGTGTGAAATGCAGTGTGTAAAATGCAATGTGTAAAATGTAATATGTAAAATGCAATTTTGAACATGGAATGTGTGAAATGCAGTGTGTAAAGTGCAATGTGTACAAAGTAATGTGTGAAATACAATACTGAACATGGAATGCATGAAATGTACATGAAAGAAATGCAAATATGAAAATTTCACAAAATTAAACAAGTAATTCAATCCTATATTTTCTGCAATAGATTTTATTACCTCTTTTTTTATCTCTTTTATATATTTTTTTGTTTTGTGCGGTTCATGTGTTTTGAATGTTCTAATCTAAATTTTGCAAGGTAAAATCTATGGCTGGATGGCAAATAAGATTCTTCCTAGTGATGAAATCTAGAAAGTTTGCTCATGGGTATCTATGGTGGCTAAGGGTAGATACTGACGAAGGGAGATGAAGCCCACCATCACCAATTCTCAAGCAATGGTTGGTGATGAAATCCAACTCAATATGTGTTTATTGTGAAACGTGTTGTGTGTGTTTCATTTTAAAATTTCATGTTTTCTAATGTGTACATACAATTTCAAAAATAACCAATTTTACAAGCCTAAATCAGAAGACAAAAGCAAAAATACTAAGTTCCTCAAAAGAATGTAGGGTACACCACTTAAGACCCACTCTAAACAGTGGAGGGTTCACCTAATATTCCACCTTGAATCATCAAGTGATTCCAATAGTGGGAGTATGCTTAAGTATTCTAATTTTGTTCCTGCTTAGGCAAGTAAAAGAGGAATTCTTAACCCTATTATGCAAACTATTTTATATAGTTGTCACTTCATATGAAAATAGTATGTAGAATATTTAGTACAACACACCAGAAAATAGAAAAATTTAAATATGAAATATGAACTATGGTGAATGTGTGAATGCAAAGATACTCTAAATGCCTAAAAAACAAATGAAATATGATTGCTTTTAATGATGTTATTTTTATCAATGTTATTGTAAAATAAAGGAACCAATAATAGAAATGAGTTAGGGTTTACAATAAATTAACAAATAAAACCTATGTATCTCCTCACTTTGTGAAATGCACCCCAGAGCCTCTAGAATGCAATAGGGTGTTCACTGAGTGTTGTAGGGTGCCCCTCGAGCACTGCAGGGCATCTACACAACTTTTGGTCAACTTCTACAACTTTCTAGAAACCCTAACTCTACGAAAATTGTACGATCAAATTCTTGAAAACCTATAAAATAGAAATAGAAAATATAAATAAGTGACAAAGTAAATCAACATAGAGAACCCATTGTGGGTCCCATCATGATCACCATTTATGAATCACAAATTAAGAAAAACCATACAATAATGTAAAATGACAATAAACACCATAACACATAAAGATTGCACAAAAATAGATAAACTCTTTATTGTTGTGGGTGGATCTCAAATGTTACAATCAATATACCCCAAATGTGGGGTTTTACAATGTTTATTTTTATACAAAATTACAGAGTACTAGGGTTCTTCGAAACCCTAGTTGAAAATAATGGTGGTGTCTTCGTGCTTTATTTGATCCCAACAGATTTGTGGGTGGGCTTGTGTATCTTGAGTAGGGCCACCCGAGCTTCAACAACTTCCAAATAATGTAGTTCTTACACCTACACATAGCCAACAATAACAAGGATCAGTAATATCTATGAGGGCTCCACTGCATGAGACCCTTAGAAGAAATAAAATGACTAAACCCTAATATTCAATGAAAGCTATAAACAAAGCAAAAGAACATGAAATGAAGTGCATAAAATTGTTGACCTTGTCAAAAAATTCTAACCTGTTATTTTTGTCTTCATCGATGATGCAAATGATGATTATGCATATTCCCTAATGACACTCGAGGGTTGTGTGTCTACAAATTTGGTGTGGAAAACACCCGTGGGTGCTCAAGGATGATCAGAACTACCTAGAGGTGCTCTACAGACTTTTGTGGGCACTCGACGAGCTTTGGTGAGTGCTCAATAGGATCTAGTGGGTGCTTAGTGGGCTCTGGTGGGTGCTCGATGGGATCTGGTGGGCACTCAATAGGCTTTGGAGGGCGTTCAAGGGTTGATTGAAGTGTTGTAGAACTAGATCTGGTTTGCAATGGAAATGTGGTGGCAGAAGCAGAGTGTTTGGAGCGACGACGATGGGGTGAGGATGAAAATGAAGGTGGGGCTAGGGTTTGGACTCCAAAAATCTCCTAAGAAACTTAGAGAATTTAGGCACTTAGGGATTCCAAGAACTTAGGGGTTAGAGAACTCAAAAGTGTTAGGGGTTGAGTCATCAAAATGACTCCTCTTTATAATATTCCCTTAGACATGTTAGGGTTTCGACGACACAATTTGAGCGATCGAGATTAAAACATGAGGAAGGGAGGAGATTAAACTTTGGGTAAGTGGGATGGATTAAGGTGAATGTATGGATAATATTAAAACATGATGGATGTCTAAGATTAATTCATATAAATATATATATATATATATATATATATATATATATATATATTGAATATATATAAATATAATATATAACATATTAATATTTAAATATATATTAAACAAATATATATAAATAATAAATAATTATGGTGGGAGGTTACGGATGGATGAAAAGTAGCTATATTTTGATGTCTACACTAGGAAAGCCTCATTGTAGATTTTGGAGAAGGCCATTGAAGGATATTTGGAGAAGGCCATTGGAGGAGTTTCTAGGAGAACTCATTGGAGTAGAGTGCTAGCAAAGATAAGCACCTAATAAAGAAGGATTTGGGATAATTATTACCATACAACAACAAGCCCAAAAGGAAAAGAATCTGGCAAGGAGCTAGTCAAATTTTGGAGGAGAATATTGAAGACCTCAAGACATTCAAATTCTTGAGAAGAAGGCTACTAGATAGGCCAAGGTCAAAGTTATAATTTGACAAGGAGGTTGAAGGAGAAAGGAGTTAGAAGAATCCACTAAATCTGAGATATTTCGATATTGCCATTGAAGGCTATTTCGAAGAAAGGAGATTATTGGTTTTACATTAAAAGTTTCTAGGAGGAGAGTTTTAGCTGCAATTTGGAGGAGTTTCCTACCAAATTGGAGTGATTTGAGAATAAATTTCTAGAGGAGAAATTAGCTGTGTTAGAATCTAAAAAGTTCAAAGTTACGAGTAACAATTTGGGTAGCATCAATAACTGCTAAGTTTTAGAGTTTGAGGGAGCATCCTGAATGAGAGTTAAAGCCACCATAATACATTTTTTGGAAAACAAGTTAGAGGAGTTTTAAAGCTATAAATCGGTGAGTTAAAGAGCTATTTTGGACAATAAAGTAAGAGCTACGATTTCATAAAATATAGGGTAACAAATAGGTGAATCGAATCACCAATCAAGATTGCTACAAGGAGGTCAAAATAAGGTTTGATAATTGGTGTTATTAAAGTTCTTATTCAGTATTAATTAAGTTCATTTAAAACACCATTTTTAGAGTTATTCAAAGTAGCAATAAGGAGGTTGAATTTTAAGGTTTTCAAGTTGAATAAGGAGGTAGCACTATTATCTTGAAACCTGCAAAATATATTAACACTAGTTAGTGTTAGTAAGTTTATTAAAAGGAGCAATAAGGAGAAATTAATAGTGCATCATACAAGTTAATTTTTAAAAGTTATTTAAAGTGCATTAAGTATTTACCAAAGGAAGAAATATTAGTGCACAAGCAGGGTTGAGTTGGAGTGTCAAAAGACACAATTAAGCATAGGTGAATAACAACAAATATTTTTGAAGAGAAGCCACCAAAAGGAGCATTATAACCTACAAATAATAGATAAGGAAGCCACCATACTAAGTCTTGAAAGAAATCTAAAGAAGATATTAAGAAAGTCTTAAACATTTAGGTGTAACAAGGTATTTAATCTTAGTTTATTATAGAGCTATTCTCAGTTCAAATAACACCATAATTGTCTTCTACATTATAGAAAAAGGAAGACAAAGGTTAAGTGTCATAAGATACCAATGTAGCATAAATTTATAGACTCCAATTGGTAGCCTTTATCAAGGTTAAAGCACAAGCTATGGTGCTAAGGATTTAGAGCCATCTAAGGTCTCAATACCATCCTCTTCAAGGTGTCAAAAGATACCATATTCGATGCCATAGTCCAATGAAAACAACACCATAGTAAAGACATTTGTCATAGCAAAAGGAACCTGCAACAAGAAGAAGACTAAGTAAGACAACTCAACTCCAATAGAAAGGATAGCGTAAAGCAACAATAGTGCAAGTTGCATAATGTAATACAAGTGGTAAAGATAAGGTGCAAAGGAGGATAACTTCAAATATTACCCAAGCGGATGCAAAAAGGAGCTTGGATGAATGACCACCATGAAGAAAGTATTGAAACACCACCGAAAGAACCACCTTCATTGGAGAGGAGCCACCTTGGTTGGAAGAGGAGCCACTAGATGTTGAAGCTCAAGAAAGCACATTGTAAAAGAATCAAAATAGCTTGCAAAGGAGTTGGAAGTGCATTAAGGTGATAAGGATGTTGAAGGGTTTGGTTGCATGCAAAAGAAAGAGCCTCCACTTGCCATATCAATGAAAGAAATCTTGTACCACTTGGCACAAAGGAAGTAGAGCATCTACATATTCTTCATTAACCTAATGCTTGCACAAAGGAGCCAAAGAGTGCCTAGGTTAAAGTAACCCTCCAGTAAAGCCAAAGAGCACCTAGGTTGAAGTAACGCTCTAGTCAAGCCAAAGAGAACCCAGGTTGGAGTAACACTCCTCATTAATCATCATTTAAATGCTCAAATATTATTACCGAGCTTGCACCATGTAAATTAATGCCTCTAAAATGTAGTAACCTCCATACACCACCTAACAAGAAGGCATACATTCTAAGGCAATGTAAGTGCCACTTGGCATACATTTCAAAGGAGGACAAGATGTATTAATAGCCCCACATAAGAAGAGCATATATATCCAACTTACATAGAGGTTGAAGTGTAGTGAAGAGAGTGAAAGACCACCATAAGAGAGCGGAATTCAAAGTAGAGCATTGAATGCTCACTGTCATGTTGTGAAGACAAAAGCAATACAATGCTCCAAAGCTTGGAGAGTGAAGACAAGATTAAAGCCAATCAACACACAACATTAGAAAGGTATATTTACATTGATTTTAATATTGGATTTCATTAAAGTACAAATAATATATAAGGTGCATTATATCTAAGGTTAATCTTATATTGCATTGGAGAAATTACAACCTAGGTGAATTATAAAGGAAATCAAAACAAGGAGTCTATATCCTTAAGTGATATTTCAAAAGTGCATTAGTTGAAATAAAAATATCATAATATTTACAAATAATTAAAAAGGAGATATAAGGTTTTCTACCTTGGAAAAATTAAAGCATTATTATTTTGCAAATATTATCATTTTCTAAATTTTCAAATTAGGGAGATATAAGGAGTACTACATCAAACTTTAGATTATTGAAATTTAGAAAATTAAACCATTGAAAATTAAGGATAAAGGAAGCAAAAACATTAAATTGCTTAAAAAGTTGGAATTTATTATTCATACTTTTCTCTCATGCAAACTAAAGAGACTAAAGGAATCCAACTATAGAGTCTTGAAAAATAGAGAACTTCATCAAATTAAAAGTGCAAATATCAATAGGGAGAAATAAGGGAAAAAATAGGTATTGAAAAAAATATTAGAGAATCAACTCAAAAGAAAATCTAATAGATGCTAAGCACTTTATCAAGGCCATAGCATACTCTAATCACTTGGGAGATATAAAGGATTCTACAAAACCTAATAATTTAATAAGGTCTTATCAAGTTTAATTCATATACTCAAAACTAGGGAGTCATAAGGTAGACTACTTCAAAAGTTCTATCAAAAGTATTCTCAAAATACTAAAGAGCTAGAAGAATTCCATTGATTAATCATATACTACAATATTTGAAGAATTAAAAGTTAGAATTTGGTCATATACTCAAATTCAACTTAGAATTCAGATAGGGAGATACAAGGTCTACAAGTGACAATAGTCTATTAAAACTAAGGAGGAAGAAATATGTCTACTACAAAGAATACAATGAATAATGATATGGACAACACCATCATAAAGGAAAGAGCAAGTGTTATAAAAATTGGAATCAAGAATTTACTTATAAAATCTGAATGAAATTTAGACCTTACTTCAAAAGTGATCCATAGTGAAGATTTAAAAGAAAACTTTGAAACTTTGGAATATTATCTACATGCTAGAATCACTGAAGCAATTGATTATGAAAATAATGATATTCAAATTCCTTTAGACATTGGTAGCTTATTATATATGGCATTACTTTATATTCAAATGTTACAAATATGAGAACATAGAACAAAAAGGATTGATTGAATCACTTAAAGAGAAAACAACAATAGATGAATCCTTCTTAGAGAAGATATTTCAATCCTCATGCAATATTGATACTTCAAGTTCTACTAACTCAAGATCTTATCATGATGCCTTAAGTGATTGTTCAAAATCCTTTGTACTAAAGAAGAATAGTGATAAGAAGGACAAAGGCAAAGAGGAAATACTTTTGTAGGAATCAGGTGATAGTATGACCACTCATGAAAGTAGAAACACTAACTCCAAAGACAAGGATAAATAAGAAGAAGAAAATGAACCAGATAAAGGAGGCATACAATGCAAAGTAAATTAAAGACAATACAAAGAACTTGACCAAGCCAAAATAATATTTGAAAGATGAAGATCTTATTGAAGACTAAAATATTTAATACCCAAATAATGTAATACATGGGGGTGTTGGAATATATTAAATTATTTGGTACATGCTAATGTACCACCTTGGGTACATAACTAGAGTAGGATTTTACCTTAGAGTTAGGTTTGAGTACTTACTTCATGCAATGTAATAAATGCACAAGTGTTAAAATGTGAAACGATGTAAATGCACATTTAGTCCACATGTACATGAGTCACATGTTTGGTAGATGAAAGGCCAAGGGAATTATATCCCTATATATATGTCTTTGAGGTAGAAGAGAAGAGAGAGAGAGAGAGAGGGACAAATGATAGAAAAATGAATAGTTCCATTAGTAGTTAGAGTGAGTGCAATGTAGTTCCTTAATGTATTTATGGAGTGTTCATGTCCTCCATTATATTGCATTGTACTATTTTTATGAGCTTTCATTAATGGTATATTTTTGAGTTATTGTAGAAGTTTCCCTTGTAATTCTTGCATATTATAGTGCCATTATAATATAGTTATCATTGCTTGCAAATTTTACATCTTGTGGTTGCATTTCATTTAATATATATCATTAAAAGCTAACATGAGATAGGGAAACAAAATGAGGAAAGGAGTGTTCCTCATAGAGGGCCATGCAAAGAAGCTATGGAGGAGACACTTAGGTTGATAATGGATAAAACCAAACTAAATGACATCATAGTTAAAATTGTAATAAAAGATATGATATACAAATTCCTAGGACCCCCCTTAACCTAAAAGATGTATATAAATGGGTAAAGAGAAACTTGAGAATGAGTTGAACATGAATTTTACCTTTTCTCAATGGCTAATTTTAGTTATATTTGTGAGTGAAGCAGATAAAAAGATCTTTCAATGAGATCCTTGGTCTATAGAAATTCAAGGTTTATGAAATATTAACATGTGGTATTTAAATATAATGAAGAGATGTCAATTGAATCTCATACATGGATTAGGATTTTTGCCTTGCCCAATGAATTTTTGGAGGAATATATTTTCTTAAAAAATTAAGAATTTTTTTGGATAACAAATTCAAACCTCAAGAGTTACTATAGAATGGGGATTTGCAATGTATGCTATGATTTGTGTAATGTTAGATCGACCATTTTTGAAAAGTAAACTCTTAAAAATACAAAGTTTTGAATGGAATTAATAAATTAACTATGAACACATTTCTATTAGACCTTAAGTGTACCGTGAGCATGGACATATATAGAATGATTGCCCAACATTGAAAAATAAAGAGAAAGATCAAATTTGAGTAAAAAAAGTCTTTGAGGATGGATTTCAAAATCTTAATTTCAAGAAAATAGAAAAGAGCAATGCAAAGGAGAAACCATTAGAGATTGTGATTCGCACACTTAAAGCTTAGGATGGTTGGAATAAATGACAACTTACATAACCAACTTGTGGTGCCTACAAGTTATGGTTAAAGTTGTGTTGTAGATGATAATATCTTCTATTTGGTTGATGAAGGAGAAATGCATATTAATAAATATTGATGCGATTTTTTTTGTAATTATAGAAATATTAGACTCTCTTTTTTTAATCGGTAATATGGGATTGAAACACCCTACTTGTATTACATCATGATCACATAATTGTATTACAACGTCTTGGCTATTATGCATGTATCACTTGGCAAGATTCAAACTTGGGTATCCTCCTTGAAAGTTAAGGAATCTAACTGGTTGAGCTAATGTCATTTGATAGAAATATTACTCTTATATGAAGTATCAAATAACATTACACATGCTTAGTATAATTGTTATTGCAATGCACATGCATTATATTCAATAGAGGAAACAAGAATGTCAAGTAGAATAAATAAAAGAGGAGGCAAAAAAAATGAGAAGGAAAATGCTTCTTGGAGTTCGAGGTTATTGGTTTATCAAATATTTTGAGAAGTATTAAGTCACATTTATTGGATGTATAAAGTTTAGTGAACCTGGATAGTGAGATGCTTCAACTTCCAATGAGTTTTGGTACTATCAAGAAACAACTAAGAATTTATTTCTTATGCTTCAAAAAACCAAGGACTATTTCGTAGAGTATGCAAGTGGTTGAACTAGTTGGAATATCTAAGTTGTGCAGTACATTGACCATTTGATGGTAATGCATAGCATTGATGTAAATTATTTTCCATATTCACATTATCATCAATGGATTTTGTCATTTTTGGATTGACATCATAGGATTGGAGCTAAATCATCTATGTTGCCAACGTGTGTTTTAATGCTAATTTGTATGGCAAAGAGCTTAGGTAGGCCCCAAGGTTGGTATTTTAAAGAGCTAAGGAACTCTAAGAAACCCCTACTTTGCTAAGATCATTAATTTCATCCTAAGTATCAATAGTCCCCATTACATCAACTTCCATCCATGGGAAAATATACTTTAGTTGGTCAAGCATGTACCACTTTGATTAGGATGTAAATGGACTTGTTTTGTAACCCCAAATAGGTTGTCTATCCCCTAACAAGCACTCTTTATAGTAATGTAAATTAGTTTATCTGTTTCCATGAGTTCCAACTATTTTGGGTCTAAATCTACTGGATGTTGTATTTTCATTGACTCTAACAAAGGAAGATGGTACAAATCAAGAAATTATGCACATAACATTAGATGAATCCCCAATTATGACAACAAGTCAAGAACATATACATTCCTCTATTACTCGACATTGAATGGTGTAAATACCATAATGTAGTGGTTTAATCTTCTAATAAGAGTTTAAAAGGTATCCCTTATTCAGTTGGAGTCAAACCTTATCCCCAATCTTAAATGTGTGAGGCATATGGTGCTAATCATGACACTCATTATACTTCTATTGTTGGCACTAGAAAATTTAGTGGACCTAATTTTGGATGTTTTGCACTTGCTACAAGAAATTATTAACCTTATCAACATCCTTGGATTGAGTTGATGTCATAGCACCAATAAATATATGGACATCCATGAGGGTGCTAGGTTAGAAACCCAAGAATACCTATAATGAATTAGGACTTGTGGAGGAATGAATAAATATATTGTAGGAATGCTAGATATAGGGTATATTATCACCCCATATGTAAGTATGGTTATACATCTAGACAAGATGCACTAATATCTTATTAACCACCTTGGTTTTCCCATAAATTTATGGATAAAATATTGTGGAATGTTGGAGCTTAGTGGCCAAGAGGTTCCATACGTGGTACTAAAATTTACTAAGAAATATATTCTCTATATATGATACACACTATTCAAGTAGGTTTAAGTGAAACCAAACCTACTTTAAGTATAAATAAATAGCCTCCAAAACATCAATGTTTTTTTTGCATGAAGCCATGATATTGATCTTGTTGAAACTATCGATGACCATAAAGATGCAATTATGTTGGCACTTAGTGGTTGGTAACTATTAGTTTTTTAGCTAGATTATCTTAGGTTCCAATATTCTAGATGTTGAGTAAACTCAAATATAAGACCAATAAATATAGAAAAATGTCAAAATAATTAATAAACATATTCATAAAAATGACAAATATGAATATAAATGGCCAAAGTCATTCATGGAATAACACAAAGAAAACTATATACATACAAGCTTCAATATTAATGCTTGAATATTTCATACATTTTATAGATACAACTCATGGAGTTTTGTCTCCATAATATAACCTTAGAAAGGTGACTCTTCAAATACTTGACATTTGAGAGTTGCAATATTTCCTATTCCATACATAAGATAAACCTCATATGTCCTTTGGTTTCTCATCTTACCACTTGTATATATGACTCTTGACTCTCTATTTACTTGTAGGCTTAACTCTATGGAACTTGCACACTCCTACATTCACACTTGCACACTTTACTAAATAACACTTCTACATGCACACCTAATACATGACACTCATGCACTTTCTCACATTACACACTTGCATGCTTAATTACATGACACATGCACTTTCTCATAATACACACTTGCACACATAATTACATAACACTTGTTCACATCTTGCACATAGACACTTACATAAAGGGTAAATATAAATCACACTTCTAAACTATAGACTCAAACACTATTATAATATTTACATTATACCATAGGTAGCATGGGGGTATGTTATCATGTACCAAATAATGTAATATTCTCCAAAAATAATCTTAAGAAAAAATCCATGTTGATAGACTCCCATAACATAGACAAGATATGCAATGGTGTGTAAATCCCTATATTCTTATCTCTAAGGATTTTATGCACGCTTTGAGAGGCATATTTGAAGGATTTAATGCACACTTTGAGAGACATACCCAAAGGATTTTATGCATGCTTTGACAGGTGTATCTGAAGGATTTTATGCATGATTTGAGAGGCATATCCAAAGGATTTTATGCATGCTTTGAGAGGTATACCCAAAGGATTTTATGCACACTTTGAGAGGCATACCTAAAGGATTTTATGCATGCTTTGAGAAAGAAATTAATTGTATGCTTTGAGAGAATAAGTGATTGTATGATTTGCCCTGATAGGTGTTTTCTGTTACCTCACATATATGCAATAAATTACATGTATGTGAGAAATTGGACTTAATACTCATTGCTATCTCTAATGTGTGAATAAATTGGGTGCATTGCCAAAGGTGCTAATAAAGGTTGCTTTAACATCATATGCCCCCAACCGTTGTATTCGCAATACAATCATGAATATGCGGTTTAGGTAGGTATGATAAGAAATTTTGCTTTTAAACAACACATCAGGTTATGTGTTTGATTGCAAAGATGAAGGATCTACTCGATATAAATTTTCTTGAAATTTGAATGCATAAGATGGTACTTTCAAATATTAGCTCCTTTACCTAACACATATGCAAATATTTATAGATACGTGAGGAATGAAGTGGTACCCAAAAACACATTTGATGCATTGAATGATTCAATAATTTATGTGATAACATATCCCATAGACTGAGGGTTAAGCTCTCATAAGGATAATTGGAGAAAAGAAGAAGTCATTCTCCTTTGCTCAACATATGTACAAATAATTGTATATTTGTAGAACATGGAAAAAAAGAATTACCTTTTCTTGGAGGTCCATATGATAGCATGGCCCCTAGCCTAAAATATTTGTTGCCTATGTGAGGATTATATCTACACTAGATTGTAGACCTTTAAAAATCAAAGAAATTTAATTATCTACTGCTTGGTGCAGTAATAAATGATTATGGAAATGCAAAATATTGATCATCAAGTCCCAATGTTTCCTAAGGGCTTACAAACCAAAAATAATATTTTTTATGATTGTGATTTGAAGAAAAAGCTAATTTTAGAATTGATTTTTTCTAAAATATGGTCAAATGGATTCATCGCCCCTGGTTTTATTGCCTAGCATGTATGCAAAGTCCTTGTATATATGAAAGGTATTGAAATGAGGGAATTTTATCCCACTTGGATGTATGCTGGAGAAATTATTGATATAATGGATTTTTGAGAAGTTGTTGAGAAGATGTTCATGATAATGATTTATGACACTAGTCGAGATGAAAGTTCTCTATTCATGAATTGGTATAAGAGTATGAATGGATAGAGAATATATACTCATACTAATAGGTATTTTTAGGTTATTAGAGTATGATTTTGTTGATTATCTATTATCGTAGCAAACTAGGCGGCTACAAAGATACTATCAATCCAGTTCTTGGTGAGGCTTATAAATACTTGTAGGCTTACAAGGTTTTGGATCGAGACAACTTCGTGATCCAAATAGTCTATTCAAGTAACAACTTGTGATAATTTGATTGATATTTGATAGTATGCTAATGTGATAAACTAGCTAGCTTATAAAGACCTCATAGATCCAGTGACTGGTAAAGCTTACAAATAATTGTAGGCTTACAAGATATTTGATTTGATTTCTCAATCTACATGGTTTATTTAAAAAGCAACCAATGAGATTTTTATTTGTATTTGTAATAAATCATGAGGAAAGTAAAAAAACCATTGATATAGTGCCTGGTAAGGTATACAAATAATTGTAGACCTACAAGATACTGGATCAATGGACCTTCACAATCCACATGATCCTTTGCAAAAGCGACTTGTGAAGATTTTGATTTGTGTTTGATTGTAAACTTACATGGAAGATTGAATGAGAAAGATGACCCTATTTATATGTTCCCTTATACGATTTATAAATAATTGTAGGTCTATAAGAGAACAAATAAATAAGAATTCTCAACCCATGTAGTCTACCAAACAAGCAAGCTTGTAGTGAGATTTTAATTTTTGTAAGACTTGTGAGCTTATTTGGTAAACCATTTAGGGAAGAAAATCCTGTTCAACCAGTATCTAGTGATACTCACAAATAATTATGGGTTTATGAGATATTGGTTAAAGAAGGCTTTTGGTCATGGATGGTTTGTTAGATAAGCTATGTTTCGTGAAGTTGATGGATGGAATGCTATGATAAAATTGATAGCCCATTTTGAAGTGCTAAAATTCTCCTTTGTTGCATGGCTTATAGAGGATTGTAATATTGCAATGTATTGGAGGAGAAGAAGCAACACTCCAAAAGGTTCTATTAAATGATTATGAGTGTCAAGGAAGGAGGCTATTTGTTGAGAAAAGTTGTTGATATAGAATGCTAATAATGTTAGTGTAAGGAATTTTTAAAGTATTTATGCAAAAGTGTATAGGATAGAATAAAGGGATAAGGATAGGTCATTAGGGCTACATATGATCACATCATACATCACTTAACCCAATAGAAGGAAGAAAAGAAGAAATTTTATAGATAATAAAAGGGGGATAGAAGAATAGATGTAATAGATTTTTATTATTGTCAAGTGTCCCAAGGTTGGGAAAAAAGAAAGAGGAGGATAGGTCATTAGGGACATGGATGATTGCATCATACATCACTTAACCTAAGAGGGGGATAAGAAGAGAAGAAATATGATAGATAAGAAAAAGGGAGATAGAAGAATAGATGTAATTTATTTTTGTTATTGTTGGGTGTCCCAAGGTTGGGACAGAAGAAAGGGGAGAGGCTAGGTCATCAGAGTCATGGATGATTGTGTCATACATCACTTAACCAAAGAGAGAGAGAAGAAGAGAAGAAATGTGATATATAAGTAAAAAGAGGATAGAGAAATTTAGGTGAAGAGGTTTTGTACTGGGAGAATTGTTCAACATGAGGCTCTCCTATATGGGTGCAATGCATATGAGTTTCGTAAAAGGAAAGGATTAATGTTTACATCATTGCAAAACCTCCTGACTCTATGGTATAATCAAGTAAACCAAGTAGTCATGCAAGGGGTGTAGTGCATTGTTATAATGTGATGTTTATGCAAACAATCATGCATTCAATTATATGAATCAAGTAGACAATGTAATATTTTATGCATAGTATCATTTGAGATGTCCTAACCAATTAGGTTCAAATTTTCCTTTTAGGTTACTTTTGGTATTGGTGTTTTACTAGTTTTATTTGAGGACTAAGTCTCTAATCTCAAAGGATAATGGACATACTTTCTTGTGGTAGGCTCGACTAATTTTGTTATGATATGTTTGTAAATGTTCTAAAGCATTGATATGCTTTTCTTATAACAACTCCAATTGTTGTAAGCAACCTAGGTGGTATTCATCTCCTACTGAAGAATCTTGCAACAAGACTCTTAGAGAGGGTATCTCTAGTTCAAAAGGGAAAACGACTTCTGAGTCATAGACTAGAGCATAGGGTGTTGCCCCTATGGGAGTATGTACACTAGTACGATATGCCCACAAGGTGGGATAAAGTTGCAAGTGCCAATCTCAACCATTTTTGTTTACTAACTTTTTGAGAATCTTGATCAGGGTTTTGTTGGAAGATTTTGCTTGTCCATTTCCTTGTGGGTAGTATGGTGTTGACCATTTTTGTTGGATTTTGTACTTAGCACATAGTTTGGTGACTTCCTTATTTTTGAAAGGAGTGTCATTATCTATGATTAGGGTAGAAGGAATTCCATAGTGGCTAATGATTTGGTTAAGGATAAATTTGGATACTTGGATTCCTGTTGCAATGGATAGGGGCATCGCCTTGACCCATTTAGTGAAGTATTATGTGGCTGTGATGATGAATTTATGATCATTGGATGATTGAGGGTTGATTTTTCCTATAATGTCTAATCCCCAAGAGGAGAGGGCCAGGGGGGGGGGGGTGGGTGAAGTTTTTGGGGGGGGAGGAGGAAAAAGTATTGTTGTCCCAAGAGGAAAAGCAGTGTTGGAATTTGTCACATCTCTTGACACATTCGTGTGTCATTTTCCATAGATGGCCAATAGTAACCCATTCTAAGGAGCTTCCTTGCCATGGCTAGCCCACTGAAATATCCCCCACATGATCCATCATGGGCTTCTTTAATGATTGTTTGAGCTTCTTCTACATTTATGCATCTAAGGAGTATACCTTCAAAAGACGACTATTATAAAATATCTCCAACGATGACATATTTATAGGCTTTTAGTCTAAATTGTTGTCATTTTTTAGAGTTGAATCCCTCGTAGGAACGTATCCTTCGTAGAGGAACAAGAAACGTTCCAAGGTTTCTAAGGTGGAGTTGATTCAATGGTGCAAATGCTTAGGGGTTGTAAGCATGATTTTAATGTTGACGGCTCATTTATTGATCTTATGACAATAGAAGCCTCCTTGTCTTCTAATTCTAGAGGAATGAGGGATGTTGTGGTAGCCATAGCATCAGAATGACGATTTCTTGATCGTGGGATAACTTCTATAGTAATTTGATCAAAATGAGTTTTTAGTTTGTCTATGATGTCTTTGTAAGGCTTTAGCTTATCATCTTTAGTATGATAAACATCATTCACTTGGTTGATTACTAATTGTGAATCACCATATATTATTAGGTTTTTTATTTCGAGCTTCAATGTGGCTCTAAGACCTAAGGTCAATGCTTCATATTATATTGTATTATTTGTGCATGAAAAGCAAAGTTTAAAAGATAATGGTATGAGTTGTTGTTGTGGGGTGACTAGGACAATACCTACCCCAGCACCTTTAACACATCTAGCTCCATCAAAGTACAAGATCCAAGTTTCGAGGTCTTGGGCTTCTATTAAAATAATTGTTTCATCGAGGAAGGATATGTTTATGGGATGCTTTGATTCTAGAGGGGCTATGATTAGTTGATCAGCTATGACTTGCCCTTTTAGTGATTTTTGATTGATGAATTCTAGATCAAATTCACTAAGGGCTATGACCCATTTAGCAGTCCTACCTAATAGGTAAGGTTTTGACATAAGGTAACATAGAGGGTCTACCCTTGCTATGATGTAGGTTTTTTGGCTAAGCATGTAATATCTCAATTTTAGAGATGAGAAAACTATGACTAGGCATAGCTTTTCTAATGGTGTGTAACGAGTTTTATAATTTACCAAAGTTTTACTTATATAGTAGACAACCCTTTCTCGATGTTGTTCATCATATTGAGCTAATAATGCTCCAAGGGCATGTTTGGTAGTGGCTATGTATAGCAATAATGGTTGATTTGGTTTTGGAGGTATTAGGATGGGTGGTGTTAAGAGATAAGTTTTTAAGGCTTCAAAAGCCTTTTGGCATTCATCATCCCACTCAAACTTTATCCCTTTCTTGAGAAATCTAGAGAAGGGTTGACATTTTTTTGTCAATTGTGAGATAAACCTTCAGATGACTTGTAGTTTGCCTTGAAGGCTACGTAATTCAATTAAGTTTGTGGGTGGTGGCATGTTGGTTATTGCCATGATTTTGGAAGGATCGACCTCAATTCCATGATGAGAGACAATAAACCCTAATAGCTTTCTTGATGTTACCCCAAAAATGCACTTTTGGGATTTTATCCTAACTTTGTATTCTTGTAATCTTTCGAAAATACATCTAAGGTCTTTAACATGATCTTCTTTTCTTGGAGTGACCCAAGATGTCATCCACATAGTCTTCCATAGTTTTATGCATAAGATCATGGAAAATGTATGTCATGGCTCTTTGATATGTTGCTCCTACATTCTTAAGTCCAAAAGGCATAACTTGGTAGCAAAAGGTTCCCCAAGGGGTTGTGAAAGTTATTTTAGATTGGTCTTCAAGAGCAATATTTATTTGATTATACCCTAAGAATCCATCCATTAGAGATAATATTTTAGATCCTATAGTGAAATCTACTATCATGTCTATGTTTGGTAAAGAAAAGTCATCCTTTGGGCAAGCATTGTTTATGTCTCTAAAGTATATGTAAATTCAAATGGATCCTTCCTTCTTAGTGATGAGAACGATGTTGGAGATCCAATCTGAATAGTCAATGGCTTTTATGAAGCCAACATCTAAAAGTTTTTGTAGTTCATCTTTTACCAAAAGAGTGACTTTAGGATGTATCTTCCTTAATTTTTGTTTAATAGGTTTGGCATCTGGTTGTACTACCAAATGGTGGACTACCAATGAGGGGTCCAATCCTGGCATGTCATCATATGTCCAAGTGAAAATATCATGGAATTATTTTAGTAAGTTTGTGTATGTTGTTTGTTCCTCTTGGGTTAGGACTTTTTCTAATTTGAGAAGATGAGGGTTTTGCTCTACATAATATTGACATCTATTGTTTCTTCAATCAAGGCTTGGGACTCATCCTCAAAATGCAAAGGGGTGGCTAACACTCCTAACTCCTCAAGCTCTTATGGATCTAAAGATGCTTGTTCTAATTTGAGAGGTTGGGTAGAATCCAAGTTGAAAATTTATTTAAGGGATTCCTCAATATGATGTTGATTAGAAGTTTCTTCAATGTCATCTTCTTTTGGATTTCCTATTGATTCTGGGTGTAGGATTGTCAACATGTTAATGCTACCAAAGCGTATGGTTTTATGAGGTGTTTTATTGAGGAGTGACCATAGTTCTTCCTCATCTTCATCACCCCATTGAGATCCATGTAGAGATTTGGGATAATTATCCTCATTATCTTCCTCTAGTAGGGGTGAAGGTTCATTTTTACTTGGGATAAATCCAATTCCACATCGACCTAGCCAAGGTTTGGCTTCCAAAGGTTCTTTGATGCCTTGTTCATAATGACCTAGGCCTTTACCTTGATATCCCATGTTGGTTAACATTTGTTTAGCTATGGAAAATGTAGGTGACATGTAGCATGAGATGTATGTTTGTTCACTTGGCATGAAGTTGCATCCTTGGATTTTTTCATCAAAGGTGGTTCCTCCATAGATGAAAGTACAAGTTCCTATTTGGACTTTTAACCCTTTCCTATTAGGTAAGCCTATGTCACAAGGGGATAGAAATATGCTAACCAATTCTACAAAGGGGTCAAGATTTTGATAGATCAAGTTGATTTGATCTCTAGAAGAAGATTGAGGATCATCCCCTAGATTTATAAGGGGTTCTTCCAATATCTCTTTTCCTTTGTCTATTTTTGGCTCATTAGATAGTAATGTTGGTTGTATTGAGGGGAAAAGGTTGAATTCCTTTTGTTGAATATCTAAGAAATTGCATAAGGCAAAAGGTTCAAGGTCTCCAAGGACATGGATAATCCTCCCTTGATATTCATATTTTAGACATTGATGTAAGGTGGAAGGGAATTCCTTCATGGCATGTATCCAAGGTCTCCCAAGGAGCATATTGTATGTTACATCGCATGATATAACATAAAAGAGTGTATTGAGGATACATGGCCCTACTTTTAGGGGTAAAGTAATGGTGCCCATTACATCTCTTTCTTCATTATCAAAAGCTCTAATAATAAGATCTAATTTTTGTAAATATTTTATGCCTAAGTCAAAATTTTGTAAAAATTTGATATTACAAACATTTAGGGTTGATCTATTATCCACTAAGACTCTCTTGATATGTTTATCCCCTACTTGAGCTATGATATAAAGGGGTGAATCTCTTGATATTATTTTGAGGGGTGTATCTATTTCATGGAATGCCAAGATGGCACTATTTACCCCAGTAAACCCAACTATATTGGTGATATCATTAGGGGATATGTCTTGAGGAACTTCTTGTTCACTTAAGAGTTTTAGCAATATCTCCCTATGAGTGGGTGATGTCTTGAGTAATTCTAGAAGGGATATTTTTGTAGGTACTTCTAATTGTTGGCAAAGGTCAAAAGAATGTAAGGTGTTTTGAGGAGGTGTGAGAACCAAAGGTGATTTATTAGGGATATTTATCTTAGTATTCTTTGAAATGACTAAAGGTGGTTGATCTGAGGATTGGTTTTTTGTTTTGGTCACTACGTAGGATGATCTTGATAAATGCATAGTGCCTACAAAGTTGGTAAACTTTTGTTCTTGTGGTGGCAAAGGATTTTGAAATATCCCTAAATTTTTGTTAGGGGAATCTTGTTGGTTGAAGACTATCTTACCTTCTTCTATAAGATCTTGAATAATGTTCTTTATGATGATGCATTTGATGGTTGTGTGCCCTTCCATGCAATGGTATTCACAATATTTGTCATGTTTGTACCAATTTGGTAATTCTTTAGTAGTATCCCAAGGTCTAATGGGTGGGAGTTCTACCATATTTGAATCAAGGAGCATTTTTAACATGATATATTTTGTCCAGTGTTGGTATATTGCCTTTTAGGTTTATCTTGTCTTTGCACTACTAATTTTTGAGGAGCATTTTGAGTTGCATTTACGTTATTGTTTACACCATCTCCTACAACATGTTTGTTCTTGTATTGTCCTTTGCTAGAAGATTTTTCTTCCTCTTTCTTGTTGTAGTTGAGTTGTCCTCATCTTATGAGGATGGCTTCTACTCTTTTAGTCATATCAATGACTTCTTCAAAAGAGGTTATGTTTATCATTTCTAAGGGATATGATAGTTGTTCATGGAGATTTCTTATAAAAATATTCAAGATTTCCTTAGGAGGAGGAATGTATTGAAGTCTTCCCACTAAACCTCTCCATTTGGCTAAGAAATTTGAGAAATGTTCAATCTTAGATTGTTTGAGTTGATATAGATCATCTATGGTGACCTTGTCCTCTATATAGACTGAAAATTGTTTAACAAAGGCTTCCATAAGCTCTTTGAACTTCTTGATGGAGTGACGAGGTATTTGGAAATACCATTCCAAGGCTAAACCACTAAGGCTTTTAGGGAATAACCTAAGGAGAAGTTTTTCATCATGATTAATGTCATTGCATGCTATTTGGAATAACCTTAGGTGGTTAATAGGGTCTTGCTTCCCATTGTACATTTGAAACTTAGGAGTTTCAAAGTTCTTTGGGAAGGGGTGGTTGATTATTGTAGGATCTAATGGTTCATTATAGAATTCTTCAAAAGAATATTTTAGCTTAGATGATCCTTGGAGAGAGGTAATTTGGCGTTCAAGCTCTTCAAACTTAGAGTCTCTCTTTTCAAGGTCTAGAATCTTAGTATTGATATCTTGAAGATCATTAGATGGAGGATTAGGTGGAGTAGGTAGAGTAAAAAATGGTTGTGTAAGAGGTTGAGACATAAAAGGTAAGGTCATGAAATATGACATGGCTTGGCTAGATGCCATGGTTGGAGGGGTTTGATTAATCCCTAAGTCATGAGTTAGAAATGGGTTTGTGGAGTTAGGGTTTGGAATTGGTATTGTGATGTTAGGGGAAGATGATGAAAAGGGGATGCCCATTATGGGTACCCCTATAGATATGGTTGGTGGAGTTGTAGAATCAATGGGTTGTGCCATAGCCACATTAAGACTAGCAAAGTTATTTTGATTTTCGTTGGTTTGTGCCATAGTGGAATGACCATTAGATTGTTCAATGTTATCATGGATTGTAGGTGATTCTTTTTCACCTTGTTCTTTTAGCTCATCCCTAAGGACATCTAAAAAGATATTTTTGTTTCTTTTGATGTAATCCCTAATATGATCTATAGAATTGAAGGTAATGTTTTCAATAACATGTTCTTCTTGTATGTGGTGTGACCAAGGATTTTCTACTTGATCATTATGCTCGTGTGTGAAGGCCTCATAAGATGAGGATGCTAAACCCTTGCTTTAGGTATTATAAGGGTGTTGAGCCATGTTTTAAATATTTTTATAAGGAGGAGTAAAATTTATTAAAGTTTTGTTTCTAGAGTACTTATAGCAAAGAAGAGAAGATGTTTTGAATCCTTATGTCACCTTGAAAAACAACCCTCCTTATGACTCCCACTAGCCCACCATAATATACTAGCTAAGAGAGATTGCTCCCTCTAAGTTCGTACGTCAGTTTACTCAAGGGGTCATTATCCTTCCCCCAGTAGGACTAACAATTGGTTATGTTCTTGTTATCTTTATTTAATGTGATGTAAGCTATGCAAACAAAATTATGTGATCTTGCTTAAGTTTAACAAACTTTTATCTTATTTAAGGTAAAAGGAGTGTTCACGTTGGGTTCACCAAGATGTAGATTTGGAAACCTAACCAGTGCCAAGCGTATACACAGGGGGGACTCATTGGAACCCTTGCTTCCCTACTTGAGGGTCTCTTTCCAAAGGAGGCCCCGAAGATATGGATATCTTCTATGCAAGTAGGCTCTACTCAATGTAGTTTTTCAAGGTGTAAATGTTGATGTTATGCTTGTGTAACGGTGTTTTATGGGTTTATTCAACAAACACCTAAAGTTTTTGGATCGCTATATCTGACTCTTGTTTGAGCCTTAAAAGGTTATTTAAACTTAAGGTGAAGATCACTAAAAATGCATGCTAAGATTATATCACACAAATGCAAGAAGACAAGAGCTAACCTAAATGCTTTTTCTTTTTGATGATGAGCTAAACTAAGGAGGTATTTTCCTTTCAAGGCAAACAAGGAATGATGCAAGAAGACAAGCTAGCCTAGAATGCAATCTATATGCTTTTCAATTTCTTGCCTAAGTACTTGGAAATGAAAAGAAGTTTCAATTTGATCTATGATTCCTTGATTTTGACCAATATAAATGTGTTTTGTAAAGCGAATTTGAAATCTAGACTAGGGTTCCTTGATTTGCCAAATGAAATGTGATTTTAAGTAGAAAATAATGGATTTTGAAGCCTTACATCAAATGCAAAACTCACAGGTTATAATCACATGATTGAATATAATAAAGTTTCAATATAATAATCTAATAATATAAAGTAGCAAAGATATATGAAATAACTAATATGTAATAACATTCAACAATAAGGAGTAAAATATGCACAATAAGATCACTTATAATACCAATGGTTCAAATATATGCAAACTTGTGTTACTCCTCTTTCTATTACAAACATATCATAAAAACCCTCATATAATGTAGACTATAAGAGTTTTGTAGATCTACACGCATACACTCTCACTCTGTGGAACCCTTATAGAGTAATATATATCCTTTGTAGGATGACTCTTTGGTCACTTGACTCTTCCTTTCCTCATGCCAAGTCTCATGACTCTTGGCTTTTCTACTTGACACTTGCATACACAAGACACTATCTTAGATGCATACTTGTACTTGACTCTTCACATAATATTTTATAATATAAGGACACATGTGCACACTTACATATTGGACACTTGTGCACATTTACATACATAAAACTTGCACACATAATTACATGACACTTGTGCATTTCCTGCACATTATTATATTACATGAAATATTAACTCACACTCTAATCTAAGACACACACCTAATCTAATAATGTACCAAGGTGGTACATTGGCATGTACTAAATAATGTGATATTCTCCAATAGAAAACAACAACAAACAGAGCATAGAATACAATAAATGCTAGAAAAATCTTAGGGAGGTGCCAAGTGGCAATATTACCTAAATTTGTGCTTGTAAAAATTTACCGCTACTATCCAAAATCACCACTAGCAAATTTGGTCCTGATTGGCAAATTTGGAACCTGCAAAAGAAGACCAAAAAATTAGATTTGTTATATTTTGGAGAGTCTATCTGAGTGCTAGGAATATGAATTTCTATATTATTAGTTAATTAGACCCCCTATTTATAAAAAATTGAGTATTCTTGCCTTCCTTACAGTGAACTAAAGAGCTACCAAATTTGTCAGTGATGACCAAATTTGCCACTAGCGAATTTGGGTGTGGTTGGAAAATTTGGACCGTGTTTTTAGAGAGCCAAAAATACCAACTAATATAGTAATTGGCAAATTTGGTCTGAAAAGAGGTTGAGATGACTTTGGGGTCGAATTTGGAGTGGTTTTTGGGGAATTTTGTGAAATGTTGCAAGGGTGATGTTGTATTGAGGATATGCAAGGTCTACAACTTACAAATTTTGGGATTTGAGTCCCAAAATATTACAAATTAAATGATGGAAGTGAATGGTATGCAAAATGAGTGGACAATCCAAAATGGATGTAATTTGGGAAGTTTTGGGAGTGTAAAGGGGCTTGAAATGTTCACAAAGGGGTTAGGAATGCAATGGAATAGATTAACTAACCTCTAATTAGAACAAATTAACAAAGAGCAATATGAAATGATGCAAAAATGCTATGAAAATAAGTATTTTTATAAATTAATGGAATCTATAGGAATAAGGAAGATGAATACATGAAATGATGATTTAGAAAGGTCTATTGATGGGACAACAAGACAATGATAATCTTGTATCCAACACCACAATAGATTGGAAATGAATATAAATGCTTATATGATTAAAGTGTTAGCTTTTGATGTTGTATGCAATGGGAGATAGCAATCACAAGATGCAAAAATAATATGAAAGAAAGTAAATCTGCGAGATGACTGAAATATGCTATAAATAGAAATGATGAAAATGAATACAATGTAGCTATGGAGGAAATGAACACTCCATGAATAATGCTACCAAACTACATTGCACCCATCTCCAATATGGATGACTTTATCTAAGCTATGCTCTATGATGTTGTAAGTGATGCTCAATGTGATGCTCTATGATCTATGACAATAAGGCCATTATATAGGAAGATAGGTTCCTTGGCCAACACTCTATCTAGATGTGCAAGGGACAACTTGCACATGTACAACTTGCACATTGACACTTGTGCATTTATTACATTGCATGAAGAAACTAGGTAACTTCCCCCTAAAGTAATCTAATGTCCTAAGTATGTACCTTGGTAGGTACATTTACATGACCCAAATGATGTAATATAATCTATTTCTAACACCCCCTATATTACATTATTTGGGTATTGAAGACTTTAGTCTTCAATGTGGATCTTCTTCCATTGGATGATCTTTGGCTTGTTCAGGTCCATCTTCCTTGTCTTCTATCCAGCCACCTTTATTGTAGTCTTTGTGAGTATCTTCATTTGGTTCTGATTGTTGATGACTGAGTAGAGCATGGTGCAATTGTCCTCTCATCTTCTTGATTCTTCTATGCTTACCTTTGTGGTGTACTGGTCCTTCATTTTCTTCAACCTGTTCCTTTGAAAAAATGTTAGTATCATTTTGAAACACCACAATATCTTGTGAAATTTCCATTGAATCCAGGATATATGTATCTCCATGGATTGATCCTGTTGCATTTATTTCACCTTGATTCATGATGAGACATGTATTGACTCCATCCATATATCTAAAGTTGATCATATAGTTGTCTTCTACTAATTTTCTCACAGAGATGAGATTGAATGTTAATCCTGGAACATACAATACTTTTTGTAGTAGAAGATTTGGAAATGATATGTTGGGTGTTACACATCCATATCCATGTATGGGATAAGTTTGGCTATCTGTAATTCTTAGTCTGTAGCCTTTAGCACCTTCAAGACAATCAAACCATTGTATATTTCCTATCATATGATGACTAGCTCCTGAGTCAATGTACCACATGTTTTCATGTTTTGTAGATTGGTTGAAGCAAATTTCACATTCATTGTATGACATTCCTTTTCCCATTTGAAGAAGTAGAATTGAAGAAATGAGATAGGACTTAGAAATTTGAAGTATATAAGCTTGATTTTGATAAAACCTTTATTGATCCTTAGGTTTGTAGGCTTCCTTATGTCTCCCTAGTAATGAGAGTGTATACACCTAATGGAATTTTAGGTTTTGTAAAAAGCTTATATTTTCCCAATGGATTTGCAACTTGATAATCTATGATAAATGCTGATATTACCAAGTTTTTTAGAATCCCTTATGACTCCCTAGGGATGTAATTTAGTGCTCTTGAAAATATAGTTCAATTTTTGGTTGATTTTGTAAGGTTTTGTAAATATCAAAAATCAACTTTTATTATCCCTTATTGCTCCTATTGAACTAAGCACTTTTCCAATTTGAAGAGGTTTTAATGTTGGATTTCTTTTGTCCTTTTTTTGATGTGTTTGAGACAAGTATATAAATTTCCAACCTTAGCATAAATATTTTAATAACCTCTTTTAAATATCCCTTTAGGATTTTAATTGTAGTGTATCTAATTTCCAATAAGTCAATTTGATGTAGTAACCCTTATAACTCCCAAATTTTGGAAAAATTAGACCACAATAATATTTGCAAATATTTTATAAATAATTTCCAGTAGAAATCCTTATTGCTCCTATGTTTAATATTGCAAATATTATATTGATATGATATATTATTCCCCTTTAAGATATAACTTTCAATGTAGTTATATTCCTCTAAGTTTAACCTTATAACTCCCAAGAAATGAAAGCATATTATAGTGGGAATAAACCTTACCTTATATCATTCAATAGTTGATGTTGTATTCACTGTGCATGGGCTGCAATATAGACATTGCTTCTTTGGCTCTTCCTCCAATGATTTTCTTGGAACCTTCATGGGTTTTGATGTTCCAAATGTGGCGTCGTTAATGTCTACCTTTGACCTTCCTTGTCTAGAGCATTGAAGGCTCTTTCACACCTTGCTTCCATGCTACCATTGCACCCTGTGTTCGTAGACCCCGAACGTAAATGCTTGCTAAATACCTTGGTCATTGATGCTCTTAAAATGGAGGAGAATCTTGGTTTGAGTGCCAAGTGGCATGTCTATTTCTTTGTGAGCGCTTGAGGAGTAGAAGATGCTTGAGAACACTTATTTCCTTCTTTGAGTAACGTATGGATGTTACATTATTTTAATGAAGTGCTCAACTTTCCTTCGGACAAGTGTTCCTCATATATTCATTGCACCAACTTGTAGCTTGTAACTCCCTTGATGATGAAGATGAGCGCTCACGTGAGGAACGTTAGGGTATTGTCTCAAGTGATAAATGTCACTTCCTCCTTGTGCATGGGCATATTCTATAATGCTTCTTCAACGTATCCTTCTTGGAGGTTCTTTAAACCCTATAACATTCACAACTCCTTTTTTGATCTATTGCACTTGCTTGTAGATTATTTCATGTTGAGTTGAGGGGCATCGATTTGGAGGCTTGAGCATAGATTTTCTACTTTGAAGATGTGGAGACTGGAATGCCCTAATGGTGCTATTGTCTTCCTCTTTTCTCACTTGTTATATGTTCTCCTTGTAGACAACATTGCTCTTGTTTATAATACCATTTTCTCCCTTTGATTTTTCATCTTGTCTCTTGTAGGTTCGGCCATCCAAGATGAGGGAGTAAGAGCCTTTAGAGTGGCTCCTTTGCTATGCTTGAAAGGATGCTAGTGAATGACCACCTTTGGCTGGTTTTTCCAATGGATGTTGTACCTTTGAGACACCTTCAAATCTGCCTCCTTTTTCTGTATAAACCAGATTAGGATAGTGCAATGCAATGTAATATATTCATGTATAAAATAACCTTTATTGCACCTTCTTTTGCACCCCTTTTTTAGGTCTGAATTTTTGGTTTTGTGGCAGAATTTTGAATGCAATATAAGGGGTTTTGAGGTTGTCTCTTTGATTAGACACCTTCCCATTTTTGCTTGGATATTTTATAAATGGATCCAAGCTTGTAACCACTTGATAGAAGCTCTCTTTTTGTTGTATTTTTCTACACTATTTCTTTGTAGAAAACTTATTGTGCTTTGAACTTGAGACTCACCAAGTCTCGTTCGAGGCTTCCTTTGTTGCTCTTTTGGTGGCTACTTTCTTCTCCAATGCTTGGAGGATTGAGCTGATTTTGTGGCTTCCCTAGGCCACTCAAAGTTGCAGATCTCTGTGCACTAATAGTGTCTTTTGACACTTTGACAAGTTCTATTTTTGTGCCTTTCTCAAGAACACAAATAACAATATTTTGAGAGCAATAGAATAGTGCAAATGAATCTAATAAAATTTCACTTTTTAATGCACTAACAATTTCACCTTATCACTCCAATTAACTCTCAAAATTAATGCACTTAATCAATTTACTGCAACTAATCAAGAATAATCTGAAATGAATCTTCAAAAATTATTCTACAATTTCCTTACAAACAAAGTTGTAGGAACTTAGTCTTCTTTTGCTTTCCAAAGTAGATGATAGGTAGTTGATAGATAGTTGTAATGCATAAATCTAATCAACTCCTAATGTGCAAATGAACCTTAAAAGGAATTGTTCTCTTTTTGCACTTTTGAAGACTGTAATCCAATGTTTCTTATTGCAACTTTGATCCAAATTAAGGTGCTTTAATAAATATGATAAGTAAACCAATTAATGAATCTACTTGCACCAATAGTTGCATACCTTTTTGAAAGCTTTTGTAGCTCTTCTTTCACTTCTGTGGAGGATGTTGATTTTGCTACTTTCTGTAAACTATTCTAAACAGTTCCTTCTTCACCAATAGATGGTCTCAAACTTTTCCTTCATGAGCCTTTGATTTGGTGGCTTGTTCTCCTTTTGTAGTCTCCTCATTTTGCTGTATATTTGAAGAAGTATTTGTCTCTGAAATGGTGCCTTCTTGCTGTGAGAGGTAATATTCAAATCTCTTGGATCTTGTGGGCTTCTCTTGTCTTCAAGTCTTCTTATCAAATTCTAGCTTCAAGAAGGATCTTCTTCTCAAGATTTCAAATATCTTGAGGTCTTCACTGGATTCTTCTTCTAGGATTTGGCACTCCTTACCAAATTCTTCTCCTCTTGGGCTTGTTGTTGAATGGTGATAATTATCCCAAGTCCTTCACTATCAAGGGCTTCTCCTTGGTAGTGGATTCTCCAATGAGTTCTTCTTTGATGATTTATTTAGTAAGGCTCTCCAAGCCTTTTACTGGATGCTCATTGAGACCTCCCCAAGGTCTTTTGATCTTGCAGCTTCTTCTGGTCTTCCTTGAGACCTTTTATTCAACCTTCTACTCCTGGAAGTGTTGGTGGTGAGATCTTCCTCTAGATATTTGATTATGCTACTTCTAGATTCGAGTAGGACTCTCCTAGTCCTTCTTCCAAGACTAGAAGTTCTTCAATGAGATCTTCTCCTGATATCTTTGCCTTCAGTTTTGCTTTAGGTGTTGGATTGATTCTGAAGAAGATACTCTTCCTAACTTTCTTGTAGGAAGTTTCTCGACTCACTGAATCTCCTTTCCCTACAACAAAGTATTAGTACTAAAATATTAATCTCCTTCTAAATCAGATACTCACTTCTAGAGTCTTCTTTAGGATCAAGGCTTATATGGCCTTATTTCAATATCAAGGCTTCTATGGCCTTTTTTCTTTTGGATTTAGGCTACTATGGCCTTTTCTTATGGATCAAGGCTTCTATGGCATTTTCTTCTAGATCAAGGCTACTATGGCCTTTTATTCTTGTGTGAAGTTCTCAATTTAGTAATGGAGATCTCTTATCTCCTAACTTCACCACAACTCTTCTCCAGAAGTCTTCTTCCATAATATTCTTTTCTTGGCAAGGAACTAATATCTGCACTATGAAGATACGTCGACCTTCAAGAAATGAAGTTGAAGTCTCCTAGATTTCTGTTGTAGGAGGAGTCCCAATATTCTGAGAATTAGATTTCTACAACAAAAGAAACTTTGGGCAATAGTTAAGAAATTCCAGATATCCTAAATTATCTTCACTAGTTGATTTGTCAATCTAGTGGATTGAATGTTGAGTCCTAGTCTTCACGAGTTTTTCTACAACTCTGTGGAAAGACTCTAGCCAAATGCAATCTCAATATTTCTAAAACTGAGATTTCTTTTAATCCTCACTTGTGGCTCTCCCTAATTCTACCACCTAGACTCTTCTGAGAGTTTTTGACAATGACTGGTCCAAAGGCGCGTCAGGTTGACAAAAAACTTAGGCTCATTGATAATGGTGGTTTTCCTATGGCTAGATCTACCATAGCTCTGATACCACTATTAGATTTTGATGTAATATGCAATGGGAGATAGCAATCACAAGATGCAAAAATAATATGAAAGAAAGTAAATCTATGAGATGATTGAAATATGCTATAAATAGAAATGATGGAAATGAATACAATGTAGCTATGGAGGAAATGAACACTCCATAAATAATGCTACCGGACTACATTGCACCCATCTCCAATATGGGTGACTTTATCTAAGCTATGCTCTATGATGCTATAAGTGATGCTCAATGTGATGCTCTATGATCTATGACAATAAGGCCATTATATAGGAAGATAAGTTCCTTGGCCAACACTCTATCTAGTTGTGCAAGGGATAACTTGCACATGTACAACTTGCACATTGACACTTGTGCATTTATTACATTGCATGAAGAAACTAGGTAACTTCCCCCTAAAGTAATCTAATGTCCTAAGTATGTACCTTGGTAGGTACATTTACATGACCCAAATGATGTAATATAATCTATTTCTAACACAAATTTCTTTCCAAAATCAAGTTATATATGTTTGAAAAGGAAAAATGATAAAAATTAATATTTGTAAATGATAAAAAATAGGAAATAAATGTGCATGGACATGTAAAAAAGAGGTAAATATGCTAATAATGAAGATAAATTAGACTATGAATAAAATTAACAATTTATTGTGAATCAAATGAAGCAAATGAGTGAAACAAAACCCAAAAATGAAGAAGATTAGTGGCCAAAAAGTCGGCCACAAACCAAAATATGCTTGGATAATATTGCAAAAGGATATTAGAGAGTTGAAATGATGATGAAAAATCTTAAATAAGACCTGCAATGATGATATTAGAAGCTAAAAGCAAAGATATACCCTGCACAAAGAGATTAGAAGCATGAAAATGGAAGGAAAAATGCAAGCAAATGGATATTCAAGTTAGCAAGGCCAACATTAAGAGAGTAAAATGCAATGAATGGAAGCAAAGGAATGGAGAGAGGAGAGGTTCTAGGAATGCTATCACCTAGCAATAGTCCCTTCTTGCCTCCAAGAAGACCTCCTTGCCCCCAAGCCTTCTTTGCCTTGCTTGACTTACCTCCAAAGGAATGCTTGCTCAAAATGCTTGAAGAAGAATGCTAGAGAAGGAGAGAGAAGAATATTGATAGAATATCATTAGCTTTAGAATAATCCTTAATGCTTGGCCCAAGGGCTATTTAAATAATATTTGGAGGAGGGAATGGGAAGGATAACTGGTTAGGGCAAATACAAAATTTACAAGCCTAGTTCGTTGTTAGAACATGTGAGGTCAGAGGAGGTAGTGGGATGAAGGAATTCACATGCCTTCGGCTCGTGTAAGAATATTCTAGCCATTTTTCCAAATTTATCACTTAAACCAAAATTGCCAATGACAAATTTTGTTTTGGCTGGTCTTTTTAGTCATTGGTCAATTTTTACTACCAAGATTTGACTTTTTAGAATTTTACCAAATCTCCCACTAGAAAATTTGGTAGAGGTAATAAATGATACCTAGATTGCCAAGTTTGGTTTGTTTTGATGTTTGATGATGTTGGTGACTTGCTTGATGTGTTTTCCTTTACTGGTTTGTCAAAATTGGGTGTCTACATGGGGTAAGAGGATATTCTTATTGAATGAACTTGTATTATTCAAAAGAGGAAGACTAGTGACCATTAATAATAATGCAAGCTAAAAAATCTACAAAAAGAATTTTTATCATGCTAAAAAAGTAGGACTAAATCCTATGGATTGTAGCATAGCTAGAATGAACAACCACTCAATCCTATCATAGGCCTTGGTAAAGTTAATTTTGAGGAACAAGGCTCTCTATTGACATTTTCTTGACCATTTCATTCCCTCCTAGACAAAAATGATATTGTTTAGAATATGTTTTTCCTTGATGAAATTGGTTTGCTTTGACCATATGATGAGGGGCAAGAAATTTTGTAGTTAGAGAGCAAGGTCTTTAGCAATAATCTTGTAGGAGATATTGAGTAAAGTAATTGGTGTCCAATTGCATATATTCTCAAGATCCCCTATTTTGGGTGTGAGCTTGATATTGCCCCTATGATAAACTAGACTAAGGAGTTCATTTTGAAATCTTCAAGGTAGACTTGATGAAGATTAGGTCCCACTATATCTTAGAGGGTCTTGTAAAAGTCATAGAAAAGTCCATATATACTAGGAGCTTTATCATTAGCCATAGAAAAACTATCTCTTTAAGATTATCTTGAGACACAATATTGTCACAAAGAGCCTATTGTGAGGTAGATAGCCAATAGGAAAGCACTCTCAAAAAATACTAAAGAGTAAGGTCTTAAGCAGGGGAGGGGTCCTACATGTTGAATACTTGTCGGTAGTGATGAACAAAGGCCTATGCATTGTCTAGGAGGTCAGAAAGGATCCTTTGTTCCTCTTGAATGGATTTGATTTTTTGAGACAAGTCATGACCTTTGAGACAATGAAAGAAATCCTTGGAAAATCTATCCCTCCATTTGAACCATTGAAACCTGGATTTAAGTTGGGCTCTATGAGTTGTATAGGTATTGACAAGCTATTGTTAATGTTGAAGCTTGGCCACCTAAATTTGAAAAGAGGTGGAGAAGGGCTAAGCTTCTAATGCCATGATGGATTGCCTGAGCTTGGAAGAGGTGACTTCATAGGACCAATAAAAAAATTGTAGTTGTCATATATAAGTGAAAAGAAAATGTGTGGTGCATTTAATCGCACTATTTCATCAGTCAATATAAATATCTTTTGTATGTAGACATGGTGCTAAGTTTACATATGGTGGATGTGGACTAGAGAAGGCTTGTGATAAAGCAATGATGTGTTGTAGTAAAATTGGTTGTTGAGCATGAAACTCCCACTATTCTACCATTCAATGTGAAATAATATGGGAGAGTGGTTTGAGAGGACAACCCCAAGTATTGGTTCTACTTAGAGGCCAAAGCAATTACTGAAATTAAATGTAATTTTCCCAAACAAAATTACTCAATCAAGCTATTTGAAGATCCTTTTGGAGCCAACCTACAAATTGGACCATGTGTACCAAGGGAGGTGTGGCTGGTAGTGGCCAATATTGGGATTATAAAATACTAGTTTTTGGTGCATATAGAACCATGCAACCCTTTTTCCAGTTGTCTAGTGCATGCTATACCCACATTTTTTGTCTGAGAAAACTTCAATCACATTGAAGTTGCCACATAAGAACCATGTTGTAGAGGGTAGGGAATCCATAATTCAAATTTAAAGGTGGGTTATTTCTAAGGCATCATTGGAGGTATAAATATTAATTACCCCCAACACATGGTTATTAATGTTGAATGTGGCCCATAACACTCTATTGGTGGGATCACAACCATGGTCCACTATATGAGGCCACTAATGCATTCCTATAAAGGTGGAAACATTGCCTCAACCTAGTTCATGGTAATTATGAAGAAAAATTTATTTTTCCCAAAGGCATGACACACTAAGGACAACAAAAATCCTATAACTTTCACTTTTTAGTAACACAAAATTCTTAGATATAGAAAATTTTGATGGACCTTGTGAACTGCAAATTTGCATTTGGAATCTGTTAGACCCTGAACATTCATGAAAGGGAGTTATTTGGGGAAAATATTCTAAAAACATATCTTGGCCATCAAGGTACTCTAACACACTATAAATATTGGAGAATTTTAATACTTACCTTCCTAACTAAATGTTGGACATATGTAGCCATTATTTTGGTATAAAATATCCCTTCATGTTCCCTCACCTCAGGCTATAGGAGCATTATGCACTTGTTGGATGGGAGAAGTTAGGGAGTTATCCTAAGGTGTATACTAAGAAGTAATCAAGGTTTCTACCCTTGGGGTGCAAACCTATCAGGACTATGAAGCCTATTTGCTATTGCGTTCTACTAGTGGGGGACTAGCCTTGTAGTTTTCCTTCACCTTCTCCATAGGTTTGGATGAAGTAATTGAAGTCAAATTTGGTTGTGAGACCTTAGGGGATTTATATAACCCATTTTGACATGCACCTATTACCATCCAACCATCCCCTTTAGGTTGAGGAGCAAGTGCACTAATTGGGTTAGGGCTCTACTTATGGGGCATAAGGGAGTAATCTTTGACCTTGTGCTCAAATGACTAGCATTGAAAATACATGTTGGACAAGATGATGTATAATACCCACTGTGAAATCATGGACTCACCAACATGGATCTCAATAGTCTCCTTGAGGTCTTGAGATATATCAACTTCAACACACACATGCTTCTATGGGCATGCATGGAAAAACTTGTCTTCCTAAACAAGAGTGACTCGACCCAAAGGAGTTGCTATGCAGTTTAGGAAGGCCTAAAGGGGAAGGAGAAGACTAAGGAATTCAGACCACATAGGGACTTTGATCATACTTTATTTAGGAATGGAGAAGTTGTAGGTCCATGGTGAAAAAATAAGTAATGAGCTTCACATGTACCATGACCCATACTCATAAATTACGTTTGTATGTGCAAATTATATGAAGGGGAAAAGAAAAAATTCCTTTGTAAGTTTTTGAATCATTTTAAGTCCAAGATGCATTTACCAAGGCTTAAAGGGAATATTCATTAGGGATACGACTCATAATATATCCAACTAGGGTAATTGACTCTAACCATTGCATGTGTAGACACCTAAAACACGTCATGTTGAGGAGGCTACCTATATGGACACCTTTTTAGGCCATATGACCCACCTTGGGCATCCCCAAGGCTTAACAATGGTTCTTACCACTCAAACAGGGGCAACCTATCCTTTGCATCCTGGACCGTCATACCCAGGAGCGGCCTCCAGCGGCCGTTGGACCCTGTGATGGCCAGTAGTCATGGCCGCTCCACCCTAGGATGGCCACACCTATAACAAACTTGGGCTCCCCAAGCTGAGCCAAATTAGTTACAGGGTAGTTGAGCTTAAAGACTAAGCACGAGAAGGTTCTAGAGGTGACGTTTGGGTTTCCTAGAGCCTAACCGATTCTTGGTTCTTGGCTTCTCTTGCAAGCCAAGATTACCAATTTGAAAATCTTATAAGAAGATCCCAAGCCTTCATGAAAATATATCAAATTTGAATGCAATGAAGTGTTATTAGTTTGTGTAATAGAGAGAACATCCTCTCATAAGCAATGGAGTGCTACCCAAATCTAGCCATGGAGCTTGCAATTGCATCAATGGAGTCCTTTGGAGTTTGAAGATCAAATTCAACCATTTTTTCATCATCAATCATCCTAAATTCAAGCTAATTTCTATAATTCAATTGTGCTTCAAAGAGCAAGACCCTTGAACCATCAATTTAGTAGACCAACCCAGGTATTTCTCACATCGATCATGAAGAAACAACTATTTGTTCAATGATGGCTAACAAAGCTAACCACTTTACCCCATGATGGCCTCTTAGTGAAATCTACTTTTCTATATTTTCTTAGTTACAATAGCTTTAGCAGCATTTAATTTCTATTTCTAACATAGTTTTACTCAATTTTCATGCATTTATTTATCATTTTTAGCATATTTCTTTCAATTTCTTATCATGGAAATGGACCTCATCATGAGAGGTTCCTCATTTGCTATTAATATCTTGTAAGTGTTCTTGTGTGTAGGTTTCAGATCTCAATAGAGCTCTTCAACATAAATATCCTTCAATATTTATCTCATCATGCGGAGGTCGCAAAGAAACCCTCCTATAATCAGTTTTGAGAGAGCAAAGACTCTGTGAATTACACCTACCTTTGGTTCTATATTGTAATTTGTATCAAATTGGTATCTATCCCTAAGAGGGATATCTTTGTAACCACTTTGTAAAGGAAAATTTCAAATATTAATGAGAAGGACCATATTTTCTTCATTCTTTTGTCTCAATATGGTTACATGATATTCTTGTCAATTTGATTTCATAAATGTTTAGGTGTACGGTTTTTGCATATCTAGTGGCGATCACGATTGGACCTCAGCTAAAATTTCATAATTTATCACTAATTACCTATTTTCTTATTTTCTTGAATTATAGGTACCATCGCTCTAGGCTGGAATGGCTCACAGGAGCCACCGTCCTACCCTATGATGGCCAATAGAGCTCATCGCTCTACCCTATGATGGCCTTAGAGTAGAGTCACAAAATCAAAGAGGCAACAACTTCATCGAATGTAGGCTTCACCTATGAGTATCTCTACACTTAATTTTACTATTTTTCATAGAAAAAGATAGAATTTCAAGTTTTAATTGAGAAATTTAGAGAAATTATTAAATTTGAAGCTTTCTACCTATGACCGCTCCTAGGTCCAATGACCTCTATTGCTAGCCACTATAGGGTAAAGTACCCCTATTTTTGACCACTTCTATGTAAATCTCTACACTATTACATAGAGATAACCTCTATTTTACTATATATTTGGATTTGCATGCTTGTTACCTATCTAAAGGCTAACATCATTTAGGGTTTACAATTTCAAATTTTTTGAAATTGAAACGTTCTTATTTAGAAATTTGGAAATTTGAAATATATTTTATGCATTAGAAAAATATCATTGATTGCTCTATGTTGCATCTTTATTTTTACATAAAATAAAAAGAACCCACACACACCACGTATCATATTAAACATCAATGAGTTGGAATTCACACCCAACCACTGATCAAGACTAACAATGATGGCCTTCATCACCACCTCGTTAGCTTGTTTGTGGTACTTCACACCCTATTTTGGCCAAGGCCAGTCCAAGAACCATCATAGCCAAGGAATATAGCATGTATCTCTCTTTAGAGAGGTATATCACTGATCGAGGTGAACTGGGTGAGGACTGGTAGGACCTAGACTCCCTCACTAGATTTGGACTTCATCACCAAATATCGATGGGTTTCATGACCTGGACTTCATCACCAGTCTGTGTGTGAGAGGATACAGGTGAAATCCATTTAACTAAGTATTTCATCAACAAAATCAAAACTTGAACAAGAAAGCAATACTATCAACGAATCAAAACACACAAACCAGTTTAGGAATCACAAAGAATATTTAAATGAGATAATCATTTTGTATACTTTATCTATTTCCTTACTATATGCATAATAAACATAAAATGGTCACCACACATAGCCATGCCAATCATAGACTGAGGCTACAAGAAATGCACAAGGAGGCCCAGAATGCCTTCATTATAGCCCAACTAATTTACTCCTACCTAAACAATCCTAGTAGTCATCACAGAGATAATTCCACTCATGGGGGATCCGATCATCGAGATACCCCTACTAGGAGGACACCTATGGGACCTCCACATGATCGAGAAGATGATCTTCTCAGACCTCATCCATCTCATGCTACTTCTAGACAAGATCTACCCATTGAGGGGCCAAGTAGAGGGGTAGCATAAATTTGTGTCCCTAATCGATCCACAAACCCATCCGAACATGGAGTAGAATATATGCCTTTGCTTAGTCTAGATGAGGAGGTACTCCTCCTGATCATCCTTATTTGAGTTAAAAGCTAAATCATCTAGATAGATACGACCCTAATGCTACTCGTAGAGCACCTTCTTCCATTCATACTCACTCTGAGGATGAGCAAGATGAAGATCTAGTGCATCCTATCCATACACATGAAGAGTGTTCTACATGGACACGTCATACTCCTACACCATATTTACATGAGGATAACACCCCTAGGGTTGAGCATAGAGTCAATGTAGCTTCTATTGATCGAGGGAAGAGGGTAGCTATCCCTACTACACAAAAATAGCCAAATCCCCTCGTATTGAGATGAGAACCCATAGACCTCATACAATTGATCAAACAGATCAGTTACCTAGGCCAAATACTAATCAAAGAGAGTAATTACTCCAATCATAATTGGATGATTTACGTAAAGAGTGAGAGTGCCTAGATCATGAACATGTAGAGCAACAAAGGCTACACCACCAAAGGTTGTATGAGCATAGGCTACATGAAGAGAGAATTCTTGAATAGAGATTGCATGAGGAGCAATCACATAGGGTAGCCTATGATGAAATCCCAATACCTAGCACATACAAAATAACTTAACATAAGGTGCACTATGCAACATCAGGAGTTGCCTTCTAGGCCAACCAAAAATCATCCTCCTCTCACCTCTATTCATCAGTCTTAGCCAAGATAGCATCAAGTACTAAATCCACTAAAATATGAGGTATACGAAGAGATAGAACTAGAGGACCAAGATCAAGCATATCTTGAGTCACTTTATGAGGATGTGGTAGATGATTACAATCTACCACCTCGATCAAATAGAACCTTCCACCTCCTCCTCCTAAGAGACCAATTCAAGAGAATGAGATTATATCATCTCAAGCATACAAGGTCCTTATAAAGTGAATTAAATCACTAGAAAACCAAGGAATAAGTTACCAAAAGCCAACATTGCATAAATTATACAATCAACCTCTCACCCATCAGTTCCTTGTCCTACTTATCCAGAGCATTTTGAAATGCCTAAGCTAGATAAATTTAGAGGAGATGATGATGCTCAAGAGCATATCACAAGTTTTATGAACTTGTGTTTCCAGTTACAAGATGATGATGCTTTGTTGTTGAGAACATTCTTGATAACACTCTCTAGCTCAACTTTAGAGTGGTATAATCAATTACCATGACATAGCATCTCTAGATTTGAACAACTAGCAAATACCTTTCTAGAATGCTTCTCCTTTGGAATCAAAAATAAGGCTAACTTAACTGACTTATCGAACTTACATCAATTTGATGATGAGCCAGTTATGGACTATGGAAATAGGTGGTAAAAAATAATGTCAAAATTACCTTTCACCATACCTATTTTAGAACTGACATAGATGTTTACAAAAAGTTGCTCAAAGCACATCTCACTTCTTTTACAGTTGTAGCAGTATCAAACATTCGAAGAGGCTTTGGTGCAAGCCAAAGTTATTGAGGACATTAAGGTCCAGGAGGGAGACATAAAACTCTACAAAAAGGAGTGGAATAAAAATCCTCAAAACAATCACAATCAAATGAAACTAACTTTAGTAAATCAAATTGTGTTAAATATTCCTAAAGTAGAAAAAGTGCCATAATAGCCTAATTATCAGGCTCAACCCCCTCCAACACAGTACAATAATCAACGCCAAAGAAATCAAGCGTAGGATAAGCCACATCATCCTCCTCGCACATATACACCACTACCTGAGTCTTTGGCATCTCTTTTCAATAGATTATGTGAGGCTAAGGTGATTACCTTACCTAAAATCCATTTGGTAGATCCTACCCACCCAAAACCTAAGGGGTACAGAGAGGATTTATATTGTTCTTATCATCATCAAAATAGACATGATATACAAATATGCTATGGATTCAAAAACCTAGTACAAAACATGTTGGATAAGAACCAATTGCAGATTGACAACCCTCTCACTCTTGATAATCAGTAGATGGGTATTTTCAAATATCCCTTGCCCACCCATGAGGTCAAGGACAACCAAACTAGGTATATCAATGAGATACATATGGATCCACCCACGCATGGATTCATAGGTATGATTAATATCATAACAAGAAATAGAAGGTACAATCAAGTCGAGCCCCGTGACACCTATTCGAATTCCTTCGCACCCCATAAGGCAACTCAAAACCCACTTCTAGGTCCACCATCTCAATTGATGATAACCATCAAAAATAGGCTTACACAAAGCCTACAGATGACATCAGCTAAGCTCTCCATATATGAGCTTATTCAACAATCTCCTAGACATAGGGAAGTACTCATGGAAATTCTAAAATCTATCAAGCTTCAACCCCGAGATCCTAATGCATTCACCAATTTTGTAGGGCATGTCCAAAAGTGTAAAGAGCCTATGGTAACCTTCTATGACCATGAAATTAAATAGGTACCAACAAACATAGTGGATCCTCCATTACACATAATCGCTTGCATCAACCAGATACCATACAAGCGAGTGTTGATTGATACAGGCTCATCGATCAACATAATAACAATGACCACTTTAGAACATTTAAGTCTTCCAACATCACACATAGTAGCATCTACTTTTACATTGTGAGCATTCAATGATGCATTATGCTCAATAGTAGGCACTATAGTCCTACCTATTCAAGTGGGACTAAAAACCATTTCTATATTATGCCATGTGTTGGAAGGAGCGATGCAATACAATATATTGCTCGATCATCCTTGGATCTGAGACATGAAATGTGTTCCTTCTATTCTACATCAGTGTATCAAATACGTTCATGAAGGATAGGTTCATGTCATCCCTTCGGATGATGAACCATTTAAATATGTAAATCAGGTTAGCAATCCGAGGGAGTTTGTCTTACCATCAATGCATCTAGATATTAGACCTAGTTCTCCCATCAAGCATCCAGAGTGCCAACCAAAATTAGCACATGTTGATCCATCCACCTCATCACCACCACCTTCACCTAAACCATTGGCTACTTCTGATAAACCTTCATCATCATCTGATCCTCGGATCAAACAGAAGTTGAAGGCACCCATGGTAGATGCTCCAGAGGTCATCCCTAACATCTCTACGATAGAAATTTTGATTCCCATGGAAGAGGAAGAGTTACCTAACATAATGGATGATGTACCTCAACCCGCATCACCTACATCATCCACATCATCCACACCTCAAGTGACTATTCACTTAGTCAACCTTAGGCTCATCGAATATTTGGTACAAAATATCACTTTTACACCAATTATTGAGTCCACGCAAGACATGGGGAGACCTCGTGCTCCTCCCTTACCCATTGGAATGGTGGTACCCCTAGGCATACCACCCAATCAAACGAATTTTATATATGGGGGTTTCGACCAAGCCATAGATCAATCTCCTATTATCAATCATGATAATGAACCATTTACAGGAAACATATACTATATGTCAAACCTAATTTTGCTCTAAGATACTTCTACCATTGCCATTGGCATGATAATGGCTTAGGTCTATACGAGTAGGGTCAAAGAATACCTTATCTACCATAATATCAATTGCCTATAGATAAATTTGGTTTAGGATATTCCATCCACATGTCGAATGAGCTTTTGGTTGATTCCCTAGAATGCCTAAGCCTAGGATTTGGGGAGGACATTGATGAGAATGAATACGCTAACCTGACCCTTCTCATTTATTGAGGGATCATCTCCCAATCACAATGGTCTCCATAGAGCCTCTAATCATATCATGAGACCAATCAAGAAGAGGAATTTGAACTCGATGATAATCCTAAAAATGATTGGATTGATGAAGATGATGAATATGAGGATGAAACAAAATTGCATACTTAGGTCCTCGCTACTTTCATCCTCAATAACTATAGAGGATATATTGAGCCTATTAGGCCCCCTATTAACATAGATGACATCTATCATAGGGTGTTTCCTCCTCCACCTAACTAGAGGTAGTTGCTCCTACTTAAGGACCCAATTATCCTATCTACTCCTAGAGTGGATCCAAAGATCCCAATGCCTCCTAAGCCACATCTAGCATATCTAGAGCAATCAATAATCGATAGGTCCTACTCACATGGTAATGGAAATCACCAACCATCCATAAACATGATTTCCATTGACTTAATCACACCTCTCTACAATCCCAGTGACCCTTCAAAGTCATTGCACCTCAATCTTGAGGCCATTGAATTTGATCACCATCACCACCATCACCTAAGGAGTTCTTCCCATGTGAAGAAATGTTACAACCATTTCATTTCACTCTAGGCCATACTCAAGATGTCTGTAATGCTGAGGTCAAATCTGATATGATAGATCATCCAAACCCAATGGATGACATCCACTTGATCCCTACACCTCATCAACTTGAGGAGGGATCCCATATGTCAATTGAGGAGACTTTCGACATGGATATTAGCAATGACCCTAACAATCCTAAGAAAGTCAAATTTGGAGAGATTCTATCTCCTAAAGAGTATGCCATCCTCATACCTCTTTTGATAGAAAATCTGACATATTTTCTTGGTCATATAAAGACATGTCGGGTCTTGATCCAAATTTGGTTACACATAACCTTACTCTAGACCCCAATATGAAGTCGATCAAGCAAAATCTCAGAAATATGCATCCAAAAATCACCTTAATGGTGAAGGATGAGTTACAAAAATTGTTGGATGTGGAATTTATCCAACCCATCGACTATCCAAAATGGGTATCTAACATGGTACCCATAGGAAAACCTGATGGGAAGATTTATATTTGTATAAATTTTAGAGACCTAAACAAAGCAATGCCCAAGGATGAATTCCTATTACCTAACATCGATGCTCTAGTAGATGCAACTACTGGTCATGAGATGTTATCCCTTATGGATGGATTTTTAGGCTATAATCAAATTTGGGTCAAACTCGAAGATCAACATAAGACAACCTTTACCACACCATGGGGAACATTTTGCTATAAAGTTATGCCATTCAGCCTTAAAAATGTTGGTGCAACCTATCAATGGGCCATGACATATATTTTTCATGACTACATGCATAAGATACTAGAATATTACATAGATTATTTTCTCACCAAATCTCTATTGCATGAAGAGCATGCAGAAGTTCTACAAAAAGTCTTTGATCACCTGATAGAGCATAATGTCAGGTTGAATCCTAAGAAATGTGTTTTCGATATCACATCAAGAAAACTTTTAGGATTCATAGTCTCCAAGAGAGGGATCGAAGTAGATCCTACAAAGGTCAAAGCAATTTTAGAAATGCTTCCCCCATAAACATTAAAGAGCTTCATAGCTTGCAAGGCAAGGTAGCATCCATCAAACGCTTCATAGCACAATTATTAGATAAATGTCGATCCATGAATCGACTACTACACAAGGGGGTCCCATTCAATTGGGATGAAGAATGTCAAAAGGTCTTTGATGAGATAAAATAATACCTAGCATCACCACCAATATTAGCTCCACCTCGACCAGGTGTGCCTTTCTTACTATATATTTCAGCCATAAATTTTGCTCTAGGAACCATGTTGGCCTAGAAGAACAAAGAGAATAAAGAACAGGCTATCTATTACATTAGTCACACCTTGGTCAGTTACGAGCTAAAGTATGCATACATAAAAAGCTCTACTTAGCAGTGGTGTTTACTACCAAAAAGCTTTACCACTACATGTTAAGTCATACAACGTATGTCATATCAAAAGAAAATCCTTTGTGGTACATGATGAGTCGCACATATCATAATACATGAACCACAAAGTGGATCATGCTATTGATGAAATTTGATCTTGAATTCATCAGTCAAAAATCCATCAAAGGTCAAGTCATAGCTGATCAATTAGTAGAGGCACCTCTTCAGGATGACAAGCCTCTCATGATCGAACTACCCGATGATGTAGTGTTCACACTATCAGAATCACCCAAACCCAAAGAACCAAAAAATAAAGCAGACATGACTTTGTTCTTTGATGGTTCAAAATGCGAGCAAGGGGGTGGTGTAGGGATCATGTTTTTCACACCACAAGGAGCTCCTATGCCCTTGTCTTTTAAACTTGATTTCCCTTGCACCAACAATAACATTGAATACGAGGCTCTCATATTGGGTCTCCAAATAACTATCACCATGAAGATTAAAAATCTTAATATCTTTGGTGACTCCTTGCTCATCGTAAACCAAGTCAAAGGCATTTATCAATGTAGATGTCCTATCTTGAAAGCTTACAAAGAGCTTGTGGACACATTACTAGCCAAACTAGAATGGTATGACATCGAGGTAGTCCCTCATACATCTAATCACTTCATGGATACAATGGCATCTTTGGGATCCTTAATCCCTCAGAACCCTTCCAATGATTTTACAACCATCCATGTTAAAATGCTCTCACAATCAATGATGTTGCATGAGGCTTCGCACAATAAAGAATTAGTTCACATGATTCAGATAGAACCAAATCATGAGTGGTTCTACAAGGCACAAGACTTTCTAAAATAGGTATCCTAGGGGTCCTTGATCTCATAGGGTCCTTCAGATAATGGCATGACCATTCATCACAAGGTTATCTCCCAATCTACATTTGTGCATAATGAATCACAATGGGAACAAGTTGTTCAATTAGTTGAAGCTCAAGCTTATCAAGATTGGCTCATCCAATTAAAATATTACCTGAAACTTGGTAGTATCCCTCAAGGATTATCGCATGCCACAAAATGAGCATTTAAACAAAAAGTGACTAGGTATGTCTTGCTAGGAGATATTCTCTATCATCGAAGCTATGATGGACTCCTCCTTCATTGTCTCGAGCCCCAAGAATCTGCTTGGGCAATCTTGCAAGCTCATGATGGTACATGTGATGGCCATTTTAGTGGCATGGCTATCATCAAGTGCATCCTCAGAATGGGTTATTATTGGCCCACAATGGAGAAGGATTGTTGTGTATATGTCAAGAAGTGCATAAAGTGTCAGCATCATGCCAATCTCTCACACCTACCATCTCAGGCCTTACAATCGATTCAATCGGTGTGGCCTTTTTCTCAGTGGGGATTTGATCTAATTGGGAAGATCTCTCCTCCATATTTAGGCCATCACACATTCATTATAATGGCTACTGAGTATTTTACTAAATGGGTGGAAGCAATCCCTTTGACCACTATGACTGGAGCTCGTATTGTGGAGTTCATACTCCATAACATTATATGTCATTTTGGTATTCCATCCAAAATAATATTGGATAATGGGACATCATTCAAGAACAAATATGTGTGGGCTTTAACATCCAAATATAACATTCAACACAACTTTGCAACACCCTATTATCCATAAGAAAATGGGTAGGCAGAGGCCTCTAATAAAATTGTAGTTGCCATATTGAAGAAAACCATCAAGGAGAATCACAAGGATTGGCACCTTCAATTACCTCTAGCTTTATGGGCTTATCGAACTAGCATTCGGACACCCACTAGGGCAACCCCATTTTTGCTAGTATATGGCATTGAGGCCATTATGCCCTTGGAATTAGAAATTCCATCATTGTGCATCTCATTGAAAGAGTTCATCGATGATGACACCTCACGACAAGCTCACCTCGATCAATTGACCCTTCTTGATGAACGATGAGTGAATGCTCTTGAGCATCTACATGTTTATCAAGATCATCTTAAATGAGCTTATAATACTAAAGTCCATCCAAGAGACTTTAAAGTTGGGGATCTTGTGCTCAAAGAGAACCAACAGAACTCAAACCTATCACCTCATCTAAGAGATAAATTTATAGCCAATTGGTTAGGTCCTTTCATCGTAACAGAGAAAATAGGACCAGGAACTTATCACCTAACTTCGCTAGAAGGTGTTGAGGAGCCCGAACCTCTCAACATTCTTCATCTACAAGTATTTTATACATAAATCATAAAACAATCAAAAATCACAAAAACAAAAAAAATTATCAAAAATACCAAACAAATCAGAAAACATAAAAACAAAAAAACAATACAAAACATTAAAATACAAAAATATTTACATTATGTTATCATGCATTTCATTATATGCATTAATTAGTTGCATTGCATTAGGCATATTCATCCATTGCATTTGCATTAGGATAAGTTATGTTTACATTCTTATGAATGACACCATGTTTGTATATCAATCATGAATCCACATATCATTATCATTCATATTTCCCTTGTGAGTAACTATGTTTTTCAACACAACTAATGAGTTGCTATAGGGTGTATACTAGGGTTTTCAGTCATTCAACCATCCCTAGTTATATTTTCAGATTTTATAGAAATCTATCTTGGCTTTTAGAAGGTAAGGTCTAGTTTTGATAGTACCTTGCATATCTCAAAATCCCAACACAATTTTACACATTAACAATCCGAGTCTGAACAAGGAAATATGACACTACAAAGTGGTCCTTGTCACCTTAAGCGAAAGGTTTTTCCTTGCTCATATTATTATGTGCATGGTCTAGAATGCTGAGAATTGACAAAAGGACAAGCTCCCCCTACCCAAACAATCCCCTTGCTCTTCCACAAAATGAGAAAATTCCCAAAAAAATACAAAATAAACAATGATTTTCATCACTAAGAAAATCCCTTGCTAAAAAAATAGTGGTTTTCACCACTAAGCATGAGCAAGTATCCCAAGAAATTAAAAGAAAAGAAGGGGTAACGAGCTTGAATCCCTAGAATCTTTAGTATTCAAAAGCCATGGGGTGATCTCCATTACAACAATGGGTTGAATGAAACCCACTTGGCAATGGAGTAGCCTTATGCATGGTGATATGTCTATCACATTAGTGACTTTATTTTGTACAGACCAATATCAGCTTATGGTTGAGCTAGATTTTGGTGGCTTGTATTGCCTAGTAGTCTAGTCTAACTACATCCAAACTCAAGATTAGGATGACCATAAGGTGATCCTCATTACAACAATGGGTTGCATGAAACCCGCCTAGCAATGAGGTAGTCTTATACCTCATCTAATATATTCACTTTGCACACACAAGGATAATGAATATCTAGGTCTTCTTAATAGACTTGTATCTTTCAAGAGTCTTGTGTAGTCAGTATACAACTTTTGATCAATCAACTAGGGTGTTTGAGTCTCATGAAAAACCTCAAAAATCCCCTCATAGCAACAAATCATCTCATCAACAATCACAATTTTCCTTATGAGCTTTTGTTTATTAAGGGGTCCTCATAAAATAGGATAGATACCAGATGAATATCAACAATGATATTTAGATGACCACTGACTATTTTATGCACACCTTTTAGTTTACAAAATCTTATAGGGAAAGCCCCTACATTTCACATATTTCATCTCACATATGCATGTATAAATGTATAACTCTTATGATAAGGGTTAACATTTTAATTCATGATTTTTATACATTCTATGGTGTCTACCATTAGTCTGTTAAACACAAATTAGATTCATTTATTATGTTTTAAATGATTAAAGCATACATGTACAATTTGCATTAGATCATCCACATAAAATTAATGCATTACATACACATTACATCCACCATATCATGTAACAAAAATTAAATGCATAATCAATTAAACAAATTTAAAAACATGCATTTAACATTAAATATTGCATCCATATACACATACATAATAGTACATCCATACATCTAGATCACAAAATCTAATCATACATCCATCATCTAATCATTGCATGTCATTAGTACATCGCATGTATAAAACAATACATCATCATATAAGCATTACATCCATCAATGCATCCATAACATAAAATCAAAAAACATAAACACATGATGAGTCATAAAAAGATCTCATATATATATGTGAAATGTCAAGTACATAATGATACAAAATACCCATAAGCTACAACTATGTAGGTCCTTAGACCTTACACTAAAAATAATACACACATATATCAAGTAGAGCCTCACCCTACACTCACCTCCACCTCAACCCAATGAGGCTAGAACCACTAGCCTTGACCTCTATGAGCTCAAAATATAGAACTACCTCACAAGACTACCCAACTCAAATCAATATATGATCCCTGATGAGGATCTTGGTATATACCCCCACATCACTCTACCTCATCCTCTAAGTTGCTAATGTAAGCTCAACCTGACCTGTGATGAGCAAAATATCAAGCCACATATACCTACAATATGTCCACATCACCTATAACCTATCCACCTATAATCTACCCTTCAATAACATCCACTAAACCTATAGAGCATCTCACTCTACTATCCTAGCATCCCTCTCTTGTAGCCATATGTTCATAGAATATCCCTCTCTATAGTAACCTCTATCAATCTCTATCTAGATTATGCAACAAGACCTTGAGGAGATATCTCTCCTTAAAGAATCCCCTCCACTAATACTATCCACTACTCAACTAACTCTAGACTATAGTGAGAGTCATCTCCCACTCCACCAACCACCCCTATGTAGTCTATAACTATACTCATTGGCCATCTCATTAGTAAGGTCATCCTCATCACCCTCACCCTCATCCTATGGCTCCTCTACCTACTCTATAGCCTAGCCCCACTCCCCTCTATCCTATGATGCACTCATCACTCATCCTCATCTCCACCCTCCTTCACTACCACCTCTGTAGGCCTACCCATCAGACCACCTCCCTACCATAATCAAGTGACCCACCAGGTATCATACTCTACACTAGTCCTAGGTCAGCCAACTCAGTCTCAACCACTATTGGATCCTCCTCCTCTATGAGTGCCTCTACTCGAGGCCACTCACTATATCTCATCACAATGATGATGATAGATGATAGGCTCCTCTAGGACATCTTGATAGATGCCAAACTACCATGTAACCTGAGAGTAGTGGAAATACTCTCACTCAATACCATGGCACCCAATGAGCCATCCTTTACCTCACCCAAGCTAAATACTCTATAGCCTCTATCTAGTTAGGGTAATCCAAGTAAGGCCTCCACACTACCTTCTCTCATTATAATCTATCCAAATATCATCCATAATGTGCTAGCCTCCTACCTTTGGACTCTACCCAATATCTCGATCCCATCACCATCAAGCCACATAACCAATATCTATATCCCCTAGCTTAGCTCGTGGTACTAGAAATCCTACTAGTTGATCCACTCAGATATGCTCCCATCCCCAAACCTATAGGAGCAAACTGCACCCCATTTCTACATACCTCCAATGTTGTATCTCATACAACTCATCATAAATATGAGCCAATAAGGTGCTCCCCCATGCCATAATAATCGACTACTCAAGATCACACTCAAGAAGATCCTACACCATATCAAGGAGGTTCCAAGGGAACCTCACTCCTAAAGAATCTAGTAGTAGGATATTTGAGATGATATACATCACCACTACCTAGCACCAAGAGAATACATTAGCATCATACCATGCATTGACCAAGACTCCACCATGGTCCATCCATCTCAAGGCAACATCTACCTCCCCACCAAATATCCTCTAAAGAACTCTCTCTCGATGTAGAAGGGGAGTAGAGGTGATAGTGCATCCCTCAATAGGGATCCTAAATATCCTATAGATATCCTCAAGAGTAACAATCATATCGCTAGTCGAGAGATGGAAGGTGTTGGTCCTACTATCCCAATGATGAGCCAAGGTCATCAGATATGCCTGATCTGACATAACAGTAGGAAGGCGCACCACATATTTGAGGTCGATCACCTCAAACCACACCCAATCATCATACCAACTGATATCACAACTCACATAGCAAAGTGGGTTCCCTATCAAGAGCCATCAAAATATAATGTCCAACAAGCAAAAAAAAATAAATAAAAAATCAATAAAGTTTGTAGCCGCTCTAGGCCCCGACGACCACCAGGTGCGATCATTGGAGGGATGGCCACCCCAATGGTCAAAATTTTGATCGTTGGGATTCAAACATGGTCACCATACCCCATGAAGGCCCCCATCCTGCCAAAGGGGAGCCACTCCTACCTAGGACGACCCCATAGTGGCACCTAAATAGGGATACAAACCCATGCTAAAAATGCTAAAAAAATTAAACCTACCCCTAAGCTAGCCTAATCTAGATTTCCTAATCTAGTGTGAGGTTCATTTCCAATAGTTTAGTGAGGTTCATTTTTCCCATTACTTAATGAGGTTCATTTTTAATTTGTAAAATTTACAAGAGAGGGATCGAGATTTCTACCTTAGTAGCTTTAGCTCCTCCACTCGTAGAAGCCTCTAGTTGATCCATCATCATCATGTATAAAAATTTTGGTAGCATTCCATATCAAATTATCTCTCCTTCACCTCACTCCCTTTTTCTCTCACTACCAATTATCACAATGACATTAAAAATTGGAAAATTTGCTTTTATATTTTCCAAATTTCCTAACCACCTTAGGGTGGAGCGGTCACATTTTGGCATGATCGTCCTACCCTAGGATGACCTCAAAATTTGTAAAATGTCACCATTGTACCCCAGGATGGCCTCCAAATGGTAATAAATGCACACATTCTATCAGCATCATGAGCTTCAATTTGGACATTTAACAACATCTAATGGTCCACTTTCATCAAAAATTTCAAAAATAACAAAAAAATCAATTAAAAAAAATCTCAAATGTACCTCGTACCTAGTAATTTACCCTATACACTTGGCGGTTGCAGTGACTTGCTATCCATGCAATCTGGTAAGATGAGTAAATTACCATAAGGCCACTTGAACCAAAATCATTCATTGATGAATCAAAATATCTTCACTTCAATCCCCAAGAAGGCCATGCAATCAGACTACTCCAAGGGAATGAGGCATACATTTCATTCTTCCATGAAGTTTCAGCAGATCATCAAACATAGTGATTCACCTCGAGATTACATTGAATTGCTATCATCTTGATTCCCTAAGAAAGCCATGTGGTTGGACTGCTCCATGGGATAGAGATGTACAATTACTAATAATGGTTGAAATCATAGTTGTAATAGGATTTTCCCTTTTACATTTGTTATCATCTTGCAATGCTCAAACAAGTCATCTTGGTCAAGCGACTCATCGCTTTCATCACTTGCCATTTCCTCATCGACTCATCGCTTGAGGGGGTAGTCATAATCATATAATTCATAATCAAAATCAATAATTAAACACTCAATCATGCAAATTATGTTCATCCAAGAATCATTGCTAACAACTATCACAAGCTTCCCTATTTGTTAGGGCAAAAAGCAAAAATGCTAAACTAAACCTTTGTCAGTCTGAACTAACGGTCCATGTAGTTACACAAAACTACCCGAATACCTTCAGATTCGTCAAAGTTTTACATAAATTAAGTCCACCAAAGTGTTGGAGGTAATGATTCAAAGATGCATGCTCTTTTGTGATTGGGGCATCTAAAATTGACCAGATCAATGAACATCAATCAACCTTCAATTTGATGTTAGGTTGTCTATTTTTGCTCAGTGTTGTGCTTTCACACAATGCATCCCAAAAAGGGGTATCTGTAGACACCTAAAACATGTCATGTTGAGGAGGCTACCTATATGGACACATTTTCAGGCCATATGACTCACCTTGGGCATCCCCAAGGCTTAACAATGGTTCTTACCACTCAAACAGGGGCAACCTATCCTTTGTAGCCTAGACCATCATACCCAGGAGTGGCCTCCAATGGTCGTTGGACCCTATGATGGCCAACAGTCATGATCGCTCCACCCTAGGATGGCCATACTTGTAACAAACTTGGGCTCCTTGAGCTGAGCCAAATTAGTTACAAGGCAAGTTGAGCTTAATGATTAAGCATGAGAAGGTTCTAGAGGTGACGTTTGGGTTTCCTAGATCCTAACCGATTCTTGGTTCTTGGCTTCTCTTGCAAGCCAAGATTACCAATTTGGAAACTTATAAGAAGAGCCCAAGCCTTCATGAAAATAGATCAAATTTGAATGCAATGAAGTGCTATCAATTTGTGTAATAGAGAGAACATACTCTCATAAGCAATGGAGTGCTACCCAAATCTAGCCATGAAGCTTGCATTTGCATCAATGGAGTCCATTGGAGTTTGAAGATCAAATTCAACCATTGTGCATCATCAATCATCCCGAATTTAAGCTAATTTCCATGATTCAACTATGCTTCAAAGAGCAAGACCCTTGAACATCAATTTGATAGACCAACCAAATGTCATCCTGCATCGATCATGAAGAAACAATTCTCTGTTCAATGGTCGCTTCACCCCTAAGCGGCCCGTAGGCGTAGCTTGTTGGACCCTATGATGGCTAATAGAGCTTACTACTTTACCCCATGATGGCCTCTCGGTGAAATCTACTTTTCTCTATGTTTTCTAGTTACAGTAGCTTTAGCAATATTTAATTTCTATTCTAGCATAGTTTTACTCAATTTTCATGCATTTGTTTATCATTTTCAGCATATTTCTTTCAATTGCTTATCATGGAAATGGACCTCATCATGAGAGGTTCCTCATTTGCTATTAATATCTTGTAAGTGTTCTTGTGTGTAGGTTTCAGATCTTAGCAAGAGCTCTTCAACATAAATATCCATCAATATTTATCTCATCATGCGGAGGTCGCAAAGAAACCCTCCTATAATCAGTTTTGAGAGTGCAAAGACTCTACGAGTTACACCTACTTTTTGGTTCCATATTGTAATTTGTATCAAATTGGTATCTATCCCTAAGAGGGATATCTTTGTAACCACTTTGTAAAGGACAATTTCAAATATTAATGAGAAGGGCACCATTTTCTTCATTATTTTATCTCAATATGGTTACATGATATTATCTTGTCAATTTGATTTCATAAATGTTTAGGTGTATGGTTTTTGCTACTCTACAACATGCATTATCTAAATTAAGAAAATGAAGAACAACATTAGGAGAGGAAGGGTTACCTTGTGGACCACCTTTAGTACAAACTTTCTTGGATGCTTGAGTGGATCCATCATCACATGCATTCCCTTCTATGGTACCATCGCTTTTCGTTGGTCTACTAGGATTTGGGACCATATTTAAACTATTCAAGATCACTCAAAACCCCACCTAGGCTGACAAGATTACACTTAGAAAATCCTAAAGCTTCCTTCATATTGCTAGAGCTCCTCTAGTTCACAATATAAGCTTTTGCAAAAATCCCATTATCACCAAATATCACATTCTTGCACATACAATGTATTTATTTTATTATGTATGCTCTATGAGCCATTATTAACCTTTTTATGGTTAATCCCACCTTGTAATTTGTAATTAATCTTAGAGCCCTCTTATTATGCCAACTTAGGTTAAACTTATTGATGTAATATTGGGGATGTAATAAAGTCAATCATTGTACATTGTATCCAATTTATTATAATATTATATTATGTAAGCCTTGTGGTCACGGTTGACCTTGTTATGGCTAAATCCACCTAATGAACTTGTAATTAATCTTAAAGACCTCTTTTTAAGTTGGCTTTGTTTTCATTTATGTAATTAGGATTTTGGTATTAATATAAACACCCTCAACCACTCTATCCATTGCATTGAAGTGTTGTGATTCTTATCTATGAATAATATGGTGATTATTTATGGTGCCTATTGGTTCCCACTATATCTTTCTCTCTTTAATCAATTTGTATGCTTTTTATATAATATTTGAGTGGATCAATTGCTTCTATTCATTTATAGAAATTATTGTGAATTCTAACATGGTATCGGAGTGGGTATGGAGTTGCCTCACTTGGTCATGTAGAAATTCTATTTAAAGCCTTTGATTTTTATTTCAAACTCTAATATGATTCTCTTCTCAAAGTCTCATAAGCTATTTTTGTAAAAGAGGAAAAAAAATGTTTTTACTCTATTTTTCCAAAAGCTTTGGAAATAAAATGTCTTGTTTCTTCCAAAAGATGTCATATTTTATAGCAAATTATCAAAAATGAATGAAATGAAACATTATCCAATATTTCTTGAAAATAAAACATAGAAAAAATAAAGAACATAGAATGTACAAGGGTGTCTTTGGATACCATAAACATTTCACTAGATAAAAATGAATTACACTCCAATTGATGAACAAAATGGTTGGTATGATGGGGTATTTATACCCATATATAAATTACCTTTAGTTTAAGGTTGTGATATTGAGCTTCAAGAATAAAATATTATAAACTAAATTACCTTTTTCAAGGTTTACATGGGCCCAAAGGGTAAATATGAACAATACAAGTATAAAAGTTGATCATGGCCTCATGAGAAGTTTAACCACCATATATTTTAACATCCCCCTTAAGGTAAATGGAGGAAATGAAGAGATACCCTTGTCATCCCCCTTTAAGGGACCCTATCCTACCCTAAGAAGCTTTTGCATGCACACAAAAATGTCCTTAGGAATGCTCATTGCCTACTTTGATGAAGGCACAAAAACTAGATCAAACATCCTAGGTGCATGAAGACATCTCACAAAGTGCATCTAAATATATATGTACTTTATTCGCTAATGAAACACTAGATTGTAGATAATTTCAATGGTGCTTTGGTTGTTACATTGGAGAGTGATTGAATAACTATAAGGAATTCCAATCTCCTCTAAAATCATGAGCATCCATAAAATATGCTTAGCCATCTCATTGGAAGCACACTATTCAGTTTCTATGGAAGATTGAGATATAGTGGATTGACATTTGGAACACTAAAAAATAAGACTAGACAGAACATAATGCTTATGGTGGACCATCACTCATCCAAATCACTAGCTTAATCAACATCTAAAAATCCTATCAAAATCAAAGGTGATCCAATATAGTAATGAATACCCATATAATAGACCCCTTTGATGTATCTAGGAATCCTTTTAACTATTGTCCACTAACTCTCTTCGGGTGTCTACATATACCTAGAACAATAAATACAATAAAAGCTATATCAGGACTAGTGTGAGGAAGATAGAGAAGTCCTCCCATAAGAAACTAATAATACATAGCATCTAAAAAAAGAGTGGTACAATTAACTTGAATCTTTAGACCTAGGGTAAAAGGAATCTAAGTCAACTTCCAATCATCCATCCTAAAATGCAGAAGAAGATCCAAAGCATACTTGGGTTGCAAAATGATGATGCCAAAATCTATCTTATCAATTTGAATCCGTAAAAATTTAATGTAGAAGCCCCAAATATTTATGGAATTCATAATGATTTTAAAAAACAAATAGAAGTAAAACATACACTCAAATCTTATATAGAAAGTAAAAAATACAAAATAGAATGGGTATGCCTATGAGCATCATAAATAATCACTATCCATAGATAATATTGTATAAAACTTTAATAAGAAATGAGGAGTGTGAGGGGGTATTTATAGCAATACCAAAACCCCAAATTACATCATAAAGGTTAACTTAAGCTGACATAACAAGTGGAATTTAGGTTAATTACAAATATTAAATAAGGTTTAACCATAACAAGGTTAACCATGGACTATTGGTATTACATGATAAAATATTAATACATTGCTCAATGATGTGCCCTTAGGACTATCCAATACATCACATAATATCGACTCTTGGCCATGAATCAAATTGTAAATTCAACACCCCATAATCTGAATTGAGGGGCCAAGAAGAGAATATATTAGTGATAATAATATATCCCCTCCCCATAATGAATTCTCTAGTAGACCTCTATAGTTGAGGTATATCCATTTGAATCTCCCTCATCATCTAAAATATATCCACCTTGCTTTAAGAACTTAGCTTCAATATTCTACAACTTTAGCAAGCAATTCTTCATAAGATGTCCCTCCCTTTTATAGTATCCACAAGTAATATTTATTTTATTTAAATACTTATCCTTGCCTATGGCCCTTAGGTCTTGTAGACCCAAAAGGGTCACAACATTAGAAAAATTGTGAAATTTTGGTAAAGAGAGAAAAGAACCTTAAGGGTAGTATAAATTTCCATAGAGGTACAAATTTCGGAGTCAAAGTGACCACACCGCACCCAAAAAAATTTGAAGGAGTAAAGCAAAAGGTTGAAAGATGAATTGGTACAATTTTTGTATAGAATATTTGTAATTTGAAAATCCGTCGTAGGCAAAATCCATGGTCAACACAATCAAAAAGTACTCAACAAAAATTCATAAAAGCTATTTTAGCACAAGGTCAATTTCTATGATGGAGGGCTACAAGCATAGATGGTGTTCTAAGTACCAGAAGGAACATCTACTAAGCAATGCCAAGCTTAAATTTTGCCAAGGGTGAAATCCGTAGTCAGCACAATCAAACAAGGTTTAGCAGAGAATAAAGTTGTGGATTTTGGATGTTAGGAGGTAAAGCAGTGTTAAAATCTGCTCGATTCTGATTGGTATGACATGATAAAATATTATAAAATATTAAATACATTGCTCAATGATGTGCCCTTAGGCCTATCCAATACATCACATAATATCGACTCTAGGCCATGAATCAAATTGCAAATTCAACACCCCATAATCTGAATTGAGGGGCCAAGAAGAGAAGACATTAGTGATAATGATATATCCCCTCCCCATAATGGATTCTCTTGTAGACCTCTATAGTTGAGGTAGATCCATTTGAATATCCCTCATCATCTAAAAGATATCCATCTTGCTTTATGAACTTAGCTTTAATCTCCTATAAATTTAGCAAGCAATTCTTCATAAGAAGTCCCTCCCTTTTATAGTATCCACAAGCAATATTTATTTTCTTTAAATACTTATCCTTGCCTATGGCCCTTAGGTATTGTAGATCCAAAAGGGTCACATAGTTAGAAAAATTATGAAATTTTGGTAAAGAGGGAAAAAAACCTTAAGGGTAGTACAAATTTTCGTAGAGGTATAAATTTTGCAGTCAAAGTGACCACACCACACCCAGAAAAAATTGAAGGAGCAGAGCGGAAGGTTGAAAGATGAATTGGTATAATTTTTGCACAGAAGATTTATAATTTGAAAATTTTTCATAGGCAAAATCCATGGTCAACATAGTCAAAAAGCACTCAACAAAAATTCACAAAAGCGATTTCAGCACAAGGTCAATTTTTGTGGTGGAGGGCTACAAGCATAGATGGTGTACTAAGTACTAGAAGGAACATCCGCTAAGCGATGACAAGGTTAAATTTTTCCAAGGGTGAAATCCATAGTCAATAGAGTCAAACAAGGTTTAGCAGAGAATGAAGTTGTGGATTCTGGATGTCAGGAGGCAAAGCAATTTTAAAATATGCTCGAGGTCAATCTGAAATAAGAATTCCATGGTCAACTTGGTCAAACACGACCCGAAAGAAACTAAAGCAGTAGATTTTGAAGGATGACAAAATTTAAGCCAGAAATCTCATTCTGTAGTCAAACTGGTCAAATTTGTCCTAGTAGAATTTGGAGTAGTGGATTCTAAAGATGAAGGAAATGTAGTGGAACTTGAGGAATGCAACAGAACCTAGGTGTGCAACGAAAAGAACTAGGGGAGACCAAGCATCACCAGAATCAAGACTTGTCAACAATTTTTAGTTATGAATCAATGGATGAAAGGTCTTTTCAAGAATGAAGGATGATCCAGATTAACCTACAACCATCTCAGCTACTAGATTCCGTTTAAGGCCCAACAATTTGTAGAGCTCAAAATTGCAGCGATCATGGAGTACAACTTTACTATTTATTAAAATCCAATGAGAAGTCACCACCTTAGCATTCTACTGATATGGCAAGAGGATCCTTGTAATATTCTAGTATTTTACTGTCATTGTAAAAATCTATATTAAGAAGTCAAACCCTCATTGTTAAGGATCTACTCTAGAGTGTTTTCCTGATATATTATTGTAAATTGCTAGGAAATAAATAGAAGGAGCATTACTTGGATGTTTACCTCTAGCTTTTGTCTCCATAAATTGTGAGTTTATTCTGTGAATGTATTTCTGCTACTGCTATTATGGTTAGTCAATTTTGCTGATATTGGATTGCTAATTTGGAGCAACTTAGAATGGTTCATGCGTAAATGAATACTACAGAAGACTTCTATTTCTATTAGTCTAAGTGTTGATCTAATTTTGCTATTTATATTATTAGAATTTTATATGTTTGAAATAGTTTTCTGAGTATTTTATTATTTTAATGGTGAAGATAATAAGTTTTGAAAGTTGTTAGTACTACCCAGGTGTTGTAGGTGAGTTGGAGAGGAGAGGGTAATCCTCCAAGGGATGTCCGAGGTTTGAATCTCCATCCTACCAAAAAGCTGAATTGGGTACCCAAAATCCAATTGATAATGTTGGTGCGGGCAGGGTCGGGTGCGACCTCGAGGTGACTTTGACGGTGTAGAACCCCCTGTTTGTGGTCTCTTAGACCAAGGCGGCCCCGCAAGGGGTTTTTCTCTTGAATTTTTTTTTTTGTTAGTACTACGTGTGGCATACTAGAAATGTGATTAATTAGTGGATTCTTAATATTTATCAATGTTGTTATCTATATCTGACCATTATTCATTTAACTATTTTCTAACTCATCTCATTTCTATCCCTAAACCTACACATTTATTTGAGCTTAATTGAGTCAACACTAGAATTAGTTGATAAGGTATACCAACCTACTTTGGAGGTTGGATTGAAGTAATCTTTGATCCATCCAATGTTAAGGTTTGATCTAGCGGGTATGCACCTCCTAGAAGTTATAGATTCATAGTCATAGTTCAAGATTTCCTTGATGTCAATTCAGACCCCAACAGTTCTGGCATGCCCGATGGGAAATCAAAGACACATTGTCTTTCCACCTACCCATTTCTTTATTGATAATACCCAGAGAAATCAAGATTTAGTGAATTGTATTGACCTCATTAAGTGGAAAAGTAAATTTACTTGGTGACTATACTGGGGAAGTAAAGTTAGATCTTATGACCAATCATTTTTAAAAACTATATTTGAAAAGATATAGCTCCCATTTTAATTAAAAAGTTTATAAGCCTGATGGCCAATCACCATTATCCCCCATGGTATGACTCTGGTCCCCTAGACATCCCAATTTTATATGAGATTCCCAAAATTACCCTTAAAAATTTATCCAATGATCAATGGAAAGAGAAGACCACAAAAAAGCATTGCCAAGACATAGCTTTCTTGTCGTCAGTTTACAATATTAAGTTTGAGGATATTATGTTAAGATTATTGGTCTTATCTTTGAAAGGAAAGGTGTTGTTGTGGTAAAAAACCTTGGACCATGGTAGTATTAGAACATGGGAAGATCTAGTCAAAGCCCTTATAGATGAGTTTGAAGACCCTAGGGATCCCTTCCTACTCTCTCAATTTTCATTCATAAATAAATATCTTCAAGAAAGTCTCTTTGATTTCAATGCTTATTTCAAAAGGATGTGGACCAAAATCCTGTAAGAATACCAACCCTCCCACCCTCAGGCATACCTGTATTACATTCATGCATTGCATTCTGATGGTGAGTATCCTAATCCAACAATCTAAAGTAAAGAGGTTCTCATAAGTGTTTCAGGAGGCCATGAGGATAGAAAACATGTTAATCACTGTAGTAAAATTCCCTCCTAAAAAGGTGGATCCTTCTTTATCTAACCCTCTATTACCCCACCAGGTAGCAAAAATATTAAGGAAGCAGAGTTGTGGGCCGAGCAAAGAACTAGTGATGGGTTGTTATCAAGTCAATGGATTAGCCTAGTGATTTCCAACCAGAGTCACAAAAAATTGTGCAACTCTCCCAGAACTATGGGAGAAGGAATGAACTGCCCCTTGGTAAGGTGATATCATTGAATCCTAACCCCTATCTCTATTTCAATTCATGGCACATTGAAGGTTGGTCTAAGGAAGAGGGTGAATAAAAACAATATCTAGAGCATGAAGAGGTAACTAACAATGCCATTTCACTCTCAAGACCAGTTTCTTCATTTAGTCCTGAGTGGATGGTGGATTCAAATTATGGCTACCTAAGTGGTGTAAGAATATACAACATGAAAGCAGGTTATTTGAGGAATAATATCGATAGTGTGCACACTACATTACAAAATCCCATTCAAGATAAGGAAGATAAAATGTTGATACGATAACAAACCTCAATAAAATAATCTTTGAGTGAAAGGACGACCAAGGCCTTGAGGGACTTATATTTTTTGCAATAACGTTAGAGCAATGAATGGAAAAGGTGCATCAATTTCATGACTTGCTTGACGAGTGATCTTAGACAGAGCAAGACTTGAGGTAAGATTTTCTAGTACATTTAGGTGTTGATTTGGCTAATCTTTATTTAAAAATTTTAACTGGAGAAAGTAGAAAAATCCCCGAGAGTAATGCTTTGGGTCTCTATGAGAGACAATGTGACCCATGTTATGTATCAATTGTTGTTGAAAAGAGAATGGTGCACAATTGCCTAGTAAGCCTAGGAGCTGGAGTACTTGTAATGCCTTTTCATGTACATAAAGTTTTAGAGATGATTATTGAAAAATAGAACCCAAATATCTACAGTTTAGAGGAAAGTTGTTAAGGTTCTTGGCATTATAAAAAATCTTGTAATGATGTTGTGGGGGCTGCCTAACTTATTCATGGTACTAGATATCATGGTCGTTGACATTCCCCCGCTATTTGGCATTTGCCTTTCTAAAGCTTCAATTGAACCTTTTGGTTTTTGTCTTGAGGAAGAGATGAACGACATCCAAATATTTGGAAAAAAGAGTATTGTTGAGGTCACCAACCAAGATCTTCACCCCTTTATAATTGAGGATTATAAGCAACCATGCTCTAGTCCTCCACCTAATGTACGTTATCATGCAAGAACAAAAGCTCTCCTTCAGGGAGTCCAATTGATAAGATATCACTCAAATGAAACATGGGTGAGAGAGACCCTTTTTATGACTCAAGAAGTATCGAGAGGTTGTTTTTTTGGGCCAATGACCAAACTAAAAAAAACAATAGATGACGAAATAAAAATTCCACATCATCAGAGGCATGAGTGTTCTGATATGAACCTCATGGCCATGAATTATCGATGGGAGAGATATTTCCAAGAGGTAGAGCTTACAGAGGTGGGAATTGATACCTACATCTCAAGATATGAAGGATCAGACCATCATTACATTTGAACAAGTGAGATCTATCAATCACATGGTAAAAGACTTAAGGAGAAGTACAAGTTTAGAGCCATTTGACTCAGACATTGTAAATTCACAGAATAGAAGCATGAAAAATATTTAAATCCAGGCATAGGCACACGTGCCACATTTTTGTACATAGACAACACTTAAATAAAATAGTTGACCACAACTACCATAATAAGGCAGAGGCAGGTTCACGTGAAAACACCAACCCTCACCATTTTTGCATATTTTTTCCAAAGAGAGTGAAGGAGAAGTTGGGATTGGGGTTAAAGGATAACATTCACAATAGAGAATATGACAAAATTTTTGGCATTTTGATGATTTAATTCATGATGAGGTCTTTTGACTCTGTTACCCAATGGATACTAGACAATCAAACCAGAGGCTTGATGAGAATAGCCTGAACAATACCCTATGTGAAATAGCCTGACTTAATTGAGGTAAAGGATACAATGAGAGAAAGAATTCTAGATGAAGTGATTTGAGTACTTTCCAAATCTAAAATCAGGATCTCCCCATCATCAGCTGACATTATGCCTTATCAGGTGTATAAAAGGAAGAATACTAGTTTGAAAATAGTTTGAAGCCTGAGATGGGTCACAATCGGTAGGCTAAAGATGATAGAGGAGATATCACTCAAATGGAGGAGGTATTATTCATCCTTACTAAACACTGTAAGTGGAGAAAAAGAAAAGAGAGGTCACCATTCTTGGTAATCTATCTACCTTGGAATCAATCCTACGCCTTGATGGAGTATGCATACACATATATGTGTGGTTCATGGCTCCCTATTTTTGTGTAACTCTAATTCCTTTCATTTGTTTCCCTTCTTCTTAATTTTCCTAGTACATTAGTGCTACTTCCTCTCATTCCCTTGTAAATATATCGTATCCCCATTCTTTTAAGTTTTTCCTTTTTGTGTTAGGGTGGTTGTGGCATTTTGTTTTGTCCCTAGCTTTGTCCAATCACCACCATTTTATGTGTATCATAAGTTTTTTTACCTCACTCTGCTAAATTTTTTATTCAATCCCATGTCATTTTTATCTTTTTTTTTTTCTCTTTTAATCTTCTTAGATCTAGGTCTATCGTTCTTCCCCTCCCCTTTTTTATTGTCCCTTCCCTCCTTCATGGTTGCATCATTGCTTACCTCAAATTCTACTGGAATTCTTAGTGGATAAGGCTCTGAGTTATTTGCCTTTGCAAGCAAAGTTCCCTGAGAGGCACCAAAATGTAGACCCAAAAGGGTCACATACTTAGAAAAATTGTGAAATTCTGGCAAAGAGGGAAAAGAACCTTAAGGGTGGTACAAATTTTCATTGAGGTACAAATTCCACAGTCAAAGTGACCAAACCACACCCAACATAATTCAAAGGAATGAAGTGAAAGGTTGAAATATGAATTGGTGCAATTTATGTGTAGAAGATTTGTAGTATGAAAATACACCACAGGTAAAATCCATGGCAAACATAGTTAAAAAGTACTTAGTGGAATTTGAAGTTGTAGAATTTATAAAAGTAATTTCAGCACAAGGTCAATTTTTGATGTGGAGGGCTACAAGAATAGCTGGTGTACTAAGTACCAGAAGGAACATCTACTAAGCAAAAATAAGGTTAAAGTCCACCGAGGGTGAAATCCATAGTTAATGCAGTCAAACAAGGCTTAGTAGAGAATGAAGTTATGGATTTGGATGTTAGGAGGTAAAGTAGTGTTAAAATATTCTTGAGGCCAATGAAAAATAAGAATCCCATGCTCAAATTGGTCAAACATTACCCGGTGGAAACCAAAGCAGCAAATTTCAGAGGATGACACAGTTTAAGCCAGAAATCTCATTTTACAGTCAAACTGATCAAACCTATCCTAGTGGAATTTAGAGCAGCAAATTCTAAAGATGAAGGAAATGTAGGGAAACTTGAGGAATGTAGTGGAACCTAAGTTGTGCGGTGAAAAGAACCAAGGGAGACCAAGCATCACCAGAATCAAGACTTATCAATAGTTTTTAGTTACGGATCAACAGATGAAAGGTCTTTTCAAGAATGAGGAATGATCCACATTAACCTGTAACCATTTCAGCTGTCGAATTCTATTTAAGGCCCAATAATTTGTAGAGCTCAAAATTACAGTGATCATGGAGTACAACTATACTATTTTTTAAAAGCCAATGAGAAGCTGCCACCTCAACATTCTACTGATCTGGCAAGAGAATCCTTGTAATGTTCCAGTATTTTACTGTCATTGTAAAAATCTATATTAAGAGGTCAAACCCTCTTTGTTAAGGATTGGATCTAAGTGTTTGCCTGATATATTACAATAACTTTCTAAGAAACCAATAGGAGTATTACTTGGATGTTTACCTCTAGCTTTTGTTCCTATCAATTGTGAGTTTATTTCGTGAATGTATTTTTGCTACTACTGTTATGGTTAGTCAAATTTTTCTAATATTGGATTGCTAATTTGGAGCAACTTGGAATGGTTCATGCCTAAACAAATACTACAAAGGACTTCTATTTATGTTAGTCTAATTTTTAATCTAATTCTGCTATTTGGATTATTAGCATTTTAGATGTTTGAAATAGTTTTCTGAGTATTTCATTATTTTAATGGTGAAGATGATAAGTTTTGAATGGTGTTAGTCCTAAGTGTGGCATACTGGAAATATGATTAGTCAGTGGATTCTTAATATTTGTCAATGTTGTTATCTCTATCCGACCATTATTCATTTAAATATTTTCTAACCCTTATCTCATTTCTATTCCTAAACCTACACATTTATTTGAGCTTAGTTGAGTCAACACTTGAATTAGTTGACAAGGTAGACCAACATACTTTGGAGGTTGGATTGAAGTAATATTTGATACATCCAATGTTAGAGTTTGAGCTATTATTAGAGGGTATGCACCTCCTAGAAGTCATATATTCATAATCATAGTTCAAGTTTTTCGTGATGTCAATTCAAACCCTAACATGTCTTAGCCTCCTTCTACAAAAATTCCTTTGCATGATCCTATATGTGAGGAGTTTCACCACCATAATTTTGCATTATGGCCTAAAAGTGAACTAGAAGAGAAAAAATCTAATAAAGAGTAAGAGTCTTTTGGAATTCCAAGAAAATAGGAATTGTATGAACTATTAGGTTCAATATTGAAAATAAGGGGAAGCTATTAGCAAGGACAATATTAACACATGTTGCATCATCATTATTTTTTACTCCAAAAGATGCATTATCTATTCTCAAAGCCTTGAATCTCAACATTATCAAACTTAGCTAGCTTAAGAGAAGAAAACTCTAATTCCAAGTGACTTACTTCAGTAATAGTAACCTTTCCAAAATGTTCATGTAATTTTGACCATACCTTGGTAGTGTCACTCTCTTATTTGATATTGAAAAGTAACTTTGGTTTAGTCAATAAGGAAAATAAACCTAGAGCCTCTTTTGCTTTTTGGTGTCAAGCTTCATCATTAAGAACTACTACTTTATCCTCCTAAAATATACACCACAAGTTCTTGCCTTATCAGATATGAACCATTTGAGTTGAGCATATACTATAATTTTACCCATTAAGATGAGTAACTAGGTCTTTGTGGTCCACATTACACAATTTGACCCCTAAAACTATAGCAGATACATGAACTGATGCCACCAATGTATTGAGCTCAAAAAATTCTATGATTTGAAAAAAGGGTCTCAAAATGCTTTCACATGCAAAAGTTATGGCCTCCAAAATATTTTCCCTAATGGACATCCAAAAATAAAAAACTCAATGCTTAAAACTTAGATTTGAAGAAGCAAATATTAGTATGCCATTTATCAATATTTGGTTTGTAGATGTGCTCCACTTATTTTTTGTCATTTTTGCTACTCTCAACTAGTGCACTATCAAAACTTGCTTTTGATTGGTCTAATTGGTATAAATATGTGAAAAAAATTTGACATGAAATGAAAGAAGTCTATGTCGATTGCCATGTAAATTTAATCTCTGCTATACTCATTAGGTTTTATCAAAAGTGAGACTTGAATCTAGGTCTCATAGACGTTGGGTGCATTGGTCTAGCCAAGGCACCAAACACACCTTTGAGAATAAAGCTACCTTGACATGTGCATAAACTTTGATCATTAGTGATGAAATAGAGCAACTTATAAAATGACACCTCATAGGGATTTGAATTAGGTGAGGTAGGATTATCGATCGAGGTACACACCCCATTGAAATTTTTGCCATGATGCCTCTATAAAGAACACCAATAGTTCCAATGGAAACACTTTTCACTATACAAAAGTGTGGTTAAAACCTTGAAACATGAACCACAGGCTTTATCTCTTGTTCAACTAACCAATTGACTACCTCACTCCTTTGTATCATGCTTCCAAAACCTTCCATTTCGATCATGGAGAGCCCTATCTCATCTATCCCATCAAAATAAAAATGCAAGGCCTAGATTTGAACCCACAATCTCCTAAACACTATATTATACATGACCTTCTACTAACCGCTCTAGTGTCTTTGCAACATTGTTCATAAGGAACGTATTCCTTGTCAAGAGTAGTCCCAATGTCACAAATTATGTCAATGGATGATGCATTCAAAGTGCATGCCCAACAACTAAAGCACACCAAAAATAAGACACCAAACACAATTTTGAGTTTAAACAATTATGGTCCCTTTTTTGTTTCTACTGAAGCAATCTTGAAAGGGGCTCAAGGGGAATTTAAGAGATAAAATTAAATTTTTTGTATAGGAAGTTAAAAGTACCTTAATGATGAATGGATATGGATAAAAGGAAAAGTCTTCTTCTTCAAATATTACACAAAAAATGCTTATAAAAATTTGAAGAAAAAATTATTCAAAGAATCGAAAGAAAAATCAGAGTCTTTGAATAAACTTCTTGTGTTCAAGTGAACACTTTGATACCATAATGAAATAAATAAGGATTTTTAGAAATGAATAGAAGAAAACACACTCAAATATTATATAGAAAGTAAAATACAGGAAATAGAATGGGGGTTCCTATAAACACTGATAAGGGCATCACGTTCCAAGGTTAGATTTATTTCTTCCTAGGTTATATTATTAGTTAATAAACTTAACGCAAGTCTTAGTTGGATTTGTTGTTAGTTGTTTGCTGCAATTAGGATTCATTAGCAATTTTTTAACTAATGATTAGGGTTGTTAAGCATCTTGTTTGATATTCCTCCCTATTTGTGCTCCTACACGTTTTGAGCATCTTGTTGCCCAATTTGTGCAAGGGGTTATGTAATTTGGGCGTTTCTATACCTATATAAACTTTGTAAATGAATAAAGATTCAATTTGGTTTGAAACCTCTTCATTTGGTATCAAAGTATGATCCTTTTGACCTGTGCTCCCATTTGGCGAGTGCCATTTGGGTAATTTTAACGATTAACATTTTTAGTTGGGATTTCATCTCTCTATTTGGATGGATCCATTTGGCTTTTTAAGCAAACTTGCTAGGCAATTTGGTGAGCAATTATTGTCTAATTGTGGGTAATTTTTGAAGCTTGTTTACAAATTGTGAGGGCAACATTATCTGTTGCACACAAGTTTTTGTGCTAGGTGGTGAAAGACCACCTCTACCTCATTTCAACATGCGGCTATAGGTGGCTAATTAATCCACCTCTGAAGAACACATGATTATATTGAGAGGTGGGGGTGAACAGTATAAGATAAAACTTTTTGCCTTTTAATCCAAATGATAACATCAACAATATTAAAGCTAGTAAACATCACACAAAGCATCACACACATGAGAGACATGATTTTACGTGGTTCACCCAATGTGGGCTACTCCACGGAGAAAATATTTCTTATAAATTTTTCTCAAATAAATTCTCTTGGGAATCCTTTCCCTACAATGTTTATGGACCTCTATCCAAAGGAGACACCAATCCCCTAATCAAGTTCGTGGATCTCTATCCATAGGAGAACTCCTTTCTCCTAAGCTCTACTCTGGCTGAGTGATCTTCTAGAAGACCTATTGCCCCCACTACTCTTGGCTAATGGATCTCTATCCACTGGAAGACACCTATCCTCCACTCCTGGCTAGATGGATCTCTATCCACTAGAGACTTCATATTCTACTTTCACCTCCAAATCTCTATCTCAAATATACACTAAACATAGTCCTTCGATCTAGCACAAATCTATCCTCAATATCTATCTCTATCTAGCACAAACCTATCCTCAAATCTATACCAAAATATATCCTCAAATTTGTCCTCAATCTCTATCACAAACCTATCCTCAAATATATACCAAACTCTATCCTCAAATCTATCCTCAATCTATATTGTAAGCTTCCACAAAAGCTCACATAAATCTATCCACAAGTCTTCTCTAAGACTTACCTCAAATCTGCCCAACAATATCACACTAGAACTTGTCCAATCTCATAGAAACATAAAGAGAATTGTTAGAGACTCAATATGCTCTACATTCATCACAATGCTCAATCACTTTCTCAACTCAATTCAGAATATAGAATAATTTGTTTCACAGAACTTGAACAATCACTTCACACATTCACTTGACTAGGCTCAACCAACTCTACTCAACCAATCACTCAATGAAATAATCCTTGCTCACAAACCCTAGTCCAAGCATATGAATACTCACTCAAATATTTCCAACAATGCTTTATCAACCAATCTCACATAACAATGATACTCATGTTCTTTCCAAACCCTAGTTCAAGTTCTTCACTCAACAACTCACTTCAACAACAATGCTTATAAAACAAGGTTTTATCAACAACTCTTAATTCCAGAAAACCTTGAAGCATTAATTCAAAACACTCTCAACAATGCTAACCAAACAATCCTTTTCACTCCAACTTTTCATTCACAATTTTCAACAATCACTCACTAGGAAGAATATGCCCATACCTTTTGTTGGATGTAGAAGTGCCTTTAGAAAACTTGTCTTAATCACAATTTCTTCTTTCCAATTCCAATGGTTAAACACAACAATATTACTTCAATACTTTCTCAAAAATATTCCCTTAGACATAAAATAATCACAACTCAATTTATGCCTTATTTCTCCCTTTTAAAAATAACACTCATCATAACATACATAAAAATAATTTCCTTGATACACCTTATAAACTCCAACTTAAAATAATATCCAACACCATAAAAATATCAACCAAACACCTTACAATCCTTTCAAAACATTTGAGCAAATAACATTAAAAATTTAATTTTGCAAAAACCCTTATAACTCCTTTAGCAACCTTAGAACCAATTTAAATATGCAAAAATTAATTTTTAAATGCCCAAACTATATTCCCAAAAATTTTGGTGACCAATTTACAAGCATACCTCTTTCTTCCCCAAAAGGGGATTCGACGAGATTCGATCCACCGTCTCCTCTATCCTAAGCGCCTTAGCGCTTGGGAGCCCACCGCATGGGCTACTAATGCCCATGTGAAGGAAGGTATAACACCTTCCTCTTATGCCTTCACTCATCGTCTATTTCTCATAAAACTTGCACACTTCCCTTTTCTCTTTGGACGCACAATTCATAGGCTCACAATTATAAAGCTCGCAATAATTATCAAAGGCATGGTAATTTTGGTAGTGTTAGAGTTCATCCTTATATACATATTTTAAACTTCTCCTCACATCAGTGCTATGCATTCAAAATCAAATTTTAAATTTTAAATTTAATAACCCACCTTAGGGTTATTTAACCTTAGCTTAAATTAATTTATAATTAATAATTAAATTAATTAATAATTAATTTAAATAACTTTATAAGTTAAGTAAATTAACTAATAAATTAATTTATAATTAATTTTAAACTTCCTTTGTATAATATTATAAAATAATATTATAATATTATTTATTTGGGCTTTTTCTTGCACTTTGGACCTCATCTGACTTCCTGGAACCGGGTCTTGAAACTGAAACCAAAACGGATGCTGCCAACTGAAACTACCATTGACTGGTGTTGAAAGTTTGACATCAATGACCACTCACTCTTGACATCAATGACAACTTATCACTCAAAATGTCCAACAATCTCCCCCTTTGTCATTGATGGCAACCCAAATTATTTTTACCAAATCTTGACCTTTTTCCTGTTCTGCTCCCCCTGGGAAACTGCTCCCCCTGACTCAATGCTTTCTCCTTAAACCAAATCTCTCCCCCTTACTCAAATATCTCCCCTTTGACATCAATGGCAAAGGGTCACCTTTGGGGCTCGGGGCTAAGAATGAATCTCTTAGCTTAGCCCCTCCCCCACCTCCTCTTGAGGTGGTTAATTCTGGGGTGGGAGTCTTACTCCCAGTTTTCCTCGAAGATACTCAAAGGTCTCCTTTGAAAGTGGCTTAGTGAAAATATCTGCTATCTGTTCCTTTGTAGTAACATATTCCAACCTGACCTATTTATCTATCACCTGTTCTCTCAAAAAATGATACTTAATCGGAATGTGCTTTGTCCTGGAGTGCATCACTAGATTTTTTGAGATACTTATAGCACTTGTATTATCACATAGTATGGGAATAGGATGATCATGTTTTATCTTGAAGTCTTCTAGAGTTCACTTCATCCATAATACCTGTGTACAACTGGCTACTACTGCAATATATTCTGCTTCTACTATAGATAGGGATACTGAAACCTGCTTCTTACTTAGCCAAGAGACTAAACAGTCTCCAAGAAAGAATGCTCCTCCACTTGTGCTTTTCCTATCATCAATGCTGCCAGCCCAATATGCATATGTATATGTTGTGAGTGTGAAACTATCACTTTTGGGATACCAAAGCCCAAAATCCATAGTCCCTTTTAGATACCTGAGAATTCTTTTTACCGCTGCCACATGTGTTTCCTTAGGTGCTGCCTGAAACCTTGCCACTAATCCCATTGACTGTACTATGTCTGGTCTTGTAGCTGTAACATACAATAAGCTGCCAATCATAGATCTGTATAGTCTCTGATCTACCTCTAGAGATTCATCATCCTTACTTAACTTGCATCCTATGACCATGGGGGTACTTACCGGTTTGCAATCTTCTAACCTGAATTTCTTTAACATTTCTTTTATATACTTGGTTTGTGAGAGAAATACCCCTTTCTCTGATTGTGAAATCTGAAGTCCAAGAAAGAAAGACAACTCACCAAGCATAGACATCTCAAATTCATTCTGCATGTTCTTAGAAAATTCTTTACACATCTTATCATTGTTTCCCCCCAAAATGATGTCATCAACATAAACAACCACAATTAGTAGATTATTCCCTTCATTTTTGATATATAAGTTGTTGTCTGCTATTCCTTTTCTGAATCCCTATTCCTGAAGATACTTATCCAGTCTTGAGTACCATGCTCTAGGAGCCTGCTTTAGACCATACAATACCTTTTTCAATCTGCATACATGATCTGGTTTATCTATTAACATGAATCCCTCTGGTTGTTCAATGTACACTTCTTCTTCTAGAACACCATTTAGAAATGTTGACTTAACATCCATCTGATATACTTTGAAGTTTTTAAAACTTGAGAAGGCTAAAAATATTCTTATGGCTTCAAGTCATGCAACTGGAGCAAATGTCTCATCAAAATCAATTCCCTCTACCTGTGCATAGCCTTTGCATACTAACCTTGCTTTGTTCCTTACTACTTGTCCATCTTCATTTAGCTTATTTTTGAATACCCATTTTGTGCCAATCACATTCTTGTCCTTTGGTCATGGGACAAGTTCCCAAGTCTTGCTTTTTTCTATCTGATCTAATTCCTCATCCATTGCCTTGATCCAGAACTCATCTTCACTTGCCTGTTTGAAGTCTTTTGGCTCAATCTTAGATAGCAAAGAAAAATTTGCTTGTTGAGATGGTGTTATTATCCTTCTCCTTGTCTGTCTTACATCTGGATTCCCAATGATTTGTTCTTTTGGATGATGCTTTTGTACATACCTAGATGGAGTTTTAGGAAGAAGCTTTTGTGTTTCTTCTTCTTCTTCATCTGATTCCTCATGAAACTCTTCTTGACAACTTCCATCTTCCTGATACACAATTTGTTGAATTGGTTCTCTTGAATCTATCTTTTCATCAATTGTTACATTTATACTTTCTACAATAGTGTGTGTTCTCTTGTTGAAGCATCTATAGGCTTTACTCTTTGAGGAATAACCAAGGAAAATTCCTTCATCACATCTTGGATCAAACTTGCCTAAGTTTTGATCTTCTCGTCTTATGTAACACTTGCTTCCAAAAATCTTGAAGTGTTTTACAGTGGTCGGTCTTCCTTTCCAAAGCTCATATGGAGTCTTGTGATGGTTTACCCTCATTTGAGCCCTAGTGATTATGTATACTATTGTGTTGACTACTTCTCTCCAAAATCCATCTGAGAGCTTAGACTCATTTAACATAGCTCTAGCCATATTCTCAATAATTCTATTTTTCCTTTCAACTACTCCATTTTGTTGAGGAGTTCTTGCTGAATATTCTCTCTTAATCCCATGTTGTTCAAAAAACTCTACAAACTCATTTGAGGTAAATTCTCCTCCTCTATCAGATCTCAAACACTTAATTCTCTTGTCGGTTTCATTTTCAACCAATTTCTTAAATGTTTTGAACTTTTCAAAAGCTTCTGATTTCTCTTTCAGAAAATCTACCCAAACCATTCTTGAGTAATCATCTATAAATAGAATAAAGTAACTCTCACCCTGAATGCTCTATGTTCTGGTAGGACCACATAGATCAGTATGTATTAGACTCAATGGCTCAGATGACATATATCCTTTTGACTTAAAGCTTGTTCTAGTTTGCTTTCCATGTTGACAAGGTGCACAGATTGTGTTTTGTGGCCTTTTTATTTTGGGTAAATCTCTCGACAGCTTGCTTATTGCTTATGTTGACTATGTTGTCAAAATTCAAGTGACCCAATATTCTATGCCACAACCAACTCTCATATTCTTGTGATAGAAAGCACTTTTCCCCTTTGATCTCACTAAGCATGTATAGATTGTTTGGAGTTCTTCTTGCATTGGCAATGACTTTTCTAGTTTTTGATTTTCTTATCTCACATCTATCTGGATGGAATGTAACCATATGCCCTTGATCACAAAGTTGACTTACACTTAACATATTATGTTTTAACCCTTTAACATACAACACATTTTATGTTCTTGTTTTCCCATTATCTAAACTCAGAGTTCCTCTTCCACCAATCCTTGTTGATCCATTATCACCAAAACTTACTGATCCTCTATTGGTTTCTTTTAATACAATGAATTTGTCTTTGTCTCCTATCATGTGACTAGAGCAACCACTATCAAGATACCATTGTTCTTCTTTATCCTGAGCATGAAGGGTTGTTTGAACTAACATTGATCTAGCTTTTACATTTTCCCTTTCATCTTTCCTAGTTGTTGAATCTGTTTTTCTTTTACTAGACTTAGGAAGTATCATTTTACACCATCTAGCCTTGTGCCCAAAATTATTGCATTTGTAACATATAATATCATTATCCATAAGAGGTGCAAAAGAATTGAAATTTCTATTGACATTGTTTCTTGCATGACTAATACAATGTACAACTCTATGACCATATTTATTACAAGAAAAGCAATGACCATGGAAGAAATTATGTAACCTATTTGGATGCCCTTGAGATTGTGGTGGAGTATTCCTCCTCTTGTGATTAACTCTCATCCAAGGTTCTTCTTTGCTTTCTTCCTTTCTGATATCCTTTGCTTGCTTATCCTTGTTTGAAGTTTCTGCTTCTTGAAGACTTGATTCCCTTTTTGATTTCTTATCCTCTACATCTTGTAGTACCTTGGTCCTTTCAACTTCATTCCTTAGATAAACAATTTTTGCTTCCAATATTTCACATTCTATTTCTCTTGCTCTTAATAGATCTGTCATATCCTGCTCAATTTTCTTTCCTTCTTCCACCCTTATCTTGAGTTCTGTGAGATTTTGTAGAAGTTCCATCCTTGCTTCTTCATCCTCTTGAATTTGTTCCTTCAAGCTTGAATTCTTCTCTCTAATTCTTTCCAACTTTCTGAGAGCAGCAAAGAATTCCTCTTTTATATCAAACATAGTCTCCTCTTCATTTTCTGAAGTCATGTGTGTTACTGATGGATCCTCCTCCAAGTTGTTAGTCTTTTCATGGAGAGACCCGCTCTGATACCAATTGAAGAACATGTGCTTATACTGAGAGGGGGTGAACAGTATAAGATAAAACTTTTTGCCTTTTAATCCAAATGATAACATCAACAATATTAAAGTAGTAAACATCACACAAAGCATCACACACATGAGAGACATGATTTTACGTGGTTCACCCAATGTGGGCTACTCCACGGAGAAAATATTTCTTATAAATTTTTCTCAAATAAATTCTCTTGGGAATCCTTTCCCTACAATGTTTATGGACCTCTATCCAAAGGAGACACCAATCCCCTAATCAAGTTCGTGGATCTCTATCCATAGGAGAACTCCTTTCTCCTAAGCTCTGACTGGTGATCTTCTAGAAGAACTATTGCCCCCACTACTCTAGCTAATGGATCTCTATCCACTGAAGACACCTATCCTCACTACTATGGTTGATGGATATCTATCCCGCTCTATACTCTATCACCTCCAAAGCTCTATCTCAAATCTGCACTAAACATAGTCCTTCGATCTAGCACAAATCTATCCTCAATATCTATCTCTGATCTGGCACAAACCTATCCTCAAATCTGTACCAAACTCTATCCTCAAATCTATCCTCAATATCTATCTCTAATCTAGCACAAACCTATCCTCAAATTTGTACCAAAATCTATCCTCAAATCTATCCTCAATATGTATTGTAAGCTTCCACAAAAGCTCACATAAATCTATCCACAAGTCTTCTCTAAGACTTACCTCAAATATGCTCAACAATATCACACTAGAACTTGTCCAATCTCATAGAAACATAAAGAGAATTGTTAGAGACTCAATATGCTCTACATTCATCACAATGCTCAATCACTTTCAATCAACTCAATTCAGAACATATAGAATAATTTGTTTCATAGAACTTGAACAATCACTTCACACATTCACTTCACTAGGCTCAACCAACTCTACTCAACCAATCACTCAATGAAATAATCCTTGCTCACAAACCCTAGTCCAAGCATATGAATACTCACTCAAATATTTCCAACAATGCTTTATCAACCAATCTCACATAACAATGATACTCATGTTCTTTCCAAACCCTAGTTCAAGTTCTTCACTCAACAACTCACTTCAACAACAATGCTTATAAAACAAGGTTTTATCAACAACTCTTAATTCCAGAAAACCTTGAAGCATTAATTCAAAACACTCTCAACAATGCAAACCAAACAATCCTTTTCACTCCAAATTTCCATTCACAATTTTCAACAATCACTCACTAGGAAGAATATGCCCATACCTTTTGTTGGATGTAAAAGTGCCTTTGGAAAACCTGTCTTAATCACAATTTTCTTCTTTCCAATTCCAATGGTTAAACACAACAATATCACTTCAACACTTTCCAAAAATATTCCTTGGACATAAAATAATCACAACTCAATTTATGCCTTATTTCTCCCTTTTAAAAATAACACTCATCATAACATACATAAAGATAATTTCCTTGATACACCTTATAAACTCCAACTTAAAATAATATCCAACACCATAAAAATATCAACCAAACACCTTACAATATTTTCAAAACATTTGAGCAAATAACATTAAAAATTTAATTTTGCAAAAACCCTTATAACTCCTTTAGCAACCTTAGAACCAATTTAAATATGCAAAAATTAATTTTTAAATGCCCAAACTATATTCCCAAAAATTTTGGTGACCAATTTCAAAGCATACCTCTTTCTTCCCACAAAAGGGGATTCGGCGAGATTCGATCCATCGTCTCCTCTATCCTAAGCGCCTTAGCGCTTGGGAGCCCACCGCGTGGGCTACTAATGCCCACGTGAAGGAAGGTATAGAACCTTCCTATTATGCCTTCACTCACCATCTATTTCTCATGAAATTTGCACACTTCCCCCTTCGCTTTGGATGCAACATTTAGGCTCACAATTCTAAAGCTCGCAATAATTTTCGAAGGCATGGTAATTTTGGTAGGGTGGGAGTTCCCCCTTATATACATGTTTTTATTTCTCCTCACGTCGGTGCTTTGTCATTCGAAATCGAATTTCGAATTTTAATTTTAATAACCCACCTTAGGGTTATTTAACCTTAGCTTAAATTAATTTATAATTAATAATTAAATTAATTAATATTTAATTTAAATAACTTTATAAGTTAAGTAAATTAACTAATAAATTAATTTATAATTAATTTTAAACTTCCTTTGTATAATATTATAAAATAATATTATAATATTATTTATTTGGGCTTTTTCTTGCACTTTGGACCTCATCTGACTTCCTGGAACCGGGTCTTGAAACTGAAACCGAAACGGATGTTGCCAACTAAAACTGCCACTGATTGGTGCTATAAGTTTGACATCAATGACCACTCACTCTTGACATCAATGACAACTTATCACTCAAAATGTCCAACAATCTCCACTTTGGTGGCTCAGACTCCTAGTAGGGTCAAACAAGGTGGCTAATCCACCTCCACCTTGAAGTGAGGTGGCCCGTTTGTCTAAAGGAGTGGATATCTCAAAAAATTGGATGGTTTCTAGTTAGAGATGAGATGACTCAATGGTCAAATAGCTCACAATGTACAGTTGGCACAAACTAGAGACTGTTTGGTATTGTAATGCTAGCACTAACAACAGGATGACCTAAGATTGATGTGGCACTGATGTAGGTTGGACAATAGGCTAAGCGAAGACATAAAGGGTGGCAATGTGGCAGCACTTGATTGCATGGAATGGTGGAAAAAATGAGGCTAGGGAATATTGACCATCGTGAGGTGGTCATCATTCATTTTACGCCATTTTGGTTTTATAACTTATCGCTCCCTCTTGCCTCCATGTGGGATAAAGGCGTAGTTTTAAAAAGATATTTTACCAGCAACTGTCTATATTTTTTTATATCGACCCTTTGCAACAGTGAAGATTATCGCTCCCTACAAGTGGTTTCAAATGATTCACAATGGATTTCTTGAAAACACCCTCGAGACTGTGTCGTGACCAAGCAGACAACCCTTTAGGGTTTACGGATGTCAACACAAGTCTTGGACCCTCAAATATAGTCACGGGTTTAGTTGAAGCTAGAGGACCCTATTTGATCAGGAGGCTTCATCGATAGCATCATAAATTATAAACATAGAATCACAAGAGATTTGATCAGTAATAGATCAGTAGCCACATCAGTTAGCATATTGCAGTTGACCAAAGGGTTCAAATAATAGAGTGCTCTTCTTTGTTATCACCAAGCTGCCTAGTGTAAATGGTTGACCACCAAGCGCTAAGGTGCTCTCCTACGTGAGGTCTCGAGTTCGATTCCCCTCAACACCATAATATACATCAAAAAAAAATTTGATTTAAAGTGCAAGGTGCAATTAAAGGATAATTTTATCCCTTAAATCTTATCGACGGTGGTAGCTCAACTGGTTGTTCATCGTGCACTTAGGCACTATCTCTAGGCAGGTCATGGGTTCCATTCCCACCAACCCAAAGTACAAATTTTGCTCAAACAAATTATTTTTTATTTTTTATTTTTTAAAATTAAGTTATTTTAATTTAATTTTAAAAAATTCTAAACTTTAATTAATGTTTAATTATTTTAATTAAACATTTAAAAAAAATTGCATATTCTTTTTGCAATTATTTTGGAGCAACATTGTAAAGCCCAAGAGGCTAATTTAGGCAAATCTATGCCACTTTTTCCATTCAATTGAAAACATTGCCAATTGCCCAAGAGGCAAATCATTGTAAAAAGCAACACTATTTTGCTTAAAATGCTTGAAAATCATAGCACCTTGTAATTGCCCTGCAAGGCAAAGATTGAAAGCCTTGTTGGCTTCTAAAGTGCTTGAAAACCATAGCACATTGAAATTGCCCTACGAGGCAATATATCGTACTCATTTTTGAGACAACTTGATAGCCTTTCTGGCTTGCACCAATGAATAAAATAGGCTACTATGCTGGTTAGACTAGATTTTGTAGTTAGTTTGATGGTTCTGAGGAGGTCATTCCTCCTCCTTCATCAATACCTCCTCCTATTGCTCACACTACTACTCCTATTGTTCCACATTGAGTACTGCAATGACCTCATAGCTTTTCAAGTTTTTGATGTTCAGTAGTCTTGGCAGATCCAACAACAGGTCATTACTCCTTATCAAAGTGCTTCACTTGGAAAGGGAGTTCTCTTGATGTTGTTCCTCTACATAGGCATCCCAGGGTATCCAGGATGTTCTACTCAGTTATGAGACTCATTATTTTTGCAGTGTTCGGTGACTCACCTTCCACTCCTATTGTATAAGCATTGGAGTCCAATGCTTCTTGAGTGGGGAGGTATGATGAGGGTATCACGTTCCTAGGTTAGATTTATTTCTTCCTAGGTTATATTATTAGTTAATAAACTTAATGCAAGTCTTAGTTGGCTTTGTTGTTAGGTTTTAGCTGCAATTAGGATTCGTTAGCTATTTGTTAGCTAATGATTAGGTTTTTTAAGCATCTTGTTTGATCTTCTTCCCTATTTGTGCTCCTACATGTTTTGAGCATCTTGTTTTCCAATTTGTACGAGGGGTTATGTACTTTGGGCATTTATATGCCTATATAAACTTGGAAAATAATAAAGATTCAAGTTGGTTTGAAACCTCTTCAAACACCCTAAATAATCATTAGTTGTAGATAAAATTGCATAACATTTAGATAAGAAATGAGGAGTGTGAGGGGGGTATTTATCGCAATACCAAAAATTCTAAATTACATCATAAAGGTTAATCTAATCTAATATAATAAGTGGGATTTAGGATAATTACAAACATTAAATAAGGTTTAGCCAATACAAGGTTAACCATGGTCCATTGGGCTTACATAATAAAATATTATAAAATATTGAATACATTGCAAAATGATGTGCCCTTAGACCTAGCTAATATATCATACAATGTTGACTATTGGTCATGAATCAAATTATAAATTCAACAAATTTATCTTCTCAAAAGTGGAACAAAACCACAACTTCATATATTAAATCAAAGTATAATATATGCCAATGATGATAATATCATCAACATACAAAAAAAATCACCAAAGTTTTACCATCCTAATGTTTCATGTAAACATCATGTTCAAACTCACATCACAAAAACCCATAACTAAAAAAATAGGAATGCATTTTGTATACCATGCACGAGCTTCTTAAGTCCATATAAGGATATAATCAAATGAAAAACAAATATAGGGGAGCTCTTAAGCTCAAAACTAGATGGCTATTACATGGAGATTTTCTCTTAAAGCTCCCCATGTATAAAGACACTCGTCACATTCATCTGATGTATTGTTATGAAACTTGAAGTAAAATAAAAACACATCCACACAATATTGCAAGATGAAATGGAAAAAGAATAAATTATATTGTAGAAAGCAAAAACACAATACAATATCACATGCCTCCTTGAGGAAGCAATATATTTATGCTCCCTTGCATTTTTGAACACTCTTCATAACACTAACTATAACATTGAAGAGTTGGCTTAGCATGCAAGTGGCCAACCAAGCTAGAATATTATACCAAACAAGCAGTTACATTCTTAATAATGGTTACATAAAATGGCCCCACTTGTTTAGGTGCTTCAAATGCCACATTTACATTACAAAATATTACATTATATTATTAATATGGGGTCACCATGTTAGGAAAGGGGTAATTACATAATAAGGTTAGGATGGGGTTCTAGCATGCCCTTCCCCTAGGTTTGAGGTGTAGAATAATTGGTTTGGCGGAACCCCATAAAGGGAATGGACATCCAAGGTTCAAATATCAAGCCTCACTAGACTGGATACTTATCCTATTCCAATGTGTTTCCAACAGTGTAAAAGGTTCAACATGAATGAGGATTAGTGGTTATAGGGGTGCACTACGTGGATTCATGGTGGCTATCGATTCCACTAGGTTAATAAAAAAAAATGATGCCCTTCCCCTTCAAAAATCTTTATATTCAAAGCTAGATATAAGGAAACCAATGTCGTAATTGTTAGAGAGGCTTCCATGTAGCATCTTCTGGTTATAATATCTACCAATGGACTAAGACTTCAGTGATGGTGTAGTTATAGCGAGTGCAGCTTCTTTGATTCAAAATGCTATTAGGCTCCAAGAGCACTAAGCCTTCTTCATCTAACTTTGAAAAAGTTGGTTGAAATTGAATGTAATTGTTGAGTAACTTCTTGAGACAATTGGCATGGAAGACTAGATGGATCATGGAATAAAGTGGTAATGCAAGTTAATAGGCCACTTTTACAATCCACTACACTATCTGATAGGGTCCATATAAGCATGATGCCAAATTTTGATGAGCTCAAAGTTGCACAAAATATTGTTTGTAGGGTTGGAGTCAAAGAAAAACCATATCACCTACATTGAAGCTATACTTAGAATGGTTTTAGTCAGTTTTTTGTCTTATTTATTTTTGAGCTAGCATCAAATTCTCTTTTAACTACTATAAAATTTGGGTACACTCCTAAATATTTGCATTCACTGCATGAACTTTGAAGTGTCCAAGAATATATGGAGGTGGATACCCATACACTACCTCAAAAGGAATCATTTTGGAAGCTATGGTTGTACCACCACTCAGCCAAAGACAACCACTTAGCCCACTATTTTGGGTGCTTAAAAATAAAATAATGAAGGTAGGTTTCCAAGCACTTGTTTACAATTTTAATTTTCTCATCTATCTATGGATGGTAGGATGAGCTCATTTATGGCTACATTCCTTGTAGTTTAAATAGGTCTTGCAAAATTGTCTAGTAAAAGTGGGATTTCAGTCAAACACAATGGATTTGGGTATACTATGGATTTCAAAAATATATTCCATGAATATTTGAGCAATGGTGGATGCATGGTCAGTATGTACAAGGGAACATAAATGAACATACTTTAAGAGATGGTACACCACCACAAAAATGACCAATTTTCCTCTGAATTTAGGAATATCTTCAATAAAATCCAAGGAGATATTAGTCCATACATTTTTTGGAATTGGAAATGGTTGTAGCATGCATGGAGTATGAACAATTTCACCTTTCATCCATTGGAAAATTTCTTATTCAGCCACAAAATTTTGAATATTATTTTTTCATTCCCTCTTAATAAAATGACCTTGTAGCTCTCTCATATATTCAATAATCTTGAATGGTTTGAAGTAGGTGAAGAATGCATCTCCTTCACAATATCCTCATGAATTTATGATGTTTAATAAATGACAATGCAACCCTAATATCATAATAGGTGTTCATACCATGAGAACTTGACATGCGAATTGGGATCCCTTTATAGTTGTTCCTATAAGTTTTGTAAAGACTAGTCCGTAGTCATCTCTTATTGAAGTTGGGAGATCCATTTGGGAAGTAAGAATAAAAGGGCACACACTATCACTTGATTCTCAAACTAATGGGAGAGGTCATTTGCCACAATATTCTCCTTTCCTTTATTATACATGATATCATAGTCATACCCCAACAATTTGGAAATCAATTTCTACTAAGCTAGAGTAGATACCCTTTGTTCCAAGAAATGTTTTAGAATTTGGTGGTCTATTTTAATGGAGAAATATCTCCCAATGAGATATGTTCACCAATGATTAATCGCATGGAGGATGGCCATCATTTCTTTTTCATGAGTAGATTTTACCAAAATTTTACTTGATAAAATATTACTAATGAAAGCTAAGGGTTTTCATTCTTGCATTAATACAACCCCAATGCCATGACAAGAAGCATCACTTTCAATTATAAATATTTTGTAAAAATCAAATGTAGTTAACACTAGGGTCAAAATCATAGCCTTCTTAAAATCTGCAAATGCCTATTCTACTAGAGCTGACCACATAAATGAATTATTTTCAACATGGTTGTTAAGGGGGTAGCTATTTTGCCATAATTTTGTACAAACTAATGGTACTATCCCATCAGCCCCAAAAACTCATGAATTTCCTTCAGAGTTTGTGGCTTAAGCATATTCTAGATAGCTTCAATTTTCTTGAGGTCAACTATGACTCCCTCTTGTGAAATAATATGCACCAAGTATTCAACCCCCTATATGCCAAAGGAAAATTTGGAGCATTTGACAAATAACTGATGGTATCATAATAATTTCAAAGTTTGATCTAGATGTTGTAAGTGTTCATCTCAAGTTCAACTATATATGAGAATGTCATCAAAGAAAACCAAAATAAACTTGAAAATAAATGAGTGGAAGACACTATTCATGAGGCTCTAGAATGTCGATGGTGCATTAGTTAGGTCAAATGGCATGACCAACAATTTTTAATGGCCCTAATGAGTTTGGAATGCTCTTTTAATAATATCCTCCTCATTAAGCCTTATCTGATGATAGCTAGAGTGGATATCCAACTTGGATAAATACTTTACGCTATGTAACTCATCCAACAATTCATCAATCATAGGGATAGGAATTTTTTCCTTAATAGTGAGCTTATTAAGTTCATAAAAGTCTATACATAACCACCACAACCAATATTTATTTCTAACCAATAGTACAATAGAATAATAAGGACTGTTACTACGTCAAATTACCCCTATTTTTAGGAATTCTTGAACCATCTTATCAATTTTTGACTAAAATGCATAGGGGTATCTATAGGGTCTAATGCTAGGTGGAAAGCTACCAGGTACCAATAGTATTGCATGATCATGGAAATTATGTGGAGCTAATTCCATCAATTCTACAAAAACTATATTATGTTTAGTCAAAATGAGTTGTAAGTCCTCTTGGGGTTCATCGACTTTTGAAGTTTGTGGTTGAATTATAAATAATAAGGACACTACCCTATGTGAGGATTTTTTTGTACTTTATATGAATTGAACTAATAACCTATGAATATCTTTCTAATGTACCATGGAGAGTGTAGGACTTCCCATTCTATGAGAACTACATCCATAATTCTACAAAATTCCAAGCTACCATTCCCAAGGTACATAGCCACTATCCTCCTAGAACAACATCACATACTCCAAGTGGAAAAGCAAATATATCAATTTGGAGTTCATATTTCCCTATATTCAACTTAACATTGCAACATTTAACCTTACAAGGTAATTTTCATCCATTTTCCATGATGATTTCAAAAGAGTTGCAAGCATGTATGTAATAGTCTACTTGCTTAGCTACTTAGGGATTAATAAAATTATGTGTATTGTCTAAATAAATAAGAATTGTACTTCATTAATCTTTGAATAATCCTATTACCTTCATCATCTTAGGGGTCAAAATTCTTGCAAGTATATAGATATAGATCTTGGGTTGTAGTTATTCCTATGCTTCACCCTCACCCTGAGGCTCTTCCTCCTATGGTTCTACTTCATCATCAAATATTTCATTCACTATTGATTCATCCACATCTAACAAAAATAACTTTTATTGTACATATTTATGCCCCAATGAATATTTATCATCAAAATTATAACATAATCCCTATGCTCTATGGGGATCCATTTCCTCTCTAATCAACCTCTTGATTGGTTGAAATTTATTGCTAGTATTCAATGTGAACTTGGATGGAAATGTAGATTTTTCCTGTGGGAATTTATATGACAACCTTTGGATAGAAAAATTTACCTCTATGAGTCTAGCCAATCCTATGTCTTGCATCATAAAGTATGGTTTGAACATTTTTACTTTTGTCTTGATATCATCTTTCAACCCACTAATAAAACAACTCTGAAAAATTCTTCACTCAACCCCTTTGTACTACTAGCCAATTTATCAAATTGAGTATGATGTTGTTGGTGTGTAGAGATTTTTTTAGATTTTGTAAAAATCCAATGAAGTCCTCATACTTACTAGGTCCAAAATGAGTGAGTAATTGGGACCCAAAGTCTTCCTAAGAAGGGTTAGAAGTCATGTTTTGTAATCACTGATATCATTATAGGGCCTCAGGTTCAAAGTTAAAAGATGCCATGGTAACCCATATATATTGGGAAACATTATGGAGATTGAAGAATTGATTTTCCTGACACAACCAACCATCAATGTCCTTTCCAGTAAACTTGGAAAAGTCTAATTTAGACATCTTAAATGGGGCATCTATTTCAAAAATATCATGAGGTGTTTCTTTCTCTTTATTACGTAAACTGCCACCCGATCCTTCAATGTTAAGATGCTAAAATACTTTTGGGTCTTCCTTTAAATGTTCTTCAACCTTTAGGAATATTTCTTCAATCACTGCTTTGATTTTAACTTGGTTAGTTTTTATAATCTACATGTGATCTTTCATCTGTTTAACTTCTTGTCCAATGTGGGATATTTGGATGTGTAGGTTACTAAGTGCATTATTTAATTGTTCCATATATTGGCTTTTTCCCAAATCCTTCATTATAATCCCTAATTGTTCCATATATATGTGATTTTGACAACCCCATCTATCTTAGTAAAAATAGAAATGTTAATCTTAGTAAAAATAGAAATTTTAATATAGGAATTATTATAATGGTTTAGAAAAAGTGTTTGGGTGCTATATATCAAAATTATCAGCTTGAAAATATGAATACAATGGATTAGGTCTCACAATGACATTTTTTAGCACCCCAATTTTTTTTAATAGGAAGTGTTGTCTATTTTTCTCTTGGAGTCTTGGTTCACCCAAAAAATTGACTTTTTTCTAGGCTTTGTAGTATTTGTTACTAACAAATATTTTGATTGACTCTATAACTCACTGTTTTTTATGGTTGTCTTGGAAAAATCTATTACTAATGACTACCTGGACTACTACGATTCCCAACTATAACTATCAACTATATGGTTAGACTATGTCTTGATTGTTACTGACTATGTAACTAATAATTGCATGGTCAGAATTTTTCTTGATGGTTATTGACTATGGCCTTGGCTAAAATGATACCTGATTATTATCGAGAGACCTTGTCTTGATTGTTACTTTTACCACTAGTTCGTTTGTCTATTTTAGTTCAGTCAATTTTGTGATAGTGTAATCTCTTTAATATAAAAATAGGGTAATCTAGGACAAGGTGTATGCACTATCCATATCCATATTTTATATCATAGTGATGAATGATAATGCTTGGACCAATATTTGAGGCCAATACTCAAGGAGGATTCCACACATACCCTTCAGTGCATTACCTAGCTCTCTAACAGTATGAGAGGGTGATCTTCCCAAGTGTTGTGCTCAATGAACTATGGATAGATACATGGTAAAAAATATTTCTAGGGCTAAAGGTTTCTCCTAATCCTAGGGGGTCTCCCAATATACCCAAATATATGTGGGAGCTTAATTCTATATAGGGGTGTTGTCTGAGGCCTAGGTATTGAAACTTGATTGCCCTTCACTTCACTAGACACTTTACAACCAATCTAGCCTAGCCAATAATAACTCCTTTTTGATATTTTAAAACCACCAGGATAGGGTTTCTAACCTATTAAACTAAAATAGGGGAAAAAATAGCTTGATTTTTTCTCTTTTTTCTTTATAGGAAAATAAATAAATAAATGAAAACAAGGAAATTTTATACTTAACAAATTGAAAATGACATAACAAGAATTGTTTGCATTGCAACAAAACATAGACTTGGAAAGTTCTTTAATACCACTTTTTATGAACCTCATACTAAAATAAAGATACATATACACAATATTGCAATAATAACATAAAAATAAACTTGAAATTAACAATATTTTAAGATGAAATAGAAAAACCAATCAATTATATTATAGAAATAAAAACATTATACAATATTGTAGGATTCTTCGAGGGGGTAGCCTCCTTAGAAGTAGATATTCAATACAAAATATGAGAGAGATACCTTCATCTATGTCCCATTACAATGCTCTTCATAACACTAACTATAATGCTCAAGAGTTGGTTTCACATGCTAGTAGCCACCTGAGCTATAATATTCTACAAAACAAGTGGTTACATTATTAATTACATAAAATGACCTCACTTGTATAGGTGCCTCAAATATCACATGCAGATTATACAACATTACATAATATTATTAATATGAGGTACCCATATTAGAAAAGTGGTAATTACATAATAAACTAGTATGGGACCCTAACATGTACCTTCTATCCATATCAGACAATGATGGATAGACTTATCTTAATCAAGTCCATCCTAGCCACTAGTGCAAATGTATCATAATAGTCCACTCCCTCCTACTAAGAGGATACCTTGGTAACAAAGCATGCATTATGCTTCTCCAACTAACCATATTAATTATTTGGACCTATAGGCCCATTTGTACCTGACAACATTATTCATTTCCAGGAGAGGATCCAACTCCCAAGTCATATATTTCATTAGAGCCTCATATTTTTTTAATATAGCATATTCCCATTCTCCTTGATACTTAGCCTAAGAATATATGAGAGGATCCTAAGAATGATCTACCTTTGAAATAAATTCTTGATAAGAAACCTTTTGATGTCACTCAAGATATAGAATAGGCTAAGCATCCTTTAGAAGTGTCTTAACCCACTTGGGTTTTGGATGAATTGAGGAAGAATCATGTGCAATCTATGGAAACTTAACATTAGAAGTTAAAATTGAAGGATACAACTAAAAATAACCACTCACTTCATCATGCAAAGCTAATATATTCTAAATTTACATTTTCTATTGAAATTGCACTAAATCTAGAGAAGAAGGTGCTACCTACGATACTACCCATGAAGTGATCAAATCAATAGCTAATGGACCTCCGCTCAAATATAATGATGGAGAAGATGAAAAATATATTCTAGTCAGAATAAATTCAACCAAGATATTAAAACAAGTAACTAAATCTAAAATGGTCAAAGGACCAAAATATTCTTCTATCAAAAACACATGTGATGAGATAGATGGAGTACCTAGAAGAACCTCATCAAAAATGACATCTCTCTAGATTAAAACCTCATGCCTCTGAGGACCATAAATATGACATGCCTTTGAGGTATCTAAATACCCCACAAAAATATACTTGTGACTCTTTGGTACCTCCTTCTAAGGGTCCTTGGATATGTGGTTATATGCTAAAGAACCAAAGATGCATAATCTAGACATATTAGGCTTATCCCTTGTCAATCTCTAAAGAGATGTCATTCCCTAGCCTAGCCTACTAGGAATTATATTAATGATGTATGATACACAAGTGACAACCTCACCCTAGAATTTATGATCCATCACCTTGGCATGAATCATACATCATGCCATCTCCATAATCACCCTATTCTTTCTTTCATCCACATCATTATGCTTAGTAGTATGGCGAACAATCCTCTAATATGGAATCCCATGCAAATTCAACAAATCATGAAAGGCATGACTAATGTATTCACCTCCCATATTTGTTCTTAGAAATTTTATTTTCTTGTCCAACTAATTGTCAATAATATCCTTTAAGGTCTTGAATCTCTCAAAGATATCATCCTTAATGCAAATATTATACAACCATACATATCTAGAAAAAAATTCAATAAAAATGAGGGAGTACCTATTTCTTGATAGATATGGTGTATCCATAGGTCCTCAAGTATCACTATGTATGATCTCCAAGGGATGAGAGGTGCATCTTGCAATCCCTTTTGGAAAGTCTCCCTATTATGCTTCCATAGAATACACCCTTCACATGCACCACTTGGATGGGATATGCATGGAAGTCCAATAGGCATCTGATGTTGACTCATGTATCTTATAGATCCACAACTAAGATACCCAATCCTAAGACTCTATTTTTAACTTTTATTATCTACATGAGCAACCATAACAACAAATATTTTCTTCCTAGAATAGGGGGAAGAAGATGCTGGTCTTTATTTCAATTTATATATTTGGTTAGATTAATCATTATAGCCAAAAACAAAAATTTTGAACCCATTTTCTATATCCTTAAATTACCCATTGGTTAGGATAAAATTTTGCATTCTTATTTATATTAGTAATATGCTAAATAGATAAAAGGTTAGGTCCAACATTAGGAACATGAAATACCTCCTCAAAAAATAACTATCCAATAATGATGTCTTCAGATCCTATAATCTATGTTGGAGTATAGTATTATTTCCCCTTTCATGTAAGTGTGTATGTGTAGGAAATGCATGAGTGTTATGTAAGGTTGTAATGCGCAGGAAATGCACAAGTGTCATGTGAGTGAGTGTGAAAATGTAAGTTGAGTCTATTTGCACAAGTGTCTTATATGTACTAGTGCAAATATGTGTTATAAATATTTGCACAAGTGTATTAAATTAAAGTGTGCAAAATGAGGGTTGAAAGTCATGTCTAGGTGTGCATACAATATAGAGTCGTGTTCATCAAGTATGCAAGTGTCCAATAGAGAAGCCAAGAGTCATGAGACTTGGCATATGGAAAGGAATAGTAAAGTATCCAAAGAGTCATACTACTATGGATATATACTCCATAAGGATACAACATATTGAATCAATCACAATCAATCACTATCAGTCACTATCATATTTGTAAGAGAAAAAGGAGTAATAAAGATTGTATACATTTTGAGCAATTAATATTGTATGTTGTGCTACATACTTTGTACATGTATGATTTAGGCTATCTACATTCATATTGATGTTTATTATTTGAATGTTAGTTGATATATTATAAGCCTTGATATACATAGTAAATTTCTCATATAATTCTACTCATATAATTATTTTGATCTTATTGTATTATGGCTATATTATATTCGATCTTGTGATATTTAACCTGTTAGTTTTGTAGTAGTATTAAGGCTTAAAAATCCATCAATATTTAATAAAGAATTGTCTCCAATAACAACATGCTCTCTTAAATATGATTTATTATAACCCTGTAGGAGATGTTTGTGCTTTTTCATGTACCTATTTTTCCTTAAATATATAATACACTCATCTAAAGAAGTGGATGTCAAATATGTTGAATGAGCCACCACATGTACTTGTGAGGTTTCTCCATCAAAATTATCCTCACCTTGTGTATAGAAGAGAGCAACATAAACACATTTTTTTGTTGCTTCCTCAAGTTTCTTAATGTGAATTAGATAAATTTTATCCTTGTGACCTTCCTTTTTGCAAAACTCTCATGTAGGATTCTTGAAGGGATTTTTGGGCTTACTCATTCTATTTTATCATATTGTCATTTTGAGGTTTGGTAATAGTTTCCTTTGGATGATCCTAATTGAAAATAAAATTTCCCTTATGTCTATGTCTCCTAGTTTAATGGTGTAAAAAATATTGGAATACCTTATTAATAAATGTTGCATGAGAGTTTAGAAAGTACACACAAATAATTTCAAACATAGCAATAACTATCTCATGTCTCTAACACATTATTGAAGATAATATTGAGCAATTCAATATTCTTTTTATTCTCCAAAGCTTCTTGTCCTTCTCTTCTCTCCTTATGTAGTCCTCTCACAATCCAAATATATTCTTGTAGTTTCTTAAAATAAATGATGTAATCATAGACAATATCAAATAAGTCCATGGATAAAGTTGCAAGCTTGGTCTTTAGTCTACTAATTTATATGGAACCAATTGAATCATATAACCCCTAAAATATCTCAAGTAGCACTTTAGGGTCTATGGTACTATTAACATGGGTGTCATATACATTGTCAACATGAACTATGACACCATGAGCCCCATGCTTCTTGTCCCTATAGACATACTTTATTTATTTAGTATTAGTATCAAGGGGCTCCTCATTCACATACTTGAGTAATCCCTTGTTTCAAAGAAAGGATTAAATCCCGATTTTCTAGGTAGTATAATTTGGACTACTCAACAAGGGCATATGGTAATCCATAACTATTCTATCCAAAAAGTAGTTGTGGCTAAAAAAATATCACCAATATAGAATTCTTAAAAAACCATGTAATTTAAAAATATATAGGCTCCAAATACTTCCATATGAAAATTTATGGGCCCCAAAATTTTGGCCCTAAAATAAAAAATACCTCTAAAACCTTTGAAAATTTTGAATTTTTAGTACCTACAACAAATAAGAGGCTGCCACATGTTGTTATGTGAGTGGATAAGGATATGCCAAGCATGCACTGATTGCATAGTGTATAGGTGAATTGTGTGATACCACTTGTTATGATCTAATTGTTGTTTGATCTATAAACCATACTACATTTTTTATGTCCTATATCGCTCGTATATCACCAAGTTTGCTATTGATTGTGTAAGCTACTTGTTAAGTTTGATGAGATGGTAAAATACAATTGGTTAGTGCTATTTATATGCATCTAGTGGCATACAACCTACCACATTGGCCCAATTAGAACTTGCCACACCTGCACCTGCATCACCTACCATGTGTCATTAGAAATTTGTGCATTGACTACCATGTCATTACGTATATTAGCACTTGTTCCAATTACCATGTATTGCACCATATCACCTATATGGATTGTAATATCAATTGTACAAACTTCTATGTCAACTATATGGACTACCATGCATTACCTTGATATTTATGCTTTTACTGCTATGTCATGTATATAGATCACCATGTTAGTCATACAAAATTCCATGTGTCATCCATATACCATCACCATATCATCACCAAACTATAAATAGGTGATGTCATCCACTACCACATCATCATTGGGTACCACATCATCAGAGGGTGCCAAGTCATTAGAGAATATGCTATCATCATCTTTAAAAAGGATAATATGGCACAAGGGGATTCGAACCAAGGACCTCCCATACACCAAGATTTAAATTTAGCTTAGCTAGATGTCTTCCCATGTGTTGTTTGGGAGATGAAGGGTAAGATTCAAATTTAAACTCAAAAATAAAATTAGTTCCACCTTTCTCACTTGTTGATGATGAGATGCTACATCAGGCTAATGAAAACATGCACCTATACAACTTGTTCTTCCTTCCAGCATAATGAATATCTCCTATATATTCTCAATTTGAATTTTAAAATTTTAATTTCTGGAGGAAAAATAAAAAAAATTTAGATGTGAAATTGAGGTACTTGGAGGTAAAATGAGAAAAAATGTTAAATTGGGACCCTATAAAAGTTTGTGTTTTTCCAACAAAATATTTTTATTGAACATAACCAATTAGGATATTCTCTCACACCTATGCTACAAAAAATTTGCCAAACCTTTTTTCTAACTTTCTCAAGTGGATTGGAGGGATTTATAAGTACAAAATCTTGCCCATGGTTTCTATAGCACTAGGGTTTTATCTGATGATATTCAAAAAAAAAATTCTTTCAATACCACCAAATAATCTATCCTCTCATCTAAATTACAACTGGACACAAGAAATCAAAAGGGAAAATAAAATAGTTTTATGGAAAAATCCATAGAAAATAAATAAAGTTCTAAAAAAACCTTAAAAAACTTAGTCCTCAAACTAGGGCATCCATCTGGTCAAAAATTAATTAAAAAATAATTAGTGTCAATAAGAGGAACAAAGGAATCTATCAAATAATGTTTCTTCTAGAGAAAATTTGCTAGTGAGATCCTCATGATCCAAGTCCATCTAAGGTTTTATCATGACACCCTTCTTCCAATCTTCTTGTTAGCTTTAAAAAAATATTATTGCGTATTCCAGTCAGTTTCCCTTGAACGAAGTTGTGGAAGACAAATTTTCTTGAGAATCAATTGAGTAATATAGACTCACACTCACTCTAATACCATGTTATATTTCACAATAATTTCTAGAAACAAATGGAATCAAACATTACCTAGTGTTACTTGAAAGGAAATACATAGAACAAAGAGTGAAGAATATAGAATGTATGGGGATGTCCACACCAAAATAATCTCACTAAATAAAGATTAAATTACACTCTAATAGATGAGAAAAGTGGTTGATATGATAGAGTATTTATATCCAAATACAAGTTACCTTTAGGTCAAGGTTGTGAGACAAACCTTCAAGAATAAAATTGCAAAAATGCCTTTTTCAAGGTTGACATGGGCCCAAATAGAAAATATGAATAATATAAGTACAAAAGTTGATCTTGGCTTCAAAAAATGTGTAACCACCACATATTTTAACAAAATACACTTCAAAATTCTAAATTAAAGAGATCATGATCCTTGTTGGATTTTAAGCCTTACCACCACAGAATATCACAAGTGCCAATATAAAGAGCATATAAACTATATCAAGATTTAATTACAAAATAATACTAATATAAATTAATCTCATAGAAAAATTAATGAAAAATACTCGGTATTATTCTTGAAATAAATATACAATCTTGAGCTTTTGCTCTACTTTCTATATTTAAATTTTATGGAGCTTTGTCTCCATAATATAACTTTACAAAATGACTCTTCAAATTCTTGAATTTTTCTTTTTGTATGACTTTTGGATTCTTATATTGCCCTTTGTATAGAATACTCGTAGTGTTCTACTTACATGACATATGTACATATCTTGCACATCCTAATTTATCAAATAATATAATATTCTCTGACACCCCCTGTATTACATTGTTTGATGTAAACTTTTCTTGATGTACAGAGATGATTCTTGAACATCTAAAATTTATTTTGACCAAGTGATTTCGTAAAAATATCTGCAATATGATCTTTAGTAGAAACATGTTGTAATTGAATATGATGATTTTGAACATGATCCCTAACAAAATGATATTGAGATTCGATGTGTTTTATTCTTTCATGAATAATTGGATTTTTTATTATATTAAGTACTACTTGATTATCACGATTTATTATTGTAGGAGTTCTTATAATTTTCATATCTAATAATTGTTGGAGTATATAATATTATTTGGTGCATGCTTATTATAACCCCACGGTACCTTCATGGTAAATTTATAAATAATATATTATGGTTTAGAGTGTGATTTATATTTCCCTCTTTATGTAAGTGTGAATGTGCAGGAAATTCACAAGTGCCATGTGAGTTAGAGTGCAAGTGTAGGTTAAGTAAATGTGCACAAGTGTTTTTTATGCAAGAGTGCAAATATGTAATGTAAAGATGTGCACAATTGTCCTAGATTAGAGAGTGCAAGTACAAGTGTAAGAGTCATGTAAATGTCAGCAATTATTGTAAAGTCAAGTGTTCATCAAGTATGCAAGTGGTAAGTAGATAGGCCAAGAGTTATGAGACATGGCACATGGATATCAATGATCAAGAACCAAAATATTCACACTACTATGGCTATATTATAGAGTAAATTCGCCATAGAATATATTATATCGAAGATATTTTAGAGTTTTGATAATCCGTTTATAAAAAATAGTGAAGTAATAAAACTTGTATACATTTTGTGCAATTAATATTGTAAGTTGTTATTCATGCATTGTACATGAATGATTCAAGCTTTTTACATTCATATTTTAGCATATAATTGAATGTTATTATAATCCTTGATATACATATTAATTTGCTCATATCATTCTACTCTTATTATTATCCTTATCTTTACATATGGTGACGATTTTATATTGGGTGCTATGTGATATAACCTATGATATTATATGATAGTATAAGGCTTAAAAATCCATCAGTGGTATCAAAGCTACCACCTGACTCTATCCAGATTGATAGAGTTTGTTTTAGCCACTATTATAAATTGATCGTGTCCATATTTTACAAGGTTGATTAAGAGTCTATCTACTTTAAAGGCAGTGATCCTTGAACTCTAAAGATCATATTGAGTAGAAATTCTAGGGTCTTTCCATAGTTGAAGAATAATAATCCAATCGTATGACTTAGCTATATTGATTGAAAGGTGAATCAAATTTGAGATATTTGATCATTCAGGGACATAACCAACCCTTGACATTGAATTTTTTAAAGAAAGTTTAATATTTAAGGATATTCAAAGTCGTCTTGAAATTATATTGGATTCTTTAGTAAGAAGGATAATCATATTGAGTTCTTATGTGCAACCTAAGATATTATATATTTCAAAGAAAAAGTTGCAATAGAGATCAAGATATAGAAGTGTGAGAAGTTTCCTACAAAGGATAGAGAAGAATTTTAGATTCTAAGTGCAGAGATAATAAAGTAGAGAAATAAGAATAACATTAGAGTGCAATTGTAGAGAGAAACATTATTAAAAGTTACGATGGATTTATAAGCATTCAATACTTCCTAAGAAAGATAAAATAAAGCAAAATAATTAAAAGTTGCAGTAGATTGAGAAGCATTCAACTATTCCTATGAAAAATAGAATAAAGTAGTAGAAAGAAAGAAGATAGATATATTAGTCTTGAAGAATGGTAAATAACATACAAATATTACTTTATATAACTTCAAGCATTGGATTAGAATCTATAGTTGTTGAAAGCTACAAGCAATTAAAAAGATTCAGGTTATATTGACCTTGACATAGGCCCGAGAGGCCAATATAGAAGAAACAGACCTACAAGGCCAATATAGAAGAAAATAGGTCCTTCATAGAAAGAAAGAGGTCCTTCATACAAGAAATAAAGAGGCCCTTCATAGAAATTTAAGAGGCCCTTCATAGAAAATAAAGAGGTCCTTCAAAGAAAAGAAAAAAGTCTTCATAGAAAATAAAAAAAGTCTTATAAGAAGCATAAATACTTTGATAAAGATTTGGCTCAAGAAGCCAAGAAGAAGAAAAGGCTCTATATTGTAAAAAGAATAATTATATGAATATAATAGCTATTTGAGTATATAGCAGAGAAAAGAGAATATGCACAATATATAATATAAGGATACAACAAAAGAATGTGTATACAATATAATAGAGCCAAAGTAGTCAATCAAAGTATATAATAGAGGAACATGCATAAGAATAATAGAGGATAACATTCAGTCAAGCATACAAAACATAGCAAGGAAAATAATTATAAAGAGCTACAATTATAGGAAAGAGCTCATTGTGTTATAGCAACAAGTATTACAACTAGTACAACGTTATAGTAGCCAAGGTGCTATAAGAATAGTAGTGTCATAAGGAGTATAAATAGTGCAATGTTATAGCAAATAAGGTGCTATAACAATAGTAGCACTGGAGTGACATTGTAGTTAGAAACCTACAAGCCTAGAATCAATCAACAAAGGTTAAAATCAAAACAAGCTAGCATAAGGAACAAACAAGAGTAGAAGCCAAAACAACAAGTCAATGTAAAAGCCATCATAGAAGACGAATCAACTTGAGAGCATGGAAGCAAAAATAGCAAGCCATCATAAAATTCGAAGCAACCTGGGAGTGTAGAAGTTGAAACATCAAGCCAATGTAGAGCTCAAATTCAATAAGCAATCAATCAACAAAGTGAGGAAGCTTAAGCATTACCCATTACGATAGTTAGCAACAAGGAGGAATTTCTTAGCACCAAAGTGCATAAAAAAAGAAAGCAAATTATTACACGTGTTTTTTTTTCGGAGTAATATTTTGAACGTTATAGAAGAGGAAGGTAAAATATTATATAAAAATTTTCCATGCAAATGTAAACGTTGATAACAATAATTGCTTGATGCATTTGATAAAGGAGCTCACACAAGCAATGGAGCAGTGAAGAAGGGACGTTCCTGAATGAACCAATATTCAAGTTGTGTAATTTAAGGAGATATTATAAGGTCAACTTAATATTTGATATTTAGGTTTTTGGAGTTATAAGGTCTATTTAGCTAAGATTTATCATTGGAGTTTATTTAAGTTTGATTTAGGAGTTATAAAGGTTAGGATAAAGTTTAAGATTTTTTTGAAGTTTCAAATTTTAAAAGCTTGGAGTGATAAGGAATTCAACAAGTTAATATGTTTTTTTAGTTTTTTTTTAAGTTTTTGAGTTTTTTAAGAATTTTGAAGTATTTTTTTTAATTTGAAGTTTTATTCTTGAGAAAATAAAAAAATGATTTTTTTTTGCAAATTTAAATATTTGGGAGCTAAATGGTTTTCAACATCAAAGGATTATTCTTTTAGTGGCATAAAATATTTAAAATTATTGTGGCATGGTGGTTTAGGGGTGGACTATGCGAAGAATTATGTGGCAGCTTTTTTGAGGTGGACAATGCAGAATACTGTGGCAGCCATAAAAAGTTGAACAACTTGCCCAGATCCATGGTGGCTATTGATTCCACCATGTAAATTAAAAAAAAAACATCAAAGGATTAGGATAAATACAAATTTGTAAATTTCATGTTATTTTCTAAACTAGGAAGTCATAAGGTTTTCTACCTTAAAGAATTTCAATTTTTTTTTAAAGAGTTCCATTATGTCTAACAAAAAAATTTTCCTTTCTGAGTCACAAATTTGAAAGGACTAAATTTACATCATAGAAATAAAATTAAATCAATCCTAGTTGTAGAAAAACTTTGGGATATAATTAGTGGAACAAAGACAATCTAGTTAGGATGCAAGATAAATACAAATATTTGAAGAAGGTGATGCTAAAGCACTTATGTTGATAACATTTGGAATAATTGATGAAATACAACCATACTTAAGTGGAGCAAAAACTTCTATAGAAGCATGGAATACTCTATGTAAAATATTTGAAGGGAAAAACAAAGCTACTATTCTCAATCTACAATCTCAATTGTATTCCTTAAAATTCAATAGTGGAGAAAGTATATAACTCTTTCTTTGAAAAGTAGCAGATATAAAAGCAAAGCTATTAACTCTAGGAGAAAAAGTAGAAGATAAATTTCTTGTTCAAGTAATATTAAGAGCACTTCCAGAGAGCTACAAACATCTAGTCACATCTTTGCAAGTCTTAAGTAAAGAAACTATATTTGACAACTTAGTCAAAATTCTACAAGAATATGAAGTAGAAAACTTAGTCAAAGATGAAATGACTAATAATGCCTTGGTATCAAAATACAATACACAAGGTAATATTTCTTCATCTTTAGGATACAAATCTAATCAAAATTTGAGATATTGTCAAATATGTAAGAAAAAAGGCCATAGTACAAATTTTTGTAGATACAATCAAAGAAATCAATATCAAGGAAATAAAATGAATATGAATCAAGGATGGTCAAATAAATAAACCAATACAACAAATACAATATCAATATCGATACAATCCTTAATAAAAAATAATTTAAATCTTAATATCAACAATGTCAATATCATCCTAAGTATCAATATGGTCATCAACAACAACCATAATTATAGTATAGAGAAGGCAATAAAAAAGAAAATTTAGCTCAAGAAATTCATGAGATTCAAGAATTAGAAGAACCAACTAAAGAAAATAAATTCAAAGCTCTTATAGAAAAACTCTTGATTTATTAAAGTTTCATTCTAAGGGTATTAATGTTGTAGAACATTAGAATATAGGAATTGAAATTTCAGGAAGACAGTTAGGGAAAATCAAGACCAAGAATGAAAAGAACAAAATAAAGAAGAAAAGGAAGAATATTAGAAAAGTAAAGAAAAAGATAGCAAAATGAACACAAGTGTTGGAACAAAGACAAAGACAAATACAAAGATTCTCACTTTAATATTGAAGACAAAGACAAAGATCATGATTGAAGAATAAAGTCTTCAATAACCAAATAATGTAATACAAGGGGGTGTTGGAGTATATTACATAATTTGGTACATGATAATGTACCCCCATGGTACCTTCATGGCACATTTGTAAATAATATATTAGGGTCGAGTCATAGTTTAGAGTGTGAGTTATATATTTCCTTTTGTGTAAGTGTGAATGTGTAAGAAATGCACAAGTGCCATGTAAATTTGTAATATGCAGGAAATATGCAAGTGTCAAGAAAGTTAAAGTGCAAGCGTAGGTTGAGTAAATGTGCACAAGTGTCTTGTGTACAAGAGCAAAAATACGTAATGTAGATATGTGCACACGTGTCTTAGAATAGAAATTGCAAGCAAAAGTGTAAGAGTCATGTATAGGTGTGTATATGTTATAGAGTCAAGTGTTCATTAAGTATGCAAGTGGCAAGTAGATAAACCAAGAGTCATGAGACTTGGCATATGGAGAGCAATAGTCAAGTATCTAAAGAGTCATATTACTATGGCTATATTATGGAGATAATGCTCCATAAGAAGATATATCAAATACAATTCATATATCTCATTATCTGATTGTAAGAGGAAGAGGAGTAATAAAGCTTGTATATATTTTGACCAATTAATATTGTAATCTATTCTTCATGCATAGTTATTCAATGGTTTAGGCTATTTATATTCATATTTCAAAATATTAATGAATGTTATTTGATTTATTATAATCCTTGATATACATATTAATTTGCTCATATTATTCTACTCATTTTATTATTATCTTGACCTTATTATTACTATTATAGCTATTTTATATTTGGGATCTATGTGATATAACCTGTGATATTTTGTGGTAGTAAAAGGCTTAAAAATCCATAAATAATATGTACTATAACCAAAGTGCTTCACAAACCTAATCTTTTGCTACACAATATTCTACTTCTGTAGATGAATGTGCTATTACATATTTTTTACCATACCAAAAAATAGATCCAAAACCAAGATAGAAAACATAGCCTGATGTAGATTTTCTATCATCTATAGATCCAACATAATTAGAATCTGAATATCCCTATAGACAAAACTTGTCATCATCCTTTTTATATGTTAGTCCATATTTTGTAGTCTTGCTAATATATTATAGTATTCTTTTTGTGGCTTTCCAATGACTTTATCTAGGTTCTTGCATAAATATTGAAAGATAATTTACAACAAAAACTATATTTGGTTTGGTATTTGTTAAGTATAGAAGAATTCCAATTAATTAACGATAGCTAGTGATTGATACTAAAGGTGTTTCATCATATGTAGACAATTGCAATCCTTGCTCCATAAGAGTATCTTTCGTTTTATAATTTTCATCCTATATTTTTCATGTAATGAGTTTGCATATTTTGTCTATATAATTGTGATGTCGTTTTCATTTTGACATATTTCTAAATGAAGACAATAATGAAGGATCCCCAAATTTATCATTTCAAAATTCTTTTCTATACCCATTTTCACTTCATCTATCAAAATTTTTGAGCTTCCCGTGATTACTATATCATCGACATATACTATAAGTATTATTCTATCATGTTCAATATTTTTTGTATAAATATTTGGGTCTAATAAACTTATTTTTTAATTATGTTGCAATAAATAATTATTAGTTTTTAGATACTATACTCTCCGTGCTTGCTTTAGACCATATAAAAAATTGTTCAGCTTGTAAATATTTTGTTCTTGTTATTTGATCACAAAACCTTCTAGTTGTGACATATATACTTCTTCGAGATCATATTTAAGAAATGCACTTTTTACATCCATTTGATGAAGTTTTCATCCAAGTTGTGATGCTAAAGCACAAAATATTTGAATAGTACTCATTTTTGCTATTGGTGCAAAAGTTTCTTCATAATCAACTCATTTTATTTGAGTATATCCTTTTGTAAGTAGTCAAGATTTGTATTTTTCTAGTGAACCATATGCTTTATATTTGATCTTATAGATCCATTTACATCCTATTGTTTTCCTTGAGGTAAATAAACCAACTTCCATGTTTTATTTTTTATTAATGTTGCATATTTTGATTCCCATTCTAGATTATTTGAAGCATTTTGATTAGTTGTGGGTTCTTCTACAAAACTTATAAATCCTCTATTCATTCTCATTAAGCTATGATTTTAAGGTCTTGTAGTAGTGATATCTAGCATTTATTCTAGTTTTGAGTCCTTAAGTGTATCTCTAAGCCATATTGGTTCTTTCCTTTGAAGTGTTGTAGTAGTATCTATGATTCAATTTGTTCATCATGTGTCTGCTTCTGAGTCTTCGCCTGATGAGTCTTATTTGGAAAATTTGAGAATTATCTACCTTTTTTTCTTTAATAACATTTTAATTTCTTTTGTCAAATACTACATCTTTGCTTATGTAAATTTTCTTTGTTGTTGGACCAATTATTTTGTAACCCATTGAATCATCATAACTGAGAAATATTCCACACATAGTTTTATCATCTGGTTTAGTTCTTCTTTGCTTTGGGATATGCATGATGTCTTACATCCAAATATTTTTAACTATTCTACTATTGATTTTTGTCCTGACCATACTTCTTCAGGAGTACCATACTTATAGAATAGATCACCTACAAAGGTGATATATTCTATAAGTATACAATTGTTTTAACTGCTCCTGTCTAATACCGATGATCAATATGTGCTTCTTTTAGCATATAAAAAACCATTTCTATAATTGTTCTATTTCTTCTTTCCATAATACCATTTTTTATGATGAATATGTTGTGGTAAGTTGTCTTTTTATGCCATTGGTTTCTAAAAAGATATTAAATTCTTTTGACAAAGATCACCTCCTCTATCTAAACAAATATTTTTGATTGATTTTCCTATTTCTTTTTCTACTAGTAATTTGAATTGTTTGAAACAACTAAATGCTTTAAATTTGAATTTCATAAAATATACCCACATTTTTTTGGAGTAATCATCAAAAAATAGTTGAAAATATCTATGTTCTCCAATACTAGTAACATTCATTGGACCACATAAATCAGTATATATTAATTCCAATGGTTCTTGAGTTCTATGTTGACTGAGTTCAAAAGATATTCTATGTTGTTTTCCTTCTAGATATTCTGGATAGACTATAGATTCCCATAAAAATTTAGGTAAACCTTTGACCATTTGATGTTTACACATCTAATTTAATGAAGAGGCACTTATGTGTCCTAGCCTTTTATGCCACAATTCTCATATCTAAATTTCTTGCTAATAGAGCAATATTTGACAATGTATCTAGAGTAAAAAAGCTATGTTTATAAGATCCAAAAGCTATAACTTGTTTGATCTTTAATAGTTTTGAATTCAACTGCTAGGTTTTGGTCCATCAATTGAGATACTAAAAAAAGATTAGCAGTCAATATTACATTTCTAATTATTCTTTTTCCATTTGATAGATCAATTAAGAAATCTCCTACTCCTTTAACCTCATAAGTCACACTATCTACTATGACAATTAGTTTATCATATTTATCTTGGAGAAAATTAAACCATTGTTTGTTTCCAGTCATATGTCTACTTGCTCTGGAATCAATATACTAATTATACATGGTAAGCTCCTTTGAAGTTGAAATCCTTATATCTTCAAAGTTTAAATAATAAATCAAATAATAAATTTACAAATTTTTAAAATTTTCCAATCCTTTTAATGTAGAAATCCTTTTAACTCCCTAATAAAATAAATTTGCAAAATTTCAAATAAAAAAAATTGAAGTTTTAAATTTTTTTCAAATACTTTAAAAAAATTTCAAATAGCCTTAAATATTCAAATTTAAAAAATATTTTCAAAAGCTAAACTCAAATACTTAACTCCTTTTAACTTCCTAAGTTTCTATTTTTTCAAAAACTCAAATCCTTAAAATTTTTTTTATTAATATTTTATGTATCTTAATTCTTGGAACATATTCAAACGAAGCAACTGTGCAAAGGTTTCATTTGTCTTAAGTGCAAGAAAATTTAGAGGTTATTTTTTGGGGCCTTTGAAGAACACAAGCTTATACTGAGAGGGGAGGGGTGAACAGTATAAGACCTCTTTTTATTTTTTTCTTTATACTTCAAAACAGTAAAGCAATATACCCAAAGCAATATCAAAGCAATGCACAATATCATCCACAAAGTGACACCAATTTTAACGTGGTTCACCCAAAATGGTTGGGCTACGTCCACAAAACTTTTCTCTAAAAGTTATCTCAAAGTTTTTTGGGAATCCTTCCCAATTACAATGTTTATGAGCCTCGGCCCAAAGGAGATACCTTCCCCTAATCAAAATTTATGAGCCTCTGCTCAAAGGAGATACCTTCCCCTCTGCTCTGGAAATGATACCTTAGAATATCAACTGCCTCTACCTCTTGCCAGCACATGGAACTCCTTTCCATCGAAGACCTCCTATCCTCAATGCTTAGCCTAAGAGACCTCTGCCTTCTATGATCACGTCCACAGTAGCTCAGCAACCTGTACCAAACACAGTCAGTCGGTCTAGTACAATTCTTCCTCTATTTGTCAGATCTGTCCAACACTTAAGCTTGAACAAATCAATCCTCTGCACATAAGCCTTTTCAAAGACTTGCCAAATCTGTCCTCAGGTTCTTCTCAAAGAACCAATGCACCTCTGTCCTCAAGTTCTCTGATAGAACTATCAAACTCGACTCACAAGTCCTCTGCTAGGACTCTGTCCAAATCTGCTCACAAGTCCCCATCGAAACCTCGTCCAAGACCGCTCACAAGTCCCCATCGAAACCTCGTCTAAAACTCAAGCAAGCTCACCAAGAAAAAAACTTTCTTAGTAGGAAATCACAAGGTGAATTGTTAGAGACCCAATGTGATTTGTCAAACTCATAGAAGCATAAAGAGAATTGTTAGAGACTCAATATGTTCTATACTCAACTCCCAATCTCAAAACTCAACTCAAATCAACTCAGCTCAAACTCAATCTCAAATCTAAAAACTCAACTCAATATCTGAAATGGATAGGATAGAATGCTTTCTTTCAAGAACATGAAACCCCAACAATTTCCAACTATGCAAAGAATCACATAAAAATGATACTCATGTTCTTTTCACCATCAATTAGGGCTTCAACAACAATGCTCATCAAACAAGGTTCAATCAACACCATTCAACTCAAAACACAACCTTGAAGCATTTCACAATCAACATCAGAAAAGGAAACAAGTAGAACTCCTTTTCTCTCCAATATTGTTTGAACAAAAAGCATCCACCAACTCAAATCACAATAGCACAAAACAACTTTTCAAATCATCAACAAAGGAGTAAGCCCAACACTTTAACCAAGTAAAGAATAGCTTGATTATTACCAATTTAATGAAATCAAATGTCAATCTCAAAGCTGCCCACTTAAGGTTTCACAACTTCACACAAGAAGCAATTTTAATCTTAAAACATCATGCTTTCATTTCCATAATCAACCAAAAGCACTCTCAACATTACAAGAAAAATTTATCCCTTATACACCTTATTTCTCCCTTATAGTCTTATCAAAAATAAAATTTATCTCTCATAAGAATGCAATAAGATATTTCAAAAAACACCTTCAAAAGAATCTTTTATAAAAAATAAAACAAGCTTTAAACTCCTTATAACTCCTAAGCTATTTTTCCCTCTAATAAACTTCCTCCATCCGCAAAATACACTTAGCAAAAATTAATTTCGAAAATACCTTGGCCAACATCAAAAATCATTCTATGGAGAAATTGCACACGAATTCTAACACCACCCGCTGCATCTACTTAACGATGTAAAACCCTTTCACATTATTCGAACTTGGAACCTCCCGTTCGGGTAGCGCGCCAACAACATAGCCGCTACCGGTGTGCCAAAGGTGCCCGATGAGGTTTAAACCTCACGCTGTTAGCCTTGTTCCTTCTGTGCCAGGGATTAAATAAAACAACAGTGCCTCCCTTTCTTCTGACGTGAACACGAAGACGAAAACCTTACGATAGATTTACGACAAACGGCGAATACAAAAAAATGAATAGCGGATTCATGAAAACTGCGAAGACACAGTCAAACAGTAGATCACGAATTCACAGCGAGCAACTCTTTTCAAAAATGCAAATTAGATCCTTCTTGATTTTCATCGAGGGAGATTTATATGCATTTTTACCATAATCTCTTAACGTCGACGAGGAGTTTAACATGTCGGCAGAGGTCTTGGCTAGCGCCCACATAGTTAACACATTTGCGCCATGGGTTAGGAGAACCCATTGCAAACAATAATTTAATATTTATTTAAAAATAATTAAAGGGAACCTTAACAAGGTTTTTAATTATTTAAATAAATACTTCCTCCTGGACCCAAATGCATTAAACTAATGCATCCACCTGTAATATTTAAACCTGCCAACTTGGGGTTTACAAAAGACCTTTGAAACTATCATGTCGTAACCTTCATCAAAACAAATTATTTGACATCAAATCAAATTCCTTCAAGAGCTTCTTGACATCAATGACAACTTATACACTTGAGCAAAGGCAATGTGCCCAAAGTACCAAAAATTGCCAACAATCTCCCCCTTTGTCATTGATGGTAAACCTTACTGAAAACACTTCTCAAGAGCCAAAACTGAAACCAACTATGCTAACAACTGACCAACTATGCCCACAACTGAGAATCTTCCTTTGAAGTTTTGCTCCCCCTTACTCATATCTCTCCTCCTTTGTCATCAATGACAAAGGGTCACCCTTGGGGCTCGGGACTAAGAATGAGCCTCTTAGCTTAGTCCCTCCCCCACCTCCAGATGAGGTGATTAATTCTGGGGTGGGAGTAAAACTCCCATTAGGCACCGATCATCATCGGCGTCTATAACTTCCTTGTCGGGCCTTCTCTTGAACTCTTTGTCCATATTCCTGTTCTTGTCACCGTTCTTGTCCTTGTTCTCATCCATGTTCTTGTCCATGCCTTGATCCTTGGACCTGATCATGCCACTGTTCCTATTCCTGTATTCTGGAATTTCAGCTCTACATTGTCTGATTATGTGACCTTCATTGTTGCACTTGAAACACTTGACAATGTTGTTTCTCTGAGGTAAACCTGATCTTTGAATCCACCTGTTCTGACCAAACCTATTCTGACCAAACCTAATCTGGCCAAACCTATTTTGACCAAACCTGTTCTGACCAAACCTGTTCTGACCAAACCTATTTTGACCAAACTTGTTCTGACCAAACCTGTTTTGATCAAACCTGTTCCTGTTATTTACCTTGCAATAGACTGCCTTATGCCCAAACTATTTACAAGAGTAGCAATACCCTTGAAAGTAACTAGCACTTCTAAAACTATCATTTACCTTCTTCACTTGAGCCATGAAATGTGAAGCCATGTGACCAAACCTATGACAAGCAAAACATTTGCCTTGAAACTTTCCTTTATTTGACCTCTTGGGTCCTGAATACTTCTTCTCATTCTGAATTATGTTTTCTGTTTCTGTGCATCTATCATTCAAGGACTCCTTTTCTGAAATACTTTCCTCATCAGAACTCTCTTCCTTTTGGAGTCTCTTACTAGACTCTCCAACTTGTTCCTTGCGTGGCTTAACAAAACCAAGGCCTGTTTTATCTGTTGTCTTTCTTTGACCTTTGATGAGTGACTTAACCATTTTGGAGCTATATTGAAACCTGTAAAGCTTATCCTTGTACTCTTTAGTTTCCTCTTTCAAAGAAGCCATTTTCTGTTCTAACTCACTATACTTAAGAACATTAGACTCTAACTCATCCTTGAGTTCTTGTGTTTTAGCTATAGAGAAGTCAAGACTTTCTATAAGATCATCTCTCTCCATACAACATTCATCTAACTTATCCTTGAGTCTAGCATTCTTCTTTCTTTCCTTTTTCAAAGCACTAAGAGCACTAATAAGTTCACCTTCAAGATCTACTTCACCTTCCTCTATATCTTCCTCTATTTTTTTTCTTTTTGAATCATCAAATCCTTTTTCAGATTTCTTATCACTAGAGGTGCTACCCTTTTCAAAAACCATACATGCATCTTCCTTATAGTTTTCTGAAGCATCCTCATACATACTAGAAACCAAATCATTATTTGTGCAATCATCCTCAAGGTGACCAAAGTTTCCACATCTAAGACATTTCATGATAATGAATCTATGTTTCGGTTCTTCCTCTTTTCTCGATATGAACAACATCTCATTTTCATCATCACTTGAAGAACTTTCACTATCACTACTAGAACACTTACTTGCTTTGTCTAGGTAGAAACTCTTCTTGTGCTTGTGATAATACCTCTTTCCTTGATTGTTGTGCTCATCTTTGTTCTTCCTATGATGCTTGTGCTTTTCAGAATCCTTGCTCTTAGAATCCTATTTATCTTCATCACATTCATTCTTGGGAACAGTATAGTCAGTAGAATAATGACCAAACTTTCCACAATTGAAACATCTTATATTTTTCATACTTTTGTGCTTTCTAGAGAACTTGCCTTTCTTGTCGTAATATGCCTCTTCATCACTAGAAGACTCATCACTATCTTGAAGTTGTTTACCCTTGGATTTCTTGGTAGCCTTGAAAGCTACCTCTTTCTTGACATCAACCTTCACTTGAGTTCTCAACTCAAATGCTGCAAGTATACTATGGAGCTCATCCTTTTTCAACTTATCCAAATCTTTAGCTTCCTCAATAGCAGAAATATTTTCACTAAATCTATTAGGAAGAGATCTTAAAATCTTATCACAAACATCATTTTCAGCAAGCTCAAGACCTAAGTCTTTCATGGAGTTAACAACCTCATCCATACGAAACATGTAGTCACTAATATTTTCATCATCATTCATCTTGAGTTGTTCAAACATACCTTTGAAGTGTTTCAACTTGGCCTTTCTGACATTTGTATCACCTGTATGAACCACCTTCAACTGTTTCCACATTTCACTAGCTATCTTGCAGTGAATCACCTTGGTGAGATCTACTTTCTATAAGCCTTTCAGGATTGCATTCATTGCCTTTGAATTGTTGTGATGTAGGAGCCTTTCTTCCTTAGTAATAGGACCATGTACAGGAATAGTGTACTCATCTTCAATCACTTCCCAAACCTCATTACCAAGTGCCATTAGATGAACCTTCATCCTTTCACTCCAAAGACCAAAATCTGACCCATCAAGAATAGGTGTTGCATTGCCACTTAAATGATCCATTGTGTTCTTTACTAGCTTTTACTTCAAGCTGTTAAACTTTTTGAAGGCACCTGCACTGATACCAATTGAAGAACACAAGCTTATACTGAGAGGGGGGGGGTGAACAGTATAAGACCTCTTTTTATTTTTTTCTTTATACTTCAAAACAATAAAGCAATATACCCAAATAAATATCAAAACAATGCACAATATCATCCACAAAGTGACACCAATTTTAACGTGGTTCACCCAAAATGGCTGGGCTACATCCACAAAACTTTTCTCTAAAAGTTATCTCAAAGTTTTTTGGGAATCCTTCCCAATTACAATGTTTATGAGCCTCGACCCAAAGAAGATATCTTCCCCTAATCAAAATTTATGAGCCTCTGCTCAAAGGAGATACCTTCCCCTCTGCTCTAGAAATGATCCCTCAGAAGATCAACTGCCTCTACCTCTTGCCAGCACGTGGAACTCCTTTCCACCGAAGACCTCCTATCCTTAATGCTTAGCCTAAGAGACCTCTGCCTTCTATGATCATGTCCACAGTAGCTCAGCAACCTATACCAAACATAATCAGTCAGTCTAGTACAAGTCTTCCTCTGTCTGTCAGATCTGTCCAACGCTTAAGCTTGAACAAATCAATCCTTTGCACACAAGCCTTCTCAAAGACTTGCCAAATCTTTCCTCAGGTTCTTCTCAAAGAACCATTGCATCTCTATCCTCAAGTTCTCTGATAGAACTATCAAACTCAGCACAAAAGTCCTCTGCTAGGACCTATCCAAATCTGCTCACAAGTCCCCACCGAAACCTGTCCAAGACTGCTCACAAGTCCCCACCGAAACCTGTCTAAAACTCAGCAAGCTCACCAAGAAAAAAACTTTCTTAGTAGGAAATCACAAGGTGAATTGTTAGAGACCCAATGTGATTTGTCAAACTCATAAAAGCATAAATAGAATTGTTAGAGACTCAATATGTTCTATACTCAACTCCCAATCTCAAAACTCAACTCAAATCAACTCAGCTCAAACTCAATCTCAAATCTGAAAACTCAACTCAATATCTGAAATGGATAGGATAGAATGCTTTCTTTCAAGAACATGAAACCCCAACAATTGCCAACTATGCAAATAATCACATAACAATGATACTCATGTTCTTTTCACCATCAATTAGGGCTTCAACAACAATGCTCATCAAACAAGGTTCAATCAACACCATTCAACTCAAAACACAACCTTGAAGCATTTCACAATCAACATCAAAAAAGAAAATAAGTAGAACTCCTTTTCTCTCCAATATTGTTTGAACAAAAAGCAGCCACCAACTCAAATCACAATAGCACAAAACAACTTTTCAAATCATCAACAAAGGAGTAAGCCCAACACTTTAACCAAGTAAAGAATAGATTGATTATTCACCAATTTAATGAAAGCAAATGTCAATCTCAAAGCTGCCCACTTAAGGTTTCACAACTTCACACAAGAAGCAATTTTAACCTTAAAACATCATGCTTTCATTTCCATAATCAACCAAAAGCACTCTCAACATTACAAGAAAAATTTATCCCTTATACACCTTATTTCTCCCTTATAGTCTTATCAAAAATAAAATTTATCTCTCATAAGAATACAATAAGATATTTCAAACAACACCATCAAAAGAATCTTTTATCAAAAATAAAACAAGCTTTAAACTCCTTATAACTCCTAAGCTGTTTTTCCCTCTAATAAACTTCCTCCATCCGCAAAATACACTTAACAAAAATTAATTTCGAAAATACCTTGGCCAACATCAAAAATCGTGCTATGGAGAAATTGTGCACGAATTCTAACACCACCCACTGCGTCTACTTCACAATGTAAAACCCTTTCACGTTATTCGAACGTGAAACCTCCCGTTTGGGTAGCGCGCCAATAGCCTAGCCGCTACCGGTGTGCCAAAGGCACCCGATGAGGTTTAAACCTCACGCTGTTAGCCTTGTTCCTTCTGTGCCAGGGATTAAATAAAACAACAGTGCCTCCATTTCTTCTAACGCGAACATGAAGACAAAAACCTTACGGTGGATTTACGACAAATGACGAATACAAAAAAATGAATAGCGGATTCACAAAAACGACGAAGACACAATCGAACAGTAGATCACGAATTCACAGCAAGCAACTCTTTTCAAAAATGCAGATCGGATCCTTCTTGATTTTCATCGAGGGAGATTTATATGCATTTTTACCATAAGCTCTTGACGTCGGCGAGGAGTTTAACACGTCGGCGGAGGTCTTGGCTAGCGCCCACATAGTTAAGACATTTGCGCCATGGGTTAGGAGAACCCATTGCAAACAATAATTTAATATTTATTTAAAAATAATTAAAGGGAACCTTAACAAGGTTTTTAATTATTTAAATAAATACTTCCTCCTGGACCCAAATGCATTAAACTAATGCATCCACCGTAATATTTAAACTTGCCAACTTGGGGTTTACAAAAGACCTTTGAAACTGTCATGTCGTGACCTTCATCAAAACAAATTATTTGACATCAAATCAAATTCCTTCAAGAGCTTCTTGACATCAATGATAACTTATACACTTGAACAAAGGCAATGTACCCAAAGTACCCAAAATTGCCAACTGTTGGCAATTTTGGGTACATTGCCTTTGCTCAAGTGTATAAGTTGTCATTGATGTCAAAAGGCATTTTTGTGTTGATATCAAAAGAGTGTGATGTTAAGAATATCTTGAGAAGCTTCATTATGTTAAAGGGTTTTTATTAAAACCATGGTGACAAGGTTAAAGGTTTTTCTTAAAACCATTTGGACTGATTAAGGGTTTTTATTAAAACCAAGCTTAACTTAATGCAAAGGTCCATGTTTATTATTAATAATTAAATTAACTCAAACCTTTGTCAAAGGTCCAAGTTTAATTTATTATTAATAAAATAATTATTATTATTATTTTAATTATTATTAAAGGGTCTTTCAACCCTTAAGCGACGGAAGGAAAAATAATTCTTTCGTCGATATGTTGCCATCGTTGGAGGAGCACCAACGTCAAACATTAAGGAGAAATGGCTATATAAGTGGGGATGTTTTTCTAAAGTGAGCACCATCGATTTTTGACATCTGCGATTTGCGGTTTGCTCTGTATCTTTTGATTTGTGCTTGGCATCTATGATTTCACGTTTTCTTTCGAACAGCGCTTTGTGTCTTCGAATCTCCGATTGACGTCCTTGAAATCGTGCTTGTTCTGTGTCTTGGAAACCGTGCTTGGCATGTTCGGATTTGAGTTTGGGCTGCATCCTTACCTTTGTGCTGGATGTTAGTGAATTGGCAAATTGCACCTGAACTGCATTTTTCCATACTGTGATGTGAGATGTTTAATGCAAGAATTCAGTGACTTACGTTTTGGACAGCGCTCACCAGTTTGCATGTTGCTTGCAAAAGACATTTACATTTTCTAGATTCTTGGCATAAAAGGAAGATAAAAGAGAGGGCAGTGTTGTATTTCTTCGTTGGGCACTTGTGACCCAATGGTGGTGGCGTTTAAGCGAAAGCGCTAGACGGCAAAGGTGCCGAGTTCGATTCTCTTCGTTGGGAATTTCTTTTGGTCGCGGTGTGCAAAGGATAGCGGCTGTAAATGCGCAGGAGGTATAAGGTTAAGGTATCATATTTTGCTTTGACATTATTTTATTGATGCTTAATGTTTATGTGGAGTAATAAGGTGTAAAGAGGTTTTACTTTGTATGTATATTACTCTTATAGTGGTTCTTTACTAAGTTGGAGAAATAAGGTGTTAATTTGGATCTTTATTATTGTGTATTATTGTATAGTTGCTAACTCTAATTGGTGGCAAATTGAGAGTTAGTGTTGTGACAGATTTTGAGTTCTCCTTCTTCATCAAAGTAAAGGTATGGGCAACTTCTTCTATGTATGTTGTTGATGGTATATTTTCTAAAATTGAGTTTGGAGTGAAAAGGTTGTCTACTAGGTATTTTTGGTGTGAATCTTATTTTCTGGATATTGAAGATTGTTTATGCATTAAAATCATTGATGAGTGTTTGGGTGAATGCATAATTCTGGTTAAGGAAGTGGAAGCATTTTTGCACTAGGGTTTATGTTAGTAAGTCTTGCTACTTGCATTGAGATGATGAAACCCTTAGTTGGTTGTTTTGATATTGATGGTTGAGTTGCTTCCATAGAGGTTGTTTTGATCAAGTTAGTGCTTTACTTGATACATGATATTGGGTTTACTCCATTGAGTTGATTTGAGCAAGTTATTCTTTACATTTGGTGATATTGTGTTGGTGGCTGTTTTGTTCAAATATCTTTGGAGGGAAAAGAATTTCTACTTGTTTCCTTTTCTTGTGATGATTGGTTAATGCTTCAAGGTTGATGTTGAGTTGAATGGTGTTGGTTGACTAAACCTTGTTTGATGAGCATTGTTGTTGAAATCCTAATTGTTGGTAAAAAGAATATGAGTATCATTATTATATGAGATATTGCATGGTTGGCAATTGTTGGGTTGTGTTTCATATTCTTGAGAAAAACATACTACATCTATCTTATTCTTTTGAGATTGAGATTGAGTTGAGATTGAGATTGGGAGTTAAGTATAGAACATATTGGGTCTCTAACAATTCTCTTTATGTTTCTATGAGATTTGAGATTGAGATTGGGAGTTAAGTATAGAACATATTGAGTCTCTAACAATTCTCTTTATGCTTCTATGAGGTTTATGAATCACATTGGGTCTCTAACAATTCTCTTTGTGGGTTCATGCTAAGCAAGTTTTTCTTGGTGAGCTTGCTGAGGTTTTGGACAAGTTTCGGTGGGGACTTGTGAGCAGATTTGGACAGGTCCTAGCAGAGGACTTGTGAGCTGAGATTGATAGTTCTATCAGAGAACTTGAGGACAAAGGTACATTGGTTCTATCAGAGAACCTGAGGACATATTTGGCAAGTCTTTGAGAAGGCTTGTGGACAGAGGATTGATTTGTTCAAGAGTTGGATAGATCTGACGAGCGAGAGGAAGACTTGTACTAGACCGACAGACTATGTTTGGTACAAAGTTGTTGAGCTACTGTGGATGTGATCATAGAAGGCAGAGGTCTCTTAGGCTAAGCATTGAGGATAGGAGGTCTTCGGTGGAAAGGAGTTCCACATGCTGGCAAGAGGTAGAGATAGTTGATCTTCTGAGGGATCATATCCAGAGCAGAGGGGAAGGTATCTCCTTTGAGCAGAGGCTCATAAATTCAGATTGGGGGAAGGTATCTCCTTTGGGCCAAGGCTCATAAACATTTTAATTGGGAAAGTTTCCCAAAGAACTTTGAGATAACTTTTAGAGAAAAGTTTTGTGGACGTAGCCCAGGCCTTCTAGGTGAACCACGTTAAAATTGCTGTCACTTTGTGGATGATATTGTTTATTGTTTTGATATTGCTTTGGGTATATTGCTTTACTTTTGTGAAGTATAAAGGAAAAAGTAAAAAGAAGTCTTATACTGTTCACCCCCCTCTCGGTATAAGCTTGTGTTATTCAATACCATAAGCTCTTGACGTCGACGAGGAGTTTAACACGTCGATGGAGGTCTTGGCTAGTGCCCACATAGTTAAGACATTTGCGCCATGGGTTAGGAGAACCCATTGCAAACAATAATTTAATATTTATTTTAAAATAATTAAAGGGAACCTTAACAAGGTTTTTAATTATTTAAATAAATACTTCTCCTGGACCCAAATGCATTAAACTAATGCATCCACCTGTAATCTTTAAACCTGCCAACTTGGGGTTTACAAAAGACCTTTGAAAATGTCATGCTGTAACCTTCATCAAAACAAATTATTTGACATCAAATCAAATTCCTTCAAGAGCTTCTTGACATCAATGACAACTTATACACGTGAGCAAAGGCAATGTAACCAAAGTACCCAAAATTGCCAACAATCTCCCCCTTTGTCATTGATGGCAAACCTTTACTGAAAACACTTCTCAAGAGCCAAAAATGAAACCAACTCGTGCTAACAACCGACAAACCGTGCCCACAACTGAGAATCTTCCTTTGAAGTTTTGCTCCCCCTGACTTGAAGCTCTGCTCTTCACTTTGAAGCTCTCCCCCTTACTCATATCTCTCCCCCTTTGTCATCAATGGCAAAGGGTCACCTTTGGGGCTTGGGACTAAGAATGATCCTCTTAGCTTAGTACCTCCCCCACATCCTAATGATGTGATTAATTTTGGGGTGGGACTAAAACTCCCACTAGGCACTGATCATCATAAGCATCTATAACTTCCTTGTCGGGCCTTCTCTTGAACTCTTTGTCCATATTCCTATTCTTGTCACTATTCTTGTTCTTGTTCTCATCCTTGTTCTTGTCCATGCCTTGATCCTTGGACCTGATCATGCCACTGTTCCTGTTCATGTATTCTAGAATTTAAGTTCTACACTGTCTGATTATATGACCTTCATTGTTGCACTTGAAACACTTGACGATGTTGTTTCTCTGAGGTAAACCTGATATTTGAATCCACCTATTCTGACCAAACCTATTCTGACCAAACTTGTTCTAGCCAAACCTATTCTGACCAAACCTGTTCTGACCAAACCTGTTCTAACCAAACCTATTTTGATCAAACCTGTTCCTGTTATTTACCTTGCAATAGACTGCATTGTGCCCAAACTCTTTACAAGAGTAGCAATACCCTTGAAAGTAACTAGCACTTCTGAAACTATCATTTACCTTCTTCACTTGAGCCATGCAATGTGAAGCCATGTGACCAAACCTATGACAAGCAAAACATTTGCCTTGAAACTTTCCTTTATTTGACCTCTTGGGTCCTGAATACTTCTTCTTCTCATTTTGAATTATGTTTTATGTTTATGTGCATCTATCATTCAAGGACTCCTTTTCTGAAATATTTTCCTCATTAGAACTCTCTTACTTTTCGAGTCTCTTACTAGACTCTCCAACTTGTTCCTTGTGTGGCTTAACAAAACCAAGGTCTGTTTTATCTGTTGTCTTTCTTTGACCTTTGATGAGTGACTTAACCTTTTTGGAGCTATCTTGAAACCTGTAAAACTTATCCTTGTACTCTTTAGTTTCCTCTTTCAAAGAAGCCATTTTCTGTTCTAACTCACTATACTCAAGAACCTTAGACTCTAACTCATCCTTGAGTTCTTGTGTCTTAGCTATAGAGAAGTCAAGACTTTCTATAAGATCATCTCTCTCCATACAACATACATCTAACTTATCCTTGAGTCTAGCATTCTTCTTTCTTTCCTTTTTCAAAGCACTAAGAGCACTAATAAGTTCACCTTCAAGATCTACTTCACCTTCCTCTATATCTTCCTCTATTTGTTTGCTTTTTGAATCATCAAAGACTTTTTCATATTTCTTATCACTAGAGGTGCTACCCTTTTCAAAAACCATACATGCATCTTCCTTATAGTTTTTTGAAGCATCCTCATACATACTAGAAACCAAATCATTATTTGTGCAATCATCCTCAAGGTGACCAAAGTTTCCACATCTAAGACATTTCATGATAATGAATCTATGTTTCGGTTCTTCCTCTTTTTCTGATATGAACAACATCTCATTTTCATCATCACTTGAAGAACTTTCACTATCACTACTAGAACACTTACTTGCTTTGTCTAGGTAGAAACTCTTCTTGTGCTTGTGATTATACCTCTTTCCTTGATTGTTGTGCTCATCTTTGTTCTTCCTGTGATGCTTGTGCTTTTCAGAATCCTTGCTCTTAGAATCCTGTTTATCTTCATCACTTTCATTCTTGGGAATAGTACAGTCAGTAGCATAATTTCCAAACTTTCCACAATTGAAACATCTTATATTTTTCATACTTTTGTGCTTTCTAGAGAACTTGTCTTTCTTGCTGTAATATGCCTCTTCATCACTAGAAGACTCATAACTATCTTAAAGTTGTTTACCCTTGGATTTATTGGTAGCCTTGAAAGCTGCCTCTTTCTTGACATCAACCTTCACTTGAGTTCTCAACTCAAATGCTGCAAGTATGCTATGGAGCTCATCCTTTTTCAACATATCCAAATATTTAGCTTCCTCAATAGCAGAAATCTTTTCACTAAATCTATTAGGAAGAGATCTTAAAATATTATCACAAACATCATTTTCAGCAAGCTCAAGACCTAAGTCTTTCATGGAGTTAACAACCTCATCCATACGAAACATGTAGTCACTAATCTTTTCATCATCATTCATCTTGAGTTGTTCAAACATACCTTTGAAGTGTCTCAATTTGGCCTTTCTGAAATTTGTATCACCTGTATGAACCACCTTCAATCTGTTTCCACATTTCACTAGTTGTCTTGCAGTGAATCACCTTGGTGAGATCTGATTTTTGTAAGCCTTTCAAGATTGCATTCATTGCCTTTGAATTGCTGTGATGTAGGAGCCTTTCTTCCTTAGTAATAGGACCATGTACAGGAATAGTGTACTCATCTTCAATCACTTCCCAAACCTCATTACCAAGTGCCATTAGATGAACCTTCATCCTTGCACTCCAAAGACCAAAATATGACCCATCAAGAATAGGTGCTGCATTGCCACTTGAATGATCCATTGTGTTCTTTACTAGCTTTTCCTTCAAGCTAATAAACTTTTCAAAGGCACTCGCTCTGATACCAATTGAAGAACACAAGCTTATACTGAGAGGGGGGTGAACAAGTATAAGACCTCTTTTTATTTTTTTCTTTATACTTCAAAACAGTAAAGAATATACCCAAAGCAATATCAAAGCAATGCACAATATCATCCACAAAGTGACACCAATTTTAATGTGGTTCACCCAAAATGGTTGGGCTACGTCCATAAAACTTTTCTCTAAAAGTTATCTCAAAGTTTTTTGGGAATCCTTCCCAATTACAATGTTTATGAGCCTCGGCCCAAAGGATATACCTTCCCCTAATCAAAATTTATGAGCCTCTGCTCAAAGGAGATACCTTCCCCTCTGCTCTAGAAATGATCCCTCAAAACATCAACTGCCTCTACCTCTTTCCAGCACGTGGAACTCCTTTCCATCGAAGACCTCCTATCCTCAATGCTTAGCCTAAGAGACCTCTGCCTTCTATGATCACATCCACAGTAGCTCATAAAACTGTACCAAACACAGTCGGTCGGTCTAGTACAAGTCTTCCTCTGTTTGTCAGATCTGTCCAACGTTTAAGCTTGAATAAATCAATCCTCTGCACACAAGCCTTCTCAAAGACTTGCCAAATCTTTCCTTAGGTTCTTCTCAAAGAACCAGTGCACCTCTGTCCTCAAGTTCTCTGATAGAACTATAAAACTCAGCTCACAAGTCCCCACCGAAACCTGTCCAAATCTGCTCACAAGTCCCCATCGGAACTTTTCCAAGACTGCTCACAAGTCCCCACCAGAACCTGTCCAAAACTCAGCAAGCTCACCAAGAAAAAAACTTTCTTAGTAGGAAATAACAAGGTGAATTTTTATAGACCCAATGTGATTTTTCAAACTCATAGAAGCATAAAGAGAATTGTTAGAGACTCAATATGTTCTATACTCAACTCCTAATCTCAAAACTCAACTCAAATCAACTCAGCTCAAACTCAATCTCAAATCTGAAAACTCAACTCAATATCTGAAATGGATAGGATAGAATGCTTTCTTTCAAGAACATGAAACCCCAACAATTGCCAACTATGAAAAGAATCACATAACAATGATACTCATGTTCTTTTCACCATCAATTAGGGCTTCAACAACAATGCTTATCAAACAAGGTTCAATCAACACCATTCAACTCAAAACACAACCTTGAAGCATTTCACAATCAACATCAAAAAAGAAAACAAGTAGAACTCCTTTTCTCTCCAATATTGTTTGAACAAAAAGCATCCACCAACTCAAATCACAATAGCACAAAACAACTTTTCAAATCATCAACAAAGGAGTAAGCCCAACACTTTTACCAAGTAAAGAATAGCTTGATTATTACCAATTTAATGAAATCAAATGTCAATCTCAAAGCTGCCCACTTAAGGTTTCACAACTTCACACAAGAAGCAATTTTAACCTTAAAACATCATGCTTTCATTTCCATAATCAACCAAAAGCACTCTCAATATTACAAGAAAAATTGATCCCTTATACACCTTATTTCTCCCTTATAGTCTTATCAAAAATAAAATTTATCTCTCATAAGAATGCAATAAGATATTTCAAACAACACCTTCAAAAGAATCTTTTATCAAAAATAAAACAAGCTTTAAACTCCTTATAATTCCTAAGCTGTTTTTCCCTCTAATAAACTTCCTCCATCCGCAAAATACACTTAGAAAAAATTAATTTCAAAAATACCTTGGCCAACATCAAAAATCATGCTATGGAGAAATTGCGCATGAATTCTAACACCACCCGCTGCGTTTATTTCACAATGTAAAATCCTTTCACGTTATTCGAATGCGGAACCTCCCGTTCGAGTAGCGCGCCAACAGCCTAGCCGCTACCGGTGCACCAAAGGCGCCCGATGAGGTTTAAACCTCACGCTATTAGCCTTGTTCCTTCTATGCCAGGGATTAAATAAAACAACAGTGCTTCCCTTTCTTTTGACGCAAACATGAAGATGAAAACCTTACGGTAGATTTACGACAAACGACAAATACAAAAAAAATGAACAATGGATTCACGAAAATGGCAAAGACACAGTCGAACAGTAGATCACGAATTCACAGCGAGCAACTCTTTTCAAAAATGTAGATTAGATCCTTCTTGATTTTCATCGAGGGAGATTTATATGCATTTTTACCATAAGCTCTTGACGTCAACGAGGAGTTTAACACGTTGACGGAGGTCTTGGCTAGCGCCCACAATCTTAAAACATAGCGTCCACATAGTTAAGACATTTGCGCCATGGGTTACGAGAACCCATTGCAAATAATTTAATATTTATTTAAAAATAATTAAAGGGAACCTTAACAAGGTTTTTAATTATTTAAATAAATACTTCCTCCTGGACCCAAATGCATTAAACTAATGCATCCACCTGTAATATTTAAACCTCCCAACTTGGGGTTTACAAAAGACCTTTGAAACTGTCATGTCGTAACCTTCATCAAAACAAATTATTTGACATCAAATCAAATTCCTTCAAGAGCTTCTTGACATCAATGACAACTTATACACTTGAACAAAGGCAATGTACCCAAAGTACCTAAAATTGCCAATAGCCTTTGGGCCCTAGTGGCCAACATTTTTGTGGTTTTTGCTCAATATTTTAGTGGGATATGTTGCAGGGGACCCAATATGGGTTAGAAATATGTCTTTCAATAGATATTCATGATGTGAACTTGATTGAAAATGGATTCCAATTTGCTACACAAAATAAAACTGAACATCATACCTTTTCTTGATGCCCAAGGCATGGATTAAAGATATCTCGAAACAAGTTTCAAACAACTGATCAAAAAATGATTTATATCTCAAGTGAATTCGGCACTAAGGAGCACCCCTAAAACAAATCCACTATGGAAAACCCTTTCAAGGGTAAGGATTTCAAAGACTCAGCCCCAAAAATAAATTTTAGGGATGCCCTCCATGGTGGATAGCCTCAACCTAATGTTAACATTAATTTTAGGTTTTCCTGTAAACCTCTAAGAATACCTAATATTGATCCTAGATAAATTGAGTCGAGATGTCTTAGGGTAGTTGATGGAACTCTAATTGTTAAGATAGATATGGGTGTCATTCAGACTGGCATAGAAGAATTGGAAAATTGCCCTAATTTGTTGTTTCTTGGGTTTTCATCTAAGCCTATCTGATTTCAAAGTTTGGGCTGCAAAAAATTAGAAAACAAAAGGTGAGTTACAAAGCTATATTTATCCAAATGGTTACTTTCTTGTTTTATTTGCTAATAATGAATATAGAGAGAAAATATTTCAAGAGGGTCCTTGGTTTTTGGAATGGTAGGGCTTTTCATTAAGCCCTGACATACTAAATTTAAAATTGAAGAAGATATGTCTTCTATAGGTCCTGTGATGGTTAGACTCTTTGGCCTCTCAATTTAATTTTGGAATCCGACTATTTTTTCTTCAACTGGAAACTCTTTGGGAACTTTTATGATGACTTCTGATTGTACTAAAAAATTTAAACATATTATTTATGCTTGGATTTATGTTTTAATGGATTTTGACAAACCCCTACCTGAAAATATCTCATGATAATTTAGGGAGGACACTTGGGAGAAAGTGATGGAATACGAGAACATTCCTTTTCATTTCTGAATTTGCCATGAAATGGTCATTTGGCTAGTGTCTACCCAAATAAAATTCTAGATGAAAAGAAAAAGGATACAAACTTAGCAAGGTTCCAAATGCCTAAGAAAAAGAACACTCAAAAAAACCAATTATGAAGGATCAATTGAAGTTATCAGCTAATATGTTTGAAATTCATTCCAAAAATGATGTCCTAGGTGAGGAAGATGAAATAATGGTGACAAGAATCTTAGAAACACAATTTAAATATGTAGGGAAGGACTCAAAGACAAACCAACAAATTAAAGGTTTTCAACAAGAAAAAAGGAAGGAAATATACACAAGAAAAATAATCTTTTAAATGTTGAGACTTTAGATAATACAGGTCCCAAGATAGACTATGTTGAACCTTCCAGTAAAAAATTATCTTTATACACACAATCTTCGAGGGTAGAAGCCATCCAAGATTTAATTGGGGTAAGTTAAGAAACAAGGAGAAAAAAACTTAAGATGGATTCCAACCAAAATGCAGGTCGCAAGACCAATCAACATCATATGGTAAAAGAAGGTAAAAAGCTTGCAGAGGAAGGTAATATCACTACCCTTACCAATTTTTTTAGCCTTGGTATTAATGAATAGCATCACTTAGAATAATAGATGAATCAAAGGGAGTCTTTCAAAACAAAATAAAATTAGAAGAATGATCCAGACAAACCATCCAGCATCTTGTTTTCCTTCAGGAAACAAATATTTCAATAGATGAAATAGATTCAATTGCTAGTAAAATTTAGCCAGCTGTAAAAGTTACTTCCCTTAGTTCCCATGGGACTTTTGGTGGTATTGCTTACCTTTGGGACCCAAAAGAGGTTGTTATTCACCATATGGTTGGTAGTTGAGGTCTTTGGCTTTAGCTATTCAAAGTAGACATTCTAACCAAATTATGCTTTGCATAATTGTTTATGCTCCGACTACTTTGGAGGAAAAGAGAAGACAATGGAAGGATATAACTTATATTATCTCTCATTTTCCTAAATCTTGGATCTTGATCGGAGGATATTTTAATACCATCCTCTCTTTGGATGAGAAAATGAGGGGAAATAGAAATTTGGATAAAAGCACTAATCTCATGAGTGAATATATTGCAAACCTTCATCTTGTGGACATCCAACCAAATAATGGCCTTATGACTTGGTCTAACAAAAGGCAAGGCTTAGCTTGTATTATGGAGAGATTGGATAGGTTCTTGTTCTCTGATAATTTCTTAATCCATGGTCACATTCCTAAGGTGAAGACTCTTAACAATGTTGGTTCGGATCACTAGCCATTAATGGTAGAAATTTGGAAAACCAATGTGAGTTTGTCAACTTTTCAATTTTAATTAATGTGGCATAGAGACAGTTCCTTAAGACCCTAAGTGCAACAATGGTTTAAGTAAGGTAATCCAAGGTAATGGGACTAATTTGTCTTGTTTTGAAAAAATGTTACAATACATTAAATCCAAAATCAATATTTGGAACTAGAAGAAGTTTGGAGATGTTCAACAAAAAAACATGAAGTTATTGCTCAACTTGAAAATTTGAATAAGAAAATATGTTTAGATGGCCTCATAGAGAGTAGAAGTACATATGAAATTAGACTCACTGCTCAGTTAGAGGAATGGAAAAAAAGGAAATCTTATGGAAGCAAAATTCTAAGATCCAATGGCTCAAATAAGGAGATCAAAATACAAATTTCTTCCATAAATCTCTTCTAGCTCAAAGATCTCACAACTTTATTTCTTTCCTAAAATCTGATTTTGGAGAAGTTGTCTACAGTGGGGATGACATGAACTTTGTTGTTCTCAATTACTTTTCCAATATTTTTGCTATTGCACCTCTTGACTTGACTTATCAAAAAAATATTCTTCAAGCCATCCCTACTCTTATCACTTCTGAGGAGAACTCTATTTTGACTACTCTAGTTACTATCAATGAGATTCAACAGGTGGTTTTTAAAATACAAAAATGAAAAATCCTAGGTCCTGATGGTTTTCCTATTGAGTTCTATCAAGATTTTTGGGATATCCTTCATGATAATTTATTAGAGGTGGTGGAATAAGCTAGGAAAGCCAAAGAATTTTTTAAGGTTATCAATAAAGCTTATATAGCTCTTATCCCAAAATCTTAAGAGGCAGATCATATCTTAGATTTTAGACCTATAGCTCTTTGTAATATTCTCAAAATCATTACAAAGAAAAGTTTGAAGGCTCTTTTGCATAATATTATTTCCCCTTATCAAGGGGGTTATGTGGAAGGGCATAAAATAGTGGATGAGATAGTTCTTGCTCAAGAAGCTATTCATTCCATGGAAATGCAAAAATCTCCATCTATGTTCATTCATTTAGACTTATCTAAAGCTTATGACAGAGTGTATTGGTACTTTCTTATCAAAGTTTTAAGGCAATTTGGCTTCTCTCATGATTGGATGGATTGGATTATGAGATTTATCTCTTCGGTGTCCTACTCTATTCTTATGAATGGTAGGCCTTCTCAACTTTTACCTACTTCTAGAGGTATTAGGTAAGTTGACCCCCTCTCCCATTATTTATTCATCGTTCTTATTGAATGCTTGGGCAGGACTATAACCAAAAACAAAGAATATAGAACCCTTGAGGGAGTTACCATTGCTCATGGAGCTGGGCCTATTTCTCATCTTCAATTTGTTGATGACCTTAGTTTTTTAGGTAAAGCTACTATTAAGGAAGCTTCTAAAATTAAGCAAATCATTAGCTAGTTTTCTAATGCTACCATACAATTGATCAATGAAGATAAATCTAAAGTCATTTTATTTTATTGCCCTTCCAATCATTTAGGCATTCCTATCAATATTCAGAGATAAAAAAAACTAGAATTGGTTGTTGGATAGAGTTAAGAAGAAAATTGGAAAGTGGACCAATAGGTGGCTTTCATTTGGGGCTAGAATTACCTTAGTAAAATTAGTCCTTCAAGATATATCTATTTATGTTTTTGATGTGTTGAATATCGTAAAGTTTGTTCTTCAAGAATTAGATCAAATCAATCATCGATTCCTTTAGAGTGGTACTAAGGAGAAAATAAAATGGACTTTGGTGAAATGGGATACTTTATACCTTCCCAAGAATGACGGGGGGTTAGGTTTCTGGTCTACTATTGGTAATAATAATGCTTTAGCTGCTAAACTGTATTGGAGGATTTTGCATAACCCCAATGCTCTTTGGGCCAATAATATTCGTGCTAAATATGCTGAGAACAAAAGTCGTAAAGACCTTGTTCGCTATCAATTGCCTACCATAGATTCTTCCATTTTAGCAGTTCTTAATATGGGTGAAGATTTTATTAAGCAAAAGTTATTTTGGATCATTCATAATAGTCAATGGGCTAATTTTTGGATAGATTCTTTGGATGGTCACCAACCTTTGATAACTCAGTTTCCTGATTGGAGGCCTTAGATGGAGGAGCTTCATCGAGTTGACTAGATACAGGTTGCTAACTAATGTTAGTACCATATTGGTAATTTAGAGGTTGGTATATATTGGATCCCTGTTGAGGATTGGCCTATTCAAATGCTAAAAAGGTAAAGAAAAGATATTCAAAGCCTCCTTCATATGAGATCTCTCTCTTGGTCCCATGATAAAGATTTTTTTGGATGGAACAACACTACTAAGGGTGAGTATTCAATTGCACAAGGCTATTTGGCTTTATGCCATAATAATCCAAACCAAACATATGACATATTTACTTAGTTGTGGAATCAAAATCTCTAGTCTAAGGTGAGGTTCTTTACATGGCTTGTATTGCATCGCAAGGTGCTTACTGGTGAGCAACTTATTAAACATAAATTTCATGGCTTGTTAACATGATAAATGTGTGGAGATAATGTGGAAAATATAAACCATATTTTTAATGAGTGTACCTTAGCCTCTAAGCTATGGATGAGAATGGTCATCTTACTTGGTTTACAGTGGTCTAGTTTTTATTTTTTTGAACTTTGGAGGGATTGGCCTAATTAGGAGGATTTTGATCACTTTATTAGACAACTAGTTTGGATGGGTTCTACCATCTTACCTTGGAATATCTGGAAAGAAAGAAACAATCAAATTGTTAATAAAGAAAGGATGAATATTTACTACATATGGAAAAATACCACTACCAACTTAGTTGAATCAGTTCAACAACTCCTTAAACACCCCTAGAAATCCCACCAAATATGGGATCAAGTGATGCAAATATTGAAGATTAAATATTTTAAGGGAAACCAACTTAAAGGAAATGTGAGTAATCTAAATATGGGTAGAACTAGGAATTGGAAACCTCCTCCTAAGGATTTTAGAAAAAATCAATACCGATGGAGCCTCTAAGGAGAACCCTAGAAAATCTAGTGCAAGAGGAATTGATAGACATTTGGATGGTTCCCCAGTATTCACTTTTTCTTAGAATATGGTTATCCTTTCCAATAACCTTGTTGAGGGGTATGGTATCCTTAGAGGCCTTCGAGAAACTAATAATATCAGATGGAAAAAGGTGTTGGTTGAATATGACTCTCAAGTCATGATTAATTTGTTGAAGGCTTCTTCTAAGAATCATAAGTTTGATTGGAGAATAAAAAGAATTGTTGAGAAGATTCAATTAATCCATATGGGCTTTTTAAAATTTGAATACAATCATGTGGTCAAAGAACAAAATAGGAGTTTTGATGCTTTAGCTAATTATGAATTGGACAAAGGTGATCTTACTTACTATGGCCACCCTCCCAGATGGTGGGATTCACAAATATGGGAAGCTCTTATTTCTATCATTTCTTTCGATGGATCTAGTACTAGAGGCACCTAGTTCCCTTTTTCTTTATTTTTGTTTCTCTTTGGTTCGATCAGGGTATTTTAGTTCCCTTGTTCATATTGATTATTCTTATGTTTTCTTTGTTAATTCTTGCTTGAATAGCCTTTTGGCCTAGAAAATCTAAACTTGTATTCTATTTTTTCCTCCTTTTTTGTTTTTCGATGTGTGTGTTGTTTTCTATTGTTTTATTTTGTGTTATGTTTTAACTTTGTGTCTTTTGTATTGTTTTTGTTTTAGTTTGTGTTTTTTGTTTTTGTTCTTTTTTTGTGTCTGTGTTTTTGTTGTTGTGTTTGTGTTTTGTTTTATGGTTTTTTGTGTGTGTTTTGTGTTTTATTTTTGTTTGTTGTTTTTTACATTTTTTTATTATTTTAATGTTTTTGTGTTTATTTTGTGTTTTTTTTTGTCTTTATGTTTTTGTGTTTATTTTGTGTTTTTGTTGTCTTCTGTTGTTTTTGTGTGTTTTTATTTTTTATTGTTTTTTGTTGTTTGTGGGTTTTTTTTGTTGTTTTAGGTATGCTCTTTGAGTGTGCCGAAGGGGGCATGCCAGGTGTGAGCCTTGGGTATTTTTGGTAGAATAGATACCCCTATCTCCTTGGGACTTACCCAAAAATGGCATCCCAATTGGGGTTTTTTCCACAAAAAAAATATTTCTCAAAATAACATCATCAAACCTTGTAGCAACCCTTATTTCTCCATATCTAATAAATCCTTAAATAAATTAATAAGGGTGTTATCTACTTAAATTAGATCTAAACTTCACCTCCAAAATATTAAATATGCACAAAAAAATTATGAGCATTACCTAATATGTTGTTGACACTTCTCAATGTTTGCTTCTCATGTTCTCCTTAACATCACTCATTGTTTCTTACTTCTCAACTCTAATTGACTCTGCTCAAAGTAGCAACTCTACTTAACTTTGCTCAGCTCCACATGTCAATCATTTTATTAAATAGCTAATGCTCATGTTTGCATGTCTATGAAGAAAACTTATTGCTTCCTTTCTCAGGTGTCACTTAATAACTCTTCCACTCTTCGTTATCCTTCGGTGATTGGGTGATATTCTGAGTTTCAAGTGTCATTTGTTGGTTATTTGCTCTACATATCCTTATTGTGTTTAGGTGACATTCAAAGTATTCTTTGATGGATTTCAATATGAACTCTTGCTTGGTAGCTCATTGTTATGTGTTTTAGTCTGGTATCTTGTTAATAGCTTGCTATTATATGCACTTGTTGGTAGCTTGATGTATAATGGCTCATTGTATGTGCTTTTGATTGGTAGATAGTTCACTATTATGTGCTCTCACTTGGTAGCTTATCGAATGGCTTACTTATATATGTGCTCTTCCCTAGTAATTGGTGAATAATACACTCTTGTTGTTCCCAAATAGTGCCTTCCCAACACTATGTATTAACAACACTCTTACTATTCCCAAATAGCACCTTCCTAGTGCTCTATCTTAATAGTGCTCTTGGTGTTCTCGGATAACATCTTCCTAGAACTCTGTCCACAACTATGTCATCTTAGTACTCTTATACTTTGCATGTAAGTGCATTGTTGCACTAATAGCTTCAATGACTAATATTGTTTCTCTATTGAATATTGCACCAACAATATTATCTAAAGCCAAGACTAAAATGTAGGTATCTTTAGTTAGCTTGATTTTCTAATATTACCTTATATTGGAAGCTTCCTTCTAATCTCTATGCTTACTTATTTATTCTATAGAAGCTTAGTATTGCAGAGGCTATATATTGCTTCTCCTTATTTGGAAGTCAAGTATAATATCCTGGAAGCTTAGATGTTCCTCTAATATTTCGAAGCTTTAAATGCTTCTCTATGTTTTTGACTACAACTTTAAAATATTTCTTCAATGTCTTAGATTGCACCTAAGAACAAAATATGTCTCTCCTCCTTTCTAGAGAGCCCAATATCAATATCAGGGTGACTATGATTGTCCTTGAATGACCGACTTTATCCTGAGTTGGATCTCTCAATATTCAATAGTGATTCTCCTCTTTTCTCTAGAGAATCCTAAATATTATCAAGGTGACTTTGAATGTCCCTGAACTTCCAATTTTATTTTGAGGTGGTTCTCTCAATCTCTCTTGAGTCCTAGTCTTCATTGGTTTTCCTTCAACCAAGTGGAAAGACCCTAACATCCAAATCAGGGTAATTTTTGTCCTCTAAATACCCACTCAATTTGAACTTTTAGAAATAGAGTCCAAGTCTTCACTGCTTTCAAAGTGCATAGACTCTAATTTAACTCTATTAAGAATGAACATATTTAAATGATGATGATGGTGGCTAATAAAAATAACTCTATAAAAAATGGATAGATTTAGGTGGTAGCTTTGATACCACTATTGGATTTTAAGCCTTACTACCACAGAATATCATAGGTCCCAATATAAAGAAGCATATAAAATTTATATCAATATTTGATTATAGAATAATACCAATGTAAACAAATCTCATAGCAATATTATTGAAAAAATACTCATAGTATTGTTCTTGAAACAAATATACAATTTTGAGCTTTTGTTCTACTTTCTATATTAAAATTTTATGGAGCTTTGTCTCCATAGTAGAGCTTTACAAAATAACTCTTCAAAATCTTAACTTTTTCTTTCCATATGACTTTTAGATTCTTATCTTGCCACTTGTGTAGAAGACTCTTAGTTTTCTACTTACATGACATATGTACATATCTTGCACATCCTAATTTATCAAATAATGTAATATTTTCCAGCACTTCCATGCTCCAAAAAAACCCTTGTGAACATGAATTCTTAAATTGGAAAAATATCTAGAATTTAAATTGGGTTTCATGTGGTTTTTTTAATTAAAAAAAAAAAAAAAACTAAAAATTATGTGCATTTACTACCTTAGCTTGGCACCATTTCAAACATGGGAAAGTGATGCCCTTCTTGAAGGAGAAAGGACGTTCCATATCATGGCTCAAAATGTCACCATTGTAGCTAGGGTAAGGAATGTGAAAGAGCTCACTCATTGGATGTTTGGGTTTAAATCAGTCTAAGCCCAGTTTTTGAAGATAAAGGTGACTTTTTTGCATTCACAATTGAGTGAAAAAAATTATTCAAAGGTTATATTCTTGTTAGATTTAATGTGTACTTTACCCCTTATTTCTCCTTGACATGTGTCCTTGACACTTGTCATATTTTCATATAGGCTTATGCCTATATATTGTACTCTTTTCATGTATAATATATCTCCTTTTAGTCCCAATATTTGGTATCAAAGCAAGTTTTCCTGCCTATAGGTTTGAGGGGGAAATTGCCTCTTTGTAAATTCTCCCCTCCCCCCTCTCCTTTATTCCAATGGTAGTGCACTTCCATTCCCTCCTCCAAAATCTCAAGGAGTATGCTTTCCACTTTTGTGGATCAAAAACCAGAAAGTCAATGGAGAGGGAGAGGATTTCATAGCTACCCCTAAAACTTCAATGCTTGGGACCATAAAATTTACCAATTTTTTTGGTCTAGAAATTAAAAAAAAAAAAAGAGGTGCAAGAACTATGACTTCCCAAGAGGTCACCTATCCTATCCTAGTTCTACTCCAGCCTTAACATGCTTAAAAATGGAGTTTTTTTTGGGTGCCCATGCCATTAATTTTTTTAAAATGAAGATGTATGGAGCTTTTTTGATTCAACATGTGCTCCAAAGTGCATAGGCAATGTGAATGATGTATGCCAATCGATGTACCCCAGAGCATGCAGTAGGAACCACCATAGGATATGAGGCACCATAGTAGGGTGCATAAGGAGTGCAGTGCTTGGGAACCTCAATGTGCACAATAAGCATGCAAGACACACCACCACATCAGCGTAGGTGATGAGCGTAGTTCTCTTACTGCACCTCCTTTGTGCTTCACTACTCAAGTGTAGGTGAAAAGCACCGTTACACATCCATGAAGATGGGATCGGGAGGTTCCAATGTTGAGCCACCAATAGATCTGGCTCTAGAATATTTTTAAAAATATTGTGCAATCATGTGATATTACGTTGATCATCATATGTTCCTTTTACTTGATGATGAAGTTTCACTGATAAAAGCATGAAGAAAAGGAAAGGCCTTACAATAATTTTTGATATCAATTCTGCACTCCACAGAGTACCCTGGGATTGAGCTAGATATGCATCCCATTTGATCCAAAAAAAAATTGCTACTTGTGCAGCGGTATGATGTCCTCTCCAAACTCTATGAATAAGATGTGCTACCAATATAGACCTTTTTGCATGGTTCCAAAGTTATTTTTCATGCATAACTTTCTCCAATAAATCATTGTTACTTATATCCTTTACCCTTGCTTCCCTTAGTGATATTTTCTACTCTTTCTTCTAAAATTCCTCCATATTGATATATTCACAAAATTTGATCTTCATAGAGTTCTTTTTTATACCATTCGATGCAAATTTATCCTTATAATTGCATTAAATACATTGTGATATCAAGAGGAGGAAGAGATCAATATCTTGTGCTATGATATCAAGAAGAAGAAGAGATCAATCTTGATTTTATGCAAGATAGCCTCACATCCATCAATTGTTATGTGGATGCACAATGGACAAGATTTTCTAGCAGATTGTAGACCTATGCTAAGTAAAACTTTTGGCATCAACATAAAGTGTTCAGATCTACCTGGTGCACACTCATATCGGGACCATAGTAGTAAAATTGCATATATTTTTTTCTACTATGTATCCTCCTACAAGGTCCATACGATGTCATTGATACCTGGTCACAGTTTCTAGTTGCAAAACTTGTTGTACTCAAGCGTGTCGTCCCCTACCTTGCAAACCTCTGCCATGAATAACAACATTGGAAGTAGTGCACACACAAGCTATATATCCATTTTTTTACAATATCTACCAAAAGAAATTTTGGAAAAGTCTAGATCGAATATGCAAGTGAAAAAATTCAGCCTGCTACTCCCAGATCCTTTGTGTGGGTGTTTATAGAATTGTAGAGGCAGGTCTACAATGCTAGAACTATAGTGATAGAATATTACTTTCAAGGGCTTTTTCCATGGGGTTTGTCTTTGGCATACCAGATTCTCCCACACATCAATTCTCCACAAATACCACTATTATGGTCCAAATTCAAATCTAGAAGTTGTATTTGTCTTCATTGATGTTCATCGATGACTCCCCAGCACATCCCAAGATGCTTAGGGCTACTTGTGGGTTAATATTATTGTGGAGGTTTGAATTGTAGACTAATTGGTTTGACCAAACCCCAAGGGTGTAGGTTCAAGGTTAAAATATTGAGCTTTGGTAGACTAAATACTTGTCACTTTCCTGGTGCTTTCATGGCAGCTCGTTAGACTGAATGCGGCTATCAAATCCCCATGCATTGTTTTGCTCATAGTGCAACTGGATCATTCTTCATTGTGTAAGGGACATAGTCAACCTCTTGTGCAAACCATTCAAGCTTGGTCTTATGGGTTTGAGGTAATAAGAAAATACCACTAGAGGACATTAATAAACCTCTAAAGAATGATTTGTTCTAGGATTAAAATTGTTGTGGAAACGGGACCAAAGGAGTTGACATCCTGTTTGTGTTGCTCGATGCTCTAGATGTGGGTCATCATGATATTGGCTAGGAACTAGATTTTGGAGGTGTAAAATTACCATGAAACTTACTAAAATATTGGCAATGAACTTCACCTTAGATTAGGAATGTAGATTAGTCTAGTTTAGGTGTAAATTTTATTATTTTTGTTTAAATTTTTGAAATTTTGCATGGGGTGGGACCCTTGTTTTGGTGCCACTACGAGGCCATCATGGGCAAGTTCGGTTCCCTTTTTGCAGGTTGGGGACCATCCTAGGGTGGGATGAACTTGTTTGAAATCCAATGATCAAAATTTTGGCCATTAGGATGGCCATCCCGAGGTGAGGCGGTCATGCCTACAAACCATATCAGGCCAAGATGGCTGTAAATTTTTGAGTTTTGGTTGAAATTTTTGCAAATTTTTTTTATTGTTTGTTGATTACTATTCCTATTGGGTTTAGATATTAAAGGCTCACAATAGAGTGCCCACTCAGTTTGAGGAATTATGATCAGAGCTCACTGATGAGGAGTGGTCATGGTTTGGGGTGATTGGCCTCAGACAAGTTGTTTGTATACCCACTGTTAGGTTAGATCAAACCTATCTGATAGCGTTGGCTAATCGTTAGGATAGTGGGATAAAAACCTTCTATCTCCCTACTGGTGAGATGAAAGTGATACTTGAGGATGTTTATCAAATATTTTGCATCCCCATTTATGGGAGTCTGATCGTCTCTACTTCCCTTCTGCAATAAGAGAGAGTACACAACAGCATATGGATCATGGAAAATTCTAATTAGAACTTGATATGATGTATAGTTATTCAGCAGGAGGTACGCAATATTGATGTACATTATATCAAACATACTACTGCTCGATTATTTAGGAGTAAGGTTTGCATAAAATCTCCTTGACATGGTTTAGGATTTGATCAAGTGTGACACTCAGTAGCCTATCATCATATCAAGGGGTAGCACCCTATTAGCTTAGTTATATAACAAGTTGTATGCAATATAGCATCAAGGTCAACATAGATTGGGTTGCAGTATGCTCCTTTAGATTTAGGTATAGGAGCACATCTAGGTAGATCAACCAATTATATTGCGAATACCACGAGCTGAGTTGGATGACACTAAGATTGGATACGCAACTTGGTGGAGATGATACTGAGAGAGAGGTAAGATTTGACTAAAGTTGGCATACTGTCCCATTATGTGAGATCTCTAGAGGAATTTAGGTCATATTAGGTGGTTTAGAGGCCATACTTGGATTACCCTCATTGGGCAAAGGTAGTATCATATCTAGGGCACGTGAGGCATGAACAATGGTTGGTAGGGCAACATGGTATAAAGTGGGAGTACTTCCAGTACTCTTGTATTAGATGACAATTTAGGATCTATCAGGGTATTCCAAAGGAGCTCATAATATATCACCATCGAGGGGATGAGAAACAACTAGAGTGGCATTGAATGGAGCCACTAGAAAATGAGGATGATCCAATAGTAGTTGAGATATATTTGGATGACCCAGGTACTAATGTAGAGTATGATACCTGGTGGAATACTTGGTTGTGGTAGGGAGGTGGTCCGATGGGTAGATCTATTGGGGTTGCAACAATACAGGGTGAAATAGATGAGGCCTCAAGATATGAGGCAAGTGATGGAGGGTGATGATTGCATCATTGGATAGAAGGGGAGTAGGTCCAACCCATATAGGAGGCAAAGGAGCAATAGGAGAAGGGTGAGGATGATGAGGATCCTACGGATAATGTGGCTCAGCTAAGGGCATGGGTGCAGACCCTACAAGGTTGGTTGGTAGAGCAATATACTACCCTTATGATAGTATAGATTCAGCTCAACAAGGGGTAGCAGTAGTGGAGGGGATTCTCTAAGGAGAGGAATTTTATAATAGCCTAGGTGACTTGTTTGTAGACCAAGATATATAGGGTGATAGCAGAGCAAGACACTCTACAAACATAGATGGCTACCAGGATAGCAAATTAGGATGTTCTATAGGTTTAGTTGGTATCTATGATTGTAGGTTAGAGATAGGTCATAATAGCTATTTAGGCTCCTCAGGATATAGTGGATGTGGTAGGATTACAATTGGAGGTGGCTAGATTGCGAGACCTATTTGTCCAATATGATGCTCAGTGCTAGTCTGATAGTGCTTACATTTTGTAGTTGGAGGGTTAAATGGCATTACTTGATGGTAGTCTACCTGAGCAGTCTACCATAGGGAGATCTCAAAGGAGCCAGCACAGTGATTCTAGGCAATCATCAGTATGGTCTAGTCACAGGTCATTAGCTAGGCCAGAGATATCAGTGGCTAGTGGCTCTAGGAAGCATCATAGGGATGATACTGACGGTGGAGGTGACTCTTGGGGTGTAGGCTTTGCATGACTTATGTGATATGTATTGATTATTTTTAGGTGTAATGTTTGAGGACCTACATGATTATAGCCTATGGGTAGTTTTGCACCCTAATGTATTTGACTCTTTATGATATATATATATATATATATATATGTTAGGATCCCATCCTAACCCTTAATGTAATAACTTCCATGATGTAATAATTCCTAAATAACGTGGGTAGTACCCATGATTAATATTTTGTAATGTTCTAAGTTTTAGATTATATAGTGCCTATGAAAAATGGCACCCTTTTTATGTAACACATGGTAGATAGGTTATGTAAGGTGGCCTTGTGCATGTAATTCAAGTGGCATTATGCATGTAATTTGAGTGGCACTATGCATGTAATTCGGGTGGCATTATGCATGTAATCCAGGTGGTATTTTGCATGTAAGCCAACCATGGAAGGGAACTCTTTAAATACCCGAGAAGGCACCAATGTATTCATATTTTTGCAAATTAATGAAGTGTTGAAGGAGGTTTCCCCCTTGAAGAGGCCTGCGATTCTATCTTATTATGAGATTATTCCTTTATGCAAATTTTTGTTATAATGTGTATTTTGTTCTGAATATTAATATGATGTTTATGTGAGTTTATTTCCAAGCAATTGTGTGAGAGTGTATTTATTTGAGTTTATTTTATAGTAGGATCCTAACAAGTGGTATTAGAGCACTTTCCAAGGCCAAGTTCTGCTGCAATAGTAACGATTCTTGCCTATTAGGTATAATCCTCTGTTATTTTTGTGTAATTTTTTTTACTATTATCAAAAAAAAAAAAGACAAATACCAGTCAAAAAAATAGTCCTTTTTAGTTGAATAGGTGAAAACCCTATGCTGGGGGTTTTAAAATATCATGAAGGATCTGTCGTTATTGGCTAAGTTAGATAGCCCATACAGTGTCTAGTGAAATAAGGGGCGATCAGGCTCCAATACTCAGGCCTCAAACAGAACTCATGCACAGACTTGAGCTCCCACGCATCTTCGGGTGTATCAGGAGACCATTCTAGGGTTAATAAAATTTTATCCAGTAGTAATCTTATCGGCCTTGTATCATCCATAGTCCATAGGACACAGCATCTCGAATTATTACCCTCCCATACTGTCAGAGAGGCAGATAGTGTGCTCAAGGGTATGTGTGGAATCCTCCTTGGGTAGTGGCCTAAAATATTGGTCCGAGCACTATTGTTCATCACTGCGGTATAACAGAGGGCCTATGGGTGTTACATACTCCTTTACTTAGCATACCCTGGTTCTGTTAAAACTTCAACCTGCAACAAAATCATAAACTAAAACTCCCTGTTTGTAAACCTACATTCCAAATTCCCAAAAGTGAGCATATGAGAAAGGAATCCTCTACCAAAAAAATAGCATACATTGCATGAATTTGGGATAGAATATGAGGGTGACAGTTAAGTTGACATTCTAGAGAATAATAGTCAAATTTACAGTGGTAGTAATAGTGAGGTCAATCAGGTCAGCACAGTCAGGTCAGAGACTACAATTTTCAGTGTCAGAACAAAACTGTCATAATAGTAACTTACATAATACAGAGAATCTTCAGAATAGTGAGGTAAGCAGTGTCAGAGAGACTATGCAGGTTGAGAAAAATAGTGAGCGAGTGACCAGAGACCAATTATAGATAGTGCTCCAGTACCCAACTTTTGCACTGTAGCTCAAAATCAAAAACTGTACACACCGGTAGACTCGGCAAAACAGGAGATTAAAAAAAAAAATCTGGGGTGCCCAAAAGTAGTTTTGTGGGATATAGCTCATTGTGACCACCTATTCAATCTGATCGTTTTGATATATAGCACCCAAGCACTTTTTGGGACACTTACTAAAAATAGTAAGTCCTGAAACCCAAATCTAATTTTAGTAACTGGTCACAAAAGGTTCCAAAATGGCCTAGGGTACCCGTGGACATCAAAAAGAGCTAGAACATATGGACTCCTTAACAAAATCCATTGAGAATTTGAACTTGGAAATTTTCTCCATAAGGGAAGAGGTCCAAGGTCTTCGTCTAGATCATGAGGCCACTAGCACTCGCTTAGAAGAAACACTGATAAATGTGGGTAGCAAGTTACATAAGGGACCACTCAAAATAGAACACAAGGCTGAAAACTCTATAAGGAATGACCATGACCCATCCTTTAAAATGCTAAAATTGGACTTCCCTTGATTTAATGGGAAGGATTTTTATGGGTGGTTATGTAGGGTTGATCAATTATTTAGACTTCATAATGTTCCCATATATCATCGAGTTCAGATGGCTTCCTTCAATTTGGAATTTGAGGCTCTACACTGGTTCTAGTGGTTACGTAATTCCAACCCAAATATCTCTTGGGAGGAATTTGAGTCCCAACTATCGACCTTATTTGGGCCTAGTGAGTATGAGGACTTCACAGGGGCCTTGACCAAACTACAACAAACATCCTCAGTCCATGATTACCAAACTCAATTTGAAAAATTGGCCAATAAGACAAGAGGATTGACGGAAGGGTTCTTCACGAGTTGTTTTATCAACGGGTTAAAATGGGATCTCCAAGATGAATTTAATATTTTGAAACCACATTCCATGATGGAATCTATCAGTTTGGCCCATCTGGCCGAATCTAAACTATCAAACCAAAGGCGCCCACTGCGATTTCCTCAAAACCGACCTTCATTTCCTTTTCAAACCTAAAATTCAGTGGATAGTAAACCTACTACACCCAAGCGACTGACTATAGAGGATATGGATGCACGTCGTGCCCAAGGATTATGTTATAATTGTGATGAAAAGTTTTTTAAAGGACATAAGTATACAAATAAAAGACTGTTCTTGATAGATATTGAGAAACCTACTAACACTGACCAGAGTGATGAGGATGAGGACCCCCCTGAAACACCTTCTCCATAGGAAGAAGATACACAGGGGTCTGAGGTAGAGATTTCAATCCATGCTCTTGCAGGCATTACCACTCCACAAACCATGAAAGTTGTGATATTTTTCAAGGGCCAACGTCTTACCATGCTTATTGATTCAGGCAGCACACACAACTTCATTGATCCTCGAGTTGCTAAGTAGGCAAATTGTTATATCCACACTTGTAATTCATTCGAGGTCATGGTAGCCAATAGGGGAACATTACCTTGTAAAGGAAAATTTCGTAATGTTAAGATTAGGATAGGGGACTATGAACTCAAGCAAGACATTTTTGCTCTCCAGTTGGGAGGATGTGATATTGTTTTGGGATCTCAATGGTTGAGTACGTTGGGCACTATCAGTTGGAACTTTGCAGAACTCTGGATGCAATTCTCCAAAAATGTACAAACACACTTACTCAAGGGCTCCTCTGCAGGAACACCTCACCTCATTAGTTCCAATCGTATGGAGAAAGTGCTAAAGAAATCAAAATGTGGGGTCATTGCACAACTCTTCTCCATCCAACCAACCACTTCACTAATGGCTAAAATTCCATCAGACCTACAACTAGTTCTACACAAACATGATTTTGTCTTTGCATAACCAACTACACTACCACCGTGTCGCTCTCATGACCATGCTATCCCATTGCTCTTGATAGTGCACCACCAAATATCAGGCCATACAGGTACCCTCATGCCATGAAATCAGAACTGGAAAAATTGGTACAAGAATTACTTAAGGCTGGTGTCATCCGACCTAGTACTAGCCCCTACTCCTCGCCTATCCTACTTGTTCCCAAGAAATATGGCTCATGACGCCTATGTATTGACTACCAAGAACTCAACAAGACTACGGTCAAGGATAAATTTCCTATTCCAGTGGTTGATGAATTACTCGATGAACTACATGGGACCATGTATTTCACCAAGCTTGATCTCCACTCTGGGTACCATTAGATCCAGCTCAAGGATGAGGACATCCCCAAAAATACCTTTCGCACTCATGAAGGTCATTATAAATTCTTGGTCATGCCATTTGGTCTCACAAATGCTCCTACATTCCAAATTCTTATGAACGACATCTTTCGGCCCTTTCTACAGAAGTTCATCCTTGTGTTCTTTGATGACATCTTGATTTATAGCCACACATGGGAAGAGCACCTCAATCATGTGGATCAAATTTTATAGCTGTTGGTAACCCATCACCTTTTGCCAAAAGGTCCAAGTGTTCCTTTGGTCCGATTGAAGTAGAGTATCTGGGACACATTGTCTCACAGGATGGCATCAAGGTTGACCCTAAGAAGATTCAAGCAGTTCAATAGTGGCTAAAACCTCGCACCCTCAAGGGACTTTGAGGATTTTTAGGGCTTACAGGCTATTATCATAAATTTTTTTGCAATTATGGGAAGATAGTTGCCCCTCTCACCTCCATGTTGAACAAATATTCCTTCACTTGGACAAGGCCTACTGCCAAACCTTTATTGAACTCAAGCATGTTATGACCACCACTCTCGTCTTAGCCATGCTAGATTTCTCTACACCATTTTTCATTGAAAGTGATGCTTCTGGTCATGGTATTGGGGCAGTATTGATGTAAGAAGGATGACCTGTGGCTTTTACTAGCAAGGCACTCTTTGATCGTAATTTGGGGAAATACATATATGCTAACGAAATGTTAGCCATATTGCATGCAGTCACACATTGGCGACCTTACCTCATTGGGCGTCACTTCTCCATCAAAACCGACCATCAAAGTCTCAAATATTTTTTGGAACAAAGAGTTGCCACGCCTGACCAAAAAAAGTGGGTGTCTATGATTATGATATCACCTACAAAAAGGGAAAGGAGAATATTGTGGTTGATGCTCTTTCTCACCAAATGGATACCATAAGTATGTTGTGTGCCATCTGAGCACCACTTCCCCAATGGATTGATTCCTTGTGTTAAGAAGCACGTCAGGATGCAGATTTGCAAGCTTTGATAGCCTCACTAATGGATGATCCAGATTCTGCACCAGGGTATAATTGGAATGGCCATGATCTATACTACCATCAACGCTTGGTTCTACCTCATAAGTCCCCACTTCGAGAGCTCCTCATGAAGGAATTGCATGCCACTCCCTCTACAGGCCATTTAGGGTTCCTTAAAACATATGAGCGACTCAAGTGCACCTTCTTTTGGAAAGGTATGAAACGTGACATCCACTCTTTTTTTTTTTGCCTGTGACACATGTCAAAGGATGAAATATGAAACAGTGCATTCTTCAGGCACTCTTCAGCCATTGTCTATCCCAGATCAGGTTTGGACCGACATTTCCATGGACTTTATAGAAGGGCTCCCTAAATCTGGAGGTAAGTCAGTTATTTTTGTGGTAGTGGACCACCTTTCAAAATATGCTCACTTTTGTGCCCTTGCCCATCCTTATATAACATCCATTGTTGCACAAATTTTTCTTGACTCCATATTTTGCCTTCATGGCATGCCCACCTCCATTGTATCTGATCGTGATCCCACCTTTACTAGTCATTTCTGGCAAGATTTGTTTAAGTTGCAGGGGACTCAGTTCAAAATGAGTTCAGCCTACCATCCGCAAATGGATGGTCAAACAGAAGTTGTTAATAAATGCTTGGAAACCTACCTTCATTGCTTTGTCTCAGATCATCCCACTCAATGGGCCAAATGGCTATCCTTGGCCGAATGGTGGTACAACACTTCCTATCATACCACAACCAAAATCACACCATTTGAAGACACCACAAAATGTATAAAAGTCATTAATTAAAATGTTAACCTTATCACAAGAACAATACATTTGTATGTGATATGAAATATGTGAGATATAGGATTTTTCCCCATAATCTTTTGTAGACTAAAAGGTGTGCATAAAATAGTTAGTGGCCATCTAAATATCATTATTGGTATTCATCCAATATCTATCCTATCTTATGAGATCCTTATAATAAGCAAAATATCATAATAAAAATTGTAAATGATAATGATATGATTAAGTGCTATGAAGGTATTTTAAGATTTTTTGTGAGACTCAAACACCCTAGTTGATTGATCAAAAGTTTTATATTGACTACACAAGACTTCTGAAAGACATAAGTTTGTTAAGAAGACCCAGATATTCAATATCCTTGTGTACACAATGAATGTATTTATATGATGCATAATACTACCTCATTGCCATGCGATTTTCATGCAATCCATTGTTGTAATGAGGATCACCTTATTGTCATCCTAATCCTGAGTTTGGACGTAGTTAGGCTAGACTATTAGGCAATACAAGCCATAAAAATCTAGCTCAACCATAACTTTACATTGGTCTATACAAAATAAGGTCACTAATGTGATAGACATATCACCATGCGTAAGGCTACTCCATTTTTAGGTGGGTTTCATTCAACCCATTGTTTTAATGGAGATTGCCCCATGGCTTTTGAATAACTAAGGATTCTAAGGATTCAAGCTCATTACCCTTTTCTTTTCTTTTGATTGATTGGGATACTTGCTCATTTTAGGGATGAAAACCACCTTTTTTTTTAGTGGTGAAAAGCACTTTTTTTAATTAGTGGTGAAAACCACTCCTTTTGGTACAAGGGATTTTATTAGTGGTGGAAACCACTGTTTTCCTTTTATTTTGTTTTGGGAACTTGCTCGTTCTGTGGGAGAGCAAGGGGTTTGCTTGGGTAGGGAGAAGGTTGTCCTTTTATTATTTCTCAGCATCCTAGACCATGTGCCTAATACGATGAGCAAGAAAAACCTTTCACTTCAGGTGACAAGGACCACTTTGTAGTGTCATCTTTCCTTGTTCAAACTTGGATTTTAATGTGTAAAATATGTCAATATTTTGAGATATGCAAGGTGGAATCAAAGCAAGACCTTACCTTCTAAAGCCAAGATAGCTTTCTACAAAAATTGAAAAGAGAACTAGGGATGGATGAATGATCAAAAAACCTAGTGAACACCCTATAGCAACTCATTAGTTGTGTTGAAAAACATAGTTACCTCAAGGGGAATATGGATGATAATAATATGTGAGATGTAAGGGTTTTCCCTGTAAGATTTTGTAAACTAAAAGGTGTGCATAAAATAGCCAGTGGCCATCTAAACATAATTGTTGATGTTTATCCAATATCTAATCTATCTTATGAGGACCTCTTAATAAGCAAAAGCTCTTAAAAAAACTACAAATATTGATGATAAATATGGTTGATTTAAGACTCATGATTGGTATATAAATGTGGTGTTGTTCATAAGAATGTAAACACAACTTGTCCTAATTCAAGTGTAATGGATGCATATGCCTAATGCATCTAATCAATGAATGGAACGAAATGCATGATGACATAATGCAAATATTTTTTTATTTTTGATGTTTTGTGTTTTTTTTGTGTTTTTATGCTTTCTAATTTGTTTGGTATTTTTGATGATTTTTGTTGTTTTTGTAATTTTGATTATTTCTGGTTTTTTAATGCATTCTATATCATGCATGAAATGCCCAAAAATGAAGAATGTTAAGTCCTCAACACCTTCAATAGAGGTGAGATGGTAATTCCCTGGCCCCACCTTACGTATGATGATAAATGGATCTAGCCAATTTACCACGAATTTATCTTGCAAGTGCGATAGTAAATTGGAGTTTTGCTGATTTTCCTTTAACACAAGGTCTCCAATTTTTAACTCCCTTATATGGACCTTCATATTTTAAGTTTGTTTAAGGATATCTTGATTAACACAAGGGTGGTCGAGAGCATTAACTCACCGTTCATCCAGAAGGGTCAATTGGTCAAGGTGAGCTTGTCGTGCGGTGTCATCTTCGATGAACTCTTGCAATGCAATGTGCAATGAAGGTATTTCCAACTCTAGGGGTATAATGGCCTCCACACCATAGACTGTAGGTAGTCAAATACACATCCTAAAAGGAAGAAGCAATAATAAATTTGGATTTGAAATTGGCAAGAAAAATGTACAATCTGGTGAGATTGTACAATTGACAAATAAAAATGTACAATGTACAATTTGGTATAAATTGTACAATTGACAAGCAAAACGTACAATTGGGTGGAATTGTACAATTAGAAAATAAATTATTAAAATAAATAAATAATGCATGTGAAATTAAATGAAATGTGAAGACATGCAAATGAAATGTAATTTGATGAAAATCAAATTAAACCTTAGTAAACATTAATTAAAGTTATTAATGTATGGGCAGTTGTAAATAATGAACTATCTCAGGAACCGCTTTGGAACGGCCTGGATAGCCATTATAAGCCCCCATTTGAATTTTTGGTGTTGTTGGTTGGTGTTGGCTATTTGGTGGGTTGTAGTTCAGCATTTTTGGTGAATGACTATTGTTTATGGTTGTCCATTTATGCACAGTTCATGGATTGGGAAGCATGGAGTAATTGAATTACTGTTATGTAATGACATACACTCCCTGTGTACAATTCTATAATAATATAAATTCTTGTTTCAATTAAATCTGTTTATGCATGTGTGTGGATCTAAGAGCAATCTCAATAAATATATTGTTGGGGGATTTTTATTGATATTGTAGGTATTGTGGAGACCAGATCTGTGGTAGAGTTGCATAACCAAAAAAAGTACAACCATCCATGTGCTTTTATGGGAAATAGATGAATAGAGAGAAAATCATATTTATGGTTGTTACCCATTATTGGAAATGATGTTTTTGGCAATAATAGGAAAATGGGTATTTTTCTAAGTCAATAGATTTGGTAGAATGAGGGTTTTACCAAACCGTACAATAGCGTGATCAAACTGTACAAGGGTTTGTAATTTCGTATAGCTGATGATTTTTTGCCCTAAAATTGTACTTTTAAGCATTCTGAAGGTAAATCAAGTGATTTCCAAGTGAATCATGGTAAAGTAATCAAGATTTGAGCAATTCTAGTATTCTTGGAGAAAATGTACAAGTGTGCAATTATAACCATATAACTGTATGTTTTTGGGTTGTATAGTCTCTAGTTGTACATTTTGAATATTGTACAGTTGTAAATAGTACAATTATATGAAATTGGCCAAATTAGGTGCCATTAGTTGGAATTTATATTAAAAATATCTCATCACATCCCTTTGGGAATATTGCACTCCACTCGTGCTACATTTGGCGCCTGTTGCCATAGTGGACGGACCCATATCATTTGACTGGTTGTTACCGTGTGGATCGAAACTAGTTTTGTCATTGTTGAGAATGACAAAGGGTCAGGAATAGTTGTAGCATGGAAGAACATTGGGGTGGATGATAGATACAAGTCTACAAAGACAAGATTGTAGAGAAGTAGATGACAGTTAATTTATCAAAGATATGGGAAAGTATGTTGCATTCCATTTCTACATCTTGGAGACTTGGTCTCTATGAATTGTGGGTACGCTTGATGACATGGAGTTGTGAGAAGCAAGTTGCTTGGGAAGATGTACAACAAAGACCATGGCATCCAGTTGAAGCCATAGATGTGGAAGATGAATTTTTTTATGTGGATGATAAGTTGCACAATGAGATGTGTATGGCTGATGTGAAAAATGGAGTTGATGGTTATATTGTAGAGGGTGTGTATAGTTTTAAAGTTGATAATTGTACAAAGGATTGCAATTTACAAGCATTGCAAGGTTGTTCAATTGATGTGCATCATCCAAAGAGAACCATGTGAATGGAGGAAAGAATTACACAACCACATATGAAAAAACAAAAAGTATGTGGTTATTGGCAAGAATAGTATAATGGTTGGGGAAAACCATACAACCAAAGGAAGAAGTATACAATTGCTAGAGAAAGCGATATAAAAATAGGGAAATTTGTATGATTGCTGGATAAACCGTATAATGATAAAGTTAATTGTCCAATTGCCAATAAAATAGTACAGTTGCAATATAAAATGTACAGTGAGGAAGTTAATTGGCCAATTGCTAATGAAATAGTACGATTTCAATGTAAGCCGTACAATGAGAAATTAAATTGTCCAATTGCCAATAAAATAGTATAGTTGCAAGGTAAACCATACAATTGCTAGTCAAATAGTACAAGTCCATGTAACCATACAAATGGGTTGATCAAGTGTACAAATCAAGTTCGACCAAAGTTGATGAGAAATATTGGTAAGAAATTAAAGGTTGGGAAAGAGTGTTTGATACCACAATAATTACCGGTATTGATGCACAATGGTGAGTAGGATGAGAGTCTGACATCGGTGCCAATGGAATATGACAAGTCCAATAGTGTGTGAGAGGCGATTTCGGCACTAGAAAAGTTGCAGATGGGTGTGCTCGATGCTGAGCGAGATGGGAGTTCGACATCAAATCAACTATAGGATGGAATGTTATCTAAAGAGAAGAAAGAGAGTATAACAGAAGAGCAATTGTAGGATGATGTATGTAAGGCTACGGAAAACCAACCTGTCAAATCGAAGGATAATTTTGGCATATCATGTAAATATCCATTGTTTCATGGAGAATCAATAGAAGATCCAGTTCAGCATTGGAAAGTTTGTTTCCTAATATGGAAAGCAATTGGACAGACCAATGAGGCAAAATGGAGGTGGTTGTTTCCTACAATATTTCGTGGATATGCAATAGATTGGTATATGAAATTACCAAAAGATAAGTACCAGACATGGGTAGAATTACATGATGCATTTGTAAAATAATTTCAGTTATATGATAATGAGGATGAGATTCTTATGAAATTTATAGAACGAAATAGGGTGAGCATGAGTCTGTTTTTTCTTATAATCGAAATATAAGTGGGTTGTTTAATCATTTTGAGAAATACCAATTCGAGGTATTAAATAGGATGTGGTTTGTAAATGGACTTCTTCCTATGTATCAAACAAAAATGAAGATTTTCCCTCCAAGCACATACCAAGAAGCTATAGATTATGCCTTGATTTGGAAAAGTGAGGCAAAAGCAACATCAATGAAGTGGCATCATGTTAATGAGGAGGAGAGCAGCTTAGAGGATGAAAGTGAATCTGACATTGAAGATAACTCAGATAATGAGAGTGTTGATTTTGGGTATGAGAGTAGTCCCTTGTCCAAGTTTTGGAGTCAATATGTCAAGCAAGAAAATGACTCCAAAGAAAAGAATGATGCATTGGATGATGATTGTAACTTAGAAAGTGCAATCCCATCACCACAAGTATATGCAGCCCAAAACAATATTGTACAAAGTAAGGAGGTAAGTGGTGATGTGAGGTGTGACCATTATCCCAAAAATAAAATCAATAAAATACAGTATGATAGTAAGGGTAGATACATTGTACAATGTTGGCAATGCCAATTATGGGGACACTTTGCACATGACTGTGATAGTAATGCAAATCAGGATGAACCAGTGATGCATATAGAAATTGAAGCATCAGAGACAAGTTCTAGCCATTTCCAAGAAATAAGGAAGGTGGAGATGAACTTGAGGAGCATGCTTAGAAGTGAGGAAGTGAACTTGATCTCAATGTAGGATGAAGCAATTGATGCTGACAAGGAAGAACAACATGTTGCCATACAAGAGAAAAAAGTGGAGAAGACCATTATCCAAGATGAGTGTGTACAACAAATTGTTACTCAAATGGAGAAGTTTGATGTACCAATGGAGGGCACTAAGAAGTGTTGTTATTTAAGTGCAGATAATGAAAGTGCAACTAATATGCAATTGGAAGATATTGTTCAAGTGGAACAACCAATTGTACAATTGGAGGCAATTTTTCAAGTTGAGCAGTCCATTATACAAAGGAAGGATGATACTCAAGAGGAACAGTTAATTGTAAACATGGAGGATGTTGTTCACATAGAACAATCACTTGTAAAATTGAAAGATGTTTTTCAAATAGAGCAAAGTGTCATACAATAAAACTTAACCAAAGAATAACGAAATTGTAAGATTTTGCAAGAAGGAAATGAACAAATGTTGGTTTAAATCGTACAAATGACCCAAATCATATAGTTAGTGAATGAAATCGTACAAGTGATAGTGAGTGCACAAATACAAAGGATAAATCTTACATTTCAAGGTGTTGTACGATTTGGATTGTACAATGGTACAATTTGGAAATCATACATGTACAGTCCATACAAGATGAAATTGTACGTGTATAGTCTGTACAAGTTAAAATTGTACATGTATAGTCTGTACAAGATAAAATCATACTTGTACAGTCCATACAAGATAAAATCATACAGGTGTAGTTCGTACAACATCAAATTGTATAGGTGTAGTTCGTACATGGTAAAATCATACGAGTGCAATCTGTGTAAGGATAAATCATGCAAAATGGAACCATACCATGTGAAAGTGTATAGAGCAAAACCATACAAGGAAAAGAATATCCAGCACTGGTTAAGACAGGGCAGTTCAAGGTTAAGATCGAGTCATCTAGAACTTGAGAGAAGCAAAATGGAGTCGACGGTGAGCTATTTAAGTGGGTTGAGAAACGGATGCCAAAGTTCCAACAAAGAGAAAAATTTGGCTTGGACAATGATGGTTGTATTCATTTTGTTGTTGATATTTTGGGGATGTACAGTCTCTAGTTGTACATTTTGAAGATTGTACAGTTGTAAATAGTACAACTATATGGAATTGGCAAAATTAGGTGCCATTAGTTGGAATTTATATTAAAAATAGCTCATCACATCCCTTCGGGAATACTGCACTCCACTCGTGCTACATAGACTAGCAAAAATGGGGTTGCCCTAGTGGGCATTTGAATTCTAGTGCAATAAGTCCACAATTCTAGATGCAGTTAAATATATCAGTCTTTGTGGTTTCCCTTAATGATTTTCTTAAGGATGGTAACTACAGTTTTGTTGGATGCCTCTACTTTTCCATTTACCTATGGATAATAGGGCATAGCAAAGTTGTACTGAATATTGTACTTTGGAGTTAAAGCACGCACATATTTGTTTTTTAATAGAGGCCCATTATTCAATATGATTTTAGATGGAATACCAAAACGGCATATGATGTTATGGAGTACGAACTCCACAATACAAGCTTCGGTCATAGTGGTAAGAGGGATAGCTTCCACCCATTTAGTAAAGTACTTAGTGGCCATTAAGATGAATGTGTGATGACCTGAGGATGGGGGCAAGATTTTCCCTATTAAATTAAATCCCCATTGGAAAAAAGGTCATGCCAATTGAATCGGTTGCAAGGCTTGAGAAGACAAGTGTGAGATATTAGCATGATGCTAACATTTTATGCACTTTATAACATATGCATAACAATACTTTTCTATTGTGGGCCAATAATAACCCATTCAAAGGATGCGCTTGATGATAGCCATACCACTAAAATGGCCATGGTAGGTACCATCATGAGCTTGTGAGATTTCCCAAGCAGATTCTTAGGGCTCTAGGTAATAAATGATAATACCATCATAGCTTCAATTATAAAAGATATCTCCTAACAAGACATATTTGGTTACATTTTTCTTAAATGTTTATTTTTTAGCATGCAATAATCCCGACGGGATACTTCCAAGTTTCAAGAAATCCTTTAGTTGGGTAAGCCAATATTGATAAGCTTGAGTTTTGACTGAGTGAAGAGCTTGCTCTCATTGTGCTTCATCACTCATGAATGTGGATTTGGAGACAACATTAATATTAATGGTTGTACCATTATTATAAGGACCCAATGGGATTAAGGACCTCTAGGATGGTTGGTTCAAAAAGTCATGTACCTGATAGAACCACTCTTGATTCAGTTCAATCTAGATCATGTGGATAGCTTCTTTGTTAGTTGAATATTCACATGAAATTGTTGATTGTGACAACATTTTGACTTGGATTGTTGTAATGTTATTAGATAGGTTTTGTGGGATTAAATACCCCAAAGAGGCCATTGTGTTCGCAAAACAATTTGATGAGCGAGGGATTGCCTCACTGTTGTACCATTCCAATTTGGTCAATAGCTTATCCACAAGATCCTTGTAGGATTTCAATATTGTACATCAACATTGATATATTTTCTTTACTTGGTTGACTATGAGCAAGGAGTCACCAAATATATTGTCTTTTGATCTTCATGGTGATGGTTTTTTGAAGACCCAAAAGGAGGGTCTTGTATTCAATGTTATTATTGGTGCATGGGAAGTCAAGTTTGAATGATAGGGACATAGAAGCTCCGTGCGATGTGAAAAATACGACTCCATCACCACCTTCTTGCTCACATTTAGAACCATTGAAGAACAAAGTCATGTCTACTTTTTTTTAGGCTCTTCGGATTCTATCAAGTCGGATAATGCAAAGACTACATCATTAGGCAACTCGATTGTGAGAGGCTTGTCATCCTGTAGAGGAGCCTTTGCTAGTTGATTTATGATGACCTAACCTTTGATAGATTTTTAACTTATAAACTCAAGATCAAATTCAGTTAGCAGCATAATCCATTTTGTGGTACGAGTGTTATGATAAGTGTGACTCATCATGTACCTTAAAGGATTTTCTTTGGAAATGACATACGTTGTATGATTTAACATATAATTTTGAAGCTTCTTGGTGGTGAATACCATTGCTAGGCAAAGCTTCTCAATGTATGCATATTTGAGCTCGTAGCTCACCAAGGTGTGACTAATGTAATATATAACATATTCCTTGTTTACCTCATTCTTTTGGGCCAACATGGTCCCTAAGAAAAAGTCAGTGGCTGATTTTTCCAAGTGCCTTTGTAAATACGTCTACCAACTGATCTTCTGTAGGAACATACTTGAGGATGATATGCTTGTTCTAAAAATATTCCTTGATAAAATGACATTGTGCTTCAATGTGTTTTGTTCTTTCATGTATGATTGGATTCTTGATCAGATTCAGTACTCCTTGATTATCACAAAATATCATAGTGGGAGTTCATTTGATTCCCATGTCAGATAATATGTATTGTAACCATAGAGCTTCATAGGTTGTGTCTCTTGTTGCTCGATACTCTGCTTCAGTTGATGATTGTGCTACTGTATGTTGTTTCTTGTTGTGCCAAGATATAGGACCTGATCCAAGATAGAAGACATAGCCTGAGGTAGATTTCCTATCATCAATAGATCCAGCATAATCTGAATTTGAGTATCCCTGTAGACAAAAATCTTTGATATCCTTCATATAAGTCAATCCATAGTTTGTAGTCTTCTTGATATATTGTAATATTATTTTTGTAGCTTTCCAATGACTTTCCCTTGGTTCTTGCATGAACCGTGAAAGATAATTTATTGCAAATTCTATGTCTGGTTAGTTGTTTGTTAAGTATAGAAGACTTCCAATCAACTGATGATACATTGTAGCTGAAACCAATGGTGTTTTATCATTTTTGGATAGTTGAATCCCTTGTTCCATTGGTGTATATTTAGGCTTGCACTCTATCATTCTGTACTTTTCAAGGAGATCTTTTGCATATTTTGATTGAGTGATAACTATTTTATCCTTTCCTTGATAAATTTCTAAACCAAGGTAGTAGTTCATTAATCCTAGATCTATCATTTCAAATACCTTTTCTAGATCCTTTTTGATATCACTTATTAACATCTTTGAACTTCCAATAATCACTATGTCATCAACATATACTATGAGGATCAAGATATCATTTCCAATTTTCTTGGTATATATACTGGGATCTGACGAACTCCTTTTGAAATCATGATGTAGTAGATGATTATTGATCTTTATATTCCATGCTCTAGGAGCTTGTTTCAAACCATATAGAGATTTATTCAATTTGCATACCTTGCTTTCTTGTCCTTGAATAACAAAGCCTTTAGGTTGTGTCATATAGACTTCTTATTCTAAGTCACCATTAAGGAATGCACTTTTCACATCCATCTGATGAAGTTTCCACCCTTGATGTGCAGCTAGCGCATAGACTATTCGGATAGTAGTCATTCGAGTTGTTGGTGCAAATGTTTCTTCATAATCAATTCCCTCTGTCTGAGTATATCCTTTTGCTACTAGTCGAGCTTTGTATTTGTCAAGTGTCCCATCTGCTTTGTATTTGATTTTGTAAACCCACTTGCATCCCACTACTTTCTTTCCTGGAGGTAGATTTACTAGATTCCATATCTTATTCTTTTTTAGTGATGCATATTCGGATTCCATAGCTGCTTTCCAATGTGAGTCTTTTAGTGCTTGAGAAGTTGATGTCGGTTCCACTGAGTTACTTAGCATTCCTCTATTTATTCTGGTCATGCTATGATTTTGAGGTCCTATAGAAGTAATATCAGGCATTCTTTCTAGATTTGATTCTCTGAGAGTGTCTTTGAGCCATATTGGTTCTTTTCTAGGCAGTATTGTTGGTGCTTATGTATCTTATTCTTGAGATTCTGATTCTGACTCTATACTCATTGTGTCTTCTTCAAATAAATTTATGAGGACTTCTGTGTCACCATTGGATTTATCTTCATTGATCTTGGCTTTTTTATCAAAGACCACGTCTCTACTGATGTAGACTTTCTTTGTAGATGGATCTAGTATTATGTATCCTGTAGATTCATTGTCATAGCCAACAAATATCCTTGTCATAGTTTTGTCATCTAGTTTAGTCCTCTTTTATTTTGGAACATGCATGTATGCTTTGCATCCGAAGACCTTTAGCTTTTCTATGTTGGGATTTTATCCTAACCATGCTTCTTCTAGTGTAATATGTTTGAGTACCCTTGTTGGAAGTCTATTTTGTATGTAGACTATTGTTTGTACTGCTTTGGCCCAATATTTGTGATCAAGGTGTGCTTCTTTTAACATACATCTTACCATTTCCATTATTGATCTATTTCTTCTTTCTGCAATTCCATTATGTTGAGGTAAATATGTTGTAGTAAGTTATCTCTTAATTCCATTTTCTTCAAGAAATGAGTCAAATTCTTTGGAAATAAATTCTCCTCCTCTATCTGAGCAAAGTGCTTTTATGGTCTTCCCTGATTCTTTTTCCACTTGAAGTTTGAACTATTTGAAGTGATTGAATGCTTCTAACTTGTACTTCATGAAAGATACCCACATTTTTCTGGTGTGATCATCAACAAATAATTGAAAGTATTTATGTCCTCCAACACTATCAACTTTCATTGGTCCACATAAATCTGTATATATTATTTCTAGAGGTTGTTGAGCTTTGTGTTGATGAATTTCGAAAGGGATTCTATGTTGTTTTCTTGCTAGACATTCTAGACATACAGTAGTTTCTAGAGATAAGTTGGGTAGACCTTCTACCATTTGATATCTAAATAATTCCCTCATTGATGTTTCACTGGTATGTCCTAGTCGTTTGTGCCATAGTTCTGAAGTATTGGTGGAAAGAGTTGAGTGAATAGTAGTGTCTAGAACAAATAGACCATTTTTATATGATCATGATGCTATCATTTTTCCTATCTAGAAATGTGACATTTTTTTCTACCAGTGAGAACCTTGAACTCAACGGTTAAGTCTTGATCCATAAGTTGAGAGACAGAAATAAGATTAGTAGTTAATCCTGGAACATACAATACATTTTTTATCATACCTCTTCCATCCTTAAGATTTATTGGAATATCTCCAATTCCTTTTACTTCATATGTTTTGCTATCTGCTATGACAACTGGTTTTTCATTTATCTTCTTCAAATATTTGAACCAATGTATGTTTCCTGTCATATGCTTACTTGCACCTGAATCTATATACCAATAACCCATGATACTATTTTTATCAAGATTTGTGAAATACCTTATGTCTCCCAAGTATGTTTTGGATAAGATATAGTGCTTTTGTAAATTATAGTTCAATATTTGGTTGATTTTGTAAAGTTTTGTAAATACCAAAATCAACTTCTATTATCCCTTATTGCTCCTATTGAACTAAGCACTTTTCCCAAATTTTAAAGAGGTTATAATGTTGGATCTTTTATCTCCTTTTGAGAAGTTTGAGACAATAATTTTATAAATATCCAACCTTTGAAAAACTATGATAAACCTCTCTTTTAAATAACCCTTTGGGAATTAATTTAAGTGTATCTAATTTCCAATTAATTAATTTGATGTAGTAGCCCTTATGACTCCCTAATTTTTGGAAAAATTAGACCACAATAATATTTGCAAATATTTAATATTTATTCCAATAGAAACCCTTATTACTCCTAGGTTTTATATTGCAAATATTATATTTATTTGATAAAATATTCCCTTTGATGTATGGCTTTCAATATAGTCAAATTCCTTCAATTTTAACCTTATAACTCCCAAGGAAAGAAAGCACATAAAAATGGGAATGAACTTTACCTTTCACCAAGCAATATTCGGCATTATTTTTAGATGAGCTAGGGCTGCAATATTGATGTAGATGCTTTGAATGCTTTGACTGTACCCTCCAATGGAATCACTTGGAGCTTAATGCATTCCAAATTTGGTGCCATTTAGACTCTTCCTTTGACCTCGATTGCCTTGAGCATTGAAGGCTCTATCACCTTCTTTACATGCTACAACTCAACCTTGTGCATGCAGACGATGAAGTGATAAATACGAAGATGAAGATTGCTTTGCTTGCTATCCTTGATCATTGACATCCTTAAAATGGAGAAGATTCTTGTCTGAAGTGCCAAGTGGCACATTCGTTTCCCTTTGAGCGCTTGAGGAGAATTAGATGCCAAATAAATGCTTGTCTTCCTTCAAGTAATGTATGAACATTATGTTCTTTAGCAAAATTTTTGGTCTCCCAATGGACAAGTGTATCCCATACACTCAATGCACCAACTTGTTCATGTAACTCCTCTCTTGAAGATGAGTGCTCTCTTGATTTGAGCATTAGGGTTTTCCTTTAGTGACAAGTGTCACTTTCTTCTTTGCATGGACGTCATCTCTATCATTGGTTCAAATGGGCACTTTGGAGATCCTTTTAACTCTAAAAATCCCCAACTCTTCTTTCATTCACCTACACTATTTTCAGCTGGGATATGGAGCAACAATTTGGAGGCTTTGAGCATCGATTTCAGCTAGCGGATGTGGAGTAAGAGACACTCCAATGGTGCTTTAATTTTTCCTTCCTTTCTTACTTGTTTACGTCCTCCTTTCGTAGATGATGTTGCTCTCGAATGACGCTATTTCTCCCTTTGATTTTGCACCTTGTCTCTTGCAGGTTCGGCCATCCAGGATGTGAGGAGAATGAGCCCTTTGAGTGGCTCCTTGAGCTATGCTTGGATTGATGCTAGCATATGACCGCTTTCGACTAGTTTTTCTAGCGAGTGTAGTGCCTTTGAGGCACCTTTAAATCTGCCTTCTCTCCTTGTATAAACCATATTAGGATAGTGCAATACAATGTAAAGTAGTTTTTATATAAAATATCCTTATTGCACCTTCTTTTGCACTCTTTTTAAATCTGAATTTCTGGTTTTGAGGCAGAATTTTGAGTGCAATATAGGGGTTTTGAGGTTGTCTCTTTGATTAGACACCTTTCCCTTTTTTCTTGGATATTTTATAAATGGATCCAAGCTTGTAACCACTTGATAGAAGCTCTCTTTTTGCTGTATTTTTTTGCACTATTTCTTGTGCTTTGAACTTGAGACTCACCAAGTCTCATTTGAGGCTTCCTTTGCTGCTCTTTTGGTGGTTACTTTCTTCTCAAATTCTTGGAGGATTGAGCTGATTTTGTGGCTTCCTCAGGCCACTCAAAGTTGTAGATATTTGTGCACTAATAGTGTCTTTAGACACTTTGACAAATTATATTTTTGTGCCCTTCTAACGAACACAAACAATAATATTTTTGAGAGCAATATAATAGTGCAAATGAATCTAATAATATTTTACTTTTAATGCACTAACAATTTCACCTTATCACTCCAATAAACTCTAAAAAATAATGCACTTAATCAATTTACTGCAACTAATCAAGAATAATCTGAAATGAATCTTCAAGAATTATTTGTAATTTCTTTATAAGCAAGGTAATAGGAGCTAGTCTTATTTTTCTTTCCAAAGTAGATGATAGGTAGTTGATAGATAGTTTGAAATTCTAAAATATAATCAACTCCTAAAGTGCAAATGAACCTTAAAGAAACCTTTTTCTTTTTGCACTTTTGAAGACTGTAATTCAATTCTCCTTTTTGCAACTTTAATCCAATTAAGGTGCTTAAAAAAATCTGATAAGTAATCCACTTAATGAATCTACTTGCACCAATAGTTTCTTACCTTTTTCTGAAAGCTCTTTTTCACCACTTCTGTAGAGGATGTAGATCTTGGTGTCTAAGATCACCAAGTTGTTGCCTTGAGTAAGATCTTGCAGCTCTTTGTAGGTTACCTTGAACAACTTCATCTTCACCAAAATATGGTCTCCAACTCTCTTTCATGAGCCTAGGATTTTGGTGGCTTGTTCTCCTCTTGTAGTCTCCTCATTTTGTTGTATATTTGGGATATTTGATTCTAGACCTCTTGTTGTGGGGAATATCCAAATCCCAGATTGGGCCCTGAATCTTCCTTCAAGCTTTCAAATTTGACCAAAGACTCTTCTCAAATTATATCTTAGGCTTCTAATATTTGGCACTCCTTGCCAAAATATTCTCCTTTTTGGGCTTGTTGTCGGATGGCGATAATTGTCCCAAATATTATGCTTATCAAAAACTTCTCTGATCTCCTTATTCTTTCCAAGCTCTTCACACGATCTCAAAATAATAGAATTTGCAAGTGGCAGGTCCAAAGGTGTATTTTTTTTGTAAACACCCATAGTAATGACTTTTCCTCTTCCTATCTAGGAATTATCATGGCTCTAATACCGCTGATGGCTTTAGCAGCATTCAATTACAATAAAGAATAGAGATCAAAGCAATAGAACATCTTATTGAATGAATAGAAGTGATACATTCGAGTAGAGATATGAGGCTCTTTATATAGGAAGATAGATTCCTTAGCCAACACTCTACCTAGTTGTACAAGGGATAGCTTACACATATACAACTTGCACATTGATACTTGTGCATTTATTACATTGCATGAAGTAACTAGATAACTTCCTCATGAAGTAATCTAACATAGCCAAATGATGTAATATATTCTAACATGGAGAGCCAGGATGATGGGATATTTTGGTGGTAGGAGTTGCCTCCACTTAGGTGGAGGAAAAACCCTATGATAAATATCATCTAGGTTTACATGGGACCTGATAGGGTCAACATCTCCTCTATAGTTGTTAAGATAATGAAGGTAGAAAGGGCCTAGATATGCTAATTCTATTTCATCCTCGTATTCCTCGAGTGTTTTATTGACTATGTTAGGAGGCTACATGTGTGGCAAGGACCAAGGTAAGTGATCTATATTGTATCCTCATATTCATTTGGTACCTCGCTGATGAGATCAATAGGTTGCTAGTTATGGTGCGGATCGAGGTATGATGGTCCTAGCTCATCCTCGCACTCTTCGGATGTAATATTGTAAAAGTTAAAATATTGGATAGAAACCATTATTACGGAGAAACGATACCTCAGTAAATGAGAATAACATATATTTGCATACTCATTCTCATCAATTTTTGCACCAAAGACTATGGTCAAGCATTGGAGGAAATCTCCTAGGAACTCATCTGGAATGCGTATAGAGTACCCTAAATCAAATTTATCTATTGTGAGTTGGTACTATAGTAGGAAAGGCATGAGAAGACCTTATTCATATAGTCCTAAACCATTACCATACCAATGGCAACAATAGAAGTATCTTAAGGAAAACTCTAGATTCCATATATATCTTATATTTCTCGAGAATGGTTCATCGTCATGACTTCTTGTGGGAAATTGCTCTGTAGGATCATCAAAGACCCCATAAAAAAATTCATTTGATTTTGGGGGACCCCCAATGGTACAATGGTACCAATGGGTAAATATGGGACACAAGGTCAACCCATATCCTGGGTGGTCTCAATGAGTGGCATAAATGTAACATTTTGCACCAAGTACTCACTAAGACTAGGGTTGGCCAAGTGGATTGTGATTTGTGGTGAAGGCAATGGAGAATATGGAAATGAAAGAGGTGTAGCATGAAGCGGTTCATCTATTGTAGCCCATAATCCATCCTCCTCCATGGGTGTTCGAATCTCTATTGCAAAGACAGTGGGGATTGATGGTTGATTTTCCTCACTTAGTTCTTTCAATTTCTTTTCACTCTATGGCCCTGATATGAAGAAGGGACTTCAAATGAAGCCAATGGTGAGGTTTAATATGGCAATAATGATGATGTGGATGGATCAAGAGATGAAGGTGATGATTTTGTTAAAGTTCCTAGATTTTAGGTAGGGCCATTAGGTTGAATATCTAGGTGTGTGGAAGGCGAGACCAAGTCTTGCAGATTACAAACCAGGTTGACATATTTAAATGATTTTAAATCTGAAAGGACTACATGAACCTACCCCTCATGGGCATACTTAATACATTGATGCATTATTGATGGAATGTATCTCATATTCTAGATCCAGGGTCACCCTAGCAATATATTATATTACATCGCACCTTGTATGACATGGTACAAGACTGAGATTATTTTTATTTCAACTTGGATTTGAAGGACTATTGTGCTAACTGTGGAGTAAAGAGCATCATTGAATGCTCTCAAGGTAAAGGTGTATGTGAAGATGTGCAGCTCCGAGAGATGGAGATGATTAATGACGGTCATGGTAATGATATTTATTGATGAGCCTGTGTCGATAAATACCCACTTGTAGGGAATCGTGTTAATGCATGCAATGATGTGCAGGGGAGGATCCCTTATATTGGTAGGTACGAGTTTGATCTCATGATCCTAAAAGGTTATACTAGTATCATTGGATGTTTGAATATGCCCCACAAATTTAGTGAAAGCATTTGGTTCTTGGGGTTGTAGCTCAATTGATTTTAAAATGTCCATTAGAGCTTCGCGATGTTTCGATGATTGTTGTATGAGCTCATAAATGGACATTTTGGTAGATGTCATTCATAGAATTTGAGTAAGCCTACTCCTAATTGTCACAACTGGCTGAGGTATTGGACCTTGAACCAAGTTTTGGTACGGAAAGGGTTGTGACATAGAGTGAGTATTAATGAGAATTATAGGTGGTATAACTTTCTCATATCTACAATTTCTCGTCACAATGGTGACCATTCTGATGAAACCCTCATCAGGTGGGGTTGTATGGACCTCATTCACTTGCCTTATTTTATCATCCTTAATCTCATTAGTGAGAAAGAGATCCTTGGAAATACACATATATTGATTGTCAGGTGTGAGAGGATTGTCAATTTGTAATTTATTTTTATCCAACATATCTTGTACTAGATTTTTGAATGCATAGCACACTTGGATATCATGACCCTTTTATCGATGATATGCATAGTATTGATCCTCTCTATACCTTTTAGGTTTTGGTTTATTAGGTTTTTGGTTGCAAATATTAGGAATGTAATGGTCTTTTCCTTGCATAATAAATTGAAGAGAGTTGTCATAGGTTCAAGCAATGGTGTATAAGTGTGAGGTGTGCAGCATTGCTAGTTTTGCACCTGATTATGTTGGTTTTGAGTGGTGTATTGTGTAGGATGGGGTTGTGCCTAATAGTTATCCTATTGTGGTGCAGCCTACTTTTTAGGTTGAGGGACACTAAGGACAACCTTATTAATCAAAGCTAATTTCAATCGCATTTGGTTTCCTCTAGGATTTTTTGTCTACTCCTTTTAGAGTTTGATATCCCTGTCTTGAACCTTTATGTCCTCTATGACTTTGGCTTGCACCAAAGCCTATTTGAATGTTTGATATTGTTGTAACTGTAAGAGAAGTGAGATTTTTTTAACATATTCTCATAAATATTCAAGTTAGTTAAAATACGGGTAAAGTGAAGGGTAATTTGGACATTACCTTCCTCCATATGTTACTGTAATCAGTGATCGGCTCATAATCAAATTATCTCAGGTTGGAAAAGTCAATCATATTAGCCTTCTTCTTGATGTTGAATGAGAAGTGTTCTAAGAAAGCATTTTCCAGTTGCTCAAAGTTGTAGATGTTATGCCTAGGTAAGTGATTATACCACTTTTAATTTGGGCCTAAGAGTGTAATCAAGAAGGTTCTTAATAGCAAGGCATCATCCTCTTGTAGCCAAAAACACAGATTCATAAAACCTATCACATGCTCTTGTGCATCTTCCTCTCCCTTAAACATGTCTATTTTTAGCATCTCTAAATTTTTAGGATAGGGAGGACACAAAACTAATGGGTGGAGGGGCTAATTATAGCTGATGCAGTGTAGATTTTTGATAGCATACCCCTTGCTTCTCTAGCAATTTGATACGCTCTGTGAGGACCTTGTAAGCCTAATATGATATGATCTCATATTATTAGATTGGTATTTATGGAGGGAGAGGTGGTTGAACATATTCATTAGCCACATCTTTGCAGAGTGACTCAGGGTATCTTTGATCTTGATACTTAGATTCTAGGTCCTCATAGGTTTCATAGTCTTGACAATCTAGCTATTGGTATTATTGTAGCCTAGAATGATGGATGGATGTATGCAGAGGGTGATTTTTTATTGGTCTAGGAGGTAATTCATCATGTTGCACAACGCACCTTTTATTGATTTATGGCCTATAAGTACTAGGTATAGGAACTTCATCATAAGCTACCTTATGTGATTGCTCCTCATGCAATATTTGCTCACATAATTTTTCCTCATGCATTCTTTGCTCATGCAACCTTTGGTGGTGCATTCTTTGTTGTTCTACGTGATCTTGTTCTAAGCATTCTTTAGGTGCTCTCACTCTTGCTCTAGGTGCTCTTGGTCTCTTTGCAACTCATCCAATCATTGTTGGTGTAGTTGCTCTCATTGAATCTTGTTTGGCATAGGTTTTGGCTCTACCTAATCGATAGTGTTAGGTCATCAAGCTCTTATATGGAAGTATAAACCCATTTCCCTCAGTTGAGGGAAGTCGTGTTAACATGATGTTAAAATCTAGGAGTGAGGTCTTCACGTTGATATAGAGCAGGGATATGACATGTTCACATGGAACACTCTTCATGAGTGGGATTAGGATGAACTATGTCTTTGTCTTCCTCATCCTCAAAATGAGTGTGAATGAAAGAGGTAGTTCTATGATTAGCATGATCACCATATATATCTAAGTGGTTAAACTTTCAACTTACCCAAGGCCTATCAAGCGAAGTAGCTTACCCATCTGAGCTAGGTAAAGGCATGTAATTTGAATCATCTTTAGATGGATGTGTAGATTGAGGAGGGACACGAATTTGTGCTACTTCCCTAGTGGGTCCCTCAATGGGTGGATCATGTCTAGCCATAGCATGGAATCTGTGTTGGCTAACAAGATCATCTATTTGATCATGTGAAGAACCTACAAGTATTCTCCTGGTAGAGGTACCTTGGTGGTATGATCCTCTATGTGATGAGTTAGCCTCACGATGACTATTATAGTGTCGTGCAGGAAGGAGTAGGTCCTTAGGACTATATCAAAGATATTCATGGTCTCCTTGTAATTTTTTTGCCTCATTGTCTCATGGTTGAGCTCAACTACGTGTAGTTACCATGTTGTATTGATTACACAAAATAGAATGAAGATAATCAAAGCATACAAGGTGTTTATCTCTTTGTAATTTTCTACACAGTATTGTGTGTTTTAATGTGTTGTTTCTCTATATTTCTTGTTCATATTTTTACATTTGTTGATCATATTAACTCAGTTTAAGGGTTTTCACTTGTATGCTCTTACACACTGACTTGGTGATGAAGTCTAAGCCATGAAACCCACCAGGGTTTGGTGATGAAATCCAAACCCGATGAGGGATCCCAGGTCCTACCAGTCCTCACATTATAAAGGTTCTTGGACTGGCCTTAGCCAATGGGGTACGAAACAACAATGTGTAAGCCAAAGAGGTGGAGATGAAACCCACCATCACTGGTCTTGATCGACGAATGGTGATGAAATCCAACTCACTAATGTTTAATATAGTGTATGGTGTGTGTGGGTTAATTTTATTTTATAAAAAAGTAAATGCAAGCATAGAGCATTCAATGTATTTTTACTAATGCATAAAAATAACGTTTGATTTTATATTCCTAAGTAATAAACATTTTAGTTTCATAAATCTAAAAATGCAAAACCCTAATATGATATCAACCTTTTAGTAGGAAGTAAGCACACAGTCCACATAGAAAATAGATAGAGTCCATCTATGTGAAGGATTTTATGTAATAGAGTTCATCTTGGACAAGGATGATCAAGAATAAACGGTCTTCTAGGATAGGGATGACCAGAAATAGAGATTGTTTGAACTAAGGATGATCACAAACAAACTATTTTAAATTGAAATTTCTTTTGTATTTTTCTACTAAAGCATAAATATTCTTAACTTTATTTACTGAATGCAATAAAATAGGGAAATAACCACTTACAGGTGAAGCCTTAGTTTACTAAAGATTATGTTCCTAGATTTTTTAAAATCTGCTTTGGGTCTATCTCTAGGTAGGATGGCTACAACTGTGGGTCATCTCAGGAAGATACGATTGCACCTACTGATCATATTAGTTAAGTACAATGGTACCTGTAATTCAATAATACCAATAAAATAGGTAATTAGTAATGATATTACAAAATGTGGAAAGAGTCCATGCATGATAGCCACTATAGATATACAACAATTGTACACCTATGCAATAATTATAACAAGCCAAATTGAAATCATAATCATATAACCATCAATATAAAAAAAAGAAGTAAAGAAATGGTGCACTTATCATTAATATTGAATCATACCCTTCAAAATAGGTTACAACGATATCCCTCTAATGGATTTAATACCAATTTGATATAACTTTTACAATCAAGAAATAATGGTAGGTGTATCCCATAGAATCTTTACAATCCCAAAAACTAATTTGAGAGGGTTTTCTTGTGATATTTGCAAGGTATGATGTAGATTTGAATAATATTTATGTTGATAGCTCCTGCCAAGGCCTAAAATCTACACACTCAAAATATATTAGTAGCAAATGAAAAGCCTCTTGTGATAAGGTCCATATCCATGATAAAGGAAAGCATTAAAGGAACTAAAATTTAACAATATGTATGCATGAAAATGAAATTAAGCTATTATAAAACAATAATTAAATGTTTTTAAATCTACTACAACCAATAAAATAGAGAAAGCATATATTTATGAGAAGTCATCTCTAAGTAGGGTGGTCTGGACTACTAGCCATCCCTAATTAGTACGGCGGTGTTTGCAGGTCATCTCAGAGTCAGACGGCCATTGAGCTATGAATGAAATCCTTGTACCTGATGTGAGGCAACATCTAGTTTGATCTAGAGAATTGATGTTCAAGGGGTCATCTTGAAGAACAACTTAATTATGGTAATTATCACTAAAACAAGGTTTTTGGATGGCACAAAGGATATGAATGTGATCTTCAAACTCCAAGGGAATCCATTGACATACTTTCCATGATGAAAGGATGCAAAATATGCTTTGAATATCTATGGTAAAAATCCAGTAGCACTTCATTGCTTTGAAGGTTGTGAGCTCTTAAATTTCTGATCTAATAGCACTTTGGTATGTAAATTTGTTATATCTTTCATGAAGTCTGAGTACCTTTAAATATACTTCCCAAAAGGAGCCTTAGCTTGCTAAAGAAGCCAAGAAATGGTTTGAAATAAATAAACCATTGTCAAGAAATCGTTATGATTAGCTATCATGCATGATTACTTGAACTGATGCTTGGTGCTCAAGTTTCATTATTACAAGTGTGACCATCCTAGGGTAGGGTGGTCATGAATACTGGCCACCTTTGGGTAGGATGACCTCTAGAGATCGTCCCTAGGTAGGATAGTCCAAGCTACAAAAGGTAATTTTCCCCTGTTTGAGTGGTGAAAACCATTGTTAAGCCCTAAGGCTACCCAAGGTGGGTCATATGGCCTAAAAAGGTGTCCATATAGGTAGTCTTCTCAAAATGATGTGTTTTAGGTGTCTACATAAATAATCAAGAGAGGTCATTCCATCAATGGAGTGTTTGGTTGACCTTGGAGAATCTTTAATATCATACCATTCAAAGTGCATCAATAACTCATCTACAATTTGTTTGTATACCTTTAGGATTGGGAATTTTTGTTGATATACCTCCTTCACTTGGTTCATGATGAGGAGTTAGTCACCAGTGATTTTTATGTGCTTGATGTGCATAGCGATTGTAGTTTTTAGTTTGAGGATAAGATCTTCGTATTCGACATTGTTGTTGGTACAAGGGAAGTCAAGTTTGAATGAAAAGGGGATAGGGGCCCCTTGTGACATGAAGAATACAAATCTAGTACCTTCCATTTGTGTGCATATAGATATTTCAAAGAAAATGGTAAGATCAATATTTTCCTCAAGTTTGACATATTCCTCTTGCTCTATAATTCTAAATACTGATTCATCGATAAGCTCAATGATAAGATATTTGTAATCAATGAGAGGAGATTCAGCCAATTTATGAGAAATGACTTGACCCTTGATGGATTTTTGGTTGATGAACTCGAGATTTAATTTTATTAAAAATCATAATCTAGTTGGTGGTTCAAGTGCTATTGTAGGTACGACCCATCATGTAGCGTAATGGGTTTTCTCTTGCAATAACATAAGTGGTATGATTAAGCATGTAGTGGGATAGCTTCTTTGTAGTAAATATGATTTCCAAGTATAGCTTCTCCACATAAGCATATTTAGTCTCATAACTCAACAAGGTGTAGTTGATGTAGTAAATGGCTTGCTCTCAATTGGCTTCATTTTTTTGGGCTAGCATAGTCCCGAAGGAAAATTTTATGGCAAATATGTACAAGTGAAATGGGATGCCTAGCCTAGGTGGGGATAAACCTGGTGGGGATATGAGATAGTACTCGATGGCCTTGAAATCCTCCTAACAATCCTTAGTCCATTTAAACGTGACTCCCTTTTTCAAGAGGTGGTTAAAGGGCTTGCATTTATCTGATAATTGGGCTATGAAGGGATGAATTATTTGGATCTTACCTTGCAAGTTGTGCAACTTTTTAAGGTTCATTAGGGGATGTATTTATAAAATTAGCCTTGAATTTATTAGGGTACACTTCAATACCCCTCTAAGAGATAATGAACCCAAAAATTTTGTTAGAGGTTACACCAAAGACACACTTCTTAATATTGAGTCTCACATTGTGTTCTAAAAGCCGATCAAATACTTTTCATAAGACATTTATGTACTCGTGGAACTTTTTAGATATGGCTAGTAAATCATCCACATAGTATTTGATTATTTTGTGCATATAATCATGGAATATATAGCTCATATCATGTTGGCAAGTGGAACCTATATTCTTGAGATCTAATGGCATGATTTTGTAGCAAAATGTCCCCCATGGTGTTTTGAAAGAAATATTATGTTGATCTGGGGATTTACATGAATTTTATTATATCCTAATAAACCATCCATGAGGGAAATCATTCCATGGCCCATAATAGAATCCATGAGAGTTTCGATGTTGGAAAGTGTAGCACCCTAAAATTGGTGCAGTGAAATTGTAATAATTACATTCATCCTAGTAAATAATTTAAATTCAAATTTTAACCTCCCAAACCGCCCGTTAACCGTCGGGTAATCCGTTTCCCCCTTTTCCATGCCATTTTTAGAGGTTGTTTTGACCGTTTGATGATATCATCGCCGATCAGACGATATCGCCCCAGATCTGACGATTTCGTCTGGACTAGGACGTCCAGACGATCTTGTCGCAAAACTAATTTTGCACAATTAGCTTCTGTTCCAACGGGCCTCTAATCCGGGCAGAAGCGTGTCTACGCCGTTAGAGACCCTCCCCCATTGGAGATCTCCCAAATAGGGATGATCTCCAACCTCCTAACCTCCCTCCTAAGCCTATTTAATCCTAAGCCTTCCCCTTAGCACCCCCCTGGCTGAAATTCTATGTAACTTGACTTCTCATACGATAAAACATCCTAAGTTTCCATTTGCATCAGTTCTATATCAATTTTGTTGCAGGTACATTACTATTTTTCAGCCGGAGCAAGCTTACATCGTCGTCGACGAACCTGTTCAGATCGGAGGCGAACCTGTCGAATCAGAGACGATTTCGTACCAATGCGAGACGATTTCGACTATAGTCAATATTGAGGCAATCAGTGCCTGAAGTTTGCATTTCTCTATCTTTTCTCTGTTGTTTTATTCTGCAATTAGCTTATTTTATTTAGTATTTTATACTATTTTGCATTTTGGAGTTCACCCATCTAGATTAAATGCATAATTAAGCCATGATTGTGATTAAATTAGCATAATTCATTCCTATTTCTGTGTTTATGTTTCAGTTTGATAGTGCTACTATCATTTTATACTATTTCCCTCTGTTATCATTGTTGTATTTTCTGTATTTTGCACCTATTTCTCTGTTTGCAGGTCTCTGACGAATTCGTCTGACGAATTCGTCAGATCTCAGACGATCTTGTCTGATCTCAGATGATCCTGTCAAATCAGAGGCGATCCTGACTGCTTCAAGATCAGAATCTTCATCAGACATCCGGATCAGGTATTCTTCTTTTTATATTCTGTAATTTCTCTATTTTTTTGTCTTAATTCTATTTTTTGTATTCATTTAATTTGCATCTGCATATAGAATAGCTTAGACGCATTTTGGCCAAACCTAGGATTTGAATGCTTAAGGCTAAAAATGAACACATAAAACACATTCCCAACCTAGGCATGGAAACTGCCATTAAATGTTTCCTGGTGAACCCACCATCCATCAAAAAATCACCAAAATACACCTCCCTTGAGAGGCGGGACCTTCGCAAGTCCTCTCAGTCCGAGGTACTGCGACATCCTTTTCACATCCCCCTTTCGGGCACGGATCCTATAGCCTGAAGGTAAGGGTGTGAAAAATTTGGAGCGATACATTTTGGTGAACCCGACGTGAATGCATTTTAAACCTTTTGAAAACAAAAAAAAAAAAATATATATATATATGTATACAAGAAAAAAAAAAAACAAAATCATCATTTCAAGTTTGTATGTTTTAGATTCAATTCTAAATAGTAGATGCTAAATATTACTTTTAGAAGTACTAAAGAAACCATGAGTTTTTACTCAAATCAATATGAGCCCATCAGTAATGTTGGAAGAATTCAGCCAAATACATTTGTTGATTATGACCAACCTCATCCCTATTCAACATCACCTCCATCACACTTTTCTCATTTTTCATCCTTACCCCAACAAGACAATCCCTTTGCCAATCCTCTTCATAACGATATTATCTATTCTCCCATATATCCATATTATGTCTATCAATCCACATACAATCCTCCGCCACCTTTTCAATATTCTTCTTTCAATACAACACATCCATTTCAACAAGAAAATACTTATTCTTCCAATTCTACCATGCACTCACCTCATACTTCGCAATCTTCCTGTCATCATTCTACCCATAATAAAGAAAGTAGAGGTGAGAAACCATTAGGTCCTTTTATGACTGAAATTCCTAAGGCATATATCAAAAACCTCTCAAAAACCTTCATCACGTAAATTTACTAAGCTCAATCAACCAATGGATATAATTCTCAAGCATTTACTTGATACAAATAAGATTGAACTCCCTTCCATAAGACAACTTCATACCACAACAGATTGGTTTAAACCTGAGCTACATTGTGAATATCATAGAGTAGATGGACATATGACACAAAATTGTAAAGATTTAAGATGTGCAATTCAAGATTTGATTGATAAGGGTCTTTTTAATATAAAGGAATTACAATCTACAACTGATTATAAATCTCCATTAAACAATCAAACTCCTACACAACAAATACCAATAATCAATCAAGACATGGGGATCTCCCAAGAACCCCTATTCAATTATCAACAACAAGAAACCAATCAAATATTGCATGTTAATGTGTCCCATCATGATGATATTATTAATATTGTAACAAAAACTACAAATGAGCAACCTCAAGTTCAATCAACTCAATCTGATATTCAAGATATGGATTCCTCATTTGACCAACCTTCAAAACTATCTTTGGCTCTAGAGAATGATCCAAAATGGAATGTAAGCATAGAAAGCTCATCTTTAGAATCAAAATCTCAATCTGAAATCCACTTTGATAGCCAACAACAAGTGATTAATCCTCAAGCAAAGATATCCCTTTTAGAAGTATTACAAATTTATCACAAGGAAATTTTGTTCAAAATACCTAGCCAACAATTTGTTCCTCATCATATTTTCTCTAAGAACATAATTAATGGTGTAAACCCTCTTGAGGTTAACCATATTTCATTCTATGATGAGGAGATTCCTTCCTCTACTCCACAAGAAGACTACTATCTTTACATTACAGGATCTAGTAAAGAAACACTTGTTAAAACTATCATGGTAGATAATGGCTCCTCTCTTAATTTATGCACTTATCAATTATTCCAAAAACTCAAATCAAAGGAAGAAGATCTTAATGAATCAAATGTTATTATAAAATATTTTAACAATGAAATTCAAGAAGCTCAAGGTACTATAATTCTTCCCTTTAATATTGGATCCAAGATCCTGGATACTTTGTTTTATGTAGCATATTGCCCTTCACCTTACAACCTACTTCTCAGAAGTCCTTGGATTCATACGATGAGGGTTGTCCCTTCCACTCTTCACCAATGTTTGAAGTTTGAACTTGCAAATAAAATTGTTACCATACATGGTGACCCAACACCATTTGAAGAATATTTAATGGTTGAAACATCAAGTTCTATACATTCTCTATTATCACAATTATCTTCTATCCATCACTTTTCTTCATCCATATATGATCATCCTTGTTTACCAAATAACATCCATGCATATCTTTCACATATGCTCCCTCCATCTTATCAAGACTTGGAATATAGTGATAAGAATGAAGAACCTTCTTATCCTTCTTACATTTTATTTTGTAACATGATCAATTTTCCACATATAAAAGTCAAATCTTTTGCTACATTATTCTACATTATAACAAAGCTTTTGTTATCACTACCTTTTATTCATCACCTTCTATTCTTACCTTCACCTCAACCAGATTATCCTTCAAAACCTCCTTTGATTTTGAAGCAACCTTAGACATGCTATACTCAAATAACCTTGTATAGTGTATATAGATCATCTTGTATATACCACCAATTTCAATTCATAAATTAAAATCAAAATACAAAAAAATCAAAATCCTCAAAATCTTCAAAAAAAATACTAATGCAACTAAGGACCTTAAAGGTAAATTTGAGCCCAACTGGCTTGGACCATACATTATTACTGCTAAATTTGAATCGGGAGCATACAAATTATCTACCTTAGATGGTAAAGAACTTAAAGAACCCATGAATATTTTGCATCTTAAACGTTACTATGTATAAATTTGGTCACTTCATCCATGTATATATTTGTTCAAAATCACTATCTTGTATTTCTTTCAAATTTATAAATTCAAAAACACCAAAAACATTCATAATCATCAAAATCTTCAAAACTATTTGTTGCATTTATTTATGGCACTTGTTAAATTTTTTGTTCAAAAACAAAAATAAAACCAAAAAAAACAAAATAATGATAAAAATATAAAAACAGACAATATGCTTGACTCTTTCGAAACCAAAACAATATAAAGAAGAAAGAGAGAGTCAATATTCTCAAAACTTCTCAAAAAGTATTTATATATATTTTCTTACAATTATTGCAGTTATATGTTTCAAATTATTTTGGATAAATTAGCATTTATTTGGAATCCCTCACTTGCACACTCACAAAAATAAATATCTTGATTTTATCTGGCATGATTACTAATCTCTCTTATATCAAAGTTCACAAAATTCAATTAAATAAAGTTTGAGCATAGAGAATTGATCTTGTTATTTACTTAAACCAAGCACATCTTTTCACAATAAAATGATTATATTTGTAATTTCCATGTTTTGCTACATAGTAGACGTGATTTCTTGAGCGAAAAGTTTCCCCTGCTATCCTATCATGCACATGGTCTAGAATCTTTGAGAATTGGCAAAAGGACAAGCTCACCCCTACCCAGAATAAAAATCCCTTGCTCTACAGCTAATCCGAGCAAGTATCCCTAGCAAAGAAAAAGAAAAAAAGTCAAGCAAAAAAAGAAAATACAAAAAGAAAAAAGAAGCAAAGAATTCAAAAGAAAAAGCAAAAAGAAAAGCAGAAGAAAGCAAAAGAAAGCAATAAAATCCCTTTCCCTACCCTTTGAAAAGAAAAGAAGGGTTGATGAGCTTGAATCCTTGGAATTCTCAATTATTCGAAAACTGTGAGGTAAGCCCCATAACAGGTGGTTTGTGCCCAACCTCGCTTGGCCTTGGGTAACTCCTAGCGTGGTGATATGTCCGTCACATTAGCGACCTTCTTTTGTACGGACCTATGTCCGCTTATGGATTAGCTAGCTCTTGATAATCCGACCTACATAGTAGTCTAGTATGGTTATATGCATCTACATCATGGTTAATGAACACTTATTTGGTTTCTTCAAATCACTTGTATCATATTATCTTGCTCAAAACTGGTAAATGCACAAAGCAATTGCACACACATTTGTATTTGAGAGATTTTGTGTATCATTATGATAAATCAAGATCGGAAATGAATTCACATATGCACATGGGATTCCTTATAAATCTAACTTTTGTCTTCAAAATACTTTGAAATATTATTTTTGCAACTTGTTTGGAATAATTCAACTACAGTTGTTTACCATAAAGACAACTATATAATAGAAAAATCAAAAATTTCTTTCAAAACCATACAATCAAAACATATATATATATATAACTTTTGTCGACTTTCGCGACGATGGTATAGTTCCAAAACCAAAATTGGAATTTTATGCCTAGCGCAAGTCCTCATCTTCATATTTTCTGTTTATTAAAAAAATCAACCATGCAATAAAACTATCTATTTTTCTTTGATTTTCGCGATGATGGTATAAGTCTATACCTACATATTCTATGCCTAGCGCAAACCATTGTAACAATTTTTATTCCCCATTTATTTAAAAATCATGAAAACCATATGACTTAAATCATACTATTACACAGTTATGTTTTTTAAACACAAAGCATGCACATTATCACTATTTCATGTCATTATGTCAACCTTCAATTTTGCAAAGATGGTATAATTCCTAAGGAATTATCCAAAAAATTTATCACACTTAGGAATTTATGCCTAGCAAAAATCATTTTAACATTATTTCATGCATACTATTTTTATGAAAATATGAAAAACAAACCATCATCATCATTTTGCACCATTGCACCAAAGTCTTAAGACAGTCTCTTAAGCACTCTTTTACTTTTAACAATATTTCTATACTGGGATTAGCTTGACGACCGAGTGAGCGGCGACTCCATGAAATGGTCTATAATAGCGACAATGTCCTTTGAAATTATTGTTAGAAGTCTCTTTTTATTTTTTATCCACATCACATCACAAACAACCAATTTGTTACATCAGATTATTTCATTTAAAATATTACCGCATGACATCAAAATTATAAATTTTCAAAACGACATAATTTCATGAATCCTCAATCCAATTATCAAATCAATCAATCAAACATAAAAGCATCATAAACATACACATAACACAAGTCATATGATCAAAACTATCTCATCTCATATATATATCAATAGTATATATACATCATCAAAACTGGATTGGTATGCCACAATCTGTACCTCGGCATACTCAATCCTCTATCAAAAAAAAAATAATAATAATAAATGCTCTATGTCTAATGTCGTGCAGTACTCTAGCCTCGAGAGCCCCTCGAGCTCTCGGCCTCATCTCCTCCCCCGCCCTGAGGTGGACGAGGTGGCCCCATCGCAGTCTGTGTAGTACTGTGAGTCCTAGTCCTCGATCGGGACGAAGTCCTAGACGACCCAATCTTGATCGGCTCTGCGATGTTAGCTGGCAGGGGTAGTCTATCCTCCTCTAGCACCAGCTGATAGTACAATGTCTGGTAGAAAGTAATTTGGGCAATAGCCCGTGTCAGCTCCCCAGTGCTCGCCCCTCCGCCTCGTGCCCTGAGGCGTGCAATCTCATCCCTAAGCTGTGTAACCTCAGCTCGGTGTCGTGCAGCCTCCTCCTGTAGGGTCTGCACCTATGCCTGGAGACGGATCATCTCCGTTCGGAGAGTAGCTATCTCGCTACTCTCCCCTGTGTCCACACCCTTGCCCTTATCGGGCGATGGTGGCCTCTCTCTCTATGGAGAAGGGGGTCTCTCCACCCTCCTCTCTCGCTGCTACGGCCTCTCCTGTGCCTGTGGCCTCCTCAGCTCTCTCCCACCGTGACCCTGGGCCGCCTCCATAGCTGCCTGGCACTGCCTCCCTATCCGACGCACAACTGTGTGTATCGGACCCTGAGCCCTCGTCATCCGAGGAGGGCGGATGCCTACGTACCAGGCATCGTAGCCGTCGGCTACCCCTCGCGTCGTCCCCATCCACTGGCTGAATGGGGGCATCGTCCGAGTCTTGACTCCAGAAGCGCTACATGTCTGGAGCCCCGCTCACTGTAGTGTTATCCCGGACAGTCCGAGAAAACTCATAATCCCTGAGAGATGGGATCCCCTGCTGCAGACCGAACTGACGCAAAACTCGGTCATAGCGGTGGAGCTCCACCTCTCCCCTCTCCATCCATAGCCAGCACACTCGCCTAACGCGAGCTAGCTCCTGTCCGTCCTCGGCCCACCCTGGGTGCTCGCGCCATGGCCTCCAGGTGATCTGGTCCGGGACTAGGTCATCTAGCAGTCTCCGGGACATCGAAAGGTCGATCCGCCGCTGTGACCCTCTTCGGAGCCACCAATAGAAAACTCGGGGCCTCTCCCCATCAATCCCTATCAGAGGAAGCCCTACCGGCCTCCGCACTGCAATGTGCTCCCAGCACCAAACTTGTAGGAGCGATGTCATCACCAGACATCGGCCGCCCTTGTACACGACCCCATGCAGGATCCTGTACAATCGGCATAGCACATAGCTGCCCCAAGCAAACCTGTAGCCATGGTCTCGCATATCGCAGATCACATCTGCTAGCATCCATGGCACCCTGCACCCGCTCTGGTGGCACAGCAAAAGTCCACCAACTACTCCAGCTAGAACCCGTGTGAGTCTAGATGCCCCAGGCATCTGACGCAGTGCCTCGATGTTAACTCGCCCTTCTCCAGGGCGAAGCTCGGGTCACCGCACAACCGTCCCATAGCATGGCCCTGATTGGCCGTAGGAGTGATCAACCGTCCTTGTATGGGGATTCTTAGAATCCTCCATACATCCTCTAGAGTGGGAGTCATCTCCCCTGTCGGTAGCCAAAAATAGGAAGAACCCGGATACCACCTCTCTGCTAGGGCTATCAGTAGCCCCATGTCTGTAGACACTTGTGGCATTTCTGCCACATGCAGTAAGCCGGCCTGTGCCAGCTGATCCCACTCTGCCTGTGTAAGAGCGGCCAAGTCATCTCTCAAACCTCCATACTTCCATTCCCTGCTCTTTAGCAATCCTCTCTGCAACATAAACAACAAAACAAAAACAATCATTAATAACAAACTCAAGTGATCAATAATGCAAGTTAAAAACAAGTTCAATTTAATCCATTGATGATATCGTCCACTATTGGACGATATCGTCCCAAATTTGAGCATGTTCGTCTCCGATTTTGCTAGCCGAAATCGTCCTTAATTTGACGAAATCGTCCCCCTTTCGTCGATTTCGCCCTTGGACGAAATCGGCGAACTTGAGACGATTTTGTCGAAATCGGGACGATTTCGTCTCGACGACGTCGACGGCCCAAAAACGGCCGCGATGCTCAAAAATTCATCTAAATTCATCTAAAAAGCATGTAAAATCAAATTAAAGCATTCTAAGTTAAGTCTAGACTCTTACCCGTAGCCCGCGCCGGACCTCTGTTGATCTGTGCGTCGTCTCCACCATTTTTGCTTCCAGAGCTCTAAAACCAGTAAAATGAACAGTAAAAATGAATTAGGGTTTTACCCTATTTTTCTTAATTTTATTCAAAAATAATTCAAAATTAATTTTGCTTTTCGCGTTTTTACCTCAAACGTTCGATTTGGGTAAAAACACGGAGGGGGCACCATAGTAAGTTGTCGTACGATTCGACCAAGAATCGTCGCCTAAAAATGGGAATAATTTTTGCTTTCTCGTAGATCGAGAAGAACTCATCTTTAACGCATTTTCTTCGAAAAATTCGCTAAAGAGGGGGCAAAATGTAGCACCCTAAAATTGGCGCAGTGAAATTGTAATAATTACATTCATCCTAGTAAATAATTTAAATTCAAATTTTAACCTCCCAAACCGCCCGTTAACCGTCGGGTAATCCGTTTCCCCCTTTTCCGTGCCATTTTTAGAGGTTGTTTTGACCGTTTGATGATATCGTCGTCGATCAGACGATATCGCCCCAGATTTGACGATTTCGTCTGGACTAGGACGTCCAGACGATCTTGTCGCAAAACTGATTTTGCACAATTAGCTTCTGTTCCAACGGGCCTCTAATCCGGGCAAGAAGCGTGTCTGCGCCGTTAGGGACCCTTCCCCATTGGAGATCTCCCAAATAGGGATGATCTCCAACCTCCTAACCTCCCTCCTAAGCCTATTTAATCCTAAGCCCTCCCCTTAGCACCCCCTGGCTGAAATTCTATGTAACTTGACTTCTCATACGATAAAACATCCTAAGTTTCCATTTGCATTAGTTCTATATCAATTTTGTTGCAGGTACATTACTGTTTTTCAGCCGGAGCAAGCTTACATCGTCGTCGATGAACCTGTTCAGATCGGAGGCGAACCTGTCGAATCAGAGACGATTTCGTACCAATGCGAGACGATTTCGACTACAGTCAATATTGAGGCAATTAGTGCCTGAAGTTTGCATTTCTCTATCTTTTCTCTGTTGTTTTATTCTGCAATTAGCTTATTTTATTCAGTATTTTATACTATTTTGCATTTTGGAGTTCACCCATCTAGATTAAATGCATAATTAAGCCATGATTGTGATTAAATTAGCATAATTCATTCCTGTTTCTGTGTTTATGTTTTAGTTTGATAGTGCTACTATCATTTTATACTATTTCCCTCTGTTATCATTGTTGTATTTTCTATATTTTGCACCTATTTCTCTGTTTGCAGGTCTCTGACGAATTCGTCTGACGAATTCGTCAGATCTCAGACGATCTTGTCTGATCTCAGACGATCCTGTCAAATCAGAGGCGATCTTGACTGCTTCAAGATCAGAATCTTCATCAGACATCCGGATCAGGTATTCTTCTTTTTATCTTCTGTAATTTCTCTATTTTTTTGTCCTATTCTATTTTTCTGTATTCATTTAATTTGCATCTGCATATAGAATAGCTTAGACGCATTTTGGCCAAACCTAGGATTTGAATGCTTAAGGCTAAAAATGAACACATAAAACACATTCCCAACCTAGGCGTGGAAACTGCCATTAAATGTTTCCTGGTGAACCCACCATCCATCAAAAAATCACCAAAATACACCTCCCTTGAGAGGCGGGACCTTCGCAAGTCCTCTCAGTCCGAGGTACCGCGACATCCTTTTCACATCCCCCTTTCGGGCACGGATCCTATAGCCTGAAGGTAAGGGTGTGAAAAATTTGGAGCGATACAGAAAGTAAGAAAATATCTTTGGGACATGCTTCATTAAGGTTGAAAAAATGTGTGCATATATGTATCCCTCCATTAGGATTTTCAATGGGGACCATATTGGACACCCAATATGCATAGTCAATGGGTTTTATGAATCCTACATCTTAGATTTTTTACAATTCTTCCTTGACCATGATAGTGATTGTGGGATGAATCTTTCGTAACTTTTGTTTGATCAACTTAGCATTCATATTGTTATGATCAATATCGGGCATGTCTATATAGGACCATGCAAAAATGGCTTTATACTCAGTCATGAGGGCCATAAAGTGTTTTTTCTTTGGGCAAGAGAATTTTTCCAAGCTTAATAATTTGGAGATCATTGGGATCAAGACTGATGTCAATGTTGATGGTCTCTTCCACAAGCATGTGGGAGCCATACTCTAGCTAATAAGGAGTGGGTATGAGATGGAGGTCATTCACTACATTATCAAGATATATGGGGTCGTCACTATCAACTTTAGTTTAGAATATAGAGGAGGAAAGAAAATAGGATGAAGGAGGAATATAGTTGTTCAAGCATTAGATTAATTCCTTGGTGAGAAGGAAATTTAAAGGATAGGGAGGAGAAGAAATGTGCTCGAATTCAATAGCACTTGGGTTTATCCTAAAGAGGTGAGGGGGATTAGAAGTGTGATAAAGTGGGGTGAAAATATCAACAGTGATCATGTTGACATGATGGGATTAATAAAGAGGATGGGATTTTAGATGCACTTTCTAAGGAAGAAGCTAGGTAAGGATGGATGGATGTAGATCAGGTTAAGATGAGTGAGTTAGGGGATGAAAGAGGATTGGAGGATCGGGTTGCTTGGGTTGGAGGAGCATGGACAAGATAGATAGCAAAATAGGGGAAAGGAAAAGGTAAAATTTACCATCATCGGGATCATCATGTATGGATATGATAGTGGATGACATCTCATTAGAGTTGTTAGAGGAAAGTGTGTCCATATGGTTAATCATGCATTCGCTTCATTGAGGTGGTAACTTAAGGCCACTTACAATCAATTGGAGCATCATGAGGATACCTTCCTATGGTTGGTCAGCTTATCACATCAAATGGTCTCATCAATATATCAAAGGTAAATATTCAAGGGAATTTTTCCATTCCATAATTACCTTGGATATATAGTTAATATTACCATAGAATGGCACTTCAAGCTCTTTAGAAGATAGTTTCTTAGATGAAGAATCAAGTCCCCTATAAAAAAATTAGTATGATTGGTGGAAGAGCTAATGGGGATGATAGTTTCAACAGTTAAAGGGATGTCGTGAGGGTGAACAAAATCCTTAACTAACTCTATAAGAGGAGGAGAGAAGGTGATATTATGTACAAGATACACTCCTAGACTAGGACTAGACATTTTTATAGAGACATGGGAAGACCCTTGGTTGTAAGGTTGAGAGGAAGATTATGAATTAGGTGAATTGGAAGAAGTGAAGGGCTAAAGAAAAGAGGGTGGAGACTCTAAAAAAGTAGAGGAAAGAGGAGGGGTGTGTTGATTGAGAGTTTTAAGGAATGGAGGAAGAGGAAGGGGAAGTGGTGTGAACGACTAATGTAGTGACTTGAGAAGAAGTAGGGCTAGTTTTGTAAGGTGATTGGGAGGGAGGAATTGAAGAGGTGGGTATGGAATCCATAGTAGCCTATCCAATGGTTGAGATGAAAGGATATGGAGTGGAGGTAGCTAGTTTGAAATAAGACCATGTAGCATATTTCTCCTCAGACTAACGTTGTTGGAGAGCAATCAAGGAAGCTGATGAAGTAGGAGGGATACGTGAAACAAGGCTTGGAGGTGGATATGGGGTGAGGGGATGTGGATTACACACCTTGAGAACCAAAGAGATGTGAGTTGGGACATAGAGAGATGTAGGTAAAAGGGTATGGTTAGGTGAAGATACACAGACATTAGCAACAGATAAAGAAGGAAATTTAGGAGGGAAAGGAGTAAAATATGGAGGAGGTAATCTTGTAGAAGGAATCAATGAAGGGTGAATGAATAGAGGAGGAGGAGGATAGTTATGTGGAGGTAGATAAATAGGATTTTGTAGTGATTGTGTGGATGATGGAGGAGGATGATTTTGTTTGGCAAAGGATGGGGGATTGGCCCTCATCAAAACTTATGGGCCAGGATCACAAGGTATTAATTGGATAGGTGGTGGGACTTACATATTACTGAGGAATAGATGAGTGGATGGTACTTTGGGCTCTTGCAAAATGGATACCATGTTTTAATATTTGAGACGTTCATCATTTTTAGGAATACAGTGGACACATTCCTCATAGATATATTTGAGGCAATTATGTAAGGTAGATGGTACACACTCAATATCCTATAATTATGGTCACCAAAGAAGCATATTATATTACATATCACCTTTAATGACATGACATAATGTGTGGATGGTCTTCACACCTACCTGTATCAAGAGGACGATCATACCAAGTGTTGATCATAGTGCATCATTAAAGACCTACAAGATGAATGTTAGGGTGACAAGGTGGGATGAGCAAAGTTTAAGGTGCTTAAGGGTGGTAGAAGAGATGATAATAATGGAAGAGCCCATGTCAACAATAATGCTCTTAAATATTGTGCCACCCACAAAATCCATGATATGCATTAGGGGATCAAGTCCCTTCATTGGAAGAGTCTTAATCTTGTAGTCATAGAATGTGATGGAGGACAACATGCATGTCCTTAAATTACCCATAAAAATGACAAAGGCATTAGGATCTTGTGTTTGCAGATATATGGACTTTAGGATATCCATTAGAGCCTCTAGATGTGGGAGAGATTGGTGAATGAGTTCATAGACTAATAATTTAGTCGATGTCATTTTAAGACTATAGGTAAGGCATATTTTAAATGTAGAATAGGGCATGCCAAAGGGGGTATGGCTTGCACTAGTGAAGGTGGCACAATCAACAAGGAAGATGCACTTTAAGGGTAATTTTGTTGAGGTTGTTGACTAGGGTAGTGTTGATTCCTAGTGACAGTGATTATCATTCTCACAAAACCTTGATAAGATGGAACATTTTTTACATTATTGATTTGGTTAGTCATAGTAATAGAATTTAATGCATTGTTATATTGTTGTGTATTCCCATGTTCTAGCAAGAAATTTTTAAATATGCCAAGGTTTTGGTTATGAGGGGCTAAAGGATTTTCAACTATAATATCCCCTCAATCAATCATATCTTGTACCAGGTTCTTGAATTATCAACAATCACTAATGTCAGGACCCTTTTAGTGATGATAGATGTAAAATTGATGTTCCTTGTACCATTTGTGCTTATTCCTATTGGGATTATTAGGTTGGATTTTGAGCAAGGAGATCATTTGTGCATCATAAAGCTTTTAAAAAATTATCAATAAGGGCTCAAATAGAGGAGTAAAGTTTCTGGGGGGTCGAGGAGGGTGTTGAGGATGAGTTGAGGAGTGGGAAGAATATGGGATATTGGATGGCTATGTGGGGGTTTACTGAGCTAAGAAAGTTGTATGTTGGTATGTAAATTATTGCAATTGAGCACTAGGTTGGGGAGGGACTATTATTGTGCTCAACACTACATGGTTAACCTAAGAGGATTTAGATTGGTTACTATTATTGCCCTTGAATTATTTGGGTATTCCTTCCTTTTAATATTGATTTCCTCTTATTAAACTTTAATGTCCTTAATGATCTTAGCTTGATCTATGGCTTCCTCGAAGGTGTGAGGTTGTATTTACAATGTGGTGGAGATATGCTTGGCACAAATTTGAGAAAACATTTGTACCAACTCAATAGGGAGGAGTGAAAATAGAATTTCATTGATTACACCCTATCATAGAGCAACATAATCCATGGTAGGCTCATCATCAAATTAATGAAGGTTATAAATATCTACTAATCTAGTCCTCTTCTTGATATTGATCAAAAAGTGTTCTAATAAGAGGTTAGCTAATTTTTCGAAGTTATACAGATATGTTGGGGCATATATAAAGCCCCTCCCCTAATGGACAATGGGAAGGTATGGAGCATAAGGGGATCATTCTCATTAATCAAATAACAAGCATTGATATAATTGTGCACGTGCTCCTTAGAATCTTCTTTCCCTTTGAACTTGTCAAACTTGGGCATTTCAAAATGATATGGGTATGGGAACATAGGGACTGATGAATGGATGGGATGAGTACATAGTTGGCTAGGGGTGGGCTTTTGATACCCAAATCTAACTAATTGCAACTCTAAACTATTACATAAATTAGTTAATCTTTAAATTTTTCTTTATGAGGCTTGAGATGCCTACGGGGGCTTAGTCAACAGGGCAAAATGGGTGACCTCAGGCGGAGGATGATGTGGATAGGTATAGGGTTAACAAGGATAAGTAGGATAATAAGGATGATGGGGTTGACTAGTGTAGGACACTTGAGGTACCTATGATGAGAAAGGACATGGTTGATGATGTGGAGGGTATTGAGCCACTTGGGAAGTTGGAGGGGGTTGGTTATGGGTAGATGGAGGTTGGTTTTGTGTTAGTGGAGGTTGGTATTGGGTAGGTGAAGGTTGTTTTTGGATAGGTGGAGGTTGGTGTTGTATAGGTGGCCACTGATATGAAGTCAGAATAGGAGGTAGTGGCATATACATGATGGGTAGAACGGAGGTCCATGAGGGAGATTGAGTGAAGTAGGAAGCTTGGTTGGATGGAGGGGATTAGAGACCAAAGGTTGGGTAGGTGGTTGAGGAGCAAGACTATAAGGTAGAGTATGAGGTTGTTGAGATTCGTTGGCATGAGCTTGTTGTGAAGAAGAATAATTGTAAAGAGAGGGAGTAGGAGGATAATATTAAAGAGGAGGGGAAGAATAAGGATAAGAACAATAATGTAGTAAAGAATGAGAGGCTAGAGGAGGAGGGTAAGAAGTAGAAGAATAGATAGTGTATCTACCTTGAGTAAGCAGTGCATCGTCCACTACTCTATTTGTAATTTTACTTGATCTTTTAATGTTTAATATGCATTAAATGAAAGGCATAAAAGAGAAACATAGCCAAAATACGAAGAAATAGATGAATGAATGCTTTGTATTGATATTTCCAAGATTTGGTTACATATAAATCTCTTTATGGGATACCCTTCATTTGATACATGATTTTACACAGAGGGTAGTAGATGTATAAAATATCCCCGTGCAAGGGGTGATGCACTTTCATAGGCTTCCTAGTGATGCACATAGAACTGTATGAGGGCTTACAGATGCCTCCTTCTCCAGGTCTAGTTCCTAGAGGGATATATGTTGTGGATCTATTTGATGAACCTGTAGCCCTGTAAGCAATGAAATAAAAGTATACACTTAGATTTTGAGATTACCTCCCTGGATGAGGTTGTTAGCAATAAATATGATAATGAAATGAAATATGCTCAATTAATGAAACTAGTGCTATGAATGCAAGTATATGCTAATGACATGAAAACATGAAGAAAAACATAATATAAGAAGCTAATACCAAAACCCTAGACTAGGCCTATGGGCCACTGTCCAAGACAATGGCCGCTAGAATGAAACTTGTTCTCTTGCTCCAAGGTTATGGATCTTAAGCTTGTTGTCGATGTTGAAATGGTTGTCATTTTGTCCGATGTGTTGAATACCTTGTATATGGTAAACCCTTAATCGGCTAGCACTTCATCGCTCCTCAAGGGTGCTCAGATCTGCTCTCCAATATGACAGGGCTTCGCTGCATATGCTCTCCAAGAAAAGCTCTCTCAGAGAATGTTGCTAAAATATGATGAAGGTCCCCTTGGTGCTCTTAGGTTTGCACCTTTTAATGTGTTTGAAACCCTATGACTAAATTCTTCATGCACACTGGGTGTCCGCATGAGAATTTTTATCTGTGTTTGCCCTTAAGAGCTAGTTAACTAATGTCTAAATCCAGACTTAAGTTCTTGATGTAGACTAGCTATGAGGAGGAATGCAAATTTGTCCCCGCTCAGCCTTATTGCATGCAAACTACCACTTCCATCTGTGATTGGATCTATTTGTCGATAAAATGCATTTTAGGGTTTATCCACTATCATCTGCAGTGACTAAGGTTTGGCCGCTTTAAGCTTGAGCAGCAAGGATTCAGCCGCTTTGAGCTTTAGCGGCCAGGATTCAGCTGCTTTGAGCTTGAGCGGCCAGGATTCAGTCGCTCTGAGCCTGAGTGGCCAGGATTCAGCCACTTTGGTTCATAGCGACCAGGCTTGGATGGGATAATACTGCCCCAAATGAGAGGTGAAAACCACTACTTGCTCTTGTAAAGGTCTAAAATTGGTCATATGGTCTTCAAATGTGCTTATATGAGTAGCCTCCTAAACATGACACATTTTAGGTGTCTATAGATGCCCCTTTTTGGGATGCGTTGTAAGTAAAACACAGCGTGGAGCAAAAAAAAGTATATCACCTAGGGCAACATTGTAGTGTGTGTTGTGATCATTGATATGATCAATATTGGATGCCCTAGTCATGCAGTTGTTAGAGGCAGTGAGTTGACCAAATGGCTTTAAGATGCCTTTGGGGCATTTTGGTTTGACCAAAGGGCTTTAAGATGCCTTTGGGGCATTTTGGTTTGAACAAAGGGTTTATCCCCTTTGGGGAATTTTGGGTTGACCAAAGGGCTTATACCCTTTGGGGCATTTTGGTTTGACGAAAGGGTTTATCCCCTTTGGGGTATTTTGGTTTGACCAAAGAGCTTATGCTACCTTTGAGGTTTTTCGGGTTGACCAAAGCGATTATCCCCTTTGGGGCATTTTAGTTTGACCAAAGGGTTTATGCTACCTTTAGGGCATTTTGGTTTGACCAAAGGGTTTATGCTACCTTTGGGGCATTTTGGGTTGACCAAAGGGATTATCCCCTTTGGGGCATTTTGGTTTTACCAAAGGGCTTGTTTCCTTTGGGGTATTTTTGTTTGACCAAAGGACTTATGTTACCTTCGAGGCATTTTGGTTTGACCAAAGGGCTTATCCCCTTTGGGACATTTTGGTTTGACCAAAGAGCTTGTCCCCTTTGGGGAATTTTGGTTTGACTAAAGGGCTTATCCCCTTTGGAGTGTTTTGGGTTGACCAAAGGGCTTATCCCCTTTGGGGCATTTTGGTTTGACCAAAGGTCTTATGCTACCTTTGTGGTGTTTTTGGTTGACCAAAGGGCTTATCCCCTTTGGGGAATTTTGGTTTGACAAAAGGGATTATGTTAACTTTGGGGCATTTTGGTTTGACCAAAGGGCTTATCCCCTTTAGGGAATTTTGGTTTGACCAAAGGGCTTGTCCCCTTTGGGGCATTTTGGTTTGACCAAAGGGTCTACCCCCTTTGGGGTGTTTTGGGTTGACCAAAGGGCTTATCCCCTTTGGGGCATTTTGGGTTGACCAAATGGCTTATCCCATTTGGGGAATTTTGGTTTGACCAAAGGGCTTATGCTACCTTTGGGGCGTTTCGGGTTGACCAAAGGGCTTATCCCCTTTGGGGCATTTTGGTTTTACCAAAGGGTTTATCCCCTTTGGGGCATTTTGGTTTGACCAAAAGGGCTTGTCCCCTTTGGGGCATTTTGGTTTGACCAAAGGGCTTGTCCCCTTTAGGGAATCTTGGTTTGACCAAAGGGCTTATGCTACCTTTGGGGCATTTTGGTTTGACCAAAGGGCTTGTCCCCTTTGGGGCATTTTGGTTTGACCAAAGTGCTTATCCCATTTTGCGCATTTTGGTTTGACCAAAGGGCTTATGTCCTTTGGGGCATTTTGGTTTTACCAAAGGTTTTATCCCCTTTGAGGCATTTTGGTTTGACCAAAGGGATTATGCTACCTTTGGGGCATTTTGGGTTGACCAAAGGGCTTATCCCCTTTGGGGAATTTTGGTTTGACCAAAGGGCTTATGCTACCTTTGGGGCATTTTGGGTTGACCAAAGGGCTTATCCCCTTTGGGGCATTTTGGTTTGACCAAAGGGCCTATGCTACCTTTGGGGCATTTTGATTTGACCAAAGGGCTTATCCCCTTTGGAGCATTTTGGTTTGACCAAAGGGCTTATGTCCTTTGGGGCATTTTAGTTTGACCAAAGGGCTTGTCCTTTGGGGCATTTTGGTTTTACCAAAGGGCTTATTCCCTTTGGGGAATTTTGGAATTAATTATTTAACTATTTGATTTATGATTAGGGGAGGTATGATACCAATAATGCCCCAGTTGATATTTAGAAATATTTTTGTTTTGATTTTATGTTATGGATGCAATGATGGATGCTATGCCTAGATAATGATTTGATTTTTCTATATCTATGTAATGTGTCGGTGACATGTGCTAGCTAGATGATAGGTGTGTTATTAGATGCCATTATTTAGATGTAGATGGACTACATATGATGTATGCATTTATGGATGCAGAGCTTATTGTTAAATGCAAGTTTAATTTGTTTTAATTGTTAATGTGTTTAATCTATGTGATATGATATGATAGATGATAAATGTAATGTGATGCATTAATTACATGATGTTGATCTGATGTAAATGAACCTATATGTTTTAATCACTTAAAACATACATAATGCATATGATGTGATTTTAACAATCTAATGGGTGATACCACAAAAAGTATAACAACCATGAATCTTTAATAATCATTCTAATCATAAGAATTAATTATTTAAACATCAAATTTGGGGTGAGATGATGTGATACGTATGTATGATTTGATGGAATGATTTTTTGCTATGTAGGAATTTTTAAGGTTTTTCCTGAGACTTCAAACACTCTAGTTACCCCATCAACAGATGTGTACTGACCATACAAGACTTTTGAAAGGCAAAGCTTTCACTCTGTACCTAGATATTAATTATCTCTGTGTGTGCAAATAGTAGCTAGGATTGGATGGGGTAAGACTGCCCCAAATAAGTGGTGACAACCACTGCTTGCTCTTGGAAAGGTCTAAAATTGGTCATATGGTCTTCAGATGTGCTTATATGAGTAGCCTCCTAAACATGACACATTTTAGGTATCTACAGATAGCAACCACACTAGTGGGAGGAAGAGTGGTAGAAGGAAACTTTGAGAAATAAGAAGTTGTGTTAAGAGGCATAGATTATGGTGGTGGGGTAGGAAATTAAAAGAAGGCTGGAGGAATGTAAGTAGGATAAGAAGTGATATTTATTTAGAATTTGGGAGTTTTATTAGGATTAAGAAAAGTATGTGAGGGTGGTGTAGAAGTGGGAGGATATTTTTATGAAGAAGCGAGGTTAGAATAAGAGGGACGATTGGTATCAGTGGTGATCAACACAATACCCACAGTTGGAGAAGTGGTAGGAGATTTGAGGGAAAAGGATGTGTGAGGCTTGAGGGTGATTTTGTTCTTGGGATAAAAATAGGAATGAATGTTTAGGCATGCAAATTAAAGGTAAGGAGAGTCATGGTGAATTGGGTGAAAAATAATATGACACTAAGTGATGGTGCAAACTAGGGGATGTGGGAGACAGGTTGGATGAGGTGCACAAAATGGGAAAGATAAAAATTTAATTCATAATTAAGTGGATGGTGGTGTGTGTGTGTCGTTAAGGGTTTCCCTCACTAGGGGTGTAAGGTGACACAGTCTAAACTAGTTAGCCATAGTCATCCTAGTGACTTGGATTAGGATTATGACTAATTATGGATAAGCTATCTAGTGAGATACAAGGTGCTTCCTTTGAATTTATTTGAGGGACCACCAAAGTATGGGGGATATGTTCAAGACACTCCATGGAATTGTACACTTGAGCTTTGGCTTGGCTTATGGTCATGATCATAAGCATTTGAGGACAAAATAGAAACTAGAAAGATGAACCAGCCAAAAAGCAGATGTTATAAACTAACCTTGAGTATGACCATTTAGGGTCTAATAACCATAATTTTTAACCATATAGGGTCAATGGTTATGACTATGAATCATCAGGTATCATACGATTAACTCCAAAGATAGGTTATAGGGATTATAGAAGTAGACATAGATGGAAAAAATGTTATAGGATTGTTGTCTAAGTATTTTTTTTTTTTTTTTAATAGATGTTCTTGATGGTGTTTTTGAAAAAAAATTATCTACACAAACAAGCAAATAAACATCAAACAATAAAGATGCAAATGTTTAGTTAGGTTGTATTTTGATGTTTTGTGTTGGAAGTTTTTAGTTTTTTTTGTTTTAGTGTGTTTTGATTTTTGCCTACCCCTAATATCTACAAAATGTGGATGGGTGGCATCTACAAGGCGTGATTATATTCACTCCATGATATACCCAAGGGTACATGGAGAGAAGTAGAGCACAAACGATCAAAAGAGCTTCCTAATGTGGGGTTGGCTCAATGTATCCTAAGGGGCAAAATACCTTCAATACCCTTTTTTAGGGGCATGAGGTGGTGTTGTCTAGAACCTGCATAGGCCAAATAAGCTTTTGCTTCACCCTCAGGAAAACTCGATCAAAAAAAACTACGCAGACACTGATTATTCAGCCCCATGAGCAAGGGCATATAACCTCATACTACCCCAGGCTAGTCCCAAGGGTACTTAGTTTTCCAATGATGAAATCCAAGAAACTATGCAATCTAACTAAGGTGTCTAAAGGGAACCAATTGATGGTTGGGGATGAAGTCCAATGTCATAGATTGGTTTTGCAAAATTGTGTTATGAAAAAGTGATGTGTGTTTTGCAACGTCACATTTCTTTTCTTTTTATTTTTTTTAAAAGAGGGATAACTTTAATGCACAATCAAAAACCAACCTAAAGATGCAAAATGCAAAGCAAAAAACACTAATCCTAAAATTATATTTCTCTAGCATTGAAATAAAGGCAACCTATTGGCAAAATGCAATACAACTAACCTAGACAAGGATGAGGAGAAACAATACTACCTAAACAAGGAAAAGAAGTTGATTCTAAAAAGAAAACAAGAGAGAAGACTTCTAAACTAATGAAGCAAAGAAGGAGTCTACGCTAGAGGAAGAAAGAGAAGAGAAGATACCTACACTAATTTGCATAAAAGAAATGCTATTATGCTAAGAGAAGAAGCTTCTACTCTAAGGTAAGGAAATTGCAAAGAGGAAGATCTATTACTAAGAAGAGGAAATGACAAAAGAATAAAATCAAATCGGAGCTAAAGAAGATAAATAACAATGTTGAAAGAGAAAATCTATTCCTAATGAAAACAAGAAAATTGCATGGAATAAAAACTAATCTATGAAGGAAATAAAAGTGCTTAAAAGGAACTCTAATCTAAGCATAAAAGGAAATCTATTATAATAAAGTAATAAGTGTACATGAAATGAAACTACTTTATGAAAGTGTGAGTACTTGAAAAGAAAATCTAAGCTAAGAAAGAAAACAAAAATATGAAATTAAAACTATGCTAATAAAGCATGTAAAGGCATGAAATGAAGCTACACTAGAAAGCAATAATGAAATTTGAAATGAAGCTATTCTAAGAAAGCAATAAATAAATTGGAAAGGAAACTAATTGTTGTGGAGATTTCCTGCTTACCCTTCTAATATTTGTCACATCATAGGAAACTAAAAAATCACAACGAGTATTGTGGACTCTGGTGGATCCACCTCGTTGACCCAGGAGTAGATTACCTAGAGAGATCTAAACAGACCAGGTCGAGTAAGGAAACCCTAGACAGTGGGCTCGTATATATGTTGTTATGGTGCAATCGCCCATTAACTACCAGATAGAATGATATTCTTTTAATTATTTGTGACCAAACCTACCATTAACAAAGCATATCAAGACCAGACTAGTGCCATGTCCATTGGGTAGTCATAGCAGATTGATATTAAATGATTTAGAAAGGAAAGATAAGGAAGAACTAGTTCATTTTTATTCATTCAAATAATGTAATGCGCAAAAACAATTTAACTAGTGAAAGAAAGCATTATCCACATATTCTGATTGCAATAATACATAAATAAGTAGACATAGATCATCAACATAGGAGATGCCAAGGATAGAGTTGGAATTTTCATTAATATAATTTTTTTTACATATGGAGAGACCAACAAGGCGCTTGGATCTTATATGATGTTTCGTTACATGAATAACATAACAAGGGGTTGTTCCTCTCCATCCTGATTATAGTGATGTAAGAGTCTCCAACTCTGGCATGTTCTACAAGAAATAATCTCAGCGAACAGCGCTCCTTAGGTAGTCTTTGGTAGATGACAGGAGAAAGGGCGATAAGAAAAATAGACAGACACACACAGGGAAAATATGATTAACACATAGACAAAGCTTATACCTGGACTTTTCTCTCTCAGAGGTTTGATAAAAAATCTCTTGTTGTAGCAATATCCCTTTTATAGTGTAGGCTCATCCAAGCGAGACCATAACAACTTGCTACAGCTGGACCAATCTCATTGCCTTCAAAAATAAGATGGAATAAAAAATGGGCACGTAGCCCACACCTTCTATCTATGCAGGTGGTGGTTGTGGTTGTGCATCATCTTCCCCATTGCCCTATGTTAGCGGTTGAGATGCAGCTGACTTGTGCATTCGTGGTGAATAGGGTGATCTGGTCCCCACTCCTCCTTCGAGGTTTCGTAATCTTTGATCGATAAAACCCCACGCTTCCTCATGGAAGGTCGATAAAAATAATAATATATTAAGATCATGCATGGATTTATTTACTCTTTGGCTTGCCCATTCCATGTTGTTCTCAGCAAAGACACATAGGCGATCCACCATCTACACCAAATTTGTAAGCTATTTTGATAATTTCTCATTAGCGTCAATGTCAAAATTTTGAATCTTTTGGAACACAAATTCCTTGATATCGAGGGCTTGAATAAATTCATCCAGTTTGAAGCCACAATCCTCCAACTCATCTTCAATATCTTGTTCAATTTCCACCACTTCTTAGTTCCATAGGAGCCAATTTTGTCTATTTTGCAAGAAGACGAAGACTTTGGCATATTCCTCAGCAAAGAAACAATGAGAACCATCTGCTACGATAGTTTTCAACCTCATTATTGGCACGTAGTTGTCCCTAAATCTCTTTTACATTGGAAATATGGTGTTTACTTTCTAATCTACTTGCTGCAATTGATCTCGCAAGAGGTCAACAGTGTCTCACAATGACACTGAGAGGGGGGGTGAATCAGTGTAGCTCTTTAAAACTTAAATCTTCAACTCTTAAAGTCAAAACAATGAGAACTTAAAACCAAATAAAGCAAACATAACAAGAGAGCATCACACAACACAATATGTATCGAGGTTCACCGATTTGGCTACTCCTCAAAAATTGATTGTTTGGACTCCCATCCAAATCCAGCCTTTGCAAAGCAACAACTTTACAATCAATTTACTAGCACCCACTGGAAGGAGCACCAACCCCTAATTTATCTGCACCAACAAAAAGGAGCACCAACCCCTGATTTATCTACACAAACAGAAAGGAGCACCAACCCCTGATTTACCAGCACCAACTGGAAGGAGCACCAACCCCTGATTTATCTGCACAAACAGAAAGGAGCACCAACCCCTGATTTATATGCACCAACAAAAAGGAGCACCAACCCCTGATTTACTAGCACCAAATGGAAGGAGCACCAACCCCTGATTTACCAGCATCAACTGGAAGGAGCATCAACCCCTAATTTATCTGCACCAATAGAAAGGAGCACCAACCCCTGATTTACCAGCACCAATTGGAAGGAGCACCAACCCCTGATGCCAAGCACCAACTTGGACTTCAATTCTTGTTACTAGAATATTGACATAGAAATGCCTTCACTTTTACAATACCCTGACTGCTCTATTTCTTACTCAACCTCTCTCACAATTCACCCAACACACACCCTTCTCGCTCGCCTATCGCGCACCTCTCGCTCTCTTCGCAAGATAGAATCTGCGCTGCGCAAATTCTCTAAGCAACACTCCTTTTATAACCATCCTTTCTCTATGTAACTCCAATTGTAACTCCTTTCATATTCTCATGTGCCACTTGTCAATTGTAAATCCTTCTTTATGTAACTCCTTTTGTATATATAGAGTAGGCATTTCGTCAAACACGTTACATGCAAAGAATTGACACCATATTCTTCTACCATGACTGTTCGTTTTCTCCTTCATGACTGTTCATTTTCTCCTTCATGACTGTTCATTTTCTCCTTTGTGCATGCATGCATTTTGGTTTTCGAAAAGGCTTTTCATTTCTATTTTAACGACTGTTCATTTTCTCCTTCCACGACTGTTCATTTTCTCCACATGGGCATGCGTCCGTTTCTTTCCATGACTATTCGTTTTCTCCACATGGGCATGCATCCACTTATTTCCACATGTAAAGACCATCTTAAATGATTTCAAATCATTAAAGATTCCTTATGGGTCCACGTAACTATGCAGTCTTCAGTTTCACCATCCTGGTGTTCATCACTAATATCAGACGCACTGTCAACTACTCTGTTCTTTTGGCGAAACTGCAACATGTCGCGATATCGCGACACTTTTGCTACTCTACCTGCCTGCCCTTTTTGAGTCACAAAAATGCGACATTTCGCGATATCGCGACACTTTTTTTTCTCTGCCAGCCTGCCATTTTTGAGTCGTGAAAATGTGACATGTCGCGATATCGTGACACTTTTGTTTCTCTGCCAGCCTGCCCTGTTTGAGTCGCAAAAATGCGACATGTCGCGATATCACAACACTTTTGTTTCTCTACCAGCCTGCCCTGTTTGAGTCGCAAAAATGTGACATGTCGTGATATCGTGACACTTTTGTTTCTCTACTAGCCTGCCCTTTTTGAGTCACGAAAATACGACATGTCGCGATATCGCGACACTTTTTCTTTCTCTGTCTGCCTGCCCTTTTTGATTCGCAAAAATGCAACATGTCGTGATATCGCGACACTTTTTCTTTCTCTTCCTTCCTGCCCTTTTTGAGTCACGAAAATGCGACATGTCGTGATATCGCGACACTTTTTCTTTCTCTGCCTGCCTACCATTTTTGAGTCGTGAAAATGCGACATGTCGCGATATCGCAACACTTTTTCTTTCTCTGCCTGCCTGCCCTTTTTGAGTCACGAAAATGCGACATGTCACGATATCGTGACACTTTTTCCTTCTTGCTCTTTCTCTTTGCATCGGACCGCAAAAATGCTACATGTCACGATATCGCGACACTTTTTCCTTCTTGCTCTTTCTCTTTGCATCGGACCGCGAAAATGCTACATGTCGCGATATCGCAACACTTTTTCCTTCTTGCTCTTTCTCTTTGCATCGGACCGGAGAATACAACATGTCGCAATATCGCGACATTTTTTCTCCTTGCTCTTTCTCTTTGCTTTGGCCCACGAAAATACAACATGTCGCGATATCGTGACACTTTTTTCTCCTTGCATTTTCTCTTTGCTTTGGCTGCGAAAATGCAACATGTCGCGATATCGCGACACTTTTTCCTCCTTGCTTTTTTGCTTCTCTTTTGGCCGCAAAAATGCAACATGTCGTGATATCGCGACACTTTTTCCTCTTTGCTTTTTCGCTTCTCTTTTGGCCATGAAAATGCAACATGTCGCGATATCGCGACACTTTTTTTCTCTTTGCTTTTTCGCTTCTCTTTTGGCCGCAAAAATGCAACATGTCGCGATATCGCGACACTTTTTTCCCTTTGCTTTTTCACTTCTCTTTTGCATATGGGCCACTTTGGTCTTCTTGGACAACCTGTAACAACTTCACCCAAACATCAAAAACATCCTCATAAGCATTTAACATCATTGTACATACTCTGAATAACCTTTGAACTCCTGTCCACTGTATCAACCGATCTATCTGACTGTGTTGACAACAATGACAATATTGCCGCTGCACCTTACTCAACATGCCTGGTGGCATAGATATCAATAAAAATAGACTCAAGGTCCTCCATTTTCTCTATTACCTTTTATTTCATTTCTTGTTTAAAATCCTCCACAGACCCAAATTGATCACTGGCATGGCACTAGCCTGGGAAGGAGCTAACATTTTTAACCGATCAACCTCATTTTGGAGTTGTTGCACTTTGATCTGGAGTTGACCCACCTCCAAAACCTTGGTTTTTAAATATTCTATCTCTTTATATACTGTTGCTGCCACCTATGCCTATGTGGAGACTTGGGATTTCATCATTTCAATGGGTGTAGCTTCTACCTGCATAACACCTTTATTGACGTCGATGGTGGCCTCTTTTAGATTTGGTGGCAAAGTAATATCGAACGTGGAAGTGGACACTTCACCTACCTCTTGCCCTGTTGTTCTTTGTGTCCTGTTTACTCCTTTGCTTGGGGACCTCTGCTCTTCCATATCTTGTATTTGGTCCTCTTCATTAGTGGTAAACTAGAAGGTATCTCTTACCCTTGCCAGTGTAAGACTCTTGGTGTCCTCAGTAGAAGATTCTATTCTGGCCCTTTTGCTGGTAGGAGACTATGAGGGGATTCTTTCCTACACCTCATATTCTCTAAGTATATTAGATAGCCCCCCAGCTTCTATTATTTTCTTTAAAACATTGGGGGGAATGGGATGTTTTCTTTATTGACAACCAGGGTGGCAAAAAATAAGGAAGGTTGGCCTACTGCCACATCGGTCCTCTTTGAAGGACACATCAATGTTAAAGCTAATGAGGTGTTAATTTGTGGTTGCTGAGAGAGATAGGAGACCAATTATTTTCCTTTTGAGGTGGCAACAAGATAAATGGAGGAGGAGGGGAGCTTAGCATTTTCTTGCTATGCCTCATCCACTATCTTCATCATGGCCTCAAAAAAGTGAGTATCTTGTTGGACAAATTGGAAGGTAGGGTTCTAAAATTCCTCTGGAAGGGCAGCTAGGACCAGTGGGACCACCTTATCTACTAATAATTCCTTGTGCAATATCAACTTGGAAGGATAGTCACCAAATACCTCTAGCTTGATATAATGCCTATTGCTCATCTTCCATACCAAGTCCAACGATTGATTTTCCTAGAAGGCCTTTTGCATTGCATATTCAAAATCATCTTTCTTGTGGGTAACTTGTAGAAGGGTAAGCTTATTGGCAACCTTATACCTGTATTGACCCTCAGGATCATGGGATATCCAAGTGACCTCTGAGAAGCAATAGGTGTCCATGTTCCATATGGCCCACAACACTGCAAAGTGGCCTAGATAGGTGTAGGGGCCCATTGATCATGGGATGGATAGCCACGATACACTTCCTTTCTTCCTAATATATCTAATTTTGAATTCGTTGGCATTCTGTCAGGTTATCTCAGGGATGGCAATTAAGGTGGGGCAGTGTCTTGGCAATGCCTTTAGGGGTGATTTAGAACCATATATTTTGATGCAGAAAAAATATTCTACGTAGAAGAAGTCTCCTGCCTTTGCTTCACGTAGGAAGTTTCTCACCCCAACTCTAAACCTGTCAGTCTCCTTCCTGCATAGTCGATTGTGTACTACTGGTAGGACCTTCTCGAAGAATATCTTGTAACTGAATAATCCCTCTTGGATGCACAGCAACTAATCCTAAATGGCATTGGCGGTCACCACCCCTATTTGAGCCACCAGGTACTTATCCAATTGTGCCACAAACAAATGAATTAAAAAAGAATAATAATAAAAAGGAGGAAGTTCCTCCTAGTTGGATAATATGGCCTTCTACAAATTTTGTTAGTTCTTGGTCTATGTTATCACTGATTACATCCTCCCATCGGTAGAGAGGCATCTTATCTATCCTATTGCACTGAATAATTAAAAACATGAACTCCTTTGTAATTAATTCTAATTCTTTGACACCTAGCACCAGGTTAATCATATCTACATAGTCCTAAGCTCATGGATGCAGTAGGAACTTCTGAATAGGGAAACTTGAAGACTTGTGTTTCCCCCTCTTTAAGAGCATCTTTGGGAATGTAGTATTAAGCATAAAATTAGCTTGGAGGGTCAACATCTTGAATTCCATGATCCAAGATGCTACGGTGAGCCTAAATACTTGCCTTATCCGATCTGCCATCAACATAGCCACCACCTAATTTTTATAATCGTAAATGGTACGATTCTTATGGTCATAGGCTACTACCAGCCAGGCCAGGAGATTGAAGAGTGATAAAATCTTAGGTAGGTCATCTAGCCCAAATTGGTGCCCTATTTATTGCATACAGGGGTTGTCTTGGTGTTATTCCATTGCGCCCTCATGAACAGGCTTCTCAGTAGCGTCGAGTGATATTGAGTATATTCCTCTGTGGGATCGAAACTGTAGATTGTGATGCCTTCTACTTCCTTCTACTGCTCCATTGTAATATATCTACTAATATTAGGTGGGTTTTCTAGAGCTTTCAAGTCCTAGGCTCTCCCCATCCTTCTGGTAACCGATAATGTACTAGTAATTCTACTAATTTGCATCTTGACATCACGTACCCCCATCGCGACCGTGCTCGTGGAAGCCATTGGAACACATTGTTGTAGATAGTGAGGGCTTCTTTTCTCTTTTCTATGCTTGACCTCATCGAGATATTTTTTGCATGCGATAATTATGTGGGGGGGGAGTTTTACCACCTTTTAAAGTGCATGCATTTAATTTGGGTAGGTGGTGTTCATGCACTTTTCCATTCGATGGGGCTTGTTGATTGGTTGAGCACACCACATCATATGTGCTTTTAGTTGTGCATTACACCAGCTTGATTGATTTGTGGCTTAGGGAGACTCTTAAGATGCATGGTGATTTTATTTTGGCTCGGATGGGGCACACTCAAGCAAAGTGCGCATGTGAAGTCTGCATTGCATTAACATCTTGCACACCTCAGGAGGATTGGATGAATAGGTTCATGCACCGAGAAAAATTTACATGCTCCATTGGGGAGATGGAGTATGCTGACCTCGAAGTAGGTGCACAAACTTGTGCTCTTGCTTAAAATTCACGTGCTCTAATGGGGTGGAGTGCACAAGACTTAATGGTATGCATGAACTCATGCACCCTTATGACACTCGTGCGCTCCACGATGAAGCGCACAAACCTGGAGGTGGATGCACAACTTTGTGCGCCCGACTAGACCCTTGCGCACTCCATTGGAATGGAGCATGCGAATGCTACTCAAGGCACATGAAGCTTGTGCACCTCCTAGGACTTAGTACTACCCTGATTACTAGAAGGAATAGAAATCAAAGTCTGATTTTTACTTTTATGAGCTCTGAAAAGTACTTATGGGTTCGGTAGTTTGGGGTAGAGCTCCTCTTCACTACATCTCGTGGCCACCAGATCAGCTCCCTATTGATGTTTTTAAGTTCTTCAAAGTCACCAACACAAGGTGCAAAAAGTGAGGGGTGCTCTTTGGCTAATATTTCTTAGCCCAAAATCTCATAGGATATGTCATAGGGAAGTGAAATAACAAATAGATTCAAAAGGTCCTCCCTGAAAACAGCACCAAAAATTATTGTGGAGATTTCCTGCTTACCCTTCTAATATTTATCACGTCACAGGAAACTCAAAAATCATAATGAATATTGTGGACTCTGGAGGATCCACCTCTTTGACCCAGTAATAGATAACCTAGAGAGCTCTAAAAAAACCAAGTCGGGTAAGGAAATCCCAGATAGTGGGCTCGTATATTAACTGTTATGGTGCAATCACCCATTCACTACCAAATAGAATGATATTATTTTAATTATTTGTGACCAAACCTACCATTAACAAAGCATATCAAGACCATACCAGTGCCATGTCCATTGGGTAGTCGTAGCAGATTGATATTAAATAATTTAGAAAGGAAAGAGAAGGAAGAACTAGTTTATTTTTATTCATTCAAATAATGTAATGCATAAAAATGATTTAACTAGCAAAAAAAAGCATTATCCATGTATTCTAATTGTATTAATACATAAATAAGCAGACACAGACCATCAACACAGGAGATGCCAAGGATAGAGTTGGAATTTTCATTAATAAAAAAGTTTTTTACATATGCAGAGACCATCAAGGCACTTGGCTCTTATATGATGTTTCATTACAATAAATCCCAGTTCGAATAATATAACAAGAGGTTTTTCCTCTTCGTCCTGATTGCAATTATGTAAGAGTCTCCGACTCTAGCACATTCTACAAGAAATAATCTCAGTGAACAGCGTTCCTTGGATAGTCCCTAGTAGATGACAATAGAAAGGGCGATAAGAAAAATAGACAGACATACATAGGGAAAATATGACTAGCATATAGACAAAGCTTATACCTGGACTTTTCTCTCTTAGAGGTTTGATAAAAATTCTCTTGTTGTAGCAATCTCCCTTTTATCGTGTAGGCTCGTCCAAGCGAGGTTGTTACCGCTTGTTGCAGTTGGACCAATCTCATTGTCTTTAAAAATAATATGGAATCAAAAATGGGCATGTAACCCACACCTTCTATCTACGCAGGTGGTGGTTACGGTTGTGCATCATCTTTCCCACTAACATATGTTGGCGGTTGAGTGGCAGTTGGCTCGTGTGCTCCTGGTGAACGAGGTGATCTGGACACCACTCCTCCTTCAAGGTTTCATAATATTTGATCGATAAAACCCCATGCTTCTTCATGGAAGTTCAATGAAAATAATAATAGATTAATATCCTGTGTGGATTTATTTACTCTTTGTCTCACCCATTCCATGTTGTTCTCAGTGAAGACACATAAGCGATCCACCATCTATACCAAAGCTGTAATCTATTTTTATAATTTCTCATTGGGTTCAATGTCAAAATTTTGAATCTTTTGGGACACAAATTCCTTGATATAGGGGGCTTAAATAAAGTCATCCAGTTTGAAGCCACAATCCTCCAACTCATCTTCGATCTCTTGTTCAACGTCCACCACTTCTTGGTTCCACAAGAGCCAATTTTATCTATTTTGTAATAATACAAAGACTTTGGCATATTCCTCAACAAATAAATAGTGGGAACCATCTGCTAATATAGTTGTCAACCTCGCGATTGGCACGTAGTTGTCCCTAAATCTCTTGTACATAGGAAATATAGCATTTACTTTTGGATCTCCTTGCTGCAATTTATCTCGCAAGAGGCCAATAGTGTGCCTGGTGGCATAGATGTCAATAAAAATGGACTCAAGGTCCTTCATTTTCTCCACTACATTTTCTTTCATTTCCTATTTAAACTTCTCCACATCCAAATGGATCACTGGCCTGTGCAGCACTGGCCTAGGAAGGAGCTGGCATTTTTAACCGATCAACCTCGATTTGGAGTTGTTGCACTTTGAGCTGGAGTTACCCCACCTCTACAGCCTTGGTTTTTAAATATTCTATCTCTTTCTCTACTGCTGTTACCACCTACACCTAGGTGTCCACTTGGGATTTCATCATTTTTATGGGTGTATATTCCACTCGCATAACACCTTTACTGACGTTGATGATGGTCTGTTTTAGACTTGGTGGCAAAGGAATATCAAACGTGGTAGTGGACACTTCACCTGCCTCTTGCCCCGTTGTTCTTCATGGCCTGCTTACTCCTTTGCTTGGGGACCTCTACTCTTCCATATCTTGTATCTAGTCCTCTTCATCAGTGGTAAATTTGAAGGTGTCTCTTACCCTTTCCAGTGTAAGACTCTTGATGTCCTCAGTAGAAGATTCTGTTATGGCCCTTTTGTTGGTAGGAGACTTCGAGGGGCTTCTTTCCTGCACCTCATATTCTCTAAGTATATTAGATAGCCCCCCAGCTTCTATTATTTTCTTTAAACCTTAGGGGAATGAGACATTTTTCTCAATTGACAATGAGGGTGGCAAAAAATAAGGCTAGCCTACTACCACATTGGTCCTCTCTGAAGGACACATCAGCATTAAAGTTGATGAGGTGTTACTTTGTGGTTGTTGAGAGAGAGAGGAGGGCAATTCTTTTCTTTTTGAGGTGGTAGTAGGAGAACTATAGGAGGACATCCACTATCTTCATGATGACCTCAAAAAGGTTAGTATCTTGTTGGACAACTTGGAAGGTAGGGTCCTAAAATTCCTTCAGAGGGGCAACTATGACCAGTGGGACCACCTTATCTACTAATAATTCCCTGTGTAGTCTCAACTCGGAAGGATAGTCACCAACTGCCTCCAACTTGCTATAAGGCCTAGTGCTCATCTTTCATACCAAGTCCAATGATTGATTTTCCTGGAATGCCTTTTGCATCGCATATTCAAAATCATCTTTCTTGTGGGTAACTTGCATAATGGCAAGATTGTTGGCAATGTTATACCTGTGTTGACCCTCAGGATCATAGGGCCTCCAAGTGACCTCTGGGAAGCAATAGGTGTCCATGTTCCATATGGCCCGCAGCACTACAAAGTGGCCCATATAGGTGTAGGGGCCCATTAAGCATGGGATGGGTAGCCATGACACACTTCCTTTCTTCCTGAGATATCTAATTTTGACTTCCTTGGCAATCTATCGGGTTATCTCCAGGATGGCAATTGAGGTGGGGCAGTGTCTTGGCAATGCCTTTGGGGGTAATTTAGAACCATATATTCTGTTGTAGGAAAAATCTTCTACGTAGAAGAAGTATCCTACCTTTGCCTTGCGTAGGAAGTTTCTCACCCCAACTCTAAACCTTTCAGGCTCCTTCCCACACAGTCGAGTGTGTACTACTGGTAGGACCTTCTTGAAGAAGCTCTTGTAACTGGAGCATCCCTCTTGGATGCACCACAACTGATATTGAATGACAGTGGTGGTCACCCCCTATCTGAGCCACTAGGGACTTATCCAATTGTCTCACAAAAAAATAAATTAAGAAAGAATAATAAGAAAAAAGAGGAAGTTCCTCCTTGTCGGCTAATATGGCCTTCTGTAATTTTGTTAGTTCCTAGTCCATGTTATCATTGATTACATCCTTCCATCAGTAGAGAGGCATCGTATCTATCCTATTGCACTGAATAAATTAAACCATGACCTCCTTTGTAATCAATTCTAAGTCTTTGACACCTAGCACCAGGTTAATCATATCTACATAGTCCTAAGCCCATGGACGTAGCAGGAACTTTTGAACAGGGAAACTTGAAGGCTTGTGTTTCCCCCTCTTCAAGAGCATCTCTAGGAATGTAGTATTAAGCATAAAATTAGCTTGGAGAGTCAACATATTGAAGTCCATGAACCACGATGCTATGGCAAGCCTGAATACTTGTCTTATCCAATCCATCATCAACCTGGCCACCACGTGATTTTTATAATCGTGAATGGTGTGATTCTTATGGTCATATGCTACTACCATCCAGGCCAGGAGATCTAAAGAGTGATAAAATATTGGGCAGGTCAACCGGCCCAAATTGGTGCCCCATTTATTACATATGGGGGTTGGCTTGATGCTATCCTATTGTGCCCTTATGAACATGCTTCTTAGTAGCATCGGGTGGCATTGATTATCTTCCTCCGTGGGGTCAAAAATGTAGATTGTGATGCCTTCTACTTCCTTATGTTGCTCCACTATAATATCTTTATTATTATTTGGTGGGTTTTCTAGAGCTTTTGAGTCTTGGGCTCTCCCCATCCTTCTGGTAACCAGCCATGTACCAGTAATTTTGCTAATTTGTGTCTTAACATCAGGTATCCTCGTCGCGGTCACGCTTGTGGAAGCCATTGGAACACACTGTGGGTTGGGGGTTGGGCACACAATTCATGTGCCTTACAGGGCTTTCGCATGCTCCATTAGAATGGAGAAAGCTAGAAAGATCAAAGCGCACGCACGGAGGTGCACACCTCTTGAAGGACTTTGTGTGCTCCATAGGAGTTGAGCGCATGGGCTCTGGATGAGTGTACAAAGGCACGCATCCTTTGAAAACTTTATGCATTTCTCTCCATAGTGGAGCACATGGGATCAGGATGGGTACACGATTTTGTACACCCTTTAGGGGCCTTGTGCGCTGCACACTCTCGTAGATCACACGGACTTTGCATGGGGTGCACCAAGTTGTGCACCTCTTAGGAACTCTTGTGCACACCATTATCCAATGGGGCGCACGGGCTTAGGTTGGGCACACAACTTGTGTGCCCATAAGGGTTCTTGTGTGCTCCACTAGTGGAGTGCACGAACTTGGCTTGGGGTGCACGACTTGCGTGCCCTTGGATTTTTTGTGCACCCACTCTCTAGTGGGATGCACGAGGGTGGACTCAGGTGCACTAGCTTGTGCGCCCTTAGGGAGAATGACAAAAGGGGCCAAAAAAGAGGACTGCCATTTTTGGGGTTAACACTAATCTAATAAAATGATAAAGAACTTGAAGGACAAACTAATCTAAGAAAGGAAAAAATCTTTAAAGGAATTATATTCTAAGAAAGTACGAAATGAACGTAAAATGAAATCTATTCTAGAAAGCAAATGATGATGATGATGATGATAGGGCTCATTACCCTTTAGGTACCTACCCGCTTTCGATTCCAAGGATTGCACAAAGTGCAAGGGCAGAGCATACGTAGAGTGAGAACCCCTTTTAATGTGAAATGCTTGTGCAAGAGTGATATTCTTTAACCAAGAAGGATAGACACTCTTTTGATCTCCAATATTACCCTAAGGTGTGAGGAGAGAGCATACAAGGTCTACATTTGTTTAATGTAATATGTGAGAAGTTAGGGCCTACTTTTAATATCCAATATCACCCTAGGGTGTGAGGAGAGAGCATGCATAAAGCCACAACCCATATTTAATGTATAATGCAAGGTGCAATGAGAGGTGAAAAGATTACAAAAATAAAGGTAAATTCCTTAGCCCCAAAAGTGTCCTCCATTTTTATCCTCAAGATTACCTTATGAGCATGAGAGGAGAGCATATGGAGGGGATAGACTAATTTTTTTTAATGTGAAATCTTAAGAATAATGGATATTAATTAACCAAAACAAATATTTTAAGATGCAATTGCCTTTACAAAAATCACACTAAAAACAGAGAATAAAGCCTCCTACCTGAGGTCCTGAGCTATATGGGAATTGATAGAGTCTATTTTCTATTTCTATGATCAAAACTGCATCTAAGACTCCAATCATTATACCCCTAACAATTTATAAACATAACCATTTGACCTCAAATGAATTACTATAGTAGGGGTGTCTGGTTGACAAGGTTTGGTGGCCTTGGTTTTAGACTTCTTAGGGATCAATTGATTAGGTTTTTTTTTCTATAGAAAAAAATAGTTAGAATGATTAGAAGGTGGTTTGTAATGAAGACCAAAGGGTAATAATAAGCTAATACAAGAAGCCACATTAAAAAGAAGGCTAATTATAAAAAATATGATAAGATTATTTTTGCAAGCTATTAACAACTCTAACAAAAAGCCTTGAATTTGTAAAAGGAAACTAAAGCCTAGGTAAAAAAATAAAAATTCTTGAGAAGGGGGCAGGTAGATGCCCCAAACTTGATGGATAATAAGGTGGTAAGAACTCATACACACCTAAGGGTCATGATGTGTTATGGGAGACTAGTACCTGACTGTTGGGTCTGGCTTAGAGTGACATCGAGCTGGATTGACAAGTGTTTGGGTCTTGATGGTTATGATTGATACATTCGAGGTTAGACAGTGATATATGAGTGCAAAAAATGGTATATTGACATGGATGTGTCTCAGTCTGGCTGGATTTAGGACTATGTTGATGTTGTTTCAAGCCTAAAAATAGATAAAATACAGTAAAGTAAGAAGTTAAACATAAAAATTACTAAAAGAACACACAAGGCATGTGCTAAATGAAAGACAAAAATAAAATAATTAATTCTATTACCTACAAAATGAAAAATTCCAAGTGTGGTCAGGGTGTCCCACCAGACATGCCAAAACGTGGGATAAAAGATACCATTTTTATTGATCAAGAAATATGATACAATAATCTTTTACAAATTCTCTCTTGGGCTTACAATAGGGACTTCCCAATATGGGATTTTCCCTTTTACAAAAGTTCACAAAATGATATCCAAATAGTCTTCTATGCCCCCTCGAAGTAAGGGTGGATTTTGGAGCCTCATTTGTTTGACCACCCTAGGTTGTATGCACCTCCATGGCTCCTACACATAGCCAACCACAAGAAGTTAATAACATCAAATGGGCCTCCCTTTTTTAGGCCAAAATTAACAAAAATATGCAAGCAATAAAATGTTACAAATCTTGATTAAAGCAAATAACATATCATTAAAATGTTATGAAACCTCAATAAATATACCTTGCTTAATCGTTTGTCTATTATTGATTCTATGTCAGACGACCTCTACTATGAACCACCAAGGATCTAGTGGTCTTGACTGCTAACTGCCATGCGACGACTATGACCTTCATTGCTCATATCTAGCTAAAGCTTGTTGTGAACCTCTAAAAAGGTGTTAATGGCTTCTAGTCACAATTTGGAGTAGATTTGATCCTCTGTATGTGAGCAACTTCAAAAAAATAATTATGCATCTTCAAGCACACATTGCTTTCCATGATTGATTTCTACATTACGAGGATAGTTGCAAAAGAGGATGAGCACACACAAAGGGGTTCACTAAAAATTTTGGTAGAGTTTTGGCTTGTGATTTCAATTCTTGTTGCAAATGAAGGAAAAGAGGGGGTATTTATAGACTTTTTGCAAGGGAGAGAAGGTGGTGACTTGGAAATGACATGGCATAACATGGCAGCTATGTGGCATGGATGGAGGGATGTGGAAAATCTAGAGAATTCTACTTGGGGTGGTCAAGGGGAGTGTGCACCATGCCTTATTAATGACCTTGGATGGGGAGAGTCCTCACCCCACTCAAGTGGCATGTGCACACCATACCCCATAAATGGACTTAGGTGGGGAGGATCCTCACCCTTCCCAAGTGGCATTAAGAGGTATGGAGAAGGTGAGGGTGCATGGGGATGTGGCAAGTAGGAGTAGACTAGGATAGGGTGAGGTGGACCTATTCTAAGATCAAAAGGAGGGGTGTGCACATAGAATAGGGAATTGTGCACATAGACTAGGGGGATGGGAAGTTACATGGTGACTAGGGGCTTAGTGTAAGAGAGTGCTTAGTGGGGGAAAGGGGCTAAGGAGGGTATTTTTTTATTTTTTTGAGGTTATAAAGTGGGATTGGAGAATTTTGGGCATTATTTGAGTTTTTAAAAAATTGTTTAATTTAACCTTAAGCAAACATATAATTGACACTTTTAGGTGTCTATAATAATCCTATAAGCATAAGAGTGATTTGCTAATAGTGGTATCAGAGCTACAATTTAGGGATAAGAGTTGTGTTCTAAGTGCTTAGAAGAAGAGGTACAAAAGAAAGAGCTAGTGTTTGTAAGCATTTGAGGCAACAACCTTGTATTGGAACAAGGAAGCAATATCTAGAGTTTAAGTGCCTAAGCTTGTAGAACATCCAAGAGAGGTTTTCCAAGTTTATAGAATTCTCAAGAGAGGACATGTCCAAAAAAAGATGATTAGAAATTGAGTATTAGATCCAAGTTTAATAAGGAAATTGCATGAGAAAGTTCTAAACATTTGAGTTGATCTATAGGAGAAACACTAGACTACACCTGAGGAGAGCATCTAAAATAAAGAAACATTGGTATATGCCTAAGGAGAGCATCTAAAATGGATAACCTAATCTACACTTGTTGGTCTACATCTGAGGAGAACATCTGGAATAAAAAACCTAATCTACACATGAGGAGAAGTCTAGAAATGTCTAACATAATGCCTGAGGAAACATTTGAGAGACACTGGTGTAGTCAAGTTGGAATTAAGGAAATATACGCAATACTGTATCGTGTCAAAAATACCAACAAAAATTTCACCAAGGTGACTGCACATGCAATTATTAAAGCTGAAAAGGTTATAAATTTTTTTATAACAAAATTTATTTGAGAAAGTGAATTTTGGAAAAGGGAAAGAATTAAATAGAATTAAATTAGGAGAATTGAAAATGAAGATTGATATTTGAATTGAAGAGGATTATTAATTGAAGAAAATAATTGAAGGAAATTTATTGGGAGTTATAAGAAGGATTTAATAAAAAAATAAAAGAGATTAAAAAATATTTCAATCCTCTGGCACCCCTATGCTTTCTTCCAAGAAGCAAAACGTGATTGAAACAGTCCGTAGGCTGAGGAAAAGACCCAATAGCGAATCCCCTGAGCCTAAGACAAAAATTGTCTGCTCCTCCGTCCGTCTGAAGAAGATGGCCCAAAAAAATGAATCACTGATCATTGAGTTAGAGGATGATGAAAAGGATACCCCTGACCAATGCATGCAGCAGTTTATCATCAAATCTATCTCTAATTGCATATCTCAACTGGCTAACTTGTGCAATGCACTAAATATATTTTTCTTCAAGAAGCCCTTCTCCGAGGATGTTTTCAAAGCCCCTACTGAGGACGTCAAGGTTGTTGTTGCTCCTATGGATGACCAAGGTGAGGACAAGGATGCTAACATGGATACGTCGAATGATGAGATTCAGGAGGTTGGTGTTGAACCTGATGAAGAAGCCTAAGGACATCCTTTCTGTGCGGGGTGGTTGGAGGCTTTACTTTTGCTACCTGAAATTTTTTTTTTTTTTGGTTTTAGTTTCTACATAAGGTTACCCTCTATTTTTTGCTATGTTGTACTAGTTTTGTCATGGGGATAGCCTCGGTGGTATTTTAATTTTGAAGGAATGTGTCTTGTGTCGCGGGAATAGCCTCGGTGGTATTCTGGTATTGAAGGACTATGTCCTGTTTTGTTCTCTTTTGGGCTCTTGGCTTCTATAGCCTATTTGTAATCAGGTTTTGGGTCCTTGTTAAAACCCGTGCGTAATATAATTTTTTTAACCGATCAAAAACAAAAAATAAAATTTGATTATTAAATGGTTAAAAAATAAAGAAGAATGGTTGAAGGGAGTTAAAAGAAGATAATTAATTAGATAAGAAGAATATTTGAGAAAGAAAAGTGAAAAAATATTTGAATGAAATTTTGAAATTGAAGAAAGAGATTAATTGAAAGAAGAATAAAATTTTAAAGAGAGAAAAAAGAAAAAATTGAAGTTGAAGATTGAATTAAAATTGAATAAAAGAAGAATATTCAAAATTAAAAATTTAAGAACAAGAAATAATTGAAGAAAATTGAAGAGAAAAAACTTTGAAGAAAGAAATTGAAGATTGAAAATTGAAAGAAAAAATTAGTGATTAAAGAAAAATTGAATTGAAGATTAAAGAAAATAGACGAAGAATTTTTTAGATAATAAATTTGGAGATAAATTTTTTCTACAAAGAATTTAAAAGAACTGAAATTGAAGAAAAAAAAGAGAAGAAAATAATTGAAAAAAATAATAATTTGGGAGTAATAAGGAATTCTACAACAAAGGAAATTAAAATTGAAGAAGAAATTTGTGTGAACAAAAGAATTGATTGAAAGAACAAAAATGAGTGCATCAAAGAGGTATTTTTCAAAGTCACATATGTTCAAAGAAGCAAATATCATGAAGAAAGATGTTCAGAGACAAATAAGATATTGTCACAAACATGTTCTACGATACAAGGAAACACCATGTTGAGCAAAGTGTAGCAAACAGTATTGTCATTGTTGTCAACACAGTCAGACTGATTTATTGATGCAATGGACAAGAGTTTATTGAACAGCAAGGTGCAGCCAAAGTACAATGGATAGGAGTTCGGTGTTGAGCAAGGTGTTGCGGGAGGATTGTCATTGTTGTCAATACGATCGGTTAGATCTAATGATGCAATGGACGAGCGGTTCGAAGTCACTCGGATGCGAGAGGATAAAGTTCAGAAGTTAGTCGGATCATGAGTCCTTAAATGATAGATGCACAGAAACAGAAAACATAATTCAGAATGAGAAGAAGAAGTCTTCAAAACCTGAGATGTCAAGAAGCGAAAAGGTTTTTTTTTTGTGAAAACCAAGGCAGTCAGAATAAAAAGTTTTATTTAAAACCATGGATAACATATTTGAAATGGGTTTTTCTTAAAACCCAAGTTGGCTCTTCGTTTCGTTGAAAAAGATGCCCCGGTGATGAAGATATTTAATTTTAAATATTTAGTTTAAATTTTATTTTATTTAAAATTTAAATTAAAATATTAAATTAAATTAAAAGGGCCGACATGTTACTATTTCGCGACAATAAGCTACAGGAAAGTGACGAAGGTGGAAGAAGTGTTTGAGGCCGACAAAGTTAAATTTGGGCCGACGGATTTTAGGGTTTGGCAGCTGACAAATTCTAGGGTTTCTCAACAGACGTTCTTTTAGGGTTTGTTCCTAAAACTTCTTCTATAAAAGCAAGGGTACTTCGAGTTTGAACAATGGGGTGAAAAGATAAAGTGCGAATGCGAGCATAGTGTTTGTGAAAGTGAAGTTCGTGTTGAGCAGAGAGCAGAATGTGAAACGACACAGAGTGTGCAAAGCGTGTTCCCAGAGAAAGCAGAGTGTGCAGAGAAGTGCGAAGGGCAAATTTGATTGCAAATTCTGGCTGTAGCAGTGCAACAAACTGTGTGAAGTGATTGTGCAAGAGAGAGCAGAGTGCACAGATATTGCAAAGGTGATGTAAACCAGTTAGAGTCTTGCAATAACAAAGGTATATGTCAAACATTTTTTATTCAATATTGAAGTCCAGTTGGTGCTGGCAAATTAAGGGGTTGGTGCCTCTTTCCAGTTGGGTCTTGGTAAACAATTTGTCCAGATTGGTCTTGGCAAATTAAGGGGTTGGTGCCTCTTTCCAGTAGGTGCTTGGTAAAATAGGAGTTGGTGCTCCATTCCATTGAAGCGAGATAAAGTTAAGGGGTTGGTGCTCCTTCTAGTTGGTCTTTGGTAAAGGATTATGTAAAGTTGTAGCTTTGCATTGATTGGATTTGGATGGTAGTCCAAGCAGTCTTTTGAGGAGTAGCCACATTGGTGAACCTCGTTAAAATGCTGTGTTATGTGTGATGCTTTCTTGATGCATTTAGTATCTCTTTTATCTGCTTTAAACTGCTGCTGGTTTTATAATCTAATTGTTTTAGAAGTTTTTAAAGAACACACTGATTCACCCCCCCTCTCAGTGTCATTGTGATTACAACACACCAAACTACAAATAGTACCAAAAACCAAATATGAAGATAATTCTTGGGACATTGATTCAAGAGCTAGCCATCATATTATAGGCAAACATATATTGGTTTGATTCCATTCAAGTAAAACCAAGTATACCAATTAAGATAGTGGATGATAAAATCTATCAAGTACAAGGATCAGGGAATGTTACACTTAGTCTACCATATTCAAAATGTACACTAGAAAATATGCTTTATGTTCTAGGTATAACAAATAATCTAATTTTAGTATCATAATTGTTGGATAAAGGAAGAACAATAGAATTCAAAACCATCAATGGTAATAAGAGATGTCTTATTAAAATACTAAACAAATTTGAAGCCTTTGGATCCTACAAAAGTGGCATATTTGCTTTGGATGTGATAGAACTTGCACAAAAACATTTGGATCAACTTTTGCCAAAAGAACAATATTAGAAGAGGTATTTTATTGAACATAAAACTCTTATGGCAAAGGAACATGATAAGACATCAACAAAGTTGGAAAATATGTTCTTTGATGACTTCCTCAAAAGTACAGGTGACAACTCAAAGGGACAAATTTAGAACTTGAACCAGAATCAGTACCAGCATCAAAATAAGCCAGAATGCATCAAAAGACTAAGAGCACATAAGGAAAAATGCCTTCATACCAAATAATATAATACAAGGGGGTGTTGGAGGTATTACATTATTTGGTACCTTGCAATATTAATGCAAGGACCTTGTAAATAATTTATATTAGGGTGTGTTTAATATTTGAGTCTATAGTAGATGTCATGTTACTAAGTGTGAGTTATGTGTCATGTAAATAAATTTGGATTTATGTGTGTGAGTTGGCATGTTAGTAAGTGTGAGTTATGTGAGTGAAGGACATGTTTATAAGTGAGGAGTTATGAGTTATGTGCAATCATGAAATATTGTCTTTATGTAAATATGTGAAAAATATGAATATTTAGATCTCCAATGAGTTTGAGGAGTTGAAGAATTTTTGTAAGTGCAAAGGTCAAGAGTCATGTGAATATGAAGAGTCTCATGTATGTATATATTGAATATAAAGCTTTGTAATATGTAATCGAACAAGCATTGCATTTATGCATTGCTTATAGTAGATATATTTTCAATAATATTTCAATGATATTGTTATTGTTATTGTGTGAGATTTGCATTTGAGATATTGATCCTGTGGAATTATCTTGTGAGAATAAGATTCATTTTCTAATAGGTTTTTAGAGTATTTTTTTACCCAAAAAATAACTAGAGTGACATACTTTGTGAGAGCACATCTCGTAGATTTTGAAAAGTACTTATATGTGATAATTGGGTTAATAGTAAAGAAATTATGGCCTCCAAAAATGCATCGAATGAAAAACATTTATGGCATTGATACTAAGATCTTGTGTTAGCACCAACACTAAAATACGGAACTAGTGCTAGTAAATGGTGTTCACCCATGCTAAAGGCTAAGCATTAATGAAAGAACTAGCACCAATCTAGGATGATGACATTGGTACCAATGCTAGTTGATGCCATCGACACTGGTGCAAATATTGAGGGATGGTGACATGTTTTCTTTTAATATATGCATGGGGCTATCCCCCTACATTGATCACCTTCAACATTTGGGAATCAGGAAATAGGATTTTAGGAAGGAATTAATTACCATGGAAGAACTTTAAGCAAACAAAAATATTTAAAATAACTTACAAGTATGTACAATTGAGAGAATTAGCTAAAAATAGTTTATAAAACTTTGAATATTGAGAATTATATGGATAAAAATGTGTACAATATATCAAGATAAATTTTGAGAAATTGCATCTATGCAAGTAAACACAACTCTACTAGTGTCGATGATAGGAATTTTTTGTCAAACGTCTTTTCCTCCAACAACATACATAATCATTATCTTTGGATCTACTTTGTACTCATATTCAATATTTCTCTTGTACTTCGTGATTAGCAATATACATGAAAAATGTACTCCAGGTAGCCATGTGAAACAAGATAATCAAAATTCAAAGGACCTATCCCATTCAATGTTCTTAAAGAGCATAGTATAATTTGTATCCATTGGACATCAAGTTGTAAAAAAGTGTCTTCAAGGTTCTTTTGGCAAAATTATTTCTTCTCCACTACTTCCCCTCCACTTCAAACACAACCATATCATTAATTCATTGCTATGAAAATAATGCCCCTCTTAAATATTTTTAAAAGATAAAATCAACATGCATACACCTCTATCAAAACACTCTTAACAAATAGAAATATCACTATTCATGCTCTTCCTCCTTCAAAACAAATGAATGCTCGCATTCACTTTGAAAGCCCATGGCACAAATACCATATTTAAATCATTTTCATGCCTTCATCCAAAAATAAAATAGAACTTACTACAACCATAATTGATTTAAATCAATAATGATTTCCTACTTGCATCTTAATTGGTTACGTTGTTGTTGTATATAATGTCTTCTCTAGTGTAATGCATGTCTTCTTCAAGTATAATAAGGTGATCAAAGTAATAATGAATTCATTAAATCGATCATCAATATTCATGCCACATATAATGGTGTATTCTAAAAGGAAGTTATATACTTCATTAGATGGCATGCCTCAATCAAAGTTGATTTTGTATTTATAGCACATCCTTATATATTTGTACTCATAAATGGCTAAAACACAATCTTTAGCATGGCCATAAAATTTGGCATAAAAAGGGCTTTGTCCTCTCTAAGTATTTATGGAAGCACTTAATATTTTTGTTGCACAAATGGTTTTACTCTCTCTAAGTTTTTTGTGAAAGCACTTTGTCTTCTTGTTATGTCCATGCTCTTCTCCTTCAACATGCTATTATTTTGTGAAGGATGGCTTCCTCCACTTTGATACCACTTATATTGATAAACGGAGAAAGGATTTATTTTGTGTAGATTTGACTATAATATACAATATTTTTATATTGTTAACAAATGGATTTCCTTAAGCTGCAAGCTTACTACAGTTTTAAGGGCTTTGGCCTCTCTTTAAGAGGTCCAAGGTTCAAACCCCAATTAGTATGAGGGGACCGGAAACCCTCATAAAACATGTGTAATATCATTGAAAAACAAATGGATTTCCTTGGAATCACCCAAACTACCTACTTATTATAACTACCAAGACATATTCTCATCTATTATAATTTAAATAAATGTTATCATGTGACTAGAAGGTTATTAGATAACTTGTTAATACGACAAAATAAAAGGCCTTTTATTTTATTTCTACTCTTGATTTACAATGGATTACTATGGAAATTTGATGGTTTAAAATTGGAAATTTGTCATCTAACTAGCATTAAGTATTTCATTCTAGGTAGGTACACTTGTGAGGCATTGGGTACTATATATACATTACAGAACTAATAGGTCTAACCTACATGCTCATAAAATAAAACTTAGGCTCTTCATTGAGATTTAGTCAACATTCATAACTCAACCTAAGGATTCAATAGAAAGGGAAAAGAAACCATATATTCACGACTATATTATAGCATTTAAGAATAAAGCTAGAAATTATAAGAATCTTGGATTAAATTATAGAAACTAAATATTGAAAAACTAGTAATAAATAAAATAATAGAAATTAGCATACCATATAATTGACTATGAAAGTTAGAAAATAATAAGGTTAAGCAGTTTACAAATGATTAGGTATAGAATATGGAAATATAAAAATGTTCATCAAAGTTCTTACAAACCATACACACTTGCAACAAGCCCTAACTCTAAGGGTAGGCATAATTTCCTATTGTAGGAAAAGAAGATTAACCACTTGCAACGTACTTCATTTGTAGATCTACTTTTATTACTAATGAAAAAATACATAGAAAAGTTGCATTCATCACTTTGTTGCTAACTTGGAGTTATGTATATATATTGATGTTATTGTTTCTCCATTATAAACTATTTGATACTCTCAAGGGATGCAGTTGAAACTATCACATTCAAACAAATCTACAAATTGAAAGATTACAAAATAAAATGCAAATTTGGGTTTCCCTACAATTGGAGAATCAATACTATAATTTGAATGGTCAAAATAATTATAAGGGGAACATAAATATATGCCAAGTTGGATTCTATCTAGCATAACAATATAGTTCATATTCCTAGATAATGGTCTGATTACATCAGCATCTCTACAAAAAAAAGGCAATTAAAATATGTTATATTCTTCCTCGTTTCTAATGATATACGAGTCTTATAGACAATAATTAGACCAAATTATTTCTCTATGAAACTAATGCACATGGTATAATACAATTGGTTGTCATGACATGAAATCAACAATGATTTTATTAACCACATTCCCATAGTTTGACAATCACAAATTCTTTTAGTTTTGGCAAAGGTGACTCGAAAACGAAATTGTTAACACCATATTTGCTTTTCTATAGCAAGTTTGTGTTCTTGTAGTATGAAGGGAATGTAGGTCCACTCTAGGTGATACAAGTTAGTGTCTAGCATTCATCACATTATAGATAAACTTAGGTGAAAATTATCCAAAATTCCATTAAATTTTTATTATATTACATTATCCTTTACAAACTATAAATATTGTTGCCATTTATATCAAAATAGTATCATTAAATACAAAATTGTAGGGTTTACAAGCAAAAATATCTACTTAGATGAGTTAATTGAATGACGCATATCTCTCCCTACTAATACTATTACATAATCCTATGCAATGCTCTCTTTGTTCACCATCTAGGCCTGTTGGCCTGCATTTCACAATCCCCCTCATACTAAGTCATTTTGGGCCTACATTGGTCCCTAATATTATAAGTCATGGAGTAAGTCTAACTACTCTCCCTATGGTAGCTTCTGGTCCTTTGGGTGTCATTCCATCTCCACAATTCACTCTCCTTATTCAAGAGTATCTTCTTTGTATAGTTCACAAATGGAATCTAGAGCATTAAGTACTTGGATCTAAGGACTATCCACTAATGCCCCAAAGTGTCTACAATCTCCACATAGTTTCCTACCCTAAATGTTGCCTTGAAGTTTAGAAGTGAATGGCATTTGTGTTTCCATAGTGCCTTAGGTAGCTCATCCAATCTAACACTAGACCCCTATGCTACTGCTTCCGTTATTTCATTTGGCATATCCTTGAATGTTTAAAGGTCTAATTACTTGTGCCTTCTTATGCATAGCCCATACTCTTTATGCTAGATAATTTTCTTTATATCTCACATGATTTACCTCACATTTTCATGTGTAGGACATATCATCAAGGGTTCATAGTGTTCCTTCTCCAAGTACAAAGTGGATTCATCCTACCTTGTTATCTTATTTTGAATGGAATTTCAAAAGGCTTAGATGACCATATATCCCATAGAGAAATTGGAACTTAACTAGGTGCATTTAGGCAATATGGAATTGTGCAAACAAAATTCATAAAATAAATTTTACTAAATAGAAAGACAAGAAGAATAAACCTAGTTAAGTGCTTTTGGATTTGTGTTATCCATAGGTTGACTCTTGTCCAATCTATTAGGTTTGCATCCACTTTTCCTTCAAGTATAAGTAGACCACTTTGGAAAGAGGTTTGTATTCATCTATCTCTTTGGCCAATGTGATTGTAGTGTAATTTTGTTAATTGCTTAACCTCTTTTTTCACCTCCTTCAACTTGTCTAAAGTTATCTCCATTCTTTTTCTCATCTCTGCAAGCTCATTCTATTATATTTTTAAGAGCTTTTCATTGTTCTATTTAGTGGCTTTCATGTCCTCATACTTTCGCAAGAAAACATACCCCTAGTTATATGACTTAGTCTATATTTTCCATATTGTTATCTTCCCTATGGTTATTGTTAGTTGTAGTTGTAAACTATGGGTTGCTTTAACTTAACTCCACTTGGCAGCTTTGGCCTTGGCCTATGCTAGATCTTCTCATAGTCTATGGATTTTCTCTATAGACAAATCTAAAGCATGTTGAAGAATTGCATTTATAGCTTCCAATAAAACTATGGGAATTGTGGGAGTGTCCTCTACGTATAGGGGTTTACTCTATCTCATAGACCTTGTCTCAATTTTAAGTGTAGGGATTTCCAAGGATATATTTTCTTCCTCCCATTTTAGCTTAAATTCAATGATTTGGCATTCTTCATTGGTTTCTCATTTAGAAAGCTCCATCGATTTTTATTCTTCATTTCTTCTAGTCATTGTGGCTATTCTGAGTCTAGCTTTGAATATTTTGATTATTTTTGGGAAGTTTCTTCTACCAAGGTTTTGAGAGGGTCATTAGTAGTTCTCCTTACCCACACTTTTTTTTTTGTGGTGATGAAGGATGTGTTTCTTCTCTTGCTATTAAAGTTTCCTCATCCCTCCATAATTTCTCTCTATTGGTCTACTTGTAAACCCTCAAAGAAGTTTCTAGATCCTCTTCCTCTTCTAGTTCTAAATTCAAAATAGGGATGTTCATGGGGGATCCATAGTTTTGTGGAGGTGGATGTAAACAAATTGTCCTTCGTGGCCCTAGGTCTCTGTTATCTGGTTCTCTTTGGAAACTAGGGTTCTGGTGGTTTCTCAGTGATAGTTTCTATGGGATGCTCTATATTCTTTCTCACTATTTATCTACCAGTCCCAATGAATCTTTCCCGTGTAATTTGACTTTTGTTTTGCTAGGTCATCTTCAACTAGGAGTTGAATGAGACTAGTTTCTCTACCTATTTGGACTTTTTAGACGACTTCTTGTAATGATTTTATGAGGAAATATGAAAGGTTGTTTCTTCCCCCGTGGCAAAGATGATATATTATACAAATAAATTGAGAAAACAAAGTCATGGCAAGCTTTGCAAATAATGTACCTCACGATATGGATGGCAACCTCATCCCAAGATGTAAGTAGCGATGCCTTATACATTCCTTTTAGTGTAGCATCAAGTTCTTTGCCTTTCTACCAAAAATGCTTTTTTGTAGTTTGTAGCTTCTACTTTGTTATTATATAGTTGGCTTTCTTTGTTGGTAATTTTGTAGTTGTAGTGGTCTCTTTTATCATCAATATATTGATGTTTCTCATTGCAACATTGATATCCCTGAAGTAGGCTATGTTACCCTGAAGTGTCCAAGAAAACTCAAGGATAATCCTTTCATGTGTATGGTTAATCACTCGAAGTACTCCATCCATCCCACATTTGAAATCTACATCACCTACGATTTTTGCCTAACCTTCTTCATATTTTCCAATTTTTTATGCTTTTGTGCATGCCCAATTGTTGCACTAGTATTTTCTTTACTCCATTGTACTACAGTTTTTCCTTATAATTTTCTTGTACTCCATATATGGAAAAGTCTCAATTTTACAAATTTTGGGCAATTATAGGTTTCACTTTATTTTATAGGCTTGTGTTGTTCGTTGATCAAGGGTGAGTTGTCTAGTTATAGTTTCATGTCATAATGACTAGTCTCATCATTTGTAATTATATGATAACTTTGCTTTCCCTATCACATACCCAAAATAAAATTGAGTTGCCTTGTGATTGTGTCCTTGATGATTTATCCACTAGTTAATCATGACATCATCACTAGTTTTTAAGAATTCATGAAAAGGATTGGACGGGATTACATAGAAGGTTTGGTAGGTGATTTGCATGTGCAAGTTGACTAGCCAATTGGTAGTGGGTGAGAAAAAGGGCACATGGATGGTATGACGTGTACAATTGTCCATAACTTTCATTCATGTAGGAAAACTAGAGAAGATTCTATAGTTGGAAAAAAATAGAGGGTATACATAGAGGAATTATGGTAATTAGTTTTACTAATACAAAATAATCTATAAAATACAGTGTTATAGAAAATAAAATATTTTTACCTAAATCCCAAGTTCAAACCCTGGTAAGAGGCATTTGGGACCGCTCATAAAAATCCGTGTAAACTCAAATTTTATCAAGTGGTATTAGCTTCACTCTTAGATTCCTCAACCTTTAAAGAGGGGATCTATATTTAAATCTTACTAAGCAATACATGGATAATATCTAACTTGTTGTAATACCAATATATGGTAATGATGTAATAGGGGTGGGGCCCATTTCAATCCCATATAACCAATTAATATATATATATATATATATAACCTAAATTACTAGGAGATTTGATGAGTGGATGTAAGTTGAATCAATATGTGTGCATCATGAACTACTAAAAATATATAGGAAAATATTGTGTTTTTTCAAAGGTATCAACTAAAAAGCTTGTTTGTTTATTGTCTCACCCTTAGTAGTCCCCACTTGTTTCTTCTTGTCCTCATTTTTTTAATAAGGAGAGTTCATCCAACAAGATTGTTTTCTTTTTAATGAGCACAGTATAGAGTTGGTAAATGCTCACTACTAGTTGCAATAAAATCTTCCTCCACTAGTGCAAGGTGAGATCGAGACATTATGTGGGTCATAAACTCATCCTTTTTAATGGTTTCCTATAAATTTGGAGCCTATGACCATTAAACATAATAGAAATCTTACCTTCATTGATTGTCTATAGCTTAATTGCTCCATTATCAAATATAATGTCTATCTCATATGGCCCTAACTAACAATATCATAATTTCCTTTTGAAGTGTACATATCAAGAATCATAGAGTAGTTTGCAATCTCCACTTTTGAACTTCAGGAGCTTGATAAGAGGTCATGTCATATGATCTCGTCACTATATCAATATGTTCTGAAAATGTCCTTGTTGTCTATTAGAATATATTACATTATTTGGTGTCAGCTAATGTACCACCTTGGGTACATTCTTAGATTAGAGTGTGAGTTCTATTTTATGTAATGTAATAATGTGCAAGAAATGCACAAGTGTCTTATAGTTAGGTATGCATGTGCACAAGTGTCCATTATGTAGAATGCACTTGTGTCCTTAGAGTAGGAAAGTGAAGAGTCACATACTACTATATATTTGTGACTAAGCATTGTAATAGACATGGAAAATGAGCATTGTTCATAGTATGTATTATTAGAGCTCTACACGAGCATTTCTCAGTATTCTCCTCAGCACTTGTTAATGGTAGTTATACTAATATTTACAAAAGTTATTCATGAGATTTACATGTTCAAAATATTGTCATCATCTTATAATTTATATTACATGCTCATTTTATATATTGTGATTGATTTCTCAATAAGTATCTATCATAAAAAGCTAACATTGTCGAAGCTCATCCAAAGCATTAAGTTGTTCCATCTCGAAAAGGTTCATTCCTAGATCGAAGATTGTCGTAAGAGTTTTAATTTCAAACTCTATGGGTAGAATTGTCATCTTGTCATACACAAGAGTATATGGTGTAAGTTTTGTGGTGGTCTTCTATCTTGTTTGATAGGCCCAACGAGATTTTGTAAGGCATCTGGACCAATCCTTGTGATGAGTCTAAACCATATTTATAATAATATTTTATAGTTCTTTTATTACTTTCACTTGTTCATTTGCCTATGGGTGATAAAGAGTAGATTTTCGATGGTGAATTTCATATTGCTTGGCCAATCCTTTAATGACATTAAAAGTAAATGGTGGTCCTTGATTTGTGGTAATCTCTTAGTATGTCATACCATGTGAAGATTTCTTCATATAGAAGTTTAGCTACTTTTTTTTCCCAAGCATATTTGAGTTTGTTTACCTCTATCCATTTGAAAATGTAATCTTTAAACACAAATATACACCTAATTGGATAGTTGATTGATATGGCCCACAAAATTTCATATCCATTTTTAAAATAGTTCTATTGATAACTATGGATATAATGGCATTGATCAGAATGAGTTGCATAATCCCTAGTATTTTTTAATAAGGTTAGCCAACAATAACCTGCACTTACAACTTTGGTAATTGTTCTTCTACCAACAAAGTGTCCTCCGCAATGCTCATCATGACAAGCGCTTATGATGCCATAAACTTCATCCTCCCGAACACATCATCATATCACATGATCATGTCCAATGTTGAAGAGATATCTTCTAATCCAAGTGTAAAGAGTGATTTACCTAATTAGGAGATGAGTTTACTTAAGAGAAAAGTGTTGGGGTCCTTTCCTTATAGTTAAGTCATTTGTAAATATTAGGAATCGAAATCATAATCCTTTTTAGTTTATTGTAGTAATTTAGTTAAGGATGAGTGGGCATCATTTTGAATGTAAGGGTGACCCTCGATCATCAAGATTAGGGTTAGATAGCTCAGATAGTTATTTATGGTTAATTGTAGAGCATTAGGGTAGGCTAAGTTATCGTTATATATTGTATTATAAGAGAGGTAAAAGTATCCTAAATAATTATATTGTATTGAGCATTGCTCACAAAGGAGGTCTCCTAGAAGTGGCTTCTGATATAGTGTAAACTATTTTGTGTTATTAATAAAATCATTACTATTTGTGTCCAATGTGCATAATTATGTTCCTTGGGAGTTTATATTTTATTTTAATTAATCCATGCAACTATAACCATTACATTTGGTATCAGAGATCAATCTAGGGATGGTTTCGTTGCAACAATGAGGCTTCTATTTCTTAAAAAAACACAAGCCACAACACATCCATCTTAGTAATCTGTTTTTTTGTATATTCCTTCAATTTGTAGCCCTTGTATTTTTGCAATTTTTTTTGCATCCATTCAAAGTACTTAGGTTTTTTTATCCCTTATATTCGTTAGGTTAGATACCATGTACCAAGGGTTTTAAAATATCACAGAGAATAGATTATCCATAAAGTATCTAGTGAAGTGATGGATGATTTGATTCTAATACCCAAGCCTTAGCACTTGTACATGGTTGTGAGCTCCCACATAATCTCAAGTATATAGGAAGACCCCTTAGAAAAGGATAACCTTTTAACCCATAGAAATATATTGGTTGTTTGTGCTTTGTGATGCATCAATAAGCAATAAGCCCTAAAAAGTTACATGTATTGTACCTTAGAAACAAACTATGTATCTATAGGAACGATGGAATCCTCCATAGTGCCTTGAAATATCAAGCTAGACACTATCTATAAAGAGATCAAAATATCTACAAGCCCACAAACCAAACAAACCCTATCCTAGCACAAATGAAAAATTGCAAGGATTTTTGGACATGGAGAGCACGATTTCAAAGATGCTAGAATTTTAACCTAGGTAGTGTGTCTTTGTAAAACAAAGTTCTAGAAATGGGCTATAGTTTAAGGGTAGAAGCAATAAAGTCATAATAAAAAAAATAGGGATTACAAGGGTTTCTAGAAGGGCATAGATTAATAGTCAAAAAAATTTGAACCCAATATCTCATAAACCATGCGGATTTTGGTGATTTTGAGGAAATGGGTTGCCTTGAAGGATGTAGTAATTGAGGGTCAAAGGCGCACACTAAGAGTATATATCACTAGAAAACATCATTTTGAGACCTATCTCATTATTATCATCTTGTAGCAATAATCATTTTGATCGGTTTTTTGTGTTGATCGTTTTTACATAGTACCCATAACATGTTCCAAACACACTATTCCATAGAATGGATATAGAGAGACAATCATAGGACAAATATTTAGAAAAAATACAAGTTAAGAGTTAAAGGACATACAAGAATGGAGAGACCAATTTCAAATTTTTGATAGAAACTCCTTGATTAATGGAATTAAAAAGCTAGAGATGATGGAGAAAATACAATACAACATACAAAACATCCAGATGTTCACCACCATTCTCTTCAACGTTGTTCAAGAGGCACGAGACACATTATAGTAGGGTGAATAGGACACCCCTCTAAATTTGTAGGAAATCCATGAAATGTTAAGGGAGCACAACATACATTATCCACTGCAGCTCCCACAAAATTAGATCTCCCCAAGTTTGATGGTGAAGATACTACTAGTTGGATATACAATGCAAATCAATTTTTTAATCCACATCAACTCAAGACAAACTAAAAGTACTTATAACCTCTTTCAACTTGAAGAGGGAAGCAATACAATAAACACAATGGTATCAATAGCTCCATAAATCTAAGGGAACATCATCTCCATAGGATGAATTCTATGACAACATACTCATTTGATTTGGTCCCAATGCATGAGGATTTTACAAGAGCTTTTACTAAGCTCAAACAAACTCACACAGTCCAAGACCAACAGAAGGAATTTGAAAATTTGGCAAACATGACAGAAAAGCTAATTTAGACATTCGTTCAAGTTGCTTTTTCAGTGGACTAAAGGAAGAAATCCAAATGGAGTTTAAGAATGTTCAACTCAAAGAACATGATGCATGTCATTGGGTAAGGTTGGCTAAAGACAAAAAGGTAACACATTGCACTTATAGGCCACCCCAATTCTAAAAATTTTGAAAACCTTTAATCTCCAAGTGTAGAAAACACAGTCATCCCTATCAACTGGTTAAGTGAGGCAAAGATGAAATTTCAAATAAAAAAGCATCTTCTATGATTGTGATTGAAAAATAGTCTAGGTCACAAGTGTGATAGAAAAAATGTATGCCTACTAGTTGCTAAGTCTACCACTACCCCTCCTAGGCCTTAAGCACCCAATGATAGCTCAGATGATGAACAACACAAGGACATCAATGTTGAGGAAGAGCCCACACACGAGATATCTTTGGAAGCCCTAATAGGTATGACTACACAGACTATGAGGGTGCAAGAGTATTTCAAGAAATGTCCTCTAACCATTCTTATCAACATAGGTAGCACTCATAACTTCATTAATCCTAAAGTTGTTAAACAAGCAAATTGTTACTTACCCATGCAATAGCTTTGAGGCCATGCTAACCAATGGCAATACTCTTCCTTACAAACACAGTCACAATGGCAAGCTTACTATTGGAGACTATAATCTAAAAACTAGTATGTGCTTCCATTAAGGGGATGTGAAAGTCTTAGGCGCTTAATGGTTGCATACATTGGATCCTATCTTGTGGTACTTTTTAGAAATGTGGATGTACTTCATAATAGAGGATAAACAACACTCTCAAGGGGCTAACAACGGGACCAACAAGAGTCATCAATTCTCACAAAATGGAAAATTTGTTTTAAAAGGGTTCTTAGGGAGTCATGGCTCAACTTTTGACAATGTAGTCCATAGAAGTTGATCAAATTGATCTTCCTCCTCATTTATTGACTTCCCCATATGGTTTCTTGTGAAAAAATTACTTGCAAAAAGATCCCAACATACAATATTTAATTCGAAAATTATCCACACTCTCCAAGGTAAACTCAACATATTCTTGGGATGGTGAAATCTTATGCTACAAGGGACACATTTTCCTTGACAAAATTACTTGCAAAATGATCCCAACATATAATATTTAATTCAAAAATTATCCACACACTCCAATGTAAACTCAACATATTCTTGGGATGGTGAAACCTTATTCTACAAGGGACACATTTTCCTTGTTACATATACTACTATACACAACAAACTATTACAAGAATTATAAACATCACCTTTAGTTGGACATTTTAATTTTTTTTAAACTCACCAACACATAAAAAGTAACTTCTAGTAAAGGATGAAACAAAATATTAAACGGGTTTTTCAGTAATGTGATATTTGTTAGCCTCACAAATGACAAACACTTCTAGTTCTAGGCACACTCCAACTATTATCGATTACACAAGCAAAATGGACCGACATTTCCATGGATTTCATTGGGGGATGACCTAAGTTAGTAGGCAAGTCAATTGATATTGTTCTTGTGGATCGTCTCTCAAAGTATACCCGTTCTTGTCCTCTTGCACATCCCTACACAACCTCCATCATTGCCCAAGCATTCTTTGTCTACATTTTTTGACTCCATGGAATGCCATCCTCTATAATTTGTGATTGTGACCCCACATTCACTAATAATTTTTGGAAGGAACTCTTCAAGTTGCAAGGAATCCAACTAGAGATGAGCTTGACATACCACCCATAGACAAACGACCAAACTAGAATTGTCAAGAAGTGCTTTGAGGTTTATGTTGCTTTATATTAAAGCATCAAACATATTGGACCAAATGGTTACCAATGGTGGAATCATTCTCGAACCAGAAGTTATTATGGAACGACATTCACAACAACTATGCAACCGAACCATTGCAAATATCTATGTTCAATGGCGTGGATTACATCTTGAAGACGCCATGTAAGAACTCATACATCAACTCCAACAATAGTTTCCTCATCTTTAGCTTTGAGGGCAATGCTTGTTTTTGAAGGTGGAGGTAGTTTTAAGAACTCACATCCTAACCCTTTTTTACTCTATTGTACTTGTTTAGTTAGAGATTAGTGGGCACCTTTTTTTAATGTAAGGATGACCCTAGATCATTAGGGGTACAGATAAGTAGTTTGAATAGTTATTTTGGTTTAATCTATTTTTAGCTAATCATGGAGCATTAGGTTAAGCTTAGTTATCCTTATATATTACATTGTAACATAGGTAAGGCATCCTTAAGAGTTACATTATATTGAGTGTTGCTCATAAAGGAGGTTGCCCCTCAAAATGGATAGTGATATAGTGTAAACTCTCCAGTGTCTTTAATAAAATCATTGTTATTTATGTTTGGTCTGTAGAATTGTGTTCCTTGTGAGTTTCTCTCTTGTTTCTACTAATTCATGCAAGTAGAACCGTTACAGCAAAGTCTGCAAACGATGGTATCTTAACAGACACTGCAAAAGGGTACTCATTTAGAAGTGTGTCTTCAACAAGATAATCATTTGAACTATTTAGAAGCCTGTGGAAAAATCCAACAACATTCTCCCTTGTAGGCTTGTCAAGTATCGTGACATCAAACAATTGCAAGAGGATAGCATTAAGAACAAAAATCCTATCATTAAGAACAATTTTATACATTAAGTACTTGATTGCAACATGGTTAGTATGCACAAAAATAGGATAGCATATAATATTATGGCAAATTTTGTTAATAACATACACTCCTACAAATAATAAAAAAAATTATAATTGTATAGTTAAGCTTGGCTTCTTAGAATTTTTTATTGATATAGTAGATGACATATACATTTTTTTTGTTCAAGAATTGCACCTAGTATTGTGTCATAAGCATTTGTATAGATATGAAATGACAATTTCAAATTTGGACCTCTTAAGACAAGTGTTGAAATTAATTTTTCCTTTAAAATCTCAAAAACTTTCTAACATTCAAGTGTCCAAACAAATTTAGTGTCCTTGGTTAGGAGGGTAAATGAGGGATTTACAATCTTGTTAAAGTCCTGAGTAAATCTTCTATTATATTTTGCATGCCCTAGGAAACTAAGGGGATCCTTTTATTTTTGTGGGGTAAGAAAGTTCTTTATGATTTTGATTTTGGCAAGATCGACTTTGATGCCTTAAAACACAAATGTGATGTCCTATTATTATTCCCCTAGTCATCATCATATAACATTTTTCATTGTTTAATGAGAAATGGATATCTTGACACCTTTTGAGTATTTGCTTTAAATTTGTTATGGCTTCCTCAAAAGAATTGTCATAAACAATAAAAGCATCCATATAGATTTCCATGCATTCTATAATTATATCAAAGAAGATGTACTACTCTCTCAAAAGTTGTAAGAACATTGCATAATCTGAAAGGTAGGATGTGACAAGCAAATGTGCCCTAAGGGCAAGTAAAGTTTGTCTTGTCTTAGTTTGGGAGCAATTTGGATTTAATTATATCCACTAAAGTTATCTAGAAAAGAAAAGTACTCCTTTCCAACAGGGGCACCTAACACTTGGTCGATGAAGGGAAGTAGGAAATGGTCATTTTCGATAACTTTGTTAAGTTCTCTATAATCAATGCATATTCGTCATTTTCCTCCCTTATTTGGGACTATGATTAGAGGGGATACCCACTAACTGTTGAGAATGGGATAAATGGGTAAATGAATAAGGCATTTAAGAGTTTTTGTAGTTCTTCCTTAATGTATTTTAGTGCGAGGTTCATCCTTTGTTATGGTCGTCGTATTGGTTTAGCATCAATATTGCATATAAATATGTTGTGTGCATATGCTCAAATGAATTCCTTTCATATCTTAGTAATCTCGAGCAAAAGCAAAGCTATGTTCAATAAGCATGTTAATGGGGTTGAATTTCAACAACCTTGACAAGGGATCCTTTTTCATTGCTAAGGATTTTGTTTAAACTACATATGTGGGGTTAAAATAGTGCAAAATAATAGTATTCTTCCCTAGGTCAAAAGAATCTTTGGTAGTCATGTCCTAAATAGGACATTCTTTAAAGATTTCATCTTGACTTTGACTTTCACAAAGGTACAATTTTCCATCCTAATCTACCTAGATAGTATCTTTAATTTCTAAAGTGGGTATATTATGTTGGTATAGAATCAAGGTTTTAGTTGTAGATTCGTTTGAGATGGTCATGTTTCCTTATTGGCAACTGATATAGGTGTTTGGCATAGCTAACCATGGTTGTGTCAAGATTACTGAGCATCCTCCTAGGGTAGTTTTTGGTTTTAACACCATAAAATCAACAGGATATTCCCAAGAGTCTACAAATATGACTACATCCTTGACTATTCCTTGTAAGTCATAATTGAGTAATCAACCATATGCAAAATCATGGGAATAGGCCTAAGATATAAGAGACGCAATTTATCCATAGTTTACTTTGTTATAATAACATTAATTGATGCTTCTAAATTAATCAAGACATTCTTGATTGAAATGTTTCCTATGTGAACATTAACAATAGTACTTCCAAGATCATAATATTTGTAAACGATAACCTTCCCAAGAAAATAAGGTCAACAAGACAACCTACACATTGAACAATTTTGGGATCCTTTTTCTTCCGAAGCCTTTTGAGACTAACTCTAATAGTTTATTATAAACCAAAACATCCTTAATGCTTGCATTTCATAGCTTTCCTACAAAGTCAAATTTTAGTTGTGGGGATTCATTTGATTTGGTTTAATTATTCAAAAAATGAGGGTTCGCTACTTCTTTGTTGTTAGAACCGCTAGAATTAGATTTTTGGGGATCTTCTTAAGATTAGTTTCTTCCTCTGGTTAGGTAATAAAGGGTGGTTTGGGATCCCTGAGTGCTCTTCCTAATCATAATTATAATTAATTGCAATCAATAGTATTTACATAATAGGTAAGATTTCCAATTGACTCCTGACTATACATTGGGTGTCCTACTTTATTATTAGGGTTCAATGTTGGCTGCATAGGTAATCGTGGTTGTGGTTTTGGAAGTTATGGGTTAGAAGTATTAGTCGCAAGTAGGCTTGTTATGGTTAGTGTGGTTGGTAATATTACCAATTTGGCAAAGAATGCCACGTTTGTTGTTGGTTTTGCCATGGGACCAAAGGTTATGTTGATTCATCCAACAATTCTAATTTTGGGAGGGTGGTCATTGCTACCCTTGTGGGGACCAAGCATTCAAAAAATTAGGAGAAAATGAAAATGATTGAGCTCCAAGATTCATACCTCGAATGGTGAGTTGAGGCTACCATGGTTTTCTCTAGTTGGTATAATAGACCTCTCCTACTCCTTGGGTTTTCATGTAGTAGGTTGCTTTGGTTTCTAACAAAGCATGGGGCAGTTGCTCATCTTATGATCTTGCTCGCAAAGGCTACAGATTTTGACCTTCTCCAAGGAGCATTCATGTTTCATATGTAGATTCTTTATGCACCTCAAATTAAAAATTGCCAAAGCCTTATCCACCTCCTTTTTGTTGGCTTGAAATGTATCTAATTGAGTAGCCAAAGAAGAAAGTATATTTGTCTTAACACCTTTAAGCATGTTCCCTATTAGCTCTAGTAATACTAGAAAGTTATTTTGTTGTTGAAACAGTGCCTCCCTCGCTCCTTTGCTTTTCCTTATGGTAGATCTTAAGTAATTCGAGCAAAGGGTCTTAATATCCTTAAAACTGACCTAATAAACATCTCCTCCAGCCACTAGGTTCAAAGGTTCTATATACTCTTCTTGAATTCCTTGCAAGAAAATGGCATTCAATGTATTTACTTCTAGATTATGGTTAGACCATTGAAGATTAAACTGAAATCTCTCAATATAATTTTCTAGTGTCTCCTCTCTTTTTTAAGTCATGAGGACTTCATTTCTTACTTCTTTGGCATTGCAAGAGTATTGATTTTTTTATAGAAATCATCTCCGCACGGTGTCCCACGTGATGGATGGAAAAATAGACCCATGAACCAGCGTAAAGTTGCATCTTTGAGTGTGGATGTTAAAATCTTTACTTTCTATGCATTTGTCTTGTAGTCATAATTCCTGCACAATACGTCAAATCCGAAAAGAAAAACATTCAAGTCTTCTATAATGTCTCTGAAATATATGAAGCACAGACCATGGAATGTTCTTCATCCTGGAATCCTATATTAAAATCTAAAATGTCCAAGACATTAGTAAGTACTCCCTGTATGACCTATTGGCTTCAAAAGGTTGGCTTGATAATCTAACTGGTTGTTGAGTTACCTTGGATGGTGAATTTCTTGTAACTGAATGTACTCTTAGCTCTCCAACTATAGGACAACAGTCTACTCTAGAAGGAATGATGCCTTCAAGTGTGAACTCAAGAACAAAGCCTAAATCCAACTGGAGATCTTCAAAATCCTACATGATCAACAAATCATGTAGTTTGGTCTATACTTTCTCTAGGCAGTTGCAGCTCACTATTTTTGTTTCTCTTATTAGGCCATCCAAACGAGCTGCGTGATTTTTCGAGCTCCCTATCGTGTGCCAATCCTTTATGTTATTTTGCAAAAATATTCTTTCTTATCCCAAGGTCAAGACATACAACACTACATATAAAATAAAAAGAAAAGAAACACCTCACAAAGAGTCGCTTTGGGTGAATGTTGACTTTGAATTCAGCCTTGTAATTTCAACCCTCCCCGACAATAGCATCAAAAATGACAAGCACTAAGTATGTCAATTAAGGTAAGTACACTTGACAGACTAGGCACTATACATACACTACAGAACTGATAGAGGGTCTCACCTACATGCTCCTTCGGATTCTAGCTAGCACGACAATCTAGTTCCTATTGTGGGCTAACAGTCTAATTACATTAGCATTGCCAGAAAGAGACAGTTGAAATCTGTTATATTCTTCCAAATTTCTAGCGATATGCTAGTCCCATAGGAAATAATTAGAACGTCTTGTTTCTCCATGAAACTAATACATGTGGAACAATATAGCTAGCTGTCACAACATTAATTCAATAGTGCTTTTATCAACCATGCTCCCATAGATCAACAATTACACATTCCCATAGTTTGGTGAAGGTGACTTAGAAACTCCGCTATAAACACCTTGTTTGCTTTCCCGTAGCAAGCCTGTGTTCTTAAAACATGGAAGGGAATATAGGCTTACTCTAGATGAGATAGGTTAGTATCCAACATGCATCAAATTGCAGCTAAACTCTGGTGAAAAACATCCAAAATTCCATTAAAACTATTATACTATATTATCCTTTACAAACTACAAAAGCAATTGTCATTTATATCAAAAAAAGGGGTCTGGGTATTAAGTACAAAAAAAATTAAGGTCTATAAGCAAAAAGAACTACCCAAACAAGTCGATTGAGTGATTGATCACCATTAACTCTTGGAACTCAGTTTGGGATAGAATGAATTCTTGCATGGCTAATTGGAAAGGTGAGTTCTTGACCATGGCTAGATGATTACAACTCATAGAGACTACATTGCAATCTATCCCTATAAATATTGTGTCACCTTCAACATTACCAATGGGTATGTGTTCAAATTTCACAAAATGCAAAGAGATTTCCTCTACAAATCATGTGGACAAATTTTGCTTTCCTCTTTCCAAAGGTTTGCAGAGGAAAGAATATTGGAAGGAAAAGCTTACACAAATTTATGAGTTTAGCATTAAAGGCAAACATGGTTTGAGACTATTTAAAGATCAAGGAAAAAGTTGGGCAAAAATGTTAGTTAAAAATAGCAAGGTTTTGTGGATACAATAAAATAGTTTAGGAAACAAACCCTGCCCGATGGTCCAACAAAATGGGACTTCATATTAGAGAGTATGCAATTAATCAAAAAAACATACTAGGTGGTTGACCAACCAAGAGGATTCTGCTAATTTTTGTCTGATGCTGGTTTAAAGGCCTATCCTTGTATTTCTAATCCAAGATGGAAAACGTTAGCTAATGCCACTTCGGCTTGTAGAGGTTCAAAATTAAAAAATTATATTGATGTGAGCAACAATCCCAGATCTTGAATTTTTATATTTAGTTGAGGGAGAGGACCTCAAACAAGAAACAAATAAGCTTCAAAAGATGTTTTAAGAGTTCTATTTGACGATTTTTATATGGAAGGATGTTCTGGTTTGGACTTCAAATGATGTGGATACTCATCAAGTTGGAATATAGGGCTTTAGAACAATCAAAATTCCCTATTCCCACACATTTTCCTTAAAAGAAACTTTGGAAACATTAGCCCTTCCCAAGGCCTCAATATTCCTTTGGCTAGTAGTCCAAAGCTAATAACAACTTGCAAAGAGAATGATATCATAGACCTTTCAATGTGCTTTGTCTAAGAATCTAGAAACATTAGCTCATCTACATTTTATTGTCACTTTGCTTCCATAATTCGAGGCTATTTTTTTTAAATAACGAGAAGCTATTAGCATACTCCATTGACAATAGAAGAGTTGAAATGTTGGACTAGTTGCATCAAAGCTAAAGCATTAAGCATTTTGTTGAAAATTGGTCTTGTCATTATCTGGTGAAATTTATGGCATGCAAAAAATTAATAGAACATTCAAAAAGCAACATCAAAATCATTTAAGTTTGGATTTGTATTGTTGCCTCTTACAAAATGCTTACAAGCATGGTGCTCAACATAAAAAGCTTTAAAGTTAGTTTTTTTTTTACCATTGGCCTTTGGTCACAGAGGAGTGTTTTTACAACAATCATTATTTCCATGTTACTGGACCATTTTCAGTCAACCTTTTTGTTGGATTCTACTCTCTCCTGAAGTTCCTTGGGGTCTTTAACAATTCAAGATGTTGAAATTGACTCGTGAGTCCATTTCCAAACTTGTTCTATGAGAAGAGTTATGCAAAGTGACATCAAATTGCGCATCATATGCTAAGACGGCGAAGCAGAATACCAAGTGTAAAGCCCATCAAAATGACAATAATGAAGAGGTTGAATATATTCTTTGAGATCAAAGCAAGTTTATGCCCCCAGTAAAAGTGTTGAGTTTTGCTTCTCCACTGAAGAGGATCTCCAGTAAATTGTAAGCAATTAATTCTTCAGTTGCTGAGAGTCTCATTTTTCATAAGATCTTGTTTATTTTTTCAAGATAAATTGTCTGTTTTTACAAATCTGTCCTGCTCTGATATCAACTTGTCTACTAAGTAAATTGTTTTATAATGCTCAGCTGAATGGGCTGTTGAGAAGTCAGTTTAGCAAGAGGTTTGCTATTATATCAAATTTAGTTACATTTGAATTTGCGCTGAATGGTCATTCTACATTGTGGATGGGAAACTCCATGAAACAGGAGGTGTGTGATGCTTGCAAAGTTACTTGAGCCAACACTGGTATTTAAATCTATTTGTAACATAGCATTTGTTCTAACAGTTATTCTCAAATCACTTCCCACCATATAACAAGCATTTTACAAAAACTTTGCAAAGATACTTTCAGAGTTTCTGTCTGCAAACATCAATGCTGCTACTTTACAGATCCTTCCCTTAATCTTCAGCCAGCTTCACAGTCACAACTTTGCAAGGGATACACATCTCTCTCAGTCTTGGAATGCCAATGTTTCCAGCAGCACTTCCAAGACATACCTACAAAGATGCTCCTCTTTGATTGCATTATCAGATCCAGTCCTTTATGTATCAAAGATTTGGGATCCATGCGTTGGATGAGTTGATTGGGCCTGCATTGAGAAGGTCCAAACTATTTTGCTTCAGCAATTTATCCACTGTAAAAGAATAGTTCCCCAATGTATTGTTCAAGCTAAGTTTGGCACTCGTCATCTTTGCATTGAGAGCATGTTCTCAAAATTATTTTTCAGCTCCATCTCCTTTGATCCATGGATGAATGCATCTGGTTGTCATCGTGTATTGTACTAAGAAGTTATTTCTTTTTTTCAGCAGTTTGCATCTCCATAGATCAATTACCTCCATTCAAATACTCTTTTGAGTTTAAATGTTCCTCCTGCATTCTTGATAAGAGGGTGATTAATCAAGGAGTTAGAGATAATTTTTACTAATAATAATACATATATTCATATCACAAGGGTCGCTCCAATTCAGACTCTTAGGCCTAGGTTGACTTTCTACACTAAACATTTCATGAGGATTGAGAATGTCATTGTTACTCATCCTGGTTATATTTAGCAACATTGGACACACGGCCTTAGGATTCCTCTTGGTCAGATCAGATTGTGCTCGCATTAGTTGCAAGTGGAGACAGACCATCATATTCCTTGAGAGGATAGGGTATGTCATCTTTGCTCTCAACAGAAGGTGGAGACTGAAGAACATTGATCTTCAGGTGTCCTATTTATTATGAGATTTGAAGGGACATACAATTGCTTGTATAGAGACTCAGGTGGATCACTTACTGCATTTTTCAGCTGTCCTAACCAAAGATACTTAGCTCTATACCTTAGGGAAGCTATCACTCTTTGACATCAATTGTTATAAGGAAAATCAACTACTACTCGACTAATCACCCCATTCTTTCACTCCATCTCTATAGTCAAGAGTAACGAGCATTCGTTTGAAGCCACAACTCTACAGAATGTTAATGACAAATATTTTTCTTGCATATGGTGAAAAAGTGCTGCAGTTTTCTGCTGCCAGGTTTCAACTGCCCTTCGCGTACCAAGGAGTTGCAGACACACGCAGCTTAACAATTTCCTATCTTCTTCTATTGGTTCAACAGCAATGGATGCTAGAAGTGTCTTGAAAGATTGAACTCCATGTCCTCCCAGGATTATCCAACTAGGCCCCCTTAGTCCTGGCCATTGTCCTAGAAGCATCATTAGATCTTGTGCTGGCCCTTTTGGCATGGTGATGACAATGATTGTGCTTCTACTCCACATCTCATTACACATTAGTGTTGGCACTTATACTAGAGCTCCTTTCTATCTCTCTTTTACCTTGATTGTTGGCTCTCTCTTCATCATTAATTTTAGCTTGTTAGGGTTTATCTATTTTGAGTAATCCTCAAGGCTGTAAATATATGCCATACAGTGTTCCACTTCAGTGTAATTTACACCAAAACTTCTGTCTCTCTATTTAACCTTGACAATTGGTTCTCTATTCATCATTACTTTTAGCATGTTCGGATTTATCCATTTTAAAACATTTTCAAACTGTAATTTTATGTCATACGGTTGTTCCACTTCAGTGTGTTTACACTATTTTCTTTACCCTAGTTTAGCTTATTTCCAAAGTGGTTTTGGTTACTACAGTGCATTGTTACAGCTCTTTCCGACGAGTCCCATTGACCTATCTTACTTTATCTATCTTCATAAAACAGCTCAAGGGATAGGAGAAAATATAACAGAATTTTTCTTTTTGCCTAAATAAAAATTTTAAAATTAAAATTAAAATAAAAACAAAAAATCTTACATCAGTGCCCTCTCAAATCAAAAACATCTTCAGAATCAAACACATAAATTTGTACTTGTAAATATAGGTCCTTCAGAGTAGACTGCAAAAAACTTGGCAGTAGAATTGATCATCGGTTTCCCTAGGTATTATCCGGTGTACTTGAATGCCTTCTCTGATAGCGGTAACATTATTTGTCTGCTGCCAAAGACCGCTGAAGAGCCCAGCTTAGTCTTCTAAATGAAGATAAAATTAAACTAAATCTAGAGGCAATGGCAGATTAATCTTGATTGAGAAGTGATGGAAGATAGTTCAAGAATCCGCATGTTATATCGAAATATGAGATGGAATGGAGACTTGTTACAATTCTTTAAAATAATCATACCGACCTAAGTGGCCATAAGACTCTAAAAGCTGAAAGATATTTATAAAAAGGAGAAGAAATGTTCAATTTATATGGTAAATGTAGTGTGCAATGCCAAACAAGAAATTTTCAGACTGCTAGTCCACAACAAGCCACATGGATGTGCTTGGAGGAATCGTGTTTCAACATCAACAATCTAATTTTTCAAAAGGCAATCTGCAGCAGCCAAAGAATGGAATATGTCAATGAGGGAAGCAATACGCCCGTAACTAAAGCTCTGGCATTTGTAATGGAATGCAGATCTACAGTAAGAAAGATCAAAGCTAACAGGTTGCGGTAAAAACCGCTGAAGCTTATTACAGGCAGAATATAATTGATATATAACCCATTGAAAGGTGGAAGTTAAGGAAGGTAGATTTCTGCCCAAGTTGCTGCATTGCTAATTAAATGGTCAACATCCATTTCTACTAAGTTTAAAGCAGCTACAGCTAACGAGGTGTCTTTTGATCCAAAGGGAAATACACCATGATTGTTTATTTGTGACCAATGTAACTGCTAGCAGGAATAACACCTGTCAATTAAAAAGAATAGCTTCAGATTTCTAAGCTCAGTACTTTTGCAGTTAACTAGGAAGTTGAATGTCAAATGTACTGGGCTATGCTCAAGGAACAGAGACATTGATAATCGACTTGCAATTAAGATTGGAACTTGGTTCAAAAATATTGTAAGAGAGAGGTCCGAGGTGTAGACCAATTGGTTCATCCAAACCCAATAAGGGGGCGGAGGTCCAAGGTTCAAATCTCGGGCCTCGCCGGACTGAACGCTTGTCCCTTTCTTGGTGCTTTCAACGGCGTAAAAGGTTTAAAATGATTGTGGCATGGCGGTTATAGGGGCGGACTGCGCGAAGATCTGTGTGGCGGCTTCCGGGGCGGACTGCGCAGAATACTGTGGCGGCCATAAAAGCTGGACAGCCTGCTCGGATTCGTGGCGGCTACCGATTCCACCGTGTTATAATAAAATATATATATATTGTAAGAGAAGGCACAGATTAACCAATTGTTAAGGGTTAAAGATTATACAAGAAGACACCATGCAGAAAAGTTGTTGCACTGAATCTAAGCATGTTTATAATACAACTTGAGTGGGCCAAATGGTGAAGACTTAAGAACTCAAATAGGAGGTCCAAAGTTCAACTTCGGTGGAATATAAGGTTGTACACATCATGCTCCAGTAAACAGAGTGTGGTTGGATAAACAACATTCTCCATGAGGATCGTTCCCATATAGCTTATGTCCACCATGCTCTGGTAAATAAAGTGTGGTTGGATAAACAACATTCTCCATGAGGATCATTCCCATATAGCTTGTGGCCTTGTGGACATTAAAAACTACTCTACTTTTTATAACAGGATAGTCCTCTTATTTCTCCTAGAAAGATGACGGCAAGCTTTTTGGGCCACGTTTGATGTGGATTTTGATGAAATAATATTTTGATGAATTTAAGATGTGTTTCAAAGTCTAATCCAAGCCAAGTTGTAAGTGGACACTGTGCATTTGTGGTTTGATTTAGACAAATACGATTTGAAAAAATAAAAACATCCACAAAAGCAACTGACCAAATTAGACTAGACAACACATTTGCCCTCTCTATGGGACTATGGAAAAGAAAATAGTGGAGATAACTGATTTAACCACTCTGTACAAGAATCATCAAGTTCAATATCAAAGTGGTTTGATATAACCAACTGAAATATGTAGGACTTAAGAGTCAAATTAAGGAACAGTGGGATCTCAAACTTTATGGGTGTGGGGTCGATAATAAGTCAATAAGTAACAGTGGATGCTGCAAAGATTAATTATGATATGATCCACAAGAGCAGCACACCTGGCATGAGAAAAACAAGTACAACTGTAAAACTCCAGAATCTATGAAACATGGGAAATCATTAAGTAAATCAAATAACGAAATCATCAAGGGATAAGGAGAATTCACATGTCTATGGCATGGTGTATCATGTAAAATAGCCTCACAATATCCAGGTATATATCATGCATGACACACTGCAAAATAATTGTTCAGACACTAAATCCAAAAGAATGTCACCCAAAGCATGCATACTATAAATCTTGGAACATACAATGTAACAATCTTATACTATGCGGAATAGAGTAGCAAAAAAGGGCAAGATAATTTTGTGACTGATAATCATGACACTCTTGTTCACATGTGAAGCAATTGCATCCAATGAATGAGGCAACATATGCCTTTGACATCTTTAATCCTATTGAAGACTTCTCCTAAGTAAAAGGAACCAAATAGTTATAATAGATTTGAACTCTACAAAAACCATGCTGCCTCACAAGAATAAGTATGTGACTGCCATATGCTGCAAGCAAGGAACTGCTTGGTAAACAATTGGAGGATCTGGGTGAAGATGTTCATTCTTACGTCTCAGATATGTGCCAAAATTAGAATTTTTTGCACATAAGTGCTTAGAGTACCAGAAATATTGCCAATAGTGGGTGTCAATCATGGGGCATGATTATTTAGGCTTTATGGTGACCAACAAATGTAGTGGCGTGTATGTGGGCCTGTAAAACCCTAAAGATACACCCATACATAGGAATATCCAAGTATTATGTGCATGCAGCACCGAAGGTATGGGCATGTAAAATCCTAAAGATGTATCCAGACATAGATCCCCACTAAAGATCCGCAACATTGGTCTCAAAAGTTTTGTGTAGTGCTTTATATTTATTCCAAAAGGTCTGTGCATGTAACTTTGTTAAGAATGCATACAAGCCATTATTGTTAAAAACAATTTAATATTTAATTGTAAATACTTAGCCCCAAAATATGAACTTTTTAAAAGAATTTCATATACACCAAAGCAGTTGAAGGACAACTAATACACAGTGAACAATTACCTACACATCCTTTACCTCTCTAATCTTGTAATATCATCAGTGGACTAAGCTATAAGGCATCTGTTGAGTTGATAGCTATAAGGCATCTGTTTAACAAAGAAATGATTATGCAAGACATAATGAAGCAATTAACCAAATTTAATTTTTGGATTAGTGATAGTTATGGTAAGGTCACGAACTGACCATTATGGTCATTCACTATATCTATCATGTGTTTCTTTGTATGTATTGGTTGGGTTAATAAATTCAGAAATCTCCATCCATGGAAGTCAGGCATGTGTATGCTGAAGACCATGTATATTATGATAAATGGAGACATTCATACTCATCTTGTATTGCACAATGTTCATTTATGTGTATAACTGTTCATATCAGATACGGCAAAGCATACAGATGTGATATACAACAAAATAGTATAACCCATGCATTAAGAAACAAGGAAGAATAAATCCAACATGTACAATTTGAGACAGGATAGTCATTTGTGTGTGAAGCGAGAGGAACAACTTGCCAATACCAATCCATCTCTAATCTTGAATGCACTATGTAACTATATCAAATGGCCAACCAATCCAAAAGCTACACTGGAGAACTATGTGGACATAGAGAATGTTGCAAGTTCCATTACATTCTTGAGAATTTGTTTACAAAATAGCATGTTCTGTCACTTTGCAATATCACACAAGGTGTCCATACATACACTCATCCAAACTTTGACCAGGACACATCTACTGGACATTGCTAGCAATGCAAAAAGCATGTTTCAGTTTCAACAATGGTTCTGAAAAGACCCCAATACCATACAACTAACTAGTTTAAATTACAAAAGCACTACATTTAGACCATGTTATGGTATCTAGCGATAGGAATATGGGGATATGATATTATATTGTGTATGGGTATTATGAATAGTTGGCATGGGCTACACATAACCCAAGGTTGATTATATATACATCGAATCAGAAAGGCATCAAGTATGGTAGTGTTTGGCAGAAAAAGCATAGTAACTCTATATTTCAGAATGGTGCAGCAACATCATGGAACAATAGGACCAAACAATCAGAAAATCAAAGTAGAGCAGCAGAGTCATGTAGCTAACAGCAGTTATGGATATTCAACTGTCACAAGGGCAGCTTGGCATCATCACAGACCACCACCAATCAAGATTTCACTTGGATGAAGGGATGTTCAAGATTGGTACCAGTTGTCAACATTTTAGCAAATCATATTATCTAGTTTCTTCTCATGTTTCGAGGACAAAACATTTTTAAGGAGGGTGGAATGTTATGGTACCCAGGCATAGGAATATAGAGATATGATATTATACTGTTTATGGGTATTATGGATAGTTGGCAGGGGTCACACATAACCCAAGGTTGATTATATTATAATAATGAAGAGGATAAGGGGTTAAGAGTTGACTCCCCAAAGTAGCATTAGAAGATGCGTATATAAAGAAGGGATATTGTCATTGTAATCATAATGAATCATATCCATTATTCTCTTATAACAGTCTTGGCTCATGGAGCGGATCTCAATTTGAAAGATATTGTGGAGTGGTCCCTTCCTTAAGGAATGACATTGGTGTTGCCCTACCTGAAGAGTATTATCACATCTTGTCTTGCGTGGATTAATTACTTTAGTTAATTTATTTAATATTTAGCATATTGTGAACGCTTTTAAATTTATGAGAAGCAAAGGTTCATAACAGATCAATTCATATTGCAAGCTTAACACCACATTAGTTCATGATAGCTGCCAATTCTGTTAATTCTATGGTGATTGCCTTCCTTGGGTACAGAATGCCAGTAACCTGAACCTGAACCTGAATCTTTGCATATCACAAAAGCATGGAAAGCACTTTCAGAAAAAAACGCATTTGAGAATGTTCATCTAGATTCTCTCGATAATAGTTTATAAATTCGATTTATATAATTTTATAAACAAGGAAAACTGAGTACAAACCACATGAAAATTCTTTTTAGTGTCAATGATAAATAACAACAACAAATCTCAGATAAAGTATGTTGGCCAATGCAAAAAGTGCCAACATATAGAATTAAAGGACTATTAGATGTGCAAAAGTCCTTTTCAATAAAATTGTGCCAACTAAATAAGTGTGCTACTGGTTTACATACAAATTAGAAATAGAAAAATATAAATCTCGCACTAAAAACAGTCAGTTTCATTTTGGTAGTCAACTTTAAGCTCATACAAAAATATGAAATCTCAAAATATACCACACAATAACTGTCATATGGCACAAAATAGTGGTCACAAACCAAAAACATGTGTAATCATCATTAAATGTTCATGTTTAGGTATTAAACACCCAAATAATGAAAGATTATAAATTAGAGGTGACAACAGAATGACTACCACTGACACTTGCAATTGGATATATACATGTATACTTTCCTGGCTCTACATTCGATTGATAACCAAACAAGAGCAAAAACAATCAGCTAAGTAATGTCAATAAGAATGACAAGGACAAAGAACACTGAAATAGAAAACCTGAGCACTGACAATTAAAACTCTAAAATTAGTGGTGGAAATTCATTCGTACTTCAATACAAACAGATTGATACATTACATTCTCCTTGACTTGTCAAACAAGCCAATTCATAAACCCCTTCCACTCCTTTACATTACAACATCCCATCCACTTTTCATACATAAGACAAACTTAAGAAGCGCATATGCTTTCAACCCTGCCCTCACTGGACTTCTAAACAATTAAATATAATACGATAGAGGAAGAACACCACAAAAAATTCTCTCCAAGAAACAAGGGTTCTTCCTTAACTGAACAATAGAATACTCATTAAAAGCTCATTGAGTATGATCCTCAAACCTCTTATGTCCGACTGGCAGGCAAGGGCTCTGTATTTCCAGCTTTTGATTCAATGACTTCTTCCAATCGTTTCCACGTCAGCTCCCTCTTTTCTTCTCTTTCTTTAGATTTTTCTTCATTCTCTAGAAATTTGTGTTGGCATTCCTGATAAAGTTCATTATCCATTTCAATAAACATCTTTCTTACATTCAACGTCAGACCATGAACTGCCTGATTCCAATGACTCCGTGTATTCTTCTCCAGTGCTTCAAAAATAAGCGGAAGAATCACATTCCGATTTTGAGCTATCAAGGTCACTATATGGTCATTGTTCCATAAGAAAAGAGCTCGCTCAGCAACCTGTCATTTCCATAGTTAGAATCTAATAGAGCAATGAATCATCAATACAAATATAAAAAGATATATACACAAATCAGTTTCTTGTATTAATTAAGAGAATGACAAATACTTAAATACAAAGTATTACAATTATTTTTCCCTGTCCATCTCTCATATCAAACTGAACCTCTGGTTGCAAAAAATATTCTTCTAAAGGATAAAAGTTAGTTACAGCCTTCACCACTTCCAAAGAATAATCATATATAATTATCCTATTATTTTTACAGAAACCAAGGACACCATCAATATAGTCTGCAGCAAGACTTGTATAGGATCTTGACTACAGTGTAGTTTTACCTTAACTGACATGTCCAATAAAATCACAAACCAGAAAATATTTCAAAACATTTAACCTTTTCCAAGTCATAATATTGAAATTTCAATATAATGAAGATGCACTGTTCAATGCAAAACGCTATATCGTTCCATAAATTTTGCATTAACTTTGATCCCCATCAGCCCCCCCTTGAACACTTCACTTGTAAAAGCAAATATTTAATTGTATTTGCCAAGTGACTACAGCTTTCTACTAGCACTTGTTTTTAGAGTAATCCATTGAAGAGAACACTGACTGATAGAAACCTAAGTTTATTAATTGACGTCATTGGGCACAGCATACTATTTTAATGCATACATCTAGCAGACGCAGAATCATGATAAGAAGACTCTTAAACCAGAATAAACAACCCAATGGCTTTGGTAAGCAGACCAAGATAATTTTATCACTTGAATAAACACACCAGCCACAAGCAAGCTCAGAATATTGGACTACGTCACTTGGGTCAAAAATCAGATGAGCACCCCAGTGATAATAACTTAGGTACTGTTGTCACATTTTGAACGGGGTAAAATTTTGTAAAATGCTGCAATTTCCTGTTTCCAGATCCGCTTCTTCCTTTTTCTCTTGCCAACCTCTCCAGGTAGTTCAGATGGTCGCAGCCCAGATAGTCTCAGGCTCATCCAGTCTCCAGGCAATGTCCCAGTTTCCGGCAGAAAATTCATCAAATTTGTCTAAGGTATGGGCAGCTCACGGGTCGCTCCATCTTGAGCGATTCCCGGGAGTCGCCCCTCTCCATCCGCGACCCCCCAGCTTTGACAGCACTCGGGCTCTTTGTAGCCCAGAAAAATTTGAAAATTTGACTAAACTTGTTTCTTCCCGGAGTTCGCTCCCCAGTGGAGCGACTCCCGGGATTCACTCCAGCTGCCTGCGACTAGCGGGCAGAATTCAAAAATCTTCTAAGTCTGAAGTTGCCCGCAGTTCGCTCCCAGGGGCAACGATTCCTAGAGGTCGCTCCGTTTTCGGGCGACTAGCGAGCAAAAGTGGAGACGGCCCAAGATTCGCTCAGCAAGCATATTCAAGATTTTTCTAAGGCATTTGGCCCGTAGTTCGCTCCGCCTTGGGCGATCCCCGGGAGTCGCGGCTACTTCCCGGCGATCTCTGGAAGCACCCCGCCTGCTCGCGAATCGCTAGCCAAATGGAGAAGTCAAGTTAACAAGGCAGGGCAACTCCTCCCAAAATTCGCTCTATTCTGGAGCGACTCCCGGGATTCGCAACAGTTCTAGGCGATTCTCGGGAGTTCTGCACCACTCAAACTTCTCTGACTTGACCGACTTAGTAAGCATATCTGCAGTATTCACTTCAGTGTCAATTTTCTGCAACAAGATCCTACCTCCTTCCACCACATTTCTTATAAAGTGGTACTTGACATCAATGTGTTTCGTGCGATCATGGAATGTTGGGTTCTTCACTAGCTGAATAGCACTTTGGCTATCACAATGCAACGTAATTTTCCCTCGCATTACCTTGAAGTCACCCAACAATCGCTCTAGCCAAATTGCCTCTTTGTTGGCATGAGTCATTGCAATATATTCTGCTTCGGTTGTTGATAAAGCCACCACAGATTGCAACTTAGAAGCCCAACTCACAACTCCACCAGCAAGAGTGAAAGTATATCCTGTAGTGGACTTTCTCCCATCTCTATCTCCACCATAATCGGAATCCACAAAACCTTTAACTTGCAAACTATCCAATCCGTAGTAAATAGCAGCATCTGAAGTGCCTCTTAAATATCTAAATATCCACTTCACTGCATTTCAATGCTCCTTACCGAGGATTTGCCATGTACCGGCTAACTACTCCCACTTGCTTGGGCAATATCCGAGTCCGGTGCTCACCATGGCAACATGAGTCTTTCTACTATTGATGAATACGGTACACAAGACATTCTTGTCTTCTCTCGCTACGTTCTAGGACACTTGGTTGGAAGACAATTTTAAGTTTGAAAGAAGTGGGTTACTAATTGGTTTTGCATTCTGCATATTGAAGCGTTGCAGAATCTTTTCTATATATGACTTTTGACTTAACCGGATCTTTCTTCCTTTTCTGTCCCTGTGTATCTTCATCCCTAAAATTTGGTTTGCTGCTCCTAAATCCTTCATTTCAAATGTCCTAGCCAACTGAGCCTTAAGATCAATGATTTTCTTCATGTTAGGGCCTGCAACCAGCGTATCATCAACATACAATAGCAAAATAATAAAACTGCCATCATCAAACCTCTTATAGTATCCACAATGGTCAAATTTCCTGTACCACATCCTTGGCGCCTGTTTCAACCCGTACAGAGATTTCTTCAGTCTGCAAACCAAATGTTCTTTGCCTCTTTCCTTATAGCCCTCTGTGAGGAGACATGTGGAAAGATGCATCCGAGTCCAAAACCCAGGTATATAAAACAGATCTGCTATTGCTAATACAGAAAGCCTCACATGTTGTCGTCTCTCCAGAATTTACTGTACTGGCTTGTTAGTCTCACAATGACACTGAGAGGGGGGGTGAATCAGTGTTGCTCTTTTAAAACTTAAATCTTCAACTCTTAAAGCCGAAACAATGAAAACTTGAAACCAAATAAAGCAAGTATAACAAAAGAACATCACACAACACAAGATGTACCAAGGTTCACCGATTTGGCCACATCCTCAAAATGACTGTTTGGACTCCTATCCAAATCCAGCATTTGCAAAGCACCAACTTTACAATCAATTTACCAGCACCCACTAGAAGGAGCACCAACCCCTGATTTATCTACACCAACAGAAAGGAGCACCAACCCCTAATTTATCTGCACCAACAGAAAGGAGCACCAACTACTTATGGCCTCTTTGAATGGCGTATTTAAAACCTCTGAAAAAATTTTGTTTCTCCTTCCATGACTGTTCATTTTCTCCTTCCCTTGTGCATGCATGTGTTTTGGTTTCCAAAAAGGCTTTTCGTTTCTATTTTGTGGTCCTTCGTTTCCTTTTCTCCACATGGGCATGCGTCCGCTTCTTTCCATGTGTAATGACCATCTTAGATGATTTCAAATCATTAAAGATTCCTTATGTAACGTTTTGTCTTATTCATTGAATTTTGTCCTTATGTGACAAATTACCTTATTCAATCTTCGATTTATTCCTTATAGGTCCACGTCACTATGCAGTCTTCAGTTTCACTATCCTGGTGTTCATCACTAATATCAGACGCACTATCAACTACTCTGTTCCTTTGGCGAAAATGCAACATGTCGCGATATCGCGACACTTTTGTTTCTCTGCTTGCCTGCCCTTTTGAGTCACGAAAATGCAACATGTCGCGATATCGCGACACTTTTGTTTCTCTGCCTGCCTGCCCTTTTTGAGTCGCGAAAATGCAACATGTCGCGATATTGCGACACTTTTTCCTTCTTGCTCTTTCTCTTTGCTTTGGACCGCGAAAATGCAACATGTCGCAATATCGCGACACTTTTTTCTCCTTGCTCTTTCTCTTTGCTTTGGACCGCGAAAATGCAACATGTCGCGATATCACGACACTTTTTTCTCTCTTGTTCTTTCTCTTCTCTTTTGGCCATGAAAATGCAACATGTCGCGATATTGCGACACTTTTTCTTTCTTGTTCTTTCTCTTCTCTTTTGGCCGCGAAAATGCAACATGTCGCGATATCGCGACATGTTTTCTTTCTTGTTCTTTCTCTTCTCTTTTGGCCGCGAAAATGCAACATGTCGCGATATCGCGGCACTTTTTCTTTCTTGTTCTTTCTCTTCTCTTTTGGCCGCGAAAATGCAACATGTCGCGATATCGCGACATTTTTTTCTCCTTGTTTTTTCTCTTTGCTTTGGACCGCGAAAATGCAACATGTCGCGATATCGCGACACTTTTTTTTCTTTGCGGTGTTTTGCTTTTTCTTTGATCTTTAGCATATGGGCCACTTCGGTCTTCTTGGAAAATATGCAAAAAGGTGGGTCCCCAATTTTGGGGTACGTTGTGGAGCAGCCACAACATGACGATTTTTTCAACTTTGCACAAACAACTTGTAACAACTTCACCCAAACATCAAAAACATCCTCATAAGCATTTAACATCACCGTACATACTCTGAATAACCTTTGAACTCCTGTCCACTGCATCAACCGATCTATCTGACTGTGTTGACAACAATGACAATACTGTCACTGCACCTTGCTCAACATGGCTTCAGCTGAAGGCTGAAATTGGTTTTCACCATTTTTTTTCCTTTTTTAACTGCCAACAGTCCTTCTTTGAGTGCCCTGGCTTCCCGCAATGCCAGCACTTCCTTTTCAGCTTTTGTCCTTTAGACTTAGATCTGGACTGTGATCTACTTTGTTGTGTCTTCTCGAAAGATCAACCTCTCACAGCTAGGGCTTCATTGGTTGAGGGTTCCAAAGACGTTTTCCGCCTCAACTCTTCTACCAACAAAGCGGCTACCACATCATCAAAAGTTAGAGCTCCTGATGATGAATTGCTGATGGTCATCACCAAATGATCCCAAGTCTCCAAGAGGGAACAAAGTAGGGTGATAGCTCTGTCCTCATCCTCCATCTTCACATTAATTGAAATCGGTTATCGATAAGGGTATTAAACTCATTCAAGTGATGTGCCACAGATGAGCCCTCCTTCATCCTTAGGTCGTAAGGTCGCTTTTGAGAAAAACCTTATTTGTTGCAGATTTCGTCTCATACAACTTTTCAAGCTTCTTCCAAAGGGCTTCCGCGGTTTTTTCTTCAACAACATTGAACAAAACGGAGTCCGCTAGGCATAGACGGATTGTAGAAACCGCCTTCTATCCAGCGTTGCCCACTCCTCATCTTTCATGCTGCTTGGTTTACTCGCGACCCCTTTCAAGGCTAGGGCTTGGTCATTTTGAACCAACAAATCCTCCACCTTCATCTTCCATAGGGCGAAGTTCCTGCCATCAAACTTTTCAATCTCAAACTTGGTTACACTTGCAGTCATTATTGCAGCTCCCACTCGCACAAAACCCTAGGCTCTAATACCAGATGTTAGAAAATATAGCAAAATTCTGTCCAAGCAGAAAACACAATAACGCAGAAAAAAACAGTAACACAGATTTTACGTGGAAAACCTGCAATGTGCAGGAAAAACCACAGGGCAATGGCATCTTGATATTTTATTGATTTTGGCATAAATAGATTCAATCATAATTTACATGCAAGGGGTCATTCCCCTTTTATAGAAAAAACAAAAACTGTCCGTTTCCTCTTCCAAAGGAAGATTCCAAAAACTGTTTGTTTCCTCTTCAAAGGAAGATTCCAAAAGACTGTTTGTTTCCTCTCCCAAAGGAAGACTACAGAATATTGTTTGTTTCCTCTTTAAAAGTTGCACCACCATGCACCTCTCTGCTGAAGAACATTGGAGATCTGGATATTGACTTCACCTCCTAACATTCTGCAAGTATTTTTGATTATATTCATTTATTTTTCTGATTGTTGTAATTCTGCATCCTGGATTAGGGCATTGGACATTAAGTGAATCTGAAATTCTTGTTGAAAGATACATAGGAAAGAATTGCAGTGTTAGTTTCTGTTACATGCTTTATGTTGATTGTTGTCGGTTTGGCTATTAGTTAGTGATTGTGCTGCTCGTTCTTTCCCCACTGCTATTGATTACCATTTACATTTCTTTCTGCACTATTTTTAATCTCTTTCCTGCACTTTTGTCTTAAAATCCCCAAGTAGTTTAGAAAAGGAGCCGGCCTTCTCCGAAGATTGGCACGGAGGGCATCTCTTCCCTTCGGCCTTTCAATCTGTGGTCCGGGTCTAGGGCGCATACGTAGACCAAATCCTTTCCTGGACAATGAATGTACAGATCTCAATCTACTGCAATCTCAAACTGTTACTCTGGAAACATCAAAAGAAGATTCATCTACACCAAGGCTTCTCAACACACTAATAATTGCACGAAGGCCAACAACTAAAACAAGACGTTTGTTCTTGCCTTGCTTAGCAAAAGTCACTAGGGCAGTCCACTGTAACAAATTTGATTTAAAATAATATCAATTTTCACAAATGAACAAAAATGATCGATAGGACTGTAGAAATGTGAAAATAGAATGTAGACGAAGAATAAACCTTAATACATGTCCAGCACAAAAGCAACAAATAACAAATGGAAAAGCAAAAGTTGAGTAATCAATGAAAGTTTGAGACTACTGTCAAACTCTTTATCATACAGATTTCTCAAATCTAAGTGAAACACTAGAGGGCCCCAAGAGGGTCACTTATTTGACACACTAGATTTTTCCTATTTGATTAAAATTTCTATCATGTTCACTTTGAACTGGTTCGGTCCACCCAAGATGTTTGGGATTCAAACATGAGCAATGTTTAACTAAACTTTATAATGATCATAGATGCAACCTGTGTAAGCATAGATGTAACCTGTTCAGTGAAAACTATCCATAAGCTAAAAATAGGATGCAATTAGGAACAATGAATTCATTTGCATAAATACAAGACCGAAAAGCCTCCACCTATAATGCAAGATTTGCAAACAGAAAAAATTCAGTGTCTCCAATTCTCATACTGCAAGAGAGGTATCCCTTATAAATTGCAAGTAATCCAACATTATAACATTTGTTCTCATCCATTTTTCATTCCTTCCGTTTACTTTGTTTCCTGTGTTAGCAGGATTCGTAAAATTGTAGGGATGAAGTTTAACAATCATCGATTTTGACAGAGATTTGAATAAATTCGTTGAAATTTGGGGCATAAATTTGACTGATCTAAAGTCTCACATGAAATTCTAATTTTTCTTTTTTCAAATGTCTTCTTGCAATACACATTTAAAATCATTAACTTTAAATTAAGGAGTTTATCAGACATTTCCAACAATACCTTTATGAAATTTATGAAAGTATAAATTTAAATGCATTTTTATGTGTCAAATCCTATTTTGATTTCTCCTTTGTCAAAGATTTTTCGAATTTCAACCTCTCCGAATTCAAACTTGAACCTAAACCTTGTGACAGTCGTTTTTTTTTTCTTCGGGAAAAATCAATAACTTTCATTTCAGAGTTTGAAAAAAATTACAATGAGATGGGTATTTTATACCCTCATATAGGCCTTACTAAACAGCCCCATTAAGAGCTATTCTAAAATCTCCCAACAATGACTCAAATTTCTTTGAAAAGTCTATCAGACCTGATACAATAAAAACTATGAACAGCCTGGTGCAAGCCTTCAGTCATCTTATAGAGTGCCATTTTGGTACTTCAGCCCTGTAGCCATCAGTCATCTTATGGATATGACCTTAATTATCAAAAGACATCAAAAAGTGTCCTAAACCATGACTTCTATCAAAAGGAAACAAGTATCAAAAGGGAGCAGACTGTGGTGGAATCACAGTCCCACACACTACTCCTTTTAACCAAGTACCAACTGGAATATCCAAGGCAGCTTTTGATAGACCATCCGCTTCCTCATTTAGTTCTCTGTAGATATGTTTATAAGAGATCTCTGCAAATGATGCTTCTAGCAATTTCACCTACTCATAATAAGGCCTAAGTATCAAATTTTGCATCCCCACTAATCCTGAAGCCCAATCCACCACCAATTTTGAGTCACCAAAAACTTGGAGTTTTGTTATTCCCTGTTCCACTGCCATTCTTATCAAAAATATCAAAGCCTTCCACTCTACCACATTATTGGTGCCTTCACCAAGACCCACTTTGAAAGTGAATTTGTGATTTTCATCCTGATATAACACTCCTCCTGCCCCACATCTACCTGGACTGTCTTGACAAGCTCCATCAAAAAAAGCCCAAGACTTCGTAATATCCATTGTTAAACTGCCAACCTGTCTTACAACCTTTAATTTTGGGGCTTGTTTTATGCCTTCATAAGTATATTTGATCTGAGCTTGAACTTGTATAGGTGGAATTTCCTTGCTCTCAAACAACATAGAATTTCTTGCCAACCACAGACCCCATGCCACTATTAATGGAATGCACCTGTATTCCTTTAAGCCTTTGTCTTTGAACCATTGTGGCATATTCTCCAACAGATTCCTTGTTGGCCACTGTCCCTTCCCCTTAGTCATGGGTAGAATAGACCTCCACACTTCTCTCGAGAAATCACAATGAACCAGTAGGTGATCCATTGTTTCTTCTTCCCTTTTACACAGGCTGCATTGACTTGGACCCTGCCAGGACCTCTTTTGCAGAACATCCCATGTCAATGCCTTCTTAGCTAACGCTAACCAAGAAAAAATTTGATTTTCAAGGGCGCTTTCACCTTCCAAATCCTGCTCCACCACCAAAGGACCTCCTCATTATTATCTTCAAACATTGCCTTGTATCCTTCCTTAGCTATAAATTGTCCACTAGTTGGGTTCTTTGACCATACTAAAGAGTCTTCTTCTTGTCTCAGTCTTATAAAAGCCCTTGTTAGACCCCTTGTATAATTGCTCCATTGCTCAGCTTCATTTCCTTCCAAAAGTAATTCTTCTGCTGAAAGCCACCCCTGATTCCACAAACTAGTTCTGTCCATAAAGGTTGCATCTACCAATACCTTGAGCCCTTATCTATTTAGATGTTCTATTAAATTTTGAGATAATTGGTAATCTCCTCCACTCCCTAGCCAGGGGTCTTTTCCTAGTCTTACTTTCTTCCCATTTCCTATTCTCCAAACCAAAAAATTGCCCACTAATGGAAAAGCCTTCACTAATGCTTTCCAAATGATAGTAGCATTGGTCACTAACTTGATAGGAAGTCTAATCCACTCTTCAAAGGACATGGAACCCAAATATTTCTCCTTGATAACCTCATGCCATAATCCTTTACCAATTATCAATCTCCAAAGACTCTTGGCAGCTAGTGCTTTCCCAAAGTTATGTATATTCTTAAGCCCCCATCCTCCTATTAATTTAGGTTTGGCAATCTTACTCCATTTAACCAAAGCCATTGCATCCTTCTCCCTTCTTCCTATCCAAAGGAAATGGAAGCATTTCTTCCTTATTTTTCCACTATTTTAATAGGAATATAAGCCATGGAGTGCCAATATACTAGAATGGCCTCCAAAACCAATTTCACTAATGTTAAATGACCTCCCAATGATAACCATCTATTGCACCATGAAGTTACCCTTTTTCCACTTTATTGTATAACCAAATCCAATCCTAGTATCCATAATCATTTGGCTTCAGCCTAAACCCCAAATATTTTAGCCCTTTACCAAACTCAATTAGATTGAAGCCAAAAATCCTTATCACTACTTCTTCTTGTCCTAGTTATAGTCTATTAAAAGCTATATCAGTCTTCTAGAGGTTTATTTCCATTCCTATAGCAGCACAATATAGATCTAACAACTCTTTATATTTTAGTGCTTCTCTTAAGGTGCCATTTCCAAATAGGAGTATATCATCTACAAATAGTAAGTGAGTCCCAACCAGAGAGTTTCCCATTTTAATGCCTTTGATCATGCCAAGTCTTTTCTATTCCTTAATCATTCTACTCAACCCTTCAGCCACAAGCAAGAATAATAGGGGTGATAGGGGGCATCCCTTCTCAGCCCTCTAAATAAAGCTAGAAGCTGAACCATTAATTAAGACAACAAAGGAAGCAGAATTAATACATCCCATTACCCAATTTACAAAGGGCACACTACAACCAATATGAATTAATATGAGCCTGATGTACAACCAAATTACCCTATCAAAAGCTTTTGCCAAATCAAGCTTAATTATCATTGCTTGTTGCTTCCTTGATTTGACTAAATGAAGTGCTTCCTGAGCAACACCAATAGCTTCATGGATTTATCTTTTACTCAAGAAACCAAACTATTCTTCTAAGAGGGTGTCTGAAAAACCCCTTTTAACCTCCTAGCAATAATCTTGGAGATGATTTTGTAGAGAGTATTACACAAGGATATAGGCCTATACTCCCCAAAGGATTCTGGGTTATCCTTCTTAGGAATCAAGGCCAGGAAAGTTGTATTGATAGACCGAGTACCTGCCCAGAAGTCCTTGATTCCTCAACCACCTTTAAAAGGTCTTCTTCCAACAACTCATAAAAACCCACATAAAAGTCAATGGACCAACCATCCAGTCCTGGACTCTTCCCTTTCTAAAAATATTTAACTATTGTTTGTAGCTCCTCCTTAGTAACTTCTGTCATCAAAGCCTCTTTGACTTCATCACTGACCATCTTAGGTAGATAAAGTGCTAGCTTAATGATTTCTTCTATATTTGCTCTATTGGGTTCTTGATACATTTTCTTAAAGTAGGATACTCCTAATCCAACTATATCTTAAAACCTTCTCATATTTCTTCCATCCTCTTTCATCTCATTTTTTTGTTTCATACTTTTGAAAGAATTTTGTATTCTCATCCCCTTGCTCTAGCCAAAGTGCTCTACTTTTCATCCTCCACTTTGCATCTTCCCATTCTAGCAATTCCCTCTTCTTTTTTTCCAACTCCTTGACCTACAAATTCTCCTTATCTAAAAAAACCTCATTGCCTTTGTGACTATACAACTGATTCAATTTAGATTCTATGTCAACTATCTTTGCCTCTACTTCCCAATATTTACCTTTGGCCCATGCGATTATAGCAGATTTGATTCTCCTCAGATTTTTAGAAAACTGAAACATAGTTGTCTCTTCTATTGTTGGGTCAATATGTCTCCACTCATATTTTACTAAATTTATAAATTCCTCATCTTCCAACCAAATAGCATTGAACTTGAAAGGTCCTGCTGGTTTCTCTTGATCTTTTTCTAACTGAAAGAAAATCGGTAAATGATTAGATCCCCCACCTTGATCTATCCAAGACCTCAGTCTTTCTGCTTCAACTATGAGGTTTTCAGACACTAAAAATCTGTCCAACCTTTTAGAAATACCATGTCTTCTAGTTCTTTGATTCCTCCAAGTGGGAACTAATTTAATGGGTTCTACATCACACAACCCTGCATTCTAGATTTTTTGTAGGAAAAATTCAATGAGGGGATCCATTCTAGCCTCCTCTCCCCATATTTCTGCTCTTTTAGTTACAAAATTTAAGTCCCCTCCCACCACTACATTTCCTTTTTTAAAGTCTTGTATAAAGAATTCTTCCCAAAACTCCCTTCTACCACCATAAGGACCATACAGATTGACTACAGAAATCAACTTTCCTAGCTCCATAGAATGTAAGTCTGTAACCACACCTGCCTCAATATATACCTTGTCAACTAGTTGGAAGGAGGAATTCCATCCCATTACATTCCCCCTGATCTTCCATTTGAGTCTATCCCTTCAAAGTTCCAATTTGATAGGAGAGGCGAGGATGGCTATTGCTTTTTTTGCATCCAACATAGTCTCCTGGATTAAAATTATATCTGGCTTATGAAGTTTAAACAAATGCTTTAGGGCTATTTTTTTATGAGGGGCCCCAAGCCCTCTGACATTTAAAGAGAGGATGATCATTGATTCCCTTTCCCCTAGGGTTGTCCTGCTCTAAGAACCCCAACTATGGATTTTTGTTTACCAGATAAAATTTCCTTCTCAGCTTTTTTTTGTGCAATTTTTAAGTAGGATTTCCTTCCTACTATAAACTCTTGAGATTGACTTGTCTCAAGACCCAAGCCCCTTGATACCTGACCATACCTAATATCTCCTTTACCATTTTTCAGGGCTCTTAGGGCATATCTGCCAGAAGATGTGCTTGTATTATGGTGATTTGGAGGACTTGGTGGGGAAGAGAACCTACTAGGGTTGTTTAAGCCCTGCTTGCTTCCTTGGCCTAAAATATCTTTATCTAAAGAGGGTAAGAACTCAATAAGTTTTACACCCTTCTCCTCTACTTGTTCTAAGCCCTTGATAGAAAGAGGTTGTAGAGTCCCCCTTGGATTTAAAACCCTTCCCCCTTCCTCCTTCTGACCATAAGATTTCTCCTCCCTGCCTTCCCAAAATGAAGGAACAACACCACCCTCTTGCAATGTCCTATCGGAACTATGGCCTGTCAATACCTCCATATAGGGGCTCAGCCCAGGACAAGATGATATAGCAAGTTTATCATTATTAGAATTCAATCCCCCATCCCCAAAAAAGGGTAATATTAGGTTTGGGCTTTGATGGATACCTGATAAAACGCCTCCATACACTTTGTCGGTCGCAGGTATGGCCTCCCTTCCCTCATCTGAAACTTCCCTATTGCAATTGCTTGGAGCCAACTCTTTCTCCTTCGTCTGGACATTGATGACAGGAAACCTTTCTTTAAGCGATTCAAGAGTCTTGACTGGGTCCTCCTCTATCTATGCTTCGACTGTCGCTACCTCCTCTAAATTTTTTAGACTAGAAGAACCTCCAACTTCCTTTTGTACAGTACCTTGCCCTCTACTCTCTTCCATTTCACAATCTGCCTTGAGATGACCATAATGATGACAATTACTACATCGAAACGACACCCCGATGTAGTCAAGCTTCTGTAAATACATCCAATTTCCTGACACGAACTCCATGTTTTTCGGCAACCCTAAACTGAGATCAAGCTCCACTAAGAGCTATCATTTTTTGGATACCATTTAAGTTTTTTGTATCTACTCCAAGGAAAACTCCCAGGGAGTTCCCAATCTCACGCAACATTCTTTCATTCCAGAATTCAAGGGGCAAAGAGGGTAGCTTGACCCAGATAGGTTGGGTATTAGTCCTCTCAGAGCGTGGATCGAACCCAGGAGTCCAAAATTTTAGATTTAAAATGTTGAGCCCCCAACTCCATCTTCCATTTTTTATGATTATAGCGTCTTCTACCTTTTGGAAGACAAAAACCATCCAACCCTTCGTCATCACATGATATGTAGGAGTATAGCCTAGAACCTCCAACCAGGTAACCTTGATCCATTCTCGCAGAGTTTTTGGTTTCATGGAGTGGCCCATAAATCTACCTACCAAAGCCTTGTCCTTCAATGACAAAACTTGCTCTAGCATCAGATCCTCACCTACAACCATTCGGACCAGCTCCTTCCACAATTTTATACAATGTTTTCACTTTCTTTTCCCCTTTTCCAAAAACCTACCCTTCAATGTTTCCTCTGGTTCATTTGGTGGCACTTCCCCTTCTCCATTGCCCCCTTGTATGCCCTAGGGTTAGGGTTTGAAGTTAATCGGGCCTTTGGGCATGGGTCTAAGTCGAGTCCTCCATGTACCTTGTCTCCCTTATGCCAGATGTCAAAAGGTTCTTCCTTGGAGAAAAAAAATTGAGGCCTTTGTATATTCCTCAAGCTCTTCGCTGCAGTCCACTACATCCTCTTTGTACATCGTCAACTCAGCCATCCTGCCATTGTCAGTGATCAGTGGGTGAAGTCTGCACTGGTTGAGAGATCCCACCGAACTCCTTTTTGAAATTTTTGTCCTCCACTCTCCTTCTTGGCCCTACTGATTGAAACCCAGCAATGAGAGCCTCATATGCTCGAGTGCAAACAATTGTTGTTTTTTGTCGGATCCCGACAAACGCCCTTTGTCGCGCTTCTATGACGATGATGGCCCCATTTTACTCATATCTGAAATCCTATCCATTATTTGTTTCTCATAGTCTCATTACACATTATTAGTTGCTCTCATAAGCTATCACTTATACTGTATCACATCAAAAACTGTCTCATTCCTTTTGTAAAAAAATCCAAGTACAACCTATTTCTACAACTGTTTCATTTTACCATATTTACAATTCATCACCATCTCTCAATGTCATCCACCTAAAAGTCTTTTTTTCCGTTTCCAATGTCAAATTGTCTTCATCATAAAGATTCAAACTCATTCATGCCATGCATAGGGCCATACTCCTTACTCAAGGTTTGTCCTCTCTATTTCATTAATGCCCACTAAGAATTTTAAATTTGTGCAAATCAAAATCCTTGGCCTTTATAAAATTATTCGCTAAGCCCAATTGATACTAATAACGTGTAAGGACTCGTTAGATCAGTCCATATACATAGAACTGAGCATCAGTTATATACATCAATTTACATTAGCTGCAAGGGAAGAAAGACTTTCATTTAACCAATAGTAGCAACAAAGCAAAAGATGACACTGAACAAGTTCTGGCTCAGCAAGAGAGTTGTAACTATCTAACTGACAAAACAAACAATTATGATTCTTGTAAGGAAAGTTATCAATAAAAGTTATGGCTGAAGTTTCAAATACTAATCAGGAAAATGCATATATTACTCACATACCAACCATATCCTTTGGTGTAACTGAATAAACTCTCACAACAATACCAACCACTCAAAGCAATGTAACTTATTGTCCAACCACATCAACTTTTCCAGTTCATGAAATCATCTATAATTTCAACTCACTTCATCAAAATTGTTTATGTTTACTTATCAAATAAATTTCATTCCTTGGTTCTATCCCAGCTGACAAAGAAATAAAGATTGTTCGTGTATGCTTTCACTTTAAACGGTTCATTAGAAAATTTGAAATTGAAGTAAAAAACAAAACCGAAACTTATCAATTCCGTCTATTTTTTAAATATAGCATGGGAGGTTGCGTTATTGTTTTGAGGCTCTTCTCAATTCCAAATTAGTTCCTTGGTTTTTACCAATCATTTATGTAGAAAAGCATTACAAGTTGGCAAACTTATATGACAACTTCCTACATTCTCATGGACAAAGCAACATGGCCAGGCATGCTTCAAGGACAAAGCAACCATAAGTTAGGAATAAATTGAAGATTTTATAATACTTAAATTGTTTACAAATTATAAGGAACAAGACTGAATAATCACATCCCCTTGTCTGGTGTTGCACTATCTATTATGCAATTCAGAAGAGTCTATATTCAATTGATTTTTCTCTATTGGAATCTCATAGTCAAGAGGAATCTAGAGATGAATGTTTTTGAGACTAAAGTTCTACAATCTCACACTGTAGGACAGTTACCTCGCGATATTAAATGAAACAAAAATGAGGCGATCATGTAACTCAAGATAAAAGCATACGTGGTTAACAAGTTATGGCATGAGATGCTCCTTATTTTTTCCAAAACACTCATCTTATAGATCTCACTATGGATATCTCTATTAACATCTCTCTCGGATGTCAAGGGCAACAATATAAACAACTCTTAAAGGAAAACTCTAGTTATCAACATTAAGATGTTGCTATAATTGTCCAAATCATGTACAATTTAAGGGCCATTTCTCAAGTATGGCTTTTAGTGCATGCTTAAATCTCATTTTTTGTATTTAATGTATCAAGTGTCTACATCTTGTAATCTGCCAATAGTCGATCAGAGAATGAGGGTTCAAATACTGATACAGATGTCAAAACAAATAAAACAATTATCTAAAAAGCATTCCCTTATTCCTAAATATAAATGAAATGCAATTATTCAAATCCTGTAAAGATTTTATTTTTTTAAACAGTTCCAACTTACAGATTCCCTTTTTGACATTATTGATTATTCCTAAATGCCATTGGTACCAACACCAGGAATATCTTAGGATTATGATTCAATTATTACATCAGATGTACAGAGCAACTTGAGAATTTAGAAAGACTAATGCAAGCAATGAACTCGGTTTCTCTACTAGACAAACTTACTTTGACAATTTCTTTCACCTTCACAAACCCAAATATAAGGCAAATTCCTATTGAAGGTTATGAGATAAACCACAAACCTGGAAATGTGAGCTATTGAGGCAGCGTCCAATCTGCCGAAATAGTGGGATCATACAACGTTGAAATTCCCCAGCTTGTGTAGATTCTAAAATTTCCTCCAGCTCTCCCAAAAATAAGACTTCCTTTTGACAATTTGTCAAAGGCCAGTATCTCAGTAAACCCCTTATAACAGTATCTGCTAATTTGTAGTCTTTTTCAACAAACTGAGTGATACAATAAGCAAGTTGCTGATGGTAGAGAGCAATACATTTTGGTTTGTGTAGAGGAATAAGGGCTCTCACTAAAAAGAGTTTATGCTCTTCTTTCATGGGCAATGCAAAACCATTTATTATGCTCCCCAAAATTTCTAACAGCTCCCCAATACCATTGTGTCTTTCTGTTTCCATAATAAAGCGATAGAATATGTTGTTTATGGCTTTGCGTATGAAAGGTCGATGCACCATGAACTTCCCATAGATGCGATGCAGTATGGTTTTCAAATATTCTCTCTCCCTAGGATCCTCGGAATCAAACAAGTCAAGCAATCTTAAAACAAATGAGTGGTCAATATACCTCTTTGCAATCTTTGGGTCTGTGTCCGTGGAGACTACGTATCGCAGCAGTAGTTCATAAACTATTTGCAAATGCGGCCAAGAAGGATCCATGCATGGTTCCTCCTCTTCTGGGTCGAAGCTCTCAGAACCCGTATTTTCATGAGAAGCTGGGGGCAAGGTTCGGAAAAGGTTTTCTGCAATCATCTTGGCAAGCTCCTCCTGTAAAGCCTCACTAAGCTTATTCGAACCAGACTGAATAAAATCAACAAGCTCAAGAAGGGTTTGCCGCTTGATGTCTTTTTCTCTTGCATTCTTGGTAGGATCCGAGAAATCAAACAAGTAGCAACAAAGATACACCTTCTTCAAGAACAAATTCTGTCTTTCAGATGTAGGAACATCTCTAAAGCCCGGCAAATTTTCAAAGAAGCTGGAGACCCCATTAACAATGGTAGGCATAGAATTTGGTGAACCTTTATCCTTTCCATACATCGTTCTTGTAGCTGCTTGAGGATGCCCCACTGCCATCGACAGACTATTCCTGGGAACATGATTTACTGTAATTTTTGACCCGGCCTGCCCTCCTCCTCCTGCATTCCGGGAATTGCTAGGGTTTCCTGAAGGTGCCCCTCCTCTGCCCCCGGACGCATGGGCAGCACCCGGACCATTTCCTCCCGGATATGTCGATCCCCCTGCTTCATTGCTCTCTGACTTTGAAGGCTTGCGACTGGACCGCTTGCCTATAATTTTGTTAAACATGCCTAGAAAGTCCCTGATGAAACCCTCTTCTCCCTGTCCAACCTCTTTTCCCTAACCACTCTTTCCCAAGCATAACAAAACAAGCACAATAACAACCAGCGTTCCACTGCTTTAAGATCCCAAATACAAACAACAATGTGGAAACACCAAAGAAACCCTGACGATCGGTGCGGCGACAAAATGTCGCATAGCCAAACCCGCCAGTAATAATGAAAACAATCGATCCAACACCGTACCAAAAGGCAAGTCCCCACTCAGATCATTCATCTCCGGGCCCCATTGGATTCAAAATTGCACGCCCCTAAGCGATCTGGATCATGCTCAAAGCCATGCACAGGGTTGCAGAACCATAAAAATGCACATGCCCTGGGCTTCACAAAACAAAAATAAGCCACAAACCTCTTCAGAAACAGCGTACTAACACTAATTCTAAACTCCGCATCATTTCATCGAAGATTAAATTTAACACACACTCCACATTTCCCGCCTCAAAATGCCACACAATTCTAACGACTCTTTCCCAAATTGAAAGGTGAAAACCTCAACAATACTAAATGACTCTTTGCCAAATTCAAAGCTGAAAACTTCAACAACAAGAAGAGCAAATCAAATCGAGAAAAATAAATCGAGCTCTTCAATTCTTCCTACGAATTTTTGTCCAAAGACTTTTATTTTAATTTTTAAAATAAATCAAGGGTTTGGTTTTGCTATGTTTTTTGCGTACCTGTACTAAGGAGTTGTTCAGTTTTCCACCGACCAGAATCGAACCGCTGACCTGTTAGTTGTCCCTGGTGGGACTTCAATAATGAAAGCAAGGAATTTGTTGACAACGGAAAAGGCCTGCATTGCTTTGCATTTCCTTTTCTTGGATCGTGCAAAACACCAGAGGCGGAAACAAAAAAGAAAGAAGAAAATGAACACACGAGGCCAACAACTAAACTCCAGGTGAGGGGAATCCACGGCCCAGACCGCCCCGGCAGTATCGGACGGCAGAGGAACGCCCGAGCACGGATTTCTTCGATCCCGTTGGAGTCAGGGGAGTAATTATTTTGTCCTCCGGATGTCTGTGCGCCGGCCCTGGTCACGGTCACATGGGGTCCCCGCATTAAATTAGCAAGAGGGGATGTTTGCACCTGGACCACGGTCACATGGCTGTAAGGCGTTAAAGGGTATCACGTCGTTATTAAGGGTCTTGTTCCTCATCGCCTAGGCAGGACAAGGACAAGGAAAAGTTAGGGTGATGTTGCTCTAGTAAACATGGTTTTCTTGTCAAATATTTTAAAAAACCTAATGGGAAATAGTCGAAAAATCCTTGGTGGGACGGTGGATCTCAAATACATAAAGTTTGGAGGCGAAATGTTTTATATTACTCCGGCTTCAGGATAAGGCTGAAAGGTTAATATTAGTAAGATGAGTCAAATGCCACGACAACAAAGATTAGATGTGAGGCGGTGTCTAATAAAACATTAGGTGGAGAGGTTTAAGATTAGTAAGATGAGTCATGGGATATATATAATATTTAATAAAATATTGTGATTTTTTTAATTTAAAATAAAAAGTTTATTGAGATAAGATAGGATATAGTTAAAGTTTTTTTTTTATTTAAAATTATATGTGGAAAATAAAATGATAAAAAACATTGTTAATTTTGTATATGATCAAAAATAAATATAAATAAATAATCAAATATAGATTAAAAAATAGTGTATATGTAATTATGAGGAGAAGGTTAAGTGGGTTTAATTTTTTAAATGTTAAGGTAATTTTAAACTTAACCGTTTTGATTTCTTTATAAAAATATAATATATTTTATTTTAAATAGGTGTAAGTGCCCTATTATACTTCTATTTACAAATATATAATATATTTTATTTTACTAATATTCCAAAAACCTAGCATTTGGAAGGTGAGTTTCAAGTAGACCTAGCTTTAGAGGTTCTAATTCTCTACGGTTACTTAAAATAACTGATAAATTAAAAATATATATTTAAGGTTTTTAAAAGTTACATAGATGAATTGGTTTCAATCACAATTTCACAATTTTTAATGCGTAGTTGGCAGCATTCAAACTATCAGCGAAGGCTTCCAACACATCCACTGTCGAGAGATAATTACAAGCTTTTATTGACTTGTATTTTTGACGTTCTTATTTTTATAATTAATATAAATGATGGGACATTAATTTTTTTTAAATGGAATTGAGATAGGTTTCATTTGTATTGTATCATTATCATAAAGTAGTATTATGACAAGTTGACTATATAGGCATGCATCACATTGTAAAATTCTAATATCTTGTTATCCTTTTCAAAGTCGAGGAATCTAATTGGTTGAGCTAATGTCATTGACTAGGTTTTTACAAAGGTCCCACAATATTAATTATTTATTAATTGTTATTGAAAAGTGGTATAGATAGATAGATAGGTATTATCAAGGAACAGAATTTCAATCATGGAATATACCACTAGACTTATAAAAATATAAAATTTTAGGATGCCACTTGCATTATCGGTGATGTGGTCGGGTTCAACCCCTAGGGCGGATATGTATATGTATAAGAAGTATTTACTCAATAAAAAAAGTTATAGAATTTTTTAAAGAGTTTTTTTTTGTCTTAAATTTAATATTTAAATTAGTCTTGACTAAGACCATATGAAGATAGTCATTTAAAATTAGGGCAACATTAGTTTAATTTTTTTTAAATGTCTTATCTTTTAAAAGTTATTTCTTTATGAAGGGTTGTTCGATTGAGATGATTCTTGGATCAATTTGTGTCGAATTCGAAGAGCTTTAAAATGAGTGGTTATATGAAGGAATTTGAGCAGTATTAAGGGAGATATGATCCTATAAAGTCAATCACCCAAAATAAAGGCAATGATAATTTTTAAGTCACGAAAAACAAAAATATAGATATTTATTAGCTAGTGTTTGGATGACAAGAGGAGCAATGGAGGGCTAGGACATCAATGAGGTAGGACATTCTATTTGGGTGTAGAATTTTTCAACTAAGTTTATTTTTCCCCTTCACTTTCTTATAAGTTTTATATGCAAATTATTATAGGTTTATTTTCAATTAATATAATTGCTATAAGATATACAGGTAAGTTTCAGTAGATTTTTAGTTATAGTTTCCTTACCATTGACCAATTTACAACTAAATCCTTATAATCATTCCTAGTAGTAGAGGTTAATGGGGATCTCATAGAGAAGTGATCCTTGTTGCTCAAAGATAGAGAAGTTTTTGGTAAATTTAATGGGTCTTGGTCAGGGGTTTCATCCTTGAGAAAATGGATTGATAAGAGTTGGTAGTCTCTAGGAGTGATTCCATCCTTTCTTCCCAAAGGTTTCTTCCAAGTCATTTTTTGTTCCATGGAAGAAATAGATATAGTCCTAAAAGGGGGTCCTTGGTTTATGAGAAGAGCAAGACTCGTCCTTACTTGCTAGTATGAAGGTTTTGCACCTAAAAACGTAAATCTATCCCTAGTACTACTATGGGTTAGAATGTATGGATTACCCATTGAATTCTATTAAATGAATACCTTCAAGGCAATAGGTAACACTCTTGGAGAATTCCTTGAGATTTCAAAAACTACAAAAGATGGATTCTTGGTTATTTATACTTAGATATTGGTCATAATTACTATAAGTAAACCTTTACCAAAATCTATAATTCTTAAGTATGGGGGTAAGTTGTGGACCCAAACTACAGATTATGAAAACATGTCTTTTAAACGTAGAAGATGTCATGAGGTGGGGCATATTGAAAGATCATGCCCTAAGAAGAATCTAGCAAAAACATATGTAGAAAACCATAAGAGAAACATACAAATGGATATATATGAGGATGGTTTTCAAATTCTAAAATAGGTCATGATTGATATAAGTAAACCTTTACCAAAATTAATCATTCTTAAGTATGGGGGTAAATTGTGAACACTATGGATTATCTTTTAGACATAGAAGATGTCATGAGGTAGAGCATATTGAAATATCATGCCCTAAGAAGAGTCTAGCAAAAATATATGTAGAAAACCATATGAGAAACTTCTAAATGGATATATATGAGGATGGTTTTCAAATTTCAAAAAATGATCATAATTTATATAAGTCAACTTCTACCAAAATCAATCATTCTGTATGGGGGTAAGTTGTGGACCCAAACTATAGATTATGAAAACATATATTTTAGACATAGAAGATGCCATGAGGTGGAGCATATTGAAAGATCATGCCCTAAGAAGAGTCTAGTAAAAATATATGTAGAAAACCATAAGAGAAACTTACAAATGGATATAGATGAGGATGGTTTTCAAATTCTAAAAAATAGGTCTAGACAAATGAAAGTAAATAAATAGTGGATACCAATAAGGAAGAATATTAGAAGAAATACCAATTCTTTTGAGGCTTTAACCTATGAAAAAAAAGTAGATAAGAGCTTAGAGTAGACGATACAATAGGATTAAAACATTAACAAGGAATCGTCTATTTAGTATGATCCTGACTTAGGGATGAACGTTCTTGTTGAACCTAAGGAATGTGTCTCACCAGATTTTGAAGACTCTTTTGAAGTTCTATGCACCATTTAGAAGAAGAAAAGTGATAGAGAAAATGCAATGTTAGATGTTAATACCTCTACCATTATTAAGGAAATACTTTAAAATGAGTAGAAAAAGTCAAAAGCTTCCATAGTAAAGCTAAGAGAGGATAACTCTAATGAAAAGAAAACTTGTGAAAGAATATTAAGGGATAGAATAATAAGACCTACTCCTGATAAAGGCAAAGAAAAAAGAGAAAGACCTTCAAATTATCAAGCGAGATCTAGGGAAGCAAGAGCAAACACAGAGAAAGGAACACAATCTAAGTTGGTTGAACTTCTCTTTACCAAACAATGAAATGATATTGGTAATTTGCATGTGGGGCTAGTAGCCTCTAATGACACATGGTTACCATTTCATATAATAGGGGTGTTAATGCCCCCTCAAAGTAGAGGTGTATAGGAACCTCTATTTAAGTAATAAGTTTGATATTCTTTGTATCCAAGAAACTAAAATGACAAAGGAAGAAGTTTCTAAAACTATGAAAGTGGTATGGGCAAGATGTGAATGGGATGTTGTGGATTTTGAAGGAGTAATAGGAGGAATTCTAACATGTTGGAATCTTGTTAGAACATCCTTCACAACCATTCATAAAACTAGGCATTAGATAGCCTTATTAGTCACATGCTACTTTATAAATATTTTTTTAGGTACATACGGGAGTTGGTTACAACCACTATTTTTAGTAATTGTCAGCGCAGGGTTCAAACCACAAGGACTGCTCCCAACAAGTCTATTCCACCTCATTGTTGTTGACCCACCGTGAGAGGGAGACCACCGATCACTCGGGATTCGTACCATCATCGTCGGTCTAGCACGGACTTAGAGGATTCAAATCATACTACTACCTTTGCAAATTGACACCCCCAAGGTTTGAACCCTAGTATCTTCTTGGTAAGTACCTGGCCAGACAAGCTACTTTGCAAATATTTATTTCATCCTTGTTAATGTCTATGGACCTACAACTCAATCAAGCAAATTAATGATCATAGGAGATTTTAATGCCATGACAAAGATGAAAATTAGGTGGAGAGGTTTAAGATTAGTAAGACGAGTCATTGAAATAAAATATTGTCTTCACGGTTTCTCTTATTTAAAGTAAAAATTTTATCGAGATAAGACGGAAGTATATTGTTTTCGCAGTTTCTCTTATTTAAAGTAAAAATTTTATCGAGATAAGATGGAAACAATGTTTTGACAAAATGATAAAAAAGTTATTATATAAAAAAATAATAATAATAATAATATATATAATTTAAAGTGTAAAAAACATATATTATTATGACGAAGTGGGTTTAATTTTTTTTAATATTAAAATTATTTTAAACTTTTACATTATGATCTCCTTATAAAAATATAATATATATTTTTTTAAATGTAAATAGCCTATTTATTTTTATTTAAAAATATATAATATATTTTATTTACCAGTGCGCCAAAACCTCATAGTTGGAAGGTGAATTTCAAGTAGACATCGCTTTAAAGGTTCTAATTCTCTCCCGTTACTCCGGTAGGTTACTTGTGGGGGATAATTGGAGGCTCTTATTGACTTTTGCATTCGTCAGATTTGGTTTTCACATTATTTTTATAATTAATATAAATGATGCCATTAATTATTTGTTTTGATTTTATTTTTTTAAATAGAATTGAAATGAGTTTTATTTGTATTATATTATGAAGAAGTATTATGATAAGTTGATTATTTAAACATGTATCATTTTGCAAAATTAGAACCTTTGTCTCCTCTTTCAAAATTAAGGAATCCAAATAGTTTAGCTAATATCATTGAATGGGTTTTTACAAAGGTCTCAAGATATTAATTATTTATTAATTATTATTGAAGAGTGGTATAGTTATAAAAATATAAAATTTTAATAATTTATTTAAAATATTGTTATTGAAAAGTGGTATAGTTATAAAAACTATAGAATTTTTAAAATATTTAAAAATTATAAAATTAATGAATAATATAAAATTTTAGATTATGTTGTAAAAGTCAAGAGTTTCTTATCTTAAATTAAATATTTAAATTAATATTAATGAAGATATAACCATGTGAAGATAGTCATTCAAAATTAGGGTAATATTAGTGTAAAGTTTTTCTGCGAAATGTTTCATTTTTTATAAGTCATTTTTTATGAAGGGTTATCTAATTCAGATGATTCTTGGATCAATTTATGGAATTTAAAGAGCTTTAAAATGAGTGGTCATATGAAGGAATCCAAGAGGTATTACGAGATATACGACCCTATGAAGTCAATCATCTAGAACAAAGGCAATGATGATTTTTCAAGTCACGAAAATGAAATTGCATATATCTATTAGATAGGGTGTGGATGACAAAAGGAGCAATAAAGGGCTAGGGCATTAATGAGGCAGGACATTCTGTCTCGGTGTAGAATTTTTCAGCTAAGTTTCTTTTTCCCCTTCATTTTCTTTGAAGTTTTATATGCAAATTATTAAAGGTTTGTTTTCAAATAATATAATTACTATATGATATACTAGTAAGTTCTAGTAGATTTTGAGTAGTTTCTTTCCCATTGATCAATTTACAACTAAATTCTTAGAATCATCCCTAGTAGTAGAGGTTAGTGGTGACCTCACAGAGAAGTGATCCTTGTTGCTCAAAGATAGATAAGTTTTTGGTAAATTTAATGGGTCTTGGTCACGTGCTATAGCCTTGAGAAAATGGATTTATAAGAGTTGGTAGTCTTCAAGAGTGAGTCTATCCTTTCTTTCCAAAGGTTTCTTCCAACTCATTTTTTGTTCCATGGAGGAAAGAGATAGAATCCTAAAAGGGGGTTCTTGGTTTGTGAGAAGAACAAGACTCGTCCTTACCTATTAGTATGAAGGTTTTGCAACTAAAAACGTAAATCTATCCCTAATACTACTATAGGTTAGAATGTATGGGTTTCCCATTGAATTCTAGGAAATGAATACCTTCAAGTCAATAGGCAACACTCTTAGAGAATTCCTTGAGATTTAAAAAACTACAAAAGATGGATTCTTGGCTATTTATGCTTAAATATTGATCATGATTGATATAAGTAAACATTTACCAAAATCGATCATTCTTAAGTATAGGTGTAAGTTATAGATCCAAACTATAGATTATGAAAACATATCTTTTAGACGTATAATATGTCATGAGGTGGAGCATATTGAATGATCATGCCCTAAGAAGAGTCTAGCAAAAACATGTGTAGAAAACCATAAGAGAAAATTACAAATGGATATATATGAGGATGGTTTTCAAATGCCAAAAAATGATCATGATTGATATAAGTAAACCTTTATCAAAATCAATCATTCTTAAGTATGGGGGTAAGTTGTGGATCCAAACTATAGATTATAAAAACACATCTTTTAGACATAGAAGATGTCATGAGATGCAGCATATTGAAATGTCATGCCCTAAGAAGAGTCTAGAAAAAACATATATAGAAAACCATAAGAGAAACTTACAAATGGATATATATGAGGATTGTTTTTAAATTTTAAAAAATAGGTCTAGACAAATGAAAGTAAATAAATAGTGGATACCAATAAGGAAGAATATTGATTATTTTTTATCTGGAGGGAAGAAAGTAGAGAGGGGAGGGCTCTGGTCCCTCCCTTGCTCCCCCTCCCATGGCTCCTGGTTCCTACCCAGTCCCTGGCTCAACCCAGGTCATCCCTCCCGGGCAGTGGTTGTTTGCAGATGATCTCCTGGAGGGAGATCCTTCTCCACTATCTGCGCCCCTCCCAGCAGGCTAGGGTTTCCTTGGTTGTTTTTTCGGACTGGTGCTTCCCAGGGATCCCTGTTTGGTTGGGGATCCCTTTCCTTTTTCCCTCAGGCTTCCCCCTGGGGTTTTTTGCAGGTTATTCGCGTGGATCTGGTCCCCTGTGTTTCTCGGTGCGGTGGAGGACGGGATCCTCTTTTTTTTTCCTGGGGTGGGTTCATCGTGGTGCAGCTCTCTGGTCGCTTCTCGATGGGCTGGATTCTCTCTGTCTTTGGCTGTTGACTTCCTGCAGGATGGCTCTCGCTGAACGATATGTTTTCCCGGTGGGCGGGATGGTTTCTCCACAGGGCGGGATCCGCCAAATCCGTCGATTTTCCCGTGAGGCGGGATCCTTTATTTTCTGCTGGTTTCTCGGATGGCGGGATTTCCCTGCTGCTTCTCGCTAGGCGAGACTGTTTGTGGTGGTTTTTACTACTTCCCGCGAGGCGGGATTTTATTGTAACGGTTTTTCTTTGCTTCCTGCTGGGCGGGATCTTCTCGATGGTGGTTTTTGGCTACTCCCCACTAGGCGGGATCTCCAAAACTATTTTCTTTCTTATTTGTTTGTTTCTGTTGAGAGGGATTGTTTCATGCTTATTGTTACCATTGGGCGGGATTTCGTTTTGGTGTTCAGTTTCAAGGGATTGATGCCCTAGGCCCATTGCTTATGTAATCAGGTTTTGGGATCCTTGTTAAAACCCACTGTAAATACAAACACTACTTACCAAAAAAAAATAAGGAAGAATATTGGAATAAATACCAATTCTTTTGAGGCTTTAGCCTATGAATAAAAAGTATATAAGAGCTTAAAGGACACAATACAACAAGATCAAAATATTAACAAGGACTCATCTATTCAGTATGATCATAAATTAGGGATGAACATTCTTGTTTAACCTAATGAGTATGCCTCATCAAATTTGGAAGACTCTCTTGAAGTACTATGCACCATTTAGGAGGAGAAATGTGGTAGAGAAAACGTAATGTTAGAGTTAGATGTTAATGCCTCTACCATTAACAAGGAAAAACTTTAAAATGAGAGGAAAAAGTCAAAACATTTCGTAGTAGAGCTAAGAGAGGATAAATCTAATGAAAAGGAAACTTGTGAAAGAATATTAAGGGATAGAATAATAAGACCTACTTTTGATACAAGTAAGAAAAAAAGAGGAAGATATTTAAATTATCAAGCGAGGTCTAGGGAAGCAAGAGCAAACATAGAGAAAGGAACACAATCTAAGTTGGTTGAACTTGTCTTTAACAAACAATAAAATGATATTGGTAATTTGCATGTGGGACTAGTAGCCCCTAATGACACATGATTACCATCTCATAGAATATTAGGGGTGTTAATGCCCCCTCAAAGTAGAGGTATATTAGGGACCTCTATTTAAGTAACAAGTCTAATATTCTTTGTATCCAAGAAACTAAAATGACAAAGGAATACATTTCTAAAACTATGAAAGTAGTATGGGCAAGATGTGAATGGGATGTTTTGGATTATGAAGGAGCGATAGGAGGAATTCTAACATGTTGGAATCTTGTTAGAACCTCCTGTGCAACCATTCATAAAACTAGCATTAGATAGACTCATTAGTTACATGCTACTTTACAAATATTTGTTTCATCTTTATCAATGTCTATGGATCTACAACTCAATTAGGAAAATTTATGATCATAGGAGATTTTAATGCCATAACCAAGCTAGATGAAATTTTTGGAGGAATTAGGAAAATAACCCAAAGTATAAAATATTTCTCAACTTCTATTCAAAACAATAATCTATGGGAGGTTGAGTCTGAAGAGGACAAATATACGTAGACAAACAACAAGACAGGCCAAAACCTGATAGCAAAATAATTGGACAAATTCATTCTCTTAGATCATTGGCTAGATGAAGGGACTTGTGTTGAAATTAATACCTTGACAAGGATTGGTTTAGATCGTTGGCCAATAAGACTTAAAATGGTGGCAAATGAATTTAAAAAAAAAAGATAAAATATCAACATCCAAAATTAGTAGAATTAAATCGGTAGAAGGGGTTTGAATTTAAGACAAAGAGAAATCAGAAAGGAGGTAAGGTTGTTTTACTATAATATTGTAGGATCAAAGGAGTTTGAAGCTCTTAATGATAAACTATTACAAGAATTATCTTTAATTATAACAGATGAAGACAATAGAAAATTGATGAAGCCTATTACTCTAAAAGAAGCTCATTTAGCTATTTTCTCTTTTGATAAGGATATATCCTCAAGTCTGAATGGGCTCTTTGTAGCATTCTATCAGCATAATTGGGATATAGTGAAGGATTCTTTATTGGTGGCAGTGGAACAGTCTAGGGTAAAACAATACATATCTTATAAAATAAATGCAACATATCTTACCTTATTTTCAAAAAATAGTATGCAACATTGTTTAATTATTTTATGCCCATAAGCCTATGTAATATAGCATACAAGATTATCTCCAAAGTTATGGTGAACTGGTTAAGACCACTATTAGACAAAATATATTTAGAAGAGCAAGGAGGATTTGTGAAAGGGAGATAGATTTAGGATGAGATCATAGTAGCTCATGAAGTTATGCATTTTATAGCTTTAAGAAAAGAGAGAGCAATGATCTTAAAACTTGATATGAGTAAATCCTATGATAGGGTATAATGAGATTTTATTTTTGCAATATTATAAAAGTTCGGATTTGGGAAGAAATGGATCAGATGGATTAAATATTATGCCTCTACAGTTTCATGTTCAATGTTGGTCAATGGGTTAGTAACAAAATATTTTAAAGCCAAGAGAGGTCTTAGATAGGGACATCCTCTATGACCATATTTATTCATTATTATGGTAGAGGTATTGCGTAGGAAATTGAAGAAAGCTAATAAATATGGGCTAATAAGTAGACTTAAGGCTAGTAATAACATCGAAAAGATCACCCATCAACAATTTGTAGATGATACAACCCTTTTTGGGAGATCAAGGATAAACGAGGTCAAAAATTGGAATAACTTGTTAAAGGAATATGAAAGAGCATAAGGGCAGAAAGTTAATAGAACTAAATCTAAAATTTACTCCCTAAACACCCCAACTAGAATCCAAGCAGGGATTTGCAGGTTACTTTAAATGAATAAGGCAAATTTGCTAACATTTTATCCATGGATACCCTTATTTGAGGGGAGAATGAGGATATGATTATGGAATCTAGTTATAAGTAAAGTTTAGAATAAACTATCGATATGAAAAGGTAGACGATTATCATTAGTAGGAAGAGTGCAACTAATTAAATTAGTCTTACAAGCCATTCCAACATAGTATATGCCCATTTATATTATGCCAAAATCGATAGAACAAAGTTTAATTTATATTATGCGGTTATTTGAATTGGAGATGGAGAGGGAAGAAAGTAGAGAGGGGAGGGTTCTGGTCCCTCCCCTGCTCCCCCTCCCATGGCTCCTGGTTCCTGCCCAGTCCCTGGCTCAACCCAGGTCATCCCTCCCGGGGAGTGGTTGTTTGCAGATGATCTCCTTGGGGGAGATCCTTCTCCACTATCTGCGCCCCTCCCGATCGGCTAGGGTTTCCTTGGTTGTTTTTTTGGACTGGTGCTTCCCAGGGGTCCCTGTTTGGTTGGGGATCCCTTCCCTTTTTCCCTCAGGCTTCCCCCTGGGGTTTTTTGCAGGTTATTCGCGTGGATTGGTCCCCTACGTTTCTCAGTGTGGTGGAGGTGACGGTTTAGGGTTTGGACAACTTCCCCCTTTTTCTTGTGAATCCTCGGTGGGCTCTGTGCTTGGACGGGATTCTTGGTCCCTGCTGCTGGGATCCTCTTCTATTTTCCCGAGGCGGGTTCCTTGTGGTGCAACTCTTTGGTCACTTCCTGATGGGTTGGATCCTCTCTGTGCTGGCTGTCGGCTTCCTGCAGGATGGCTCTCGCTGAACGGAATGTTTTCCCGGTGGGCGGGATGGTTTCTCCACAGGGCGGGATCCGCCAAATCCGTCGGTTTTCTCGCGAGGCGGGATCCTTTCTTTTCTGCTAGTTTCTCGGATGGCGGGATTTCCCTGTTGCTTCCCGCTAGGCGGAACTGTTTGTGGTGGTTTTGACTGCTTCTCGCGAGGCGAGCTTTTATTGTAACTGTTTTTCTGTGCTTCCTGCTGGGCGGGATCTTCTCGATGGTGGTTTTTGGCTACTCCCCGCTGGGCGGGATCTCCAAAACTACTTTCTTTCTTATTTGTTTGTTTCCCGCTAAGAGGGATTGTTTCATGCTTACTGTTACCGCTGGGCGGGATTTCTGTTTTGGTGTTCAGTTTCAAGGGATTGATGCCCTAGGCCCATTGCTTATGTAATCAGGTTTTGGGATCCTTGTTAAAACCCGCTATAAATACAAACACTTATAACTATCAAAAAAAAATATTATGCGGTTATTTTTGTGACCATGATTACATGATAAAAGGAAATTTCCTTTGGTGAAATGGAGCAAGGTGTGTGATGATAAAACTTAGAAAGGTCTTGGTTTAAGAGTTCTTACAAATGCAAACTTAGTTCTTAGGGGAAAAGTAATTTGGAGATTGTACAAAGAGAGTCAAAGACAATGAGCAAGAATTCTTCTAAGTAAATATGTTGAGCCCAATGATCCAAGCTTAATATTTACTACATTCTCACTACCAAATGGTTCTGCTCTATGGAATGGTTTTAAAAAATCAAATGATTTAGTGATTAAATGTCTAAGATATGTGGTGGGAAATAGAGATTTTTTTTACATTTGGATGGATACATGGTGTGATAAAAATCCTCTGAATCTAGATCCAATTTTGAAACAATGGATGATATTACTTCAAGATAAATATGGTGATAAGGTATCAAACATTATGTACGAGGATCGGTAAGAAAGATACAAATGGAAAGAAGATTTTTTAAAAGTAGATAAGACATTGATGCTCAGAGACAGTTGAGCAAAAAGATAACTATAGTGATTATTCCAAGGGGAGTCAAGGATAAGCTAATTTGGGAGTTGAATAGCTTAGGATAATACATAAGAAGATGTGGTAGCCTGACCATTCCTAAAGTCAAATGTTTGTTTGGCTAGTAGGTCATAAAATAATTTTATCCTGGGATAACCTTATGAAAAGGGGTTTTCATGGCCCCTCATAATGTGTTCTTTGTAAAAAGGAGGAGAGTTTAGACCATATTTTGGGACACTACTCAATAGTCTGGAAACTATGGCAATGGATTCTTAATATGTTTGGTAAATACATGGTGATGAATGTTATAATTGAATAATGGTTAAAGCAATGGCCATGCACTTTTAAAAGCGAGGCTTTATAGACAATTTGGGATATATCAAAAGATACAATACTTTTGATTGTTTGGATAGAAAAGAATAGAAGAATATTTAAAGGAAAGGAAAACATTTTAGAGGTAATGAAAAAGAAGATTTGTTTAGCCACAGAGGATTCTAAACCAACCTTATAAGCTCACCCAATCCCTAAAATGGAAGTAGAGAGCCTTGATAGATGGAGTCAAGTCATCAGACAAAATTATGATGTTGTATATAGGAGAAAAAAAAGAAGGCAAAAAATATAAAGTGGAAACCACTAGATGTGGAGTTGTTTAAATTGAATTTTGATAGAACATCTAAAGGAAATATAGGACTAGCAGGAGGAGGAATAATTAGAAATAATAGAGAAGAGATTTGGTCTCATTACTCTTTCAATAGTGGATTTAAGACAAGATATGAAGCTAAAGCTTGGGTAGCTTTGAAAGGGTTAAAAATATATAAATAAATGAAATGAAATAGAGTATGGAAGGAAGGTGATTCTCTAATAGTAATAAATGCAATTTTGAGGAAAGCAAAGGCTCCATGAAACATACAAGAGATAAATATGGAAATACAAGATCTTGCTATAGGGTTTGAAGAAATCAAGTTTACATATATGTTAAGGGAAGGAAATATATGTGAAGATAGGCTAGCCGATAAAGGGGTTTTAATTTTAGATCGTGAAGTTAAATTATATTTTCCTTTATTAGAGGAAGTAGTAAGTTTAGTTGAAGCTAACAAGAAAATGTTGATTGTCTTAATCAAATAATGATTAAGATTTCACTACACCAAAAAGGGTCTTTAAGGGTGGTTATTCAACTGTCGTTTATGAGGGCATCGTAAAAAGTTTACGTCATACGACAATGGTTAGGGTCTATTAGGGTGGTTAAAAATTTCCCTCTTAGGGTCTATTAGGGCTGTTATAAACCGTCCTCTTAGAACCTAAGAGGACGTTTTATAACCACCCTAGTATTATTACTTTTAAAATAAAAAATAAAAAGCTTAAGATACAACATTGTATTCGAGATGCATTCATTGGATTCATCAAATATTGGAGAGAGGGAATCACCCCTAATCATAGATATTGGAGAGGGAATCACCCCTTATTTTTTATAGGAAGACGTCCAACAATGGTTGCATTGGAATATCAAATTTATTACATGCTAACAGAGATAATTTTGGTTGTAAGGAAACAAGCACATGTGCATTTATTAGTCATAAATTCTTACAGTTAAGGTTTACCTCATTAACCAATATCTAATAGTTACAAGAATTCAGTATTATTTGAAACTTTGAAATCATAAGTATTCCTTCTACTTTCTAAAGTTTAGAAGATAACTTATCTGTCATAATGAATCATACTTAAATGCCTTTTTGGCCAAGGTAATTATCAATTTCAAACTAAACATCAGATGAATACAAGAGAATAGGTACACAAGCATACATATGATCAATTCAAATATCTTCATATAAACTTCAACATAATAGTCATGTCAATCAACATCCAAAACTCATGGTTTGATAACATTTCCAATATCTATACAACATAGTTATCTTTGTTCTTGAGCTTCAACCCCTACCACAACAATACACTCCTTCCATGATATTTGTAAAAACTCGGAGACAATGTTGACCAAGTACAAAATAATATGAATTTTAAGAATATGCAAGCGGGTGCATACAAATACATAGTTATAACCTAAGCATAAACTCTTAATCAAAAACTTCACTACAATGAGGGAAGATCTTTACTCCAGTTCCTTGTTGGTTTAACCCACCACTAGCTACAATCTTCAAATAATTGCCACTGGTCTTAGGTGTTGCAGTTGCATAGAAAACAAACGTTATGTAGCACAAGTCATTTAATACACTTACAAGGAAATATTCCTTGCATGTATTATTGTTGGTCAAATATCTGCCTAATCAACAAACACTACATTTGTGCGCCCTAGATACGACCAAAATTGAAAGGCCAAAGGAAATAAATGTCCCCCGTGCCAATCTCTAGAGAGGGCTGGTTCCCAACTAAATCCTACACTGGTAGAAGACTAGGGATGCAGGAAAGAAAATAGAAAATGCAGAAAGAAATGGGAAATATAGCCATAGGCCGAAGTGCAAGATTGAGGGCAGACTAACAACAGGAAAGTCACCAAAATATGAAATAGCATTTAATAGAGGAAAAAGTGACAAAATTTACTTATAAACTTGTAGTAACAACCTTTAGAATAACACTCCAACATTCACTCTCTCACTAGCAATATTTAAATCCAAATGCAAAATTTAAATCTAACAACAAACAAGAAACATGAATATAAAATAGAAGTGCAAAGTATAGAAGGAATTTGCACACAAGATCACTTATAAATTCATAATCCTGATGCCTTGTATTAATGGAGAGAATTTGGAGAGTATTATCGCAAAGTGTCTAACCACCTGTAGCACCCTAAAATTGGTGCAGTAAAATTATAAAAATTACATTCACCTTAGTAAATATTTTAAATTCAAATTTAACCGCCCGTTAAACACCGGGTAATCCGTTTCCCCCTTTTTCGTGTCATTTTTAGAGGTTGTTTTGACCGTTTGACGATATCGTCGTCGATCAGATGATATCGCCCCAGATTTGACGATTTCGTCTAGACTAGGACGTCCAGACGATCTTGTCGCAAAACTGATTTTGCAAAGTTGGCTTCTATTCCAACGGGTCTCCAATCCGGGCAGAAGCGTGTCTACGCCGTTAGGGACCCTCCCCCGTTGGATATCTCCCAAATTGGGATGATCTCCAACCTCCTAACTACTCCCCTAAGCCTATTTAATCCTAAGTTATTCCCTTAGCACCCCCCTGGCTGAAATTATTTGCAATTTGACTCCATCTACGTTGAACTATCCCAATTTTTCATTTGCACTGGTCCCATACCAATTTTGTTGCAGGTACATCATTATTTTTTAGTCGAAGCCAGCACACATCGTCGCCGACGAACTTGTTCAGATCAGAGGCGAACCTATCGAATTCGGGGCGATTTCATACTGATGCGAGACGATCTCGACTACAGTCCATATTGAGGCATTCAGTGCCTAAAGTTTGCACTTTTCAACCTTTTCTCTGTTGTTTTATTTTGCAAATTAGATAGTTTATTTAGTGTTTATGTTATTTTGTATTTGGAGTTCACCCATTTAGCTTAGATTGCATATTAAGATCATGATTTGTCATTAGAATATCGTAATTTGCTTGAATTTTTGTTCATAACTATTATTCAATATTCATACATTCATTTGGTGTTGTTTCCCTCTGTTAGCACTGTAGTATTCGTTGTATTTTGTGTCTGTTTTTCTGCTTGCAGGTGATCTCAGACGATTCTGTCAGATCTCAGACGATTCTGTCGAATTTCAGATGATCCTGACTGCTTCAAACATCAGAATCATCACCAGACATCCGAATCAGGTATTCCTCATTTGTATTCTATAAATTCTCTGTTTTATGTCTTTAAATCTGTTTTTTGTACTCATTGAATTTGCATTTTCATGTAGATTAATCTAGATTCATTTGGCCAAACCTAGGATATGAATGCTTAAAGTTAAAAACGAACACATTAAAACACATTCCAAACCTAGGCGTGGAAACTGCCCTTAAATGTTTCCTGGTGAACCCACCATCCGTCGAAAAATCATCAAAATACACCTCCCTTGAGAGGTGGGACCTTCGCAAAGTCCTCTCAGTCCGAGGTACCGCGACATCCTTTTCCCATCCTCCTTCCGGGCACGGATCCAATAGCCTGAAGGTAAGGATGCGAAAAATTTGGAGCGATACATTTTGGTGAACCCGACGTGAATGCATCATAACCTTTTGAAAAAAAAAAAAAAAAATATATATATATATATATATATATATATATATATATATATATATATATATATATAGAACAATTAAAACTTAGATGCATTTTAAATCCTTTAAAGTTTGAAATCATGTTTAGATGGTAGCTCCTAAGAAAAGGTTAGCAGTTACTATAAACGTAGAAAACCAATTGGCAGCCATAGAAGTCAATTCTGTCCTTAGTGTGCTCGAAACAAGTAGAAATCAATTCTCGTGGAACGAACTTGATAGAAGACTTAGTCTCATCTCATCTAGGTCCACACAACTTAAGCAAATCAAGAGGCTAGTCCTAGATAGAATCCTGGATCCTCACCAACTAGTTTTTTATCATGAACTTCAGAGAGCCTGCCATAGATGGTTGGCTTATAGGAGAGCTTTAGTATCTTCGTAATTGTTCACCTTCGAGGAATACCTCGAGAACACAGCCATTGTGCACCAGTTCCTAGGTTGTGTAGAAGACCAAGAGGTTGTTCTTACAGATAGGGAAATATGGAATAGAGTTCCGCAAGCTGTGCTTTATCGAGAGTATTGCCATGAGCTTTACTTTTATCAACCAGCATCTGAAACAGACAATATCACTATAGCTCTTTTCATCAAATTTTTAAAAGAAAACTTTCAATTTGAAGAAGAACACTTCATGACTCCGGAACAACTCGAACCTATTAATGATATTCATAAGTTGTTTATAGAAAACTAAATTATTACTTCAGTATTATTTCTTGCATTTATTGTGTTATTTGCTGTCTTTATTATATTATTTCAAAAAACAAAGAAAAACTAAAAAAAAAAAAAAACCAAAAAAACATAGCAAAAACTTAAAAATTTCATTTCAAATATTGCAGTAGGTATATAATAAATATATACCTCTTAATTTGTTGCATATATATATATATATATATATATATATATATATATATATATATATATATATATATATATATATATATATATATATATATATATATATATATATTTGAAATCAAAACTTAGCACCATGCCTAAACTTAGGAATGGTAAAGAAACTTTAGGAGAAGGAGAAGATTGGTTACAAGATACAACTAAAGACCCAAATGTCCTTCTTGGAGATACAAATCCGGAAGGAGAAACTCTAGGTCAATCAGACGAAGACTTAGGTGAAGATAAGGAACAAGAAGGAAGTGTTAAAGAGGATGGATCCTCATCCCCTAGAGTAACTCCAAATGAAACTATTGTTTTTGACAATGCAGAGCATTTCAAGAAATTTCTCAATGATAACATTGATGACCTTAATGTGGCAATACGTATTGATAAAGGGAAAATTAGTAACACTCAAGCAGCCATGGAATACATGTGTAATATACACACTAACCCCTTGTCTTTCATTGATCAAGAAAGTGACAAGGCTGGGCCATCCAATACGGATATGGTCACTATGGCTCAAAACATGTCAAAACAACAGGTTACCCAACCTCCTAAGGAACTTGTTATTCAACCTAAAATCATTCCCACACAAAAAAAAATTCCCTTCACTACTTTATTCCGCCAAACTATTGAGCAATATGCTTCAAGTAAACAAAAACCTAAAACAAAGTCAAATACAAACTTTCAACAATCTGGAATACAACATAATACAACTTCAAAATTCCTTCATAATACTTTTCCTACCAATAATTTGCACAATAGTAACATGGCATCTAATCTGCATGTTCCTCCATCCTATGCCCATAAAACCCATGTCAATGCCCTACCGAACCAATATGGGGGGCAAACAAGTAATCTGGAAGCCATGGTGAAACAATTAGCTTCACGTATGGACCAGATAGATCCCTATCGTCCCTCGTATAATTATCGAGAGATCTGTAGTCAACCTTTGGATCCCATAGTTGTAGCTCAACCATACCCTAAGCATTTTCCCATGCCCATCCTACCTATATATAAAGGAACCAAAGATCCCATAGAGCATCTTCGCATGTTTAGGATAGCATGTCACGACATATCGCATGACGAATTGCTATTACTAAAAATTTTCCCAAAAAGTTTAGGTGGAATGGCATTAGAGTGGTACTATCAATTGCCCACTCATTCTTTGAGAAACTTTGAAGAAACAGCTGAATCATTTGTCCATCAATTTAGTGCCTACATTGAGAGGCATGTAACTATTAAAGACCTATACAATTTAAAACAAGACAAAGATGAATGTTTTGCCGATTTCTTAGCTAGATGGAGGCAATTGACAGGAAAACTACACTTTGTGCTGCCTTATAGGGAAATGTTGGACATTTTCATCAACAATTTACAAGAACAGATATCTTATGAGCTATCGACTGCTACTTTAACTACCTTCGATCAAGCTATAGATTTAGCTCGAAGAGTAGAAGATGCCCTCATTAGGAGAGGCCAAATTAGGAAGAAGGATGATGAGAAAACGTCTAGAAATCAATATAAAAACAAACAAGTTGTCGGTGATGGAGTCACTGACAGCAAGAATGTTGCTAATATCAATGCAATGAAGACAACGAAAAAAATCATATTGAAACCTCCTGATAAGCCTCCTCGAGAATTCACTAGATTAAACCAACCCTTATCAACTATTTTACCTTAATTACTCGAAAGAGGTTTGATCCAATTACCAGCTATCCAGGAACCTGATCGAACTATACCCGGATACAAAGCTGACTTGCACTGTGATTTCCATAGAGGACCTGGACATTCTACCGACGCTTGTAAAAGGTTGAAACATAAAATATAGGATTTGATTGACAATAATGAAATGGAAGTGCAAGCCTTCCAACCTAAACAAAACCCTCCTAATAATACTCAAAAGACCGTTCCCCAAAATCAAAATCAAAATGCCAATCAAACTCTAGACATATTTCAACACCCTTTACCACGACATGGTAAAGAGGTAGCCAATCAAATCGAACATCATAATGTTCCCCCTCCTACCCGATATGTAGGAACCATTAGCGGACAATTACACTGATCCAGATCCTCAAATATTTGACACAACCTTATCCCTGGTTACGACTAGACCCTTACATAATTTTCAAACTTCTGATTCTAGTGATATAGAATCAGATAGTGAAAGTGAACTAGAAATTACTTCAAACCAATCGAATAGTTCTGAAAACGAATCAGATCCTATTCAACCCGTCACAGATGCTATGGTTCCAGAAGAACCATTTCCTAGAAGAGTCACTCCTCGACCTTCTTCTAATATATTCCTTTCTAATGAAAAATCCATTAATGCTCAACCGCGACCAGTTCAACGTCTTCATTATAACATTGTAGGTACCATTGGAGTCGTTACTCGACAACAAGCTCAAAATTCTCAACAAGAACCAAACCAGAACGTTGGATCAGCTCCATTCATTTTGAAAAACCCCAATAAAGGGAATCATGCTCCTACTGTTCAACCTAAACCCCCTTACAATATTAATGAGCAATTGTCCAATACTACGGCCCGAATTTCCCTCTTAGATTTATTAAGATCCTCTCCCACCCATAGGGATGAGTTGATGCTTACATTGAGCCAAATGATGGTACCTCAAAACATTCAACCCGAAGCTATGGCCAATACTATCATCACTCGAGAGATTGATTGTATTGACTTCCGGGATAAAGATATCCCACAACACAGTTTACATAAGGACAATCCCTTATACATTATTGCTCTAATTGGAGATGTAGTTGTCAAAAGAGTTTTGATTGATAATGGCTCATCTCTAAACATTTGCACCTTTGACTTCTACCAACGATTTGGCTTTAGAAGTGATGAAATGAAGAAAACTGATATGATTATCAAAGCTTTTAATGATGAAACACAAGAAACGTGTGGAGTTATTACCCTCCCATTGCAAGTTGGTCCTAGAACCCTAGAAACAACCGTGTTTATTGTACATTGCCCAGCATCGTACAATATACTTTTGGGTCGCCCTTGGATCAATGCCATGCGAGCGGTCCCATCAACTTTACACCAATGTGTTAAATTCAAGTTTAAAAATCAGTTGGTCACTATTCATGGTGACCCTAGACCCTTTGATATGTGTGCTTTGGCAAAACCCATTGGAGTGCAATTTTGCCCTGCTCTGTCATCCACACATCCTAGTTCTTATTTTTCATCTAAAAAACATACACCCATAACTTCACCTATTTCCCCTCCATTAATTTCATCCTCCTATATAGACCAACAACCCTCTAAACAAATCATTTTAGAACCTCAAAAAGATCTTAAATCTACAACCAATCCTTCAAGTTCTACCCCTATAAATTCAAATCTTCTAGAAACAACTATCATACCTTCCACATCTCAAGACATAGGTAATAAGCCTTCTACATCTTATGCCCTTTCTGATGAACTTTTACCAGATTTATCCAAAACCTTAATATCAGACAAAACGAATGTTTTCATACGAGATTCAAACCTTTTAAATAACTTGTCGCCATCTCCTCGTACTTTAGGCCTCCCACAACCTATGGGAAGTACTTACCAAGTTGGGAGTTGTGCCTTCATCTATAAAGGATATGACTGGGGAAGAATCCCTCGGAATATCAAAACCCTTGTATCGCTCCAAATTTTTCGCATCCCTACCTTCAGGCTATTGGATCCACGCCCGGAAGGAGGATGGGAAAAGGATGGTGCGGTACCTCGACTGAGAGGACTTTGCGAAGGTCCCGCCTCTCAAGGGAGGTGTATTTTGATGATTTTTCGACGGATGGTGGGTTCACCAGGAAACATTTAACGGCAGCTTCCACGCCTAGGTTTTGGAATGTGTTTAAATGTGTTCATTTTAACCTTAAGCATTCATATCCTAGGTTTGGCCGAATGCATCTAGATTACTCTATATGAAAATGCAAGTTCAATGAATACAGAAAACAGGTTTAAAGACAGAAAAATAGAGAGTTTACAGAATACAGATGAGGAATACCTGATCCGGATGTCTGAAGAAGATTCTGATGTTGAAGTAGTCTAGATCGTCTGAGATTCGACATAATCATCTGCAATCAGACAAGATCGTCTAAGATCTGACAAATTCGTCAGAGACCTGCAAAACTGAAAACAGATGCAAAATACAAAAAGTACTACAGTGCTAACAAAGGGAAATGATATAAAATGGCAGCAATGTTATCAAACTGAAACTTAAACACAGAGACAGAAACGAATCATGCTAATTAGATGATAATTAGGAATTAATTATGCACTTAATCTAAATGGGTGAACTCCAAATGCAAGATAATATAAAACACTGAATAGATTATCTAATTTGCAGAATAAAATGACAAAAAAAAGGTTGAGGAACGCAAACTTCAGGCACTGATTGCCTTGATACGGCGTCTCGCATCAGTATGAAATCGCCTCGAATTCGACAGGTTCGCCTCCGATCTGAACAGGATCGTCGGCAACGATAGGTGCTAGCTCCGGCTGAAAAATAGTGATGTACCTGCAACAAAAATGATATGGAACTAGTGCAAATGGAAAATAGGGATGTTTTAACGTGAATGGAGTTAATTTGCAGATAATTTTCAGCCAAGGGTTGGGAAGGGAAAATCCTAAAGACTAAATAGGCTTAGGGGAGTAGTTAGGAGGTTGGAGATCATCCCAATTTGGGAGATCTCCAACGCGGGGAGGGTCCCAACGGCGCAGACATGCTTCACGCCGGATTGGAGACCCGTTGGAACAGATTCCAACTTTGCAAAATTAGTTTTGCGACAAGATCGTCTAGACGTCCTAGTCCAGACGAAATCGTCAAATTTGGGGCGATATCGTCTGATCGGCGACGATATCGTCAAACGGTCAAAACAACCTCTAAAAATGGTGCGAAAAAGGGGGAAACGGATTTCCCGGCGGTTAACGGGCGGTTTGGGAGGTTAAATTTGAATTTTAAATTATTTACTAAGGTGAATGTAATTATTGTAATTTTACTGCGCCAATTTTAGGGTGCTACATTTTGCCCCCTCTTTAGTGAATTTTTCGAAGAAAATGCGTTAAAGATGAGTTCTTCTCGATCTACGAGAAAGCAAAAATTATTCCCATTTTTTGGCGACGATTCTTGGTCGAATCGTACGACAGCTTACTATGGTGCCCCCTCCGTGTTTTTACCCAAATCGAACGTTTGAGGTAAAAACGCGAAAAAGCAAAAAAATTATTTTTGAATAAAATTAAGAAAAATAGGGTAAAACCCTAATTCATTTTTACTAGTTTTAGAGCTCTGGAAGCAAAAATGGTGGAGACGATGCACAGATCAACAGAGGTCCGACGCGGTCTACGGGTAAGAGTCCAGACTGATCTAGAATGCTTTAATTTAACTTTACATGCTTTGTAGGTAATTTTTAGGTGAATTTTGAGCATCGCGGCCGTTTTTGGGCCGTCGACGTCGTCAGGACGAAATCGTCTCAATTTCGGCAATTTCGCCCGAGGGCGAAATCGTCGAAAGGGGGACGATTTCATCAAATTAGAGACGATTTCGAACTACGAAATAGGAGATGATTATGCTCAAATTTGGGACGATATCGTCCAATAGTGGGCGATATCATCAATTACACAAAATTGAATTTTTAACTTGCATTATTGATTACTTGAATTGTTGATTAATGATTGTTTATTGTTTTGTTGTTTATGTTTGCAGAGAGGATTACTAAAGAGCGAGAGAGTGGAAATACGGAGGGTTGAGAGACGACTTGGCCGCTCTGACACAGGTAGAGCGAGATCAGCTGGCACAGGCCGACTTACTGCATGTGGCAAAAATGCCACAAGTATCTACAGACATGGGGCTACTGACGGCCCTAGCAGAGAGGTGGTATCCGGGGTCCTCATGTTTCGGGCTACCGACAGGGGAGATGACTCCCACACTAGAGGATGTATGGAGGATTCTGAGAATCCCCATACAAGGACGGCTCATTACTCCTGTGGCCAACCAGGGCCGCGCTATGGGACGGTTGTGCGGTGACCCGAGCTTCACCCTGGAGAAGGGCGGAGTTAACATCGAGGCACTACGCTAGATGCCTGGGGCATCTACACTCACACGGGTGCTGGCTGGAGTAGTTGGTGGACTTCTGTTGTGCCACCAGAGCGGGTGCAGGGTGCCATGGATGTTGGCAGATGTGGTCTGTGACATGAGAGACCACGGCTACGAGGTTTGCTTGGGGCGGCTTTGTTCTATGCCGATTGTACGGGATCCTATATGGGGTCGTGTACAAGGGCGTCCGATGTCCGGTTATGACATCGCTACTACGAGTTTGGTCTTTGGGAGCACATTGCGGTGCGGAGGCCGGTAGGGCTTCCTCTGATAGGGGTTGACGGGGAGAGGCCCCGAGTCTTCTACTGGTGGCTCCAGAGAGGGGCACAACGACGGATCGACATGTCGATGTCCCGGAGGCTATTGGATGACTTAGTCCCGGACCAGATCACCTGGAGGCCATGGAGGGAGCATCCAGGGTGGCTAGAGGACGGACAGGAGTTGGCTCGCATCAAGCGAGTTTGCTGGCTGAGGATGGAGAGGGGAGAGGTGGAGCTCCACAAGTACGACCGAGTTTTGAGGCAGTTCGGTCTACAGCAAGGGATCCCATCCCTCAGGGATTACGAGTTTTCTCGAACTGTCGGGGATAACACTATGGTTAGCGGGGCTCCCGACATGCAGCGGTTCCGGAGCCGGGACACGAGATGATGCCCCCATCCGGCCGGTGGATGGGGACGACGCGAGAGTAGCCGATGGCTACGATGCCTGGTACGGAGGCATCCGCCCTCCTCGGATGATGAGGGCACAGGGTCCGATCCATGCGGTTGTGCGTCAGATAGGGAGGCGACGCCAGGCGACGATGGAGGCCACAGGCACAGGAGCGGTCGCGACAGAGAGAGAGGGAGAGGAGGGAGGCGAGACCCCCATCTCCACAGAGGCCACCATCGCCCGATAAGGGCAAGGGTGTGGACACAGGAGAGAGTAGCGAGATGGCTACTCTCCGGGCGAAGAGAGATCGTCTCAGAGGCTCGAGTGCGGACGCTACAGGATGCGATCGCACGACATCGAGCCGAGGTGTCACGGCTACGAGGATGAGATTGCATGCCTCAGGGCACGGGGCAAAGGGGCGAGCCTCGGGGAGTTGACACGGGCTATTGCCCAGCTGACCTTCTATCAGACACTATACTTCCAACTGGTGCTAGAGGTAGATAGACTACCCCTGCCAGCTAACATCGTAGATCCGATCAGGATCGGGTCGTCGAGGACCTCGTCCCAATCGAGGACTAGGACTACACAGACTACGATGGGGCCACCTCGTCCACCTCAGGGCGGGGGAGGAGATGAGGCAGAGAGCTCGAGGGGCTCTCGAGGCTAGAGGGCTGGACACTGACATTATATTATATTTGTTTTTGTTGATAGAGGATTGAGTATGCCGAGGTACGATTGTGGCATACCAATCCAGATTTGATGATGTACATATATTTGTGATATATATAGATGAGATATTTTTGATCATATGACTTGTGTCTTGTGTATGTTTATGATGCTTTTATGTTTTGATTGATTGATTTGATAATTGGATGTAATTATGTCGTTGGAGATATTATAATTTGAATGTCATGCGGTGATATTTTTAAATGAAATAATCTGATGTAACAAATTGATTGTTTATGATGAAATGTGATAAAAATAAAAAATAAAAAGAGACTTCTAACAATAATTTCAAAGGACATTGTCGCTATTATAGACCATTTCATGGAGTCGTTGCTCACTCGGTCGTCAAGCTAATCCCAGGATAGAAATATTGTTAAAAGTAAAAGAGTGCTTAAGAGACTGTCTTAAGACTTTGTTGTGATAGTGCAAATGATAATGATGATGATGGTTTGTTTTCAGATTTTCATAAAAAATGTTTGTGCATGAAATGATGTTCAAATGATTTTTGCTAGGCATAAATTCCTAAGGGTGATAAATTTTTGGATAATTCTTTAGGAATTATACCATCATTGCAAAATTAAAGGTTGACATAATGACATGAAATAATGAAAATGTGTTTGCTTTTGAAAAGCATAATTTGTGTAACATAATGAATTAAGTCATATGGTTTTCATGATTTTTAAATAAATGGGGAATAAAAATTGTTACAATGGTTTGCGCTAGGCATAGAATATGTAGGTATAGACTTATACCATCATCGCGAAAATCCAAAAAAAGATAGTTTTATTGCATGGTTGATTTTTGATGAACATAAAATATGAAAATGAGGACTTGCGCTAGGCATAAAATTCCAATTTTGGTTTTGAAACTATACCATCGTCGCGAAAGTCAACCAGATATATATGTATATGTTTTGTGTAGTTTGAAAGAAATTTTTGATTTTTCTATTATATAGTTGTCTTTGTGGTAAACAATTTGTACTTGATTTATTCCAAACAAGTTGCAAAAATAATATTTCAAATTATTTTGAAGACAAAAGTTAGATTTATAAAGAATCCCATGTGCATATGTGAATTCATTTCCGATCTTGATTTATCATAATGATACACAAAATCTCTCAAATACAAATGTGTGTGCAATTGCATTGTTCATTTACCAGTTTTGAGCAAGATACTATGATACAAGTGATTTGAAGAAACCAAATAAGTGTTCATTAACCATGATGTAGATGCATATAACCATACTAGGCTACTATGTAGGTCGGATTATCAAGAGCTAGCTAATCCATAAGCGAGACATAGGTCCGTACAAAAGAAGGTCCCTAATGTGACAGACATATCGCCACGCTAGGAGTTACCCAAGGCCAAGCGGGTTGGGCACAAACCACCTGTTATGGGGCTTACCTCACAGTTTTCGAATAATTGAGAATTCCGGGGATTCAAGCTCATCAACCCTTCTTTTCTTTTCAAAGGGTAGGGAAAGGGATTTTATTGCTTTCTTGCTTTCTTTTGAACTTTGCTTATTTTTCTTTTGTATTGATTTTTGAGATAGTGCTTGAAATATTGCTGAAATAACATTTTTTTTTCTCTTTTTTCTTGAACTTTTCTTTTCTTTTTCTTTGCTAGGGATACTTGCTCGGATTAGTTGTAGAGCAAGGGATTTTTATTCTAGGTAGGGGTGAGCTTGTCCTTTTGCCAATTCTCAAAGATTCTAGACCATGTGCATGATAGGATAGCAGGGGAAACTTTTCGCTCAAGAAATCGGTTCTACTATGTAGCAAAACATGGAAATTACAAATATAATCATTTTATTGTGAAAATATGTGCTTGGTTTAAGTAAATAACAAGATCAATTCTCTATGCTCAAACTTTATTTAATTGAATTTTGTGGACTTTGATATAAGAGAGATTAGTAATCATGCCAGATAAAATCAAGATATTTATTGTTGTGAGTGTGCAAGTGAGGGATTCAAAATAAATGCTAATTTATCCAAAATAAGTTGAAACATATAACTGCAATAATTGTAAGAAAATATATATAAATGATTTTTGAGAAGTTTGGAGAATGTTGACTCTCTCTTTCTTCTTTATTTTGTTTTGGTTTTGAAAGAGTCAAGCATATAGCTGTTTTTATATTTTTATTTTGATTTTTGTTTTTGAGCAAAAAGAACTTAACAAGTGCTTTAAATAAATGCAATAGATAGTTTTGAAGATTTTGGATGATTATGAATATTTTTGATGTTTTTGGATTTTTATAAATTTGAAAGAAATATAAGATAAAAATTTTGAAAACAAATATATACAAGGATGAAGTGACCAAATTTATGCATAGTAACGTTTAAGATGCAAAATATTCATGGGTTCTTTAAGTTCTTTACCATCTAAGGTAGATAATTTGTATGCTCCTGATTCAAATTTGGCAGTAATGATGTATGGTCCGAGCCAGTTGGGCTCAAATTTACCTTTAAGGTCCTTAGTTGCATTAGTATTTTTTTTTTTTTGAAGATTTTGAGGATTTTGATTTTTTTGTATTTTGATTTTAATTTATGAATTGAAATTGGTGGTATATACAAGATGATCTATATACACTATACAAGGTTATTTGAGTATAGCATGTCTAAGGTTGCTTCAAAATCAAAGGAGGTTTTGAAGGATAATCCGGTTGTGTTGAAGGTGAGAACAAAAGGTGATGAATAAAAGGTAGTGATAACAAAAGCTTTGTTATAATGTAGAATAATGTAGAAAAAGATTTGACTTTTATATGTGTAAAATTAATCATGTTACAAAATAAAATATCAGAAATATAAGAAAGTTCTTCATTCTTATTATTATATTCCAAGTCTTGATAAGATGGAGAGAGCATATGGGAAAGATATACATGGATGCTATTTTGTAAACAAGGATGATCATATATGGATGAAGAAAAGTGATGGATAGAAAATAATTGTGATAATAAAGAATGTATAGAACTTGATGTTTCAATCGTTAAATATTCTTCAAATGGTGTTGGGTCACCATGTATGGTAACAATTTTATTTGCAATTTCAAACTTCAAACATTGGTGAAGAGTGGAAGGGAAAACCCTCATCGTATGAATCCAAGGACTGCGGAGAAGTAGGTTGTAAGGTGAAGGACAATATCCTACATAGAATAAAATATCCAGGATCTTGGATCCAATATTGAGGGGAAAAATTATAGTACCTTGAGCTTCTTGAATTTCATTGTTAAAAGATTTTATAATAACATTTGATTCATTAATATCTTCTTCCTTTAATTCTAGTTTTTGGAATAATTGATAAGTGCATAAATTAAGAGAGGAGTCATTATCTACCATGATAGTTTTAACAAGTGTTTCTTTACTAGATCTCGTAATGTAAAGATAGGAGTCTTCTTGTGGAGTAGAGGAAGGAATATCCTCATCATAGAATGAAATATGGTTAACCTCAAGAGGGTTTACACCATTAATTATGTTCTTAGAGAAAATATGATGAGGAACAAATTGTTGGCTAGGTATTTTGAACAAAATTTCCTTGTGATAAATTTGTAATACTTCTAAAAGGGATATCTTTGCTTGAGGATTAATCACTTGTTGTTGATTATCAAAGTGGATTTCAGATTGAGATTTTGATTCTAAAGATAAGCTTTCTATGCTTACATTCCATTTTGGATCATTCTCTAGAGTCAAAGATAGTTTTGAAGGTTGGTCAAATGAGGAATCCATATCTTGAATATCAGATTGAGTTGATTGAACTTGAGGTTGCTCATTTGTAGTTTTTCTTACAATATTAGTAATATCATCATGATGGGACACATTAACATGCAATATTTGATTGGTTTCTTGTTGTTGATAATTGAATAGGGGTTCTTGGGAGATCTCCATGTCTTGATTGATTATTGGTATTTTTTGTGTAGGAGTTTGATTGTTTACTGGAGATTTATAATCAGTTGTAGATTGTAATTCCTTTATATTAAAAAGACCCTTATCAATCAAATCTTGAATTGCACATCTTAAATCTTTACAATTTTGTGTCATATGTCCATCTACTCTATGATATTCACAATGTAGCTCAGGTTTAAACCAATATGTTGTGGTATTAGGTTGTCTTATGGAAGGCAGTTCAATCCTATTTGTATCAAGTAAATACTTGAGAATTATATCCATTGGTTGATTGAGCTTAGTAAATTTACGTGATGAAGGTTTTTCGAGAGGTTTTTGATAAATGCCTTAGGAATTTTGTCATAAAAGGGCCTAATGGTTTCTCACCTCTACTTTCTTTATTATGGGTAGAATGATGATAGGAAGATTGCGAAGTATGAGGTGAGTGCATGGTAGAATTGGAAGAATAAGTATTTTCTTGTTGAAATGGATGTGTTGTATTGAAAGAAGAGTATTGAAAAGGTGGTGGAGGATTTTATGTGGATTGATAGACATAATATGGATATATGGGAGAATAGATAATATCGTTATGAAGAGGATTGGCAAAGGGATTGTTTTGTTGGGTTATGGATGAAAAATAAGAAGAGTGTGATGGAGGTGGTGTTGAATAGGGATGAGGTTGGTCATAATCAACAAATGTATTTGGATGAATTCTTCCAACATTACTGATGGGATCATATTGATTTGAGTAAAAACTCATGGTTTCTTTAGTACTTCTAAAAGTAATATTTAGCATTTACTATTTAGAATTGAATCTAAAACATATAAACATGAAATGATGATTTTGTTTTTTTTTTTCTTGTATACATATATATATTTTTTTAGTCTAAATGCATTTATGTTTTAGTTGTTATATATATATTTTTTTTTGTTTTTGTTTTTCAAAAGGTTATGATGCATTCACGTCGGGTTCACCAAAATGTATCGCTCCAAATTTTTCGCATCCCTACCTTCAGGCTATTGGATCCGCGCCCAGAAGGAGGATGGGAAAAGGATGGTGCGGTACCTCGGACTGAGAGGACTTTGCGAAGGTCCCGCCTCTCAAGGGAGGTGTATTTTGATGATTTTTTGACGGATGGTGGGTTCACCAGGAAACATTTAACGACAACTTCCACGCCTAGGTTGGGAATGTGTTTAGATGTGTTCGTTTTAACCTTAAGCATTCATATCCTAGGTTTGGCCGAATGCATCTAGATTACTCTATATGAAAATGCAAGTTCAATGAATACGAAAACAGATTTAAAGACAGAAAAAGAGAGTTTACGGAATACGGCATGAAGAATACCTGATCCGGATGTCTGAAGAAGATTTTGATGTTGAAGCAGTCTGGATCGTCTGAGATTCGATAGAATCGTCTGCAATCAGACAAGATCGTCTGAGATCTGACGAATTCGTCAGAGACCTGCAAAACCGAAAACAGATGCAAAATACAAAAAGTACTATAGTGCTAACAGAGGGAAATGATATAAAATGGCAGTAATGTTATCAAACTGAAACTTAAACACAGAGACATAAATGAATCGTGCTAATTAGATGATAATTAGGAATTAATTATGCACTTAATCTAAATGGGTGAACTCCAAATGCAATATAATATAAAACACTGAATAGATTATCTAATTTGTAGAATAAAATGACAAAAAAAAAGGTTAAGGAACGCAAACTTCAGGCACTGATTGCCTTGATACGGACTGCAGTCGAGATCGTCTCGCATCAGTACGAAATCGCCTCGAATTCGACAGGTTCGCCTCCGATCTGAACAAGATCGTCGACAATGATAGGTGCTAGCTCCGACTGAAAAATAGTGATGTACCTGCAACAAAAATGATATAGAACTAGTGCAAATGGAAAATAGGGATGTTTTAACGTGAATGGAGTTAATTTGCAGATAATTTCAGCCAAGGGTTGGGAAGGGAAAATCCTAGAGACTAAATAGGCTTAGGGGAGTAGTTAGGAGGTTGGAGATCATCCCAATTTGGGAGATCTCCAACGGGGGGAGGGTCCCAACGGCGCAGACATGCTTCTACCTAGATTGGAGACCCGTTGGAACAGATTCCAACTTTGCAAAATTAGTTTTGCGACAAGATCGTCTGGACGTCCTAGTCCAGACGAAATCATCAAATCTAGGGCGATATCGTCTGATCGGCGACGATATCATCAAACGGTCAAAACAACCTCTAAAAATGGCGCAAAAAGGGGGAAACGGATTTCCCGGCGGTTAACGGGCGATTTGGGAGGTTAAATTTGATTTTTAAATTATTTACTAAGGTGAATGTAATTATTGTAATTTTACTGTGCCAATTTTAGGGTGCTACAAAACCCATCATGAGAGATACGCTCAGTGTTATTTTACCAATGATTATATTAAAGCTAAACCCATGATGCTTAAAATGGATATGAAGGGAAAGGGGGACCTTCCCAAAATGGCATGAAAGAACCTTTCGATGTAGAACCGTGGCCTGCCCGCTATGGTGTGGGCCTATTTCCTAGTAAGGGTCAACCCTTTCCTTTTGAAGATGATGATCATCTCATATGTTATCAAGATTATTTGGATAGGCATGTTGATTTGCCTCTTAAAAATCAATCATTTTCATGCAACATGCTATCCATAGCATACCCCGAAATGATTGCTCGACCCCGATGAAGAGTTGGAAGGAGATATCTTCCATGATGTCTCGTTGAAGAGATGTTACACAATGGATTTTATTTTGATGGTTCTATACCAACATAGCAACTTCCAAGATGAATTATCCAAATTAACCTACAAAATACAAGCATCCCACCTAATTTTGAAAGAGATCTACACATGGAGGTAGAAAACGTCATTAAAATTAACATTGGAACTGAGGATAATCCTCACATAATCAATATCGGATCATAATTAAGTCAAGAAAAACAAGAACAATACATTACATTCCTTAAAGAGTATGAAGATGTCTTCGCTTGGACATACGAAGATATGCCAGGTCTAGACCCTTCTGTAGTCATGCATCATCTAGTAGTCCATCCGGATGCTAAACCTGTTAAACAAAAACTTAGAAAAATGCATCCCAAAGTGGCTCTGCTAGTCAAAGGGGAGTTAGAAAAACTCCTGAATGTTATCTTTATACAAGCTATTGATTATGCTGAATGGATCTCAAATGTAGTTCCAGTCACCAAGAAAGAAGCTACCAAAGTTAGGGTTTGCATAGATTTTAGAGATATTAACATTGCATGCCCTAAAGATGACTCTCCTCTTCCAAAAATGGATCAAATCATTGACTTCACTGTCGAAAGTGGGATGATGTCCTTAATGGATGGATTCTCTGGTTATAATCAGATCAGGATAGCTCCTAAAGATCAGGCTAAAACAGCCTTTATTACCCCTTGGGGTACCTTTTGTTGGAAAGTGATGCCATTTGGCTTAAAGAATGCAGGTGCAACTTATCAACGAGCTATGACCTACATTTTTCATGATATGATGCATGATATCCTACATGATTATGTAGATGATATCATAGCTCGCTCTATTATTGAAAATAATCATTTAGATGATTTGAGGAAAGTCTTTAATCGATTACGAGAATATCTCATTCGATTAAATCTAGCAAAATGCATATTCGGAGTTAAATCCGGCAAACTATTAGGGGTTTTAGTTTCTTTACGTGGTATTGAAATCGACCCTCTCAAGATTGCGGCCATCACTGATATGCCCGCACCTACTAATATATCTGAGTTACGAAGTTTACAAGGTAAACTTCAAGCCATCTGTTGCTTCATCGATAATCTGGCGGATAAAACCGGTCCCTTTCTTAAACTCCTTAAGAAGGATGTCCCTTTTAATTGGGACACCAAATGTAGAGAAGCTTTTGAACTTCTCAAACAATACCTCCTTAATCCACCTGTGCTTTCACCACCTAAATCTGATCGCCCATTCCTCCTATATATTTTCGCTTTAGATTCTGCCTTAGGGGCTATGTTAGCTCAACTTGATGATGAAAAGCACGAACGTGCTAATTATTATATTAGCCGAACCTTCATCAATTATGAAACCCGCTATACAGCATTAGAAAAACTATGTCTAGCAGTCATGTTTGCTACGTAAAAATTACGACATTATATGCTTAGTCAAAAAATTTATATCATTGCTAAATATGATCCCTTAAGGTATCTCATGAGTCGACCGTATTTATCGGGTCGAACAGCCAAGTGGGTTCTTGCTCTAAGTGAGTTTGATCTCACATTCATAAGACAGAAGTCTGTTAAGGGTCAAATCATAGCAGATCAATTAGCTGCTGCACCCTTAGAGTCTACCCATCCCCTCATCATCGAGTTTCTGGATGAATGCCTTCAATTAGAGGCAGACCATACCGAACAATGGTCCTTATACTTTGATGGAGCTCGATGCATGAGTGGGGTTGGTGCGGGTATTATTTTAATATCCCCGCAAAAACATCTTATTTCTTTGTCCTTCAAATTGACATTTTCTTGCACCAACAATACTGCTGAGTATGAAGCTCTAATTCTTGGATTATGAGCTGCCCTAGCACTCAAAAATAAACATATTTTAGTTTTTGGTGATTCTCAACTGGTTATAAACCAAATTAATGAAGTTTATCAGACCAGAGATGATAAACTGCACCCATATAAGGCCTATGTTTTACAATTAATGTCTTTATTTGATCAAGTTACCTTGGAAGCCATTCCTCGAACTAGCAACCGTGCAGCTGATGCTATGGCCGCGGCTGCATCTCTCCTGCCCTTGGAGTTAGATGACGAATATGCCACTATCATTATTCGTCGACTCCGGGAACCCGCTTCAAATAAGTCATGCTTAGAGCCTTTGGATGTGTTTCTAATCAATGAAACTACTCCTGAACCTTGGTACATAGACATATTTGATTTTCTCCAAAATGGGACATTCTTTGCCAATTCTAATAGAAACCAGCATCGATGATTACATCGACGAGCAAGTCGATTTGTAATAATTGGCAATACTTTATATAGGAGATCTTTTGAAGGTATCCTATTAAGATGTTTAAACTTAGAAGAGTCTAAATCAACCTTGAGTGAAGCCCATGATGGATCTTGTGGAGGACACTTTAGTGGTAGTGTCATTACTAAAAAGCTCCTTTGGATAGGATAATTTTGGCCTACCATGGAAACGGATGCACATGAGTATGTGCGCCATTGCGACAAGTGTCAAAAACATGCTGACCTTGTCCATGCGCCTACACAAGAGATGTAGGCTATTTCATCTCCTTGGCCCTTTTCTAAATGGGGCTTGGATATTATTGGCAAAATCAATCCTGTGTCATCTGATGGACACAAGTTCATCATAACCGCCACTGAGTATTTCACGAAGTGGGTCGAAGCTATGCCTTTAGCTTCCCACACTGGCACACAAGTCTCTAAATTTATTTTTAATCAAATCATTTGTAGGTTCGAAATTCCTGCAAATCTCATCTTTGACAATGGAACTTGCTTCAAAAATAAATATGTTAAAAAATTATGCCAAAAATATAAGATTCAACATCGCTGGTCCACTCCCTATTATCCTCAGGGTAATGGTCAAGCAAAAGCATCTAACAAAACCTTAATCAAAATCCTCAAAAGATTAGTCAATAAAACTGGCTGTGACTGGCACATTCAATTATATCCAACCTTGTGGGCCTATTGAACTAGTGTTCGAACCCCCACGGGAACTTCACCATTTGTTTTGGTTTATGGTGTTGAAGCAGTTTTTTCCTTTGAATTGGAAGTTCCTTCTTTGGCTCTGCTACTTCAAGATACCGAAGTAGGAGATGAATATCGTGCTGGCAGACTCAGTCAGTTGGAACTCCTAGATGAAAAATGCATCAATGCTTTGGAGCATCTCCGTGCCTACCAAAACAAGCTTAAAAGATCATATGCTAAGAAAGTTTGTCATCGATCCTTTGAGATCGACGACCTTGTTTTAAAAGAAAATAAAAAAAATACAAATGCAACTAAGGACCTTAAAGGTAAATTTGAGCCCAACTAGCTTGGACCATACATTATTACTGCTAAATTTGAATCAGGAGCATACAAATTATCTACCTTAGATGGTAAAGAACTTAAAGAACCCATGAATATTTTGCATCTTAAACGTTACTATGCATAAATCTGGTCATTTCATCCTTGTATATATTTGTTTATAATATTCCAAAATCACTATCTTGTATTTCTTTCAATTTATTCAAAAACACCAAAAACATTCATAAATCTCCAAAATCTTCAAAACTATTTGTTGCATTTATTTATGGCACTTGTTAATTTTTTTTTTTGCTCAAAAACAAAAATAAAACCAAAAATCAAAATAAATAAATAGCAATATGCTTGACTCTTTCGAAACCAAAACAAAATAAAGAAGAAAGAGAGAGTCGACATTCTCCAAACTTCTCAAAAGTGTTTATATATATTTTCTTACAATTATTGCAGTTATATGTTTCAACTTATTTTGGATAAATTAGCATTTATTTGGAATCCCTCACTTGCACACTCAAAACACAAAATAAATATCTTGATTTTATCTCGCATGATTACTAATCTCTCTTATATCAAAGTTCACAAAATTCAATTAAATAAAGTTTGAGCATAGAGAATTGATCTCGTTATTTACTTAAACCAAGCACATCTTTTCACAATAAAATGATTATATTTGTAATTTCCATGTTTTGCTACATAGTAGAAGTGGTTACTTGAGCGAAAAGTTTCCCCTGCTATCCTATCATGCACATGGTCTAGAATCTTTGAGAATTGGCAAAAGGACAAGCTCACCTCTACCCAGAATAAAAATCCCTTGCTCTACAGCTAATCCGAACAAGTATCCCTAGCAAAGGAAAAAAGAAAACAAAAGTTCAAAAAAAAAAAAAGAGAAAAGAAAAATGTTCTTTTATATCATTACAGCAATGTTCCAAGCATTATACAAAAGAATACAAAAGAAATACAAAAAGAAAAATAAGCAAAGTTCAAAAGAAAGCAAAAGCAAAAGCCATAAAATCCCTTTCCCTACCCTTTGAAAAGAAAAGAAGGGTTGATGAGCTTGAATCCTCGGAATTCTCAATTATTCAAAAGCGTGAGGTAAGCCCCATAACAGGTGGTTTGTGCCCAACCTCGCTTGGCCTTGGGTAACTCCTAGCGTGGTGATATGTCCGTCACATTAGCGACCTTCTTTTGTATGAGACCTATGTCTCGCTTATGGATTAGCTAGCTCTTGATAATCCGCTCTACATAGTAGTCTAGTATGGTTATATGCATCTACATCATGGTTAATGAACACTTATTTGGTTTCTTCAAATCACTTGTATCATATTATCTTGCTCAAAACCGGTAAATGAACAATGCAATTGCACACACATTTGTATTTGAGAGATTTTGTGTATCATTATGATAAATCAAGATTGGAAATGAATTCACATATGCACACGGGATTCCTTATAAATCTAACTTTTGTCTTCACAATAATTTGAAATATTATTTTTGCAACTTGTTTGAAATAATTCATTTTCTTATTTCAAGTACAGCTTGTTTACCACAAAGACAACTATATAATAGAAAAATCAAAAATTTCTTTCAAATTATACAATCAAAACATATACACATATATTTGGTTGACTTTCGCAACGATGGTATAGTTCCAAAACCAAAAGTGGAATTTTATGCCTAGCGCAAGTCCTCATCTTCATATTTTCTGTTCATCAAAAATCAACCTTGCAATAAAACTATTTCTTTTTTGGATTTTTGTGATGATGGTATAAGTCTATACCTACATATTCTATGCCTAGCGCAAACCATTGTAACAATTTTTATTCCCCATTTATTTAAAAATCATGAAAACCATATGACTTAATTCATTATATTACACAAATTATGCTTTTAAAAAGCAAACCCATTTTTATTATTTTGTCATTATGTCAACCTTCAATTTTGCAATGATGGTATAATTCCTAAAGAATTATCCAAAAATTTTATCACACTTAGGAATTTATGCCTAGCAAAAAAATCATTTGAAACATTATTTCATGCACAAATATTTTTTATGAAAATCTTCAAACAAACCATCATCATCATCATCATTTGCACTATTGCACCAAAGTCTTAAGACAGTCTCTTAAGCACTCTTTTCCTTTTTAACAATATTTCTATAAATGGGACTAGCTTGACGACCGAGTGAGCGACGACTCCATGAAATGGTCTCTAATAGCGACAATGTCCTTTGAAATTATTGTTAGAAGTCTCTTTTTATTTTTATTTTTATTATTATCATATCACAAACAACCAATTTGTTCCATCAGATTATTTCATTTAAAATATTACAAGCATGACATTCAGATTATAATATTTTCAAACGACATAATTACATGAATTATCAAATCAATCAATCAAACATAACATCATCAATATACACATTAGCCACAGGTCATATGATCAAAAATATCTCATATATATATCAACAACCGTATATGTACATCATCAAAACTGGATCGGTATGCCACAATCTGTACCTCGGCATACTCAATCCTCTATCAAAAATAATAGTCATATAATACAATGTCAGTCCAGCCCTCTAGCCTCGCGAGCCCCTCGAGCTCTCTGCCTCATCTCCTCCCTCGCCCTGAGGTGGACGAGGTGGCCCCATCGCAGTCTGCATAGTTCTAGTCCTCGACCAGGACATGGTCCTTGATGACCCGATCCTAATCGGATCTTCAATGTTGGCTTGCAGGGGTAGTCTATCTCGCCTCCGGCACCAACTCGAGTAGATACAATGTCTAATAGAATGTTAGCTGGGCAATAGCCCGTGTCAGCTCTCCAGAGCTCGTCCCTCCGCCCCGTGTCCTGAGGCGTGCAATCTCGTCCCGCAGCTGTGACACCTCAGCTCGATGGTGTGCAGCCTCATCCTGTAGAGTCTACACCTGGGCCTGGAGACGATCTCTCTCCGCCCGGAGAGTAGCCATCTCGCTACTCTCTCCTGTGTCGACACCCTTGCCCTTATCGGGCGATGGTGGCCTCTGTGGAGATGGAGGTCTCGCCTCCCTCCTCTACCTTTGTCGCAGCCTCTCCTGTGCCTGTGGCCTCCTCACCTCTCTCCCGTCGCGACCCTGGGCTGCCTCCATCGCTGCCTGGCACCGCCTCCCTATCCGATGCACAACCGCGTGAATCGAACCCTGTGCCCTCGTCATCCGAGGAGGGCGAATGCCTACGTACCAGACATCGTAGCCATTGGCTACTCCTGCGTCGTCCCCATCCACTGGCTGGATGGGGGCATCATCTGCATCCTGGCTCCAGAACCGCTGCATGTCGAGAGCCCTGCTAACCGTGGTGTTATCCCAAACAGTCTGAAAAAACTCGTAGTCCCTCAGAGATGGGATCCCCTGCTGCAGACCGAACTGTCTCAAAACTCGGTCGTAGCGGTGGAGCTCCACCTCTCCCCTCTCCATCCATAGCCAGTAGACTCGCCTGACGCTAGCCAACTCCTGTCCGTCCTCGGCCCACCCTGGATGCTCCCTCCACGGCCTTCAGGTGATTTGATTCGGTACTAAGTCATCCAATAGCCTCCGGGACATAGGCAGGTCTATTCGTCGTTGTGCCCCTCTTCGAAGCCACCAGTAGAAGACTTGGGGCCTCTCCCCGTCAACCCCTGTTAGAGGAAGCCCTACCGGCCTCTGCATTGCAATGTGCTCCCAGCACCAAACCTGTAAGAGCAATGTCATGACCAGACATCGACCGCCCTTGTACACGACCCCATACAAGATCCTGTACAATCGACATAGAACAAAGCTGCCCCAAGAGAATCTATAGCCGTGATCCCGCATATCGCAGATCACTTCTACGAGCATCCACGACACCCTACAACCGCTCTGGTGGCACAACAAAAGTCCACCAACTACTCCAGCTAGTACCCGTGTGAGTCTAGATGCCCCAGGCATTTGGCGTAGTGCCTCGATATTAACTCCGCCCTTCTCCAGGGCGAAGCTCGGGTCACCGCACAGTCGTCCCATAGCATGGCCCTGATTGGCCGCAGGAGTAATCAACCGTCCTTGTATGGGGATTCTCATAATCCTCCATACATCCTCCAAAGTGGGAGTCATCTCCCTTGTAGGTAGCCGAAAACATGAAGAACCCGGGTACCACCTCTTTGCTAGGGCCATCAATAGCCCCATATCTGTGGATACTTGTGGCATTTCTGCCACATGCGATAGCAGCGCTCCGTGCCAGATGATCCCGCTATGCCTGTGTGAAAGCGGCCAAGTCATCTCTCAACCCTCCATACTTCCATTTCCTGCTCTTTAGTAATCCTCTCTGCAAACATAAACAACAAAACAATAAAAAAATCATCAATAACAATTCAAGTAATTAATAATGCAAGTTAAAAATTCAATTTTATGTAATTGATGATATCGCCCACTATTGGACGATATCGTCCCAAATTTGAGTAGGATCGTCTCCGATTTCGCAAGCCGAAATTGTCTCTAATTTGACGAAATCGTCCCCCTTTCGCCGATTTCGCCCTTGGGCGAAATTGACAAAATTGAGACGATTTCGTCCCGACGACGTCGACGGCCCAAAAACGGCCACGATGCTCAAAAATCATCTAAAAATTACCTACAAAGCATGTAAATTCAAATTAAAGCATCCTAGTTAAGTCTAGACTCTTACCCGTAGACCGTGCCGAACCTCTGTCGATCTGTGCGTCGTCTCCACCATTTTTGCTTTAGAGCTCTAAAAACCAAAAAATGAACAGTAAAAATGAATTAGGGTTTTACCCTATTTTTCTTAATTTTATTCAAAAATATTTTTTTGCTTTTCGCGTTTTTACCTCAAACGTTCGATTTGGGTAAAAACACGGAGGGGGCACCATAGAAAACTATCGTACGATTCGACCAAGAATCGTCGTCTAAAATGGGAATAATTTTGCTTTCTCGTAGATCAAGAAGAATTCATCTTTAACACATTTTCTTTGGAAAATTCGCTAAAGAGGGGGCAAAATGTAGCACCCTAAAATTGGTGCAGTAAAATTATAAAAATTACATTCACCTTAGTAAATAATTTAAATTCAAATTTAACCGCTCGTTAACCATCGGGTAATCCGTTTCCCTCTTTTCTGTGCCATTTTTAGAGGTTGTTTTGACCATTTAACGATATCGTCGCAGATCAGATGATATCGCCCCAGATTTGACGATTTCGTCTAGACTAGGACGTCTAGACGATCTTGTCGCAAAACTGATTTTGTAAAGTTGGCTTCTATTCCAACGGGTCTCCAATCCGGGCAGAAGCGTGTCTACGCCGTTAGGGACCCTCCCCCGTTGGAGATCTCCCAAATTGAGATGATCTCCAACCTCCTAACTACTCCCCTAAGCCTATTTAATCCTAAGCTATTCCCTTAGCAACCCCCTGGCTGAAATTATCTGTAATTTGACTCCATTTACGTTGAACTATCCCAAATTTTCATTTGCACTGGTCCCATACCAATTTTGTTGCAGGTACATCACTGTTTTTCAACCGGAGCCAGCACACATCGTCGTCGACGAACTTGTTCAGATAGGAGGCGAACCTATCGAATTCGAGGCGATTTCATATTGATGCGAGACGATCTCGACTGCAGTCCATATTGAGGCAATCAGTGCCTGAAGTTTGCACTTTTCAACCTTTTCTCTGTTGTTTTATTCTGCAAATTAGATAATTTATTCAATGTTTATGTTATTTTGCATTTGGAGTTCACCCATTTAGCTTAGATTGCATACTAAGATCATGATTTGTCATTAGAATATCGTAATTTGCTTGAATTTATGTTCATAACTATTATTCAATATTCATACATTCATTTGGTGTTGTTTTCCTCTGTTAGCACAGTAGTATTCGTTGTATTTTGTGTCTGTTTTTCTACTTGCAGGTCTCTGACAAATTCGTTTGACGAATTCGTCAGATCTCAGACGATTCTGTTAGATCTCAGACGATTCTGTCGAATTTCAGACGATCTTGACTGCTTCAAACATCAGAATCATCACCAGACATCCGAATCAGGTATTCCTCATTTGTATTCTCGTAAATTCTCTCGTTTTATGTCTTTAAATCTGTTTTTTGTACTCATTGAATTTGCATTTTTATGTAGATTAATCTAGATTCATTTGGCCAAACCTAGGATATGAATGCTTAAAGTTAAAAACGAACACATTAAAACACATTCCAAACCTAGGCGTGGAAACTGCCCTTAAATGTTTCCTGGTGAACCCACCATCCGTAGAAAAATCATCAAAATACACCTCCCTTAAGAGGCGGGACCTTCGCAAAGTCCTCTCAGTCCGAGGTACCGCGACATCCTTTTCCCATCCTCCTTCCGGGCACGGATCCAATAGCCTGAAGGTAAGGATGCAAAAAATTTGGAGCGATACACCACCCCTTTTACAATAGAAATTCCATTAGTATTTATAGAGGTTTTTGCCTCTTTCATTTAATGCACAAGAGAACGAAATGATCTCGGATCAAAAACAAGAATGAGAAAATTCCTCCTCGAAATCATTGAAAATCCCTCCTTTAGAGACAATGATCCATCTTTCAGGGAATAATTCCCAGGAAACCAACAACTCGGGCGTCGGTGCACAGATAATTTGGAAAACATTGAATGCTTTGGAAACATCTTTACGCCTTGGAAATCATGAAAATTCTCTTGCTCCTCTCGCACAACTTCTTTTCTACTCGGGATCCATGATTCGAGTTACTCATTTCCACCATTATTTAATGTGTATAAATATGGCACCCTTGGAGGCCTTGACCGTGATCCATTTCACCCAAAAATTATCTTCACCTGAAAATCTGCTTTGCCTCAATCTCCCTTTAAGTGCTTCATGATCCTTTCTTTAAAACGCATTCGCCCATGGGAGGGGCGAACAGGATGTTCACCTCTCGATGGGGACGCACGTGACATTTTCTTCTCAGGGTACGTTCGCCCAAAGGAGGGGCGAACGGGATGTTCGCCCCTCAACTGGGGTGAACGCGATGTCGCGTTGTATTTGGGTGAACATAATTGTGTTTGAATGTTGGAGCGCGTTCGCCCAAAGGAGGGGTGAATGGGACGTTCACCCCTCAATTGGGCGAACGCGAATGTGTTTTGCCATGCTTCTTCTTGCTTCCTCCTTGATGTTTTTTCAATTGTTGTTTCGTTCGCCCGATCGTAGGGCGAATGGGGCGTTCACCCCTTGTTTGGGGTGAACGCGCTGACATTTCCAAAATACTGTGCTTCTTAATATTCTCCATCAAATCATGCATTGTTTGTTTTTATTTCCACAGGCTCAGAGATGCCTTTTAACAAAGCAAACTTAAATTCTGAATGAAATTCTACAAAAACACTTATAGCACCAATACAAAAAGAATACATAAGGAATAGATGAAATTGTTTTGAAATAAAATCCACCATAGACAAACAAAATTGTATCATCATATTGCATCAAAATACATCAAAATATTCCAACAAAATCTCCAATGTGGCAAAGTGCAAAATTGCCAATATTTTTGGTGACTCACGGGGTATCCAGCTCGCATGGATGCAAGCGATCCTAGGCCTTCATTCATTGGGAAATAGATTCAGCCTATCCTGTGGTTGATACCTTCACTAATGTAGATATCTCTTGACATGAGCCTCTTCCTCAACACGCTCCCTCTCTTTCGCTTCTCTCGCTACCTCTAAGCACTTCGGCCCACTCTACTTCCTCCGTTGCTTTCTCATCTACCTCGTGCTATACTACTGCCTACTCCTCCTACTCTTTGATAGTTTCAGAAATGACCTCATAGGCGTGAACTGCTTCCTCCCAAGCATGAGTAGAGAATAGGCAAGGGACACTGAGGGATTCATAAATGAAATGCAGATTCTGAACATCCATCAAACTGAGGCGCTTTGCTCATTGAGCCAACTCGTACAAGGATAGTTCTAAGTATGTATACTTCTGCATCAAGGGCAACACTTGCGCTTCGATGAGAGGCTCTTCCCAGGCATCAATCTTAGAGGTATCTTCAATGAACTTCTTCCAGAGAGCTTCAAGCTGTTCCATGGGAAGAGGTTCTCCCTAATTATCCACAAAGGTCGGGAATCCCAACTCATCAATGGTCTCAAAATGAGACATGGAAATAATGTGTTCATGTTCAATAGTGTTGAGGATGGCCCATCCTTCCCGTACCAGGTCCATGCACTGGAAGTAACTACGTAGTGTAACTTTTGCATTAGACCAGGCGTAATCCATCTCATTGAGGGGGTGAATGTGCAAATTGGTATTAATCAAAGCCTGTATCTTTATGACCATCTCCATATAGGGTGACAACATCTCCTCAGTGGTATCAATTAGTTGTTACCCTAAATGAATCTGTATCTATGCCTCCCATAAATATTGTAGCACCTTAACAGCTTGCATGACCAACTTTTCACAATTTTGTGCAGAGCGAAGGCGGGTTCCCTTGACATTATCACGCAAAAATCTTATGGCCTGTGCCGCTTTCTCAGCTAACTGCTTCTTCATATCTTCTAGCTGCTGTTGAAGCTTGTGCATTTCAATCCTAGTGGCATCATGCTCCTTCAAGTGAACTTTGACCTGCTGGCGCAAATAGTCATTCTCAGTAGTCGTCTTCTCCTCTTGGGCTCTACTTTTTGCTAGGGCATTTTTGAGCTCAATTACTTTGTTCTGATTTTCAAAATATTTCTCCTTAAAATGCTCACCATGCAGGTACACTGAGCTCATATCTACTTGAATGTTGCCCATATTTTCCATAGGATCTATCCACATAAGGTCTTCTATTATAGTCTCAAAAATGAGATCGCCCAACAACAACTCTCCTTGGGGCTTCTGAACCAATGGCGTAATTGTGGTAATATGAGCCTCCTTCATGATGGGATCAAAAGCAAATTTTTTAATCGATCGAGCTAGAGCCAAGGCCTCTTTGCACCGCATACTCTTCAACCACTACGAAGAGCTCAGGTGTGCCCGATTGATCTTCTCTACGTCGGGTTGCTTACGGGCCACCTGTACATCAGGAACTATCTGCAACTCCAAAAATGGGGTGAAAGGAACCAAAATGTTTGAGCGACTGGGCCCAACAGAAGTGGATGACATGGCTAAAAGAGGTGGAATAGAAATGGTGGTCTTGGTGGAGGAAGCGGGTTCAGCTATAGTTACGCTTACTCTAGGAGGAGCTTGTGTACTTACAACCTCAATGGTGGTGGAGGCGGGAATGGAAAGAGATGGGCATGAAAAGGGATTCGACCCTGATGCATATGAACTGAAAGAAATGGAAGATGAAGGAATGGGAATAGAGGAGGAGCAGTAGTGACTTCGAGGGTGGGAGAAGATGGAAATGAAATGGATGTGGAGGGCATACCGAAGGGTGGAGAAACGGAGACCGAGGATGATGAAAGTGGAACAGATGGAAGTGAGATAGAAATCACTACTTGCTCCATAGAAGAGGAAGGGGAAAGAAAAGACGTACCTTCGGGTGCAAGCACCATGTGCTACGGTGATGGAGGCAAGCTACAAAACTGCTTCTTCTTCTTGCACTCCTACCCTTTCTCTAATGTCCAGAATCTCTTCTTCGTTCATTACTTCGACATGAGAGTTTTCAAATTGCTGATCTTCCATCGATGCTTAAGCCATTGAAAGGACTCCGATAACTTTGGTTGGGAGCTCTTCCATGGGTGAAGGTTTTACAATAGTTGTTGATACATTAGTAACCATGGGAACAATTACAACTAACACTATAGAAACTACAACAACTAAAACTACAGGGGCCTCAATGGCAGAAGTCATAACTGCACTAGACCTTGGCCTTTTCACCACCTTTGGAAATGGTGGCACCTTTGGTAAATTTTTCTTTTCGAGTGCGGGCATCTCCTCTACTTGTCGCTTTGTTCATTGAGACCTCATTTTAAAAACATATTGTTGCTCTTCTTCCTCTGGAGTCTCATCTTCAACTATGGGCCGCTCTTGCTCAGTTTCACCTTCGCCACTATCAGAATGTTGAAAGCTTTGTAGCAAGATATTGGTGAAGGTGATGGGTTGATATGAGTTTACAAATTCATCATAAATATCTAAAAATTGCTCATCTAATTTCAACCCATAAGCAGTGGTCGGCTTCCCATGGTGAATCCGCATAATCCACCAATTCATTATCTTTTCTTCAGTCCAGTCAGGTTCGAATTCCTTAACAGAACTGAATAAGCCTGGTGGAGGAATTTGAGTCTTATTTTTAGCTGGATTATATTCTACCTCCTGCTCATAATAATCATGCCATGGTGGGAGGGTCATCATTTTTTCAATATGCCAGTTCATGTCCGGCCCATCAAAATTATTTCTCCTCTTCTGAATATCAGGTCGAGGACAACAATGAAATGACTTAGCCTTCACAATAGCTAAGAATTTGCCCAGAGGATCATATCACCAATGCTGTGGCAATTCAATCAAACCCAAATCCTGGAGTGCCACCATCAAGAGCCTATTCTGCCCAACTTGGCTCACTTCTATGCTGTCGAATTTGAATGACATGTTGCATGTGGTCTTCTTTCCATGCCCAACTCCATATATATCATTCACATGATCAGTCTAGTGCACAACCTCCATAGCAAACATATGCTCCATGGTGAAATATGGTAACAAAAATGGCTTACCCGTAAAACCAAAAATTTGCACGACTACACCTTGGGTAAGCAGGAAAATGTCACCCTTCTCTTGCGCGATGACTATGTCCCTCAAATTTTGTGGCACTCTTTCACAGGTACCGTAGAGCAACTCTATCGCTGGCCCCAAAAACCAACTATTAAAGTTGTACACCGACTCCCTCCTTGTCAAAATGGGAGTCCACATATAAACCGGCAAGGGCTCATTCTTTTCGCCCAGCTGCATCACTGCAATGAAGGAAAAGTGCTGCTACAATTGGAAAAAGAAAAACCATACTAAAAATGATGTATGCAAAAATGACTTGGACTCCTCGATTTGCATTTTTTCCAACTGAAATTTTATCCTTCGGGAGATATAGTTAGCCCAATCAAAGAAAATAGGATTGCCACCTTGCCTCATGGCAGAGGGAGAATAAAACTCTACTTTACAAATACACTGTGAAACAACCACCTACCATTTATGCACAGTTTCATCCGAAGGCAATCCAATGACCCAAGACAACATGGAGTATATATCTTGACTCTTGAATTCTGAGAGTGGCTTTGACAGATTAGGAAGTTGCCCCATCTGTGGCTCTTTAACAAGTTGCGTCTCCATAAATTGGTGCATTGTCACTATGGAGACGTACCTATCCTCTTGCTCGTCAATATGTAGCTTTTTATTAACTGCATAAGAGGGGGGCTTCAATCCACAAGCGAAGGCCTCCCGAATTTCATCCAGAGTAATGGTAAACAGAATCTCCCTCCTAGCATTTCTGATAGCCCTAGTGAATGGGTCATAGAACTGGGCAATGAGCTGCACCAACTTAGGGCATGGATGAACGGGTGAACACAAGTACCAGGACAACTATGAATGATATGGCACTATTAGCCAGCTATTTGATGACACTCCTTGACTCACAATAGCTTCTACCTCTTGCCTTAACCTTTCGATTCCCTTGTGTGTGATAAGGCAGTCTCCAATTTCTGCCATGGTATCCTCATATGGGTCTAAGTCCACATAATCATTTTTTCGAGCCCTTTTAGCTCTAGAGCCACCCTCCTTCTTCTTTGATTTCTTAGGCTCTGTAGCCTCTATGACATCCTTAGGCTCCTTGCTACGTTTTCCCATTTTCCTTCTCTCTAAAAAATTCTCTGAGGAAACTCTGAAATATTCTGTAGCTACAATCATGAATAGCAGTAAACAATTTTTACAAACCAAATATAAACTATGACTTTTACCTCATGGTTTTTATAGAGCCCTCCGACATCTACCGTAGTAAATGCAGAATTAATTGCAAGCACTTTCGAGAGAGAAAATGGTATCGAACTGCTAGCCTGACACCATTCCCAACGTCTCAACGACTTCTCCTTTGATTCACTATCGGATCCTCCTCAAAAAATGTGCCCTGCTCACCATACAATTTTATTGTAAATTGTGCCCTAGCACCTCAAGCTTGCTGGGAAAGCTAAATTGGCCGCTTAACAACCAATCATTTAATATTCGTTGCTCCTTGGAAAACAAAAATTTGGCACAACGCACATTTTAATTTAATGCTCTTCTATCAGTGCTCTCACCCTCCGATAGCTGACACGTACCCAAGGGGACTTTTCATTACACAACGTGCTTCGAAACTACTGCAATCATTTCCTCCTTCTAGTAAAATCACTTCGGGCGCAAAGCAATTTCATCCTTCCTTGGCGACTTCAAAATTGAGGTCAAAACGTCACACTTTACTTAATTTGGGCACCTTCGATCTGTTTGAAACTCCATGGCGAATAGCCCTTTTTAAAGAAAACTTTGTCTGCTTTCGCTTTTCATGTACCCAAAAAATCAGATTTTTCTAAAAAATAACTTAAAGCTCTTTTTTTTTTCTTTCTTCTTTTTTTCTCTTTTTTAAGCGCTTTATAAAAACAAGCTTTGACAAGCATGCACTTTTAATTTTAAACTTATGCAAAAACAAACTTTTGTCACCCTTCTTGATGCGTTCACCCATAACAAGGGTGAACGGCCCGTTCCCCTCTCTTAGGGCGAACACGATGTTAATCCAATTCTACTATCACCGAACCTATGTCATCAATTTTCATTGACCTCCACATATAACGAAGTCACCTCATTCTTAGGGCGAGAAGCCCTTTCACCTGTTCTTGGGGCGAATGCACTTCGTACCTTTTTTTTCTTTTTTTTACTATATATAACATATAAATCATCAACAAACTAAAACAACAATATTCAAAAAGGATATTTACATATGTACAGAATGGTACCTCACTAAAATATCATCATGAAATATAGGCCTTCAAATGAAGGCCATTCATAGGGATGGGGAGATCATAACCCTCCATATCGCGAAGATGATAAGCATTTGCTGAATTCACCGTGGAAATCTGAAAAGGGCCTTCCCAGATAGCATCGAACTTATGGTGATTCCCTGGTTTAGCCTTCTTTTCATTCCATTTTAAAACTAGATCTCCCACCTGAAAACTATGGTCGATCATTTTCTTTCCAAACCACTTCCTCATCTCTCTAGTATGCTCAAAAAATACTTGGTAAGCTTGTTCCCTGTTCTCCTCTAACTGTAGCAATTGTGCCAACCTTGCACTCATAGGGTCATATTCTTCATCATCATCCTGAAACAACTGCAATGTTTGGAGTACTAGCAGCTCAATATGTGTAGGGAGAACAACTTCTTTCCCATAAACCAAGGCATACAAGGAAGTCTTGATAGATTTCTTTACTGAGATACGATCTGCCCAAAGAGCTTGATTCAACAACAAATGCCAACTTCTCTTGTTACTGCCCATCATCCTTTTTAAGATTCGTAGCAAATTCTTGTTAGTGGATTCGGCCAACCCATTCCCTTGCGGATAATAGTTGGATGATATCTTCAAATAAATGTCATATTTGCTAGCAAACTCTGTAATCTTGGCCCCAATGAATGGAGTGCCATTATCAGTTACAATAGAATCTGGTATGCCAAATTGAGTAATGAGCCCCTCTAGAAAGGAGATAACAGTAGCTTGATCGACCTTCTTAGTGGGAATAGCCTCTGCCCATATGGTGAAATAATCGATCGCCGTCAAGATATACTTGTGTTCCATGGAAGAATGTGGATCAATGATGCCAATGAAATCAAGACCCCACTATTGGAAAGGTGCTTCCACTTGAATTGGATGTAGAGGCAAAGCTCCTTTCCTAATTCTACCAACATATCGTTGACAACTATCACACTACTGGCTTATTTTATGAGCATCGATGAACAAAGTGGGCCAATATTAACACGCTCAAATAATTTTTAAAGCCATGGGCCTGCCTGCATAATGCCCTCCAGATAGCCCAGAGTGAAATTCCTCCAATATCTTCTCCTTTTTGGATGCTTTTACACACCTGAGAAGAACTCCATCAATGTTCTTATGATATAATCCATTAGGCAACAATACATACTTGAGTGCTTGCAGCCTGAACCTCCGATGTTGTGAAGCATCGAGGTGAGTTGGACATCTCCCAGAAGTAAAATAATCAACCAACTCTTCTATCCAATCACGGTCACTCACAGTATGATTTGCACAAATTGTTTCGCCTATGTCTTCCTTGTGAATCACATCCAATGTCTCAGCGACAACACTCTTAGCTAACTCCTGGCATAAAGCGTGTCCACGAACTAGCTTTGTCGATCGGATCTCCACATCATATTCTTGAATTTTAGAGACCCATCCTGCTCTCTTATCACCTAGTTCTCCTTGTAGTATAAAGTTTTGAACATCAAGATGAATAACATAAACAATAGTCTTGCTCTGAGAAACAAAGTGTCAAAACTTTTTCAATGATTTCATCATGGCATAAACCTGCTTCTCAATGAAGTTGTATTTCTCCTGATGTGGTGCAATAACTTGGCTCAAGAAAGTGATTGGATTTTCTTCTCCATATTCTTGTTTCTGAGTCAACACTGCAACATAGCTTTCATGCTCACCTACTGCATAAAGAATGAAGTCCTTCGAATAGTCAGGATTAATTAAAACTGGAGCTTGGGTGATTCTTTCTTTGATTTCTTGAAAAGCTCATCTCCTGACTTCCGTCCACTTAAACTCAACATTATTTTTCAAAAGCTCAGTCATGGGCTTCACAACCTGGGCAAAATCAATAATAAACTTGTGGATGAAGTTTATTTGATCGAAGAAATATTGCAAGTCTTTCTTATTAGCAGGTAGTGGCAATTTCATGAGCGCTTTGGCTCTTGCAAGATCTATCACCAATCCTTCTTGTGAGATTACGTGACCCAACAATTTCCCTTCTTTGATGGTGAAGATCGACTTCTTTGGATTGATGGAGATTTCGAACTCATGACACTTCTCAAACACCTATCTTAGATGAGCAACATGATCTTCTCTGCAATGGGAAAATATAGTCATATCATCGAGATATATCACAATAATTCTATTCAGTAACTCACCGAAGGTGACGTCCATGGCTCTCTGAAAGGTAGCACCGACATTCGAGAGACCAAAGGGCATCCATTGGTAGGTAAATGTACCCCACTTGGTAGTGAATGTTATTTTATATTGATCCTCATCTTTCACCCAGATTTGATTATATCCGGAGAAGCCATCTAATAGTGAGAATATCTGAGCATCGACAACCACATGAAGAATTTGATCTATCTGGGGTAGAGGGTAATGATCTTTAAGCGATGCCTAGTTCAGGTTGTGAAAATCAACACACAACCGTATGTCTCCATTCTTCTTCCTTACTAGGACCAGGTTCGCCACCCAGGTCGAGTGCTTAATCGGGTATATAATCTTTGCCTCCAGCATCTTCAACAATTCTGCCTTCATGAGCGCTTCAATATTAGGATTGACAGGACGCTACTTTTGCCAAAAAGGTTTTACCCCCTCCTACAATTCTATGGTATGTTGGATCACATTCTTATCATAACCCTTCAAATCCTGGTAACTCCATGCCACAATGTCAAGGTACTCGTAGCACAAGTTTTTAATACCTTCAAGTTCATTCGACACACAATCAATCCCGATCTTGATAACCTTTTTAGGTTCCAACTGCAATTCCTTGTACTCCTTGGCATCCACTTTAATCTTGTGCTTATCAGCTCTATCATTTTGATCAAATAAACTTTCCAATAAGATTAAACCTCTAGGAATGTGATTATTCTTTAATTGAATCATCCCTTCTTTCTCTTCTTCAACAAGTACTCTGTCATCCGCGCTAGCAGCTTCTCTGAGCAGGAAATTGACTATTTGTTCATCATTGTCGAATACTTGCCAATAGAGATTCTTGTCTGGAACTGAGGGTCTATAGATCACCCTAACAGTCTTGGGATTTCGGACCACTTGCTCCATGGGGGAATAATTTGCACCAAGGGAAGCTAAAATATAAGCATGTATGTTCTGCTCTCGAGGAATCACCTGAATGTTCAAAGTTGTGAAAGCTTCAAATAAATCCCAGACCCTATTGCGATAAGCTTTTAGGTAATGCTACTTTGATACACACTTATTAGTGGTCTGATTAACGATAAGTTCAGAGTCACCAAAAATCTGTAGTTATTTAATGCCCAAATTTTTAGCCTTTTTCAATCCAAGGCACAATGCTTCATATTCAGTTACGTTGTTTGTACAACTCCAAGTCAACCTATAAGAATAAGTATTTTGTATACCTTTAGGAGAGATCAATACGACACCAGCTCCTACGCCATTCTTACATCTGGCACCATCAAAATATAATTTCCATAACTGATTTGTGTCAGAACTTTGTGAATCGAGAACTTGCTTTTCAACTTGCTCCAGTTTAGTTATTGTGTAACAACCAATGTCCATTCTGATCATTGCATTAAAATATGTGAGCAAAAACTCATCCTCCAAGTGAAGCTCACCCAATGCTTCTCCTACCAAATCAACTTCTTCTAGTTCTTCAGTCATCATGTTCACTATGCCTGGAGATTGTTCTTCCTCTTCTAACCTTTCAATGTGAAAAGGTGAAGGTTTTTCATTATGGATACGAATCCTTTTTCCTTTGAATGGTATCTCCAAATGTGAATAGTCCAAGGAAAGGTATCCTCCTAGCTTAGCTATGAACTCCCTTGAGAGGCACATGCTAAAATATGGCTCCAAGTCAACTACTACCACTTCTTGGATGACTATGATTTGTGGCATAGTGTGGAGGACAATAGGGATGTCTTTGATCACTCCCACTATCTTGACTAGAGTCCCATCCAATTGCAACACTCCTAGGCTGCTTCTCATATATTCCATCCCCATCACTTCACATACTGCCTTTGGCATGATAGTAGTTGCAGCTCCAGAGTCGATCATACAGTTATGTACAATCCACCCTTCCATTCTTAGTGACAAATAAAATGGGGGAGGCCTATTTTTTCCTATCGTAGAAGTGGGTAACGCTTGCGCTAGGACCATTTGAGAAGAAATTTTTTTTTGATCTTTAGCAGTCTTCAAGGATTCTTGCAACAAATCAATTTGTCTTGGCAACTGTAGTGCATCATACAAGCTAACTTTAGCTGGAATCCGCTTCATTTCCTCTACGATGCTATAACTTGAGACAACCGAAACCTTCTCTTTTAGAGCTCATTCATATTTATCCTGGTACTATTGAGTAGCCTCTACTCTTTGTCTTTTTATCAAGGATGGGTACTTAAGTCGCTCCCTGGCCTGCTCTTTTGTTTCATTTTGTGTTTGAGCAACCGCTACAGGTTGTGAAATTGATGCCTTATTTTGTACTTTCTCTTGAGCTTGCTTAGGCAATAAGTCTCTCAACTTGATAGACTCTTGCTCCTTAGTTCTCACACCAGGCGCTTTCGCTAGAGGTGGTCACTTTTCATCTTGTACCTTTGGTTCTGCTGGCACCTTCAAAGGTTTGAGCTCAGTCGGATCTACAGTTATTGGCTTCTTTTAGAACCTCGTAAGGACCAAAACTTGCTCCAAGGATGGCATCATGAAATTGTGTTCGGCTTCTCTAATCATATTAACTTGTCCAGCTAGCATTTGCACATAATTCATATGCACCATGCAGGTTTCTTCTCCATGAGGATCATTACATGTCGAACACCAATACACCTTTTCTGTTGCACTAATCTCCTCATTCACCATCACTGCTGGGCTCTTCTCAGGGCCTCTACTTGTAGAAGCTTGTTCTCTTGTAATAGGTGGGGTCTAAAATCTCCTAGACCGAAACTCGACCTCTGCTTGCTTCTTCCTTACTATGGTAAGCTCATTAGATATTGTCCTTAAGGCTGCATTATTGGACTTTACTTCCTACAACAACATCATGAGGGGGTCAAGATTAGATGGTGGAGTGGGCACTGGAAAAGGTAAGGGTGCTTGCGATGCAGGTAACGGTAAGGGAGTCGGGGGCATTGGCAATGTTGGGAAAGGGATAGGCGCTGGCAACTAGGGAACTGATTGAGTTGACAACTGAGAAAATCTTGAGGCCGGACATTGTGGGATAGGGATTGGAGCAACATGAGGTGGGCTAGAACTCCATGAGGGAACTGGGTACATGGAAGGCATGGGTTGCAAAAATGCGCTTGAATACAGATACTATGGAAGGTCAGGGACAATGGGCATAGTCATCTTTGGGGGAAGCCTACCTACAACAATCAAATCAGATTCGGCCTTTTGAGCTTGCGTATACAAGTCTAGAAATGTAGTCACATTGGCCTATCGTACAACCATACCAATTTTGGTGCTAAATTCCCTAAGATAGTAGAATGCAGCTTGCTCATGTGTGGGCCGTAATCCATCAGGGACTCTTTGCCAGCTTCGTGTGAACCTGACATTGAAGTCAACTATCTCTTCTTGTGGATGTCTTTGAATCATCGTAAACTGGTGCAACAAAGAGTATGGATCAGCTTGTTCATGAAAATTTTTAATCAGCAACTCCACGAGCTGATCCCATGATGTAATGGTACCAGGTTGCAGCGATCGGTACCAATAAAGCAATTTCCCTCTCAGCGACAATACCAACAATTTTATCATTACATCTTCATCTGTTATGTCATGGATGGTCGCCAAAGAAGCCACATCTTGAATATGTTCATATGCAGTTTTACCGATACCATCATAGGTCGGCAAAGCTTTCAAAGCAGCTTGCGGGACCGGATTTTGTGCTTGCAGATTCAAAGCTCCTGAGCTATTCCATGCTGGGAACTACCTTGGTGGAGGGTTTTGAGCCATATGGACTGGTATATGGGGTGTAGGCTGAGGAACACTAGTGGTTGTATGGGGTGGAGGTTGTGGGAAACTTGTGGCAGTACTTACTGGGCTTACAGGAGTGGAACATACACCCGCTAACCGTGAGGATGTAACAGATGGTATGTGGGATATATGGGGTAACGAGGATGTACATCGAAACGTGGCTAATTGAGGATGTTCCCCCAACCTTTGAATATCAAGTTCATAGAACTCGATTTGATGATCTAGATTTTTGGCCTTCGATCTTGTATTCATGAGACACAACTTTCGTTGCTCTCACATTCAGAGATTTCTGAGTATAGTCGAGTCGCCAGATGTTCTAATGTTATAGCACGAAGGCAAACATCAAACCTTCATACTATTGGAAGTGGAAACTTTGAGGTCCCACCGGGCGTGCCAAAAATTGTTGGTCAAATATCTGCCTAATCAACAAACACTGCATTTGTGCGCCCTAGATACGACCAACATTGAAAGGTCGGAGGAAAGAAATGTCCCTCGTGCCAATCTCCAGAGAGGGCTGGTTCCCAAACTAAATCCTACACTGGTAGAAGACTAGGGATGCAGGAAAGAAATTAGAAAATACGGAAAGAAATGGGAAATATGGCCACAGGCCGAAGTGCAGGATTCGGGGTAGACTAACAGTAGGAAAATCACCAAAGTATGAAATAGCATTTAACAGAGGAAAAAGTAGCATAATTTACTTATAAACTTGCAGTAACAACCTTCAGAATAACACTCCAGCATTCACTCCCTCACTAGCAATATTTAAATCCAAATGCAGAATTTAAATCTAACAACAAACAAGAAACATGAATGTAAAATAGAAGTGCACAGTACAGAAGGAAATTGCACACAAGATCACTTGCAAATTTAGAAGCCTGATGCCTTGTATTAATGCAGAGAATTTGGAGAGTATTCTCGCAAAGTGTCTAACCTCCCTTTTACAATAGAAATTCCATTAGTATTTATAGAGGTTTTCGCCTCTTTCATTTAATGCATAATGATATGAAACCCGAACGCAGTCACATCAACAGAAAATAATGCAGGGCAAATAATTAAAATACCTTTATTAAATTTGAAGCATTCAACCTTACAACTTATTCAAATCACATAATATATAGAAAGGGAATAGGAGGAAAGTCGGCAAAGGAGAGATAAGGGGAAATAGGAGATAAGGAGGGAGAAGATAGGGGAAAGAAAGACGCGGAGGGATAAGGAAGTTGGAGGGATAAGGGAAAGGGAGGAAAAGGAGGGATAAGGAGGAGGGAAAATAGGAGATTAGGGGAGACAAAATAGGAGATAGACTGCCGACAATTCGAAAACAAATTCTGCCGACAAATGTAGGGAGATTTCACACTGAAGCTAGGAAAAGAGATTTTTCTAAGCCAGTTTCGAAACAACCCTATTCACACTTGTAACATTCTCCCCCTTAAAGTTGAGAGAACTGACTACACAGTCTCTCAGCTTTACAAATTGAGCTTTTGTCATCGCCTTGGTGAAGATGTCAGCGACGTTCTCCAAAGTGTGACAATATTGAAGCTCAACAATTTCATGTTCCACCATATCTCTGATGAAGTGATACTTCATATCAAAATGCTTGGTTCTGCTATGGTGGACAGGATTATATGCCAACTGAATGGCACTGATGTTGTCACAGTAGATTCTGGTCGGACCACTTTGTTGTTCTCCAATCTCTTCTAGTACTTTCCTTAGCCACAAGGCTTGAGTACTAGCATAAGTAACCGCTATATACTCAGCTTCTGTTGAAGATAGCGCTACTACTGTCTGCTTTTTTGAACTCCAAGTTATTAGTCCTGATCCAAGACTAAAACAGTTTCCTGATGTTGACTTCCTGTCATCAATATTGCTACCCCAATCACTATCACTGAAGCCTACAAGCTTGATAGTGTTACATTTATGGTACTGGATTCCAAAATCCAATGTACCCTTCACATATCTCAAAATTCTTTTAGCTGCCTTCAAATGCAGCTCTGAGGGGTTAGACATAAATCTAGAAACAAGAGATACAACATACTGAATATCTGGTCTGGTGTTGGCGAGAAACATCAAACTCCCAACCATGCTTCTGAAAGTGGTCACATCAACTTTCTGTGCTCCATCATCTTTGCTTAGTTGGATCCCATGTCCAACTCGGAGTTGCAACTGGTTTGCAATGCTCCATAGCAAACTTCTTGATCATATCCTGAGCATACTTATGTTGACAGATGAAGATCCCTGTATCTGACTGATGAACTTCCATTCCCAGATAGTAGTGCATTAGTCCAAGATCCTTCATCTCAAACTGCGTCATCATGGAGTGTTTGAACTCCTTATTCATTTTTCCATTACTACCCATAAAAATGAGATCATCCACATACAAACAAACTATGAGAATGTCTTTACCTTGCTTGAGGTAGTAGAGTGTGGGTTCATTTTTGCTTCTTGTGAACCCATATTCTTTGAAGTACCCATCAATGCGTGAGTACCAAGCTCTTGGTGCCTGTTTGAGGCCATAGAGTGCCTTCTTCAATCTGTAAACAAGGTGTTCCTTACCTTGTACTTCAAATCCCTGTGGCTGCTCAACATACACTTCTTCTGTCAAGTAACCATTGAGAAATGCACTCTTCACATCCATGTGTTGGACTTTCCATCCTTTATGTGCAGCTAAGGCAAGAACTGTTCTTATTGTCTCCTGTCTGGCTACAGGAGCAAATGTCTCTTCATAATCTATTCCATACTTCTGAGTAAAACCCTTTGCCACTAATCTTGCCTTATGCTTTTCAATGCTGCCATCAGCATTGTATTTGGTCTTGAAGACCCATTTACAACCAACACATTTTTTTCCTTTCGGAAGCTTCACGAGCTCCCAGGTGTCGTTGTTTTTTATAGAGGTTATCTCCTCTTCCATGGCATCTTGCCAAATCTTCTGAGTACATGCCTTCTCATAACTAGAAGGCTCAAGCCGTGCACTAGTTAACAATGCATAGTTAACTTGATCTCCTCTCGGGTTCTTGTTGTGATTCATCATCACCATACAAGTGCATACTTTCTAATCTATGTAACACAGATTCCATTTCACTAGCTTGACTCCTAGTATATCTTCTTGAAAATTTCTTATCCAACATTTGAGAGGATGGATGATACTCTAAAGTTCTCTTACCTTTGGATGGAACATCAATATCCATTGGTGAGGAACTTACTGATCGTTGTGGAGAAGGACTTGGTGAAGCAGTTGAATCGGAAGATGGACTTGGTGGATGTGTGGGCGGAGACCGCTTTCCTTTCTGTGGTAGCTGTGGTTGCACTCGCTGAGCAACTACATCGGTGGCTTCAACATCATTGAATATTTGGGGCTTACCCCACTCTCCCCCTTCATCAAAAATCACATCCCTTGAAACCACTATCTTTCGAGTTGTAGGATTGTAGAGTCTATAACCCTTTGTGTTTTCACAATATCCTACAAAAATGCAAGCCTGACTCTTTGGATCTAACTTCTTTCTCAGCTCATCGAGAATGTGAGCATATGCCAATGAACCAAATACTCTGAAATACTTCACATTTGGTTTCTTTCCATACCAGGCTTGGTAAGGTGTTTTCCCTTTCAAACTCGAAGTAGGACTTCTGTTCAAGATGTGAACACTAGTCCTTGTTGCATCTCCCCAATATGCATTACTCAAATGCTTTGTCTGAAGCATTGATCTCGCCATCTCCACAATGGTGCGATTCTTTCTTTCTCGCTACACCATTCTGTTGTGGAGTGTAGGCAGCTGTGAACCGCCTCTTGATGCCATGATGTTTACAAAAATTCAAAATCGATTAGAGGAGTATTCTCCTCCTCTATCTCGATCTAAGACATTTTATTGAATATCCACTCTCACTTTCAACTTTTGCTTTAAAATCAACAAAGCATGCAAATGCTTCATCCTTATGCTTCAAAAAGTATATCCAACACATTCTTGTGCAATCATCAATGAAAAGTAGGAAGTAAGAGTGATTACCTAGACTCTTGGTCTGCATCGGACCACAGATGTCTGAATGTACCAACTGAAGAGGATAGTTGGCCCTCCATGCTTGTCCACGAGGAAATTTTGACCTGGCATGCTTGCCCAAGGCACACCCTTCACAGACTTCCTTACTATCTTGAACTTTGGGAAGTCCAGTCACCATTGCTTGTGAAGTTAGCAATTTCAAACTTGCAGAATTCAAGTGACCATATCTCAAGTGCCATAGGACACTTGGATTGGTAATAGCTACATTTGCTAACTTATTTCCTCCTCGCTGGCCAAACTTCAAAGGAAATAATCTATTTTTCGACATTGGCACTTGTGTAATGATTCTATTACTATTGTTTTTGTCAAAAATGGTGCATTTACCCTCATCAAAAATCAACTTATAATTCTTTTCAAGCATTTGACCAACACTTAACAGATTGTGTTGAAGATGAGGAGTGTAATAGATATCACTTACATGTTTTATGCCTTCTTTTGTTGGAACCGCCATAGCTCCAATGCCTTCAACTGCCAATGACTTGTCATCACCCAACCGAATGCTGGATTTGTATGAGGAGTCTATCTTAGCAAAGAGTTCTTCTTTGCCACTCATGTGATTTGAACACCCTGTGTCCAAAATCCATGTATCATTCAAATTTTGCTCTGTCTGGCCATAAGAGAGAAAGAGATTTGAGGACTCTTCCTCTTCTCCAAAATTCCCAAACTGACTGCTCTGGTTGCTGCTGCTTCCTTGCGAAGTCTTTGACCAACAATCACGAGCATAATGGCCAGGTTTGCCACAATTGTAGCAAACTTGCTTTGACTTGTCTCCTCCTTTTCCTTTTCCAGATTGTTTTCCTCTGTATTGCTGTTGTCCTCCTCTATTCTGGTTTCCACCTCTGTTGGATGATCCTCCTCTGTTAGGAGTTCCCCCTCTTTGATTATTTCTGCCTCTGCCTCTTTGTTGACCTCTACCTCGGCCTCTACCTCTTCCTTCATGTGTAGCAAAAGCCTTGTCATCTCCTCCATAACTGGTGGTAGGAGTTTCCTGCAATCTCTCTTCATGTGAGAGAAGTGAACCAGTTAATGCATCAAAAGACAATGTGGATAAGTCTTTTGATTCTTCAATAATTATGGCAACAGAATTCCATTTTGGAAGAAGTGTTCTCAACACTTTCTTCACCATCATCTCTCGGCTTGATATCCTCTCCTAGTGTGACCATTTTGTCGACCATCGCTTTCACTCTCACACAGTAATCACCGACTCTTTCATTCTCCTCGCATCTTGAGATTCTCAAAATCTCGTTTCAAGGTTTGCGCTTTACCTCGCTTCACCCGGTCACTGCCTCTATAGCTCTCTTTTAAGGCATTCCATGCATCTTGTGCAATGACATATGATGCAACCCTAGGAAAGATAGTTTTGTCTAAAGCAACATGAATGTGATATAAGGCAAAAGCATTATTCTTTTGTGCTTCTTTTCTTGTCTTTTTATCAGCATTAGAAAATGTTGCCCATTCAGCAGCAGTTGGTTCTATATAACCTTCCTCAACTACATCCCAAAGACCTTTTCCTATCAACAAAGTCTTCATTTTTATAGACCAATATTCATAGTCACTACCATTAAATTCAGGGATTGGTAGACTAGTGTTTGCAGCCATTGCTAAAAATCAAACTTTTATTCAAAGCACACAAGTACTTTTATTGAGGCAAACTGGAAATACAAAGTAGTACAATATGATTTAATAATTTAAATCAAATCTCGCCTTCTTAGTGCATCTATGTTCTGCTTCGAAATTGCTGCTAATGATGATGAGTTCAGGTTTCACTTCCACTGGATCTGCTACTGCTGCTGCTTCTGCTGCTACTTCTTCTTCTTCTTCTTCTTCTTCTTCTTCTTCTTCTTCTTCCTCTTCTTCTGCTTCCGCTGGGTCAGGATCAGGCTCAGGAGAGCGTGGTGTATAGCCCACACTCAATTCATCTGTTGGCACACCCGGTGTATAACTGGCACCAGTTTGTACGTCCGAAACAAATTGCACGGTTTTGGATTCTTCAATTCTCTGTCCGAAGATATTGTCTTCGGAGTCTGCTTCGTATCCTGAGTCCGGCTTTCTTAGGTGAGAAATCACCTGATTCTCCAACTGACTCAACACAGTGTGCAGACTAGTTCGGCGAACCCTTTCATCAAAGGATTCCGGCGATTCTCTCTTCAAAAGAGAGATAAGTGCATGATAACTCCCTTCAGATCGGAACATCTACCATTTCCACAAGCACATTATTTCTCCTTTCACAAATTCTCTTTAAATGTTTTCTAAAAGTTTTTTAAATAAATTTAATAACCTTTTTTTTATTTTTTAAATTATCCTTTTTAAAAAATAAATTTATTTAAAAAAGATAAATTTAAAAAATAAATAATATAAAAATTATTAAATAAATTAAAAACCTTTGAAAACAAACAATTAAAAAATTTTACCTTTCCGTCAAGCTCGAACCCGCGACCTCCTTAGTGCTACGCGGGCGCCCTAGCCGCACGATCACGCGGCTTCGCTGCACACTAACCCGGCGGCACGTCCTATTAAATCGAGGTCGGCGGCGATGTATAAAAAAAACTTTGTTCAAAAAAATGATGCTGGCGGAACTCGATCCGCGGACCTCCGCACTACCAACAAACACAGTTACCGCCACGCCAATTGCGTCGGCTGAAAACAGAAGGGAGGGCGGCTGGTAATATTGCCGACCGTCGGGCAAGTTTTAAAAAAAAAAAATTCCGTGGAGCGGGCGGGAATCGACCCGCGAACCTCCACCCTCCAAGCGGACAACTCTGTCCGCTATACCACAGCCGCGGACGAGAATTAATCTCTGCCCCGTCCGCTTTGTAATCGCCGATGGCGATTTTAAAAAAAATATATATATGTGGGTTAATCCCACATGCGCGATGCGATCGCGCAGTGAGGGTTTTTAACCCTCACGATGCATATGGTATTTCGACTGCCTTCGGGCGGTCGATTCGCGACCAATGCACGCTCAACCAAACGACGACTCGCCACGTTGCCCAATTGTCGTTCGCCACCTCGCCATCGCCACGTGGCAAAATTTTGCCCAATCACAACCCGCCGCCGTCGCCAACAACGCCGTCACGTGTCACGATCTGCAAATGCCACTTGTCACCTCGAAAGTCGTGCCACTGCCACGTGTCGCCTCGACTGCCGCGTCGCTGCCACCTCCGCCTCGGGATCCATGCCCGAACTGCCTCGGGATCCGTGCCCGAGCCTGCTCGCGATCCGCCTCGGGATCCGAGCCCTGCTGCGAACTGCTTCGGGATGCGCGCCTGGTCGTGCCTCGAGAACCGTGCCCGCGTTGACCTCACTTCGCCTCGGGAACCGTGCCCGTCAGACGACGAAGTCTGGCTCTGATACCAGATATGAAACCCGAACGCAGTCACATCAACAAAAAATAATGCAGGACAAATAATTAAAATACCTTTATTAAATTTGAAGCATTCAACCTTACAACTTATTCAAATCACATAATATATAGAAAGGGAATAGGAGGAAAGTCGGCAAAGGAGAGATAAGGGGAAATAGGAGATAAGGAGGGAGAAGATAGGGGGAAAGAAAGACGCGGAGGGATAAGGAAGTTGGAGGGATAAGGGAAAGGGAGGAAAAGGAGGGATAAGGAGGAGGGAAAATAGGAGATTAGGGGAGACAAAATAGGAGATAGACTGCCGACAATTCGAAAACAAATTCTGCCGACAAATGTAGGGAGATTTCACATTGAAGCTAGGAAAAGAGATTTTTCTAAGCCAGTTTCGAAACAACCCTATTCACACTTGTAACACATAAGAGAACGAAATGATCACAGATCAGAAACAAGAATGAGAAAATTCCTCCTCGAAATCATTGAAAATATCTCCTTTAGAGACAACGATCCATCTTTTAGGGAATAATTCCCAGGAAACCAACAACTCGGGCATCGGTGCACAAATAATTTGGAAAACATCGAATATTTTGGAAACGTCTTTATGCCTTGGAAATCATAAAAATTCTCTTGCTCCTCTCGCACAACTTCTCTCCTACTTGGGATCCATGATTTGAGTTACTTATCGCCACCATTATTTAATGTTTGTAAATATGGCGCCCTTGGAGGCCTTGACCATTATCCATTTCACCCGAAACTATGTTCACCTCAAAATCTGCTTCCCCCAATCTCCCGTTAAGCGCTTCACAATCTTTCCTTAAAACACATTCGCTAATGGGAGAGGCGAATAGGATGTTCACCTCTCAACCAGGGCGAATGCAACATTATTTTCTTCTCAAGGTACGTTAGCCCAAAAGAGGGGCGAATGGGACGTTCGCCCCCCAACTGGGGCGAACGCGATGTCGCGTTGTATTTGGGCGATTGCAAATGCATTCGGATGTTGGAGCGTGTTCACCCGAAGGAGGGGCGAACGGGACGTTCACCCCTCAACTAGGGCGAACACAAATGTATTTTGTCAAACTTCTTCTTGCTTCGTCTTGAGTCTTTTTGCTTCTTTGTTCGCCTAAACATAGGGTGAATGGGGCGTTCGCCCCTTGTTTGGGGCGAACGCACTGACATTTCCAAAATATTGCACTTTTTAATATTCTCCATCAAATCATGCATTGTTTGTTTTTATTTCCACAGGCTCAGAAATACCTTTTAACAAAGCAAACTTGAATTTTGATTGAAACTCTACAAAAATACTTATAGCACCAATACAAAAAGAATACATAAAGAATAGATGAAATTGTTTTGTAATAAAATACACCATAGACAGTCAAAACTGTATCATCATATTGCATCAAAATACATCAAAAACTCTAGCAAAATCCCCAAAGTGGCAAAGTGCAAAATTGCCAACAATTATACACAATAAATTCGATAATTCTATTATAGTTCTCTACAAATTTTGGAGCCATGGAAATGCAAAACTTGCTAGACAAGGATATTTCATGGTAGATAGTCACAACAATTTACACATTTACATGAGGGTAACATTTCCCCCAATACCAAAAAAGAAACCCTAAATAACATACATGCAAAATGACTGCTTGCCTCACTAAACCCATAATAAAACTTTGAATACTTTGAATGAAAATCAATGATGCTCAGGAGCACTGTAGCCTCTAGCAATGGTGTGCTTTTTCTTTACCACTTGTTGTTTGGGTTATGTGCGAAGATTTTAATATGACTGAAAAGCCTGCAAACAAGATAGGACAACTTCCCATGTGGTGGGCTACTGGGGAAAGAGAGGCCTAGTACTTCATGAAAAACAAATTGGGTTTGTCAAACCCCAATTCTTGTTTTTCTCCCCAGGATTTTCCTAAAAAAATGTGGTATACATGGTCCAATTTCTAGGTTGCCTATGTAAGAATTCTGAGAAGGCTAGACATAGCCATGCTTTCAGATCATGTACAATTTTTCTTTCATAGGAGAAATGCTTAAGCTCCGTTTATGGAAACCATTCCTGGTACCACTACTTCCGACCATTCACCCATCATGTTTAATGTGCTAATGAAATCCTTGCCTCAGAGACACTACAAGTCATAATTTTTTTCAATACTTCCTTTCTTCAACATCCTTCCATGGTCTGTCATATCCGCAGAGTCTAGAATCTAGTTCCTAGACCTACTGGAGAGTTGGGTTGGATAGAATGGTAGAATGATTCCATTTTTCATACAACTGTATTGCTTCATACTTTGGAGGAAAAGGTGGTGTGGTTCAGAAGACATTTCAATGTTGTCCTTTATGATGAGCTTGCCAAAGCTTCTCTCTGGCTTGAGGCCTATCCGTTTAATCCTGAACTTCAGTCTCATGTTGCCCAGCTAAGGCATGAACTTAAACGAAGTTTTTAATGATATGTGGCTATAGATTTGTACTCAAGCCAACAAAGTTGCTATGGAGTTGGATCACCTGCAAGTTCTTCTAGTGCACTGGGCCAATGTTCCATGTACAATCAATCGAATCCCCCTAGAGCGCTCTTCTCGAGAGCATTTTCGATCCTGCTCCCATCGCCGACCTCCGTCATATACAAGAATTTCTCCCGTAAATAAGCACTGGTCCCAGCCCTTGCCAGTAAAGAGAAATAAAGAGCCCCGATAAACTAAAACAGAAAAGCAGTAATAATAGAATCAAAAGAAGAAGATCGTAGATTCACACATTACACAATATTTATCCTGGAAATCCTAAACCGGGAAAAAACCAACACAATATTATCTTATTATTGCATTAACTTGAACATCTCTAATACAATAATATTCTCCTTTTATCTCTTTCCAAACCCTAATGCAAGTGCGATATATATAACAAAGGCACATGCACGGATTTTATAATATCATGGGTGAAAAAGCATGGGTTCAAATATAGTAACCCTAAAAGCCCATATGAGTCTAAAAATAACTTAAAAAAACCTAACCTCGACGAGTATAGGTAGAAAGTGTCCAATACCTTTTAGTGTTAGCCCCACCAAAATAGCATGGAAAATATTCAACATATTTCCAACACCAATCAGGAAGCGGCCTAATGTTGCATTGCTTGTTCATGTCGCTAGGTTGGGGGGTGGGATGATGTTCAACAAGTTTCACCTGGGCCAGTTGTTGGTTGGAGCGTTGTGGGTACTGAAGCCCTTAATTGCGATGTAGAGGGGTGGATTCCCATCCCATAATCACTAGAAGTTTATGCAGGACAACACGTCAGTGCACATTACTCCATATGATATGCTTTCTTTGATATAATGATCATCAATGATCATGATTGGTAAACTTGTGTTTTGTTGGCAGCTTTGTTTCCTAACCCTTGTCAATGAGGGTTAGTTTGATTCCCCATGGGGTGTGTAAAGTTTCACCTAAGGACATACCGCTATGGTATCCCTCATAGGTGAGTAAAGCCTCATTTTAAAAAATGCTTAGCCATTGCTTTAGCTATTCTTCAATATTGCCATTCATCACGATGCATTTACCAAACATATTAAGAATCCAATGCCATCTATCAAGCAGTGTCCCAAGAGATGGTCTATACTCTCCTCCTCCTTTTTGCATATAAGACATTATGAGGGGCTATGAAAACCCCTTTCATAAGGTTATCTTAGGATAAAATTCTTCTATGACCTACTAGCCAAACAAACATTTTGACTTTAGGAATGCTCAAGCTATCATAAATATCTCTCCATATTATTGCATTATTTCTATTTTGTTGGTGCTTTACATTATATTTGCTTCTTGTTGTGTATTCTTTTGAGCTATTCAACTCCTAAATCAACTTATCCTCGCTTCTTGTTGTGTATTCTTTTGAGCTATTCAACTCCTAAATCAGCTTATCCTGGGCTTCCCTCAGAATAATCATTGTTGTTATCTTTCTTCTACCTCCTAACATCATGTCTTGTATACTTGTAAATTTTTTTTCTTTCCATTTATATATTTTTTCTTGATCCTTGTACATAATGTTTGAAACCCTATCACGATATTTGTCTTGAAGAAATCTTATGCATGGTTGCAAAATTGAATCTAAGATTGAGTGTTTTTTTATCACACCAAGTATCCATCTAAATAGAAAATTTTTCTCTAGTTTCCACCACCCATCTTAGATCTTAGATCACTAGATCAATTGATTTTTTAAGATGTTCCATAATGCAAAACTATTTGGTAACGAGAATGCATCAAATATTTAAGCTTGGACCATTGAACTCAACTTACAAAAACATATAACATATTGGAATAACTTGTAAACGTGATTTAATTATCTCCACTTTTCCTACTAATTATAAAATATATATTTATTATTATATTAAAAAATAATAAGTAAACTAATTTGTTCAACTTTTTCTACCTAGCATCACAAATACACTATGGCACACCTGAATATTTTCTATTTTATTTATTTATTTATTTTTGTATAATCTACGAGAAAAATAAATAGCAAAATCTCTTAGATTTTAATCAAATTCCTTGCATTTCCTAATTAAACTTAGCGTCAAGAAGAAGGCACCGGGTATCCCTCCTTTGCCTGGCCGAGCCGAACAGATAAAAGCATTGCTTATGCCGTCAAGTGGGAGGCAGGATGGGGCAGGTATTGTTACCATGCACAGTCTACTGCAGAACTTACAGTCCAAGTGCCATGTTATCCCCACTTAATATCCACGGTAGTGGGAGAAGTTTCAGAATCCAGCAAAATGTTGTGGGTGCCAATGTGGGTGTTGGCAAGAGTATTTGTTCTATCTCAATTGCTTATGGCAATCGCAAACATGGATTTGTGGGAACCAAGTGGAATGTAAGACAGAAGAAGTCGAAGCCTACTCAGACTAGGGCTGGTAGGTTTCTTGGATTTGGAAAGAAGAAGTCCAAGTTGGCAGAGATAGTGCAGGCAGGGGACCCTGTGCTGCATGAGCCTGCAATGGAAGTGGTAGTGGAGGAGATTGGCAGCCAGAGGATTCAGAAGATCATTGATGACATGATTGCAGTGATGAGGGATGCACCTGGTGTTGGGATTGCTGCCCCGCAGATTGGGGTGCCATTGCAGGTTGGTCCAAGACTTCTGTCATCTTGTATTTTGTATGCAACTTTTGTTGTTGAGAATACCTCCATGGTACTAGTTGTAAGGAGGGAAGTTCATGAAAAATGTGGGTGCTAGAGTGTGCCTGATGGGGTAGGGTATGTCCGTCGTGTATGTAATAGCATAACAGGAGTGCTTTTTCTCACACAGAGTGGACTTGGGTGATACTGGGTAGTGTGATATGTTCAATGCTAGTGAACCTTAAAAATTTAGCGAACTCTGACGTTTTCATTGGATAGAGTTGCATCGTAGCTTTTGAGGCAGTTAGGTGAACAGTTTTCAGAAATATAGCCGACTTTGTTAATCAGTCATCTACTTCTTCTGTTTGCAAATGCCCACAGTCTTCCGTATATAGTAGGAATAAAAGTTTTGAAAATATCTAAACTAGGCTAGAGTGCCAATTTATATTTTATGTCTTCATCCATCAAATTGTGACTGCCCTGTAACTGACTGAAAATAGGAAATTGCGGCTTATGGGTCCTTGAGACAGGCCTTATAGTCTTCTGTTCATTGAGAACAAAATTAGAAGCATCAGAAGTTATCCCAAGCTGTGAGGGTACTTAGGCCAGGGTCTTATGTCACAGGAAAACTTAAAATTTTGAGCGGGTACCCTGAGGAACTTTTTAGCAGAAATTTGGTTCCACGTTTTTGTAAAATTTGTCGCTGCATCATATTAAAAAACAATCAGGAACTGCACATAAGAGGAGAAAAAGCTTAGACCAAACATGAAATGCCATGTGGCCCTAAGCAATCGTGATATTAATCTTTCCTGTAACAAATTGATTTTTCATTGCATGGGACCGCATCCTCCGTATTCAGATTCTGTAACCCTCTGCATGGGCCCCTGGACCCCTGCCTTATCGCTACAATGATCTAGGTTGAAGATGCCAAGAGAAAGTGAGTGTTTCAGCTAAAGGATCTTGAACTGAGGGAGAAAGTACCAGTCTACCGTCCAATAATTAATGGGTCCTTGATATTTAAAAAAAAACATTATTATTATTTAAACATGGCATTGAAGGAGGTTTAAAAGCCTCCTTATCAACCCTTCGGGGCTATAGAGCGCTGAGCCTTTTGGCTCTGAACTTAACCAACGGCAGCTTTTCATTTTGAAATTTAATCAAAACATATGGAGCAAACATTTGTCTTGCAGGTTTAGTTGGGTAAAAAGATGGCAAGTTTTTCATTTGACCAATTACCATTTTGTTGACTCTCTCTACGTGGAATTCATCATTTGTCCAAGATATCATTATGGGTTCACTCTTTTGGAGAAAGGCAGATCTTCTTTAGGATTTGGTGTGACATGCTATTCCAGATCAACCCTCTTGCACCTGCACCCAATGTCAAGAGTCGAGGCAAATGATACAGCTGAAAGGATTTGGTGAGGAAAACACAATAGGTCTTAGCATGAATGGAGACATAGGTGTCCCTAGACATTCATTACTTGGAATGTTACTCGATTGGATCTCCAACATAGTTTCATCTCCATCACCTTCCCAAATCAATTGACAAACATACTGAAGCATTCCTTTATTCATTTCATCATTATTCACTTTAGCCAATTCATCAATTAGCTTGTCATGAGTTTGATGAGTAATAAATTTGCTTGCCATTATGTCCTCCATGGATCCTTCTTCCAAAACTGGCTATTATCAACTGGATCCTTCCCCATGCTGAAAATGGTTGGGGTGAGTGGGCCTAGGGAGAACAGGGGTTCCTCCATCCATACCACACTCAACAGAGAGGCCTACTAAAGAAATGAGTTTGTGTGTGTGCAGAACAGAATCCCCATGCAGGCTCCCTGCAATGACTAGTAGTTTCAAGATGATGGATCTACCTTAGAAGGCTATGATTTTACTGCTTATAAATAGCTCTTTACATGCCCATATAGGCTTCCCAAGAAGCAAAACAGGTAGACAAAAATAGCCTCACCATCATGATTAGGAAGAAATAAACAATGGTGCTGGTTACAGGGAGGCACGAAAACAAACACGTAAAAACTTGACACTATTGACAAAAAAAGGCAACCAAAGAACAAGCTCGCATCACTAGAACTCGTTCCAATGTCTGGCCTCAGATGGATTGTTCAGACAAATGAACAAAGGCTGCCACCTTGAAACCAAGGCTTCTGCAGAAACCAATCCTCCATGATGCTGCTCATTGTGACATGTGGGTGTAGCAGAAAATGTTACTTCTTTTATTCAGGGGAAAAAAAATTACAAACTTGAGCACATATAGTACATTGGTTATAGAGATTGATCTTGTGCTGCATTTAAGAAACAAGAGCTTGATCTTTAGCTTTCGTCATACAAATCATGAGAGAGCATGAAGTTGCATTCAGGGACATATTGCGCAAAAGTTTTAATTCATGAACATCAGTTCTGATGTAATTGATCTCCAAATTGATTCATCTAAAATATAAGTGCTGCATTGTTAAATAGCTGTGGAAGAGTATATGAAGATGAAAATACTAAAAATTAAGAGAGTTTTTACCACTGGGTATGGACTTTTAAGGTAGAACCGAAGACTGTCTTTTCAGTTTGACATTAATTTGCATTTACTTTCTTTTAGTCCAGGATTTGCTGTTTTTCCCTGGATGTATCTTATTTGGTGTTAAAGAAGAATGGACAACATAGGACTAGAATCCAGGACCTAGCAACATTCTATGGTAAGCTACTGCCTCTCTACAGGTTGAGTAGTTAGTGTAGATTGACGAGTTCCAACATCCCTCTCGAAGCCTCTCTTGAGCGCTTGCCCTAGCCTGGTTTTGATACTATGTCAAAAAGGCATGGGTCAGCTAGGGCTGGACCCCGATATCTCCTAGCAAGGCTTCAGGTGCTCTGCTATTTAGCTATCAGATCTCTGCAGTGTGGGTGATGAGTGTGGATTGACAATCTCCAACATTTGTTTCATCTTCTGTGGGATCATTTTAATATAAATTTATTGTCATCAGTGTTCTTATGTTTTCATCATGATCCATCTGTACTTTGTTTCAATTTTGTGAAATTTGATGTACCAATTCCTATCTTTATTCTCAGTTGTGCTTGGTGATCTATGAAACCGGCTATGCAAGTTTACTGTATTGAAGCACAAGACATGTTTATTTTTGAATGCATTGCATGTGAATAACAAATGCATCCCTTTCTATGGGTTTTTGCACTGTAAGCTGATTTTGATGTTGAGGAATTGTAGATAGTTGCTTTGGAGGATACAAAAGAATACATCAGCTATGCACCAAAGGATGAAACTGAAAATCAGCAACGGAATCCATTTGACCTTTTGGTATGTTTGCTTTACATTTTATGTGTTTTCTGATACCAAAATTTATGCGTATGATTTACAAGTCAAATTCTCTGAAGTAGGGTTTAGTTAAAGTATGAAGCAAGATCAAATTACTGCCATTAATTTGATTGTGGTCTCCTTTGACTTGATACAGGTAGTAATAAATCCAAAGCTCAAAGCTATAGGCAAGAAAACTGCAAGGTTCTTCGAAGGATGTCTCAGGTAAGAACTTGTGTTAAATTTAAACTGGCAGTACTCTTTTGTAGTATATTTTATTGATGAACAGCATGGACATTGAAGGGTTTTGCATTTAGACACCAAGCAGCTTGTTATTTAAGGGCAAAATCCTTTTTATTTATAAACCTCTGAGAAGAAGTTTGCTGATTTGCAAAGTGAAAGCAATGCATTTCTCGTAAGCAAAAATATTTCATTGTTAAGAATGGAATCTTGTTGGAAAAAAACTGAAAAGTAGTATTTATCTTGTAATTATTCCTGTCCCTGATAAAAACATGTCCTGCACCCTTCCATGATCTGTTCATATATATTGTCTTCATCAACTGTGAACATACATTGTTTTGTGCATCGATTTTGGGAAGTTAAGTAGTGGAAAAGATGCAATTTCTTTGTTGCACATGCTATGCTCCTGACAAGGCCTATATCTCATCAGCTGTTCTTAAAACTCGTGCAAGGATGTTTATCAGAAAGTTAGAAGCAAGAATCCTCTGATCACATTATCAAAAACTTCATTATCGCATCAGAACTCATTAATATGACATCAAATTTGAAAGGAAAACTGTCTAAACTAGAATCTTAAACAGAATTAAAGAATGAATGTTATACCATCTCATACTACGCATACCAAAAGCTTTGGAGGATATGTAGTATATCTGTACAAGAAATAAAAGGTGATATTTTCCAAATGTTTAATTGTTATTTCTGCTGACTAGGCCAACCTGCAGATATTTATCAGCCTTTCAGCAATGACAGCCATAATTAGTGCCATGACATATATAAATATAAAACTTAATATCTTCTAGCTTGGAAGTGGAAATTCACATTGGAAGATAAGCTGTGGGAATCTGGCTTGAAGAGAGGACTGCTAAAGCAATTCAGACCCACTGACATTAGCAAGCTTTACAATGACAGCAATGAATATATCTTCCGCCTTTTGAGCACTGACATCAGCAATTTGATATGACATGAGCAAGTTAACTTACAGACTGAAAATCTTACATGATTGAATTTTATTTGTACTCAAAGCTCTTTGACTCTATTTAATGAAATTTTACTGCTGTGAATACTACATTGACTGCTGTAAATGCTATTTGACTAATTTTGACTGTAATAAATTCTCTGCTGACCGGATAAATGCTGTTTTGACATGAATCGGTTGTATAAATGCTGTTTAACTGTATTTAGTGATGTTGACTGATTTTTAAGGGTAGACTTTCTCCCACAAACATTGTAGTCTCCTACTGATTGTTAGGATTTACTGTTCATCTACTCTTATGAATTGAATATTGCTTAATGTTAGAGTAATATTCCATCATACCACATGGTAAAAAGTAATTTCTTACTTTTTACCACATGTTTTTACTTTCTACCATGAAGATATTCGCTGTTTAGAATATCTTATGGTAACTAGGTAGTCGTAGTCAACTTGACTACATTAACTCCCTAGTTGGTTAGTAGGTTAGGCGCTTATATCTCATAGCGCGTTAGTTGTTAGCTTGGAAATAGGATCTATTGTTAATTCCTATTTTGTAACCTACTTAAGCCTATAGCTATTCTATGCTATAGTTAATGAAATGATTAATTATTATTTTGCTCTCACCTATCGTTTCTAACATTGGCATCAGAGCACCTGAAGCGTTGGGCAAGGCGGGAGTCAAACTTCGCTCCACAAGGCAAGGCGAGAAACTTCTCGTTCCATTGGGCAAGGCGAAGGGTTTCACGTTCTACGCGTTTTGAGGAGGAAGCACCATTTATTTATTTTTTATTTGGTTGCTTTAGGTTTCATAATTTTCCGAACTCCTAAGTTTGATTTGATTTTAGGACCTCAGGCCCGCAGAATCTAACAGCACTCTGCTGTCAGATCTGACAGGCTCGCACAGTGGGCAGGAGGTCCACGTGCGTAGTTAGGCGGACATCTCCTGACGCACAGTGGGCAGGAGGCCCACGTGCATCGAGAGGCAGGCGAGGCCTTCTCAGTGGACCAGCGATTGGAAATCCATTTCCGGCGACCGGCCCAACTCAGTCCCCGCGAGCGAGGGCCCGAAAGCCCTCTGCCGGCAACCGGAGATTTTATTCTCTCCGGCCCGACCGTAGGGGCCCTTGGGCGACCCGCCTCAAGGGTTGCGCCGACAGTGGTAATAGCACCGCACGGCCACCGGAGCACACTCCGGTAACCGACGAAGCAGAGTCAGGGCAGGAGCGCCCTGACTTCGACAAATCAACTGCCGACAACCGGTCAGCGAGGGCAGGTGCGCCCTCCACCGGTGCCGGGGATAGACCAAAAGGCGATGACCGACTGACTGCCCGAAGGCAGTCGACAAAGAAAGGGCGCCTTTGCCCTTTTTAAAACCCCAAATTGCGTCCGCGGGACGCATGTGGGATTATTGCCACATTTCTCCCACTTCGACGCGGGGACGCCTTCAAAATGAAGGCCTTCGCCTTCACATTTCGTCGGGCGGGATAGCCTGACTGGCTCGACGAGCCAACCAAGGGCTAAGTCCCGCGGGGTCGCCGGTTCGAGTCCTGGCAGGGACAAATTCTTTTGCCAATTAGGGACAAAAGAACAAAAGGCAATTTATTGCCTTATCAAAGCAAGGTGCATTTTGAGCAATATTTGGTAAAGTTTCCATTTTTTTTTAAATTTTTGCTTAAATTTAATATTTTTTTAGATAATTTTTCATAATTTTATATAGTTTTGCCTAAAATAATCATTTTTTTTCTTTATAACTTGATTATTTTTTGACAAATTATGTTTAATTATGTAAAATTAAGTCTTTAAAATATTTTTTTGTAGCATTTACATTGGAAACCTTTTATACACCAAATTTTTTTTGCAACTATAACAATTCCATTTCTTATGTTTTCTCCACACTTGGGGATAAAGAGACAAAGAAACCAACAATTTTGTTGCAAAACATAAAAACTCTTCTCAACCTTGTTAATTTAGCATACAAGAAAGAATCAAACTTGAATTCTTTTTGCAAATTAGACAACAAGGAGACTGAATTTTTTTTGTAAAATTCAAAAGGCAAAGTGTGCATTTGTTTTCTCCGAGGGGGGATATAAGACATAAAATTGCACATTCTTTTTTGCAAAATTGAGAAGAAATTGTAACCTTGGGTCCATCAAAACCAAGTCGTTTGTCGACTGGTCTGGAAGCCTTTCAAACGCAGGTCGTGTGTCGACTTGTCTTGGAAGGAGTGCTCGAATTGTTAATTTGCAAAATAAAGGGGGTAAGACAACATTGTACTTCTTTTGCAAAATTGTAAGACAAGGAGGAGACATAACATATCAATTTTTTGCACAACACATTCATATTTTGTTGCAAAAATTAAAAGGTGCATTTTCGATTTTACTCGACACCTTCATTGGCAAATTAGGTGCATTTTCGGTTGCATCCGACACATAGGTGATAAGAATTTTGGGGGCATTCTTGTGTGATTATTGCATTATTTCTTTTGCAATTATAAGTCATAGAATCAAGAACACTTCTACCCCAAAATTTCACTAATAATTTGTGTAAATCCTTGCACAAATTTAAAGCCAATATTCACTTGATATTCTCTCCTACAAACAAAAACCCCTAATTCACTCTATTTTTTTGGCTTAATTTCCTCAAACTGATTATCCCTCTTCAAGAGGATTTTCAGGCAGGTGTCATTAAATATCTTTTTGAGTGAATTATCTTTCATCTCTTATTTGTTTGGCTTAATTTCCTCCAACTGATTATCTCTCTTCAAGAGAGTTTTTAGGCAGGTGCCATTAAATACCACTTGGAGAGTGAAAGAAAAATCATCTTAGTACAAATTATAGGACCTTCATCATGGCAACTATCAATAAATACTTAAGTGATACACAATTGCAAAAGGGTCCTAACTATTCAGCATGGAAAACTAAGATGAAAGCCATCCTGATTGTAGAGGAAATGTGGGATTTAGTTGATGGCACTGAATCAAGACCCACAACACCAGGAGCAGATCAAAGAGCATGGGATAAAAAGAACAATCGTCTTCTTATGTTGATCCTCCTAGCTACTGCTGATGAGATCTAGCCTCACATAAGTGAAGCTAAAACTGGTAAAGATGCATGGGATGCTCTTTGTACCATTTTTGAAGGCAAGAATCAATCAACTGTTCTAAACCTTCAAACACAACTTCATACACTCCATATGAAGTCAGGTGAATCAGTAGAAATCTTCCTCTGCAGAGTGTCAGAACTGAAGTCTAAGCTCAATGCTTTAGGAGCCAAAGTTGAAGACATCATTTTGACTTCAGTAATCTTGAGAGCTCTTCTCGAATCCTATAAAATGTTGATTACATCCCTTTGTGGAGTTAGTCAATTTGCTTCAAACTGAGGAAGCAATTCAACTCCAAAGCGATGAAGTGTCGAACAATGCACTTTACTCAAAAAATCAGGGTGATAAGAAGAAAGGAAACTTTAAAAAGGGAGGATCATCCTCAAAAGGTAAGGGAAAGCAATCTCAAAATAGGTTTTGCTCGCATTGTAAAAAGGACAACCATGACACCAATCGGTGTTGGTTCAAAAACAAACAAAACAAGAAAGATAAAGGCACAACACAAAAGCAAAACAAAGACAATATTGCTAGTGAAGTGTCTAGTTCCGATTCTGATTCTGGTTTAGAGAAAGCTCACAAAGTGCTTATAGCTAAGACAATATTGTAGAGGGAAAACACATTTTTGTCACCTTAAGCAAGCACCATTTCCTCTCTCTCTTTTTAGGCTTCATAAATAGCATAAGTTTTTGTTTGAAGTACTTGTAATAAAGGGGTGTTTGTACCTCTTTTAGGCTTCATAAATAGCAAACTCTCATTGTTTGAAGTTCTTGTAACAAAAGGAGGGAATTTTCTGGTGTAAAATTGCCTAGGAGGCAATATTTGTAAAATCCTTCACAAAGCTTCTTGAGTTGCACATTTTTTGCAATTAAGGGGGGATATACATTTATTTTCTTCACAAATTTTTGTAAAAAGGGAAGAAGACTTATAAGGGTGCATTTTCGGCAATGACCGACACCTTAGTCATACTTCTTTCAGAAATTAATTACAACATGTTTTGCAACAAGAAGGAGGGAACTTATAAGGGTGCATTTTCGGCAACGACCGACACCTTAGCTACCTTATCTTTTGCAAACTCATATTGTAACCGAATGAACCTCGTATGAAGTGATCTACTCTACTACACCTAGCGATTGCAGTGGCTGGTTACCCATGCAATTCAGTTGGATGACAAGATTACAATAAGGACATTCGTTGGTGTGAAGACAAAGTGAGGAATGACCCACTTTTTGCTTAGGAGCAGCCAGAGCACTGTGATAGAGCAAGAACCAACAGATCGACATCTTTTCCACTGTATTGGGGCAGTTATATACTTTACCCAAATATTGCTACATAGGAGGATGTATGTGCATTACCCAAATAATGTAATAAGGGGGGATGTTAGAGTAATATTCCATCATGTGGGATAATTACCTATTTCCTACATTAGGTAGTTTTTATTTTACCACATAGTAAAAAGTAATTTCTTACTTTTTACCACATGTTTTTACTTTCTACCATGAAGATATTCACTGTTTAGAATATCTTATGGTAACTAGGTAGTCGTAGTCAACTTGACTACGTTAACTCCCTAGTTGGTTAGTAGGTTAGGCGCTTATATCTCATAGCGCGTTAGTTGTTAGCTTGGAAATAGGATCTATTGTTAATTCCTATTTTGTAACCTACTTAAGCCTATAGCTATTCTATGCTATAGATAATGAAATGATTAATTATTATTTTGCTCTCACCTATCGTTTCTAACACTTAATCCCTCCTGTTATTGTGCTAAGCTTTATGTTGAGCGATTTGATTCAATCCTGTTATTGGTCTAAGCTTCTTATTGAGTTGTATGGATTTAGTCTTCTTCTTGGACTAAGCCCTGTATTGAGTCATAACCACTTCTGTTATTGGGCTAAGCTCTGTATGGAGACATATTCAATTGTGTTATTGGGTTAAACTTCAAGTTGAACAACCGTCAAATTTTCTATTGGGGTAAGCTTTGCTTCAAGCCATAGTCAATCTGTCGTTTGACGAAGCTATGTATCGAGCCTTCTTGATTTGTTTCAACGGATTAACTTTTTGAAGGACAGTGAATCAAATATCTTGTAGAAGAATATTCTGTTCACTCTCGTTTCTCTGGATATAATATATAAAAAAGCTATTACTTTTGCTAATGAAAAGAAAAATATTATATCTCAAATTTCAATACGTACACGAGACTTCAGAAGAGATGTACAATACTTCTCTAAGTTGGCTCCATCATGAGTCTTAGGGCAGCTTCTAGGAGTTATGAATTACAAACTTCAAGTTTGAGCCGAAGATCTTGCAAAGCTAAGTCTCTTGGAGCTACACATTTTTGCTAACATAGTTTAACATTCACACTGATTATGTACTTTTTTTTTTTGCAGAAAAACTGGTTGTCTTTCGGTCCTCCATCCTTGACAAATCACAACTCTCTCCTTTAGAGCTTGAGAGTACAAATATATTCAATTTTCATCTCAATTGAGATGCTATAGTTAGATACCTACATATTTTTTCATAAAAAGTCTGAATTCTTGATATTCATTTTCTGGATCTTCTTCAATTTTCTTTGTAAATACAAATATTCAGCATCCTTCTTCTTGACATTTTCCAATCTTGTTCATCCATCCATCCAAGTGAAATCTTGATTAGTGGTGGTCTTCGATGATGCCAAGCTGCCATTGTGCCACTTGAATATCCATAACTGCTCTGTTGGCTCCATGCTTTTATTGCTTTGCTTTGATATTTCAAATGGTTGGTCTTGTTGTTCCCTGATGTTGTTGCACCCATTTGAAATCTAGAATCACTATGCTTTTTCTACCAAACATTGCCATACTTGATGCCTTTATGACTCCATGTAGATCCATAATATTGATGCCTTAAGCCATGCCTCCAAGATTGTTGCCGCTCAAGGTGGTGTGGGTGGCGATATGTTGCAACCTTAACCTGACATTCTGTTTCCTTTGATTCTTTGACAATTTGTTTCTTTATTTTAAATTCTTCACAATCTTCTCTCTTGTGCCCTTCTTTTGGTGCATCCTTGTGCACTTTTGACAGAGCTTCCTTGGACTTTGTTGTTGCTTCTTCCATGGACTCTATTGTTGCTGCTATTATAAATTCAACTTTTGAGTCTTCTGTTGGTTCTTCAACTTGTTCCCCTACCATAACTGCTTCTTGCTTCTCCTTGGATCCTTGCTTCTTAAGCTTTTCCTTCTAAATGCAACCATGAACTTGCACATTGTCATCTGTATTTTTTCCTTCTATTATATCCTCTTTATTCATTTCTTTCAGTTCCCTTTGAAGCCTTTTTATTTCTTCTTCATATCTTTTGATGGTGACCTTCAAACTAGCTATCTTTTTATATGGGTCCCACTGACTCAAGAATGCATGCTCCATTTCGTCCCAAGTGTAATTATAATTCCTTTCCTTAGCAAAACTTGCCCACCAAACATAAGCTTCCTCTCTTAAAATTTTGCAAAGGTGGCATGGCCAAAAATGGTTACTAAAATATAGAGATCTAAACTTCATCCACCATTCTCGAACATCAATGTCATCATTTCCAGTGAAAATTGGCAACTCCATGACCTCAACCCAATTTTTTTTCTAAAGCAGCTAGGGTTTTAGGAAAAAAAACTAGGGTTTTTCATTTTTTTTAAGATCTCCTCTATTCCTTGCTATTAACAAATAATTCTGTAGACTTTCTTCAAAAACAAATTAAATTGCAACTAATTTGCTTACCCTGACTGACAAAGATATCTGTAATTTCATTTTTTGCGATTTGAAAAAATTCTCACTGTCCTTGTTTCAGATGACTAACTTCACAGGGTCTTATCTCCCTCAATACTCCTGGGATTCCTTCATATAACCACTCATTTTAAAGCTCTTCAAAAACTTTTTGATCTTGCGACTCCACATCAAACATCTGAGCCATTGGAATCAGATCTTCAAATCTCAACGCTTAATTTTTCCGTCTGTTGACATCCAGTTGAATGCCACTTGCAAAACTTTGGATGACACCACAATCCAATCATTGTTCCAGGCACTTTTGGAACAGACTTTGCTGCCGGTGCTTCGAAATCATTGTCTGTCAATTGCTGGATTCACGAACACCCAACCGCATCCACTGTTTGTTATCTCCATCTCGGTGCAATTCGAAAATTTACTTTGAGATATTGGGCTTGGCTTTGTTGGAATATATTACATTATTTGGTACATGCTAATGTACCTTCATGGGTACATGTTTAGATTAGGAGTTTGTCTTAGATTAGGATTTAAGTATTTACTTTATGCAATGGAATAAATGCACAAGTATTATTAGAATGTGCAATGATGTAAATGTGCATGTTGTCCACATGTACATGAGTCCTTAAGAATAGGAAGATGAAGAGTCATAGGAATATGGAAGGCCAAGAGTCATGTCTCATTATATATAGGCCTTCTTAAGTGATAGCAAAGAGAGGATTTTGGAGTGCACAAGGTAGAGTAGTAGTAGATACAATGTAGAGCATATAAGCAATATGGAGTGTTTGAGATCTCCATTTCATAGCAATGTACTATTTTCGTGAGCTTTCATTAATGGCTGATTTATGAGTATTTTCTCAAGTTTCTCATCATATTCTCATGCTTAGTATATTGCCATTTCCATATATTTAATATTGCATGCTCTTTTTATACCTTGTGGTAGTTATTTCATTAAATATATAGCATCAAAAGCTAACAGTGGTATCAGAGCCACAAGGGAGATTGATAGGAGATAGGGAGAGCCACAAGAAGATTGAGAGGAGATAGGAGATCTTATTTTTAGAATTTTTGAAATTGCTATTTGGCTAGAGTCTTTCCACAGAGTTGCAGAAAAACTTGTGAAGACTAGGACTCAACATTGATTCCACTAGTTTGACAAATCAACTAGTGAAGTTCATTATCTTTAGATTTAAAGAATTTCCATTATCATTTTCTAATACTTTGTTGCAGAGAAGAGTTGATTCAAAGAAAGTTGAGAAGCTTCCTACAATAGCTAGGAAGAATATCTTCTTTGGAATTGATCTAGTACTTGAAGCAACAAGTTGAAGATTGAAGAATTTGGAGGCCTAAAGAAAAAGGTCCCATTGTAGAATTTGAAAAATAAAAAACAAAAGAAGAAGATTGAGAAGAGAGGAAGAGGCCAAAGGAGCCACATTGAAGACTGCAGATCAAGGAGGAGGTCCAAGGAAGAAGGCCCCATTGCAGATTGAAGATAGAAGATTGAGGAGACTCACGAAAGAGATCTCCATAGAAGATTGAAGATTGAGGAGAACCAAGAAGGAGGTCCTCATAGAAATTTGAAGATTAAAGACTTCAGATTGAAGAAAGAAGAAAGCAACTCTAGAAGGAGGAGACCCAAGAGAAAGGTTCCATTGAAGAACTTCCAGATTTGGAAGATTGAAGATTGAAGATAGAGGACTAAGAAAAGTCCTATTGAAGATTTGAGAAGTTGCAGAATTTGAAGACCCAAGAGAAGAGGTCTCAAGAAAGGTTGGAAGGAGAAAGAAGAAGAAGGCTAGAGAAGCCCTATTGAAGAAGTTGAAGAAGAAATATTGGAGGAGATTTGAAGAAATCCCATTGGAGAAGATTGCAAGAGGGAGAAGCACCTGAAAAGAAGAATTTGGGACAATTGTTGCCATCTGAAAACAAGCCCAAAAGGAAGAAGGATTTGGCAAGAAGTTTGCCAAATTTTGGAAGAATTTTCAAAGATCTCAAGACATTCAAATTCTTGAGAGAGAAGGCCAACAAATAGGCCAAGATTGAAGTCAAAATTCAACAAGGAGGTTAAAGGAGAAAGGAGCTAGAAGAGGCCACCAGATTTGAGAGATTTGAAGATTGTCATTGAAGGCTGAGTTGCAGAAGAGAAGATTGCTGTTTTTACAGTAGAAGTTGAAGAGTCACAGGACAGCAAAATCAAGGTGACATAGAGCTGCAAGTTAGAGGATATTTGGGGAGATTTTGAAGAGCCCTTGAACAACCAGCTTGAAGGAAGGCTTGACAACAAAGAAAGCTGCAAACTGGAGGAATTTCCTACCAAATTTGAGAAGGTTAAGGACAGCATAACGAAGGAGAAATTGACTGCATTAGAAGCTGAAAATTTCAGAGTTTAGGACAGCAAGAGGGCAACAATTTGGGCAGCACTAATAGCTGCAAATTTTAGAGTCCAAGAAAGCAAATTTGAAGGAGGATTGGAGCCACAAAAGTCAGATTTTTGGATAGCAAACTAAAGGCTTAAAAGCTGAAAATCTAAGGCAAGCATTCAAGTAGAAAAGAGAGCTGCAAATTTGCAAAGTTGAGGGCAGCAAAGCACAAGGAGTTGAAGCTGTGGAAATTACAAAACCAGGACAGCAAATAGGTGAATCAAATCACCAAGGAAGCTTGCTACAAAGGAGGCCTAAATAAGGTTTGAAAATTGGTGTTATTAAAGTTTTATTATTCAAGTATTATTTAAGTTTTTAACACCATATTTAAGTAGCAAAAGGAAAGGTCTCAAGTTTACATCTTCTAAGTCGAAGAAGAATTAGTTACATTGGTGCTATAAAGGTTATTATAAGCATTTAAATCAGTTCATTTTAAGATTACAAGAGCACCGCATTAGAGCCATTAAAGTTAGCAAAATAGAGCTCTAAAGATTAGTGTCTCCAAGGTGAAAAAGGAGGCATCTTGGGTATCATCAAACCTGCACATTTCAAACAACATAAAGCAAATTAGATATTGCTTAAAGGAGTTATAAAGGAAGAAAGCATCAGTTTCAAAAGCATGCTTTAGACTCATCAAAGTGCAGATTTTTCTAAGGTCTATTGAGCAAAAGGAGACTCAATAGTAAACAAAGGCAACACAAATTTCTAGTATTTAAAGACACCAAGAGGTGTGCCAAGTATTGAAAAGCCTTTGGTGAAGGCAAGATTAATAAAGGCATAGAAAGAATTACCATAAGCAACGCCATCATTTTGAAGAAGATAGCCACTTGCACCTAAGGAAGGCAACGTAGAGCCAATACAGCAGCTGATGCACTCTCTAGACACCCTTCCTTACATGCTGTTATTGCTGTAAATGCTAATTGGAAGGCCCAAATTATGGCAGAGTATGTTAAAAATGATTTTGCTTCTACTGGATGGGCAGGTGGTAGATGAAAGATATAAAATCAGAGATGCACTGATTTTATATAAAAACAGAATTTTCCTTGTGCCTGAGTCAAAATTGAGGGAGAAATTACTAAGAGCTTTGCATGATGAACCTTTGGCGGGACATCCTGGTTTTTACAAGACCTACAAGTTGGTGAGAGAAAGATTCTCATGGAAAGGGCTGAAAGAGGACGTTTTAAAGCATGTGCGTGAATGTGCCATTTGTCAGCAAAACAAGGCTGAAAACACATTTCCAGCTGGGTTGTTGCAGCCATTACCTATTCCAAATCGAAAATGGGCAAGCATTTCCATGGATATCATCACAGACTTACCCAAAGTACAAGGTAAAGACTGTATATATGTGGTAGTAGATAGACTGACCAAATATGCTCATTTCTTTGCTATTTCAGTCACTATTACAGCGGTGCAACTTGCTGATCTGTACTTCAAGGAAGTCTTCAGACTTCATGGCTTGTCGGATAACAGAGTGAGTGATAAGGGCAGCAAGTTCCTAAGTAATTTTTGGGCGGTGCAACTTGCTGATCTGTACTTCAAGGAAGTCTTCAGACTTCATGGCTTGCCGGATAACAGAGTGAGTGATAAGCGCAGCAAGTTCCTAAGTAATTTTTGGCAAGAATTATTTAGGCTATGTGAGATGGATCTAATCCCAAGTACCAGTTACCATCCTCAAATTGATGGTCAAACTGAAATTGTGAACAAATGGTTGGAGGGGTACTTGAGAAATTATGTTTCTGGGTAGCAGCAGGGTTGGATTAAATGGCTGTACCTTGGTGAGTTATGTTATAACAGTTCATACCATATGTCAATGAAAATGTCACCATTTATGGCGCTGTATGGTTATGAACCACGAAAATATTTTGACTTTTTGTTAGAGGACAACAAAGAGATATCCTGAACATTTTGAGAGATAATCTACAACAAGCACAATATCAGCAGAAGAGGTATGCAGACCAAAACAGGACTGAACGCAAGTTTGAGGTTGGAGACATGGTTTACTTGCGTTTGCAGCCCTATAGACAGTTACGGTTAAAGAAAGCTCTTGGACAACATTTAGTACCATCTACAATCTTGCCACCCCTTTATGAAGAAGGAAATTTAGTGCTTATACCCGAAACAATTCTGAACACAAGGGATAGGAAACTAAGAAGTGGGAAGCTGTTGAGTGAATACTTGATTAAGTGGAAGGACTTGCCAAATGAAGATGCCACTTGGGAGGGACCAACCATCCTCCAACATCCAGCTTTGCTTAATTGCTTGGGGACAAGCAATTTGAGAGGGGAGGACTTGTAATGTCCCCAAATTTATCTCACTTGTAAATAGTGTGTTTTGCTATTTTTGGTGTCTTTAGTGTGATTTGTTAGATGTTGAGTGGTCTAGAGGGCCTCCTTAGGCCAAACGTGGGCTAAGAAGGTGGCTAGGTTATTTATTTTTTTTTTTTTTTTTTTCTCCCCCTTTAATTCATTTAGATCAGATCTAAAGGTTGGGATATGTTTAAACGTGGGCTAAGAAGGTGGTTGGAGTTATTTAATGTTTGATATTTTAATCTCAGCCCTTCATTCATTTAGATCAGATCTAAAGGTTGGGATATGTTTGTGCGTTGAGATCACTTAAGGTTGGATCTTCATCTTTATGATGATCCAAGGGCTGGGACTTAATCCTTTATTGGGGTTTGGAAGATGCCTATATATACCAAGATCTCTTATTCTACAGGATGCTTTTTGGATATCGAGAATTGGATTTGGAGAGCCTCTTGTGGAGAATAAGAGAGGGAGATCCTAGAAGGTGCAAAACCCTTTTAGAGGCTTGAGAAGAGACCGTAGAGGAATGTTCTTGAGCTATCCTACTTGAAGGCCACATTTTGCATGCAAATCAGAGTGATCAAGACCCACAAAAAGGTGATGTCAGCCCCAAGAGGGCCCCTTTGACGAGTTTGAAGGCCTGAACCAGCTTCACAGAGACAACGTCTAGGCATTAGGGCTGATTTAGTGTTTTGTTAGTGATCTGGAAGTGAATTTCCGTTGGTTTGCTGCCATTTCTCCTTACTGTACTGCACTTTTTGGATAAAAATAAAATCTGAGTATATTCTGTGAGGTGTTGATGTTTTGTTGAGCAACTTCTTAGTTTTTTTTTTCTGTGTTAAACTTACTGGGTTTTAACACAATACAGCAGAAAAAACATTCCAAAAATTAAAGACAGTCATGTGTACATGTCCTATTCTTGCTATTCTTGACTTTTCTCAGCCTTTCGTAGTGGAATGTGATGCCTTTGGGTTGGGTATTGGGGCTGTACTCATGTAGAAAGGGCAGCCTATAGCATTTGAAAGTAGGAAACCTAGTAACTTTAACACAGAAAAAAAACTAAGAAATTGCTCAACAAAACATCAACACCCCACAAAATATACTCAGATTTTATTTTTATCCAAAAAGTGCAGTACAGTAAGGAGAAATGGCAGCAAACCAACGAAAATTCACTTCCAGATCACTAACAAAACACTAAATCAGCCCTAATGCCTGGACGTTGTCTCTGTGAAGCTGGTTCAAGCCTTCAAACTCGTCAAAGGGGCCCTCCTGGGGTTGATATCACCTTTTAGTGGGTCTTGATCACTTTGATCTGCATGCAAAATGTGGCCTTCAAGTAGGATAGCTCAAGAACATTCCTCTAGGGTCTCTTCTTAAGCCTCTAAAAGGGTTTTGCACCTTCTAGGATCTCCCTCTCTTGTTCTCCACAAGAGGCTCTCCAAATCCAATTCTCGATATCCAAAAAGCATCTTGTAGAATAAGAGATCTTGGTATATATAGGCATCTTCCAAACCCCCATGAAGGATTAAGTCTCAGCCCTTGGATCATCATAAAGATGAAGGGTGGAGATTAAGTCTTATCCAACCTTAAGTGATCTCAACACACAAACATATCCCAACCCTTAGATCTGATCTAAATGAATGAAGGGCTGAGATTAAAAGATCAAACATTAAATAACTCCATCCACCTTCTTAGCCCACGTTTGGCTTGAGGAGGCCCTCTAGACCACTCAACATCTAACAAATCACACTAAAGACACCAAAAATAGCAAAACACACTATTTACAAGTGAGATAAATTTGGGGACATTACAAGTCCTCCCCTCTCAAATTGCTCGTCCCCAAGCAATTAAGCAAAGCTGGATGTTGGAAGATGGCTGGTCCCTCCCAAGTGGCATCTTCATTTGGCAAGTCCTTCCACTTAATCAAGTATTCACTCAACAGCTTCCCACTTCTTAGTTTCCTATCCCTTGTGTTCAGAATTGTTTCGGGTATAAGCACTAAATTTCCTTATTCATCAAAGGGTGGCAAGATTGTAGATGGTACTAAATGCTGTCCAAGAGCTTTCTTTAACCGTGACACATGAAAAACATTGTGTATTCTGCTGCTAGGGGGCAACTCCAACTCATAGGCAACTTCCCCAATCTTCCTAGTCACTCTGTATGGGCCATAAAACCTTGGCTGCAATTTTTCTGCGCTGTTTTTCTTTACTGTAGACTGTCTATAGGGCTGCAAACGCAAGTAAACCATGTCTCCAACCTCAAACTTGCGTTTAGTCCTGTTTTGGTCTGCATACCTCTTCTGCTGATTTTGTGCTTGTTGTAGATTATTTCTCAAAATGTTCAGGATATCTCTTTGCTGCTGTACAGTGCCAACTGCAGTAGGTACTTTGCTGTCCTCTAACAAAAAGTCAGAAAATTTTCGTGGTTCATAACCATACACCGCCATAAATGGTGACATTTTCATTGACATATGGTATGAACTGTTATAACATAACTCACCAAGGTACAACCATTTAATCCAACCCTGCTGCTGCCCAGAAACATAATTTCTCAAGTACCCCTCCAACCATTTGTTCACAATTTCAATTTGACCATCAGTTTGAGGATGGTAACTGGTACTTGGGGTTAGATCTGTCTCACATAGCCTAAATAATTCTTGCCAAAAATTACTTAGGAACTTGCTGTCCCTATCACTCACTATGTTATTCGACAAGCCATGAAATCTGAAGACTTCCTTGAAGTACAAATCAGCAAGTTGTACCGCTGTAATAGTGACTGAAATAGCAAAGAAATGAGCATATTTGGTCAGTCTATCTACTACCACATATATGCAGTCTTTACCTTGTACTTTGGGTAAGCCCGTGATGAAATCCATGGAAATGCTTGCCCATTTTCGTTTTGGAATAGGTAATGGCTGCAACAACCCAGTTGGAAATATGTTTTCAGCCTTGTTTTGTTGACAAATGGTACATTCACGCACATGCTTTAAAACGTCCTCTTTCAGCCCTTTCCATGAGAATATTTCTCTCACCAACCTGTAGGTCTTGTAAAAACCAGGAGGTCCTGCCAAAGGTTCATCATGCAAAGCTCTTAGTAATTTCTCCCTCAATTTTAACTCAGGCACAAGGAAAATTCTGTTTTTATATAAAATCAGTGCATCTCTGATTTTATACCTTTCATCTACCACCTGCCCATCCAGTATGTTAGAAGCAAAGTCATTCTTAACATACTCTGCCATAATTTGAGCCTTCCAATTAGCATTTACAGCAGTAACAACATGAAAGGAAGGGTGTCTAGAGAGTGCATCAGCTGCTGTATTGACTTTACCTTTCACATATTGAATCTCAAAGTCATAAGCCTGCAACTTAGTGACCCATTTTTGCTGCCTCTCACTTAAATCTTGCTGCCCAAGAAAATATTTTAAGCTGTTATGGTCAGTATTTACAATAAACTTGCTGCAAACCAAGTATTGTTTAAATTTAGTCAAGGCCTGCATTACAACAAGCATTTCCTGCTCATAGATGGAAAAAGTTCTTTCAGTGGGACTGAGTTTCCTACTTTCAAATGCTATAGGCTGCCCTTTCTGCATGAGTACAGCCCCAGTACCCAACCTAGAGGCATCACATTCCACTGCGAAAGGCTGAGAAAAGTTAGGAATAACAAGAATAGGACATGTACATATGACTGTCTTTAATTTTTGGAATGCTTTTTCTGTTGTGTCGGTCCATGCAAAGGCCCCCTTTTTAGTCAACTCAGTCAAAGGAGCTGCGATTTGTGAAAACCCCTCAATAAATCTTCTGTAATATCTGCACAACCCTATAAAACCCCTCAATCCTGTCAAAGTAGTGGGTTTAGGCCAATTCTTAATGGCTGAAATTTTGTCTTCATCAACATGCACACCATTTGCACTAATTATGTGCCCTAAATACAAAATTTCTGACAAACCAAATTCACATTTAGACATCTTGGCGAAGAACTTCTGTTGTTCTAAAATGGATAGCACTGAATCTAAGTGTTGTATATGCAACTCCCACGAAGTGCTGTAAACCAAAATATCATCAAAAAAAACAAGCACAATTTTTCTAAGATGATTCCTAAAAATGTGGTTCATTGCTGCCTGGAAAGTTGTTGGTGCATTAGTTAAGCCAAATGGCATAACTAAGAACTCAAAGTGGCCAAAATGGCACCTAAACGCTGTCTTGTGGACATCTTCATCTCTCACCTTGATTTGGTGATAACCGGATCTCAGATCTATCTTAGAGAAGTATACAACCCCATGTAGTTCATCTATCAACTCATCCACTCGGGGTATAGGGTATCTATTCTTGATGGTTTTCTTATTTAGTGCCCTATAATCTATACACATTCTCATGGTCCCATCTTTCTTCTTCACTAAGACAACTGATGAGGCAAAGGGACTAGAGCTTGGTCTTATGAAACCCATGCTAAGTAATTCCCTAATTGTTTTTCTATTTCATCTTTGTAGGTCCTAGGATGCCTAAAAGGGGTGATCATTATGGGCTTAGTTCCTGATTCTAATTCAATGATATGTTGAAACCCCCTATCAGGTGGCAAACCTTTGGGCAAATCACCAAAAACCCCCTCATATTTGTCTATTACAGCTTGCATGTCAGGATGAAACTTAATTTCAGTTTTAGTGGAAGGATTGGGCATACCTTTCAGCAAAAAGAATGTTGCTCCCCACTCAAAGGCCTTTCTCTTGAGAATACGCTGCATTGCATTCGCTGAAACTTGTTGGGGATAATGGTCCTTAATGCCCCTAAAAGTAACAATTTGCCCATTGGACCTGAATTTGAGTGTTAGGGTCTTATAGTTGGTATACATCCCATCTAAGGAGTGCAGCCATTGCACTCCCAAAACAGCTTGGGGAGTGCCTCCCATGGAGAAAACATAAAAATCGTCTACTACAGAGTATTTTCCAAAGTTGATTTCCACCTGCCTACACACTTGAGTGCAGCTAGAAACCTGCCCATTAGCATTTTTAACACCAAACCTAGAAAATGTTTCTATTTTCAGCTGTTTGGCTGTCACAAAACTGTCATCATTAAAATTATGGGTTACCCCACCATCAATCAACACTAAAACGTCATGTCCTCCAATTTTTCCAGCCACTTTCAAAGTCATGTATTTAGACTCACCTGAAATAGTAGCCAAAACTCCATCTTCTTCATCAAGTTCGTGAGGATGCTGTGAATCCTTCTCTAGTTCAGCAAAATCAGCATCCTCATAGACACTTTCAACATCTTCATCCTCAACTTCTCCCTCATTGGGACATAATATTCAACTAAATAATTCTGTCCCCTTACCTTACACTGATGGCCCCGTTCCCAAGGTTTTTGACAAGAAAAACATAACCCTTTGCGCTGCAATTCTCTCCTCGTGGCCTCATCCATTCTTGGCCTCTGCTGGTTCTGTACTTTAGGTGGTGGAAAACCCTTGTTTTGACCCTGATTCGTTTTGTTCCAAAGCTGTCCACTCTGCTGAAATGGCCTAGAAACTCCAGATTTTGATGGTTGTTCAAACTTGGACTGTTGTCCCCATCTGGGTTTGCTGCCACTAGATGTTGGCTCAAGATCAAAGGCTGCCCCTACAGCCTCATCTAAGGTTTTAGGCTTGAAAGCCTTCACCCATCCTCTCAAAGGATCAAACAGCCCCTTTACAAACAAAGGACTAATCTTTCTTCAGTTACATCAGTAACCATGATAGAAATCTTCTGGAACTCCTCCACATAGTTCCCAATTGTGTTTTTCTGCCTAAGGGCCACCAATTCACTAAAGAACTCATTTTCATCTTTCATCTCAAACCTATCAAGAAGCTTTTCTGCAAAATCATCAAATTACACTATAGACTCGTGACCCTTAGTAATTAAACCATGGTGCCACCACTCACTAGCAACCCCATAAAGGTGCATGGCTGCATAGTGAACTGTTTCTCTCTCCTCCATGGTGGGTCTTAGGGAAAAATAGGCCAGCATTTTCTGTAGCCAAGTCCTAGCAGACATCTTATCACTTCCATCAAAGAAGGGAAGTGACATTTTTCCCAATTTGTACTGCAGATCGCTGCTTTTTTCTTTGTCTCTTTGCTATCTCCCACTGGGGCTCTTGCCCTTCAAATCCAAAATTTTTTCAAAAGAAAGAGTATCTCTGAATACTTGCTCTTGGGCCATATATTCCTGAATTAGGGCGACTATCTCATCTGTTTCCATTGCTGGTTCAACAACTGCAACTATTGGCTGAACAAACATAGAAGTGGAGGGTTTCCATAGTCGAAACAAAGGCCTTCTATTCCTTCCTGGCGTACCCCCTCCATGAATAATGTTCTCTCCTTGATGTGTACGGTTGGCTTGGCTAATTTCATGCTCATCTTCTTGTAGATTCGGTTGATGCCCTAATTGCTGATGCCCCAATTGTGTGATTAATTGCTGGATTCTGGCTTGCATGCCAGCCAAAGCTTGAACAATAGGAGCTTGCAGCAATCTTGCCATTTCCTCTTGTTCAGCCCTAACCCTCTCTTCATCTATCATCTCATCTCTAGGAGTCTCATTTCGTCTGTTTGCCCCGGATCCACCTGCCATGGCTGGATCTGGATCTGAAAGCTGCTTAGGGTTCTTTTTCTTACTCCTCAAGAAATAGGGATGAGGATGGCTCATCCACTAAACACAAGCTGGCAGGCAATAAACCAGAAATATTTTCAAACTGGAATACAAACTCTAGATGTACAGATCCCTACAAATTCAACACACCCAGAAACTCCGAATGCTCCCAATGCCGATATTACAATGTGCATGTAGTGGCATGTGGTTGCATGTCACATGCATGTTGTTGCATGAGCTTGCATGTCACTTGCATGCAGGTGCATGTGCTTGCAACAACTTCTTTTCCCCTCAGGCTGGTAGGAAACCAGCTTTGATACCATAGTAAAATACCCAGTAAGTTTAACACACAAAAAAAACTAAGAAATTGCTCAACAAAACATCAACACCCCACAAAATATACTCAGATTTTTTTTTTATCCAAAAAGTGCAGTACAGTAAGGAGAAATGGCAGCAAACCAACGAAAATTCACTTCCAGATCACTGACAAAACACTAAATCAGCCCTAATTCTTGGATGTTGTCTCTGTGAAGCTGGTTCAGGCCTTTAAACTCATCAAAAGGGCCCTCCTGCGGCTGACATCACCTTTTTGTGGGTCTTGATCACTCTGATCTGCATGCAAAATGTGGCCTTCAAGTAGGATAGCTCAAGAACATTCCTCTAGGGTCTCTTCTCAAGCCTCTAAAAGGGTTTTGCACCTTCTAGGATCTCCCTCTCTTGTTCTCCACAAGAGGCTCTCTAAATCCAATTCTCGATATCCAAAAAGCATCCTGTAGAATAAGAGATCTTGTAAATTTGGGGACATTACAATTACCATAGGCAACGCCATCATTTTGAAGAAGATAGCCACTTGCACCTAAGGAAGGCAACGTAGAGCGTTGAGTAACAATCATTATTCGGTCAATGTAAAGCATTGGAAACCGTTACAGATTGCAAGGTTGAACCACCAAGGTTGCACCACTAGCGTGAGGAGAAGAAGCATAAGATTGCATTGTTGAGCCACCAAGTTTGCACCACTAGCGTGAGGAGAAGAAGCATAGTCTCACTGCCAGCATTAGCATCACATGCCGCAGTATACGAACAATCAACATCTAAGAGCGAGCGTTGGAATACAAGCACCACTAGCACCACCATAACGCTGCCAAGAAGTTGAAGAGCCGCCACCTTGAAGAAAGCGCCACCAAACTTGAAGCAAGCTCCGTTACAAAGGAATCATCCACGTAGAAATTGCCATAGGAGGAGATTGTTGGAGAAGTAACAGTTGAAAGAACCTCAGTGAATGTTGGTAAGCACAAAGAAGTTTCGAAGTGATTGAAGGCCAAGAAACAAGAACCAAAATTAGGGCGCATAAGGTGCATGACAAGGAAGGCCAAGTGTTAAGAAGTCATCCACCATGTGGAGGAAGTTACATATTCCATTGGAGGACGTTACATATTCCATTGAGGAGAGCTACGTTAATGGAGAGCTACGTTCCATTTGTAACGTTAAAGAAGTCATAATACATTCATACCCACGAAGTATAATGCTCTTGGCAAGCGTTAAGCAAGAAAAGTTGGGTAGAGCACCACAAGAGACATTAAAAGGAAGTGCAAAGACCTCTAGTGCCACTTGACACTTGATACTCAGAACATCAGTTATGATTAAAGGAAGGCACAATGTCTAAAGGGCACCTATTTAGTGAATGAGCTGAAAATAGCCTGAGAACAACAAAGGGAGCGCGTGGAAATCAGAGTTGAGCGCCTTGGAGAAGTTGGAAAGCGTAGAGGAGAGTCAAACCTCAAGAGACTGCATTGAATGAGCAAGGATACACATTCATTGCAGGAAGTCCTTTTTGAGCACAGGTTGCAGAGTTAATGCAAGTCAAGTTTGGCGCGTCGCATATACAAGAAGGTAAGAATTATTCAGTTCATAACCTTTGCAGCAAAGTTTATAGGAGATATAAGGCATTTTTGAAGGATAAAATTAATTAAGTTTTTATACTTAAGGTTATTTTTTATTTTTTAAGCAAAAAACCCCTTATGGGGCCACCTTGGTCTGAGAGACCACGACCAGGAGGTTCTACACTGTCAAAGTCACCCAAGAGTTGCGCCCGGCCCTGCTCGCACCAACATTATCAATTGGATTTTGGGTACCCAATTCAATTTTTTGGTAGGGTGGAGATTCAAACCTGGGACCTCCCTTGGAGGATTGCCCTCTCCTCTCCAACTCACCTACAACACCTGGGTTATACTTAAGGTTATTTGAGTAATAGGAGAAATAAGGTGATAAATTATAACCTTGGATAAAGTATTGAATGCCTTAGAAGATATTTGAAGAGAGAAGCATTGAAATTAATATATTCAATTCATATTGCATTAAAATATTTGCAAATTATTAAACTTGGAGATATAAGGATTTCCATCAAAATTACCTAGCGACTCTGCTCAAATCGCCATCTGTCAAACTGCTAAGTTTCCGCAATCAACTCCTTGATATCATTTTTATTAAGAGATAAAATCTCACTCATAGTTGCCTTCTAAAATTTAAATTTTGCCAAGATGAAATTCAACACCACGAATGGCTAAAATATTTGCTACCCGGTTTCCATATCTATAAATATATTGTCTATAACAACCTTGTCAATTTCTTAATACCTTTTTTTAAGGGGTCTTATTCATGCCCCTAATATTCCAAGATATTATTTTCATCATCACTTTTTGTTTTTATTTGTGGGTTTAGCCCCACTTCTTGTTAACACTTGCAATATTTGCTTTTGTTTTCCCATATCAATATCCCTCTGAGTTTCTTTTTCTCTTTGTTTTTGCTTCTTGGGTCTTCCTCTCTTTTTTTCATTCCCACCAACACTTTCATCTTCATCAATCTCTTCAATCTTCTCACATTGCTCATAGTGAGACTTATCATCTATAGGTTTGTCTTGCTCTGAAGGATCTGAAGTGCAAGGAATAACCTCAAAAGCACATTCTTCTTTATGTTGCCCTGGAAACCCTAAAGTGCAAGGATGCTCTTCCATAGCAATTACCTTCTTATGCTGCCCTAAAAACCCTAAATTGCTATGGATTTCCTCCATCCTCATTTCTTTATTATGCTGCTCTTGAAACCCTAAAGTGCAAGGGATAACCTCTACACCACTTTCACTTTTATTACCAGGAGAGGATTCTATACTACTTGAGGAAAATGAAGATGATTTACCTGGAATAAACTTGACCTCTTCTGGTTGTCTTTGTTTTAGGATTTTCCTCCACATCTTCCTTTGCACCTTTAATTCCTTCTGAACTTGAACTTGCACATTGTACTTTCTCATCCCTTATATCCTTCTTTGTTTCTTCTAACGGTTGATCCAAGTGAGCTATGGTGGCCTTTGCCATATGATGTTGTAGATAGGCTTTCTTTGCCTCTTCTTTTGGAGTGGAATATCCTTGATCTGATCTAGCTTCTATTACAGTATGATTTCCTTGCTTCGTCTTGAAGTTTATCTCATGACCAAAATTTTTTGTCTCTTTCTTCATAGTTTTCACTTTGCAATCTCTTGCCATGTGTCCAGTCTCATAACAATTGTGGCATCGAAATGCAATATTTTCATAATCCACTTGTTGATCCCTTTCTCTTGATTCAGATTTAATCTTAATGGATTGTGGCAAAGGTTTTGAAATATCCATAGCAACACATATTCGGGTATATATAGCATGCTTTCGCTCCTTAATAGTTAGTCCCTCCTTGATGAATTCCCCTAGGGTATTTCCAATATTCTTCAAAACATCCTTATTGATAAGCTGATATGGAAGTCCAAAAAGCCTAACCCACACTAGAAGCTTCTTAATAGTTTCTGTCTCAACAGAAAATTTTTCACTCCATGGTCTTAAATAAAGGGCATCTCTCCCCCTAAACCATGGGCCACCACCCATTATTTTATCCCTGATTTTTGAACTGGAAAAGATGATGAGGAAAAAACCTTTAGGAAGAAAAGTCATAGAGTAATTTGAATTCAATCCCCACTTCCACTTGATCCAATTTTGAATCTCCGAAAACCCTGGCCAGTATCCATGGAACTTACATATTAACCCTCTACTTTTAAGAACCATTATATCATGCTCGATCATCTCATCCTTGATAATCACTTTTGGTGTAACATCTGCTACCTGGATTGAACTTGCCATATATTTGCTCTTTTGCTTATCTCCAACTTGGGCATCCATACTTCCAGCTAGGGCATCTTGACTTCCCATTAGGGCTTTCAAATATGACTTTCCTTCCATACTACCTAGTGGGGCTTGCTCCTCACTCGCACCCCCTCCTGGCTTGCACTTCCTCCCGGCTCGCACTCGTTCCTGACTTGCCCATACTTATATAGTAAATTTATCAATAATATTACACGATTTTTTTTTTTAACTTAATTTGACAATAAATTTTGTACCTCTCTTGATGTAACCCATCTCTCTCTTTCTCTGCTTTTTTCCCAAATAATATTGAAAATTCTTGTTTTGTTTTGATTATAACCTCTTGTTCTAATTTGGTTTTTCTGACCTATAACACCATCTTTACTTAACCTATCTTCTGATTGTTTATTTTTTTGCTGACTATGCTTAACATTTAGACCAATTATATTCTTCTATGGTAGATTCAACAGCAAAATGGAAAAATAAAAATTCTGTATTTTGTAATTTTTTTATTATGACATGTTCATGTAGTCTTCTGATTATTCGTTCTGTATGCAAAGCTGTGAAACAACATTTGCATTCATCCTCTTTGGTTTGGATATTGTTCTGCTTGTCTCATGACTGAGGGGATTGGAAAACTACTGGAAGGGTGACAGAAAAACTGAGAATTAACATACAAGTTAGAGAAGCCTGCAAGAATAGTTCACAGAGATCTATGTACATGTTTCTGACAAGTAAATGGATCATCGTTTTTGCAGCGTTGATGGATATAGGGGACTAGTTGAAAGACAGCTTGAGGTTGAAGTAACAGGGCTAGGGCGTGATGGACTCCCTATAAAAGTAAATGCTATTGGTTGGCAGGCACGGATATTACAACATGAATGTGATCATCTTGCTGGTCTGCTTTATGTTGACAAATTGATTCCTAGAACATTTAGAACTGTGGAAAACTTGAGGCTGCCTCTTGCCACTGGTTGTCCTAAGCCAGGTGTAGGCTAAAGTTACTTGTATTTGCATTTCTGCTTAGAAATATAACTGCATGTCTCTTTTGGGATGATTTGCAGTGAAGTTAGGCTTTATTGTTTGCTGCTTGAAATGGCTACCTTTATCAGCTCTGAAACAAAACAATCCATTGTCAAAGATTGTCAAAGTTTGCAATGTGCATATTGAAAGCAATCAATGCAGGGAACCAAAGCAGTGAGATCTTGAGCTTAGCTCATACTTGGTCCTTTTATGAACATTGTAATGCTGTAAACATTAGGTGGTTTGTGCAATGCATGTAGCAACAGATTTGTTCATATGTCCTTATGTTTAGGAGATAGCTCATAAGTAGCCTACAGATGTCATTTTCGAAGGTAGATTCAATTGCTCTCAAGCATAGGAATGCACTCGCTCAAAAATTTGATGAAATCAATGATCCCTTTGTGTTTACTCTTAAAATATAATACTTGATTAACAATTTAGTATGTAAGAACGAGTATGTTCATATCATCAGTCCATTGTTAAGAATGTTCACTAGCATCTATATTATAGTATGTAGAGAAACTTAACTGTATATATGTATAACCTTTACAATGTACACAAACATTACTTTCAAGGATTGTAAATCTTTACCAATGTCGTGGATTCATCTGCCCTATGTTAGACTGCTAGCAAGTATAATTTTCAGTGTCTACGTGGAGGATAAGAACCACAGCATTAAACCATATAATATTAAAAAATTATAATACATATATATTTTTGATTTTACATGGTGGAATTGGTAGCCGCTATGATGATCCAGGCATGCTGTCCATTTTTATGGCTGCCAAAGTATTTTGCACTTTCCGCCCTAGAATCCGCCACACTGCCACACAGTACTCGCGCAGTCCGCCCCTATAACCACCATGTCGCAATCAGTTAAACCTTTTACGCTGTAGAAAGCACTAGGAAAGGGACAAGCGATCAGTCCGTTGAGGCCCGAGATTTGAACCCTGGGCGTCCGTCCCTCTTACATGGTTTCACCGCACCAATTGATCTATAATTTCTGTTTTTTAAAAACCATATAATGTTAAAAAAATTATAATAATTTTTTTTTTTTAAATTGGTTATATAGGATTATAATAAGTCTCCCCAACATTACATATAGTGGTATTATATAACATTATTATAACAATAGTGGTATTATATAACATTATTATAACAACTTGACAATTATAATAAGACTTAAACCTTAGTCTTATCCTTAAAAGTTGAGGGATTTAATTGGTTGGGCTCACACCATTTGATGATAATCTTTATATTTAAAGTATATTATTTTTATGTACTAAAATGCAATACATTGAATTTTAAATTCTAGTGAACCGATGTAATTAAAAATATATAATTATATTATTTACTCATAGCATTTTTTTTAAATACATAGGGGAATTGGTAACACCATTAGGTGCTATCACTATAAACCCTAGCTTGTTGGGTTAGACAAAGTCAACGAGACCACTGACCCTCCAAGGCATCAAATTGGAGTAGCTAACCAACAAACACTTGCCCACTACCATCTAGCCTATCCATTTTTGGGTACTTTGTGGTTTGAACCTTGGAGCTCCCCAAAGAGACGCCAAAACCTAACTACTACTTTGTCCTTGTCGACCAACTTAGTCAAAGTATTTTAAAATTATATATATATATATATATATATATATATATATGGGAATCAGTAACATCTTTTGCCAGATACTTGATCCAGGTTCAGATGCTGCTATTATAACCCTAGCCTATTGGGTAAAGACAAAGTCAACGAGACTCCTGGGGTATTGAATTGGGGTAGCCAACCCTAGTCCATTGGGTAAAGACAAAGTCAACGAGACTCCTAGGGCATTGAATTGGGGTAGCCAACATGCAAACACTTCATTTTATATATATCAAAATTATTTCATTTATCATAGTAAAAAATTAATGCAATTTTTTTTTTGGTTGGATAATAAGGGGTTGTACTCGGTTCCCCCACCCTTGATAAATTACAACTCTTTTCTTTAAAACTTGAGACTTTACAAATAGATAAACTTCTTATCTTAATTGAGATGCTATAGCTAGAAACCTGCATCATTTTACATAAAATGTTTGAGTTCTTGATTTTCATTTTTTGGATCTTTTCAAATTTTTGTATGAATACAAATATTCCAGAATTCAACATCCTCCCTGACATTTTTCTATAGCAACCTTCACAATACCAAAACTTCACCTCTATTATGTATGCATTACATCTTAGTAGAATAATATTTCTAAAACATCGCACTATTATAGTTCGCTTTACCAAATCTAGATTGCTAGTTTCCTTCCTGAAATACAAATGCAACCACAAAAATTATAATCAATAGTTTATGTGAAAACACATTATTGTAATAAAATAAAGCAAATATTACCAATGGAAAACATTAAAGTAAATCTTAATCATTATTTGATTAAGTCAATCAACATTTTTTTGTCAGCTTTAGCTAAACTTACCACTTCCACTAACCATGGAAAGAAAAATTTAACTTCACGACCCTCAATCAAAATCCCTCTATTGGCTAGCCTATCTGCACATTTGTTTCCTTCCCTTAATGTATGTGTAAACCTGATTTCTTGAAACTCTTTAGCAAGATCTTGAATTTCCACAATTATCTCTTGTATGTTCCATGGAGCCTTTGCTTTCCTCAAAATTGCATTTACTATAAGAAAATCACCTTGCATCCATACTCTGATCCATTTCATTTGTTTGCAAATTTTTAACTCTTCTAAAGCTGCCCAAGCTTCAACTTTATTATTTGTCTTAAATCCACAATTGAAAGAGTAATGAGACAAAATCTCTCCTCTATTATTTCTAATCATTCCTCATATTGGTCCTGGATTTTCTTTAGAAGCTCCATCAAAATTCAATTTAACCCACTCTACATTTGGTGGTTTCCACTTTATATTCTTTTCCTTTTTTTTTTGTTTCTTTTGTAGCCAACATCATAATTCCATTTGATGACTTGACTCCATCTATCAAGACTCGTTGCTTCCAGATTAGGGATTGGGTGAGTTGATAGGGTTGGTTTAGACTCTATGGCTAAACAAATCTTCCTTTTCATTAACTCTAAACTACTTTCCTTTCCTTTAAATATTCTTCTATTTCTTTCTAGCCAAACAATCCAAAGTATTGTATCTTTTGATATATCCCAGATTGTCCTGGAAGCCTCACTTTTAAAAGTGCTATGCCATTGCTTTAACCATTCTTCAATTCTACCATTCACCACCATGTATTTACCAAACATAGTAAGAATCCATTGCCATAGTTTCTAAACTTTTTGGGCAGTGTCCCAAGAGATGGTCTAAACTCTCCTCCTTTTTACAAAGAACACATTGTGAGGGGCCATGAAAAACCCCTTTTCATAAGGTTATCCCAAGATAAAATTTTTCTATGACCTACTAGCCAAACAAACATTTTTACTTTAGGAGTGCTTGGGCTATCCTAAATATCTCTCCATATTATAGTGTGTTAGAAATAATGCATTAGTCTAATTATTGTAAAGACATTATTAAAAGGGTGTGTCCTTTAGTACTACCCACATACATTGTATAATTATTGATTATAAATATAATGGAATAATGTGCTTGTTTGCTAAATCTTATATGGTATCAGAGCACTAGGGTTTAAAAAAACTTCTTTGTCTGTCATCACCCTGCGAAGAAGGTTTGGTGCATCCAATGCCCAAAACAAAAAATTTCTGAGTCCTGCCATAGAACATTGGACTACGCTGCCCATAGACTGTGAAAGCTGAACACAAAACCACCGTAATAAAATATGTGCCTGCATTTTACATTTATAAAACTTGGCTAACGGTCACCATTAAGCATTAGAGACTCACAAGTTTGCAAGCTGGAATAGCATATGCAGCAATTCGAATCCATCATCCGTAATAGCAGAAGATTCTTGATTGGCTGGAAATTGTGCGCCGACAAAAAATTCCCTCTCGATCATCGTGGTCTCAAAGGAGTCAGTTTATGCGAAGTCTCTGCAAGGAAGAGCGAAATCTCTTGACTGTTTCAGAAATAAATTTGTAGGCTTCAAAAATAGCTTTTAGACGATCGATCTTGCGACGTCGTGATCAGGAGAGAATTGAGTTGATCGACGTACAAAAAATCTGCGACGTTCAGGCGAAGCATTGTTGATAGACTACGTCCACGAGGTGATTTCCTGATGCACTTCTACCAGAAGAAACACCTCACATAGAAGCCAAACTCGTGAGGGGGAGTGCTTAATCCACCCAGTCAAGCTTTACATTACGGGTGATAAACTTTCAATTAAATCATATATTAAAGTTATAAAGTGACCGTAATGCTATCAAATATTAACTATGCGCGTATATGTTTGGCCCGGTATTTTTGACCGGTGCAGACCGTCCACTCTTGGAAGACGACGGCTTCGTCCTAGCTTCCGGTGAGTCCCACGCAGTGACGGCGTATTAGGGCTTGCGACATATGAAGGCATCAGTGGAATTAGGGCACAATATCCAAACTTTAAACGTTAAAAACGAGAGACGCAGCACCAGAAACATTATAACATTATAATATAAAGTTAATATTATAATATAAAGTTACTACCATAATATAAATATATTAAGTTATAATATAAATATATTATATCTTTGTATATAACTTTATATACAAATATTAAATTTATAAATTTAATATTTATAAATCTCATTAATTAAAAAAAACTAAATGGAACCAACGTCGACTCTAACACCAACAACAAGGGAATGTTGCCAATACTGATGATGAGGAGGAACCTGAGGATTTTGCTCTTGTTCATCAGGAGCAACTATCCACCGTGTTTTCTTTTTAGGGGGGAACATACCTTATTTTGCTTAGACCTAAAGGACGACCCAACGACAAACAATCAAGAGGCAGATCTAGAGGCAAATGATCGAGAGGCAGACCCAGAGGCAAAATGACCTAGAGGCAAAATGACCCAGAGACAAACCCAAAGGTGATAGACCCAGAGGCGGACCTAGAGGTATTTACCTAAGCAAGAGCAACTCAACCAAGAATCTCAAAGCAAGAACATAATACATTATCCCACCTAATGTATTATGGGGGGAATGTTAGAAATAATACATTAGTTTAATTATTGTAAAGACATTATTAAAAGGGTGTGTCCCTTCGGACTACCCACATACATTGTATAAATATTCATTATGAATATAATGGAATAATGTGCTTGTTCTACATTGCTAAATCTTTTATAGTGATATTACTATTTTGTTGGTGCTTTACATTATATCCACTTCTTGTTGTGTATTCTCCTGAGCTATTTAACTCCCAAATCAATTTATCCTTGGCTTTCCTCGGAATAATCACAACTGTTATCTTTCTACTCAATTGCGTCCTAGCATCAATTTCTTTTATACTTGTAAAAAATTCTTCTTTCCATTTATATATTCTTTGATCCTTGTAAATAATGTTTGAAACCCTATCACCATATTTGTCTTGAAGAAATCTCATGCATGGTTACAAAATTGGATCTAAGATTGAGTGGTTTTTTATCACACCAAGTATCTATCAAAATAGAAAGTTTTTCTCCAGCTCCCACCACCCACATTTAACCTTTAATTAAATCATTCCAAAGAGCATAACCATTTGGTAGAGAGAATGCAGTAAATATTAAACTTGGGTCATTGGGCTCAACATACTTGGAAGAATTCTTGCCCATTGTATTTGACTCTATTTGTACAATCTCTAGATTACTTTTCCCCTAAGAGCTAAGTTTGCATCTATAAGAACTCTTAAACCAAGACCTCCCCTAGTTTTATCATCGCATACCTTGCTCCATTTCACCAAAGGAAATTTCCTTTTATCATGTAAACCTGACCATAAAAATGATCACATAATATAGATTAAATTTTTTTCAATTGATTTTGGCATAGTATATAAAGACATATAATATTTTGGAATGGCATGTAAGACTGACTTAATTAATTGCACTCTTCATGCTAACGATAACCATCTACCTTCCAAGCTGGTAGTTTATTTTGAACTTCACTAATAACTGGATTCCATAATTCTATCCCCATTCTCCCCTAAAATAAAGGCATCCCTAGATAAGTTGCTGGAAATTTTGTCTCCTTCATTTGAAGTAACTTGCAAATTCTTGCTTTGTATTAGTTGAAGTGTTAAGGAAGTAAATTTTTGGATTTTGTCTTATTAACTTTTTGCCCTAATGCTCTTTCATATTCCTTTAAAAAGTTATTCAAAGCTCTGGCCTCATTTATCCTTGCCCTTCCAAAATGGGTTGTATCATCTACAAACTATTGATGGGTGATGTTGTCGATGTTATTACTAACCTTAAGTCCACTTATAAGCCCATCTTTGTAAGCCTTCTTTAAGTTCCTACTCAAAACCTCTGCCATAATAATGAACAAATAAGGAGATAGAGGATCTCCTTGTCTAAGGCCTCTCTTGGATTTAAAAGATTATGTTACTAACCCATTGACCAACACCGAATAAGAAACTATAGAGACACAAGCTTTAATCCATCTAGTCCGTTTCTTCCTGAACCCAAACTTTTCTAAAACTGCAAAAAGAAAATCCCATTTAATCCTATCATAGGCTTTACTTATATCAAGTTTTAAGATCATTGCTTTCTCTTTTCTTGAAGTTGTTGAATGTATAACTTCATGAGCTACTATGATCCTGTCCAAAATTTGTCTCCCTTTCACAAATCCTCCTTGCTCTTCTGAAATAATTTTGTAAAATGGCCTTATTTGATTCGCCAACACTTTGGAGATAATCTTATATGCCCTATTACATAGGATTATGGGTCAAAGAATCAAACAATTCAACATCCTTCTTTTTTGGAATTAGGGTAAGAATATGTTGCATTTATTTTATAAGTTAAATATTTGTTTACCCTAGACTGTTCCATTGCCACCAATAAAGAATCCTTCACTATATCCCAATTATGTTGGTAAAATGTTGTAGAGAACCCATCTGGACCTGGGGATTTATCCTTATTAAAAGAGAAAAGAGCTAAATGAACTTCTAGAGTAATAGGATCCATCAATTTCCTATTGTCTTCATTTATTATAACTGAAGGTACATCTTGAAGAAGTTTATCATTAAGAACTTCAATCTCCTCTGATCCTAGAATATTTTGATAAAAATACTTTGCCTCTTTTCTAATTTCACTCCGATCTTCAATCCAAACCCCTTCTATTGATTTAATTCTACTAATTTTGGATGTTGATCTCTGTACTATATCCATCCTATGAAAAAACTTTGTATTTATATCTCCTTTTAACAAATTCTGTCTTGATTTTAATTTCTAGAATTTCTCTTCCTTACTCAAAATATTATGATATTCACTAAGCAACTCCCTTTCCTCTGAGATTAGATTATTATGATCACCTTTTTGGAATTTTGAAAGTTTATCTTTTAGTTCTTATTTCTTCTCAAAAATGTTTTCAAAAGTGTTTTTATTTCATTCTTTTAATCTAGATGTCATAGATCTAATTTGTTTTGGAAGAGCATACAACCCACCATTTCTTGAATAATTCCATGTTTGTGCTACATATCAACAAATTGAGGATGGTCTTCCCACATCTGCTCATATTTAAAATATGATATTTTTTGAATTCACTTACCACCATTTTAACTTTTATTGGCCAATGATATGAACCAATCCTTGTTAAGGTATTAATTTTAGCACAAGTTCCTTCATCTAGCCAATGATATGAGAGTATGCATCTATCTAATTGTTTTGCTATTAGGTTTTGGCCTCTCTGTTGTTGGTCCATGTATAGTTTTTCTTCAAACTCAACCTCCCATAGATTATTGTTTTCAATAAAATATGAGAAATCTCTCATACTTTGGGTTAATTTCCTAATTCTCCCAAAATTTTCATCCAACTTGGTTATGGCATTAAAATCTCCTATGATCATGAATTGAGTTTCTTGGTATTTACTTTTCATAAAGGCTTCAATCCCACTCTAAACCTCTAACATACTTGTTTTAGTTGTAGGTCCATAGACATTGATAAGGATGAAACAAATATCTGCAAAGTAGCAAGTGACTAAAGAGGCTATCCAATGCCTAGTTTTATGAATGGTTACACAGGAGGTTCTAGAAGGATTCCAACAAGTTAGAATTCCCCCTTGTTGCTCCCTCAGAATCCATAGCATCCCATTCACATCTTGCCCATACTACTTTCAACGTTTTTGAAACTTCTTTTGTCATTTTAGTTTCCTGGATACAAAGAATTCAGGCTTATTACTTAAACATAGGTCCTTGATACACCTTTGCTTTGAGGGGGCATTACCACCCCTTATATTCTCATGTCTCATTTGTGTTAGGAGGTGAAGTCACTATCTAGAGTTTTAGTCAGCAAATGCTAGGCAACAGAGGTTGCTGCTAGACGTCTAGGTTGCTGCTAGATGTCTAGGCAACAAATGCCTAGGTTGCTAGATGTCTAGGCAACAGACGTCTAGGTTGCTGCTAGACGTCTAGGCAACTACTAGACATCTAGGCAGCAGACGTTTAGGCAGCAAAATGTGCTAGACGTGTAGCTGGGGAAGATGAACAGTTTTCGGAGGCTTTCCCTTGGGAAAGGAAACAAACAACTTTTCGGAGGCTTCCTTTGGGAGAGGAAACAAGCAGTTTTCGGAGTCTTCCCTTTCTTATCTATAAAAGGGGAATGACCCCTTGCACGTAAGTGTGGTTAAAAATGTAAAAAATTGCTGAAATCAATAAAAGAAGTTGCCATTGCCTCGTGTTTTTTCCTGCACATTGCAGGTTTCCACGTAAAAATCTGTGTTACTGTTTTGTTCTTTGTTGTGTTTTCTAGCTTGCAGGTAAAATCTGAAGTTTTAACCAACATTTGGTATCAGAGCCTAAGGTTTTGTGTGAGTGGGAGCTGAAACAATGACAGGAGGTGTAACCAAGTTCGAGATTGAGAAATTTGATGGTAGGAACTTCACTCTATGGAAGATTTGCTGGTTCAAAATGACCAACCTCTAGCCTTGAAAGGGGTCGCGAGTAAACCAAGCAACATGAAAGATGAGGAGTGGGCAACGTTGGGCAGGAAGACAGTCTCTATAATCGGTCTCTGCCTAGCAGAGTTTGTCTTGTTCAATGTAGCTAAAGAGAAGACCGCGAAAGCCCTTTGGCAAAAGCTTGAAAAGTTGTATGAGACAAAATCAACAACAAACAAGGTTTTTATGAAAAAATAACTTTATAGCTTGAGGATAAAGGAAAGTTCATTCGTGGCAGATCATTTGAATGAGTTTAATACCCTTATCAGTAAATTGGTTTCAGTTAGTGTGAAGATGGAGGATGAGGACAGAGCTATCACCCTACTTTGTTCCCTCCCGGACACTTGGGATCATATGGTGATGACCATCAGTAATGCATCATCAGGAACTCTAAAATTTGATGATGTGGTAGCCGCTTTGTTGGCAGAAGAGTTGAGGTGAAAAACGTCTTTGGAACCCTCAACCAATGAAGCCCTATCCATGATAGATCTATCTTTCGAGAGGAGTAAACAAGGTAGATCACAATCCAGATCTAAGTCTAAAGGATGTAAGCATAAAGGGAAGTGCTGGCATTGGCATTGTGGGAAGCCAGGGCACTCAAAGAAGGACTGTTGGCAATTAAAAATGAAAAGAATGGTGAAAAGCAAATTCAACTATCATATGAGGCTAGTACAACAGATTCAGGAGATACGACAACATGTGCAGATTTATGTATCAGTAACAATAGATCTGTTTTATATACCTGGATTTTGGACTAAGGTGTATCTTTCCACATGTCTTCCCACAAAGACTGGTTTGACAAATATCAACCATACTGTGGTGGAATGGTCTACTTGGGTGATGATCATCCCTTAGAAATTGTGGGAAGAGGGGACATAAGGATCAGGCTGGACGATGGTAGAGAAAGAGTGTTATGTGATGTGCGACATGTGCCCGATTTGAGAAGGAATTTGCTCTCAATCAAGATGATGGATAAGCTAGGGTATTTAGTCATTTTTGGTAACTACTACAAAATTACTAGAGGAGTTCTTGTAGTAGCAAATAGAGAATCTTATGGGACCCTATATCGTTTATGCGATGATACGGTGACAAACCATGCAACAACAACTTCTGTTCAGGATGCAATAATGCTATGGCATCAATGCCTAGGCCATATGAGTGAAAAAGGTCTGAAAATTTTGCATGATAGAGGTATGCTTTCTGGGATTAAGTCTTGTAATTTAGACTTGTGTGAGAAATGTATTTTTGGTAAACAAAAGAGGGTTTAGTTTATTGCAAGCCCTGGTAAGAGTTCTGATTTTCTGCAAATTATACATTCGAATATATTTGGACCAGTCCCCACTTAGTCCTTAAATGGTGCTATCTATTTTCTAAATTTTATAGATGATTATTCTAGGAGAGTGTGGGTTTATTTTCTGAAGAATAAGTCGGAAGCTTTGCAAAAATTTAAAGAGTTCAAAGCACGAGTAGAGAAGAGTTTGGGCAAGTCGATTTTATGTTTCAAGTCAGATAATGGGGGTGAATATTACTCCAAGGAATTTGATAAATTTTGTATGCAGGAAGGAATTAAGCACCAACACACTGTACCATATACTCCATAGGAAAATGGTGTGGTTGAGCGGATGAATCGCATAATCATGGAACGTGCAAGAAGCATGCTCAACGCATCCATGTTGGATAAAAAATTCTGGGTAGAGGCTGTTAATACAATTGTTTATCTTATTAACAGGTCACCTACAACTGCGTTGGATGGATAGATTTCGGAGGAGGTTTGGTGTTGTAAGCCAATTGATTACTCTCATTTGCGTACCTTTGGTTGTGATGCGTTTGCCCATGTGCCTAAAGAAAAAAAGTCCAAACTTGACCCAAAGTCAAGCAAATATGTTTTCTTGGCTATGGAGATACAGTGAAGGGGTATAGATTGTGGGATCCTACTGCCCACAAGGTAAATATTAGTCGAAATATTATTTTTGATGAAAAATCCATGCAAAGAAAGGAGGTACAACAAACTTCTAATGTTGTACCAGTTGAAATAGATATGAACGAAGATGAATATGAAAATCAACATGTTGAAGTTTTTGATTAGCATGCAAAACAAGTAGAACAACAAGTAGAGCAACCACAATGGTCACAAGACCAAGAGCCACAATCAACAGATCATTGGGTTAGAAGATCTACACGGCCACAAAAGTGTCCGGAAAGGTATTCTCATGTTTATCAATCCTCTTGCTTTGTTAACTGATGATGGTGAGTCTAGTTCATTTCAGGTTGCTAGAGAGTGTGAGCATGCAAAAAAGTGGAGGAAATCCATGGAGGAGGAGATCGAGGTACTTCGCAAGAATTAAATGTGGGAACTTGTGGATCTCCCACCTGGAAGAAATGCTGTTGGAAACAAGTGGGTTTACAAAGTGAATAAGAACAACGATGGGTTGTTGGAATGCTATAAATATCGCTTGGTGGCAAAAGACTATGTGCAAAAGTCAAGTATAGACTTTAATGAATTTTTCTCTCCATTTGTGAAGATGACTACTATTAGAGTTTTACTTGCATCTCAGCACAGGATTTAGAACTGGAGTAGCTTGATGTAAAGATTGCTTTCCTACATGGTGATCTTGAGGAGGATATTTATATGGATCAGCCTGAGGGCTATAAATAAAGAGGCAAAGAGAATTTGGTTTGCAGATTGAAGAAATATCTGTATGGGTTGAAACAGATGCCAAGGATGTGGTATAGAAAATTTGACACCTTCATGAAGAGCCAAGGTTTTAGCAGGAGTGAAGCTGACCATTGTGGCTACTATAAGAGGTTTGATGATGGTAGTTTTATTTTTTTGATGTTGTATGTTGATGATATGCTGGTTGCAGACCCTAATATGAAGAAAATCATTGATCTTAAGGCTCAGTTGGCTAGGACATTTGAAATGAAGGATTTAGGAGCAACAAACCAAATTTCAGGGATGAAGATACACAAGGACAGAAAAGGAAGAAATATCTGGTTAAGTCAAAAGTCATATATAGAAAAGATTCTGCAACGCTTCAATATGCAGAATGAAAAACCAATTAGTATCCCACTTCTTTCACACTTAAAATTGTCTTCCAACCAGTGCCCTAGAATAGAAGCAGATAAGACAAGCATGTCTCATGTACCGTATTCATCAGCAATAGGAAGCCTCATGTATGCCATGGTGAGCACCAGACCGGATATTGCCCAAGCAGTGGGAGTAGTCAGCCGGTGCATGGCAAATCCTGGTAAAGAGCATTGGAATGTGGTGAAGTGGATATTTAGATATTTAAGAGGCACTTCATATGTTGCTATTTACTATGGATCGAAAAGTTTGCAAGTTGAAGGTTTTGTGGATATAATTTCACTCTTGCTGGTGGAGTTGTGAGTTGGGCTTCTAAGTTGCAGTCTATGGTGGCTTTATCAACCATTGAAGTAGAATATATTGCAACGACTCATGCCGACAAAGAGGCAATTTGGCTAGAGCGATTGTTAGGTGACTTCAAGGTAATGCAGGAGAAAATTACTTTGCATTGTGATAGCTGAAGTGCTATTCAACTAGTGAAGAACCCAACATTCCATGATCACACGAAACACATTGATGTCAAGTACCACTTTATAAAAAATGTGGTGGAAGAAGGTAGGATCCTGTTGCAAAAAATCGACACTGAAGTGAATCTTGCAGATATGCTTACAAATTCGGTCAAGACAGAGAAGTTTGAGTGGTGCATAACTTCTCTGGGCTTGTCGAAAATGTAACAAGTGTAGCATTGGGCAATTGACACTGGATGAAAAACATTGGTAAAAGAATTATTGTATACTAACTTCAAGTGGGAGAATGTTAGGAGGTGAAGTCACTATCCAGAGTTTTAGTCAGCAAATGCTAGGCAACAGAGGTTGCTACTAGACGTCTAGGCCGAAAATGTCTAGGTTTCTAGACGTCTAGGCGACAAACGTCTAGGCAACAGACGTCTAGGCTGCTACTAGAAATCTAGGCAACAAATATCTAGGCTGCTAGACGTCTAGGCAGTAGACGTCTAGGCAGTTGCTAGACGTCTATGCAGCAGAATGTGCCAGACGTGTAGTTGTGGAAGATGAACAGTTTTCGGAGGCTTTCCCTTGGGAGAGGAAATGAACAACTTTTTAGAGGCTTCCTTTGGGAGAGGAAACAAATAGTTTTTGGAGTCTTCCATTTATTATCTATAAAAGGGGAATGCCCCCTTGCACGTAAGTGTGGTTGAAAATGTAAAATATTGCTGAAATCAATAAAAGAAGTTGCCATTGCCCCTTGGTTTTCCCTGCACATTGTAGGTTTTCACGTTAAAATCTTTGTGTTATTTGTGTTACTGTTTTGTTCTCTGTTATTGTGTTTTCTGCTTGCAGGTAAAATCTAAAGTTTTAACCAACAATTCGGGGCTATTGGCATCGCATGCGTATTACCAATATCATTTTTTGTTTGGTAAAGAGAAGTTCAACCAACTTAGTTTGTGTTCCTTTCTCTATGTTTGCTCTTGCTTCCTTGGATCTTGCTTGATAATTTGAGGGTTTTCCTCTTTTTGCCTTGCCTATACCAAGAGTAGGTCTTATTATTCTATTCCTCAATATTCTTTCACAATTTTGTTTTTCATCATATTTATCCTCTCTTGGCTCTACTATAGGAGCTTTTGACTTGTCTTGCTTATAATATGATATTTCCTTATTAATGACAAAGGTATTAAGTTCTAAAACTGCATTTTCTTTACCATTTTTTTCTCTTGAATGGTGCATGGTACTTTAAGAGAGTCTTCAAAATCTGATGAGACACATTCCTTAGGTTCATTGAGAATGTTCTTCCTTAAAATCAAGATCATACTGAATAGATGGTTCCTCGTTAATATATTGAACCTATTGTAATGTGTCCAAAAGTGTTCTTGTTCCATTCTCTTAATCTAGAAGTCATATTTAATTTGTTTTGGAAGAGCATACAACCCACCATTTCTTGAAGAATTTCATGTTTGTCCTATCATATCAATAAATTCAGGATGGTCTTCCCACATCTGCTCATATTTAAAATATGAGTTTTTTGAATTCACTTACCACCATTTTAACTCTTGTTGGCCAGTGATCTGAACCAATCTTTGTTAAGGTATTAATTTTAGCACAAGTTCCTTCATCTAGCCAACGATCTAAGAGTATGCATCTATCTGTTTTTTTTGCTATTAGGTTTTGGCCTCTCCTTTCGTTGGTCAATGTATAGTTTGTCTTCTTCACTCAACCTCCCATAGATTATTGTTTTGAATAAATGATGAGAAATCTATTATAGTTTGGGTTAATTTTATATTCCCTCAATTTTTTCATCCAACTTGGTTATGGTATTAAAATCTCCTATGATCATGAATTAGGTTTCTTGGTCTTTACTTCTCATAAAGGTTTTAATCCCACTCCAAACTTCTAATCTACTTGACTGAGTTGTAGACCCATAGACATTGATAAGGATGAAACGAATATCTACAAAGTAGTAAGTGACTGAAGAGGCTATCCAATGCCTAGTTTTATGAATGGTTACATAGGAGTTTCTAGAAGGATTCCAACAAGTTAGAATTCCCCCTATTGCTCCTTCAAAATCCATAGGATCCCATTCACATCTTGCCCATACTGATTTCATAGTTTTTTGAACTTCTTTTGTCATTTTAGTTTCTTGGATAAAGAATATCAGGCTTATTACTTGAACATAGGTCCCTGATACACCTCTGTATTGAGGGGGCATTAGAACCCTTATATTCCATGTGATGATAATAACGTCTCATTAGGGGCTATTGGCCCCACCTGCATATTACCAATATCATTTTGTTGTTTGGTAAAGAGAAGTTCAACCAACTTAGTTTGTGTGCCTTTCTCTATGTTTGCTCTTGCTTCCCTGGATCTTGCTTGATAATTTGAAGGTTTTTGCTTTTTTTGCCTTGCCTATATAAGGATGTCTTATTATTATGTTCCTCAATATTCTTTCACAATTTTATTTTCATCATATTTATCCTCTTTTAGCTCTACTACATAAGCTTTTGACTTGTCTTGCTCATTTTTTGGTATTTCCTTATTAATGGTAGAGGTATTAACTTCTAAAACTGCATTTTTTCTCTTGAATGGTGCATGGTAATTCAAGAGAGTCTTCAAAATCTTATGAGACACATTCCTTAGGTTCATCGAGAATGTTCTTTCTTAAATCAGGATCATACTCAATAGATGGTTCCTTGTTAATATGTTGAACTTGTTGTACTGTGTCCTCTAAGTTTTGATCTAATTTTTCTTTATAGGCTAAAGCCTCAAAAGAGTTGGTATTTCTTTCAATATCCTTCCTTACTGGTCTCCACTGTTTATTTTCTTTCATTTTTCTAGATCTATTTTTTGGAAGTTGAAAACCATCTTCATCCATAACCATTTGTAAGTTTCTCTTGCGGTTTTATATATGATTATGTTGGGCTCTTCTTAGGACATGATCTCTCAATATGCCCCACCTCATGACATCTTCTACATCTAAAAGATATGTTTCATAATCTATGGTATGGGTCCACATATTATCCTCATACTTAAGAGTGATTGATTCTGGTAAAGCTTTACTTATATCAATCATGACCAATATCCAAGCATAAATAGCCAAGAATCCATCTTTCATAGTATCTAAAATCTCAAGGAATTCTCCTAGAGTGTTACCTATTGCCTTGAAGGTATCTATTTCCCAAAATTCAATGGGCAACCCAAACATCCTAACCTATACTGGTACTAGGGATAAATTTATATTTTCAGGTGAAAAACCTTCATACTAGCGGCTAAGGAAGACTCCTGCTCTTCCCATAAACCAAGGATCCCATTTTAAGATGTTTTTCTATTTCTTCACTAGAACAAAAAATGGCTAGGAAGAAACTTTTGGGAAGAAAATATAGAATCACTCTTGGAGAATTCCAATTCCTATCAATCAATTTTCTCAAAGCTGAAGTCCTTAGCCAATACCCATTAAATTTACCAAAAACCGCCCTATCTTAGAGCAACAAGGATCTCTTTGAGGTACACTCACTAACCTCTACCACTAGAGACGATTCTAAGGATTTAACTATAAATTGGTTCATGGAAAGGAAACTAAAACTCAAAATTTATTAAAATTTATCAAAATGTCCTATAGCAAATATAATATTTGACAAAAAAATTATAATAATTTGCATGCAAAATTTTTAAGATAAAGAAGGAAAAGCTGATTTTTTTTGTCCCAATAGAATGTATTGCCTCACTGAAGTCCCAGAACCTCATTGCTCTTCTTATCATCTGAACCCTAGCTGACAAATATTTACAATATCGTTTTTCGTGACTTGAAAAATTGTCACTGCCCTTGTTTTGGATGGTTGACTTCACAGGGGCGTATCTCCCTCAATGTTGCAAAAAGTAATGCAATTTACATTTTAATTATATATATTTTACTCTCTCTATATTTTTAAATGGGTTATGTGGGATTGAAATGGTCTCACTTTTATCATCTCTGACCATATCATGATCACAAAGTGATATTACCATAGTTTGACAATTATGTATATATTGTTTGGGTCAACTTGAACATAGATTATTTCCTTCAGAGTTAATTGCTTGATGTAATGTTATTTGATAGTTTTAAGGTTCAGTTATGAGATTGAAAACTTTGTTTATGATGTGAAACTCTTTGTTCCTCACATCTTGCACCAAATCCCATGACCTACTCTAAAGTACAGTTAAAATAACGTACTTTATATCCCAAGAGGAATATTGTACTGGTATACGTTTAGGTCTTCATTTAGGAGATCCAAGTTCAAACACTAGTACGAGGGGACTAGAACCCACATAAAAACTCGCGTTTTAAACTAAAAAAATTTAAAGTCTACGAGGGATACCATAGTGGTATGTGTTTGGGTCTTCATTTGAGAGACCCAAGTTCAAACCCCGGTGGGGGGGGACTGGGACCCCTCATAAAACTCGCATTTTTAACTTAAAATTTGTCTCTTGAGGGATACTATAGTGGTATATCTTTGGGTTTTCATTTAGGAGACCCAAGTTCAAACCCCGATATGAGGGGACCTTGTAAAAACCTATGTTTTTAACTGAAATTTTTTTCCTGTGAGGGATACCATAGTGGTATATCTTTGGATTTTTATTCAAGAGACCCAAGTTTAAACCCCAGTACGAAGTGATCTGAACCCCTAAAAAAAACTTGCGTTTAGTCTCGTGAGGGATAACGTAATGATATATCTTTGGGTTTTCATTCAAGAGACCCAAGTTCAAACCTTGGTACGAGGGAATTGGGACCCCTCATAAAAACCCACATTTTTAGCTCAAAATTTTTAGTCCTGATACAAGGAGACTAGGAACCCTCATAAAAACTCGTGTTTTTAACTAAAGTTCTTTTCCCAGAGGGATATCATAGTGGTATGTCCTTGGGTTTTCATTAAGGAGACTAAAGTTCAAACCCTGATAGGGGATCAAAACCCCTCATAAAAGCCTGCGTTTTTAACTCAACATTTTTTATCCCATGAGGGATACCATTGTGGTATGTCTTTAGTTTTCATCCAAGAGACCCAAGTTCAAACCCCATACAATGGGACCAGGGCCCCTTTCAAAAAATTGTGTTTTATCCATTTTTTTTGTTTCGAGAGGGATACCATAGTGGTAAGTCCTTTAAGTTCTCATCTAGAGGCCCAAGTTCAAACCTAATGGATTGGGACCCCTCATAAAAACCTGCTTTTTTTTGCTCTAAATTTTACCTAGAAAAGGATGATCGTTTTATGGTGACCAAGTGCTTGTCGATAGGCTGCCCAATTCGATTCCTTGGATAGTTGGGGTCTTGTTGGTTGTATTTACCCCGTGGGCTACAAATTATATTACCTATGCTTGTATTTATATACAAATGCTAAATTTGTAAAACATAATTAATTATTATTGTTTCTTCACATATAAGTACAATCCTTCTAATTTTCTATAATGCAAAATTCAAATTTATTAATTTTTAAAAAAATATCTATGGTTTCTACTGGGTCTACCTAGTTCGATTCCCTAGATAGTTCAGGTCCTATTGGTTGTCTTTACCATGTGGGCTATGGATTATATTACCTATGCTTGTATTTATATACAAATGTTTATTTTTAAAAACATAATTAATTATTATTTCTTTTTAGTATACAAGTATGGGCATGCTCACTAAAGGATACAATCCTTTCAATTTTTTTTAATGCAAAATCTAAATATATTATTTTTTTAATAAATTATATGTAGTTTTTACTGGGTTGTTGTTGTCACCTCAACTAAATCATATCTAATTTATTATTCTTATTAAAGCTATTATTCATTTGTCTTTCTATTAAAGATATTCTTTATTTTTTTCAAACAACTATATTTCTGCAATTAACTTCTTCACATCCATACATTTCCTCCTCCATAGATATGATGATATTTCCAAGATACTAACTCCAACAACAAGATGGAAGTTAGAAATAATGTTGTTTAACCCAATCCCCACATGTATTATTTTTTATAGCATTAATAATAATTTGAGAAAACCCTTCCATTGAAATATATTTCTAACCCAGGTGTTGTAGGTGAGTTGGAGAGGAGAGGGCAATCCTCCAAGGGAGGTCCCAGGTTCAAATCTCCACCCTACCAAAAAGCTGAATTGGGTATCCAAAATCCAATTGATAATGTTGGTGCGGGCAGGGTCGGGTGCAACTCCCGGGTGACTTTGACGGTGTAGAATCCCCTGTTCGTGGTCTCTTAGACCAAGGCGGCCTCGAAAGGGTTTTTTCGCTTTAAAAAAAAAAAAAAAATTCTATTTTTCAATGACAATTATGATCTACATAAGTAGTGCCCTAGCCTATGCATAATTGTTAGTTGAAGTTCCATATGATCCTGTGTGAGTAGAATATTGCCTTAATTATTTTGAAAAACACCAAAGCTACCAAATTTTCTCCGATTTTGGAAACACAATCAAAACTAGTTTTGATAAGCCGAACTTGTAGATATTTTTATTTTATCATAGAATGAAGTAGATGCTTTATGTTAACTCCGTTATTCTTTTTTCAATGAGTTATGTTAACTCCATTATTGCATATGACCTTTCCATGTATATTCAAATCTTGTAAACAAGAGACTAGTGTTTTCCCACCACACTTGAGACTTCCCATGATGAGCACCATGTCTCTAAAATTCTGAAAGAGTGGTAATAATACAATTCTAAACTTAGGCATGATTATGAGATTTGTTTTTAAAAGTTGTATTATTCCTTTTAAGCCATAAGTTCCAACAAACTATGGTAGGACCAATCCTCCATACGATGCATAATGCTTTGGCTTTGAAACAATTAATCAATATTTAATGGACTTTTTGAATGTTGATGGAGTTATCCAATATATTCTCATATTTTTGAAAAAGTAGCCCCAAATAATATAAGCAAAGGGAAAATGAAGAAGCAAATGATATGATGTTTCTAGATTCTTCTCATAAAAGGCACACTTAAAAGGTCCATGATATCCTCTTTGCAAACTCTCATATGTAAAAATATTGCTTTGAACGATTAACTAAAGGAATGTTGAGGCCTTAGGGAGGGCCTCAAGTGACCATTCATTGTTTTGAGGGAAATCTTTAGGAGGAGGAAATTCTAGTTGCTCTAAATCCTTATATCCCTAATTGATTGAGTACCCACCATATTTTGATATATTCCAAACCAACTCATCCTTCTACATAAAAAATGGCAAATAGAACTCCTGAAGCATCCTTTAAAGCTCATTTGCCTCTTGTTTGGGGTCCTTTCCTTCAATTAGATTGTTAATAGAAATCTATTATCTAGAGTTTTTGCTCATATTAATATAATTTTTGATGCTTGGACCTTTACAAACTAACCATGCTTGAGCCAATGATTGCTATTTTCGATAAAAAATAATAGGATAAGTTTTCAATCAAGCACTAGACCAAAAATTCACAAAATCCTCATTGATTGACCATCTAATATATTTCTTGATCAATTGCAAACTATTTGTTATGAAGTTTTATGTTGTCGAGCCTCTAGGTAGGGTTTATTTCCTAAACAATTTCATGCATTAATAGAACCTTTATATTTTTGAAGTAACATTTTTTTTAAATTGGTTATATGGGATTGAAACGGGCCCCACCTATATTACATCATCACCACATAGTGGTATTATAACAAAGCTTGGATATTATCCATATATCACTTAGCAAGATTCAAACCTTGGTCTCCTCCTTGAATGTTGAGGAATCTAACCGATTGAGCTAATACCACTTGATAAATGTTAATTTAGTGCCTTGATGCTTTGTATAGTCAACACACAAGTCAACAAAATGATCGATCCGCAAATGAGTCAACCAGCAAACAAAAGAATCGTCACCATAAAGCAAATTAAATGCTAGTTGTTGTGGCTGACCCTTGAAGTAACATTTATTCCCAACTTGTTTCTTGATTTTTTGAAATTTTTAACCAAATTTCGTTCCTAATTCCAAACTCATATGTCTATAATTTTGCAAGCTTGCCTCTCCAATATTCTTCCCTTTGCAAACCCTATCTCACTTACAAAGAGGATGTTGGGATTTATTACATCATATGATGTGATAAATCATAATAAGGTAAAGATAAAGTGAGTGGTTCAAAACACTCATGTAGGAGTCTTGTGTGAGTTGTTAGAAGTGAAAGTTAATTTGTTACAAATTATGTTGGCCAAACATAATGTATTTAAAGCTTGAATATCAACGAAAATTTCATAGAAGTATTTTGATTTTCAACATCCGATATAGTTGAGAGAGCACCATTGCACTCCATTTAAATATTTAGGAGATTGAATCTAAGGCACAATAGAACACCACAAAAAAACAATATTGTGGCTAAATTAAGACATATAAGCAAAGAGAACTAAAATTTGATGTTCATGATCAAGGTCATGTCTAGTTACTTCGAGAGCTTAAAATCCCAACTTCAAAAACAACATTAAGAGTGGTCATCTCCAAAGTCTATGGGGAAGACTCTGTAATTAGGCCTTGGCATAACAAAGGATGTTAATGATGGAGTGCTACACTTCTGCCCTCAAGAAGACTAGATAGTCGTAGATATGATATATCCCACATGCATCAGTGGGTATGATAAGGCAGTGTAATAACACTATATATACCCCTCGAGGGTCTCTTTGGACAGGTAAAGTGTTTTTCTAATATAACTTCGATGCACTATGGTGCTCTTCTATGTTCGATTGTGTCTCCTTTGGTGTTCTTTTGGTGCTCCTGCAAAAATTGTGCATGATTTATGTTGTTTCTAAGGATACTCATGATATTATGGAGGAAGAACTATCTAAAGTGGTATTAGATCCATGTTTCTAAGGGGTAAAGCAGGTACACCTTTTTTTTGATGTAAAAAGCATTATATTAAAGAACAAAATACATTTGTATAAACAAAAAAAAAGATGCGGATAAAAACGCCATGTGGCTAATGCCATCAGCCAAAAAACATCCCCATAAATAGAGCGGAAACCCAAGCAAACAAATTACAGTTATTCAACACCCCTTTACAGAACGAAACCAATCCCTAAAAGGGTGAATACACAACATAATTAGGCATAACAAAATAAACTAGAAACCCTAAACTGTAGAACTGTAACTCTAGGCACCAAGTAGAATTACGTCTTCCCAATGCAAAATTATTGAAACTTTTGGGCCTTCTTTCCCTTGTCGAGGACTACGCGAATGTTGAAACCACACAGAAGGGGAGGGAACTTTAGATTTTGCTTCCTCTGGAGGAACTGTCAATTCCATCGATGATGGCTCTGCATCCAATGACATATCCTCACCGCCGTTAAGATACTCCAACACACTGTAGTTGTTGCCCAACTTAACATTGGTCATATGAAGTCGCTTCTTTGGAGCAACATATTCTTTTGCAGATCACCTTCTCAAGCTACGGGAGCGCCTGGCATTAGCTGGGGTAAATGTACTAGTGGACTCTGAAGTAAGCACTACTACATCCCTCTATTGAGACTGAGGAGCCTCATTGTTGATAGTTTCAGTTGTAGGATCAACTTTCTCCTTTTCATATCCTTTTTTTACCTGCTGTGAGACATGTACCGACTTGGATTGTGTACCTTTAGAAGTAGCCAAATGTGCATTTTACACCCTCCCACAGTCGTCCAACCATCCTCCTGAGGTTGAGGAGTGGGTGCACTCGGTGTGGTGGGGCTCTGCTTGTCCCTGTTATGCAACATCAAGGGACAATATTTGATCTTGTGTGTTGAGGATTGGCACTGAAAACAAGTGTTGGGCACATTAAAGTAGAGGACCTGTTGGGATAACACATTATAGTCAACTTGTATGTCAATAGACTCCTTGAGATATCGAGAAACATCAATATCAACACAAACACTTTTTTGAGGGCGTGCATGGAAAATATTTTCCGCCTCCACCAAAATGACACACCCAAGAGGGGCTACTATGCGATTGAGAAAGGACCACAAAGATAGAGGGAGTCTTGGGAATTCCACCCACATAGGGATTTTGGTAGATCTTTCCTTAAAAATAGAAAAGTCACGGGTCCAAGGAGAAAAAACAAGCAGAGAGCTTCTCATGTACCAGGGCCATGTTTGTAAATCACCTTAGCATGGGTTGTTTCCGCAAAGTGAAATAGAAAAAATCCCTTTGTAAGGTTTTGAACCATCATTAGCTTGACTCCATGAGGAGTCCAAGCTGTGTTAACCCAGACCCTAAGGGAAGACTCATTAGGGATGCATCCAACAAAATACTCGACAAGGGTGAGAGATTCTAAATTGTGACATGCAAAATCAACTTCAAGAAAAAAAAGAATTACATCAGGAGAACAAAGGTTACCTTGTGGACCATTCCCAGCACAAACCTGCACAGTTGAATGAGAGGAGCCATTAATGCATGCATTCTCTTATGCGGTGCCAATTCTGTGCATTGGTCTGCCAAAGTTGGAGGCCATAATGATACTCAAAACCCTAGCATCTTCTTCCCGTGATGCTCTCTGTAACCAGGCCAAAATCTTCAACCAATATTCCCCTTTCGTTTATGGTTTATTCTCACACACATACATGTAAAATGTTTTTCCCTTATCCTATGTTCGTATTTGAGTTTGTTTCAAAAAATCAGTCAAGCTCTGTCATTTCTATTTTAAGGTTTTTTCCAGTAAAGTGGTATCGTTATTCCAGAGCATTTTGAGCATTCAAATCTATCTATGTTTTACCTTTGTATCTGTCTCTGTTCAGGGTTTTACAGTCTTCACCCACTGTATGCTCTCACCTCACCCTTGTGGATCTTGGTGATTAGAAAGTGGTGAATTGGTCCTTTCTATTCTTTATGGTTATATAGTCTCCACCCACCATACACTCTCACCTTGCCCTTGTGGATCTTGGTGATTAGAAAGTGGTGAACTTGTCCTTTATATCCTTCCACTTTGCAGATACATAAATTTTGGTATCAATCATTAGATTGACACTCTGTGAATACCCCAAATCCAAATGCACATCTTGGACTAAGTCGGACCCTGAAAACACAAAAAAAAATCTAGAAACTTAGTTTGGAAGGGATATTTGAAATTCCCAATTTTTAAATTTTCTTGTTAACGTCACAACTTCCCCAAGGTCAACCCAAAATTTTAGGAATAAAAGTAGCTCATTATTCTGCCCGAAAGACCCTCTCTGGTAGAACTATGAATTTTTAGTCAAAGTTGCAGAATTTGCCCTAGCATAGAAATATACCAAACTAGGAGATCAAAAATAATCAAAGAAGTCGGTATATCTCCTCACTGCGCACTTAGATCGACTAGACATAACCCTGGTCTTGGACATAAAATACTGTTTCAAATATTTTGCCACTAAGAAAAATATTCAAAAAAAAAAAGTTGGGGACATTTCAGTTTTAGCTATCAGTTCAAGGAAAACAACATATAGACACCCCACCTGCTCAATTGTAATGTTGGGGACAACTAGCTATAGACACCCCAAGCACATTCCCCTTTACATCCTCCCCTCCCCCTTCTCCAAGTCAATCCCAACTTCTTAAGCACCCTTTCTATCTCTCTAATCCCACCTCCTATTATCCCTTTCATCTATACCTATCCCGCTTCTCCCTATCCCTTCTCTCTAGTTCATCGTCATGGCCCCCACTCTAGTTTCTAATTGGGTTTCTTGAGACCCAATTCCCTTGAGAAGAAGCCATAAACAAACTCGCTGATGAGATGGCTAACCTATCACACTCCCTTTCTCAGAGGATGGACAATTTTGATAACCAACTAGCCACCATGTCATCTACCACAACTTCCTTGAGAAGTTCCCCACCTCTGTCACACCCACCTCCACCTCCTCATCAACCACTCCACCAAAAGATTCAAGTCCCTACTTTTGATCCTGACCTCGATCGGTCCTTCACTCGTAGTTGGGTGGAACACCTCGAGTCATATTTCAGTCTCAACCCCATGTCAATTGTTGACCAACTCACATTTGCATCCATACACCTTGTAGGAAAAGCTCATCACTGGTACCATTGGTGGTAGCGTGAGTGCCCTAATAACCAAACTTGGGCCTCCTTTTGCAACTATTTTTTTGACCAATATGAAGACACTTGGGCTCAATCATTCTTCAGTCAACTTACTCACCTCAAGCAACTAGCATCCGTCGAATCCTACATGGATGAGTTCCAAGCTCTACAGAACCGTATCACTCAGTCGTTAGACTACCAATCCATCATCGACATTTATGTTTCAGGACTGAAAGACCGCATCCAACTTTGACTCAAGACAACGCCCATCAACACTCTTTGAGAAGCTATTTCTATGGCAAAAGTTGTTGAAGCAGAGTTCGCCAATGAGCGCCTCATGTTTGCTAAAAGGGGCTCATCTAGTTTTCCTTCCTCTAACCTGCCGATCCACTGCAACAACGATCCAATGATCCACAACATCCTCCAGCAGTAGAACCAATCGACTTCATTCGTGTTCCTGTAGCAAAAGTCACTCGACGACGAGAAGCTGGCCTATGCATTCGATGCTCAGAGAAATGGACCCAGGATCATCCACGATTTTGCCGCGCTCGACATGTCATCTTCACCATAGACCCAAAACTTTCACCCCCTCGATGATGAACCGCTACATGAACCAACTCTCGATCAACCTGATGAACCCCAACCTGATGTCTCCCTTGTTGTCATCTCCTCCACTTCATGTCCTGAACCACTCAGAGTTAAAGGCACCCTTAGGAAAACCCCCATTACCATCCTCATTGATGGAGGTGCCTCCCTTAACTTTATCGACATTGCTCTTGCTCATCAATTAGACTTGTTCATCATCCCTAAAATTGGGTTCCCTTGTTCCCTCCTAGGCTACCATACTCTCCACTACGTTGGGATAATCAAGAACCTACGTATCCAAATAGGTACATACACATTGGTATTTGACTTCTATGCCCTGTCCATTGGTGGTTCTGACACTATCCTAGGAGTCCAGTGGCTACAAACTTTGGGAACTTATAGCACCAACAATTCCCCTACCCACCCCTTCATTCTCTTCAAAGACAACCTTGGCCAATCCCATAAACTGCATGGCATCACCCCACCCCCTAATAGACTAATCTCCCCAAACCAAATGCAGAAACAATTGAACTCCAGCGTCGGGTTTATCGTCCGCATCAACAACATTGAAGCCCAACCCACCACCCACCCTGACATCCAACAACTCCTCTCTTGATACCAACTAGTCTTTGCTCCCGTTCCCCTGTGCCCACCACCCCCTCATGACCTCGAGCACACTATTGACCTCCAACACCCACATGACCCTATTAGTCTCCATCCATACCACCACACTTATTTTCAAAAAAATGAAATAGAGAAACTAACATCTGAACTCCTTGACATGGGTATTATCCAACCAAGTAAAAGCCCCTATGCTGCCCCTATCGTCTTGGTTAGAAAGAAAGATGGATCCTTCTATCTCTGTGTTGATTATTGATAGTTAAATAAACTTATGATCAAAAATAAATTTCCCACCCCATGAATTGATGATATGTTGGATGAGATTCATGGTGCCTCGATCTTCTCCAAGCTTGACCTACAATCTGGTTATTACCAAATCCCCATTGCTCTAGCAGATTGCCACAAAATAACCTTTCGCACCCACCATGATCATTTTGAATTTTGTGTCATGCCTTTTGGTCTCTGCAATGCCCCAACCACTTTCCAAGCCCTTATGAACAAAATATTTGCTCCATATCTTCGTAAGTTTGTCATTGTTTTCTTTGATGACATACTTATTTATAGCATCAATCTCACTAGCCACCTAACTCACCTCGAGATCATCTTGCGAGTCCTATCCGAACAACTCTACGCTAAATTCTCTAAATGTGAATTTGGCAAATCCCAACTCTAGTACTTGGGCCACATTATCTCAGCCGATGGAGTTCGTGTTGACCCTGACAAAATTTCTACCATCGTTTCGTGGCCCCAACCAAAAACCCTCACTCAGCTTCACGCCTTCCTCGGCCTTACCAGGTTTTATTGCCGCTTTGTCAAAAGCTATGCCTCCATAACGACACCACTAACCAACCTCCTTCGCTCTGACTCACTCTAGTGGTCAGCCATAGCCGAGGCCACTTTCCACAACCTTAAAGAACTCATGACTTCCACTCCAATTTTGGCCACCCTTGACTTCTCCAAACCTTTTCAACTTGAATGTGATGCCTCTGGGGTAGGCCTTGGAGTGGTTCTCATGCAGGACTTCCACCCCATTGCCTTCGAGAGTCACAAACTTAAAGACCATGAGTGTTGCCTCTCTACTTACCAAAAAGAAATGAAAGCTATCCTTCATGCCCTTGATAAATGGTGATAATATCTCCTTGGCTCCAAGTTCACCATCCTGACCGACCACCATAGCCTCCGTCTACTGCTCGATCAACCGACCCTATCAGAGGAACAGGCAAAATGGGTTGACCACCTCCAAATATTTGACTTCACGATCACTTACAAAAAGGGATGGGACAATGTGGTTGTTGATGCTCTATCCCACCTACCTGACACACCTACCCTCCAAGCCATCTCCCGACCCCAACCCACTTGGCTCACAGAGCTAGTAGTTGCCAATGAGTCTCAACCAGACTTTGGCCTATGGACCTCAAAAATTCACTCTCAACCAGGTTGGTCCTTGCACAATGATCACCTTCTTTATAAAAATTGTATCTTTGTCCACCCTTCATCCTCATTTATTCCTCACATCTTGCTTGAGTATCACTCCACTCCCTTTAGGGGCCACTCTGGGTTTGACAAAATGTATCATCACATTCACTCAAATTTCTACTAGCCCAAGATGAAAACTCAAATCCTCTCCTTTGTTTTTGAATGCGACACATGCCAACGTAATAAAGCTGAGACTATCGCCCAACCTGGCCTTCTTCAACCTCTTCACATCCCTCAGGGTAAATGGTAGGACATTGCCATGGACTTCATCATAGGGCTCCCCACCTCTACCAACTTTGACTCCATCCTAGTTGTTATTGATAGACTCACCAAATATGCCCACTTCCTCCCCATCCATACTTCCTATACAACCACATGCCTGGCCGACCTATACATCCAATCCATCTTCCAACTTCATGGTTTTCCATCCACCATAGTCTATGACCATGATCCCAAATTCACCAGTAACTTTTGGCAAGAAATTTTTCATGCCTTGGGTACCTCATTTAACATGAGCACCACTTACCATCCACAAACTGATGACCAATCTGAAGTCCTCAATAAAACCTTGGAAACGTATTTATGTTGCTTCACATCTAACCACCAATCCAAATGGACCTCCTGGTTATCCCTAGCTGAATATTGGTACAATTCCTCTCACCACTTTGCTATTGGAATGTCCCCCTTCATGGCCTTATATGACTATCCCCCCTTCACACCACACCCTTGCCACCAACCTTCGTACGACCAATGTCCAACAAAAACTACAAGACATGGATCATATTCTCAACACCCTCAAACAAAACCTCTCAATCGCTCATAATCGCATGAAACAACTCACCGACTGACACCGTTCTGACCGCTCCTTTGCTATAGGTGATCTAGTCTTCCTTCACCTACAACCATACAAACAACACTCCCTCAAGCATCTTAGGCAACACAAGCTTAGTCCTCACTACTATGTGTTAGGATTAAATAATAAAACGCGAGCAATAAATAAATGCGAAAATAAAACGCAGAAGAATAAAGCAATACACGAGACAAATTTACGTGGTTCACCCAATGTGGGCTATGTCCATGGAGAAAATAACCAAGCCTTTGATTCTGTCCAGAAAAACCGTGAAGGGATACAACCTACAACAAAGTTGCTGTAACTTCCTCTTCACTTTATCGCCATCAATTACAATTATACACACCACACATTACCATACATACAACTGCCATGCATCGTCCTCTTATAAAAAACACGTTACAATTTTAGGGCAAAAAATCCTGCCTAAAATCCATCGTCCGATTTGTGACCTAATAATAAATGGTCCAAATTTACATAGAGAAAAAACATCTATTTTTGGCCTTACTAGAGGGGGGCTCCATAAAGTGTCATTGCCCCCTGGACCCCCCACGGTGACACAAGTAGGGGGCATTGCCCCCCCTACACCCCCCTTCATGGAGTGGGTCCAAGTGCGACTAAAAACAAGGCCTCCGAATTAGAGAGTGAATTAGGATCCACAACCAACAATCTCCCACTTGGAGACTGATCACAATAACTCCACCGCTACTACACCTGCCTAGAAAATTTTCTCACCTTTACTATCATGCTTGAAGACCAACTTAGACTGAGCAAGAACTCAGTTTCTGCTTGGTTACTGCCTTTGTTAACATGTCTGCAAGATTCTAGCTAGTGTGTATCTTTTCTAGCTTCAACTATCCATCTTCCAAAATTGATCGTATGAAATGGTACTTGGTTTGTATATGTTTAGTCCTAGAATGAAAGGCTGAGTTCTTTGCAAGATGAATGACACTCTGACTGTCACTATATAATATGTTATTCTCCTGCTTCTTTCCCAATTCCTCCATAAACCTTTGTAACCAAATCACCATCTCAACAACACTCTCTCAAGCATCTTAGGCAACACAAACTTAGTCCCCGCTACTATGGTCCTTATAAAGTCCTTCAACGCATTGGAGAGGTGGCCTACACCATCAAACTTCCTCCTAAATCTCAAATTCATAACGTCTTCCATGTCTCTTGCCTTAAAAAACATATTGGACCAAATAACACTCCCAAATTGTACTCCCTATCCTTGATGAACAAATCCTCTCCATACCACCTAATCATATCCTTACAAGCCAAAATCATCGCCTACGCAACCAAACCATCTCTGAGTACCTTGTGTAATGGCTTGACAGTGAACCAGAGGAAGCAACTTGGAAATATGAAGATTTTATGCACCAACATCCCCACCTTCTTGGCTTCAAGGACTCAACATCTTAGGGAGGGGGACATGCTACACTTTTACCCTCAAGAAGACTAGATAGTCGTAGATAGGATATATCCCACATGCATTAATGGGTATGATAAGGCGATGCAATAACACTATATATACCCCCTCAAAGGTCTCTTTGGATAGGTAGAGTGTTTTGTTAATATAGCTTTGGCACACTGCGATGTTGCATTAGTGCTCTTATGTGCTTGATTGTGTCTCCTTTGGTGTTCCTGCAACAATTGTGTATGATTTGTGTTGTTTTTAAAGACACTTGCAATATTATGGAGGAATAACTATCTCATGTAGGGTGTGATAATAGTGTCAATTATGGGAGCACACTTTCTGAGAGCTCAAAAGAGGAATTACAAACATAACATGAAGGATTTGTAGCTGCCTTCCAAGAAGAGGAAGATAAACTATGCATTATAAAAGAGCAAGAGCACAAATTTGATCACGAATGAGGATTTATCGGATAAGGAGGGTTATGGAGTAAATGGGATGTCTGATCATGAGGCTATGAGCGTGTTTAAAAAAAATATAACTGTGTGGACAATATCAAAGGTAAATATGATAAGCGACAACTGCCATTGGCATAAATATGAGCAAAATATGATGAAGAGCAACCCATGCCGAAAAGCTTATTACAAATGTGCCATGACACCATCTTGCCTAGTCAAAAAGTTGGTTCAGAGGAGTGCTCAAGTCCCCAATATTGTAATGACTACTTACAAAGGCCAACATAATCACTTCCTCAATCCTGTGGCCATGGCTTCCATGAACGTCACATCTGACCATAGTGTTAACACTAGGTCATTGAGCATTCTCAATTTATGATATTTCTTCACTCGTCTCGAGTTTAATTCTCACTCACTCCAGCCATGGCTTCCATAGCCGTCGAGGCAAATGTACTCGAGGAAGTTATTTTTGCAGCTCCAAAGAACCTTGTAGAACCAGATGCCAAGCTAGCCAAAAGAAGAGAGGCCAAAGTCCTTAATGAGAAAAAGCCTAAGGTCTCCAAGGGATCCAAGTAGGCACCTACTTATCCCACTTATTTCCATATGATTAAGGAGGCAATCTCTATCCTTAAGGAGGAGGGTGGGCCAAGCCCTCGAGCCATTACAAAATTCATGGAGGAGAAGCACAAGGATGTTCTCCTACCAAACTACAAGAAGATTTTGGCCACAGATCAAGAAGCTCATGCTCTCTTGAAAGTTGTTTAAGGTTAATGCATCCTTTAAGCTTTTCGAGAGCGCCAAGAAGACTTTGGTAAAGAAGTTGGTCAAGAAAACCATGAAGTTCACATCAACATTTGAAAATACTGTGTCCAAATGAAAGACAACAAAGAAAGCTGCTAAGGTTCCTGGTACTGTGCCCAAATTTGGTGCAGTGAAACTGAGTAAGAATGCAAAATTGGTTGCCCTTGCCAAGAAATCGACTATAAAGAAAACCAACTCAAATAAGAAAGCTGCAAAGGAAAATCCATGAAGATGAAGAAGCTAAAGTTAGTGAAGTCCCTTACCAAGTGAAAACCTATAGAAAAATCCCCTCTGACCAAGAAAGCAATAAAAAAAATGCCTCCACTTGAGGCAGTTAACACTTCTTTCTATAGAAATCATTCAGAAATTAATGGTGTTCTTTAACACTGCCCTTTGAGAGGAAAATGTGAGCTTCTTTGGATGGAGATGTGTTATTTCTGTTTTTTTCCTTTTTTCTTTTTCAGTGTAATTTTGGGGTGAATAAATTAATTCTAGAACTGGTTCCATCTATTGTACATTAAAAAAATTATAAAGGATTTTTTAAATGTACTTGGAGTGCATGATTGGTGGTACCCGACACTTCTAAATATTGTGTAAGTGAATAATTCACATTGAGGAGGGAGGAAATATTAAATTTTCTCAATGTTCAATGTGCCCATAAGTTCTATAATACTACACTTAATAATTAGAATTTTAAAGAAAGGTATTCAATATGCACAAGGTGACCAAAGACCAATAATGTCTTTCAGTAGTAAGGACCATTCAACTACCTTGTTGATCATATGAACAAGTGAATATATATGGATAATAGTGATGGTCCTAGTCTTAGGGGGACAACACAACGATTCAAGATGTGGCTCTTCTTTGGGAGGTCTAAGGTTCAAACTGTGGTGTGGGCGAGTGTGTGAGGGGGTGGGTGTGTGTATGGCTATGTGTTTAGCCCATATTGACAATATTAGCTCTCAACCTTATGAGGGGTCATGGTTGTTAGCTTTTGATGCTATATATTTAATAAAAAACTACCACAAGGTCTAAAATGAGCATGCAATATTAAATATAAGATAATGACAATATACAAAGCATGTAAAAATCATAAGAAACTTCTATAACTACTCATAAAATTGCCATTAATGAAAGCTTATGAAAATAATATCTTCATACAAAATATGGAGATCTCAAATCCTCCATGCTCCATACAAGTTCTACATTGTATCTAACTTGTACTCTACTCTACATTGTCCTATAAAATGACAAGATAATGTGTGTTATGCTCACACAAAGGTCAATATATAATGGGATGTGACTCTTGGTCTTCCATATTCCTATGACTCTTTACTTTCCTATTCTATGAACTCATTCAAACATGGACTATGCTGCATATTTACATTGTTGAATACTTTGCACATTCTAATATTACTTGTGCATTTATTACATTGCATAAAGTAAATACTCAAACCCTAATCTAAGACACTCCTAATCTAAATATGTACTCAAGGTGGTACATTAACATGTACCAAATAATGTAATATATTCCAAAACCCCCCTGTATTACATTATTTTGTTATTGAAGACTTTAATATGGATCTTCATCTTGTAGGTAATTTTCCATATGATTAGGTTTATGTTCTTCTTTGATCTGTAAGTGACCTTGTAGTGCAATATTTTGCTGCCCTCTCATTTTTTTTACATCTGGATCTTGTATTCACCCATTTGTTTTCATGGTAGACTGATTTTATGTTTTGGTAGTCTCTCTTAGAAATTCTATTAGTGTTGTGTTGAACTACAAT